>CM057451.1:650410000-651660000 GCA_016271365.2 Neoceratodus forsteri | reverse complement strand
ATCACCCTCCCCTTGCACCCAGTACAGGTTGCTTGCATTCTGCTCCTGTTTCTGTAGTGCACTGTCAACATGCATGTTGACGCTTGGGGGGGCTTGCTATGTACTGCTGTGCACTGTGGTTGTGGTTGGCTCAGAGGTGTCGCTGTGGGGGGGTCACTGTAAGGGAGTCAGCATTCTGTGGTGCTTCCATCAGAGAGCAAGAGAATGGCTAGGGTTTGGTTCCTTGGGGGAACATAGGCAACAGTGAAGATAAGCGAGGCCTTAGAGAGGTCTGGGGTGATTTTGAGGGAGATGGCTTGTGCCCCATGGTTCAGGTTGGGTGCTGGGAAGGCATGACTCAGCAGGGTGTCATGTATATAGAAAGCACACTCACCCCCGTGCTTGCCCACTTGATCCTCCCTGAAAAGAATGTACCCAGGGAAGGTGATGAAGGAGTCTTGGGTGGATTTTGAGAGCCAGGTTTCCACAACAGCTAGGATATTGGGTTGGTGCTGTATGATCCAGCACTGGAAGGCTGCCAGTTTTTTCAGGTTTCAATTTGGTCACTCTTGTCCTAGAAATGGAAGGGCAGGGTCCAGAGGGCCCTGTGCTTTCACACTTACATACATATGTGCATCTATGGCCCAGCTCTCCCACAGACAAATAAGGATATAGTTATCCTATCTGAAAAAGTAATGAAATTTATTGCAAAAAAGTTTGTTAGTGCATCAGTTAGGGTTCTTACCAAAGATAGACATGTGGTGTTAGGTTTCTAACCCAACACCCCACTCCCACCCAGCAGACACTGACATGTGTCAGGTGTGCCATGGGTCCTCAGCCCTAAAGCTCATCCCATTCTCCATACTGTGCCCATCTCAGCTTATTATTTACTTATGGATGGGTGACTGTTAGGCCAAAGACCCCAAGGCACCCCTCCCAATGCCGTGAGTATCTGCAGGGTAGGGGTGGGGTTTGTTTGAAACCCAACACCACATTTCCCTGCTTTGTTGCTTTAGTAAGAACTCTAACTGATGCATTAACAAAGTTTTTTTAATGAATAAATATATATATATATATATATATATATATATTATATATACACACACACACACACACACACACACATGGGGTGGTGTTATAATGACACTTTCCACACACACACACACACACACACACACACAGAGATGTTGCATGCTACTTAAACCCAGAGTGAAGTTCAAAGGTTTATACAAGCATCCAACACTGAAGGCATGTGTAAACTTCTCTTTATACACACTAACCATGTATAGTTTATAGAATTGCTGGGTTGTGTGTTTTAGCTTAAGCAGTTACTGTACATAAATAGCACCTGTTGATACACTTCATTTAGGAGCCACTGGCTGACCATGGAAGTGTCTCTAGAGAGACTGAAGGTGAGAACAGGTAGTTGTTTTAACAGTGTACCTGTCAGAGAATGCAATGCAGTGTAAGCAAGAGTCTGGCTCACAGCTTTCCCATAGAAAGACCAGCATGTGGTTGCTGTTACAAACAGCATATTACAACAGGCATTTTCTATGGGGAAAATGCAACTCAGTTATTATTAAAGTGAGACCGTCTGATGTTCATCAAGGTATTTTTTTTTTGTAAAAATTTCTATTTAATGACTGTGTGATGTAGGTCTGTAACTTACTAAAGGACAAGGGTGGTTCTATTATGATTGCTAACATGTGTTCTACAACATTTATTCAGTGAATGTTTAAATCACATGGGCACTCGTAAAGTGAGTGTTGGCATTCAGATGTGCTTGCTACATTCTCTAACGTGGCAGGGCAGGATGCTGTCAGTGAGATTTCCATGGTGATTTGAACTGTCTGGCTGATAACAAATGTTTCATCATTAATTTACACTGTCCTCAAAGAATGACACGCTTAATGAAGTAATTCTGCAAACATCCTGATAGGAGACAGGCAGACTATGGGACGTAAATAAAAAAATGTCATGTGAAATGGTTTATCAATTTGTATGTGTGCCACCTGTAATAGGTGTGTTTCTAATCCCTCTCTACAAGTCCTCAGTCTCAGACTATGATGTCATATTGGGGGTGGGGGTTTGGTCTGTGAAGAAAAACATAGGAAAAAAATAATAAAAACAGTAAGAGAAACAGATGTTCATGTAAAGGTTAATGGAAGAGAAACAGTAAGCTGTCATTTCCGTGGATCAAGGTGCTCACAAAATATCATTGCTGGCTTGTAAACAGTTTGAGGTCATCGCTGTGTTTCCATTAGTAACTTTATTTGACAACTACTTTCATTAGTAGAAGATACAGAATGACATTCCATGTGTATTTGAGGCTGAGTGACCATGGTGATGAGTCGTGGGAGGCAGTTCTTCTTCTACACCTCCATACAGTAAGTGCACTGTGCTGGGGTGCTGCCTTGTGAGTGGTGAGTAGGGAAGCAGGAAAAAAAAACCTCTGCACCATCTTGGCCCTTGCATATTTATTATTGTGTTACTTGGCATATGGTGGTGATTTCAATGCATTGTAACTGACTCTGATGCCACAAGTGCATAATCAGTTGATGACAGGTAAGATAACAGTGTGATTACATTTGTGGATACTAGCGACCAAATCCATGCCTGTCCCCTGCCTTTATTGGTTGCCACCTGTTGAGTGTCTGACTAATTGGGTCTGCAATGCTTAAATGAACATCTCTCAATGAAATATCCCTGTTGTTCTCTTTCCTTTCTAGGGTCTGAGGGCTTGATCTGGATAGCCCTCCCCAGCCCCTCGCTGCAAGCCACCAACATCTATCATTGCAAGGTATGGGACTTGAAGATTCACACTGCGCACTAGTTGTTTCAGATTTTAAATCCTGGCACCTTTTTCAGGCACAGCTTTGCATAAATTAGGGAGCTCCTTGTTTAAGCTCCTGCCTGCTTGATTTTTTATGCCTGCCCATCCCCCACCATCTCCCTTTCTTAAATGCACCTAGGCTCCACTCCTGCACTTCTCTGATTGGCTTATTGGGCAATTCGAGGTGAGTTTTACAACTAGTGGTGAATGTGGTGTTCATTGTTAGTTACATTCCACTATGATAGCAAGTTTGTTACACTACCCTTTACAATTTCTGCAAGAAGGAGCTTGAAACTATGGATTTACCAAGAAGCTGCTTGGGTGCTTTCAGGTCTGCTGTTGGAATGTGCCTATTTTTGCTTTCTCTGTATGCTCTGGTGGATATGATTCCTCATGGCACCCAAATACACAATGTATATAATGATTCCTTTCATTACTCCAATCTCTTGGCCCATGACATACCTCACAGTACTGGTAACTGGGCACTTAAATTCATCTGCCCTGCCAGACTTGGGTACTACATTAGTTGTGTCACCCTTCCCGATCTAAATAAGTGCAGGTATCCTATTCAATTCTTCCTTGTTTCTTGGATTAACAAAATTCACACATCCTTCTCTGGTGATATTGAGCCCAATCTGGGTCCAACTGATGTGGCAAATCCTATCACTTTCCTGCAGTGGTTTCTATCAAGTGACCTAAAAATCTCCCATATGAATATTAGTAGTATTTCCTCTAATTTCCATGAACTTGAAGCATGAGTTAAACTGTATTCCCCAGATATCCTTGGACTCCCTGAAACTTGACTTAAACCAGATATTCCTGATTCTGTGCTTAAATTAACAGTATACAACCTAGTTAGATTTGATCATCCCTCCTCGCTAAGTGGGGGTACGGTTGCTTTCTACTCCAGAGATCACCTCAAGGTCTCAATACTATTTTGTGGAATGCACAGCTCCTGAGAAATACTTCATGTGGAACTGACTCTTGGAGAGGAAAAGAAATTAAATCTAGTCTGTGTCTTTAATCCTCCAAAGGGGGCACTAACTGGCCTGGATGGAATCATGGAACACCTGTCTTCTCTAAAGGGGATTAAAGAAATTATATTACTTGGTGATTTTAACCTTGACTGTTCTAGTAGTAACTCTGGTGTATATAATAACACTCTTGCAAGGCTTTACCTCTCCCAGCTGGTTACTGGATCTACCCATATTTCTTCCAGCAGTTCACACCAATCCACATTGGACTGGATTGTCACTAATCATGTCAGTAGAATTCTTCAAGTTGGTACCTTGCCTAACTCAATCAGGGACCACTCACCCACTTTCTGCATCTGGAACACCAGCTGTCCTAAGCTACTTCCTAAGATCATACAGTTCTGGGATTTCTCAAATTAATATTGCAGCACTCTGTCAGAAGTAAGATGCATTGATTAGTCCCGTTATACCACCCAACTAATGTTGACAGAGCTCTTGATTACTTACTATCAAATCTCCTCCTCTCCAAAACAAGTATGTGCCTCTCAAAGAAGGATAATTAGGGGTTCTAAAACTAGATGGTTGCATAAGAATCTCCTCTAATCAATGAAGAGTAGAGATAAAGCATTGGTTGCTGCCAAAAGGTCTAACCAACCTGATGACTAGTCTAAGTACCGATCCATGAGAAAAACATGTAAGAAAGACAACCAAGCAGCAAAAAATCATACTGTGGTGTGCTTCTTCAAAAATCCTGTGGTGATGCTAAGGGTTTCTGGAACCATGTTAAAAGATTTTTAGGAAAGGCCCATCCCGCCTCTGACTGAAATGACTATAAATGATGCTAAATGCTAAACCAAAGCACGATTGCTACTTTGCTTAATGTTCACTTTTCTGATCTCTTGATTTCCTGGTTAACTCTATTTTACCTTCTGAGGAAATCATGAACTCTGATGAATCTTTATCTACCCAGTTTAGTATTAGCCAGTCTCGACTATTGATGTATTAAGGCTTTTATGAGAGCCATTCCTGAACATGGCTCTCCAGGATCTGATGGACTATTACCAAGTTCCTTAAAGTTATTGCTGCTGACATTGCAGCCCCTGTTTCTAGAATACTCAACTTATCTATTATGACCAGGATGGTGCCATCCATCTGGAAAATTGCATGTGTTGTGTCAGTGCATAAGAAAAGAGACTCCAGAACGATGAGTAATTAACGACCAATTACCATCTTATCTGTCTTGGATAAAATCCTTCAGAAGACTGTGTCTTCTCAGGTCAGGAGTATTTGCATAAAAACAATCTATTATCCCCAGCCAAGCATGGCTTTAGGTCCAGCCACAGCACAACTACAGCACTATTACACTTTACTAATGATGTGCTGCTTAACATGGACAAAGGAAAACTCACTGGGGCCATTTTTATTGACCTCACAAAGGCCTTTGACTTGGTTGACCACTCTCTCTGCACTCTAAACAATCCTCTCCTTGTTTCTCAAATTCTGCCATGGCCTGGTTTGACAGTTACCTTCTGGGTAGGCAACAATTTGTTCAAATAGGGAACATCGCTCCAATCTTGTCTCTACCTCATTTGGTGTTCCCAAGGTTCTATTCTTGGTCCCTCCTTTTCTTTCTCTTTATAAATAATCCTTTCCCCCATCCAGATTGACTTTGTCTCTTTTCTATGCAGATGATATGATTATTTACTCTGATGCTAATGACATTTCGGCAAGTCGCACCTCCCTTCAGTCTGACTTTGACTGCTTCTTGGCTTGGCTAAAACAAAATTAGCTCCTATGTAACACTAGCAAAATGGTGTCAATGACCTTGGGACTTCCCTAGGCTAAAAGCTTGTAATGTGAGACTTTCCTTCATGGACCTGATGGCATAACCCTGGATACAGTCACATCCTTTAGATACCTTGGGATGACTCTTGACCCCTGACTGGACTTTAATCAACATGTTGCAGCCACTTGTACGGCAGTGAACCATAAATCTGGCCTGGTTTACAAGGTAAGATCCTCCCTAAATTCAACAGCCAGGCTGGCCATTGCTCAGAGAATTCTTCGACCTTGCCTCAACTATGGTTCTAAAGTCTACCTTAATGCTAGCAAGCAAGTAATCCAGAAATGGAGCACTTGTTATAATAGTATCTGCCACTTCGCCCTTGCAGCTCCAAAACTAACACATCACTGTCAGTTCCATTCTTCTCTGTATTGGCTCAACCCATCCTCCTATTGTCTGTACATAGCTTGTTGTCTGGTAGATAAATTAACCCAGACTAGTACTCCAAGGTCCCTTGTAACTCTGCTAAAACAACCTGACTTGCTGTATATGCGCAGATCTACTGAAAATTCTTCCTTTGTTATGCCAAGATGTCTCACCAAGAAGGTGAACTTTCATTTGCCATATCTGTTCCCAGAATGTGGAACTCCTTCCACTCTATGTTAAAAATTGGCTACCCACTGGGCCTTCAAAAAGTTAAAGAACTCACCTTATGAGCTCAGGTCTCTGCTCCTGCTCTACCTCTTGCTTGTCTCCACTCACTTGCACTTCTACCACTGATTTTCCACCTTGAGAGCGATACTCTCTCAGCACTTATGTATCCCAGTGTTTGCTGTATATGTATTTCTTTAGTCAATTATACTGTTTTCGAAATTCTATAAAAGTTAATGTATCTGTGATTACTATTTATCTTCATGCTATGTATATTCTACTTGTTGTTCCTGAATGTGCCATGTATTCTAAATTGTCATGTGTTACTGTATTTTCCTTCCATCTAGATGTTTTGTATTCTGTTTTGGACACTATGTATCTTCTGTTTCAGATATGTTACCCTCCTGGGTTGTGCCTGAAAACAGGCAGAATCTCTTGTCTAGTGCACCTACCTGGTTAAGAAAAATGAAATAAATAAAATAAATAAGTAGCATGATAGAATATTGCACTGTGTGATGTACACACATATCTAGTATACATAGCTTGAACTGTCTTGTAATACACCCTGCACCTGGTATATTCCTATGCATTTTATTCAGGCCAATTATTTGTTGCCAAACTGAAACTGCCAGTTTGTATTATACATTGCTGTTCACTTCCTATGCGCATGCAAGGCAGCTGTAATTGGTGTGCTGTTCACACATTGCAATGTGTTTTATTTTGCACTGGAAGCGATAATATCAGCTTGCATGCATGGCTAGTTTTTTTAAATTTCCATCTGTAATAAATCTCAAATGTAATCTTAATTTTAATTCTGGCAGCGATGCTAACATAAATAATGTATGCAGCCAATTGACCATGATCTGTCTCCTTAACATTACAGCAATTACATTAGTAAAAAAAGCAGCACTGACTCACAAACCCTTCTGCTGGAATGGGAAATGTTTTTTATGTATATCAGCCAACCAGTTTCCCGATCCTTACAACACTCAGTATGCCAAGTGTGATGAAATGCTGAATTAATTCACAAACCCTTGCTAAAGCATCACTAAAGTATTTGCAGAATCTGACTGCCTGTTATGTTTTGTCTCCTAGAATAAAAAAAAAATTTAGAACCCTAGCTAGCAAGTTTTTTTTAAGCAACAGAACATGCTTGAGTGGTTAGGTAAAACTCCCAGCAAGCAAGTCAGGCAGCAATTGTGGCAATATTCACAATAAAGCCCAGAGCCATAGCTGTAAACTGTGAGCCAAGAGTGCCATTGTGCCCTTTAGTCCCTGACCAAAGCTTTCAACTGCAATATGGTAAAGTGTTTTAAGTGACAGCAATTTTCACTATGAAGGTGTATGTTTTGGAATGTTTTTATTGGCAGTTAAAAAAAATTATGTTTTAGAATCTGAAAGGTCTTGTTTTTTATTAACTGGCGATAAAAATCATCCAAAACATACACATAGTTAGATGTGTCATAGTTCATTGCAATTCACCTGAAGGAATGCATTTTTTATTTCAGATCCAAAAAAAGGCAGCACCAGCATCCTTCTCATTTATAAAACAGTATTTATTGTATTACATGCCTGTGAAAGGAGCAGTGGCAATTAGAAGCAAACTCACAAGCTCCAACCAGTTTTGTGCATGTGCACTTCCTCAGGGAGGCTGACACAAGTATAATACCTTACTTAAATGCCCCCACACCACATGTGTTAGTAATTATATAATTCAGTCAATCATTACACTCTCAAATGGTACAAAGACTTAAAAAACGCTCCAAACTATTATCATCTTCTAACATTGTAAACTTCAACTATTAAATTACCTCAGATCCCTTATGCATCACTCAGAATCGTACCTGGATATATATATATCTGTCTCATACAAAATATATTAGTAATTAATATTTGAAACATTTCTAGAAATCTTTTAGAAATTTTTAAGAAATTTCTTAAAAAAGGATGAGAAGGAAAATCCATTTGTCGATATACCTGCTAATAGTCAACAACCATCTACTTCTGTGACTATGACCCGAGGTGAGCCTCCCATTTCAGATATTAAGCAAGCTGTTTTGGAACTAGATAAATGTACCTTAAGGGCACGATGTAACTTGTGGAATAGAACTTCCTTAAAGGCCTATGTTAAAGTGGATAGAACACCAAGGGGTCTGAGAGTAATAAAGTGGCCTGGATATGGACTTGATAGAGAAAGCTTTGTCTCGAAATGGAAAAGTAATATGCAAGCAGCAACTATGTTATTTGTTAAGTGTGTAATAGAAGATTACCAAGAACAAGAGATGATTTTGCAGGAAGAAGTAAATCAAAAAGAGAGAGAGCAGTCCTTGTGTTTAAAGATTCTTCATAGTTTTCTAACTTAGAAATTGAGTTAAAATCTAAAGTGGAGAAACAAGAAAAATGGATTAAAGCTATTAAAATGACTAAGTTTGAAAGGAATCAAAAGGATTATGAAATGGACAGAGTGTGGACTTGGAAAGAAAAAAGCACAACCAGATGTTATTTCGTAGCCCACGATCAATTTTTAGAGCCAGTAACACAAGTTTTCACACAAGTGAATCAGAGGGTGAGGATTTAGAAGAAGCATCTCAGATGAAAGAAATCTGGGGTCTGAGACACAGCAACCAGTTGGTTCACTTTGAAAACAATGAACATGATGAGGTGGCAATAGGTGGCAGAAGAAGTATAGATCTGCAAAGGGCCAGGTTCCAGCATTGAGGAATGAGGAGGAACAGAGGGAGAGGTCGGAGCAGGAATCGAGATTGGGATCAGAAATGAATGTAATAAATCTATCTAGTGTAGAGCTGACACAGATACAGATACAGATTCAGGTATTAAATAAAGGATTGACAATTGTACCAACAGTAATACAGAGACCATTTGAAGTACATGTGGATATTAAGTAGTTAACAAGGAAATTAAATCTGAAGGCTTTCTTTGCACAAAATGGAGAACTGATATCAACTAGGGATAATAGTATTGATCCTACATTACAGCAACCTATGCCTGGACTTAAATTACCATCTACATTTCTCCCTCTGAGTAATCCCACCATCCAGGTTTTTGAAAAAGCATGTCTGAAGGACTTGGATATTCTCCATATAAAAAATGACAATTTCTTTATTAATATGTCTAGGGATGAACATACGGCATTGAATGAGCTGGTGAGTAATGATTTAATTATTATAAAACCAGCAGATAAAGGAGGGTCTGTTGTTGTGATGGACACTGTAAAATATGCAGGAAGTCCATCGTCAACTTTCTAATGATAATTTTATGTGAGATTAAATAAGGACCCTACATTTTCCATACCGAAAGATATTGTAAATGTTGTTAATAACGCTAGTAGTAGGAATGTTATAGATGTTAAAACTGCTAATTTTTTGAAAGTTAAATCTCCCATTCATAGTATTATATATATATTGCCTAAAATACATAAAACAATGGTGGACCCACCCGAGAGACCGATAGTCTCTGGTATATGGTCAGTAATAGAGCCTCTGTCCCAATACGTGGATATGTTTATAAAGGAGCCTATAAAGTGTATACCTTCATATATTAAAGACACCACTGATGTGTTGAACATCTTAAATAATGTGAAAATGGAAAAGGATTGGATTTTATGTACTAAGGATATTAACTCCTTATATACAAACATTCCACATGCGGAAGGATTAGATGCATTAAGGCAATGTTTAGGAAATAATAATGAATTTAATATGGAACTGAGAGAATTTATATTTACATGTGAGAAGATAGTACTCGAATGTAATGTGTTTTTATTCCAACATACATTTTATCGGCAAATTAAGGGCACGGCAATGGGGACTACTTTTGCCCCTAACTATGCAAATATCTATCTGGGAACTTGGGAGCGAGATGTAGTGCTGTCTCAGTATGTGAACTCTTTTTTTTTTTAAAGATTGTCCTATGGAAGTGTTTTATTGACGACATCTTGTTGTTTTGGTCTGGTACTTTGGAAGAACTGAAAAGAGTTTGTTATATTTCTAGAACTAACAAATTCAAATTTGAAATTTAAAATGGATAGCAGTATGGTGAAGGACACTTTTAGATCTGAATATAAGTATGATGCCAGATGGTACGCTTAGAATGGATTTATTTAGAAAGAAAGTGACAAGAACACGATATTATTCCCTCTAGTTGTCACCCTAGACATATTGTGGATAATATACCAGATGCACAATTTTTGAGGATTAGGAGAAATTTTCTGATATAGAAGATTACAAAATTAGGGCATCTGAAATGGAGGCATGATTCTATGAATGGGTTATAAGGTTGAAAAAATCCAGCAGGCAAATAAAATGGCTTTTGAAGGAGACAGAGAACTTATGCAATACAAATTAAGAAAACAAGTAATATGATAGTATTTTGAATTTTGTTAGTACATACACTAAGAAATCAGGACAGGTGAAAGATATACAAAGCATTGGAGCATATTGCAAACTGAATCACTTTGACAATATGGGCAGACCACGATGCGTATGGTGTATAAAGAGCTGGTAACCTTGGGACAGACCAGTGAATAGTTTACAACCTGCCCGAAAGTAGAAATAGGTTTTCACCACCTTACCAAAAGGTACATTTAAATGAGGACACTGCAAATTTTGCAATGTGGTTAAAAAAACAATAGGTTTTGTTCTCCTAAATCCCCAAAAGATTACAAAATTAAACAGTTTATAAACTGCTCAGTGGAGGGTATTGTGTATCTGGCAACATGTGGTTATGGTGCATCTTTTGTGGGTAAGACTAGTCGACCCATTAAAATTCGAATTGGTGAGCATTTGGGAGCAATAAGAAATCTAGAGTCAAAAATGCAATAGCTAAACATGTAATGTTACAATCTGAAAAAGGAGAACATGTCTTTCAGTTTGTGGGAATAGAGAAAGTGACTGTGGGTGAAAGAGGGAGAAATCTGGATAATTCTCTACTAGGAAGGGAAGCTTTTTGGATCTTTACACTTAAAGGTCTTGATGCACCAGGATTAAATGATTGTATCTCTGTTTTACCATTTCTAAACAAAATCTAATATGTTTGGTACATGGATTTTCCAATGTATGTCTTTTCCAGTTTTTTTAACCTTCTCCCCCCCCTCCCTTTTGTTACATCTTTTGTATAGTATGGATGCCATCCCTTATAGTTAAGCATTACCAAAATGGATATGTTAAAAATGACATAAATAATGAATTAATGAAAAATTAACAAAATCGAACATGCAGATAGGAATGGCAGTGAAGTACTGAACCGAAAATCCACTCACACCCTGCAGAGATGGGACAGGCATTGATAAGCCTTTGGGTTGTTGCCACAGCGGTCACACATTTACCTCACCTAGCCGCAGACACTGAAAAGTAACAAGGTGTGCCTTGTGTCGGCTTTACTCATCTCATTCCATAAGGAAATATACTGAAATGGGTGCAGAGGGAGAATGGGATGAACTTTGATACAAGGCCAAGATGCACCCCAATACATCACTGGCTGCAGGTTGTGGGTGGGGTTGAACATGAGCATTGCTACGACAATCCCAAGTCACATCCTGATGCCTGCCAGTCCCTACAGGGTAGGCTTATGGTCAAAAAACCCTAACACCTTGGATGTTTCTTGGTATTGCACTCCAAGTTTTCAACATGGGCTTTTGTGATCCCACAGACAAAGGCACTATCAGTTCATTAGCTGAAGGTGATTTTGCACAGCAGCTAAGCCATAACGCCAAAGGTGCGAAAACACATTTTGAACTGGATGTGAAAATGACAGCTATACTGTTCAGGAGGCGTAAAAAATAGTAATGTTGAAAATCTGAAATAATTTAAAAAAACGTCAAGTCATGAGTGTATGAAATTGCACAATGCACACCAGTAATGTAAATAGTTTGGGAGTTTTTAAGAGATTTTCAACACAGGCATTTTGGGACCTTCGCCAGGAACAGTTACTAGATTTTCTTAATCTATCCCAACACTGATTTCAAGAGACATATATTCCACAAGAGCCAAAACATTTCATCAGGGTGTGAAAATAACAGCTGGTACTGTTCATAAGGAGGTGTGAAAATGCCATGCTGAAAATCTGGACTGAAAAGATTACTGAACAGAACTTACAGCGTGGAAATTGCACGATACATGTAAACAGTCATTTTATGGACTTTGTCACCAATTAACATAGCCAGTTTAAGACCCTGATCATGAGCAATTAACTATGAGTTTCTAATCTGTCGAACATTGACTGCACACCAACCGCCACTGTGCTACATATCAAAAACATATTTTAGGCGTATGTGAAAATGACAGTTGTACTGTTCATAAGGAGGTATGATAAAATGGCAATGCTGAAATTGGGAGTGAAAATATTAAAAATGCCCGAAGTTACAAGTGTGTGTAAAACTGTGCAATGCATGCATGTAAAACAGTCATTTAGAAAATTTCACCCACCAAACTAATACTGGTTTTGGGCTCACCTCATGAACAGTGATATTTTCAATCTAACCTGAATATTGATTTCTCACTCACCATGCCATTGTGCACTACATGTGCAAAACACATAGGCGAGATGTGAAAATTATAGCTGTACTGTCATAAGAAAGTGTGGTAAAATGGTGATGAAAATCTGGAGTGAAAATATTAAAATACTCCAGACTTATAAGCGTGTGTAGCACTACAATGCATGTTTATAGTCATTTTGGAATGAATTCCCAATTTCATATAGGGTTCTTCGGCCTACCTCATGAACTGTGATGCTCATTTCATTAATTGGTCCAAACGGTGTTTCCATACAGTGACCACAAAATCACCTTTGGGACTGAATAACAAAATGACAGTCATCAACTATGAGGGGGACCAAGAACCCACGTTGAAAATTGCTGAAAAATAATCCCAAAATGCCTAGATATGCACCAAAGTTGAAAAACATTTATGCCATTATAAGCTGACATTTCTTCAGTTCAGTCAGCGAAGAGTGACAGACATGCTCCGGTCCACAAAGATTGTCGCATTAGCTCCAGAGGTAAGTAGGGGATGGAGTATGTGGGAGGGTACAGAGGGTGGGCACTGGTTGGGGGACCACCGGAATTGATGAGGAAAACTATTTCTAGTTTACAGGTTTATTTAAAACAAAACAAAAAAAAAAAACATTGCAGGAAGGTTATATTTTTACAAGGACATTTCATTTTGGCACATTGGAGAAAGCTCCCAGCGTGCCACCCTAAATGCTCAGGGTGGGTCTGTAGCCGATGGGGATTGGGCACTCCCATCAGCATGGAGAGACAAGGGCAAGGGAATTAGGCACCCCTCAGCACACAAGAAATTGTAGGGGTAGCATTATGCCAATGGGGAATGGGTTCCCCGTTGGCAAAATGACAACAAGGAAGGGAGCATGTCAACAGGGGACTGGGCACCCTTGTCCAGCACATATAAGTGCAGAAGGTGGCAAAACCCAGGGGATTGGGCACCCCCTCGGCACACCTGAAAATGAGGGTATTGTGATGGGGGAGTGGGCTACGCCTGTTGGCTTTTTTCATTGAAACAGCCAACAGGAAGGCACACCAAACATCAGACAGTGGCTTTCCATTGGCTGTGAGGACGATGAGAGGCCGACAGAGAAGCCAAGTCATCACGCCATAGGAACACAGTACCATGATGCTGTGTAATTGGCTGCTGCAGTCAGGGAGGCCCTGCCTTATGAACAGCTGATTGTGTACCAATGATGGGGCGCTTCCGATTGCAGTGACTCAGTTACTTGATGTAGTGGACTGCGCTTAACTGCTGGTGATGACAATATGCTACTTTTCTGGCTGAGGCAGACACCAGCCCCTTAATGGGCTGTTGCCATTTGGCACAACACTGCCGCACCTTCACAACCCACTTGTAAAGAAAACCTGATGTATGGTGTTTCTTGTATATGCGTGCAAGCAACACAAAAAGAACACCAAAGGAAAACCTTGGGAGCTGTGTGTCATAATAAGGATTCTCCACAACAGTGCACTCCAAGATCACAAATGAAATACAAGAGCTGCAGAAACATGAAGACAAGGAGACAACTTAAAAGACCCCCCATCTACACCAAAGCAATTATGTTCCCAAACTCCAGTTGACCCACATAGATATACACTATTGTAGGAACCAAGAACACTCAAAAGTACAAGGATTAAGGAAGCCAAAATATAGTAGCCTTGTAATTTCCACCAGAAATAAAAGCTTATCAGAAAAAAATTGTCTAAAATCAATATTATTAATCCAGCTACAGAATCAAACTATGTTCCAAAAAACATTGGGAGAAATTTCCATCTCTTCAATTGCATGTCTGTGTAGACTCATTCTTCAAATCAAAGAATGAGGCAATACAAAAGAACTATTAACAAAATGGCACCAAATGAAGAAACAAAGATCCCATCACTGAAAGTTCTAGAAGAAAGAAAGAACAGGGCCCTTCAGAAAACAAGGTACTATCCTGAAGAAAAGTGAAATAATTGGCTCAATAACTTCATTTAGAAGGAAACAAATCAGGAAACAAACAGGGAAACTCCCAACTTAATGCATGAGTGGTAGATTCGAATGCCCATAGCAGTATATACCTCTAATTGGTCTGGACACAGCATTCTACACCTAATATGGGAAGCTCATAACTGTGACTGTATGGCATGATTTTAGGCTCATTGCTGGCAGACTTTGAGAGTTAGATCCCGCACCAAAGACAATCTCAAACAATCCCACTGAAGGACTTCCACTCCTCGCACCACTTTGAATATATGGTCCTGATCTAAATAATCAAGCAGATGGAAGATAAGAGGCCTTGGCCGATCCCCTGAAGCAGGTTTCATTTGCAAGGCTTGACAAACTCTTTCAATAACATAATGGGGACCATTAGGAGAGGGGTAAGCAATTTTAAGACAGAATTTATGGAGGAAGTCAATGAGATTCACTCCCTCTTCACCTTCAGGCAAACCCTACAGAATCAGATTATTCCTCTTGTTCTGGCCTTCCAAGTCATCCAGCTTGTCTTCTAACTTAGTGAGGGCATGGCTCAAAGTCACTAGCTCAGGTTTCATCCTGTTTTGGTGATCTTCTGCTGATAAAATACAGACTTCTGCATCAGAGACCCGCTAAGAAAGGTCCTGAAGTGCTGACTTGAAGTCTTTGAAGTATGCTATTAATGACAGAACAGCCTCCTTAATCATAGTAAGCTCTTTAAAAAACCTTTTTTGGCATAAGCTCAGTCACACAACAAAAGACCAAAAGAGGTGGGGAGGAACTTCTGCATGGTCTCATAGGCTCAAGGGCAAGGGCCTGCAAAGACTGCCACTCCCCCAGTTCCTCGGTAAACATCCCATCTTGCAGCTGCTGATCCATGATTCGATAGCTCAGCCAATAACACATAAGGTACTCACAAACTTATTCTTAGCTACTAGCTAATGAAAAAGCTGTAAAGGAGACAAAACTAAAGGTATAAAATTAGCGGGTCCAATGGAGCGAAGCTAGAAGCTGTTACCCCTGCCTGCATCACTTGACTCCTGAACACTGCCTTTCTGGGTAATCTTTGTTGTTCACCCACCCCTTCAGCACCACTTGCCATTCCCTTGGGCTGACGGGTCTCTGAGGAAGTAGGACAGTGTGTTAGGAACTCCATGCCAGAGGATGATTCAGCCTGGAGATTTCTGCCCACGCTGATTCCAACTGGACTCTGAGCTCCTTTAGCTGTCATCATATGGGGCAATGACCCATCTTCCAGAGTAGTCCCCTGGAGACTAGGGCCCCACATTCATTACAATTCACTGCCTGCATTAAGGTAGCTATAACCTTACTTTTTACAGTGCTTTCAAGGGCTCCGATTGGCTGCAGCTTGGACTGGCTGCTCCCAATTGGCTGTAGCTGTTATGGCTTTCCTGTTGATTGGCTACAGCTGTACTGGGACTCCTGCTTGAATTTCTGACTGCTTTTCTGCCTTTTGTGAACTTTTCTAGGGTTTTATTTTACCCTCTCCCACCTCAACCCCTCCTTCTGCCTTAATTAAATATGCTTAGCCCCTCATCCTGCCCCCAGATATCTTCACTATTGGCCATCAGCGTTCTGCCTATTGGCCCCTCCTTCAACACCCAAATCTCTACCCATTTGGTCTTCAGTGCCAGGCAGAGAGATCTAGCTGGTTCACATTGCTCAGTACTCCTCAATTAGTGTATTTTCACTCCTGCTCTCCTTCCTCCTTCCACCTCATAGTCTCTAAGTTGCATTGTTTAAAGGTATACGTAGATTCCGCTAGTACACATGTCATCTCTGAAGGAATTTGGCCCTTAATGTTCATAGACCTTACGGCCAATTTTATGCCTTTTTCACTAGCTCGCTGGATAGGGAACCATCCTTCATTTGGGAATGTCCCACCATGTAATGATATCCCTTTTACTGATTCTTTCATGCCCTCATCGTTGGCCTACCTTTTTCTACGACCATGGAACATGGGACTTTATCACAGCTGTTTAATATGTGCATTGGACTTAGCAAATGCCAACAGCAATGCCTTCCCCCTATGGCACCAGGCCAGGGTACTTCTATATGCAACTGGGAGCACTTGGCATCCACCTAAACTACAATATGTCTTGCCCACCTCATCAGAACAAACGAGTTTGGGTATGAACTGTTAAGCTTGTGTTGAGAGCCCTTAAAATGATACTGTTCATTCTTCTGCACTGTTCTGGCAGTGGACAACTGAACCCAGGCCCCCCTCTACCTATCTTTGCTCCTTGCGACCTTATCAACCTAAAAGTTTTAAGTATCCTCCATATTAATGTGAGCAGCCACCTACATAAATTAGATGCCATTCAGACTTGTATTACACACAAAACCTGACATCCTGGTGGATTCTAAAACCTGGCTGATGCCCACTACCTTGGAATCTGAGGTCAACTTACCTGAATACAACATCTTTCATGCAGACAGACGGACTAGAGGTGGGGGGTTTGCCATCTACGTATTGGAAAAATATAACGGTTCTGTTACTGATGCCTCATCATTGCCAAAAGAGTTTTAAAGCCTCACGATCAAAGTCCAACTCTCAACTACCTTGGCCTTGCACATCATAGGAAGCTACAGGCCTCCCTCTCCAGGGCTTCAACTGTTTAGTCACCTTTGCCACTCTCTTAGTGTGCTGCAGTCAGGAGTCATAACCCTGGGTGACTGTTACCTGCATTGGCTTTCGGACTCCTCCAAACCTTGAAAAACTCTATGTGACCCATTCGGACTTACTCAAATTGTTTCAGAAGTGACCCATCCAAATAAAAAGAACCCAAATAAAAGCTCCCTATTAGACATTATTCTAGTAAACAAACTGCACAACTTCTCTCATTTTGGAGACTTCTTCACTGATCTCAGTGATCACTGCTTTATGGCTTGCATAAAAACTGCACCCAAGCCTATTTCTAATTCCAGGTTCACAGTCAGGAGATGTTTACGTAATTTAGTGCTGCAAGCTTTCCTTTTGGACTTACAAAATGCCTTGCTATAGCAGGACTTCTACCTAGCCAAGACTGTAGTGACAGCATACGAGACCTTCCATACTATTGTCTATGGAGCTATTGACAGACATGCCCCCTTGATCAAATCACGTACTAAGAAAAAGACTTTTCCTTGGTTTACACATCAACTGAAGTCAGCTTTGCTCAACAGGGACTAGCTCTAGAAGAAAACACATAAATCAAAGCTTCAGTTGGATTGGACTGATTTTAGGGCAGCCAGAAACCTCTGAACAAAGCTTGTCAGAAACACTAAGGCTAACTACTTCCAGTCAACTCTGCACTCCTCCACCAAGGAGCCTGCCAAATTCTGGAAAACCCTTAGAGATATTCATGGACATGCTTCTTCAGGTTCTCTCCCTACCAAGATCTTATATGAAAGGATCCCTCATTACCAAGAAGACAGAAATCCTTGACTGCTTTAATAATCATTTTATTACCATAGGTATGGCTGTTGATGTTTCACCAGCAAATAACCTACTTACCCAGTTCTTATCACAAGGACCAGCAAGTCCTCCCCCTGTCCACAGTACTTCTGTCATGGGTTTCTCCTTCCAACTTACAAGGAAATGGATGACCTGCTCCTTCAGTTGGATGCCAGAAAAAGCCCAGGAGCAGATCTCATTGGCTCTTTTTTCCTTAAGCTCAGTCACCAGGTGCAGGCAGCTCCATTAACACACCTCTTTAATATGTCCCCCAGCTTGTGTAAACTCCCTTCTGTCTGGAAGACTGCCCAAGTTTTACCATTTTTCAAATCAGGAGACCCCAGAGAACCAAATAACTACAGGCCAATCTTCTAACTCCCCACCCTATAAAAACTGCTGGAGAAATTAGCGAATTACCATCTCAGAAACTACACTGATGCCTCAGATCTGCTAAGCCCTGTGTAAATAGGCTTTAGGCCATCCCATAGCACTATCACAGCTCTGGCTAAACTCACAAATGACTGGCAGAGAGCCAATGACATAAAGAATTACCTATGTGCAGTATTCCTCGACTTAAGCCAGGCCTTCAATACCATCGACCATGCACTGCTCTTAGTTACTCTCTGTAACATTGACCTGGATGCACCTTCCTTAAAATGGTTCTCATGCTACCTGGCAGAGCGGATGCAGCAAGTAAAAGCAGTAGGAGATCTTTCCACTCTAAAATAGATTAGCAGAGGCTTACCTCAGGGCTCCATCTTGGGGACCTTACTTTTCTTATAGAAGACAGAGTTCTGAAAGAACTAATAAAATTGAAGGTGGACAAAGCAATGGGGCCTGATGGGATTCACCCAAGAATTCTAAAAGAACTAAGAATAGAACTAATGACACTGCTGACTACTCTCTTTAACAAATCATGGGAGGATGGGGTGGTACCTGAGAAATGGAGGAGGGCAGATGTGATTCCTCTTCACAAAAGTGGGAGCAGGACAGAGGTAAGAAACTACATACCAGTTAGTTTGACCTCAGTGGTAGGGAAAATGATGGAATCACTTCTGAAGGAAAGAATTGTTGAGTACCTAGAGGCTAGTGGGGCAGAGGACCCAAAGCAGCAAAATTCATGATGGGAGATTGGTGTACAGATGAATCTAATTGATTTCTTTGACTGAGTGACCAAAGTATAGAAAGCAAGGAGGAGCTGTGGACACGGCTTACCTAGATTTTAGCAAGGCATTTGATACAGTCCCACAAAGATTAATACACACAAGTTAGCCAGCCTTGGAGTGGGTCCCAGGTGGTAGCCTGGATAAAAAACTGGCTAGACAAAAGGATGCAAAGGGCAGTAGTAAATGGAGTCCACAGTGAAGAAAGTAGGCTTCTAGTGGGCAACAGGGTAGAGGGTCAGTACAGGGACTGGTTCTTTTTAAATGTCTTTATAGTGACATTGCAAGAGGAACTGGAAGGAAAAGTATGTCTCTTTGCAGATGACACAAAGATCTACAAGAGGGTTGATACAACCAGATGGAGGAAAAGGATGAGAAGGGACTTGGAAAGGTTGGAGGAATGGTCAAATGTATGGCAGCTCAGATTCAATGCAAAGAAGTGCAGGAGTAATGCACCTGAAACAAAAAACCCAGACAGAGTACACAATGAGGGTGGGATACTGGCAACAGCAAAATGGAAGGGACCTGGGGGTAATGATATCAGATGACCTTAAGGTGGGCAAGCAATGTGAGAAGGCAATAAGGAAGGCGGAGGATACTAGATACATAGGAAGAGAGGCATCAATAGTAGAAAACAGGATGTTGTTATCCCTCTGTACAGACAGTTGGTAGAGACCCCATCACAGAGTACTGTGTGCAGTTCTGGAGACCCCATCTCCTCAAAGACATAGACAGAGTGGAGTCTGTCCAGAGAAGGCAACCAAAATGCAAGGGTCTGTACCAGAAGACATACAAAGAAAGACTAAAGGAGCTTAATATGTATACCCTTGAGGAAAGGAGAGAGGGACATGATAGAAACTTTCAAGTACCTCAAGGGAATCAACAAAGTCCAAGAGGGTAGCATCTTTCAGAAAAGAGATGTGCAAGAACAAGGGGCCAATTTGAAGATAGAGGGACCAGGCTCAGAGGTAATGTGAGGAAGTATTTTTCTCAGAGAGGGTTGTGGATGCATGGAACAGCCTCCCTGAGGAGGTCATGGAGTCAAGAACAGTGGGGGAATTCAAGAATGCATGGGACAGACATAAGGCAGTCCTAGTGGGGGGGTAGGAGGAAGTAAGCAGTTGGTTAATTAGGATCTGCAGCATATCTGTTAGGTAGGAAAATGGGCAGACTAGGTGGGCCAAGCGGTCCTTATCTGCGCATCATTCTATGTTTCTATGTTTCTTACTTTATATCAACAACATCGACTGTGGAATCAAACTTTCCAGTGTACATCTCTTTCCAGATGACATGGTCCTTTACACTGCCAGGCCTACTCCCGAAAGTGCCTGCTCAGACTTGCAAGCAACAAAACCTCCTGAGTCAAAAGCTCCTATTGAATTCCAAAAAGACCAAGCAGTGTGCAAAAGATGGAGATTAGTGCCCAAGAGGTGGATAAGCAGAAAAGGGGCAACATTCAGCAGAAGGGCAGACAGCAAGGAGAACCAGGGATAAAGGATAACCAGGGAAGGGGCTGGAGTAGAACAGTGAAACAGTCTAGGGAAGTTAAATCTTGGAAAGCCATGTATGCAAATGCCGGGAGCCTTAGCAACAAGATGGAAGATCTGGAGGCTGTCTTGGTACAGTCAGACCTGGACATTGTGGCCATCACTGAAACCTGGTGTAATGATAACCACGACTGGGAGATGGCCATACCTGGCTACAACATATTCAGAAGAGACAGAGCAGGCAGAAAGGGTGGAGGAGTGGCACTGTATGAAAAAATGACATAAGGGCCACAGAGATCCAGGAGGAACAAAATGGGGAGAGATACTGTGGAGTTAAGCGGAAAGGAAAATGGGGACAGCCATCCACACGGGTGTGGTCTATAGACCACCAGCCCAGGAGGAAGAAACAGATAGGGAGGCTGATGCTAGCCATCCAAAGGATGGCAAGACACAAGAATAGGTACTAGTTGGAACTTCAATATTCCAGACGTGGACTGACATTCCAGCAGCAGCATCAACTAGAACAGATTTATCCTGGACTCCTTCAAGAATTGCCTTCCTCAAGCAACTGGTCATGGAACCAACTCGGCAGAAGGCAATACTGGACCTTGTGCTCACAAACAGGGACAGTGTGATGGGGTAACAGTGGGAGCACCTGGGGAAACAGCGACCACCAGTCATTGTGGTTTGAAATCACAGACAGAGCAGAACCAAACCACACAAAAACACGTATCCTGGTTTAAGGGGCAGACTTTGGAAAAATGGGGAGATACTTGAAAGAGGCATTGAAGAATGGGACAGGAATCAGGGTTGAGGAACAGTGGGCAGTATTTAAAAGGGGATTACAAGAACAACAGAATTATGCATTAAGCAGGTTAGCTAGAGGAAAGGAAGAGGAGATCATTATGGTTTCCAAAGAGGTAGCAACAAAAGTGAAAGCCAAAAGATTGCATTCAGGAAATACAAAAGACACAAGCAAAAGGGGATGAGGAGAAGTACCAGGAGAAGCAAAGGAGGCAGGGAGGTCAGTAAAGGAAGCCAAAGCTCAGACAGAAGAACACATTGCAAAATCAGTGGGTGAGGGGACAAAACCTTTTACAGGTACATAAGTGAAAAAAAGAAGAAAGACAAGGGAGGATAGTGAGACTGAAGAGGGGAGGATGGGGGCTGCATGGAGGATGACAACAGTAAAGCTGACATATTGAACAAGTATTTCTGATCAGATGCTTTACTGAGGAAAGGAGAGTAATGGGTCTGAAGGAGGTACAAGGGGGTGAGAATGGTGCAGAAATAGACACAAGTCCCTTCATGCGAAAGGGTCCTGAAGGAACTGGAAGTAATAAGAGTTGATAAAGCAATGGGGCCAGATGGGGTGCACCCAGGGTCCTTAAAGAACTAAGAGGTGGTGGCTGAACCTCTGACTATCCTATTTGTGATCACTGGAAACCAAGGAGGTACCCAAAGACTGGAGGACAGCAGATGGTAATCCCTTATACAAAAGTGGGAACAAGAGGAAACAGGGAACTACAGACCAGTCAGCCTCACCTCGGTAGTGAGGAGAGATCATGGAAGCACTACTGAAGGAAGTTGGTGGAACATCTGGTTGTCACTGGACTACAGGACCCAAAGGCAGCATGGTTTCACAGGGGGAGTCATGTCAGACCAACCTCGTTGAATTTTTTGACTGGGTGACTAGGAGGTGAATCAGGAGAAGGCAGTGGACATGGCCTATCTGGACTTCAGCAAGGCCTTTGACACTGTGCCACATAGAAGACTATTACACAACAACCAGGGCATATGGGTGTGAGCAGGACCGTAGTGTGGTGGGTAGGTAACTGGCTGGGTGGCAGGACACAGAGGGTGGTGGTAAATGGCTGTCACTCCACAGAGGGAAGAGTGACCAGTGGAGTACCACAGGGATCAGTGCTGGGACGGTCTATTCAACATCTTCATCAGTGACATTGCGCAGGACCTAGAGGCAAAATTTCACTGTTCGCCGATGACACAAGTTCTGTAACAGAGTAGACACACCAGAGGGTGTAGACAGAATAAGAAGTGACCTGCAGAAACTTGAAGAATGGTCAGGGTTTGGCAGTTGAAATTCAATGCAAAGAAATGCAAGATAATGCATATAGGGCACAAAACCCTAGCACAATATATCAGTTAGAGGGTGAGAATATAGCATGCACCAAGCAGAAAGGGATCCTGGGTTATCATCTCTGATGACCTCAAGGTAGGAAACAGTGTGACAAGGCAGCAGGTGAAGTAAATGGGATGCTGGGATGTACAGGCAGGGACATCACCAGCAGGAAAGGAGGTCATAATTCCTCTATACAAGACGCTAGTGAGACCCCTAGGTACAGTGTACAGTTCTGGAGACCATACCTACGTAAGGACATAGACAGGAGTAGAAAGGTTCAGAGGAGGGCAACAAAGATGGTGCATGGATTGCATCACAAGTCCTATGAAGACAGGTTGAAGGAACTGAACATGTACTCCCTGGAGGGAGGAGGAGAGAGAGATAAGATAGAGACATACAAGTATCTTACAGGAGGAACAGGGTGCAGGAAAACACTATATTTAAGTGAAAAAGATGTTCCAGGACTAGGGACATAAGGATGAAGTTGGAGGAGGATGATTCAGAGGAAACATGAGAAAAGAATTTCTTCACAAAACGAATTGGTGGACAAGTGGAACACCCTGCCAGAGGAAGTGGTGGGGGCTGAAACAATCACGGGATTAAAGAATGCATGGGATAGACATAAAGGAATTCTGGAGGTCAGGGTTAAGGGGCAACAGACTTCTAGGAAAACAAACTGAACTTACAAGCTCAAATGGGCAGACTGGGTGGGCCATAGGCCCCTATCTGCTGACACTGTCTATGTATCTATGTATGCTGTGATCTCCAATCACCAAGTCCATAAACTCCTTTAAGCATGACAATACTCACACTATCACCACCCAGCTTGGTGATTCACTTGACTACATGACCAAGTTCAAGTACCTAGGTAAGTGGATTGACAACAGACTTTCCTTTGCTGATCATATAGACAAGCTTTCAAAAAGACTCAGACAGAGACTTGGACTTTTTTTAGAATCAAGCATCTTCTTACCCAGGAGGCCAGAAAAAGCTTAGTACAAACCATGTTCCTAGCTATCGTGGACTATGCAGACTTCCTCTATGGCCAAGTCCCAAAAACTGCTCTATCTAAGCTTGACATCCTTTATCATAGGGCTTTATGTTTCATCTCAGGTGCAGCATATAATACCCATCACTGTGTACACCATTCAATGGTAAGATGGACCTCACTTACGTTCAGGAGACAAAGGAAGGCTATAGAATGTTACAGATCTATATCCAAGATGCTACCGCCTTCATTTCTGACTTCCCCCCTCCTGCCTTATGAAACTATGCCTTGAAGCCATTTGTGCATCTCACTAGCAAACCTAAAGTCTTTCCCATTTGGCAGAGCCTCCTTCAGCTATGTTCTGCCCCACCTGTGGAACAGCATCCAGAAATCCATAAAATGGGTGCATCCTATTGGTTTTGTGGAATTCAAGTCACTCTATTAGAAATACTTCTTGGAGCCTTGTCAATGCCCTCCTTGTCACTAAACTGTAGCCATACATTGCTATTTTTGCAATCAACCCTATACACTTTCTATCCTCTTGTTAGAATTACCCTAAGCCATGTTTCTGGATTCATCCATACTTTCTAATTGCTGCTGAGCCCCCAGCTTGCACTGTCACTAGCATTAACTTTGCTCTACTAGAGCTATCAGTGTCTAAAATCACTGGTTTGGCACATTGGTGCTGACTTGCTTCCACCTCTCTGCTTTACTGTTAACTGGGATGAGGCTTCACCTTATGACAGGGGCTCATTGATTATCCTTGTACCTTGTTTTTTTTTTAATTAAATATGCTTTATTTGCACTTCAAACAGGTGTCATTACACACAGTCATATTTATATAACCAAATACAATTGCAATAGCCTCCTGTTCAAGCATTTTACCATTTTACACAGTACAAAAGAACCAAAGAAATAGAATCTACCACTAAGTGCCCTATCTTTATCCCCCTTCCCACCCCCTACCAAGTGCTAAGAGACGAAACATACTAATATTTTATTGTACAGCATCAAGTCATTATGAGAGAGATGTTAGGGTTTCCAAGATGTCAATACAGCATCCAATGGGCCCCATAGACCTAGGTAGGTTTGATTATTATGTCACATAAAGGCGATATGTTTTTCTACCTGCAATGCCAACAACATCTGTCTATACCATTCCATGACCGAGGGCACTTGGTCATCTTTCCAATGTCACATGATTGCTAATTTAACATTTGCTGCCACTAGGATAATGTGGGCCCTTCTAATTTTTGCTATCCCTTGGGGGAACAAATGTACCAGACAAACTTCTGGAGTAAACAATGACTCCAAGCCCAGAAGGGGTCCAATACCCTTTTGACCACCTACCAGAGAAGTCAAACCTCTGATCAGGCCCATAACATATGGAACAACATGCCTTCTGTCTCTTGGCACTATGCACAAATGGGAGAGGGTATAAGACCACTTCTGAAAAATTTCACTGGCATATAATACAAATTATGCATGATATTAAACTGAATCTACTGAAGTCTATCCTGCTTTATAAATCTGTAACAGTTTTGCCACATTTTCTTCCAGGTGTCCACCTCTCCTGCAAGCTGGAATTCTTGTTTCCAAATAATAACAAATACCAGTGGGCAAGTGTGGATCTAATGCTTGCAATGTTTTGTAGACCACCAAAACAGGGTGAGGTTGACTTGCAGCCAGTATTAGTGCCTGCACATCTGATTCCATTGATGTCTGGCAGGACGCGTCTCCTATGAAGGCAGAAATAACCTGACTAATCTGTATAAACTTGAATTTGTGCCAGTCTGACATTTTGTGAAGAGATTGAAAATAAAGAAATGATACTAATTCACCTTGCCTGAAGAAGTCTGCTGATGCACAGGTTTTTAGAGGAGCCCAAAAAGGAGGGCAAAATGGGTTTATTATCAATTTTAAGATGGGGGTTGCCTATAATTGGCTACGTAAGTGCTTTATGCCAATTCAAAGAGAAGTGTTTCTGCATTTGATGAATTGCTCTAAGTGACCATCCTATCGGTATACTTCAAAGCGACTTCTAAATATTAGAAGGAGTAACGTTTAAGAGGGTGGGTAGTGAGTAACAAAATTTGGATGTCAGATATATATCTCCATTTCCACCCAGAGAGGGATATATCCACCTGATCTTGAGGGGGATATGTTTTGTGTCCAGAAAGCCAGCTTACTAACATGCTGAGCACAATAATAGGTGAAAAAGGACAGGGTTGCCAGTCCACCCTGAATGTTAGGAACCGTGAGTTTAAAGTATGCCCTCCAAACTTTTTTCCCTTTCCATATGAAAGCATTACGTATTTTCTGCAATTTACTAAACCAGACCTTACGAAGGTAACATCCTATCATTCCCAAAGGGTACAAAAGGTGAAGCATATTCGTCTTTACTATACTAATTCTTCCCCAAAGGGAAAGGGGTAGTAATCCCCATTTATCCATCTCTGCCTTCAATGTTTGCAGCAAAGTGCTTAAGTTTTCTGTCACAAGTGAATTTATATCTCTTGTTAACCTTATGCCCAAATATGTAAGAGATTTTGACTCCCAAGACAAATTAAAGGATGCTATTTGGGCCTGTGTGAATCAAAAATTCAGTGGGAAAATTTTGTTTTTTGAGTAATTAAATTTATAGTTCGATGCTTTCAAAAAATACCTTTTTCTCGCAGCACAATGGGAATAGTATGTTGTGGTTCCTCAATATGCAAGATTAGATCATCCGCGTAAGCGGAAAGCAAAAATCTCTGTTCCCCAGCCTTAATTCCTATAATGTTTTGTGAGAGTGAGAGCCACCGAATTAAAGGTTCTAAATAAAAGTTAAATAAAAGGAGAGAAAGCTGACATCCCTGTCTGGTGCCACGTCTAAGAGGGAATGTGTTAGAGAGGATACCGTTGCACCAGACTAGCTGTTGGAAAGGTATACAATAGGCAGATCCACTTAATATATTCATCTGGAAGACCAAAGCGGATTAAGGTTTAAAAAAGAAAATCCCAGGAGGCCTTCTCAGCATCTAAAGAAATTAAGGCTGTGGGAGTATTAGAGTTTCTTGCAATCAAAATGAGATGCAGTAACTTACGCAAATGATCTCCTGAAGACCTTCCAGTCATGAACCCAACTTGCTCGTTACTAATAACCTCTCCCATTATGGGGGGTAACCTGTTCACTAATATCTTTGCCAGGATCTTACGATCCAAGTTTAACAAGGAGATAGGGAGGTACTTTTCAGGATGCAGGGGGTCTTTTCCTGGTTTTGGAATAAGGGTAATCAGTGCTTCTGAGAAGCTCCATTCAGAGAAGCAGTTGTTGTACCAATAATTATAGGCCTCCTGCAATATCGAGATTAACACTTTTTAACAGGATCTGTATAAGTTGTTGGGTAATCCATCAGGCCCCGGTGATTTATCTGTGGGCAGCTGACTGACAGCCTGCTGTATTTCCTCTTGGGTAATATAGCCCCCAAGTGAAACCCCATGTGTCGGTGATATTTTTGGAAGGCAGACTTCATCCAGGTATTTATTTATTGCAGCCTGAGAAGTAGATGTACTGGAGTCTTCTGAACAGAGAGCTTGATAATAGAGCCTCATGCCATTGGCTATATGTTTAGGACTTGTACAAATCTGGTTACTGTTGGAAAAATAGAGACCTGAAATATATCGAGCAGCTTCAGCTTGCCGTATTCTAAGTGCTAACAATTTTCCAGCCCTCTCACCGGACTCATGATATTTAATTTTAGTATGGCATAGTGATAGTTCAGCTCTCTGTGCCAACAGATCTGCATATTGTGTTTGTAACCTATACAGTTTAGATCTGTTTTCTTCCCCCAGTTGTGCTTCCGGAATTTTTTCTAATTCCTGAATGGAACATAGTAACTCAATAATTTGAGCTCTATATTGAGATATTTTAATAGTGGCTAACCTAATACATTCGCCTATGAGTGTGCATTTAAGTGCAACCCAAATCGTGGCTGTTTTAGTGATCATTCCCTTATTAGTCTCTTGGAAGAAAGTGATAAAATCAGTTATACGGTTAAGGGAATCTGGCCTCTGTAAAAGTTGGGTATTCAGACCCCATAGTGAGTCCCTTTTAATTCCTGGCCCCAATAGGTATGTAATTACCACTGGAGAATGGTCAGAGATTACCCTGGCTTGAATATCTACATGTAAAAACCCCGGCAGGGCAAAATCACTGATTTGAAAGTAATCTATGCGGCAATAAGTACGGTGGTGGGAGGAGAAGAATGTGTATTGCCATTCGGTGGGATTTAATATTCTCCAGACATCAAGTAATCCTGCTGAGCCCATAAGTTCCTTAAGAGCCCTTTGAGTTGAGGTTAGGCTTCCCTGTTTACAATCCGATCTGTTTATATTAGGATGTAAGGTGGTATTCCAGTCCCCCCCCCAATTAAAGTAAATTTTGTAGGCTCGTTGACTATCAAGTTCAAGAGGCGTGCAAAGAAAAGGGTGATTCCTTATTAGGGCTATAAATGGCTCCAATAAGAACTGGATATGTGACATGGATACCATGCACTAAAATGTAACATGCTTCCCAGTCCCAAAGTTCTTTCCTCAAACTGAAAGGCACCTTCTTCACTATCAAAACAACTACCCCCCCTTCAGATGTGGAGACTCCCACTCTAAAAGCCTGCCCTACCCATGCTCTTCTCCACAAATGGACATCCTCCCTCTTCACATGTGCCTCCTGCAGATATGCAATGTCAGTTTTTAAATGATGTAAATGCTTAAGAATGACTTGCCTCTTACACCTATCCTGGGCCCCCTTAATATTCCATGTTACACAAGTATATGGACCACCCATGCTTTGTCCTGTTTATGATTTTTAGTTAACCAGTATAAACCAAATATGCTTACCTTACCATCCTCATGCATAATCTTATGCATATTTGTTATTGCAGCACTTGGCGACCCCCTCCCCCCTTTTCTAAATAATGTTATCAAATAAAACCCGTAACTCCCAACTAAAACCAAAAAAAAACAAGAAAACCCCAGTTCTAAACAACTGCACTCCCATATACACACTGTCAGGTGATATAATAATGCAAATCTGAATAAGTCCACTACTGTTTTGCAACCCTCTCCCCTCATCTTGAAAAATAACTACCAACTACCGATAAACTTCTAAAACTAACTACTGAACACCTATTCAATAAAACACTTCATACCAACCCTGGATAAAGATATAAGCATCAGAACACTCCTACAAAGATGTTCTACTAACATGTGTAAAATTCCACAACTACTAACTTTAAATAAGTGTGTTCATCTAACAAACTGTAAAGCGTTATAAACATAAAAACTAATGAGGACATAACTAACAAGAGGATACATTGTCCCTCGGAAAAAAACAGCAAAGTCTTACACAGGAATTTTACCAAGATATGAGGCATTTAAAGAAGAGACATTACAACCCCACAGGGCACATTTCGTATTTTCCCTTTAAATACCCATGCTTCCTGGGGCTAAACACTACTGTGCTAGTCGCAATGCATTATGCTTGCTATTCGAAAATAAATCTTTTGAGTAAAAGAAAAAACAAGGGCCAGAAGCACAGAAAACATAAAGACCAGTTTATGGATTCGATGGGCACTTGATGCCCTCGTGTGGTTCTCAATCCCATGTCTTGCCTGAATCTCTGACTGTAGGAGTGCTTTCTAAGCCAATTGGACTGTGGAAACACTGTTATCATTTAACATTTTGTCTGATACAAAGGTGGCACTTTGCCTGCTTCTACTGAGAGAGTCTAATCAGTCTATGCAATTTTCTCAAATAGGCTTTCTTTTTCCTTCACCACCCTACTTGGTGTATGGGATCCCGACTAGAAAACCTGTAACGCAATTAAAAGCGAGCGCTTGACAGACTTGGGACCTTCTCATTGGCAGAACTCTGCCAGCTTTTGAAACAAGTCTTCTAGGTGTATTTCTACCACACAGGGTCTAGAGAAGCACTAAACTCAACTCCTATTGCCTGACCAGACGAGCCAGTTGCTTGCTGACAAATCAGACAAGGGAACATACAGAGTTCAGATCAGAGTCTTTCCCATAGGGGTATCTGCTCCATTTCATTTAAACAAATCTGGGATTAACATTTTGATCTCTGATTTGGCTTGATCAGGGGTTTCAAAAGAAATCCACTGCTCTTTATGCTTAACCATTAGGGTAGCAGGATACTTTACCTGAAAAGGCTTCCCCGCAGCAATTAACTTTGTTACAATTGGATGTAGCTCCTGCCGTTTAACTCTTACTGAATGTGGGAGGTCCTGCGTTATCCTGACTGGTTTGCCATCCCATTGAATTTCCTTAAACTGCTTTACTTTGGCTAGGATATATTGCTTGTCCAACAAATTAAGGACCTTGAATATCAGTGGCCTGGGCAGGGAGCCGACTGCTGGTGGGCTCCGTAAAGCACGATGCACGCCTGCTCAATTATGTATGTAGGGCCATTCAGAGAGGGCCCTACTATCTTCTCACAAAAGTTCTAAACAAATTGTATGGGCACACTGCCTTCTTCATGCTCTGGGATACTAATGATTAATAAATTGTTTCTCCGGCTACATGTACCTCTAAGCCATCCAATTTACCTTCTAACTTTTTCATCCTCTTATTAGTTGCCATGATATCCTGTTCTGTTTTTCTTTGCTTGTTTTCAAGAGATGTAACTCTTACCTTGGAATCACCTACTCGCATGGTTAATGCTGCAACGAAGATTTAATCTGCTGTAAATCCGCTGACATTGCTGCAATAACTTCCTGTATCGGTTGCATGATTTATAGAAATTTGTCTTCCGATAATGCTGTTTGTGCTGCAGGGGATTTAGGTGAGGTCGTGGCCTGCTGTTTTGCTCGCTTAGTGACCTTATCTTTTTTCAGGACTTGGAGGTAGAGAATGACGCAGCGGCGCCTTTCTCATATAAGCTTCCATTGTCTCCCACTTTATTTCTCTCTCGGAGCCGAGAAAAAGATGTACTATCTTTTCTGGAGATAGTTGGAGAGAATAAAAGGTATAATTATAGATTATAGGTGGTGAGAGAGCGGAGCCTCTTTGGAAAGCTGCCGACTTTCAGATCGCTATCACGTGACCTCTGTACTTTGTTTTTTATTGCTATGTGTTGCATTACTATGCCTATTTGTGCTATACGTTCTATTGTGCTACTAAATTATTTATTCTGTACCTACCAGACCCTCCTTGAAAATGAGCTTGCTCAATGCAGTTTCACCTGGCTAAATAAAATTGATTGATTGATTGGTTGAGTGATTGAACTTGTACAACTTGATAGAGCTTACGTCACTTAGCTCCAAGCCACACCCTTCCAACCAGATTCCTCACCCAAATGATGCAGAACACAATGTTTTTGTTAGTGTTTAGCCCAGGGACAAGGTGGAATACAGTACAGAAGTTCTCAGTGCCCTCAAAGTTACTCACTGATCGCAATACGCTTCCAATGAGCCCTAGCACAATTAGGCACAATGCCTGAGTTTGTAAGACCAACTGCAATGTTTAGCAGCTATACTGTAAATTATGCAGTTCAGTGATCTCCAATTTTATCCTATGCAGCTATACAATCATCAACTAAACAAAACACCAAGCCAGTGAGACCATTAACAGCATGTAGCAGCACCTTATTATCAAGGCAGTTCATGAATCAACCAATATAAGCCCTGCCAGCCACCAAATATACCAAAAACACACAAAATCACTAGCAACAACTTTAAATCACACTGTTTGTCCTAGATAGTAAGGAAATCAGCAACTAAAGTTCACTTCTTGCATTGCTTCTCTTTTTTTATCACATAGCTCTCCTCCTGTAATTCCCCATCCTTGGTGTCAGTCCCTGTCTAGTCTATAAGGTTAATAGACAGGTAGGGTGAGACACGGAGGCCCAAAAACCTCTTTGTATAACGGGGTCTGAGTGAGCACTACATGCTTACAATTTCAGATGCCCAGCTATTTAACTGGATTTCTTAAAGCTCCATGCAAAAAGTGAGATTATCTCATGGTACGGGGAGGTCAGTGAAGCAAAATCAATGTGTACTTTCCTCCAACCCCCGAAGCTAGAGTTGATGACTGCTAGTTGGTGCAGTGGTGTCTGGGCTGTATTCACCAGTACTCAGAGGATTTAATGCTCCTGCAGATTTAAATTTGGCACCTTCTTCTGTGATTGGCTGGAAGCAGGAACATCTTGTACCCTCTGCAGGGGACATTCCTCAGGCAACTAGTCAGTGAACCTACTCATGATGACACAATATTGGACCTGGTATTCACTAACGGGTACAGTGTTGCAGATGTCAAGGTGGCAGGCCACTTGGTGACCAATTGTCAACGTATGGTGTACTTTAATATAAGGATGACTGGAATCTAACCAGACAAGGGCAAGGGTCCTGGACTTCAGGTGGGCAGATTTTATAAAGATGGTTGAATGCCTAATCGATGACCTGTTGGGTGGATGGCTTGATTGGGGTAGAGGAACACTGGTTGAAAATGAAAGGGAGCATAATAAACACAGCAAACCTCAGCATCAATCAAGTGAGCAAAAGCAAGAGGAAAAAGAGACTGCTATGTTTCTTGAAAGAGGTGGCTGAAAAGGTAAAAGCTAAAAGGGATGTAGTCAGAAGGTATATGGAGATGCAGAAGGAGGAGGAAATTGAGGTATATTGGGGAAACAGAGGGAAGCAGGGAATGCAGAAAGGAGCACAAAGGTGCAAATTGAAGGGAATATGGCCCAGGAGGTAATGGAAAGAGGAACTACATTTCTCAGGTATGTAAGTGAAAAGAGGACAATCAGGGGTGGGATGGTAAGGTTAAAAAGGGATCAGAAGGACACTGTGTAGAGGGGGACCAAAAAAAGGGCAACATTCTGAAAAAAATACTTTTGTTCGGTGTTCACAGAGGATGGAGAAGGTGAGGAAACAAACAAAAGTAACATACTGTAAGCTTTGGAGGAAGGGAGGTGGACATTAGTACTTTTTTGGAGGTGAAAAAATTGAAGGTACTTTCTAATCTGACGGTGGACAAAGCAATGGTGTCAGATGTAGTGCATCCAAGGGTATTGAGGGAGCTCAGGGAAATACTGGCTTCACTTCAGACAGTTCTATTTAACAGCTCACTGGAAACAGGAGTGATTCTGGAGGACTGGAAGAGAGTGGATGTAGTCCCACTACACAAAAGCAGGGAGGAAGCCTACAACTATAGGCCAGTCAGTCTGACATCAGTGGTGGGAAAGTTAACGGACTTACTACTGAAGGAACGGGTTATTGAATCTCTTGATTCTAGTGAGTTACATGATCCAAACAGCATGGTTTCATGGGGGGAGTTCATGCCAGATGAACCTGAGAGTTTACTTTGACTGGTTGACAAAGGATTTAGATCAGAGTGGAGTGGTGGATGTGGCCTACCTTGATTCTTGTAAGGCTTTCAATACCATTCCACATAGAAGACTAGTAAGCAAACTGTGTAGCTTAGGAGTGGATCCAAAGATGGTAAACTGGATAGGAAATTGGTTAGCAGATAGGTGACAGAGGGTGGTGTTAAATGGAGTTCATTCCAAGGAAGGGAGAGTGACCAGTGGGATTTCTCGGGGATCAATGCTGGGACTCAATAGTCCTCTTTAGCGCCTTTGTAAGTGACATTGCTGAGGTACTGGATGGGAAGGTTTGCTTCTTTGCAGATAACACCAAAATCTATAATAGAGTAGACACTCCGGGGGGTGGTAAAAAGAATGAGCAGAGACCTCAGAAACCTACAGAAGTGATCAAAGGTATGGCAGCTGGATTTTACTTTGAAAAGTACAAAATAATGCACTCAGGGCACAGAAACCCAGAGGCAAAGTACAAAATTGGAGGCACAGTATTGACAACCAGCAAGCAGGATGGAGGTCTGGGGATAATGATATTGGATGACCTAAATGTGGTCAGGCTGTGTGACCAGGCAGTTGGTAGGGCTGGTGGGATGCTGGGGTGCATAGGGAGGGGTATCATCAGCAGAAGGAGGAGGTAGTCTTGCCTCTGTATATTGCTGGTATGACCTCACCTAAAGTACTGTGTCCAGTTCTGGAGACCACATCTCTGGAAGGACACAGACAGGGAGAAGGTGATCCAGAGGAGTGCAAATAAAATGGTGCAGGGTCTGCATCAAAAACCCTATGAGGAGAGACTAAAAGGCAAAGCAAATTTTATTTTGCACCCAATCACAAAGGCTCTAGGGTGCACTACAAACACACAAAAATTTCAATTTAAAAATACATGTTGATATATATATATACCTGTGTATATATATATATATATAGAGAGAGAGAGAGAGAGCACCATAAATAAATAATCACATATAAAAAAAAAGTACACAGCATATAAATAATCACCCTCTTTGCTTTTAAAAAGGACTGATAATCTATGTTCTCATACAGCACCTGAGAAAGCATGGCTAAACAGATAACACTTAAGGTGGTCTTTGAATGCCTCCCCTGATGGGGCCTCCCTCACCAACAGCAGAAGCAAATTCCACAGGATGGGGCTGGTGATAATAAAAGCTCTATCACCAGCTGATTTCAGCCTCATCCTGGGAATTGCCAGGAGGCCCTCCAAGGAGGATCGCAGGGGGTGGACTGAGGCAGCAGATGTAAGAAAGTCCACCAGGTAGCAAGGGCTCAGTCCATGTGGGGCCTTATAGGTGAGCAAGCCCACCTTAAATAGCACCCTCCATCAAACCGGCAGCTAGTGCAACTCCAGTAGCACTGGGGTGATGTGACAGTATTTCGACTGTCCACTTAACAACCTGGCAGCTGCATTCTGCATCAGCTGCAGTCGACGGCGGGTGCCTCCAGAGACCCCAAGGTAGAGTGCATTACAGTAGTCAAGCCTAGATGTTACAAATGCACTCTCCAGGGTGGGGAGGTCCAGGGGCAGAATCAGGTGCTTAATGCTGGCAATGTTTCTCACATGGAAAAAACTAACCCTGACAACGGATGACACCTGATCTTCCATCGTCAAACCGCTGTCTAATGCCACACCAAGACTGCGCACCTTAGAGGAGGCCATCAATGGGACAGACCCTAGAACTAGTCCAGTATCTGCCACAGAGGCCATCCTCTCATGCCTCCTGTTTGACTCCACCACCAGTACTGCCATCTTATCAGCATTCAGTCACAACCAGCTAGAGGCCATCCAGTCGTTGATCTCTGCCAGACAGTTGTTTAATACTTCCACCACATTGAATGTCCCAGGGTCAAAGGATAGGTACAGCTGAGTATCATCAACATAACAATGAAACCCCAAGCTGTACTTCCTAATGATCTCACCTAGGGACAGCATATACACGGCAAACAGTATCGATGACAAGATCAAACCCTGAGGTTCTTCACAAGACAGGAGGCTTGGGGACAAGGAAAAATTCTGCATCACCACCCTCTGTTTTCTGTTTGTCAAAAAGGACTCAAACCAAAAGATGACAGTGCCAGTGAGTCCACAGAAGTCCCTCAGGCGGTCGAGTAACACATGATGGTCCCCCGTGTCAAAAGACCTCAATATGTACACCCTAGAGCAGATGAGGGAAGGGGATATGATAGCGACCTGTAAATATCTCACAGGGATAATTAAGGTACAGGAGAGAAGTATTTATCATAAGAAAATGTGCTCAACAACAAGAACAAATTCTATGAAGATGGAGGGTGGTAGATTTAGGATAGATGTGAAGAGGTACTTATTCACAGAAAGAGGGGTGGATTCCTGGAACAGCCTTCCAGTGGAAGTGAAGGGTGTGCAAATGGTGGATTTAAGAATGCATGAGAAAAGCACAAGGGAATTATAGTGGAAAGCAAGGGGGGGGACTGTAGATCAGGCATAGTCTGTAGTAATAGTACAGGTAGGGAGAAATGGGCCAACTGGATGGGCAACGTGGCCCATATCTGCCATCAAATTCTGTGTTTCTATGTGCAGTATTAATCTGTAATTGCTATTGTGTTCATATCTCTGAGAAGTATAAAAAAGACACAAATATTTATAAGGACCACTTGTTCTTCTTACCTGCCAGGGCTCAAATGTTGGAAAAGTTGCACAAGTTCCATTAATGAAGGGTCCTTCATCATTTTTGCAGGTGTACAGAGCATGTAATGCATGTGCAATAGCGTACACTGCATTGTAAACGTTATAAATTCCCAACAGGCGAGTCATAAACAAGTTCTTAAGTGATGGATGGTGTAGGTTGTGACTTTCGTTGCAGCGAGTAGTTTCATTTTTATCTTCTGCCTTAGGATCTAGCCATGTACATCCGAATGCCACGTTCCATATTACTTTAATCAAAATATCATCACTGTTTTTCGATGGGTGGAGATTATAGAAAAAATCCTCAAATCCAGGTATGTTCCTCACATGGACTGAGAACCAAATGGTTCCATGGAGGGTTTCAAGGTAGGGCTCACCAGAAAATATTGTAGCTTCAGGCCAGTGCTCAGTTCCAATCCACACCTTTCCAGCTATTTTTCTGTTTGAAATTTCTGTCATCAGAGGTATAATATAAAAACTGGAGGAAACTATTACTACTACTTTTGCTGTTGAAGTGGTAATTACTTGTATTAGATGCTGAAGCTTGATCTCCAAATGAATGACTGGGATAGTTTCATAGAACTCAATACAGATACCTGCTTTTTCTATACTCTCTTTCAGGACTTGGCTAGCCTGTTGACCAAGGTCAGCCTCCTCCACTAAAATTCCAACCCAGTTCCAGTGAAAGTGCATCAGAAGTTTGACCACATAGCTGTACTTAAGGCTATTACATGCTTGGGTTCGTAGAAAAGATGGAAACTGGTACTTGTCATTTAAGGAAAGTAATGCAGCTAAAGGACTGATCTGAAAGAAAGAGTGATGTGATCCATATAGCTTGTGCATTGCAGCAATATTTTTCTAAGTTGATATAATTCAGGATTTAGAATATTGTTAATAAAAATTATGATTATGTAAAATTTAGGGCATGTATTCTGATTTGGGACTCTTAAAGCAGCAACATTTGTTAGGCTGCCTAAAATGTTACCATACAGTAGATGTGGCCTTTCTAAGGCCTTTGACACTGCTGCACAGGAAGGAGATAAAGAAACTGAGCAGCTTTGGGGTTAGAAACTGATTGACAGATAGGAGGAAGAGGGTGTTGTTAAATGGCACTCACCCTAATAATATGAGAGTGACTAATGGTGTGCCACAGGGCTCAGTGCTGGGACAGGTTCTCACCTAAGTCTTTTTTTGTGATGTTGCTGAAGGACTGGAAGGAATGGTATGCCTTTTTGTAGATTATACTAAAACCTGCACTAGGGTGGGCACTCAGGAGGGGATGGAGAGAATGCACAGGGATCTTGGGAAACTCAAGGAGTTTTTAAGAGCATGACAGATTGGGTTCAATGACAGAAGATGCAAAATCATGCACCTGGGGCATAGGAACCCAGTCCCTGAGTATAGGATGTAGGGGAGGTAGTAACAGTAATCAAACAGGAAAGGGAACTTGGCGTTATCATACCTGATGACTTCAAAGTTGCAGGATACTATGATATAGCATTGGGTAGGACTAGCGGGATGCTGGGTGCATAATAAGTTGCAACTAAGAGGGCCAACCAGTCCTTTTCTGTCAACAACGTCTATGCCTCTATCAGCTTTTCCGCATTGGAAACTGGACTGCTGTGTAGATGTTTTGTTATAGAGGTTAGTGGCTTCTTCTTCTAAGGTTTTTGAAAGTTACATAGATAGTGCTGAACCAGAAACAGCAAGGGAACTAACTTCTGGTTCAGCACTATTTGCAGTGCCCCAGAACATGTCTGCAGTGTCTGTTGGGGACTCCAGGAGATCAGGGAATGACAGTATCCTCAAACTAAAGGTAATACATTCTTGACTGGATTATAGTTCTGTAGTAGGAAAGTGAACTAGGGGCTGTAAGGAAAGAAGTAAATGGATTCCAAAATGGAGCCCACAAGAAATGTTTGTACTGTTTGCTTAAGGTTTACTTTAGATCAATAGGTACCTCAGTTAGTATGTGATAAATGTTTGTTAAATCAAACCATGCAGCAGGAAATAGAAACATTGTCCAAAAGACTTTTAGTGAAAAATGAGATAGGGATTCTGGAACATTATATTGATGAAATGGCCTTGAAAATATTAACTGGTAATAATACAGGACATGGTGAATCCACACAAAACAGACAGAGGTGGTTGAACAGGAACCTATTTCGGCTCCTGAGGAATATGACATTGAAAAATGGTCCCTCATGCAGCCAAATATCAGCAAAAGAAGAGGGGGTCAAGTTTATAACAGCCCCCCAGTTAAGCTGCAAAGTCATATTAAGTCCCTAGACCCAAACCCAGAAGAAGAAAACATGAAAAGAATGGTACAAATTAGAAATTCAGCACAAGGAAACAAGAGGGTTAAAGAAAATACAAACAGAAACCAGCACAAAATACATGACATAAGGAATATAGAATCAAGAGCCCAAAAAACAAAAATATATTGCAATAAAGGGAGATTCCATAATTAGGGGAATTGATACACTAGTATTCAAAGGGAGGAAAGAACACACTACAGTTAGCACTCTTCCAGGAGCTAAAATCAGTGATATAAGAAATTTATTAGATGGATTAATGGAAAACCCAGAAAACCCCCTTGTTATCATCCATGCCGGAGTAAACAAAATAGGAAAAAGAGATTTGCAGGATATTTAAAAGGACTATGAGATTACTGCTTCCAGGATAAGAAGCCAAAATGAGGAGGTTACAGTATCTTGTAACATGGGCAAGAGAAAGGGTTACGGGTTATTGGAGGAATAGCAGCACGTGTGGTCACGGTGCGCATAGATTAACTCTCAATTAATATATGGTTTCACCACAATTAATGCATGATGCCATATGTGTTCAGAAATCCACTGATCACCCTGGATTTTTATGCACAGTATATTTCAATTAATGCATGGTGTATGTGCTGAAGTTGCAACTACACAATGGTAACTGCACCCGCCTCCTCTTTTCATGAATGCCTGTTACACATGCCAACATTGCCAGCATTATAGGATGGAAAAAAATAGAAATAAAAACCACTGAGAAATAAACACCACCTGCAACGGCATTGCTGAGGACCGAATGGACGGTGTCAAGGGAGATACAAGACCCAGAGAGAGCGCATTACATGTCAAATGCAGTGTGAGAGGTACTGGGTGAATCTGCTCTTCTGAGCAATTGGACCGAGGCAACCTGTCTATGTCTATGGCTCCATCTCACGATCTATGACACCATGAACCTCGACCATAGCGCAGAGTGAGCGCATGTTTATGAACTAGTGACTCTCTGCCAATGGTCTGTGTGTCTCTTTCTCCTGATAGTTGTCAACTTGCATCTATGTGCCACCAATATGCATGTCTCGCTGTGTGACTCTCGATGTTTTGAAACATGCAGCTAAGTCTCCGATCTCTGTTTCTGAGACAGAGAATTGGGGCTGCAGACAGGGAGCAGAGGGCAGAGCATGGGCAGTTACAGTGTCCCTTGCATAAAGTGGGACCAGTGGTCACTTTATTTGATCTGCAAGAGATAGAAATTGCAGGTACTGTAAACTATATTGTGTACCTGAAATGTTTTGCTGTCACCTCAGCTTTCAAGCTCTATGTCAGTGTGATGCAAGAATGAGCAAGGGAAGCTCAAAGTTTGTTTCTACTGTACTGCTGATTCAATACAGACTGACGTCCCTCTTGCTGCATTCCCTTCCTGTACCACTGCATAACGCCAGCAGTTAAATACTCAGAATGTCATGCTGTGTAATTTGGAATCTACATGAAAGCCTTGCAACACCAGAGTCCCAGAAGTATAGCACTGCAATATAACGAGATAAAAGCAGTGTTACACCTTGTAGCATGGGTGAGAAAACATTCTAAACAGGGAGCTGAACCATTTTTCTTCTCCATGTTACAAGTGAATTAACGCACTTGAGAGTGTGGATCTATTAGGTATTAATGTATGGCTAGGTGGTTGGAACCCTGGGGCCGACCCTACTTCAAGCCATACATTAATACCCAAAACAGCTGAGGTCAGAGCGTAAGAGGCTACAGGATTGCTTGCATAAAGTGGAAGAAATGGTCACTTTATTTGATCTGTGAGAGATAGAAACTGCAGGTACTGTGAACTCTATTTGTGTACCTGAAACGTCTCCTGTCTCCTCAGCTTCTGTGCTATGTGTCGGTGGTGCAAGAGCAAGCAAGGGAAACTCAAAGTTTGCTTCTCTGTAATTGCTGGTTCTTTATAGACTGCCGTCCCGCTTGCTGCACTCCCCTCCTATACTGCCACACAACGCCAGCAATCAAACACTCTGAATGTCATGCTGTGTAATCTGGAATACACACGAAAGCCTTGCAGCACCAGAGTCCCGGAAGTCTAGTTGTGCAACAGAACCAGATAAGTCCCAGAAGTCTAGTTGTGCAACAGAACGAGATAAGAGCACAGTGTTACACCTTCTAACATGGGCAAGAAAACATTTTAAACAGGGAGCCAAACCATTTTTCTTGCCCATGTTACAAGTGAATTAATCCACTTCATAGCATGGGTCTATCAATTATTAATGTATGGCCGGGTGGTTGGAACCCTGAGGCCGAACAACCCCCCAGCCATATATTAATACCTGATAAACCCAAGCTCTGTCATGGGTTAATCCTTGTAAAAACTATGTAGAAGTTGTTCTGTAACAGATTAAACAAGAAAATAAATTGGCATTGTCCCCCAAAAACTAAATATAATAAGGTAGAGAGATCATCATGCTGGATGACATCTAAAATAAAGAGACTGATAAGTAAAAAGAATAAACATTATAAAAAGATAAGAAACAACAAACATGAAGGAGGGTGGATTAAATACTAAAAAAATAGTAAGAAAAACTGAAAGAGAAATCACAAAAGCAAATCTGGTTATGAATTAAAACTAGCATCCAAGACTATATATAACTATAAAGTATTCTACGCTTATATAAACTAAAAAAGGGAACAAAAAACACCACAGGGCCCCAAATTGACAAAGATAGAAATCTAATAACTGACATCAAAAATATGGTAAATATACATAATAACTACTTTGCCACAGTATTTAACCCCAAATCAGACACAGGCAGAATGTATAAATGTGCAGGTGCGATACAGCCAGAAATTAACATCATGGTAGACAACGTAAGAGCAAGACTACAAAATCTAAATCCCAACAAATCACCAGGGCTAGATGGCTTTCATCCAAGACTGTTGAAAGAATTGGCTAATGAAATATCTGCCCCCCCAACATATATTTTTCAAGAATCCATAGACAGAGGTGAAGCAGTGGACAAATGGAAAACTGCTACAGTTATATCCTTGTATAAGAAAGGCCCCAAAACTAATCCAGCAAATTATTGCCGTGTTAACCTGACATGTGTCCTATGTAAAATCTTGGAGGGCATATTAAAAGATCAGATAATAAATTATACAGAATAGAAGAACTTGGACAAAACACAACATGGTTTCATGAAGGGAAGGTCTTGTCAGACTAGTATGTTGTAATTTTATGACAGCGTGAGCAGAGCCTTGGATGGGGGTGAATCTGTGGATGTGATAGACTTCCTCATGTAGACCTAACAGAGAGAACAGGCAGAAAATAGCAAGAGGAAGGAGCTGCTGTTATAACTATGCTTCTCTACTGAGACTAAAGAACTATAACTCAACTACTGGGACCTTCAATTTAGGGTAAAAACAAAACAAAAAAAGAGTTAGTGTGTTTGTCTGAGTTGGCTGAAGTGAATTGTTATCTTTGCAGTTAGCTAGGTGTTTGTCTGAGTTGTCTCAAGAAAATTATCTGTGCAATTATCTAGCTGTAGAAGGACCTGTAAAGTAGGGGGAGTGGCTTATCTAGAAGGAAGCCAGGTGTGTCTGATTTAAAAAATGACCTAGATAGCTTCTAGCAGAGAACAGACAGAGAGCAGATAGAGGAAGGAGCTGCTGTTATAACTTTACTTATCTACTCAAACTACATTGCCCTCTTTCCCTTCCCCCCATCCTTAGCTAGTTCTATTTTTATAGGCACAGGATTTGACTGACAACATGAACTTCCTGTTTGGGAGCAGGAAGGGAGTGATCACAGAGCCACAAAAGAGTCACCATCCTACAGGAAAAGAGTAGCTCTCCATCCCACCCTTGCTGCTAGAGGTCTGACTCTGAGCAAGTAAGAAGACTACTGAGAAATATAGGAACTTCTTGTCTCAGAACAGGATCATTAGGAGCGTAAAGGGCATGGAGGCAGTGAGTAGGGAGAGAAAAAAATTAAAATTAAAATTAAAAAAATAATTAAATAAACAGAGGAAAGAATAAGTATTCAAAACAACCATTAAGGGGCCAGAAATAAGAAATGATGGGAGTGGTGCAGTGCAGTGGCAGTAGAGCAGCTGTCTTCCTGGCCACGTTCTGGAAAATGTGGTGCTGTCCCATCTGCAGGCACCTCTCTGGGCTGAGGGAGGAGGTTGTTCATCTCCAGGTTATTTGGCCAGGATTTGGAGACCTCCTCTCCCACCCAGGGACCACCAGGGCCACTGCTGTTGCCTCAGAGATTGCCAAAAAAGAGGAGTGGTTGGACCACAGTAGGGTCAGGAAGGGTGAGGGTGGTGGAACAGAGGCACACTTCTCCAGTTGTACCTCTCCACAATTCTTATGCTGTTCTGGTAAAGTGTGGTTCGTCTATGGAGGCACCTGCAGTGGAGACCAAGGAGGATGCTGGGAACCTACACAAAGGAGACCCACAGGAGCGTGGCATGGGACCCCACTGGGGAAGGAAACAACTCCTGCTGGAGGACTCCATTGTTAGGAGAGTAGAACTGGGGGAGGAAGGGGAAATGGAGGTGCCTGCCTGGTGCCATGGCTTGGAGGGTCAGGGAGAAAATCCTCAGGATTACGGGAGTGGTTGCATGGGGAAGGGAGCTGGGTGTCATTGTCCACATAGGGATAAATGACCTGGCTGGAAAAAAGATCAGAGCAGTGGAGAGTTTGTGGAGTTGGGGAGGGGCCTTAGACAAGTAGCATGCATGGTAGCCTTCTTGGAGGTGCTGCCTGTCCATGGCAAGCATAATGCTAGGGTGCTCCACACCATGGGATTTAATCAGGGTTTGAAAAACTGGTGCAGAGCTCAGGGGTTTTGCTTCATTTGGGACCGGGGTTCCACCTGCAGTGATGCAGGCCTATATTGGCATGATGGTCTGCATCTGTCCTGGAGGGGAACCAAGATCCAAGGTGACAGGTTTAAATGCTTCATTTGCAAGCATTTGAATTAGCCAAGGGGGGGAGGCACTGGAAAGGAGCAGGGAATTCCTAGCCCACACAAAAAAAAACAAGGTAGACAGTGAGCTAAACACCAAGATAGAAACATCAATATGGAGAAGGGCAGGTGTAGATGGAGTAAACGACAAAGGCAATAAGGACAGAGATGGGGCAAAAAGGCGTAAGGCCATCAAGAAATTAAGTGTAATGAGTACCAATGCCCGTAGTATGGGCAACAAGCTCCCGGAACTGGTGGACTTAATGGAAGAGGGATGCCTGAATATCATAGCAGTCACAGAAACATGGGACACAGAGAACCTTGACTGGGATGTTAATATACCAGGGTACACAACCTACTGGAGGGACAGGGAGGGTAAAAAAGGGGGAGGAGTAGCTCTTTATGTAAGGGAAGGGATTAAAACAACTGAATGAAAGAGTAAACAGGGAGGAGAGGGTGCACTGTGGGTCAGCATGGAGACTGGAAAAGGTACCACAATCCGCACAGGGGTTGTATACAGACCTCCATCTCAGGGGGACGGAATGGACAAGGATATAATAGAAGGCATCATTAGGATGGCAGAGCAAGGGGAGATACTGTTTTGGGAGACCTGCATATGCCAGATGTTAACTGGAGCACCTTTGCTGCAGCCACATCAGATAGCAGGACTATTTTCGATGCCCTACGTGGGGCATGTCTCAGACAGCTAGTGTTGGACCCACTCAGGAGGGAGCAATCTTAGACTTTGTACTCTCAAATGTGAACAGTGAGAGGACAGAAACATAGAAACATAGACTTTGACAGCAGATTAAGACTGCTTGGTCCACCCAGTCTGCCTATTTCCCTACGTACTGAATAAGCTGCAGTTTCTAGTTAACCAACAGCCTATTTCCTCCTACCGACCACTATAATTGTCTTATGTCTGTCCCATGCATGTTTGAATTCTCCCACTGTTTTAGACCCCACAACCTCCTCAGGAATGCGGTTCCATGCGTCCACCACTCTCTCCATGAAAGATTTCCTCACATTGCCCCTGAGCCATCCTCCCTCTATCTTTAAATTGTGCCCCCTTGTTCTTGCACATCTCTTTTTCTGAAAGATGCTGCCCTCCTGTACTATGTTGAGTCCCTTGAGGTATTTGAAAGCTTCTATCATGTCCCCCGTCCCTCCTTTCATCAAGACTATACAAATTAAGCTCTCTCTCAGTCTCTCTTCATATGGTTTCTGATGCAGACCCTGCACCATTTTAGTGGCCCTCCTCTGGACTGCCTTCATCCTGTCTATGTCCCTGTGGAGATGGCATCTCAGATCTAGAAGTGGGTAACCATCTAGGAGCAAGTGACCACCAAACAGTGTGGTTCATGATAAACTCAGCTGCAGAGTCAAGCCACAAGCAAAAGTGAGGGTACTGTACCTGAGGAGGCTGATTTTGACAATGGGAAAGTGCTTTTGAAAAGCACTAGCAAACAGGCAAGAAGGAGGGTGGAGAAACAATGGAGAAACATTAAACTGCCATCACAGAGGCACAAATCAAAAAAGAAAAAAAGCCACTATGGTTCTCCAAAGAGGTGGCAAGGTTAGGGAATAGATAGATTAGATATAAAGAAATACAGAAGAAGCAGGACAGAGAACTGTCCCAGTTAAGGCAGAAGGAAGCAGGAAAGGCAGTCAGAATAGCAAGGCCCAAACTGAGGAAAGATAGCCAATTCAGGTAACAAGGGGGATAAAACCTTTTTAGGTACATTAGGGAACGTAGAAAGGCAAAGGGAGGGATAGTGAGGCTGTATAGAATGGATGGTGGATGGGCAGAGAGGGACAATTAAAAAGCAGGGAAACTGAATGAATACCTCTGCTCAGTATTCACAAAAGAGGAGGAGGAGGGGAGGTTACCGAATCCAATTAACAGAAGAACTCGGGAGAGGGGGCTCAATCCCAGTCCTTTCACAGAAGAAAGGGTTCTGAAAGAACTCCTAAAACTGAGGGTTGACAAAGACCTGACAGAATTCACCCTAGAATTCTAAAAGAATAAAGGGGAGCACTAGTGACTCCACTAACTGCTCTTTTTAACAAATCATGGGAGGATGGTGTGGTACCTGAGGACTGGAGGAGGGTGTATATGATTCCCTTTCTCAAACGTGGGAGCAAGACAGAGGCAGGAAACTACAGACCTGTCAGTCTGACCTCTGTAGTAGGGAAAATTATGGAATCACTTCTAAAGGAAAGATTTGTTGAGTATCTAGAAGCCAGTGGGGCACAGGACCCAAAGCAGCATGGATTCACAGTGGGATAGTCATGTCAGATGAATCTAATCGATTTCTTTGACTGAGTAACAAAAGTATTAGACCAGAAAGGGGCTGTGGACATGGCCTACCTAGACTTTAACAAGGCATTTGACATAGGCCCACATAAAATATTAATAAACAAATTAGTCATCCTGGGAGTGGATCCCTGGGTGGTAGCCTGGGTAAAACACTGACTGGACTGCAGGACACAGGAGGTAATAGTAAACGGAGTCCACTCTGAAGAAAGGGATGTTACTAGTGGGATACTGCAGGTTCAGTTTTGGGTAAAGTCCTTTTTAATGCCTTTATAAGTGACATTGCAGATGGACTGGAAGGAAAAATATGCCTCTTTGCAGATGACACAAACATCTGCAACAGGGTCAATACACAAGGGGACATGGAAAGGATGAGAAGGGGCTTGGCAAGGTTGGAGGAATGATCAGAGGTATGGCAGCTTGATTCAATACAAAGAAGTGCAACCTAATGCACCTGGGAAACAATACCCAGAGGAAGATTACACAATGGGGGGAGGTAGTAGCAATTCAAATGGAAACTTATTTGGGAGTAATCATATCAGATGACCTGAAGGTTGGCAAGCAATGTGAGAAGGCAGTAGGGAGGGCTGGGGGAATACTGGGATGTATAGGGAGAGGCATCACCAGCAGAAAACAGGAAGTTGCTATCCCTCTGTACAGACAGTTGGTGAGACCCCATCTGAAGTATTGCATCCAGTTCTGGATACCCCATCTTCCCAAGGACATAGGCAGGATGGAGGCAGTCCAGAGGAAAGCAACTGAAATGGTGCAGGGTCTGCAAGAGAAGCCATATGAGGAGAGACTAAATGAGTTTAATATGTATACCCTTGAGGAAAGGAGGGAGAGGGTGGACATGATAGACACATTTAAGTAACTTGGTGGAATCAACAAAGTCCAAGATGGTAGCATCTTTCAGAAAAAGAGATGTGCAAGAACAAGGGGACACAATTTAAAGATACAGGGGGGATGGCTCAGGGACAATGTGAGGAAGTATTTTTTTACAGAAAGGGTGATGGATTCATGGAACTACCTTCGTGAGAAGGTTGTGGGGTCTAAAACTATGTGAATTCAAGAATGCATGAGACAGACATAAGGCAATTTGTGTGTGGGGTAGGAAGAAATAAGCTGTTGGTTAACTAGGTTCTGCAAGCGTATCCAATAGACAGGAAATGGGCAGACTAGGTGGGAAGCGGTCCTATCTGCCATCAAAGACTACATTTCTCTGTTTCTAAACATCATGGAAATACATGAAAATATTATCAGATGGATGCTCACTGTGGCGATCTGATAGAAAGCACAGAGTGGGCATAATGGGGCACTTTCAGATTGGCAGAGGTGACAAGTGGAGTCCCACAGGGCTCAGTATTGGGGCCTTGTTTGTTTAATATGAATGTATCATCAATACAATGTGATAAAGAGAATATTTAGTTAACCAGATTTGCGGACGACTGTAGGATAGGAGCAATCATAGGAAACAAAGAAAATGCAAAATGTTCACAGATGGCATTACAATATTTTTAAATCATGAAAAGTGTACAGTCATGCAAATGGGCAGAAATAATCCAGTTAATGTATACACCTTAAAAAAACTCCATCCTGAAAATAGTAACTGAAGAACATGACCTGGTTTTAGTCATAACTGAGTATCTACAGTTTAAAACTCACTGTAAAAACATAGTTCAGCATGGTAACAGAGTACTAAATAGTATATTCAGCAATATTACAAGTAGAGAGAGGGAGGTGTTGGTTCCACTGTATATGTCACTGGTGAGGCCAGTACTGGAGTATGGGGGCCAGGTCTGGTCTCCACACAAAATAAATGAGACAAACATGATTCAGAGGGTGCAAAGGAGAGTGACAAAAGCAGTAAAAGACCAAAAGTTGCAGATTATAAGAACAGGATGAGAAATTTGGATTTGTACTTACTTGGGTACAGGACAGTTAGGGGGAGACTTGCCTGGCATACAAAGCCTTTGGGAAGAATACACTTTGGGACAATCTAGAGCTGGAATTTAAGGACCAGGTATCAGCCCTTCAGATAACTCTTTTTTGGACGTATTTTACATCCATAATTTAGCTCAAAACATCCAAAAATGTAATCTCTGGAGTCATTGACATCCAACAACATTTCCATTGTTTAAGGCTGACGTTCATTTTTCGTGGTGCGGACGTCAGATTTTTATGTTTTTTTTTTAATCCTGTTTGGAGAGTTGCCAGTTGCAGTGGGCTTGCCATGGTAGTTGTCTTTTTTTCTTTCCAAATGCTGGGTGCCCCCCTGCCCAATAAACTGTTGGCAGCATTCGATTCTCATATGCACAGTCCATTTGACGCCTAAGCTGTCTTTCAGTCATTGTGTCTGTGAGGAACTGGAGGTGATCAAAGTGAGGTGCAGATGAGCAACTAACAAGTCAGACCCATGCTGTAACTTTAGGAGCCGCATAGTGTGGAACCAGTCAGGCCAGCAGTGATTAAACGTCACCGACTGATCTGAGAGGAAGAATGTAGTGTGGAGTGATGCAGACACAGGACAAGTTTACCCCAGTTGCCAGTTGACTCAAGGATTCAGTATGAGTAAGGGACATAGACCACATGCGCGGATGGTGTGGGGTGGGCTCCTCGTGACCCAGGGAGCGATAACAGGCAGAGTGAAAAGAGGGTGAGACTGGGAGCTGGAGGAGCCCGAGGTGCGTGATCAGTTGCTCTATGGTCAGAACTGAAACAAGGAAGGTGAACCATGGTGGAGTGGAGAGGAGGCATCTCTGGAGGAAGCCAGGTAACATGCCCTCCCAAAAAAGAAACATTGCTGTCACATGACTGTAGGGCAGTCAATTACTTTCCCCAAGGTAAAACTAGCAACCACTTCAATAGAAGTACCTTCTTCCCAGGGAGCTGAGTACCTTAGTAGTAGTAAGTAGTAGTGCCTCCAATTTAGTTCTGATTCCCCCCAGCCAGTTCCAGAGCAAAATGTCCATACCAAAATGTAAAAAAACCTTGTTCCCCAGTTGGCAGCAGACTGGTTCTACCATACAGCTAGACCTGTCTGGCTCTCAGCAATGAGCAGGTAGCTGGATGTTATTCATCATCACTGATTGAATACTGTAAGTGATAGTTTGTGCTGTGCAGTGTCTGCATCTGCAAGATCAGCCTGCCCTACCCTGCTATAGCCAGTAGTATTTCACTCCAATGTTACTGTGCAATTTTCACCTGTTTAGTAAGTTTAACTCCCTTTAACTGCCTGCAGCCAGTGACGTATTCGGGAGGCCAATGAGTTGATTTCAAAAACTATAGGGCTTGGAATATTTTGATTGCCAAAATTTGTCAATTGAAATTATTTTCACTTCCAAAAAATTGAAAGCTGGAGTATTTTGATTCCAGTAAAACTGAAATGACTTCCAAACTTCAGCCCATGAAAGTATTTGACTTCCACCCAAAAAATATTATCTGAAGCCCTGCCAGGTACATAGCAGAAGGGCACACCTACTTCAGCTAAACAGGAGTAAATGTAACTTACTAAGGAGGCAGAAATGGTTTAGCCAAAGAGTTATACCAGTTTGGAACAACTATCTGTGGAAATAGTGGGAAGTTCATTCATGAATGAATCCAAAGCCAAATTAGACATACACTTTAGAAACAAAGCCCATGTTTATTAATAGAAAGAATGTCATGGATGAAAGTCCATTTAAGCTCAGATACTACCTATGATACCTATCAATTAATCAATCAAGTCTTTATTTATCCAGGCGAACACCACTGAGCAGGCTCATTTACAAGGTGGACCTGCGTTACACAATGTCAAAATAACACTTTTATGAACAGATAATAAATAGACATAATTATACAGAAATAAAAAAAAAAAAGTACACAGAGCAATAACAAGTATTTCAGGTATGGGGTTAACAAGGTTAGGGAGAATGGTGTAAGAATGGGAATTAAAACAATCTGAAACAGCCAGTATATTAAAACATTTTCCAACAGCACAGCATATCATTGGTCAGGACATATACAAACTTAAGGGGCAGATATGGAGGGGAGGGGCACATGACTACAGCTGTTCTAGGAGGGATGCTACGGTAGATGGGCTGGGGACATATATGTTAGGAGTCTAAGGGTAAGAAAGGTAGTGGATTAGCAGAAAAAAGGGGTGAATAAGTGGAGACAATCGAGGGGCCAAGTTAAGAGGAGATGTAGTGGGCAGTTAAGCAGTAGGCACCCTAGCATGCTAAGCATGCTGGAAACAGCTGCATAACTCCTTAACAGCCTTGGCATACAAAGTCTTGACGGTGGTAAGACTAACAGGGAGACTCGGTTTCATAGATTTCTGTAGTTTGTTCCAGAGTGAGGGCAATACATAGCATATGGCCACTCTAAAAAGCATGTATTGGCCATAGGTACCTTCAGTAGAAGCAGAGAATAGCTTCTCAGTATGTAGTTGCCTACCACATATAACGGCAAACAGTCAGAAACGTATTGTGGTAATTTGTTGGTAATAACATTGTAAGTCCAGAGAGCCACATTTCTATTCTTTCTGTACTGAAGGGAGGTCCACCCCACAGATGCATATAAGGAGCAGTGGTGGGTGGTGATAGGTAGGCCACTTATGAATCTCAAGGCTCTGTGGTATAAGGTGTCCAGTTTAATAAGACAGGAGACATTACACAGACTATAAATGAAATCGGCATAATCAATTAGGGATAAAAGCGTGGATTGAACTAACAGCATCTTGGCATTTTGGTCTGGAGGTGGTTTATTCTAAAGAAGAGACCAGGCCTCTGCTTCAACTTTTTCAGCAGATCCTCGCTATGCTCCTTGAAGGAAGGTCTGTGGTCTAGCCAGATCCCTAGGTACTTGACCTTCATAACAAATTCCAACCTCTCTCTCCTAATAAAGTGTTCATGGGAGGTAAGGAGCCAGAGATAGCAGGGTTCGCTGAATGAGTAGCTGGAGAGAACAGCATAGCATTTGTTTTTATGGCATTGAGTAAGAGTTTTTTATTCAGAAACTGATTCTGCAACAAGTTGAATTCTGTTTGTAAATCTCCACAGGCAGCTTCTGGAGTTGGGCAGCTTAGGTACAACACATTATCAGCCTCAAAAAGGTGAAAACTGGCCTCTTTGATGCCAACAACAATATTGTTTATATAAATGGCAAACAATAGAGGCCCCAGGATGGATCCCTGTTGAATGCCTCTTTTTAGTGGTTTGAGTGGAGAGAGCTCCCTTTCTGCCTTGACCTTTTAAAGCCTATCTGTAAGGCAATTATTTAACCAGCACAGAGAGGTTGGGTCCAGACCTATCACTTTTAGGGTGGAAAGAAGCAGGCAGTGGCCAACAATGTCAAAGGCCTTGCTAAGGTCCAGGAACATGGCATGTACACATTTTTTGTTTTCCAGCTCTCATTGCAAGTCATCAGTCACTTTGGCCAGAGCTGTAATGGTACTGTGCTTGGCTCTGAAATCAGACTGCATAGGATTTAGAAGGTTCTTGTTATCTAGGTAGGTTCTCAACTGAGCATTCACAATTTTTTTCCAGCAGTTTAGACAATATTGGTAGGAGAGATATTGGCCTGTAATTAATTAAGTCGTAGGGATCCCCTGATTTAAACAGAGAAATGACGTGGGCAATTTTCCTAAGGCATGGAAGAGTCCTCTGAGACTAGGACAAGTTAAATAGTTGTGAGATTGGTACAGCTAGGAAGTGGTGTGCAATCTTTAAGAAGTAGGGGTTGAGAGAGTCAGCACCAGCACTTTTCTTGGTGTCCAAATGTACAAGGAGGTCTTCAACCTCTTTCAATGAAGCAGGAAGGAATGAGAAGACCACATTAGTGGTGCTAAGTTCAGGAATCTGTGCACTACCCTGAAAACATAACACGGATGCTGATGACTGTCGAATGCTAGGCCTGCCATAGCGAAGTGGTTGTTGAAGGCCTGGAGTATCTCCTTGCCATCATTGATAGTAACATTGACAGAGATGATTTTTGAGGGAAGTACATTTCCAGCTGTATGACCAGACAGCTCTTCGATTGTGGACCAAACCTTAGCTGGGCACCTTGAGGCAGAGTCAAGATCAGAACGGTAGGAGTTGGCCTTAGTCTCTCTAACAAATTTGGTGCAGGAGTTCCTAGCCTTCTTGAAGAGGCACCAGCCCTCTGCAGTTTTTGATTTGTGGGCTTTTTCCAGAGTTTATCTCTTACTAGTAGTGCAGCCTTGAGTTCAACAGAGAACCAACAGCAAGTTCTGGTCTTTATGTGGACTTTTACCAAGGGAGCATGATTATTTATGGCACAAGACACTATTTCATGAAAAATGTCATGTGCCATACTGACTGATTTGGCTAGGTAAATGTTCTGCTAGAGTACAGATGATTTTAGCGCATCGATGTAAGCAAATGGATCAAAGTTGTGTCTGAACCTTCTGATGGAGAACTTAGATGTGATGGGGGGATTGGAGTCAGATCTTACTCTGCGATGAAGCAGTGATCTCTGACATCTGAGAAAAATATTCCAGTGTAAGAAAAAGGACTGTGGCTTGATTGTAAGAAAGACATCTAATAGGGTGCTATTCCTGGGTTTTTTCTTGTTAGGATGCGTAGGTTCTTGAATTAGTTGTATAAGCCCAAGAGAGTCACAGAAGGATTTGAGGGGTAAGGAAGCCTTGGATAACCAGTCATAATAGAGATCCCCTAGAATAATACTTTTGAGGGTCTTATGTCCAATAATAATCGTTAGGTGAGACAGGAGCTGGGACCCAGCAGATAGAGGCCTGTAACACCCTATAACCTATGAATTGTGTTTTGTGGTAAAGTAGATTACATTACTGGGTATGAAAATATATTTTGATAGTAGTTTTCAAAGTCTGCTTTATACTGTCTTGACATGTGTTGGAAGCTATAGGGAAGTCCCTGCAGTAACATAAGAGTGTATGGTAATTAAGCTGATGTGTTTTTGTATGTTTGAAAGTTATTTGCACAGTGCTACCTACCAAAAGGAAACACTTAGTAATTAGATGTCAGTTTCTCGCATGACATATTGGACTAATTATCATTGGGTTACATTGGTTACTGCTGTATTTTACAGTATATCACTGTCTAACAAGCATTTGTCAATGCCAAATGTTGTCTTGCTGGTGTTGGCATTAGTAGTGCAGGAGTTAGAGAGACACATAATATGAATGGCAGTGAAGTATAGAACAGTCAACTCCACCCTAGAGCGTGACAGGCATTAGAGTGTACCCTTGGGTCACCGGCCATAACGCTCATACCATTTCACCTCAGCCTACCCTGCAGAGTCTGACATGTGTCACACTGTATCTTGGGGTCATTTGGCCTTATACTTACCCCATTTCATAAAGAAGTACATTCAGATGGGTGCAACATACGAGAATGGGTTGAACTTTGGGGCAGAAGACTCCAAAGCACACCTTGATGCCTGTCAGTGGCTGTAGGGTGGGGGTGGGGGTGCAATGGTGAGTGCACTACAGCAGACAATCCAAAAGCACACCCCTGATGCCTGTTAGTCTGTAAAGGGTAAGATGTTGTGATTAGAAACACTAATGCCCTGGGCGTTTGTTGGTATTTGCACTCCAAATTTTCAGCATGGCCTTTTTGTGATCCCACCTCATGAAAGCATTCGGGACCTCTGCTCATGATCAGTGTTACTGTGATTTTGTTTATCTTGGTGCAGTGAGGAGGGGTATGGCTTTACAGGAAAAGGGGAAGAAGCATGGTCAAATAAGGGACTATACAGCCAGGACAGGCTACACCTTAATGGGGAAAGGAAAGAAGCACTAAAGGATAAGCTAGGTGAATACACAGCAGAAGAACAGGGTTTAAACTGCTAAAGAGGGACAGAAAAGGGGAGCCAAAAAGTCTCCCCCCATGAAGGCAGGAGGGGTGGGGAAATGCATGAGAAATATAATAATGGGGGATAGAGGGAAGGGGAGGATGGACAGGGACACCCAAGAGAAGCAAATAAAAGATGATACATAAGGGAGAAGGTGGGCAGTGGTATCACTGAATGCACATAGCATTGGGAACAAGATAGCGGACTTACATGCCCTCTTCGCCAAAGGTAAAATGGATATAGTGGCTATTACAGAAACCTGGGCCACAGCCCATCATGACTGGGACCTCTTAATCCCAGGGTACAAGCTCTACAGATGGGACAGGGAGGCAGGAAAGGGAAGTGGGGTTGCAGCATACATCAGGGAAGGGATAGTGTGAGCAAGGAAAGAGGAAATGGAAAAGGGGAACAGTAAAGCAATGTAGTTGCAGCTACAGAGCAATAGGGTAAGAAAATTAGGGTAGGGGTGGTATATAGACTGCCTAACTAGGGTGAGGAGATGGGCAGGGTGCTGAGTGAGCAATTGAATGATATGCCGGGGGGAGTAGTAGTAACTTGGGACTTTAACCTGCCCAAAATTGTGGGACACTCCCACCACATCCTGTGCCAGAAGTCAGGTGATCATTGACACTGTTCATTTGGGCTTCATGACACAATGAGGGAACTGATTAGGGACCAACTGGGAAACATAGATGAGGGAATGGAAGTGGAAACACTTTGGGAAACTATCAGGGGAGACATTCAAAACATCATGGACAGCAGCATAAAAATAAGAGGGAAGAGGAAGAGGGCAATATGGCCTAGCTAGTTCAGTGGGGAGGTTGCTAAGGTGATAAGGGAAAAGAGGGCAGCCTACAGGAAAAGTAGAACTGTTAGGATAGAGAAGGATGAAGACTATCAAAGACTGGCCAAAATAGCAAAACAGGAGGAACCAAAAGCCAAGGGTCAGAAAGAGCTCCAGACAGTGGAAGGGATAAAGAGGGGGGAGAGAAGGCCTTCTTCAACTACATCAAAGAAAAAAGGGACAAGAAGGATGGCATTGTAAGTCTTCAAAAGGAGGGCAAATGGGTGGTGGTCAAAAGCAAAAGTATTAAATGAATACTTCTGCTCTGTGTTTATGAAAGACAGGGATGGACCAATGCCACAGGCAGTGATAAGAAAAGAGGGAACAAAGGCAGATCCAATGTGGGTCAATGGGATAGAAAGAGTGAAGGAGGGACTGAGGGCTCTGAAAGTGATAAACCCCATGGCTGGAAGAGCCCAGGATACTCAGGGAATTGGCTGAAGAACTGGCAGGCACAATGACAATTATGTTTAATAGTTCTCTGAATTCAGGAATAGTACCACAGGATTGGAGAACAGCATATGTTGTGTCACTCCACAAAAGTGGTCCCAAGGACAATTAAAATGGTGCAGGGTCTGCACCGGAAGACATATTAAGAGAAACTTAAGGAGCTTAATATGTATGGCCTCGAGAAAAGGAGGTGGGGCATGATAGAAACTTTCAAGTACCTCAAGGGAATCAACAAAGTCCAAGAGGGTAGCATCTTTCAAAAAAAGATGTGTGCAAGAACAAGGGGGCACAATTTGAAGATAGAGGGGGGGCGGCTCAGAGGTAATTTAAGGAAGTATTTTTTCACAGAGAGGGTTGTGAATGCATGGAACGGCCTTACCGAGGAGGTTGTGGAGTCAAAAACAGTGATGGAATTCAAGCATGCATGGGACAGTCATAAGGCAATTCTATGGGGTGGGGGTAGGAAGAAATAGGCTTCTGGTTAACTAGGATCTGCAGCTTATCCATTAGGTAGGGGAATGGGCAGACTGGTAGGGTTACCACCTGTCCCTATTTTCGCAGGACAGTCCTGATTTGGGCAGCTGTGTCCTGCGATAAAACATGAAAAATACTACTTGTCCTGACATTATAGTAGAAAAAATGTTTTCTTACTTTCCTCTAAATGTTGCAAAAAACTATAATACCTTTATTAAAATACCTTAAAATGATAAGGCACACTAGAAACAACTTAAAAACTACAACACTTAGTCTTAATTCTGCTTATTTAGTAAAAACAAATCTGTTGTATTGGTCGAGGTTACATATTGTCCTGCGAAAAATCATGTTTCATTAAGAAATGTCCCACTTTGTGCTTCTTAAAAGGTGGTAACCCTACAGACTGGGTGGGCCAAGCGGTCCTTATCTGCCATCAAAATCTATGTTTCTATGTTTTCAAGTAGGATCTGGGCAACTACAGGCCGGTCAGCCTGACCTTAGTAATATGCAAACTTATAGAGACCATACTAAAAGAGGGACTGGTGAGGTACATGGAGGAAAATGGCCTGCAAGATAGTAAACAACATGGGTTTGTATCTGGCAGATCATATCAAATGAATTTAGAGAGTTCTTTGTGTCATGAAGGCAGTGGACAAGGGTCATGCAGTATATATCATTTATCTGGACTTCAGTAAAGCCTTCAATTCATTGCCACAGAAAAGACTGATAACAAAACTGAGAGGGCTAGTTGTGAGGGAGAAAATAGTAAGATGGGTTGAAAACTTGTTGGGGGTAGGACACAGAGGGTGGCGGTGGTAGTGGGTGTAACCTCCAGTACGAAAGAGGTAACCAGCGGGGTTCCACAGGGGTCATTTTTGGGGCTGGTATTACTTAATATATTTATAAGTGACATTGGGGGGGGCATTCAAGGCAAAATGTGCCTATTAGCTGATGACACCAAGCTCTGTCGGATGGTGAACACTCAGGAGGGGATAGTGTTAAGTTAACTTTATTTTAAGTAGCTTTCTACACATGTAATTATGGTACCTGAGGACTTAGTTTCAGGTGCTCCAGCAAAGGGGAGTTTTGAGGAAGGAGCACTTCCTATGGCTGTGTGGAAGGTCTGTAAGCTGTTATCACTGGCCTGTCTAGTAATAAAAGGGTCTTTGCTGTGCCCCTGTACAGTGTCTTCTGGAGTTTTATTTGAACATTGGTAGCAGAGGATGGTTAGCAATTATAGGGTCCACCTGCATTTGAATAGAAAAGGGTGTATGAAAGCTGGAAAAATGAAGTTGGAATATGGCATGTGTTACCGAACTGGAGAAAAAAAACAAGCGCTAGCGGTCATACTTTCGCTCAAGGGTAGAGCGAGGGAAATTGGATTGGAAATTTCAGCAGAAGATTTAAACAAAAATACAGGAATGAAGACATTAATCAGAGCACTTGATGATGTGTTTCTCAAGAAGGAGAAGAATCGGATTTATGATGCATATACTAGTTTTGACCGGATTGCTAGAGGCAGCTCAACGTCCATGACAGACTACATTATTGACTTTGAGCAAAGGTACACTGTCATGCGCAAACACAATATGATTCTGCCAGATGCTGTGCTGGCTTTCAAGTTGTTAGATACTTCATGCTTAGATGCGAAGGATAAACAGTTGGCTTTAACTGCTTGTACAAACCTGACATTTACATCAATGAAGTCAGCATAAAAGAGGATTTTTGGTGATAAGACTTCTATTGTGCCAGTCATACAGGGAATTCATGTAGGTCAAGATGCAGCGTATTTCACTGAGCAAAAGAAAAAAACAGGATAGCATGGCGTGCTATCAAAATGACCAAAAGAGGGTGCCATTGCCTGGCAAAAATCCATTGAATAGCTATGGGAGAAGATCAAAATGTGCCATTTGCCAAAGCACTTATCATCGGGCCAAAGATTGCCAGCACAAAAATGAACAAGTGAAATTAATAGAGGAAAAAACAAATGTAGATGAAGTAGAGCAGTGTAACATCACATTGTTTTCAAAGGAGTTCTCTACTGATACAGAGGTATTTATGGTAGAGTCTTTAGAATCTGCAGTCATTGATACTGCATGTACACGCACAGTCTGTGGAGAAAAATGGCTAGATAGCTATGTAAGTGAACTTAGACATGATGTAGTGCATAAGATGGTGGACATACCAAGTTGCAGAGCTTTCAAATTTGGAGATGGAAGAGTTGTGCATTCTATCAAAAGAGTTAAAATCCCAGCAAAAATAGGTCAGACAAAATGTCACATAGAAACAGAGGTTGCCAATGCAGATATTCCTTTGTTGTTAAGCAAAACTTCCTTAAAGAAGGCAGGGGCAGTGCTAGACATTAAAAATGACAAAGCAGTGATGTTTAAACAACCAGTCATACTTGAGCTAACTACTTCAGGACATTATTGTGTCAGCATTCTAGACAAAGACATTACAGAGAGTCAATGTGAAAATGAGATTTTAACAGTGACAGAGAACATGTCCACAGATGAAAAGCATAGAGTTTTTTTAAAACTTCACATGCAATTTGGACATGCTTCAGATGGTATGCTTCAGAAATTACTGTGAAGTTCTGGTAATAATGATAAAGACAGTGTTTCCATTCTACAAAAGATAGTGAACAGCTATGAGACATGCCTGAGATACAGCAAACCCAAGCCCAGGTCTGCAGTTGGGCTACCAATGGCTTCCAAGTACAATGAAACAGTGGCTGTGGATCTTCATGAGCTAGGACCAAGTGTGTGGTATCTTCACATAATTGATCACTTCACACGTTTCAGTGCTGGAGGCATTGTGACTACAAAGAAACCTACTGAAATTGTGAAGCAGTTTATACATTCCTGGATAAGTGTGCATGGCCCACCTTAAAAATTATACAGCAACAATGGAGGAGAATTCAACAATGATGAAATCCGTGATATGGCAGAAAATTTTAATATAGAAGTAAAGACAACTGCTGGGTACTGTCCGTGGAGCAATGGACTTTGGAATGACATAATTTAACATTCACTGAAATCCTATTGAAAGTAAAAAATCTAATCAATTGATTGGAAAACAGCCCTAGATTGGGCACTTATGGCAAAAACTCAATTCAGAATGCCCATGGCTACAGCCCATACCAGCTAGTGTTTGGACAGAACCCAATCTTCCCTCCGCAGGTTGATAAGCCACCTGCATTTGAAGGACAACTATGAGGAATGGGTAGGACAGCATATTTCAGCATTGCATGCAGTGAGGAAAGCATTCACAGAAGGAGAATGCTCAGAAAGAATTCTCCGGGCTTTGCATAAAGTACTTCATCCTACAGATGAAAAATATGAGACTGGAGACAAAGTCTATTACAAACACATGGATTGTGCAGAGTGGAAAGGACCTGGAGTTGTCATTGGGCAGGATGACGTGGTAATATTTGTGAGACATGGAGGCACCTATGTGCAGGTGCATCATTCAAGGTTACGAAAAGTGAAAAACAAGCAAGTTGAAGGAGCGGTGGCTGACCATCAGCATGCTACACAAAAGGTCGCCGAAGGTGAGACAGATTTACCAGATGCTGAACACAATAACGTAGACACTATGAGTGGCACAGACAATGATGAAGTAGAGGACTTCACCAATGACAGTGGAAATACTGATGAAGTGGACATTCAACAACCCCATGTGTCAAGACAAGACGGCAGTGTAAATCTAAACCCTGAACAAATTGTTAGATATACAGACAGAGAAAGTGGTATTCCCTACACAGCAAAAGTTCTTTAACGTGCAGGAAAAGTTAATAGGAAAAACAAACACTGGTACAATTTACACTACTTGAAACCCTCTGTCATTTCAGATACAGCAGGGTCAGTTGACTAATCACGTGTAGACAATCTTCACATTGAACCTATGGACAACCAAGTGCAACACTTTGAAGATTATGTACTAGTTACAAAGGAAGTATCTTTTGATTATGCAAAACAAGATGAGCTCTGTAGCTGGAAGAGCAATGGAGTGTTTGACATAGTCAAGGACAATGGACAAAAGTGTATTTCTACAAGGTGGGTTTGTACCCTGAAAGAAACCTTGGATGGAATAGTTCCAAAAGCACATCTGGTGGCCAGAGGTTTTGAGGAACTTGACAGTAAAGAACTTCCAAAAGACTCACCAACGTGCACCTCAGAGTCCTTAAAACTGCTTCTAACTGTAATTTGTCAAAAACAATGGAGACTTCATTCCATGGACATTAAATCTGCTTTCCTACAAGGAACAGAGTTGTCTTGAGATATTTACATCAAACCTCCACCTGAAGCTAAAGGTGAAGGAACACTGTGGAAACTTAAAAAGTATGTCTATGGTCTGTCAGATGCGTCGCTGTACTGGTACAACAAAGTTAAAGAAACTATGCTGAATACAGGTGGAAAAATGTCACAAGCGGATCCTGCCATTTTCTACTGGTTAGATCAAGATAGCAATGTAGCTGGAGTGCTTGCCTGCCATGTTGATGACTTCATTTGAGATGGCTCTCATATCTTTGCCACAGCAGTAATACCACACTGGCTGTGAGGAGCATGACAGTTATTTTTTTATGTGGGCATACAGTTCAATACACTTGATAAAATCGTACAGTTGCAACAGCAACGCTACATACAAAATATTCATCCCATCCACATGGATTCCACAAGAGCGTTACACCATGATGATCCTCTCACTGAAAGTGAAAAGGATCAACTGAGGTCAAAGACAGGCCAAATTCTCTGGGTTGCTAGACAGAGCAGACCTGATGTCATGTTTGATGCTTGCAACTTGGCGTCTAACACGAAACAAGCCACTGTTCAAACCATACATGAGGCTAACAAAATTGTTCGAAAACTGAAATCAGAACAAGAGACTTTGAAATTTCAATGTTTGGGAAAAGTTGCCTCCTTAAAATTGGTAGTTTTTAGTGACGCATCACTAGGTAACCTCCCGGTTTGGGGTCCTCAGGGTGGTCACCTGATTATCTTAATGGGTGAGGAAGGACGCTTTTCAACACTTTCCTGACAGTCAAAAAGGATAAGAAGAGTAGTCCGGAGCACGCTTGCAGGGGAAACCCTTGCTTTGGCTGAGGGAATTGACAATGCCATCTTTCTGGCAATGCTCTACTCAGAGCTCACTACCGGTGGTACCAAACACATCTTACCTGTGACATGTGTTGTGGACAATCTTTCATTAGTTGATGCTATCAAGTCGACCAAGTCGGTTTCAGAGAAAAAGCTTCATCTTGAAATCAGTGGCATTAAAGAACTTATCCAGGCCAAGAGGGTCCAATGTGTTTTCTGGTCTACCACGAAGGAACAACTGGCTGACTGCTTGACAAAAAAGGGAGCATCGGCTCTTGTGCTTCTAAAAGCACTAAGTAAACAGATGTGGCAGGTTGAGGAAGAAGACACCTAGCCATGTGGAGATTAAACTTTGCTATTATAAAAGGGGGGGGGGCTAAAATTTAAGTCTTTAAAGAAAAGTGGGAGATTGTTAAGTTAACTTTATTTTAAGTAGCTTTCTACACATGTAATTATGGTACCTGGGGACTTAGTTTCAGGTGCTCCAGTAAGAGGGAGTTTTTTGGGAGGGAGCACTTTCTGTGGCTGTGTGGAAGGTCTATAAGCTGTTATCACTGGCCTAACTAGTAATAAAAAGGTCTTTGCTGTGCCCCTGTACAGTGCCTTTTGGAGTTTTATTTGAACAGATAGAACAGCTAAGGGAGGACCTAGCCAAACTGGCTAAATGGTCAGGGATTTGGCAGTTGGGGTTTAATACCAAAAAGTGCAAGGTGATGCACATACATGCAAAAAACCCAAGAGCAAAGCACTTCATAGGAAAAGTACAAGTAGCTGAGTCACAGGAAGAAAAAGACCTGGAGGCAGCAATTACTAATGATCTGAAGCAGTCCATGAAATGCAAAAAGGTGGCGGTGAAGGCCAACAGGATGCTGGGTGCATTGCAAGGCGTTTCAGTAGCAGGCACAGCGAGGTTGTTCCACCATTATATAGATCACTGGTAAGGTCTCATTTGGAATATGGAGTGAGGTACTGGCACCCATATCTAAAAAATACATTAATTTGCTAGAGGGGGTGCAGAGGAGGGTGACTAAAATGATCAGGGGATAGCAGAACAGGTCCTTCCTCACAAGGAATTCCACCATCCACTCTTTGATGGTTGTCTTTAGCAGTTTCCCTGTTCTAGAGGTCAGACTGTCCGACCAGTATTTGCTGGGTCCCCATTATCACCTACGATATGTAGTGGGATGAAATGTGTCTCCCTCCGTTCTTTCAGAACTACTCCTGCTGCCAAGGAGCAATTAACAGATCTGCTAGAACACCTGCCAGTGCCACCACTGCCTCCTTGAGTACTTGGGGTGGAGTCTATCAGGGCATGGTGCTACATTTGTTTTCAGTCCCAGAAGCCTGCTGAACTCCCATCTTTAGTGACTGAGTTTATGACCAGCTTCTGTCCCTTTTCCTCTGTCCCTCTGGCTGGTCTCACTGATAACTTGGGGAGAGGTCCCGCATTTTCCACCATGAATACAACGGTGAAGAAATACTAAGGAGATCCACCTTGCTTGTATCATTACACTCTCACCTGGTCATCTTCAGTCCCTCAATGCCTTACTTAGTTTTCTTTCTCTCTCTCCCTGATGTACCTGAAGAAAGTGCTATCATTCTTTTTGATTCGCTGCTGATTTGGAGCTCTGCCTCAGCTTTGAGTCTCCACAAGGCTATTTCTGCTTCCCTCAGGCTGCCCTGGCAAACTGACCTGCTTGCCTCTGTCTGTTCCTTCTTATGTGCCCTGAAGGCTTTCCTCTATTTAACTATAGCTTCATTAACCTCTGTCTGAACCAGAAAGTCCTCTTGTACTTCCTTGCTTTACCTATCATTCTCATGTAGCTCTTGGTGATCTCCAGGACTGCTCCTTTTATGGCCTCCCTCTTTCCTTCCTCCCTATCCACCCTTCATACTCCCTTGGATTTGGCAATAACTTAGTAATTTTCAAAAGTTTACTTTATGAATGTCCAATACATGATTCTTGGATTTTACTCTGTCTTGACAGAAGATTTATGGAGAAGCACACCATGTTATGATCACTGACAACTAAATTTGTAATTATTTATTTGGTAATTCGGATACAACCTTTGAGTATACACTCTTTTACAAAGGTTCCACGTCAGGATGTAAAACAGGAGACATAAAAACGTGACAGTTTACACAAAACATAAATTTGCTATGTAATACAGAATCTAGATAAATAATACATTTGAGTAACCTAGACAACTGAAATTAACTCTTTGTGTCTGAGTACCATCTGTAGGTGGCAGTTTAAAGTACTGTATCTCTCTGTGTCCAAGAAAGACTGCAGACATCAGCTGCAGAGTCCAAGTGTGTCTGAGCAATGTCTGTAGTCGTCACATATAGTTTTTTATATTACTTGCCAGTCAATCAAGATAGGGCTTATTAAGCCCTTTGGGTGATTGCCCACATTGTAAGCCACTTTCGATTGACTGGCAAGTGTAGGTGTCCCATTGGAAAATCTTAGGAAAACCCCATTTGAAAGTCAGCATCCTCACATTGCTTCTACACGTTGGTGTAGTAGGAGTTTAGCTGCTGTTCCAAGCAGTTTGCATTTGTTGCTTCCTCGCAATCCACCGATATTGCCCGAGCAACTATTATGCTCAGTTCAGGTAATGCCATAAAAAAATTTTTATTCATTGATTTGTGTGGGTTTCAGTGTTTTTGTGGGGTTTCTGAGAGCTGGTTTACTGAGAAGCCACAAAACTGGAAGTAGGGCTTCTCAATGAATGCTGCATGCAAACATGGCTGCTCATTGTTTGATTCTTATTTTCTGTCATCCCCTCATTGTAATATTTTTAGCAATCATTATCTTATTTCTTGTATACTGCTGTAATTATGAAAGGAGAACAGCTGGGAGCTATGAGCTTTACAAGTAATCGACCGATGACCACAATGGAGCAAGTGTGTTTGTTTGTATCGCAAACTTGGCTGCCCTTTTTAAAATGTTTCTCCTGCTTGTTCACCCCTATTTTCTAACCCCCCCCCCTTGTTCACCACTATTTGCCAGAAAGTATTTGTGTTTGTCCATTTTTCTGGACAGTGCATGGACCTTGATTCTGGAGCAATCGTCTTTGTGGGCTGCTGTTGCATGGGCTCTGAGTTTGTCTGGATGCCAGGACTGCTAGATATTAGCCAGGTAATGGTAACATGATTTTTGTTACTGCAGAATGACGCCTTCAACCAGCTTTCTGCTCAGCATTCCAGCAAGGCACTTATCAGGCTAGTTCAACTGTTTATTGGGAATGTAATGTGGCAGGGACGATCTGTGGAATAGATGTGTGAACAGTATCATTGTGAAAAATTGTGAAATTTTGGAAAATGTCCTGTGGTGGGGGTAGGAAAGGGGTGGGGGCGGTGTGGGGGCCAGGACACCAGGCAGTGTCATTCTGAGATGGTAATGGAGGGAGGGGATGGGGGTGGCTTTCCAATGGACACCAGCGTAATGTTGTTTGTGGCGTGGTTGCAGGGTGAGGTGGGATTCTAATGCAAGAGAATGCAGTTTGTGGAATGCTGATTTGTGTTCTATGGTGGGTGGTAACCAACTGATACAAGGAAATACTGTTTTTTGGATTGTGTTTGGTCTCTGAGCATGGTGCCATGTGTGGGGAAATAACCAATGGTCACCATAGTGCTGGGTCCTTGAGGTTGTGGCCACCAGGGGTTCCATTTTGTGGGATGCTGCCTGATATTTCATGGTGGTAGTTGTTTGGGTGGGGGCAGAGAATCCATTTAGTTCTTGATGGCTGACACCAGGGAATCCATTTTGTGGTATAGTGCTGGGTGTTTTACAGTGGTGGTGGTGGGGCACTGATACCAGGAATCATTTTGTGGGACAGTGCCAGATGGTTGAGGGGTGGGGAGGCATCACACAAATGGTGTCATGGACCTCACCCATCAAACGCCATGCAGTATTACACAAAATGGAGTCTCTGGGTTGGGGCCTCCTCCTAAGGCACCAGAGGTTATTCATGCTAAGGTGGTGAAGGAGAGTGTACATAATGGAATACCCTTTGCTGATGGTGCTGGGTCTCTGCAGGTGTGCTTGGGACCACAGGCCACCAGGGGATCCATTTTGTGGGATGGTGTCATGTGTTTGAGGGCAGGGGAGGTTCCTGACAAAAGGCACTCCATTTTGTGAGGTGGTGATGGGTCTCGGAGAGTGGTGGGGAGCCCCTGGACAACAGGCAATGTTGTTTGTGGGATGGTGGTGGATGACACAAGGCCCGGCACCATCCCACAAACAACTGTACCTGCTGTCTGGGTGACCACCCTCCCTCCGAGACCTGACAGCAGCACACAAAATGGTTGCCATACTGTCAGGGTCCTCCCTCCCTCCCACCTTCAAACACCTGACACCATTACACAAAATGGATCCCCTGGAGCCTCATGGGCTCCCACCTGCAGCTGGAATGTTTCTCAAAGTTATGCTGTGAATATAATGCCATTTCGTGTTGTTGTCAGGTGTTGGTGGTGGAGGCAGGGGCATCACAAAGCCAGCCATCTACCGTCTGGCTTGTGGTTGGGTGAAGTGCATTTCAAGGCTGATGTATGATGAGACCCACAGTGTTCTGAAGGTGTTTCTGGAAAATGTGATCTGGGATGTCATCATCCCCACCAAGCACTCCAAGAGAAAGACTGTTACAACTATGGATGTAATCTATATAATCAAACGAAAGGGCCACACTCTATGGCTTCAGAGAGGGACTGATTACAGATGTAAATTTTAAAACAAACATTTTCGTGATGGTGCCAGCTTAAGGTGTGTTTTTTTTCTGTACATTTGTAATATTTGGCAGGCATAGGCATATGTCGTGGTGATGTGTATGCATAGAGGTTATACTGCTTGTTTAGGTTTTGAAGGTGGTGGCCAGATGAGTCATGCCTGCAGTGCAAAATGTGTTTTTTTTATAGCAGATGATCAAGAGACTGCCCCAAGATTGTGAGATTGCCCCAGGAGTGAGAGACTACTCTGAGATTGAGAGACTACCCCGAGACAGACCGCCCCTAGATCAAGAGACTACCCCGAGATTGAGAGACTACCCCGAGATCAAGAGAGAGACAACCATTCTGCAAGAGACAGCAACTTCAAAGATCATCACTGGAAATATTACAAATGTCTACATAAATGACCTGCTAGACCTGTTCGATAGTGCCAGTGACAATAAGGAGGATGAATGTCAAGGTTTTGATGATTCTGACATCAAAGTGGAGTTAGTGCAAATGATGCCTTTGATTACTTCAGACATTGACAGTGATTTCAGTGGTGACGATGATCTGCCTCTGGCTACGCTGGAGTGGAAGAAGCACTCCATGGAGACAGAAGAGGATGCTGTGCTGCTGGATAAGCTACGTCGGCAGAGGAATGACATGGAGACTGAAGATGATCTTCCTTGGCTACACTGAAGCATGCACTACCCAAATTGAAGTTGATGATTGGGATGACCAATATGAAACATCGTGAGCAACCTTCAACACATCTGGATGCGATCACAATTATGGATGGACAAGTTACTTAGAGCAGGTGCATGTTGAGGATTTCAGGAGCCTGTGGGTCACATCACTGATGAGTAGACAGAAGTCTCCATGGATTTTGGAACCTGACATTCCCGCCAGTTCTCTATGAACTGATTGCTGAGAGACAAACCGTACAGTGCCCATAAGAAATCAATCAATCAATCACTTTATTTAACCAGGCATAAACACCATTGAGCAAGCTCATTTTCAAAGTGGTCCTGGACATTTGTACAATACAATACAATTCATGGTCACAGATAAGGTAAACTCAATAATGCGAAAACATTGTACAGATAAGGCTCAATAGGCCAGTACCAACTGGCCTGCCAAGGTTATAAGATGTGCACTACATAAAACATTTACAGAAAAAAGAGAAGAGGCAACAATCCTAGACTATTTCAGTATGTTGGTGGTAGACAGGGAAAGGAAGGCAGGGAAAAGGGTTTGTTAATGGAAGAGGATGGAGTGAAGAGGGTCAGGGTAAAAAGAGAGAGGCTGAAGTGCTGAATGTCTCCTATAAGGAGAGTCTTAGTGATATTAGTTGTATAAATTGTGAGAGGGGCCAGCTGCTAGTGGCTCAGAATCATCAAAAACAGTTGCAAGTTTTCTTCAAAAGTATGGCCAGCAAATCTTTGAATGTGAATAGGCCTGGAAGTGAGGAAAGTTTTAATGAGCTTTGCATGGTATTCTATAGCGATGGGAGGAAAATTGATTGTGGCAGAGTCATATGTTGTTTTTACTCTAGGAATCCGAAGCAGAGCATAGAGAAATGTCTCAGGCCATAGAAACGCTTTGGCTCACTTGGAATCTCAAAATGTATGTAGGAAGATTATTGGAAAGTGCTCTATAAAGCCGGAGAGAAGAGCATTTATTTTTCTAATTGAAAGTGATGGGCACCTCATCCTTGGTACAGTAGGCAATGATAAGTACAAAGGGTAGGTTGAAGATAAATTTTAGGGCCGGGTGGTAGAGTGTCTAATTTGCTGAGTACTGTTAAGGGACAATGAATGTGAGAAAGTCAGCATAGTCCAGTATAGATAAGAATGTTGATTGTACTAGTCTCTTTCTAGCTTCTAAGGTAAGCAGATGTTTAATACAATAGAATAAGCCTAATCGCTGTCTTCATTTCTTCGAAACTTCATTCGGTTGTCACAGGAAGTTAAGCTTATTATCCAACCAGAATCCTAGGTATTTAAAGGTTTCAACTATTTCAAGGAGTTCATCAAGGAGAGTTAGAATCTGGGGAACATGTGTTGGTCTGTGGCCTGCTTTTGGTGAGAGGATCATGGCTTTAGTCTTTTTGGCATCGAGAAGGAGCTTGTGTTTGATGAGATTATATTGGAGAGTAATGAAGTTTTGCTGTAAATTCTCATGTGCCATGTTCAAGGAGGAATTTGTGGTATATAGAACAGTATCATCTGCATTTAAATGAATATTTGCTGGGCACAATGAGAATCAGATTATTGATGAGATTGCAAATAGGATTGGGCCTAGTATGGAACCTCAGAAACACCTTGTATAAGGGTCTTTTGTGAGAGACAGACCACCTGCAACTTTTGACTTGTTGTAACCTGTTGTTGAGGTAATTGGAGAACCATTTGATTGCAAGACTATCAAGTCCGATATTGCTTAGTGCTGTAAGCAAGATGTTGTGGTCCACAGTATCGAAGGTCTTTCTAAGATCAAGAAAAGGGCAAACATGTTTCTTAGAATCCAGGCAATTTTCAATCTGTGGTAACTTTTGCAAGTGCAGATACAGTGCTATGTTTGGCCAGATTGTGCAGGGTTTAGTAGTTATGTGAATCCAGGTGTTCTAATTTGAGCATTGACAATTTTTTCAAGCAGTCTTGACAGAACAGATAGTATAGATATAGACCGGTAATTATTCAGATCGCATGGATCCCCAACTTGAATAATGGTAGAATGTAGGCAGTTTTCCATGACAAAGGAAGTTCTCCTTGTTTCCGTGAAGTATTGAATAAGTGGGTAATTGGAGCAGTCAAGTAGAGATGGCCGAGCTTTTAGGAAATAAGGTTCGATATTGTCTGCACCTGCACTTGCACTTTTTGGTGTCCAGGGATAGTTGTAGGTCCTCTACTTGTCTAAATGTGACTATATGGAAGATAAAGTGGTAGAATAGGGTAGGTTAGGGTTAGGATTAACAATAGAGTCAGAAGCGGAGTCACCTAGTGGGTTGATTTTGCTGATAGGTGAGGTATCAAAAGCTAGCCCTGCAGTGGCAAAGTGTTCAGCTGCTCAAGAAGATCAGCTCTGTCTGTGTAGGTGAATCCAGCGGACATAATTTTGGATGGAAGAGATGTGTCAGCAGGATAACCTTCAACTTCTCTGAAGATGTTTCAGAATTTGGCTGAGTTGTTTTTGTTGTCTTCTAGTTCTGCTTAGAAATATCTAGCTTTTTCAGATCTAATTAGTTTGGTGCAGGCATTTCTAGAGGTGTGGAATGCTAACCAATCTGCCTCCTGGTGAGATTTCCTCACTCTTTTTCACCAGTAGTCTCTGCTCCTGAGTACTTTCTTCAAAATGAGAGAGAACCAACCAGGGAGCCCTAATTTGGATCTGATCAACCTAAGTGGGGCATGTTTGTCGATAAGTCCCATTAAGAGGCTATGAAAGATATTAAATGTCTTGCTAAGGAAGGGGGCTAGAAAGAAATGCTGCCATCTGATATTACTAGGTCTTTCAGAATTCCTTCTGGGAGAAATTTTTCAGCTTCTTTTCAATTTGAATATAGCAGCTGAATTTAATTGCACATTGTGTCTAATACAGGCAGTAGCACAATGGTCATTAAAGAACACTCCAGCGTGAGAAATGTTATGTGGCTTGTTTACTAGCATAAGGTCAAGAGAGAACTACACTCAGGAAATTTTCTATTATGTCTGGTGTTTGCAAGTGTCATTTGTACCAGACCAACTGCATCACAGAGATTCTTCAGTTTCTTGGAACTGTCATCATTCCAGTTCAAATTGAAATCCCCAAAAGGATACACTCCATGTTAGCTGAGTCAGTTAGGTTTTGGAGATGTGGTAGAAGAGCCTTGCCACCAGATGGGGGTCAGTAGCAGGCTGCAATAAGGAGTGACTTCTCATTGGTAAGGGATAATTTTAGTGTCAGGCATTCAAATTCTTTAGGCTTGAGGCACAGTCAATGACCGTGACTACAAATTTGCACTTAGCATATATTATGTCCCCTCTAGTTGGCCTATCACAGTGGTAGGTATTGTATCCCAGAACATTGATGGATTTGTCTAGGCTTGAGGGTATGAGCCAGGATTCAGTTATCATGAAGAAATCTGGAGTTGTATGTAGAGCCCAGGTCTGTAAATCGGTCCAGTTTCTTCAGTAAACCTGCAAGCATTGACATGAAGAAAGCTAAGACCTTTATAGTTGAGGAAGGTCAGCAGAGGTATCCAGAAGAGCAGTGGGCCTGGGTTTAGTTCAACGTTTCCTGAGCAGAGTAGGAGAAGTGATAGTAATTTTTAAGATGCTGTCTTAATCTGCTAAGTAGTCTTTTGTTGCTCCATCTTGTGTAGGTTGTTTTAGTAATGACTATTGTTTGGGAATTGTCATAGTTTGATAAGGATCCTGCATAGATAATTGCTAAGGCTGACAAAGTTAGGGGCATTCGTACAAGGTGTCTGGATGCTGTCTGGTGTGAGTAAGTGGATGACCATATGGGAGATGTCCCCGTTCTGAGTTGCCATAGTTTATTAGGAAGGGGCAGATCTTGGTGTTTGTCAAAGGTGATTTTATGGCTTTGGTACAGCTTAAGATTTGGCATTTTGAATGATGCAAAAATTGAAAGTGTAAGGCAGGTACGAAGGAGACTATCTATATGCAGCATTTTTGTTAGAGAATTGTCTCCTATTGCTGGGATTGTGCACCAGATTGATAGACCTCTTTGGTAAAACTTTTTAGAGGGCAGAGCTGTCTTGAGATTATAGACAGGGGCAGGCATGGCTGGATCTAAGACATCCAATCAGCCAGTACAGGGTTAGCTTAGCTCTTAGGGGAAGAGCATCTAATAGAGGCCGGGGTTGAGTGGGTGGTGTGGGAAGAAAATTCACACCGCTTAAGAGGAGTGAGCGGTGGGCTTAGGTGCCCAGAGCAAGGAAACGAGTAAAAGAGAAGCTGCTGAAAGCAGAGAGTCAGTGTAGCCAATTGCAGGCAGGGCAGTAGGGGCAGCAGCCAATCACTGGCAATCCCATGGAGTCGCAGTCCAATCAGGCTCCCAAAGTATTCCCAAGCTTAGCCAAACAGGTTTACCCAAGTTGCAAGGCTCCCCCGTGGGCAGGTGAAGTGCGCACGGCTGGCTGGCTTCTCCAGCCACAGCCACAAGGCAAGAGTTGGTAGCCTGATCAGGGGCTCTTGAGTCAAGTTGCAAGGCTGCTCAGCAGGCAGGTGGAGTGCACGTGACCGGCTGGCTTTTCCAGCCATGGCTGCAAGGTGAGAGTCGGTAGCCCTATCAGGGGATCTCGAGCCAAGTTGCAAGGCTCTTCGGTGGGCAGATGGAGTGCACTTGGCTGGCTGGTTTCTCCAGCCGTGGCCACAAGACGAGAGTCAGTAGTCTGATCAGAGGCTCTTGAGCCAAGTTCCAAGGCTCCTCGATGAGCAGGCAGAAGCAAACAAAGTTGACCACTGATGGACTCCAGTAACTGCATGCAACATAAAAGCTTTACTTGGAATGCGACTGTACAAGTCAGTTATTAAGACGCCATACTACTGCATGTAGTGGAGGAAGCACCATTTCTAAGGACATTTATCAATTTCAAAGTTAATGACCCATGAGCATTATGAGAAAACTATGCAGTATCTGCATGCCAGTGACAGCACTCTAAATCCACCAAGAGGCTCAGAAAAGCACGACAAGCTACATCACGTTTTTTTTTTTTTTTAAGTTAAAGATTTTATTATTATTTCACACAGGGCGCACCAGACAGAAGTCTAATGTTGTACGGTTACATAAAACCATAACCATAATGCATTCTTAATACACACATCCAGGATACTACATACAAATTATACATGAGGAAGGAAAAAAAAAGGAGTAATGACTTTAATAATAATCCAAACCTGCCTAGAATCTCCCACTCATAAGAGTGAAGCCAAGAAATATAAATTGAAGGGCCTCATTAAGCAAAAAAAAAAAAAAAAAATAGGATAATAACCATAACCTATAGGGCCCAAGACAGGATGGTACAAGTGGTTATGCCCTGAACAGGCCTAGTACTAATTAGAACTATGTACATCAAAAAGTAGAAAACAAAAAGGCAGACTGCTTCTGAGATACACACAAAACAAATAAGCTATATATATATATATATATATATATATAAACGGAAAAGCCTATTGCTCAGACCAGACAAGCGTCCTTGAATTTAGTGACCACCTAGGTTGGGTATCATGACAGTGCTTAGACTGAAGATAGGGTTGCCATCGTCTGTCAAACTGAGACAACCTTACCCCAGCAAAACTAGAGAGCCTTTCTTGCATAGCTCCTAGGGCTAGAGCCTGAAGAAGAAACCCCAGAAGGATGGAACCTCTGGGACCGCCACCTCCTTAGGATAAGCCGTTTATTATTGCCCTACAGTAAACTCCACTGGGCCCCTGGCAGCGCTTGGTGTAGGAGCTGGGGCACAACCCAAAAGGGAAGAGGGGATCTGGTACTGTTTGAGGGAACAGAGAGGAACACATATCCTGGATTGATGTTCAGAAAAGCTGGAGATACTGACACTCCCAGAGCAGATGGAAAAGATTGGCACCTTGATTACCACACCTCCAGCAAGTGTCCTGATGAAGGATCCCCATCTTTTTGAGTTTAGCCAGGTCCCTATACCACCTATGAAGGGTTTTATTCATGATGAGATGAATGCGGCCATCTCTACACGTCATATGTAGTCTCACCCAGGCATGGTCCCACTGGGACTCAGAAATAGAAGAATTAAGGTCCTTTTCCCACTGGGCTTTTGCTGACAAAGTAGGGTTTGCAGTGGCATCCCTAAGAGCCCTATAGATCTCACTGGCTGTATTCCTGGGATTCTGTAACCAGCCAGAAAGATGATGGGATCCTAATTGTGACCCTATTTTGAGGAGAATTAGGTAGATGTGAGAATATCTCTGATCTGGAGATATTCCAGAAACAGAGTACGGGAGCTGATATCTGGATCTAAAGCCTCAAAGGAGTCCAATGAACTAGCATCAGGAGTAATAAATCCTGAACTAAAAGGATACCTTTAGCGACTCCGACATACCTCCAACAAATCATAATGCCACCCACTACCAAGGTGTGATTGTTCCAAAGGTATAACTTCCAGGGGAGTTACGTCCTGACTAAGGCAAAGTTTAAGCCCTTTTCCAGTACAGGATGGATACTAAAATAGGAGGGGCAGATTAGAGGGGGGTTTTTTACTATACAATGCCACGCAGGAAGGGGCCTGTAGTAATGCTGCCTCCAATGGGAGCCAGGTGGGTGCGGCTACTACTAGAGTACCACAGCGGTATGAGCCAAAAATAGCGGCACTGTGGTACCCTGAAACCAAGGTGAAGCCCCAGCCCCCTCACTCCAGAGTGCTGATTTCGTGTTTGCTTACTAAACCGGGTGGACAGGAGCCCTCCCACAGTGAAATTGCCACTAACAATTGCATCCAATTTTTGAAACCATTTCAACGGAATCAGTATAGGAAGGTAGGATAACAGATACAGCACCTCAGGTCTACCATCATCTTGATGGAGTCTATTTTCCCGCTAATGAGAGCCTTAAGGCTTTCCACCGAGCCGTGTCCTCCTTGACAGACTCCACCAATGGGGCAAAGGTTGGCTGAGATCACCATGGATGAGTTAGGGTGTAGGATGATGCCCAGATATTTTATGCCATTGGGGGACCATTTGAGGCCCGCGACCACCACCCCCATGTCATGGGTCATCGGGTTAAGAGGGAGGACCTCTGTTTTGGAATGATTGATCCTAAGACCGGAAATTCCAGAGAATATATTCAGGATAAGCAAGATGGATTGAATCACCTGTGGAGTGCATTCGGTAGTGACCAGCAGGTCATCAGCGCACAGGAAAGTTTTAAAGTAATGCCCCCCATTGTTATTCCAGGAATAGAGGGCTCTTCCCGAAGTGCAATGGCCAAGGGTTCAATGGCAAGAATGAACAAAAGGGGAGAGAGCGGGCATCCTTGCCTTGTACCCTTCTGCAACTGGAAGGGCGATGATAAGTTGCCATTGGTCAGAACCCTAGCCAAGGGAGACGTGTATAATAGATTGATCCAGGAGGGAAAGGCAGGACCCACCCCCATGTAGGAGAGGGTATGAAACAGATAAGACCATTCCACTGAATCAAATGCCTTCTCAAAATCCACAGTTAGGGCAACAGAGTGCTTCCTTGACAGCTGGAAGTAATGCATCATTGAAAGGAGGGTTCTGTGATGATCCAAACCCTGGTGACCCTTAACAAAACCAGCCTGGGATGGGAGAACCAGTCCTGGTACGACCACCTCCAGTCTGCTGGCGAGAACCTTAGCCAGAATTTTGGCATCTGCATTGATAAGGGAAATTGGGCAGTTGTTACCCGGGGAAAGAAGATCTTTCCTCTTCTTAGGGAGCACAGTAATGGTAGCTTCCCTCAGTGACAGGGGTAGGCTACCTGAGAGTAGAGAATGGCTAAACATCTGAACTAAGTACGGAGCAAGGTTAACACCTTGGACCAGATAAAAGTCTATAGGGAGGTCATCAGTCCCAGGAGCTCTCGTCGGGTTCATGGATTGGATAGCCCTATTCACTTCTTCCACTTTGAACGGGCTTCCAGCCCAGTAACTTCCAATGGGGGAGAGCTTAGGATGGGCAAGGAATCCAGGAATTTTGGATGGGACCCAGGCTAGGGGACAGGAGAAGCTATTATAGCTGCCTATAAACCTGAGCCATAATGTCATTGACCCCAGTCGAGGAGTAGCACGGGACCCAGTGTGATCCTTCAAAGCATGTATCCTCCTGGACATTTGCCGTTGCTTCAGGTGATATTCCAGAAGTTTACTGGCCTTTCCCCCCCTTCCCAGTAGGAGTGTCATACCCACCTAAGATTCAGCTCTGCCTGGCGGGTAAGGTGAGCGTTTAATGAGATTCTGGTACTAGCGAGCTGAGCAAGCAAGGACTGAGGTGGAGGTTTGTCATGAAATGATTTATATTGAGCTTCCAGGAGATATAATTGTTTTTCTAAAGCCCCCTGATCAGCCTCACGTTGGCGTCTCCTAGCCGAAGTGAAGGCCATTATCCCACCCCTTATTGTAGGCTTAAAGGCTTCCCATCGGGTAGAGTCCGAAACTTCCCCATTATCATTGTTAGACTAATACTCAGAAATTGCAGGCCCAAGCCATTTCTGGAAGTCTCCATCTTCCAGAAGGAGGTGGTCCAGATGCCAAGGGGAAGGAGGAGAATGGTCCTGTCCCAATTTAACCTGTACTCCCAGAGGAGCATGGTCAGAGACATAAATGGGGTGTATACAAGAAGTAGACACCCTGTCAAAAAGGTTGGTGGAAAGTAGCCACATATCAAGTCTACTAGATGAGCCATGAGTCTGCAAGAAGCAAGTATAATCCCGCTCCCTGGGATGTAGGGCCCTCCATGTGTCCAGCAGACCATGCTCATCCATTAACCTCAGGAGGGCTTTTGGCCTGCCTATGTGGTTTAAGTGCCTTTGTTGCTTCTGTCCAGAAGGTGGTCAAGCACCAGATTAAAGTCCCCTAATATGATAGGGACTTTCGGAAGTTAAAACTATAAGGGCCTGATTAACCATATGGAAAAGGAAGAACAGCCCTGGTTAGGAGCATATAAATTTACTAAAACTAGCAGGCCCTCAGGGGTTGCCATTTCAGCCATAGTCCATCTCCCCTCTGCATCATAAGTATGCCTTGTAACCTTCCACCCCAGAGATTTATGTAGAAGTATAGAGACCCCCCGCTTTCGGGAGTCTGCCACACTGTGTATCTCTTCCCCTACCCATCCCTGTCTAAGTTTCCTAGCTTTGGCTGAGGAGAGTTTCGTCTCTTGAAGAACTACCGAAGGCCAGAACTTCTTCAGATGAAGCAAGACTTTCTTCCATTTGACAGGAGAATTAAGGCCACGGACATTCCAGGAGATAAAATTAGTCTCCATTTCACCTGAATAAGGTCATGGCAATCCCTATATGCATCCACATACACCAAGGCCAGAGAACCAATCCCCCAAGAAGGGGACCTTTTCTCTTGAAACAGCCTTGATGAAAACAGATCAGAAATTCAGAAGTCAGAATGCCTCAACTACTAACAACATACAAAACTGAACAATTCTGAAAGGGGCTCATTAGGCCCTGAACATAAACTGCCAACAGCAACCATAACTTTAAACAGACACAGATGCAAAAGACCCTTTCCACCTCCCCCCCAAACTCTCCAAATCCCCTCGCCCTAAACAGATCAGCCCCTGCTATATGTATTGACCGAGATGATGCCCAGATAATTGCAGGAATCGCTGGAGGTAGGAGGTTAACTAGCAGCAGCAAAGAGATAGACAGCCCACTGCCCAAAGAGCTTCTTCCACTGTATCCCACCAATACAGTGCATCTGCCCCAACCAGTTGGCTAAAGTGGCCGCCCACCTTAGGTAAGTTAAACAGGCATTAAGAGATTAGCCCCCATCCCCACCCAAACATACCACACATTACTAACTAAAAACAGGGTTATACAGAGCTTAACTGCAACCAGAGAGGGCTGTCATGCATACAGTAAAGCTGTTAGACCCCTGGTCATTCCCCCTAAGTGGAAAATGGAGCTCGGCTTGGATCGACCAGAGTGTAATCGGTAACACTGGATCCCTTGGGCCGGGCAGCACCTGGAAAGCTCTGCTTGATGGGCAGATATCAGGGCTTCAGGTCGGCATTATCCACCCAGACTACGGAGACAAGGGGAGAGAGTCTGAAAACAGAAAAAACAGCACAAAACAGTCTCAGTCACATTCAGCCTGATGATTTAGCAGATTTAATAGGGGCCACCACTCACCATAGGGTGCCGGATACTTTGAGGCCCCTCCATTGCAGTAGAAACCTCTGAGGATACTGACTCTGCATCTGCCCAGGAGAGTGAGTGCACAGCCTGGGTCTGTTCCCTTTAGGAGATGGTTTTAGGAGGCAAGGGAGAGTCCAGCTTGGATCCGCTCAGTCAGTAGGTCCATCAAAGCATCTCGAACTTGGTTATTGCTCATGTCAGGCAGTACAGAGGAGTGAGAGGCCATGGAGTCAGGACTGGCACTGCAACTCCGGGAACAAGAACGGAACCGGGGAGTCTTGTCAATATGAGCTCCATCCAGACATGCCCTCCTTCTGTTTTTCTTCTTGCTTCCTGGAGATTTCTGAGGGCCAGAACGAGAGGGCAGTCTAGATTGTGGAGTTGCAGGTTGAGTAGCCCCGGGGGGGGGATTGAAGGTATTAAAGCAGTGATCTCCATAACTGTGGCCCCTGAGTCGATAGGCTCCCTGGGCTCAACCCTGTGTGACTTGGGAGCAGCTTGTGATGCCAGAAAACCTCTCAGCAGCTTTGGGGTTGTCAAATTGCCTTTATAATCCATTCAGAATAATATGAAGGCACTGGGTATCTCAATGAATATTCTAACTCCCAGGTCAGCACAAGCCTGACGTGCAGCAGTGAAGGCCCTATGGTGTGCAGTAAGCTCTTGAGAATAATCCACAAAGATCTGGATTCTGTGACTCTCCAGATGAGCTCCTTTTCCTTTGGTGTGGCAACCTGGTACTGAGTTCCCCGGTCTTGGAATCAGAGAAAGCGGCCAGTATTGTGTGAGGAGCCTCACCTAGGGCCACGAGCTGGGGCCAATATTCAGTGGGCCCTGCCCATCTCCAACGGTGTTCCAACGCGCCAGCTCACTAGAGGGAGAGCTCCTATTGCAAAAAGCTCATGGCATCTGATCCTTCACTGCCCCTCTGGGAAGCCCGGCCAGTTCGAGTGTTCCTCCTGCTTCGGTTCTCTAAGTCTTCTACCCTGGTCCATAGCTGCTGGATAATTTGTTGTGGTCCCATACTCATGCCCCAGTTCGCTGACAGACGTCCCTCCACCTCAGAAAGCCTGTGCTCAAATACAGAAGCCTTCTAGTACAGCTCCACTATATCCGCAGTGTTCTTTCAGGTGGCAGCTGTCATGCAGTCCATATGATTTAGAATTTTTGGCGAACATCTGCGAATTTCACTAGCCGCAACTGGGGAAGTGGCAGTCTTTGCAGGCCCTTGCCCTTGGGCCTATGAGACCATGAAGAAGTTCCTCCCCACCTCCTTTGGTCTTTTGTTCTGTGACTGAGCTTATGCCTAAAAAGTTTTTTTAAAGAGCTTACTATGATTAAGGAGGCTGTTCTGTCATTAATAGCAGACTTCAAAGACTTCAAGTCAACACTTCAGGACCTTTCTTGGTGGGTCTCTGATGCAGAAGTCTGCATTTCATCAGCAGAAGATCACCAAAACAGGATGAAGCCTGAGCTAGTGACTTTGAGCCATGCCCTCACTAAGTTAGAAGACAAGCTGGATGACTTGGAGGGCCAGAACAAGAGGAATATTCTGATTCTGTAGGGTTTGCCTGAAGATGAAGAGGGAGTGAATCTCATTGACTTCCTCCATAAATTCTGTCTTAAAATTGCTTACCCTTCTCCTAATGGTCCCCATTATGTTATTGAAAGAGTTTGTCAAGCCTTGCAAATGAAACCTGCTTCAGGGGATCGGCCAAGGCCTCTTATCTTCCATCTGCTTGATTATTTAGATCAGGACCATATATTCAAAGTAGTGCGAGGAGTGGAAGTCCTTCAGTGGGATTGTTTGCGATTGTCTTTGGTGCGGGATCTAACTCTCAAAGTCTGCCAGCAATGAGCCTAAAATCATGCCATACAGTCACAGTTATGCGCTTCCCAAATTAGGTGTAGAATGCTGTGTCCAGACCAATTAGAGGTACCTACTGCTATGGGCATTCGAATCTGCCACTCATGCATTAAGTGGGGAGTTTCCCTGTTTGTTTCCTGATTTGTTTCCTTCTAAATGAAGTTATTGAGCCAATTATTTCACTTTTCTTCAGGATAGTACCTAGTTTTCTGAAGAGTCCTGTTCTTTCTTTCTTCTAGAACTTTCTGTGATGGGATCTTTGTTTCTTCATTTGGTGCCATTTTGTTAATAGTTATTTTGTATTGCCTCATTCTTCGATTTGAAGAACGAATCTACACAGACATGCAATTGAAGAGATGGAAATTTCTTTCAATGTTTTTTGGAACATAGTTTGATACTGTAGCTGGATTAATAATATTGATTTTAGACAATTTTTTCTGATGAGCTTTTATTTCTGTTGGAAATTACAAGGCTACTATATTTTGGCTGCCTTAATCTTTGTACTTTTGAGTGTTCTTGGTTCCTACAATAGTGTATGTCTATGTGGGTCAACTGGAGTTTGGGGACATAATTGCTTTAGTGTAGATAGGGGGTCTTTATGTTGTCTCCTTGTCTTCATGTTCCTGCAGCTCTTGTATTTCATTTGTGATCTTGGAGTGCACTGTTGTGGAGAATCCTTATTATGACACACAGCTCCCAAGGTTTTCCTTTGGTGTTCTTTTTGTGTTGCTTGCACGCATATACAAGAAACACCATGCATCAGGTTTTCTTTACAAGTGGGTTGTGAAGGCGCAGCAGTGTTGTGCCAAATGGCAACAGCCCATTAAGGGGCTGGTGTCTGCTTCAGCTAGAAAAGTAGCATATTGTCATAACCAGCAGTTAACGAGCAGTTCACTACATCAAAGTAACTGAGTCACTGCAATCAGGAAGTGCCCCATCACTACACAATCAGCTGTTCATAAGGCAGGGCCTCCCTGAATGCAGCAGCCAATTACTCAGCATCATGGTACTGTGTTCCCATAGCGACAGTGACGGCTTCTCTGTTGGCCTCTCACAGTCCTCACAAAGCCAATGGAAAGCCACTGCCTGATGTTTAGTGTGCCTTCCTGGTGAAACATTTCAATAAAAAAAAGCCGACAGGGTAGCCCACTCCCCATCAGCACAATGCTCCCCATAAACTTTCTTGTGTGCAGGGGGGGTGCCCAATCGCAACCGTGACACCCTCTGCACTTATATGTGCTTGACAAAGGTGCCAGTCCCCTGTCGACATGCCCCTTTCTACCAATATTTGCCAATGGGGAAACCCATCTTCCATTGGCATAATGCTACCCCACAACCTCTTGTGTGCTGAGGGGGGTGTCTAATTCCCCTTGGCCCTTGTTCCCCTCCATGTGCTGATGGGAGTGCCCAATCCCCCATCGACTACAGACCCACCCCAAGAATTTAGGTGGCACACTGGCAGCTTTCTCCAATGTGCCAAAATGAAATGTCCCTGTAAAAAATATAACCTTCCTGCAATGTTTTTTTTTGTTTGTTTGTTTGTTTTAAATAAACCTGTAAACTAGAAAACGGTCCCTCATCAATTCTGGTGGTCCCTCCCCCAACCAGTGCCCACCCTCTGTGTACCCCACCTCCCCACATACCCCCATCCCATACTTACCTCTGGAGCCCAGTGCAACGATCTTTGGTGGACCGGGAGCATGTCTGCACTCTTCAAAGCTGACTGAACTGAAGAAATGCCGGTAAGCTGTATAATGGCATAATTTTTTTTTTCAACTTTGGTGCATATCTAGGCCATTTATGGAATTATTTTCACCAAATTTTCAACATGGGGTTCTTAGAGTTCCCAATTTCATGAATTCAGTGACTCGCCATTTAGTTATTCAGTCCCAAAAGGTGATTTGCCGTCACTGTATGGAAACACCTTTTGGGATCACCAATGAAATGACAGCATCACAGTTCATGAGGTAGCCCCGAAGAACCCTATATATTGGAAAATTTGGTGAACACATTCAAAATGACTGTATTAAGAGCATGCTTTTCACAAGATTTAAAAAGAAAAAAAAAACCTGTGGGATGGTTTTTATTTTTCAGGGCACTTTGAACGGCTGGGTGGGCTCTGCGTGCCACCTAAGTGTTTTGGGGAGGGGGGATGCTGTAGCTGATGGGGGAATTGGGCACCAAGTCAGTACACAACAAAAGCAGGGCAAGAGCCGAGAGGATTGGGCACCCTCCTCAGCATATAAAACAAATGGGAGGGGTGCATTATGCCAATGGGAGTCAGCTCCCGTCCTTTACATTGGGGCAGGAGCATGTGACAGGGGATTGGGCACCCCTGAAGTCAGCATTATTTCTGGCAGTGAGCCGCCATGTTATTGTTTTTTTCTCACCAGGGAAAGCACGTCAGGAGGTCCGCTGTGTATGACGAGCTTTGCTCGCATTGCAGAGGACCTTTCCTTAGATGTGCTTGCACCATTATATATGCATAGTGTGGCACCAGCATGCAGGCTGATTGCAGAATGAGGGATGCACCTCCTGATGCATGCCCTGCATTCGCAATAGTGAATGCACTCTCACATCTGCTATTACTCAATATGTTGGCACTGTGCATAAACGACCATGGAAAGGGACCTGGGTAATCATATTAGATGACCTTAAGTTTAAAGCAATGTGAGAAGGCAGTAGGGATGGCTGGGGGATACTGGGATGTATAGGGAGCGGCATCACCAGCAGAAAACAGGAAGTTGTTATCCCTCTGTACAGACAGTTGGTGAGACCCCATCTGGAGCACTGCATCCAGTTCTGGATACCCCATCTTCCCAAGGACATAGACATGATGGAGGCAGTCCAGAGGAGGGCAACTAAAATGCTGCAAGGTCTGCAAGAGAAACCATATAAGAAGAGACGAAAAGAGCTTAATATGTATAACCTTGAGGAAAGAAGGGAGTTGGGGGACATGATAGAAACTTTTAAGTACCTCAGTGGAATCAACAAAATCCAAGAGGGTAGCATCTTTCAGAAAAAGAGATGTGCTAGAATAAGGGGACACAATTTGAAGATAGAGGGACAGCTCAGGGGCAATGTGAGGAAGTATTTTTTCACTGAGAGGGTGGTGAATGCTTGGAACAGCCTTCCTGAGGAGTTTGTGGGGTCTAAAACTGTAGGAGAATTCAAGATTGCATAGGACATACATAAGGCGATTCTTGTGGAGGTAGGAAGAAATAGGCGGTTGGTTAACTAGACTCTGCAGCTTATCCTGTAGGTAGGGAAATGGGCAGACTAGGTGGGCCAAGCGGTCCTTATCTGCTGTCAAAGTCTATGTTTCTATGTTTCTATCTCTTCTGTCTGCAAGCTCAGCCCTGTGCTAATGTATAAAGACATTATCACATTTCTTATGGGTCTTTCTTAAACATGTTTTATCTGTTTACAAGAGTGTGTCTGATTTGAGACCAAAATCAAAAGCAAATAGTTTTAGTAGCAGAGCCCCAACACACACACACACACACACACATACACACTCCCCGAAAAGCTGCTTAAAAGCCTGCAATTCATTCAAATCAGTTCCATTTTCTTACTTAGTTGGGGTTCAATGCTAACAAGTGTAAAATCTTGTACCGAGGGCATAGGAACCCTGATGCTGAGTATAGGGTGGGGGAGGTACTGATACTCACTAGACATGAAAGGATCCTTGAGGTTATTATATCAGAGGGCCTCAAGGTGGCAGTATGGTGTGACAAGGCTATGGGCAGAACAAACTGGATTCTGGGATGCATAAGGAGTGGCAACTCCAGTAGGAGGAGAAGGGATGTTGTGCTGCCATTGTATCACTCCCTAGTATTCCCTCAGCTGGAGTACTGTGTCAAGTTTTAGAGTCCACACTTCAGAAATGACATAAACTGGAGGTTTTCCAGAGGAGGGCAGCTAAAATGGTTCAGGATTTTCACAGGAATCCCTACAAGGAAAGGCTGAAGAATCTCATTATGTACACTCTGGAAGAGAGGAGGGTGAGAAGTGTCATGATCAAGACCTACAAGGTACCTCACAGGGGTAAAGAGGGTACAGTTGTGGAGTTCCCTTCAAATGAGGATGAGCACCCAAATCAAGGGACATACAATGGAGATGGGGGAGCAGTTCAGGATAGATGTGAAGAAATATTTATTTACTGAAAGGGTGGTAGACGCCTTGAACAGACTGCCAGGAGAAGTGGTGGAAGCTAAAATGGTAGGGGGACATGAAGCATACATGGGATAAACATTGGGTTAAATTAGAAAAAGGGGAAGCGGGGGTCAACTGAGATTATTAGGCCTATGAAGGTGGTGTGGATTCAAGTTCATTGCAGGAAAAATTCATTGAGCAAGCTCATTCACAAGGAGGTCCTGATGGACACAGGCAGACTAAGGCATGCAATAACATATACAGGCAGGAGTTAGAAGTAGGTATAGAAAACGTGGGCACACTGGGTGGGCTGAGCAGTCCTTTTCTGCTGACAAATTCTGTTTCCATGGCATCATGTGTTCATTCAGGTATAGTGTTTATTTAAAGTTGGGCCTACCATGCATCCAGATGTAAGGTACAGTAAATTACTGAATTAGATGCAGCCCACTTACAGTACAATAAATAGAACCCCAGCACTTCGAGAAGCCTTTACTCTTCATAAGGCTGCTTAAACAGCTGGGGTTCTATTTCAGATGTCCACACCAGTATACTGATCTTAAAATCAATGCCGGTCTGAATGAGTACTTGATTCTTGCTTACCATTTCTTCCCACTTTGAAAACTGCTTGTCTTGAGTTAGTTTTGGCTGGCAGCCTCACCTGTGTTGGAAGATGATCAATAAAGCGGCACTGAAAGACTTCACAGACTGTGAAGGCAGCTGCTCACCACCATCTTGGCAAGAAGAAGGCTGCAGCTGCCACTGATGACTGTTTGGGTATGGGGATGGGGACCAAAGGGGACAGACAAAAGGAGATGAAATCATAATAAAAATTGTGAAGTCTTCACCAGCTTTCCAAAATGCTTACCAATAAAAGAACACTATGAAGTTTTTCAAATGGAAACACAATCTAGTGAGCCCTCTGTCTGCTATCTGTCACCCAGCATTAACCAGCATAAAATTGTCTAAAGAAGGCAGTGTGGTCAAGTGATTACTGAAATACTGGAGATTACAGATTTATAAGAACAAAAGAATATCACACAGAAGCTGGCACATGTGTCTATAGCAGCTGTCTCCTGCATCTCAGTAGTTATACTTATACCCTTGAGATACTTGAAAGTTTCTATCATATCCCTTCTTTCCCTCCTCTCTTCTAGTGAGTACATATTGAGGTCCCTTAATTTCTCCTCATGATTCTTGTATTGCAAGATTTGTACCATCTCGTTCGTTCTTCGCTGGGCCATGTCCAGCCTGTTAATATACGTACGAAGGTGCAACCTCCAGAACTGCACACAGTACTCCATGTGAGGTCTGACCATTGTTTTATATAATGGCATAACTACCTCCCTCCTTATGCTGGTGATACCCCTGCCTATACACTCCAGAATGTCACTGGCCCTCCCAGATGTCTTACCACTTTGACATTTCAGGTCATGTGAAATAATAAATCCCAGGTCCCTTTCTTCTTTGTGACTGTCAACAACTCCCTCCCTCCCATCCTGTAGCTTTCCCCTGGGTTTCTGTGTCCTAGGTGCATAAGTTTGCACTTTTTTTAATTAAACTTCAGTTGCCAGTCCTCAGACCATTTTCCAAGCTTCCCAGGTCCCTCTTCATTTTCTCCACACCCTCTGGGGTATCCACTGTCTTACAGACCTTGGTGTCATCTGCAAACAGGCAGACCTTTCCCTTCAGCCCTTCTGCAATGTCACTAATGAAGACATTGAACAGGATTGGCCCCAGGACCAATCCCTGTGGCACCTTACTGGTCACCCCCTCTCCAGACTGCACTCCATTTACCACCACTCTCTGCCTCCTGTCTGTTAGCCAGTTTCTAACCCAGTTTACCACTCTTTCCCCATGCACAGCTTACTCAGCTAGTTTATCAGCCTCCTATGAGGGATGGTGTCAAAGGCTTTGCTTAAATCAAGGTAAGCACTGTTCACTGCCCCACCCTGATTTACTTCCTTTGTCACCCAGTCAAAGAGATCAACCAGATTTGCCTGGCATAACCTCCCCACTGTGAATACATTTTGCCTATGGTCCTGGGCTCTGATGGCTTCTAGAAGCCCCACTATCGTTTCTTTAAGCAATGTCTCCATGATCTTCCCTACTACTGAGGTGAGGCTGACTGGCCTATAGTTCCCTGCTTCCTCTCTACTGCTGGATTTGTATAGGGGGACTGCATGTGCCTTCCTCCAATTCTCTGGTACCACCCTGTTTTGAATGACTCAGTGAACATGGCTGTGAGAGGTACTGCTATCACCCTTCACAGTTCACTTAATATCCTTGGGTGTATGCTCTCTGGTCCCGTTGCTTTGTCCACCTTCAATTTAGTCACCTCCTGCAGGATTCTTCTGCCTTTGAATGGACTATTGTCCACCTCTTCACACCTTCGCAAATGCTGTCCTGCTGTGGCCCTTGCCCCTCCCCCTCTTCTGTGAATACTGAACAGAAAGACACAGTGGATGTCTTGTGGGGCACATGACAGTTCTTAGACATGGTACTATCACTTCCAAATACCTTAAAAGCACATCTAAGCAAGCAACATTTGGCATTGACAAATGCTTGTTTGACTATGATCTGGTTTTTGGATTATGCTTTGTTCTTTTAGTTGGTCTTTCTTTGAGTTTTGTTTGTTTTGGGAGTGATAGTCTCCAAGGTTTTGTTTGTATTTTTGTTGTATATTGTATGCATTTTTTTTTATTTAGTTTAGTTATATTATGCTATTATAGTTTGGTTAGTCCATATTTATTTTGGGAGCTGTATCTGGTTTATTTTCATTGTTGGAGGCACTGATATTTTGTTATTGTACCATTATTAGACTATGTAAGTGTTTATTTGTTCATGTTTTAAAAATATTTCAATGTTAAATTTTATTGTGTAGCCCTTTAGTTAGTTATTAGTTTATTCAATGACAATTAGTTTTATTGGTATTATTATGTGGGGCCGAAATGTATATGATTTTTGCTCTTGAGTTAGAGGTCCCTAAGGAGTGACTCGCCAATCCGTTCATCAAGGATCATTTAGGGCAGAGAGGGCTCTATAGCCCAGTGTAGTTCCATTTTAACCTAGTTCTGAGTTCCTGTTTAGATGTTTATTTTCTTAACTGTCAAGTTATTGTACTGGGAGATGGGTAGCATGGGGTTTGAACTGTGCACAATTATGTTTCCCTGGTGCAGAGATTGTTTATGTCAAGTTTTTTTTTTTATTTCTTGTATGGCTAATCCTTGGAAGGTAATATCATGGAATATCAAAGGGGGAAGGGATAGAATCAAATGGCAATGTGTTCTGAGACACTTGAAGAGCCTACAGGTTCATGTCACCTTTCTACAGGAGACCCATTTGCCCTCAAACCGGATAGATTGGCTTTGCAAGGGATGGATTAACGAAATCCATGGGGTACGGAATTGCTCCTGCCAGCGAGGTGTTGCACTCTTAATTGCAAAGCAATTTCCTTTTGATTTTTGTCTGAGGTTGGAGACCCTGAAGGGTGGTTTAATTTAGTTCATGGCAGGTTGGGCTGTGACGAGGTCTTGCTGGGCTCTGTTTGTGGTCATAATCAGGACACGCCTTCTTTTTTTCCAAAATTAGCTTCAGCATTGACTCCTTATGTTCGTTTACCTCTCGTTTTGGAGAGTGATTGGAATTTGGTCTTCTCCAATGACATCTACCATACTTATAAGTTGGAAGCTGACCTTTCCCCAGCACTTAGGGAATTTATAGATCAATTGGGATTGGTAGATCCATGGAGGGCTCTTTATCCAGAAAAGAAAGACTACACTTTTTGTTCCACTTCTCGTAAAGTACCTTCTAGATTGGATTATTGTTTTCTTAAGCAATTACTGCCTTTCATTTATGACTGTCAAATTGAAGCTTGAATTTTATCTGACCACTCCCCCATATACCTTGTTGTGGATGCCCCTCATGTTAATGTCAGGGATCATTCTTGGTCCTTGAATACTCATTTATTAAATGATACTTTCATTGTCACTCATCTGAAATCTTTTATAACTCATTCAGTACATGTTAGCTTGGGATCCATTGCTGCCTTAGACCTTATATGGAAGACATTGAAGTCCTATCAGAGAGAAGAACTCATACGTCTGGCCAAAGTTAGGAAAAAGAAGAGTGAATCACAAGTAGCTTCTTGGCTGCATGATATTTGTGATTTGGAGAGGCAACTGTCCCCTACTTCCACTGACACTGTTCAGTTACGGTTAACTCAATTAAGGGCATAATGTTCTGATCATCTTATGCAGAAGGTGGAACAAGCTTTACTTAGAATGGAGGCAACTTATGTGGGTCAGGGGGATAAAACTGGCAAACTGCTGGCTCTGTGTTTCAAGCACCAAGCAGCTTCCTGATTGATTGGTTATGATCCTTTGGGACCCAGTCTCTCAGACTTTGACCTATGAGGCCAGATGGATGACTTCCACTTTCAGAAATTATTATTCTGACATATATTCAGAAGAAAACTTGAGTGATATCATGTCTATCCTTTAAGAGTTTCTTCAGATGTTCCCTTACTTCAGCTTTTAGATGCCCAGTGAGACCTCCTTATAGGCCCTGTTCAGGAGAAGGAAGTTAGTGATGCTATCTCATCTCTCCCACCAGATAAAGCCCTGGGCCCTGATGGTTTTTCTTCAGTTTTTTACAAAACCTTTAGGGAGGAGTGGTTCCAGTACTCACCCAAGTATTTTATTATTTATTTGATAATGATACATCAGATCCCTCTCTTTTCAAGGCATGGATAGTTTTGTTCCCCAGACCAGGTAAAGAAGTGACCAGCCCCCAAAATTATCATCCAATATTGCTGCTTAATGTAGACATTAAAATGTTGTCTAAGATTCTTGCCAATCACTTAAGTAAGGTTTTAACTGACCTTATTAGGCCAAAACAAGTGGGACTTGGGGTGGGTAGACATTCTAGTGATCATTTTAGCAAACTTTTTCATTTGATTTCTGGCATCTCAGGGGAGCCTAACTGGAAGCAGTGTTGATCTTTCTGGATGCAGAAAAAGCTTCTCACTGGGTGTCCTCGTCCTATTTATTTTCACTGTTACCCATGTGTGATATTCCTGCTGAGTTTATCCATTGGGTGTAAGCATTAGGCATGGGGTCATAACATCACATGGCAGAATGCTGTGTGGCACAATTGCGTTGCGCAATTGTGGTTTATTTTTCTTTCTGTGTTTCTGTGTTTTCTTCAATGTTATGGGGGTCTGCGACCCACTACCCCCTCCCCACTTAGGGTTCTAACTCCAGTGGGGTCCAACTTGTCGAGCTCACAGGTCTGGGTTTTGGCATAATGCCGACATTATGACCCAGTATGCAAGCATTATATCAGAACCTGTCCACAAGGGTACTTTGTAATAATATACTTTCTGAGTATTTTTCTTTATCCCATGGAACTCGACAAGGATGCCCTTTACTCCCTTTTCTCTTCAATTTGTATTTAGAGGCCTTGACCTCTAAAATCATTTCCTCCCCACTCATAAAGGGCATTTTTGGGTGTCTCCAGGAACTAAAAATTTCCACTTTTGCTGATGATGTTCTTTTACATTTTTTTTAAATTGGAGGAACTCATCAGCCATTTTGGATACAGTACATATTTTTTATTTATTAACATTTGTTTACAGGGTAAGCACACTAGACAAGGAATGCCTATCTTCAGGTATGACTAGTTTTGGTTCTTTTTCTGGATATAAGTTGAATTATCACAAAATTGTAGTTTATCTCTTATTATCTTTTATTTCCAATGCAGACATTTTAGAAAAGGGTGTACAGTGGGAGACATGTTCTTTTACCTATTTGGGGATCAAGGTATCACAAGAGATTTCTTAAGTACGATCTCTTTAAGAACAGCTAATGCCTTCAAGAGAACTTTAATGAAACATACTATTTAGACACAGTTCAGCTTGTTTGTCACATCAGTTCTGAATTCTTCCTCCTTATTATTTATCACTAAAGTCATTTGCATGAAAGCAGGATGTTTGCTCCTGAAGAGTTAATCTATTCCTGTTGCTTTCTCCCTATCTGAAGTGATAATGCACTGCTTGTGTCATCACAGTTACTCCTATGGCAACAGATTGTGATGTGATATCACAGCATTATGACTAGGAAGTAGGGAGTAAGTTATAGAGGGGATGAACTCTAAGGGAACTCTTAGTGATACAATTATTTATTCATGCACATTTACTCAGCAATAAATAATAGGGGAAGAGAACTTTAGTGAATATATATGGAATGCAAGTTGAATATTATCTAATTATTATGCTTTTTAAAGTTTTCTTTGAGGCATCTGTTGCTATTTAATCTTGACTGTCTTGTTAAACAAATTGAGTGAGACCTGATGCTGGAGTTACTTGCCTCTTTCACTTTGGGGATGAGAAAATATTTTATAAATTAATGCTTCCCTCCATTTGTTATATCCCTTGGGTATGTTAAATGTTGTCCTTTATAAATCTTTGTTCAATAAGTTACAGACTGGCCCAGATATTCAAACTGCACTCAAAACTAGCGCAACAGCAGGAGCAAGTGCAAACCAGTTGCACAAATGCGCAACAGGTGCAATATTCAAACATGGAGCAGAGCAAATTGCGCATGCAACCACCGTCTGAATATCGCACATACTGGCCATCGCGCAACCAGGAAGGAGAAGCTGAGCCAAAATGTTCTATGGAGTAACCAGGGAAGCTCAGCTGAGCATTCCAGAGCTGCCATAGCGCAAGCACAGCCCCCCCCCAGAGCAATGGAACTGCACATCCAGGGAGGCAGGCTGGGGCCCACCACCAGCCATGCCACACATGGGCACAGGAACACACTGCAGAACCCACACCACACCTGTGCACCCCAAGAACAGCATCACTGGGGGTGGGACAGATGATCTACTTGCCCATGGGGACAAGCAAACAAAGCATAGCAGAGCCATGACACCCCAGCACAACCACTGGCAGGCGGAGAGTGCCACACACAGGGGGTTGACAACCACAGTGCACATCAGCCCCCCGTACGCACAGCACACCCTGCACTGTGACCCAGAGACACCACCCATGTGCAGTGACTGTCACTGCAGTAAACAATCCCCCACCCACACTGCAACCTCATGTAGCAGTGAACCACACAAGCCAGACCCACCCTGGGCACCGAGCAGTGGGCGGCAGCAGATGGCAAGACCAACTAAAAGTCACTCCCACACCGGAGACACCTCCCCATGCACACACACACACACACACACACACACACACACACACACACCCAGGACCATACCACCCCAGATGGCATGCACACCACTGCAACTGAGCAACCATAGCCAGCTGCAAATCAGAGACCACCACAGTATGCATAACAAAATATATATATTTGAAAAAGATAATACAACCCAAAGAACAAGAACACAACTATATACAACTATATACAGAGATATGTACAAGATGGGGGGTAGGGGTACAAGGTAGGGGTGGGTAAGGGGTAGGGGTGAACAACTAGGAGAGGGAAGGCAGGGTGGGAGAGATGGGTGAAGTGGGAAGGGGAAGCATAGTCAGCACCTGCCAGGCCGGTCTCCTGCTGCCTGTCACTGTTGCTGACTCTGGCATCGCCTGATGACCCCATTGCACTGCATGTCCCTGAGGATGTTGTAACTTACCACCGACACCCTGATCATCCTCTGGAGGGCACGGTCCATCTGGCCTAGGATGCTGACACCTAGGAAAAGGGAACACAGTCAATGGCTGTGACTGTCCACAACCCTGAACACCACCCAACCTGCCAGCTACCTAGCCCAATGTCCCACACCTTTGATGGCATGCACCCACCCACAGTAAACATGCACATGGCCATCACAAACAGGCGGCACCAGCTATGCGCACCACTGCCCACACACACTGCCCATGTGCATCACAGTACAAACAAGGCTGGCAAGTGATGTGGCAACGTGGTGTGATGCCAGTTACACAGCTATGTGCCCAGTGCATGCCTGGACCACCAGTGACACATACACAGAAGTGCTGTGATACTGCACAGTGATGCATGTCACCTGTGTCGCGCCTACATACATGGATACATAGACAGTGTTGGCAGAGAAGGGCCTATGGCCCACCCAGTCTGGCCACTTGAGCTTGTAAGTTCAGTTTGATTTCCTAGAAGTCTGTTGCACCTTACTCCTGACCTCCAGAATTCCTATATGTATCCCATGCATTCTTAAATCCCGTGATTGTTTCAGTCCCCACCACTTCCTCTGGCAGGGTGTTCCACTTGTCCCCACCCGTTCTGTGAAGAAATTCTTCCTCACATTTCCTCTGAATCGTCCTCCCTCCAACTTCATCTATTCAATGCCATCTAGTCCTGGAACATTTTTTTTGCTTAAAAATAGTGTTTTCCTGCACCCTGTTTCTCCCTGTAAGATATTTGTATGTCTCTATCATATCCCCTCTCTCCCTTCTCTCCTCCAGGAAGTACATGTTCAGTTCCTTCAACCTGTCTTCATAGGACTTGTGATGCAATCCATGCACCATCTTTGTTGCCCTCCTCTGAACCTTCTCTACCCAGTCCATGTCCATACATAGGTATGGTCTCCAGAACTGTACACTGTACTCCAGGTGGGGCCTCACTAGTGTCTTGTATGGTGGAATTATGACCTCCCCTTTCCTGCATGGTTGTGTTGTGCATGGCTGGTGGTCTTGCCCCCCCCAGCATGCAATAGCATCCAAGAAGTAATGATACTCACACTCCTCAAGCAGCTGGGTCTGCCGCTGCTGCTGCTCCTGCTGCTGCTGCTGCTGCTGCTGCTGCTGGAGTGCAACACCCACTGGCACCAGGGCCCTGGCATGGCCCACATCACCCTCACCCTGCGTCCTCAGATTCCGGCCTGTGGGAGACATATGTTGAGACAAACATCAGTGTGACTCAAAAGCAGAGTGCCCCCTGCCCCAGTGAGAGTGCCTGCCCACACAGCCATAACCATCCATCGCACAGCTGCACACACTGACACAGCCAACCATATCCAAGCCGCACCTATGCACAGTCACTCAAGCACACACCCACCCCTACAGAGAATATAGGTGCATAGATGGTACACTCACCTGGCCTAGGCACCATGCCCCACCTGGCATGCAACCGCAGCCATGTCAAAAGGTCTGGCTCCCTCTGGCGGAGGTCACTGTACCGGTGCCGGCACTGCTCAGCAGACCGGCCCCATCCAGTGACCTCCACCAGGTCAGTGGCCACTTGCTGCCACACCTGCATCCTCGACATGGTGAGGGGGGCCTCACCATAGAGTGCCTCACAGTGGGGCTCCACCAGGGCCACCAGGTTGGCCACCTCCAGTGGGCTTCAGCTCACTGCCCTCCTCCTAGCCATCTCAGCCAGTTTACAGCAGGCAGTATGGCACTCCACTGCGCCGTAACCCGACGTGGAGTTGTTGCACAATAGACCACCACAGGCTCCAATCGCACTGTTCGAACAGCGCCATCACTTCACATAGCACTGTCACCAGACAGCGCAATAGGGATGTACACATGGCATGCGAACAGCGCCAGGGGGCAGAGGGCATACACAAGGGCACGGCAATGATGCAAGGCTACACACAGCACCATCGGATGTATAGGCATCTTGAGTGACTGCCAAGCTGCATACTAGTGCCACAGTGGGCTATCGCGCAGTAGTGCCACAGCACCATATAGTGCCCAGTGCTGTAGAGCCACTGGAACAATGGTGGCCATGGCCTGAATCGCCTATCGCGCTCAGCAGGTCTGCAGCATGATAGATGCATGCGGAAGCTGTCTGGGCATGCGCAATGTAGTGTAGCATGCAGGCACAAACCTGCGCCATTGGCTCACCTGACCCTTCCATATTGCACAAAGTGAAAATTCGCGATATTCAGCTGACATATGCAAATCATTGGATCAGCCATTCAGAGGCGCAGTGGCGCAATTAGCATGTCATTAAAGTTGCGCCACTCCTCATTTGCATGTGTTGTGCTATAAAAATGCGACAGTGGGTAGTGCTGGCCAGATTTGGTTACTGCAGGTGAGAGGTGAGTTACATGCTGTGTGATGCTCAGGACAATGCTTATGGGCAGGGGTGCCGGAGGATGATAAAGGCTGAGTGGGCTGAGAATCAAAAGGGCACTTAGAAAGGGACAGAGGACACTTTTTCAATTAGTACCTGCCATATGGAGAAAAAACATGGGGAGCTTCCGCCCCCCTCAGCCGGCACGTATCCTCATGGGGAAATGCTGTAGACTGCACAGTGACAGGTGTCCACTCCCACCCATACAGATCACCATGACTGACCAGAGCCAAGGTGAGGGTGAGGACGGCGGGTGTAGGAGGAGGCCGAACTTCACAGCTGCAGAGATGGAGGCCCTCTTCCAGGCCTACCAGGAGGATGAGCCACTATTGAGTGGACGGAGGGGCACCCCTCAGGGACGTGCAGCTGCATGGGAGGGGGTAGCTCGGGCCGTCAACCTGCTTGGAAGCCACCAGCGCTCTGTGCAGGAATGCAAGAAGAAGATGAGGACTGACCGCAGGAGGCTGAAGGAAAAGGTGGCAGCCTTCAGAGCGGCATGTGCTGGCACTGGTGGGGGCCAGCCAGTGGTGTTGCAGCTGACCCCAACAGAGGAGACACTGTTCGTGGCCATGCAGCTGAGTGCCATTGCGGGCTTACTAGGCGGAGGATTCCAGACAGGTAGAAGCCCATCACTGCACGGTATGGCATGGTGGTGGTGTTGGGGGGGTGGTTGTTCACATGCACTCACATGTACTCTCTTTCTGTTACAGATCCTGTTCATCTTCAGGAGACGGTGGTGGTGGTGGGTCCAGACAGTGATGCAGACCTGCTGGACATGGAGGAGGGACCATCCACCTCCGCCACCAGCCAGCAGGCACTGCAGCAGCATGCAAGCCGGGCCAACAACTCTGGTGTCAGTGATACGGGTGCGGGGGTTGCACTGCCTGTGTCTCAGCAGTCTAGCATGCAGGTATGCCAGCATGCTGTGCCTATGGCAGTGGTACGTACCTGCACCATTGATGATAGCAGGCCTGCAATGGGCAGTGACGGGTGTGTGTCCCATGACGGATACATGGCAGGCCAGCACATGCCCCTGGGCCTTCCTGGTCCACACCTGTGTACCAGCATGCTGCCACAGTCCCAGGCTGTGCCTGTCAGCACCGGTGAGGCAGCACCGGTGGCTGTGCAGGTGTCTGGCACTGTTGCCAGCATGGAGGTGGAACAGGTGGACCTGGGGGCTCAGCAGTTGGAGGGGCAGCAGCAGCAGTCACACACCAGGTATGGGGATACAGTGTCAAGCAGTGGCACATGTCCACCACCCTTTGATCTGCCCATACCTGGTCCTGGTGAACAGCGGCCACCCTCAAGGGGTGCTGTGCACCAGGACCATCCACACCCTGGGGGTCACGATGGCATTGGGGCACAGTACTCATTGGACGCGCACACCCACCTGCTGCAGGAATCAGTACAGCTGCAGGGGTGGGTTGCAAGGTCCGTGGAGGCACTGTCTGTGTCCGTGGAGTGGCACAGCAGGGAGTGTGCTTGGGACTGAGCCGAGCTGGTCCTTATGCAGACGGATGTGACCGCCACCATTGACAGGCTGACCCAGGCAGTTGTCTCTGTCGCGGACACATTGGGCACACTGTCAGGTGCCCCTGTACCACACACCCCACACAGTGCGCTCTCCACTCCCCGTTCCCGGCGTCGTGTGACACCAGACCTGTCTACACCGGGTTCTGCTGTGGGCATCCTGAGCACCCCTGGTGCATGTTTGTTCGGCATGATGCAGACCCCTGTGTGGGCAAGGTCGCGTTCACACAGTGGGACCCCGGTGGTGCAACAGCGCCACCCCATATGGCCCCTGCTCAGCCTGCCAGTGCTGCTGGGCCACGGTGGGGCCACCCACACATCTGTGGTGGCTGTGGGACAGTGCTACCTGACTGAGCTGTCTCCCAGTGCGGGCCCTGTCTGGTGCTGCCCTGTGTGCAATGTGTGTCATGGTGGGCAGTGCACTGCTGGGTGCTCTGCTCACCACGCTGACACACGGACCACCTGCACAGGTGCGTGTACATGATGATGCCTGCATTGCACTGTACACCAAGGTGCAAGGGTGCCCAGGTCCTGACACACGCACTTGTACAGTACAGGTGGTGGGGGTGGTCGGTGGTGCAGTGTGTTGGCAATGTCGTTTCACAGGTGCTGTGCTTCTGCCCATGTACGCTGCCTGGTGTTTGTGTGTGTGTGTGTCTGTATGAGTGCTCACCCCTCCCTGATGGTGTGTTGGTATGCCTGGAACCCTCAACTCCCCTGACCTTCATGCACGGTGTGTTCCCCTGTGTGCCTGTGGTTTATGCATGGACAGTGTTGCTTGCATATGTCCCCTTGACTTACCTGTGTTGGGCGTAGTGCTCTTCTGCAATGGTGTCCAGGTGCAGCTGGGCCTGCTGGGTCAGTCGGGGGTCCCTCCGTCCTGGGGGGGGCTGCTCATCACCAACATCATCAGTGCCACTGGCGTTCCCATCGCTGTCCCCCTCTTCAACCTGTACGGCTATCCCATGGTCTTTGGCCACGTTGTGCAGGATGCAACAGGCCAGGAATATCCCACAGGCCTTTTGGGGGCTGTACTGTAGGGCACCACCGGAGCTGTCTAGGCATCGGAAGCATGCCTTGAGCATCCCAAACACCCACTCTATGATAATACGTGTTGCAGCATGTGCCTCATTGAAGCATTGCTAGCTGGGGTCTTGGGGCGCCAGTACGGTGTGAGCAGCCAGGGACGGAGTGGGTATCCGCAGTCACCTGTGTGGAGATAGTGGAGAGCAGTGTCATGTCAGGTCTATATTGCCCATAGCCTTGTGTGCCACTATCATGGCACCTGTGTCTGTTCCTACCCTTGCCCAGAGTTTGCATCGCATACATGTGTACTCACCCACTAGATGTCCTATGGGGATGTCCCCACTCTTGAATCGATGGCACAGTGCTGACTGGTGCCATATGAAGGCATCACGTGCTCCACCAGGGTGTGTGGCACAGACATTGATAATGCGCCCAGTGGCATCACACACCACCTGGCAGTTGACACTGGCGAACCCCTTTCGGTTCCGATATGCCTGGCCCTCAGGGCCAGGTGGTGTGCGAATGGCCACATGGGTGCAGTCTATGGCCCCTAGCATGCCAGGCATACGTGCTACCCTGTGTAACTCCTGCATGTTTGCTGTACATTCTGCCCCGGTGCTGGGGAAATGGATGTACTCTACAGCATGTGGCAGCAGTGAGCTGAGGAATTGGGTGAGGATGCATGACATGGCTGACTGTGTAATGCCTGTGGTGTCACCTGTCAGCCTCTGGAAGGTGCCTGTGGCAAGCAGGCACATGCAGGCTGTCACCTTGGTCTCCACAGACAGAGCGTGACTCCATCGTGAGGGTGCCTGCATCACATCACTGCACAGCTCTCAGAGCCGTCTCAGTATTGCCCTGTTCAGGCGGTACCGGCCCACGATCTCGACATCTGTGTACAGCTCGAAGCTGATGCGAGCACGATACCACCTATCGGGGGCATACCGCCGATGGGCCCCTCCGTGTCCATGTCCCCTGCAGCATGGTGTCTCACCCCTCATTACAGCTTCCATGTGGAAGCTGGCACTATCCATCTCCTGGCTTCGCCCCCAGCTGCTGTTCCTGTGTTACCCCCGCTGCCCCCACTGCTGCTTCCACTGCACCGGGCACCCCCCGCTGGCCTCTCTGTCCTCCTGGATCCACTGTCCCTCTCTGCCCTTCCAGCTCCTGTCTCTCTCTCTCTCTCTCTGTCTCTCTCCCCCAGTTTGTGGCCTGCTACGGTTCTTGCGCCACTTCCTTGAGCCTTTTTATTTTGGCTCATTTCCACTACTGTGCAACTTCCGGCTAAGCCACTCTTGTGCATTGTGCAAATGTTCGAATATCGCATTACGCATTTTATGCATGGACCCGCCCCCTTCGGTTGTGCATGCCTTCATTTCCATTGCGCTGTTGCTCAGCATGTTTTCGGTGGCGCAACTGGCCCCTTCTGAATATCGCAGAATGGCGCATTTTTGGGGTTGTCACGCACAACCCTATTGCGCATGGCGCAACCCTTTTGAATATCTGGGCCACTATGTTTACCAAATTTTTATGGCAAGCAAAACTCACCACTGCACTTATGTTAAATTATGTCAGCCTTGGGAACTAGATGGTTTGCTTCTCCCATTCCTACAGGGTTATTATTTTTCTCTACATGGTTCCAAGTACTTTCAATTGTGCCATTCAAAAGACCCAGGTAATTATATGCCAGTTTGGTTACAGTTAGAAAAAGATTTTTCTCCCCTCTTTGTTATATATTTCCTATTCTCAACTTCATGCTCCTCTGAATGGCACCCCTATAGACTGGTCTGTTTAAGCCCATCTTCAGTTGAGTAGGCACTTACACCTCTCAAATAAGAAAGATATTCGACAGCCTCTGCAAACGACATTGTCAGATGAGTGGGTAACTGGCTCACAGACAGGAAGCAAAGGGTAGTAATAAATGAGGTGAAATCAAATGAGAGTGAGATCACAAGTGGAGTCCCTCAGGGTTCTTTGCTGGGCACAGTCCTTATCAACATATTCATAGGTGATTTTACACTGTTTACACATGACATGAAGCTGGGAGGACAGGTGGACAGCCAGGAATGGGCTAGGGATCTACAAAAGGACCTCCAATAATTGGAAAAATGGTCAAAGCTGTGGCAGATGAAATTCAATGCAAAGAAGTGCAAAGTTATGCATCTGGGAAAAGGGAACCCTAGGACAGAATATTGGCTAAAAGGAGTCAGGATGAGTACTGGACATGGGGGTCATCATTGCTGACATGATGGAAGAGACACTCCAATGCAATAAAGCATACAGCAAGGTGAAAAAAATGCTGGGATGTAGAGGCAGAGGGATCAATAGCAGGAACAAAAAGGTGATCATCCCCCTCTACAGATCTCTGGTAAGACCACATCTAGACTACTGTGTTCAGTCTTGAAGGCTGTACCTGATGAAGGACAGGGACAGACTGGATGCAGTGCAGAGGAGAGTGATGAAAATGATCCAGAGTCTACCCAGACTAGCCTGTGAGGATTGACTGACATCACTAAATATGTACTCAGTGGAAACAAGGTGGTAGAGAAGAGACATGATTGAGACATTTAAGTTTCTGAAAGGCACAAACAAGGTGCCAGATTCTGAGGTGCTATCCCATAGGACCACCAGCTCAACAACTAGGGGACATGAGTAAAAACTGAGACAGGGAGCTTCAGGAGAGACCTAAAGAAGCACTTCTTCACAGAAAGAGTGGTGGAACTGTGGAGCAGCCTGCCAGCAGATATAGTAGGAGCATAGAGTGTGACAAGTTTTAAGCAAGGGTGGGGCAGATACAGAGTTCAACAAAGGGGTATTATAACATGCACAAATGGAATAATCCAGGATGGGGGTAGATCTCAGGATCTATAATAGGTCCTGGGTTTTCATGGGCAGACTAAATGGACTGTCAATTTTCTTCTGCCATCTTTTTTTCTATGCATCTATGAAACCATTGCTGGGAGGCTCCAATCTACATCTGGCAGGTTGAATTCCCCCACCATCAGCATCTCCTAATTTTCCGCTGTCTTGCCAATGGCTTCCACCAGTACATTATTTAATTCCTCCCCCCTATGATGGAGGTCTGTAGGTAACTCCAGTGCATATAGTGGCTTCATTTCCCATCTGTATGGTGACACATACAATACCGCTACCTCATCCTGTATTCACTCTATCTCCATTGCTTTTATGCTGTCCCTCACACAAAGCACCACACCACCACCACCTTCCTTTCCACCCAGTCTTGTCTGAGCAGATTTTAGCCCATATGGCCCTGTCCCAGTCATGGTTTTTAGTGCATCATGACTCAGCAATGGCCATAAGAACCAGGTCAGCTTTTGGCATGATGATATCAAGGTCCAGAATCTTATTTCCTAGATTTCTTGCATCTGTACATGACCTTCAAGATTTTGTTTTCACTCTGCTTGTTGACCCCTTTTTTCCTTTTTCCCTCCCTACTTTCTCCCTTCATTTTTAGTGTTCCTGTTTCTCTACCCCATTATCTGTACCACCCTGCTTCCTTTATTAATTTGCACCCCCAAGATTTCTCTCTCCTCGGGTTCTCTTTACTCTCAACATCTGCCTCTGGGAGGAGCACTTTCTGACTCCCCGATTGTTTCCACCATCCCCACTGGCTAGTTTAAATGTTCAGCAAAGTAACATTTAAACCATCCACTGAGGATTGTGGGTCTCCTCCTGGAGGGATGTAGGTCATCACCCCTGTATAGGCCTTTATCTTCACAGGTGGGTCCCCTGTCCCCAATGTAGCCAAATCCTTCCTCTCTATACCACTCCATAGTCCATGAGTTGAAGCTCCAAGTGCAGAGATACCTCTATTGTCCGATGTTGTAGACAGGCAGCACCTCAACAAAAGCCACTGAGCAAGCTGCCATTCTAAGATTTCTCCCCCAGCTTCCTAAATTTCCCATGCACTATTGCAGTACCTAACCTGCCTCTTGCCCACTTTCCAACTCTAAAATCGATCCCCCTCATGATTCAGTCCCCCACCAGAAGTTGCTTCCTCCTTCTCCTCTGTGGTCCTCTACCAGCCTCCATGAGGTCTCCATTATGGAGGGCCACCACATCCTCTCTGGTCACTACTACAGATGCCTCCTTCCTACAATTCCACCCTGTCAGAGCACTGTAGGAATTACATAGTGGTACCAGTTAAGGAATGTGCCACTGTCTCACACTGCCACCCTTCCAGAGCCCACCATTGCCCAGCTGTTCTTCTTCCCTGGCATCCTCTGAAGTAACGGTGGTAGATCTGGTGTCCCATGGCTGGGGGGAAGAGGTCCCCTAAATCCTAACCAACTCAGCCTGGAGTATAGCAGCCTCCTCACTCAACCCAGACAGGTGAGTGCCAATAGAGCAGCACCACAGTCTCCAGAAGGTGTCTCTAAAAAATGGCCGCTGCACAGTTACTGCACCACCATAATCTAACTAATGGATCTTTAGTGACTGCCAGCCCACCACCACTGCACAACCACCATAATCAGACTAAAGGAGATTTAGTAAGCTGGATGAAAATCACATTTTTTAAACTTAATCAATTAAAAGGTTTTACCAAAATTGCTTAGAGGAGCCAAGGGAAGAATAATTTTTCACAGGGATGCTGACTCCTTTATTGAATGCATTTAAAGATTTAAAGTACATGTATTCTGTACATACCTACACCATCTACTCCCTCTGTAACTCACAAACTCTTTCACTCTTCTTATCTCATACCAAGTCATCTGCTGGTCAAGCTACTTTTATCTTTAGATTTGCCAAACTCTGGTCTACCCCCCCTTGCTAGACCATCAGTCTCCACTCATTCATCCCTAGAAACACTCCTATGTGACATGGCTCACTCATGTAACTGCAGCTTGTCCACACCTAATCCATCTGGGCTCACTATTGACCCTTCCCTCCATGCTGCACCTTCCTCACTGCAAACATATTGTTACTGATGCCTTTTCTGAGTACTCTGGACCTATGGTACTTATTGTGTTTAGGATCCTTTTTGTACTGCAAACTCTTTGGCTGGGTCGAGCCTGAAAAAGGACACTAGGTCCACAGCCCTTACCAGGTAAACAAATAAATAAAACTAAAATATATTCACTGTATGTTATTTGTGTTTAATCCACCATTGTTCTGTTTAACTGTTGTTTCTGACATTGTTATTCCCTGCTTAAATTTCCTCAAGGATGCTTCTAGGAACAAGTTGTTAATCAGCTCAGTATGTATTTCCTGTGAAAACTTCTGAAATCAATCAATCAATAATCTGCAAAATGTTTCAATGAAGCGGTGTGAAATGATTATGAGCTTTAGTTGCTCAAAGGTCAGGACAGGGGTAACAGAGAGGAAGATGGAACCAGATATACCATCCATGGTCCCCCTTTAATAAAATATAAAAGGGGGTTTCCACCAAGCCAGTTCAACAGAAAACCTGACGACCTGCTTTACAGCGATGCAGACAATGCCAACCATGATCGCAATCCGCATTGTGCGGTTGAACAATAAGTGTATGTGTGTTCTCTGGGGAGCTGTGCCCCCAGTAACCCCCAGACTTTACTCTAATCATCACCACTGTTTAGGTATTTTGAGGAGGGGGTGCAAAATCTAGAGAAGCTGTACTGGAGGTTCACACAACCATTACAGTAATTGACAGCAATCTTTTGATTTGTCACTATAAGTGACTGGTCTCAGTGAAGTTTTTCAATAGAGTTCTGTGCACCCATATAGGGGACATACTACAGAACATTGATGTTGGCTGGTCAAACACATATGAATAAAGTGGTTAATTACATCTACAAGTTCAGATGAGACAAGGCCATTCATTTCAATTTTCCAATGCTTTTTGCAGTTAAAGCCTGTGACAAAACAGGAGGACTGTGGGGTTGGTAAAAAGAAAATGTTTCTGGGCCCTGTGGCACTGAGGGTTGAGGTGCTGGATGCCACACCTCATGCCACACTGGTGACACGGGTTCGGACATGATCCCAGAGTGCCAGGAGTTGGCAGGGGAGGGATGGGATTGAGCATCTGGAGAAGAAGAAGAAGAAGAATCTGCATTTATATAGCGCTCTTCTTGCAACCAAAGCACTTTACAAGCAATGCTAGACTGGTAGTGAAGTGACTGAATGTGTGGTGGCGGCCATATCGCACATCATCGCCCACACACAGCCTGGATAATTGCATGAACTGGCTTTTGGGAAAGGGAATGTTAGCCAGGACACCGGGAATGTTCCCTACTCTTTTGCAAAGAGTGCCCTGGGTTCATTTACTTCCACCTGGACACCCACCAGGACAAACCAGGATGGATAGAAGGGACCTTGGTTTAACGTCTCATTTGAAGGACCCAACAGTACAGCACCCCCCAATACTGCACTCAGATGCCAGCGATTTTTAGGTGCAAGTCCAATCCCGGTGTGGGGCGAGAACCCACGACCTTCTGGTCCAGAGGTGGATATGCTACCAACTGAGCCACAATGACACCTGGAGGACTGCTTTCCCATCCCGGGGAGGGACCTGGAGAATCACTGCGCTGAAGCAGCCCCTGGTGATGACTGGGTGCACTACTAGAGTGGTGCAGTAAGGGGTGGAGTGTGGCGGACATCAATACGTTGTGACATCATTGCACGCTTGCACTCCAGGGATGAACAATAGGAGGAAACATTGCAGCACAAGCCCATGGCAGATTGATGGCTGCAGCTTCACTGGCCAATGAATGCCTGGACTGAGGCGTGTGCTGGTAGTGGAACCTGGCCGGGCATGAGGGCATCAGAGGGGACCCCTTTTCATGGTCCAGAAGTGTATGCCAGCTGGGCATGCAAGACTCTGAGGTCAGCAGTGAGGAGGAGCGGTGGCTGGAGATAAGGCAGGGCTGTGTCTGAGGAGGATAAAAAAAAAAGAAAATGTTTCTTTTGTGATGTAATGCACCACTTTAGAAATACACAAACTGCTGCCAAACTGTTCCATTCTTTTCTTGTGGATGCTGAATATGAACTAAAAATCAGAAAACTGCAAAAACATCATAAAAAAGTCATGGAAAAATGCTTTGATATATATTGATGTGCACTGGCACATTTCAATGTATATTGAAGTATGTGCACTTTATCAGTATGACTCAAGAATACAACTGTGACTCAAAGCATTCATTTCAAAAATGAAGGGCCCAGTATTCCAAAGCATTCATCTAAACCATGAAAAACATTGTGCCTGACACAAAACAGAATGTGTCCAGCAGGGTGCCATATTCATATAGGCAGGACACCGTGTTCAGCACGTGCTACTTGTATGAATGTCAAGCCATAGTAGGACTGTACAAAGTGCAAATGCACAATACTACCTATCCTCTTGCTGGTAGCAGGCACCCAAGAGCACAGGGGGATAGTGTGTTCCATATAAGGTAGTGCCTTTGCTCCTGGGAGCTATATTCAGCAGCTTGCATTTTAATGACCACATATGCTAGGCATTGGGGCCATTTGCATGCCATTATGTGGCCATCATCAGCTCTGCATAATCCCTCCATACACAAATTTGGGTAGGTATTGTGAAGAGGCCTGGTCATTGCACTCACCTCAGCCAATCAAAAACAAGACGTACATGTCAATCTAGCAGTCCCCATACCAGTCACAGTCCCCCCTACCATTGATGTTCTCTCCATGGCAGTCTAGCAGTCCCCTCCCACTGCAGTCTTATTACCCATGTAATCTCCCTGGAAGTCTAGTGGTTCCCCGACCCCCTCAATTATCAATGTCATCTCTGTGGTCCCCATCCTCCTGATCTGACCCCTGTTAGGACCAACTATATCTACTGGTAGTCTAGTAGTTCACCTCCCTGCCCAATCCCAGTTATGCATCTCTATAGTAGTCTAGTGGTCTACTGTACCTGGAATGTAGTAAGGCCTTTGACTCGGTCACCCACAGGAAACTAGTCAAGAAACTGAGGGATCTAGGGAGTGAAGGAGTGGGTAGCCACATGGGTAGAAAGCTGATTAATTGGGAAGATTCAGAGAGAGGTGGTAAATGAGAAGATATCTGATGTTAAAGAGGTAATAAGTGGGATACCAGAGGGCTCAGTCCTGCTACCCATCCTCTCTAACATATTTATCTGTACATATAGTAATGGTTGGTGTTCAGGGAAGATCTGCCTCTTTGTGGATGATGCAAAGATGTGCAGAAGGCTAAAGAGTAAGGATGGGTTCAGAGCACTAAGAGAGGACATCAGAAGACTGAAGAGATGGTCCAAGATTTGGCAACATAATTTTAATGTACAAAAAAAGCTAATGGTAATGCACATCAGGAACAAAGACCCCAAAATTCATAGATACATAGATACATAGACAGTGTCGGCAGATAAGGGCCTATGGCCCACCTAGTCTGCCCATTTGAGCTTGTAAGTTCAGTTTGTTTTCCTAGAAGTCTATTTCCCCTTACCCCTGACCTCTAGAATTCCTTTATGTCTATCCATGCATTCTTAAATCCTGTGATTGTTTCAGCCCCCACCACTTCCTCTGGCAGGGTGTTCCACTTGTCCACCACCCGTTCTGTGAAGAAATTCTTTCTCATGTTTCCTCTGAATCGTCCTCCCTCCAACTTCATCCCATGCCCTCTAGTCCTGGAACATCTTTTTCGCTTAAAAATAGTGTTTTTCTGCACCCTGTTCCTCCCTGTAAGATACTTGTATGTCTCTATCATATCCGTTCTCTCCCTCCTCTCCTCCAGGGAGTACATGTTCAGTTCCTTCAACCTGTCTTCATAGGACTTGTGATGCAACCCATGCACCATCTTTGTTGCCCTCCTCTGAACCTTCTCTACCCTGTCTATGTCCTTACGTAGGTATGGTCTCCAGAACTGTACATTGTACTCCAGGTGGGGCCTCACTAGTGTCTTGTACAGTGGAATTATGACCTCCCTTTTCCTGCTGGTGATGCCCCTGCCTATACATCCCAGAATCCTATTTGCTTTACCTGCTGCCTTGTCACACTGTTTCCCTACCTTGAGGTCATCAGAGATGACAACCCCAAGATCCCTTTCCTGCTTGGTGCATGCTATATCCTCACCCCAACTGATATATTGTGCCAGGTTTTGTGCCCCATATGCATTATCTTGCACTTCTTTGCATTGAATTTCAACTGCCAAACTCTTGACCATTCTTCAAGTTTCTGCAGGTCCCTTCTCATTCTGTCTACACCCTCTGGTGTGTCTACGCTATTACAGAGCTTTGTGTCATCAGCAGTGAGGTGAGAGATGCCTTCTAGATCCTGTGCAATGTCACTGATGAAGATGTTGAATAGGACCGGTCCCAGCACTGATCCCTGTGGTACCCCACTGGTCACTTTTCCCTCTGTGGAGTGACAGCCATTTACCACCACCCTCTGTGTCCTGCCACCCAGCCAGTTACCTGCCCACCACACTACTGTCCTGCCCACACCCATATTCTCCAGTTTATGTAATAGTCTTCTATGTGGCACAGTGTCAAAGGCCTTGCTGAAGTCCAGATAAGCCATGTCCACTGTCCTCCCCTGATCCACCTCCCTAGTCACCCAGCCAAAAAATTCAAAATCTGTTGGGGGAATACCAATAGAAAGCAAAGCAGAGGAAAAGGATCTGGGAGTGATAATATTAGACAGTTTATGGCATAGTACAACAAGGCAGTGGGGAGGAAAACAGGAGGCTGGGTGGCATAGGAAGAGGCATGGACAGCAGAAACTGGTAATTGACCCTTCCCCTTTCCTGACCCCAGGTGCACCCACATTTGGAATACTGTGCAATGTTTTGGAGAACGTACCTACAGCAAGACTGCAATAAGGTGGAGGTGTTACCAGAAGTCAACCAAATTGATCCAGATGATGTAGGAAAGGACACACTGTGTAAATACTGAATGACCTGAAGGACGTCAACACATACATCCTGGAGACTATGAAGTAGTGGGGGACATGACAAAGGCTTAAATATATCTACATGCATTAAACAGGGTGCTGTGTAAAGAAATGTTCATCTTAAGCATGAACACAAGCTCATGGAGAAATGTACCTAACCTGCCGGGGGAGAATTCAAGAAAGATGTCCACAAACACTTTTTCTTGGAAAAAGTGGTGGACAAGTGGAATGGACTATCAGAGGATATGGTAACTGCTGCAAAACGCGGGGAGGTTAAGCAAGTGTGAGGCAGTGACAATGCCTTAGTAAGGATATTAGAAGCAAGGGTAAGGTATTGGGCCATCATAGGAGAATTAGGTAAGTTGGACATACAGGTTAGTCCACTAGGCCTTTTTTTCATCAAATAATGTTTCTATGGAAGGGGTATAGTTCTAATCTCTATTATTGCTGATTGGTTGTTATAGGTTATATGGATGGTGAACAACTTATTAACAACTTATTGTTTTTGTAAGAAGAAAAGGAAAGAGGAGTGGGATCTTGTGGTCTATATTACACACTGCTTAAAGCAGTCAGTGCAGTGCAACAGAGCAACAGGGAAGGCCAATACGATGCTGGGGTGCATTAGAAAAGCAATCAGCAGGTAATGGAGGTGATCCTGCCCCTTTACACATCCTAGTGCAACAGAATTTGAACCTCTGCATGTAGTTCTGAAGTCCATACTCAGAAAGGAAAGGTACGGTATGGGTGAGGCTGTGCTGATGAAGGCTTCAAAAATTATTTAGGGACTGCAGGGGAAGCCTTACATGAAGAGGCTTAAGAACCTGAACACGTACACACTGGAGATCTAAGGGTGAGAGATATGGGGCCCAAGTCAGCTTTGGTTCAGCTTTGAGTTGGGGCCTAAACATTTGATCCAGCTTCACCAACTGAGCCAAATCACTGACTTCAAATGTAGGAATTGACATGGGATCAAACAGACTACAAGTATGGGGTAAAAAAAGCCTCAAGGGAAGCAATGAATATGAATTACTGTAGTGTGCTTGTGGCAGGTGCTGTTGCCATGCATAGTGCTGTGGATTACTGTTTGTTGTGCAGTGACAGAGCCTGCGAAATCCATTAAGACTGCCATGGCCATGTGTGAGCTACAGTCATAGTTACTTTTGACAACAGACCCCAAGGCATTTACCTTCCTGTAGTCTCTCCTTTCTACTAGCTCTGGGAAGTGGAATGGAAAGTGAAATCCCCTTTACTCATTAGTTGAAAAAGACACACCCTGCCAGCTCTCAATAGACAACAGGCTTTGTCTCGGCTCACTTTTGCCCCCTCAGTTGTCCTAGGCTACTTGCCTTTTCTCTTCCATGAATATGAGGGTTGGGTCATGCTGTATCTCAAGGCAACAGTATGTTCATCTGCCATTAGAGCAGTTCCTTTCAGAGCACTCAACTGATTCTGGCCAACTCTGTCACTGTTGACTAGCCCACCTAGGAGGTCATTAAGAGCCCTTTCCAGATGAAGCTGAAATCTTGTTCTATGAGGCTAATTAATCACTATGTAATGAGGGCCGTCAGCTATTATAGCTGGCTGAGTTTTTCCAGGATCAATATTTTACAAGAGAAAGTATGCAGACTGTGTCCTGCTGTTACTGGAATGCTGCTCGTAAGCGGCTAGATGTGTGGACTTGCTCTTCCTTTTTGGCTGGGTTTACTGCTCCCCTGTGAACTGTGAGAGGCTGTGCTGCAGGCTGCCTTGCCCTGTGATTTCGGGCTGGGGGTGTGAGCACAGGGGAGCTCAGATTGAGCTTTGATTGTTTCCAAAGGGGCGGGGACATTGCTGAGGATAAAGTGAAGTGCCGCTCACAAGCACTTATTCTGCGTGTGCAGACTGTGTCCTGCTGTTAAGAATCGCCGCTCGTAAGCAGCTGGATGTGTGGACTTTGCTCTTCCTTTTTGCCTGGGTTTACTGCTCCCCTGCGAACTGTCTGTTTGCCCTTCGGTGGCAGGCTTGCACGGCGTGAGAGGCTGTGCTGCAGGCTGCCTTGCTCCTGTGATATCGGGCTGGAGGTGTGAGCACGGGGGAGCTCTGATTGAGCTTTGATTGTTTCTGAAGGGGCGGGGACATTGCTGAGGATAAAGTGAAGTGCTGCTCGCAAGTGCGAGCGTAGCGTGAGCATTGTGAGTGGTGAGAGTGCCACTCGGTACTGGAATGTTTGTTTGCAAATGGGGAAGAGAAATGGGTTGTTTATGATATGTTTTAATGTGTGCCAAGTTAAGTAATTTTACTTATTTAGTTCTGTTAAGCAATACTAAACTGAAGTTTATTTTAGTATTATTTTTTACTAGTTTAATGTAGATTAGGTAGTTATTTTATGTTATTTAGTTGTGTTTAGTAGTCTGTGTTTATTACTTGAAATGTTTAGAAAATATGTGGGAGGATCTATGGGGGCTAGGACTACTTATAGCCATTCACTGCTATATGGTCTACATCCCTCTGTCCCTCTTCCTGTGTCTGATACTACTGCTAGATGTTGTCAGGAAGTAGGGATTGTAGGGTGTCATGTTGATTATTGGCAGCGAGGTGATCTGGCTATGGGTGATGGTCGGATTGAGGTTGTTAGGTCCAGGAGGTGCCCTGGGTTACGAAGGGCATCTGGGAGAGGTCAGACATGGTTGGTGCCCATCCCCAGGGAGTCCACCAGTCCGAGTGGCCAGGTAGCCTGTGGGGCTGCACCGCCCTCCAATCCCCTGAGGGCAGTGCTGTGCAATGCCAGGTTGATCAGGAACATGACGCCAATTATTGCCGTCCTGATTTCATCGGTCGATCTGGCTATCATTACGGAGACCTGGGTGGGTGACGATGCAGGCCCTATTTTTCAGGCTGCAGTCCCTCCTGGGTATACCGTGGTGCACTGCCCCAGGGTGAATCGCAGGGGCGGCAGTGTAGCTATCTGTTTTAGATCCAGCCTGACCTTCACCATGCACCCAGTGGAAGCTCCGGGTTCTTTTGAGTGTGTGGCTATCCGTGGTGGTCTCGGTGCAGGTTGCAGGATTTTCCTCATCTATCGCCCTTCTGGTCTGATGGGGGATTTCCTGCAGGAGTTTGCAGAGTTCACTGCTGGTGAAACATTGGGATCCCCCAGATGTGTTTTTCTGGGAGATTTCAATGTTTGGGTGGATGATAGTGATCAAAGAAGCGTCAGCGACTTTTTACAGAGCATGTCCTCTCTTGGACTGGTGCAGGTCATTACTGCGCCCACCCATCAGGATAGCAACATACTGGACCTGGTGTTTTCACTGGGGCTTGCAATCACTGATCTCGGGATTGATCGGGGTTCTTGGTCCGATCACTGCCGGTGAAGTTCACACTCGGGGCTCCCACCATAAGCCCTTCCCCTGCTGAGATGATTAGCTGTCACCCTTTGTGGGGTCTAACCCCTGAGGGTTTTTTGGTGGCAGCTAAATTATCTAGCGTGGGTGCTGCATGCATTGGAGGAGTTGGTGCTGGGGTTGACACCTATAATAGGGTGCTCTCTGACACCATCAACTCCCTCGCACTTGTCCGTGTACAATCCAGAACCTCTTACCTGAGGTCCCCATGGTTTGATGGAGACCTCAGGGAGATGAAGAAGATGGGTCAGAGACTAGAGCAGTACTGGAGAAGATCCTGCCTGGAGGTGGACAGACTGGTCCTGCGTACGCACTATTGTGCATATCAGGAGGCAATCAACCGTAAGAAGGCAGTGTTCCTGTCCAGGGAGATTGCTGCCGGTAAGAATCGACCAGCTTCACTCTTCTGGACTGTAGACAGACTTCTTCATCCTGTCTGTTTGCAGCCTGGGAGGGTTTTTTCCACTGAAGATTGTGAGGAGTTTGCTCGGTTCTTCTCGGACACGGTGTCCATGATTAGGCGGGAGGATTCTTCAGTTTAGCAATACCATAGCTAACAGTGGTCGCCAGATGTGTTCTGAGTGCACTCTGCCAAGTTGGAGGAAGTTTAGACTAGTGGAGGTAAGTGAGGTTATCGAGCTGGCAACCAATTTGAAGCATACCTTTTGTGAACTGGACCCAGTGCCAACACATTTCTTAATGAGATGCGCTGACTCTGTTGGCCCGGTGTTTGCCATGATAGTACGGTGTTCCCTATCTGAGGGAGCCTTTCCTGCTGCCTTGAAGGAGGCTCTGGTTAGACCCCTTTTAAAGAAACCATCTTTGGACCCGGAGATCATGGCAAATTACCATCCTATCTCCAACCTCCCATTTTTGGGGTAGGTGATGGAGAAGGTGGTAGCACTTCAATTGGAAGAGCACCTCGTGACTCATGAGTTGTGCGATCTCTTCCAGTCAGCTTTTTGGGCCAGACATAGCACAGAAACTGCACTTGTTCAGGTACAGAATGATCTCCTCAGAGCTAGAGAGCATGGGGACAGGGCAATTCTTGTTCTTCTCAATCTCTCTTCAGCATTTGACACTGTGGACCATTGTGTGTTGCTTGTCCACCTCAGGGAGCTATGTGGACTCACCGGTACTGTTATCAACTGGTTTGAGTCCTTTCTTACAAATAGGAGGCAACGGGTTATGATGGGAAATTTTTCATATACACCTAAGCTCCTTCCCTGCGGAGTCCCTCAGGGTTCGGTACTGGCTCCAATGCTGTTCACAGTGTACATGCTGCCCTTGGGGGGATCATTAGGAAGTATGCTCTGAGTTTTCATTACTATGCTGATGATACTCAGCTATATTTGTCCTTTGCCCCAGGAACATCCAACGCACTTGGATGAGCTAAACATCTGTCTGTCTGAGATAAGTGACTGGATGGCCTCCAGCTGGTTGTTACTGAACTCTAACAAGACTGAGGTATTGGTAGTGGAGTCGAACAGAGTTCATGATAGGAAGACCTCTGACTCAGCAACTGGACCTGTTCTTGGGGCTGTGTCTTTGAAGACCTCCTCTAGGGTGCGTAGTCTTGGAGTAATTCTGGACAGGAACTTTTTTTTTTAAATTCTCTTTTTATTCATTTTCAATTATTATTACATCAGACTGGTAAATGCAACATGAAAATGAGACAGAGTTTCAGGTTACTCCAGACAATAGCCATTACATAGAAGCGGAGAAAACAAACCCCTCCCTCCCTCCCACCCAAGAGGAAGGTGTCATAACTGAGGAAGAGAGAGAGATTAAGGTTTTCGTAGATTGTTAAGAATATTGAAGGGATAATGTACCCGAAGTACAAACCAGATAGTAACCGGACCAAACAACCTAGAGACGTAAGAGGTACTTTTGAGATTAATTTTTAGAAAGCGAAAGAGAGTACCAGAGAGACTAGAGGAAGGGAATATTTCACCAGACCAAACAAGTCTAGGTGCACTTGGGATCTCAGTCAGTGGAGATACAGAGTGTACAACTTGCCCCATTTTCTTTGGAAGGCCAGTGGAGAGAGTCTAGTATTAGCAATCAACTTCTCAATTTTAAAACACTGGGACATTTCTTCCACCCAGTCAATGTACGAGAGTTCGAGGTTATCTGACCAGTGTCAAAGCACTAGTCTCTTAACCACCATTGAAATAAGAGGCATATGGTATTTCCTTTCTCTAACATTGATACCTGAATAAATGCCTAGAATACAGACCTCTAATGTAAAAAGGTCTTTCAGACCTAATATAGGATCTAGATTGTCCTCAATGGCCTTCCAAAGAGGGGCAACCTTAGAACAATACCAGAAAATGTGGGGGAGACTACCATGATCTTTCCCACTTCTAAAACATTTTGGGGAGCTGGAATGATCAAATTTCGCTGTCAGCACCTGCGTAATATACATGTTATTGACAATAAAGTATTGAATTAACCTATTCTTATCTAAAGTATTATATGTGTACAGATCCTTCCAGACTTGACTCCATGTGAATGAAAGACCTGGGGGAGATAGGGACCAAGATTTGGAGCCAGCTAGAGGGGTGGTAAAAATAAGTTTCATAAGGTGAATATACAGTTTAGACACCCCATGAGGTTTAACCGCACATTCTTTAATCACCCTTAGTAACGGTTTAACAGTTGATGTGGGTATTGTTGTCCCAAATTCTTTGTCAACCAGGTGCTTTAGCTGATATACCTTAAAAATCGCTTTGGTGGGGATATTTAAGACTAACAGGAGGTCAGCAATTGAACCGTGTCTACCCTGCACATAGAGATCTTCCACTGAGAGCCCTTGGATTTGGGGTAGCCACTTGAGAGATAAAGGCTCTGTCCCTATTTTAATGTTGGGGTAAGAGATCAAGGGTTGACCGGGGTCTTTATTATATCTGATTTTAGCAGTAACATAAAGTTGGTTAAGTACCTTTACCATGGCACCCACTGGTGACTCTTGGATACCTCTAGGGAGGGATGTAAATCAACAATAAAAAAGGCTAGTGGGGTCTATATTGTGTTGTTTACTGAGGTCAAGATCAAAGCTTAACCATAGAGGGGAGTAAGTTACATCTGTCCCTCCTAACCATTTACCTGCTTTAGCTAGGTGACTAGACCAGTAATAAAATTTGAAATTAGGTAGGCGGAGGCCCCCCATATCTTTAGGGAGACATAATTTGTAAAAAGCTCACCTGGGAGGTTTATGATTCCAAAAAAACCAGTCAGGATCGAGTGGATCCTTTTGAAAAAGGGTTTGGGAAACCAGATATCTAAAAGATTCAGGGGGTAAAAGAGACAGGTTAGGATGTTCATCTTGACAATACTAATACGGGCACCCACTGATAATGGTAGTTTACTCCATCTTTGCAGGTCAGAGTAGATTCTGTCTATCAGATCATCTAAATTGAGTTTCTTAACCAGAGTGGGGTCATGGGCCAAGTAAATACCAAGGTATTTCAAGTGAGATGGGGCCCACTTCATACCAAAATGAGAAATAGAGGATTGGGACAGATGCATGTTGAGAGGGAAAATCTCAGACTTTGTCAGGTTGAGCTTATAATTGGTTACTTCCCCAAATTGTGCAATTATTTCTATTACCACCCATAGGGAGTCTACCGGATTAGATAGTTGCAGGAGGATGTCATCTGCAAACACAGATATATTGGAAGTCTGTTGAGAGATGGTACACCCCTGGATCCCTGGAGCTGTTTTAAGATTAAGCAACAGGGGTTCCAGATAGAGATTGAAGAGATATGGGGATACGGGGCATCCCTGTCGAGTACCTGAGAGCAATCAAATAGGGGAGGAGAAGACACAGTTGCAGTAAATTTTAGCCGTGGGATCTTTGTATAGTGCCTTCGTCCAGCGTATAAACCTCTCCGGGAAACCAAATTTAAACATAGTACTCCATAAGAATTCCCAGTGAACCCGGTCGAATGCTTTCTCCGCATCCAGAGCAACCAGTGCCATGGGGACCTGAGAAGCTTGGGCTGCCTGAAAAACATGAGAAAGAGCTCTGATATGATCTGCGACAGACCTGCCCTGCACAAACCCCACTTGCTCACTGCTCAGGAGCGAGGTCCAGACCTGTTTGATACAGGAAGCCAGAATATTGGACAGTATTTTGATGTCACAATTGAGCAGTGACATGGGTCTGCAGCTGGCCGGATTCAGAGAGGGTTTTCCTGACTTGGGGATCAAAATAATAAAAGCCTCCAGCAAGGATGGATCCAACAAATCAGAGGATAGTAAGTAATTGTAGAACTCCAAAAGTGTTGGAGCCAGATCCTGACAGAAGGCCTTATAAAAATTGGCGGGTAAACCATCGGGTCTGGGAGCTTTATCTGATGAAAGACTATGAATGGCCTCCTCCACCTCCTCCAGAGACGAGAGAAGACAGAGAGAGAGAGAGAGAGAGAGAGGCTATTTGATCATCAGAGAGGTGAGGGAGTGAGATTGGCCCGAAGATGCTCTCTAGGGCTGACTGGGAAGAGGGGGGTGTCTTGGTACCATAAGGATTCTGGTAGAACTCTCTAAAAACTTCCACAGTGTCCCTGGGCATTGTCTTAACGGAGCCATCTTGGTCTTCCAGAGCTGGAACTAATCTAGAATTCTGTTTCCTTAAGCTTCAGCACCAGAAGTCTGCTCTGCCTCTCCCCTTGATCTAAATATTTAGCCTTGGTTCTCAGCAGGGCAAACTCAGTCTTTTCACGAATTAAGCCTTCATACTCATTTTTGAGTTTGTGCAGCTGCTCTAGACAGCCTAGTGATTTGGAGGTAGCTAGAGAGTCCTCTGCTGCCTTAATCTGACTTGAGAGAGAAAGGAATCTTTGAGAGCTGAGTTTCTTTCTCCTGGAGGAGATTTTAATAAATTCTCCTCTCAGGAAACACTTTAACGAGCACCAAAGAATATCCATCCTAGCCACCGAGCCACGGTTTGTGTCCAAATAATCTCTAATAAGAGATCTGACCTGGGTAAGGGATTGTTCATCTTTTAGTATCTGAGTGTTAAGTTTCCAAATTGTATCTCATTGTGTCAAAGATAGGGGAGTGAAATGGAACCATACTAATGCGTGATCGGAAACTACTATGGGTTCAATACCTGAAGAGGGTACCTTGGTCATAAGAGAAGTACTTATTAAGAAATAATCTAACCTAGACCAAGAGTTATGAAGCGGGGAGAAAAAGGTATAGCTCTTATTGGAGGGGTGTAAAGTCCTCCAAGGATCCACTAAACCCAACATGCTACTCATATCCCTTAATGCCAGTTGTGCTGGGAGTGGGGATTTTAGTGGTCTGTAAGTTTTATCCAGCTCTTGCGTTGGGGCTATGTTCCAGTCCCCTCCCAGAACCAGGGGGGTTGGCAGAAAGTAACTAAGTTTATCAATTAACTGCATAATAAAACAAGCATTCCCCCCAACTGGGCCGTACACAGAACCCAAGACTATGGCAGAATTATAGAGGGATCCCTGCACCAAAATATATCTGCCCTCTGGATCTTGGGTAACCTTTACCGGTCTAAAGGGTATGCTTTTCTTTATCATAATAGCTACTCCTCTAGCTTCCGATGAGGCTCCAGCGACAAAAAGTTGGGAGAAACCTTTGACTTTCAGGGTGTTAATTTCAACCACCGTAATGTGGGTCTCTTGCCGACACAGAATGTCGGCTTCCAATAAAGAACAATTAACCAATATGTGGGATCTCTTCTTGGCATCTCTGATCCCTCTTACATTCCAACTAGCCAATTTAATTACACCCCTAACCATACTCTAAGAGCCGGGGTAATTTCAAGCAAACTGAACCCTGTTCCCCCCACCCTTTCCATACAGTGGTGACACCCTCTAACCACCCCCCAAGGTAACCCCAAGTGTCATTCCAAATAAAAAAGGTGAAAATAAAATAGGTAAAGATAAGTGTCTGCCAAGAAGTAGTACAAAACCATAACTGCGTGAAACAAACAAAGTTAAGTGGCAGACCCCACAAATCCTGGTAGAAACCACCATGAGTATTTCTCCCCCCCCCCTAGCCAAACTATTACAGTAAGAAGTGAACAGTATACTAACATTCCAATTAACAACAACCAGAATAACCAGAATATCCAAAACATCCAAACTCCCTTCCCACCCAGGTACCCCAAGTATCCCCTCGTAATAACAGTATGAGACCAAACAACAGCCTTGGTACCCCATAACCAGACAGCCAACCACCTAGCTATGATGAGAACAGTAATTCCTAAAGAAATTCTCCTTGGGGGTAGCCAGGCGAACCCCAACAGGTTGCAAAGCATGGCCCTGCACTTACTTTGCATACAAGCCCCCCGCTCCCCCAGTAACACAAGTATTTTGCAAATATAACAGGAGAGTACAAAGTCATTGCTTCAGTTCTCTTAAACAGCCCTGGGAAAAAAGGGTAACAGTACCTGAAAAAATCAGTGTAAGGGAGTTTCCTACCATCGAGGACCTGCTCATTTAAAATCCGGAAGACTGAGAGGAAGTTGTACGGGGAAATATTAGTCGGAGGACCAAAACAGTCCAACCGAAATTAGGTCCTCCGGAAATTGCTCCCGTGCGCATCAGTACCCCATAGAGGATCGAGGAGCATGGTTGCAACGGGACTCAGAATCAGGCCGTGTAGGCCTCTCCACCTCAAACTACTAGGCCTACAACCACGCGGCCTCCCAGGGAGGACACCCCAGTGAAGGGCAGAGGCATCCACCACCAGGAGTGCCAGCCACCTATAGGGTCCCAATCATCAGACCCAGTAAGTAAAAATACGTTTAAGGCCAAAACGATGAGATTGAAAGCCAGGAAATACATTTTACAGAGCAGCAAGATTACTAGGAGCAGTAACAAAACCCAGCATATGGAAATTATTCAGTCACTTGACAAAACAAAAGTCACTTGAACAAGTCGGGGAATAGCTTCGCCAGACCAGACATTGCTTCTTTAGGGTTTTCATAGGGGTGCCATAAGCCTTTCACCTGCACAAGCAGTTTAGCAGGATAGTTCATCCTGAATGCCTTCCCGGCCGCAGTCAGTTTTTTCACTACAGGATGGAAGGCAGCTCCTTTTTGTCGCACCTCCCGGGGTAGATCCTGCGTAATCCTGAGCTTAACTCCATTCCACAAGATAGATTCCAGCTCTTTAACCTTGGCAAGGATGTGCTGGTGATCCAGGTAACTCAGAAATTTAACAATTATAGGCCTGGGGGGGGGGATTCAGAGGAGGTCTGTGTCTAAGAGACCTGTGGGCTCTCTCGATATGGTATTGTTGGTGGGTAGGTGAGGGGCCCACCACTTTATTAAAGAATTGCTATATGAATCTTAGGGTGTCACTCCCCTCCTCTAGCTCTGGGAGCCCCAGAATGAACACGTTGTTTCATCGACTCTGTCCGTCCAGATCTTCAGTTTTCAGCTGGAGTTTTTGAAGTTGTTGACGAAGCTTGATAATTTCAGGAACAGTTTTCTGTTGCCATTTCTCCATAGATCTAATTCTGCTTTCCGAATCTCCCACTCTCCTCGAGAGGTCCGCGTAATCTTGTCTCATTGATTTGATTTCCTTGGAGATCTCCTGCAGGGTATCCTTGAAGGGGGAAAGCTCTTCTAAAAAATGCTCCTCTGTTAAAGTAGTACCAGCAGCTGCAATGGGTCCTCCACAAGTTGAGTGTTTAGTAGCCGAAGTAGAATTTACACCAGTATTTCTGGCTTTTTTGGAGGCTTTTTCTGGTGTGGTAGGAGGGGTGTGCCTGACTGCTGAGGCCTTCATTTCGGTGTCAGCCATCATGATCTTCAGTTAGGAAAATCTACACCCCAAAATTGAACCACAAAGGTCTCTTGACATTGAGAAGGTGTTTAACCCTCATTTAGATCTTGGCTGGTAACTTTAAATTAATAAAAGATAAAGATTTGTGAGGGGGAAGGCGGGAGCTCTACAGCAAGAGCCTCTCAGCACCACTGCATCACGTGACCGACAGGAACTTGATTATGGAGGCTCAAGTATCTTCTGTGGTTCATATCTGTTTTTTCCATCTCAGAAACATTGCCAGGATTAGGCCCCTTGTTCCGCCTCTGGACCTCCCTACCTTGATACATGCCTTAGTCACATCTAGGCTGGACTACTGTAATGCACTCTATCTCGAGGTCACAGGAGGACTTCTCCACAGACTGCATGCAGCTGCCTGGTTATTGACTGGGCAGAAAAAATTCTGCCATATTACACCAGTACTGCGTGAATTGCACTGGCTGCCAGTCAGGTGGAGAGTCCTCTTTAAGGTGGGTCTTCTCACCTTTAAGGCCCTACACAGGCAGGGTCCTGGTTACTTGTCAGCCCTCCTGACACCTACTCCCTCTGTCTGCCCTCTTCAATCCTCCAGTAGTGGCCTCCTGACCGTTCCTAGAGCGAGGTTGAAATCGGCTGGTGACAGAGCCTTTAGCATTGCAGCTCCCACTCTGTGGAACCTATTACCAGCTGTGGTCAGAGAGGCCCTGACTGTGGATGTTTTTAAGGTTCGCTTGAAGACATTATTATTTTCTCAAGCATTTGACATTTAGATTATGATTTATTTTATAATTTGTGATTCTATTTATTTATTTATATTTATGTATTATGTTTTTAAAAAATTTGTACTGCGCCCAGAGCCTCCGGGATTGGGCGTCTTTTAAATAAACTTGACTTGACTAAATGATTAAAAAATAAACTTTGAAGCATTCAGGGTCAACTCTGCTACAAGTGCAGGCTACATTTCAAAAAGTTAACAAAGAACTAGAATCTGACAGCAGGAGGAACAGAGTTCAACGTCAACATCTTCTTCCGGTAAAGCCAGGGAAAGAGATAGGTAAAAGAAGGTGTTTGTATCTCTGAAAACAGACAAATATGGGATGAATCTACAAGAATGTCAGGGGCAATGACTGTGATGCTGAATGAATACTTTATTTCAATGGTTACCATGGAGCCACCTCTTGAAGGGGCTTATGGGGGCAGGTTAATGGTATCAGGAGTAGTCATGATGCAGCCTGCAGACATCACAACCACTGATTTCTCAATACTTGGAGAAGATCAAGAGTGATAAGTCACAAGGCGCAGACAGGATACACCCCAGGGTCATAGTGGCATTAGGATCATAGTGGAGTTGAGGGCTAAATTGACACAGCAGCGGCATGCAATAACTTTTAAGGAGTCTGTTCAGAAAGGGGAAGTACCAGAGGATGGAAAAGTATAGAAACGTTACCAGTGTGGCCTTCATCTTGAAGAAGGGGTATGACATGACCCTAGAAACTACCAGCCAGTCAGTTTGACATCCCATGGAACAAGGCTGAGAATAGACTGTGTCATCTTAGCCTCATTTCTTGGTACCCTAAATATATAAATTTCACCAGAGCTATGTTTAGTGCAAATTTCACACTTTACTCAAGGATTTGCCAATGCTGTAAAATGTCACAAGACTCCTAATGAAAATCAATTTACTCAGAAAGTTGTTTTACTACACTTTAAATGTCATAAATGTTGTTCTACAACACCACAGTGCTCAAAAGTTACACAAATTGCTTTACCAGAGTTCAAATACTGTATCAAAAAAGTTGCTGCACCATAATAGTGATGTCACTTTTATGGTACAGTGACTCTTCTACTTCGTGCCATAATAAATCCTCCATATGCTGTATTGCCAACACCCAAACACAATTTCTCCCTTTTTTTGGTAATTCACCTCACACCCAGCCCTTCTGTAATAACCCACTTGGTGCCCTAAACCATACTTGGTATATAGGTTTAGTTTTGTTGTTTACCCATTACAAATGACAATTGCTGGGTATCAGCTCCTCCATCACCAATTTGGCTTAGTATGATTGAAGCAGAAAGAAAACTGAAAAAAGTTGTTTGGGAATTTTTCCTATTTATTTTATGGAATATATTCTATAAAACAGTACATGTGTTTCCATTTCTGGGATTCTGATGTCCTTAGAGACCTCTGAAGATTTGCTCTTGAAGTCTTTGATATCATTAGAACCCCTCAATGGAAATCCACTCCTGTTGCTCATGGTTCACATCCATTAGTTAATATGAATTATATTTTTGATCTTTTAGCTCTTCCACCATCTGAAACATGTGCACTTTGTGAATCCTATGGGTGAAGAAATCTTTTTTGATAATGAAGGAAACACACAGGATATAAATGATATTTTAAACTGGCAAGTAACTCTGGCTGGCTCAGTGAGGTACCTCACTGTGGGCATGTATGGCCACAGTGTACCAGATGGTCAAGGACTCATTATCAATGACAGTGAAATTGTGTGGACTCAAAATAACAAACAGGTAAGAGATATACTTCTTCAAAAAATAAGAGGTGGATCAAGGCACCACCCAAACAGGGCTGCTGGCAAACAAGTACTAGTTTGTACTTACAGAATTAGAAACAGCGAGGCTCATGGTAAGTCACCACTGGGTTGCAGGATGAAGCCTGAATAATTTGCTTGCAATGTATTGACAGCAGTGGTAAAAACTTCCATATCCACTACTGTTTCATACATGCAACAGGAGCTTTATGACAATACAGTCTTACAAACTGCAAAATATGCAGAAGTAAATAGAAAAACATATGTGCAGAGCTAGCAAGTTTAAAACTGGAAGTACAGCCTAGGGGTTAGATTAAAGAGCTGTGAATGAGCTTGGTACATCCAGCAGACCTGAGTTTGATTCCCACAACTTCCACTTGCATACTGTGTGACTCTAAGCAAGACACTTAACCTCCCCAGTGCTCCCAGGTCACCCCTGAAAACAGGCATATGTGCCTAATGGGCCTTACCCAGTTACCAAAGACTAAAAAAACAAATAAAATAAAACAGGTTATAAACATGACCACCAGTAATACCAATACCAATATTATGTAACATACTGAAACGTGTGGGGGTGGGGTGGAATAAAATAAGAGATGGAGTGATGTGGGAGAGATGCTAAGTAGGAGAAATGGAGGTGGGTAAGTGGGGAAAAAACAGGAAGGAGGTGAGATGTGAGAACTTTTAGCAGTATTGGCTATATGCACAACAGTTCCCTGTCTCAAAGAGGATTTCTAGTTGAACCCATTTCTGAGTGGAAAATTATTTTCCTGCTTGTGTTTATTGTACTCCAAGGTCTAGTATCCCAAATTCAGCTAATTTGTTGATGCACAGCATATTTTTTCTGCTCTGGGTACTTTCTTATGGAGTAATTAGTTGCACCAGTAGTATACAAGGAAATATTAACTCAATATTGAATTGATTACTGAGAAAATTAATTGCTTAAAGAGTGACTGAGGCCAACATTTTTGGCATCAATACATTCAGAATGTGAAGCAGCATATCCTCAATCAGCCTCATGCTAAAAAATCATATCTGTAAGTTACTTCATTTAAAAGTTGCAAGTCATTTTGTAACCTTTAATTCACTGCCTATTCAGAAAAGCCAGTTTCAGAGAAGAGCTACTGATGATGTCATCTCCTAAATCCACAGCCTAACCCTCTCTGTAAGCTCTCTTATATGATTCATTTCTCTTATGTTACTTAAAACTGCAGGTGTAGTAAACATCTATAAAAGCAAAACTGACACGGGGGGAGTCAGCACATACATGACCATAATGTGTAGATGAATGGTACAGGACTTCAGAATATGATGGGGGTGGAATGCAATGGCAAACATGGCTTTAGAATGACAAAGCTGTGTGCAATTTTTAAAATACTGCAGGTATGAGATTTTGAAATGTCACCAGGTTGCAGTTGTGGCATGCAGCATTGGCACAGTCTCAGAAAGTAGCTGGAACACATAATTTCAGAATGTGGCAGTGATACATAATTTCAGAATTTGACAGTGATGCACAGTTTCGGAATGTGGCAGTGATGCACAATATTGGAATATGGTAGTTACGCACAATTTCAGAATGTTGCAGTGGCTCACAATTTTGGAATGTGGTGGTGACACACAATTTCAGAATGTGGTGGTATTGAGCAGTTTTGGAATTGCAGCGGTGACTCACAATTACGGAATGGGTCAGGTCCAGAATGTAGCAGCTATGTACAGATTTGGAATGTGGCAGTGACACACAATTTCAGAATGCAGCAGTGATGCACAATTTCAGAATGAAGAGGTGAAGCACAATTTCGGAATGTGGCGGTGACACACAATTTCTAAATATGGTGGTGACATACAAGTTTGGAATGTGGCATTGATGCACAATTTAGGAATACAGGGTGATGCACAGTTTTAGAATGTGGTGGTGATGCACTGTCTCAGAGTGTGGCGGTGACACAACGTTTTGGAATGTGGCAATAATGCTCAATTTCAGAATGAGGCAGTGACACTCAGTTTCAGAATGTGGCAGTGATGCTCAATTTTGGAATGTGGTGGTGATGCATAATTTCTGAATGTGTTGGTGCCACACAATTTTGGAATGCGGTGGTGACACACAGGTTCAGAATGTGGTAGTGATGCACAATTTAAGAATGCAGCAGTGATGCACAGTTTCGGAATGTGGTGGTGATGCATAATTTTGGAATGTGTCAGTGATGCACAGGTTCAGAATGCAGTAGTAATGCACAATTTTGGAATGTGATGGCAACACACAATTTTGGGATGTGGCGGTGACACACAGTTTTGGAATGTGGTGTTGACGCATAGTTTTGAAATGTGTCAGTGACACATATTTTTGGAATGTGGCAGTGATGTACAGTTTCAGAATGTGGTGGTGATGTACCATATTGAAATGTGGCGGTGACACACATTTTTGGATTGTGGCAGTGACACACAGTTTTGGAATATGGCAGTGACATACAATTTCAGAATGTGCAGTGACAAACAATTTCAGAATGTGGCAGTGACACACAGTTTCAGAATGTGGCGATGACATATAGTTTCGGAATGTGGTAGTGATGCTCATTTTCAGAATGTGGGGGTGATGCTGAATTTTGAAATGTGGTGCTGATGCATAATTTGTAAATGTGGCATGACACACAATTTGAGAATGTGGCAGTGGCAAGTTTGGAATGTGGCATTGAAACACAACTTGCTGGGGATGTGCAATTATGACATTTAGCAGGGATGCACCATGTCAGATTTAGGCAGGGATGTACCATTTGAGAAAGAGGGAGGGATGCATAATTTTAGAATGCGGCTGGGACACATAATGTTGGAATGTAGTGGGGATATGATGCACCATTGAGAAATATGGTGGGTGCGTACAATTCTAGAATATGGCAGGGACATGCAATTTCAGAATAAATGGTGTGTCCTTTCACATTTCCACAGCATCCATCCCCACTATATTCTGAAATTGCCAGTCCTCATCAAATTCCTCGATGTGTGTCCCTGTCACATTCTGAAACTGACTGTACCACATTTTGAGATGGCACATCCCCATTACATTCTAAGATTATGTGTCCCCCTAACATTTTAAAATTGTGCACCATCTTGACAATCTATGCCTTGGTTCAGTGATGCTTTCCAAAACCACCTTCTGACATGTTTTAAAATACAGTGGCATACATCTAAACATTCTGGAAATGCAAGCACTGCAGCCAACCTTATGTCATTTTTAAAGGATTCCTATTGCTACAGTTTCTTAAACTTTGGAGAAGCAGGTCCAATGAGGTTTCTGACAAGGAGGACTAGAGTGTGAATTCAGAAGATGACATCATCAGTGGTTCTTCACTGAAAATGGCTTTTTTGAATAGGTTGTGAAATCAGGGTTACAAAATAGCTCATAACTTTAAAATGAGGTAACACAGAAACCTACTATTTGGTATGAAATTTATTGGGGCCATAATTATTCTAAACCTGCAATGTAGCACTTTTGGCGGGAGTCCCTCTTTAAAGCTTTTTCTAGTATGACTGCAATACAGCTTTGATGCTTGCTGTCTGCATTAAATCCATAATATGATGCAATGATATTTGCTGGTTTTAACCCACACCTTTATTGTTTTCTTTCTACTCCCCATAACCACCACTCCATCCTTTCTACATACCTCTCTCCCACCCTTTGCTCCATCCAGTACTCTTCTATATCACGCCTTCCTTTCCAGGAGTATGTTTGATAATATCGTTATTGGTGTTGGTATTACTGGTGGTCACCTTTGTGCCCCCTATTTTAAACTTGCTAGTTTTGCCCACTTTTTGTCTATTTACTGTTGTATATTATGCACTTTGCTTACCTGTGCCTTTAAGAGGGACCTTTATCAGTGTTTACGTTTGAGGTGACAACACACCTTGATAAAGCACCAGTTTGTATGCATGAAACATTGGTGGATGTGGGGAGTTTGCACTGTTGTTGTCAAGACTGCAAATATGTTACAAGGGCTTCTTCCTGCAACCCAGTGGTGGTTTTTGAGCCTGACAGCTTACTGTGAGCCATTTGTTTCCATTTCTGTAGATACAGTTTGATACTTCCAAATTGCCTACATAGTTTTGAACAGTTGTTTGATGTAGAAATGTCTTACAGAGAAACAGAGAAATACAGATGACAGCAGAAAAAGACCAATGGCCCATCCAGTCTGTCGGAGTTCCATATTTAACCCTGTGACCTACTGTTGATCCAGGGTCCTAGCCTTCCCCCTCCACCCTGGCAAATATTTCTCCCGATTCTGTTGCTCCGAATGACTTTTACACTCTTTACTCTGTCCCAACCATGCCTGAAACCATCAACTGTTTTAGTGACCACCAGTTCAGCTGGTAGACTGTTCCACAGCTCCACCACCATTTCTGTAAAATAATACTTTCTCACGTCCCTCCTGAACTTCCCTCCTGTCAGTTTCCACTCATGCCTTCATGGCCCTTATCTAGCATTCACGCTAAATAGTTTCTCTCTATTCACTTTGTTAATTCCTTTTAGGAGATGTAAGGTCTCGATCATATGGTAGGTAGGTAAAAACTTTTATTTTTATACAGGATAGTAATGTCATTAGTGATGATTCCCTGTTTACAAAACAAGCCCTGCAGGTTCTACAAGAGCAACAATTAATTTGTTTTAAAATACAGCTAATATTATAAAAATTATTTAGGCACACCAACACATGCCTCACATTATACAAAGTGCATAACTGCATACAATAAAATACAATAAACAACCAATAAAAAACAAATGAAGACAGATCCAGGTGCATTAAATTACATACATTTCAATATCTCCCCTTTTCTCTGATCTTCAGCAAGTATGTGTTGAGTGCCTTGAGGTGTTCCTTGTAAGACCTGCCTTCTTAGCCTTCAATTATTTTTGTTACCTTGCATTGATTGCACTGTCTCATGTCTGTCCCTATCCTTCCTGAGGTGAGGGCTCCAGAACTGAATGCAGCACTTTAGGTGTGGCCTCACTAAGGATCTATAAAGGGTTACAATTGCCTTTTCTCCTGCTATCCTTATGCACCCCAGCATCTAACTTGTCTTACCTTAAGCTATGCTGCTCTGGCTCAACTGCATGAGGGTATCACTGATGATAACTCATTGATCATACTCTTCAGCCATAGTGCTAAGTAGAGATGTGCCAAAGTTTTAATTTGCTGGCAAATTTTCAGTGAAGTTACAAAACTCCATCTCCACAGAACAATCTGCAAATTTTACAATTACTTTCAAATTTCACAGTTAACTTCGCCTGGCAACTTCACTGTTAGCTTTGTTTTGGGGGTATCAAAGGTGATGATTTTGAAAATGAGGATTCTGGTAAACAACTTGTCACATATTTCAGCTTCTGCAGTCATATGGTACATATCTATATAGTGACTCTGCCTTACTTTCAATGTTGCATTGTTAGTCAGTCAGACGGAGAAGGAGCCTGTCTAAAACAAAGCATTTTGTAGAGCTCTTCTTTACTGTTTTTTCTTACTTCTTTTCTTTATTGCATTCTTGTGGATAGTTATTTTTTGCTAGTTAAGCTTTTTTAGTATAACTATTTTTGTACTTTTTTAGGCAGTTTCTTTTTGCCCTTTTTTCTATAATTTTCTTATCTTTCTATTTCAATCTTTTTTTTCTTGTTTTCTTTGGTGATAGTAATGATGGAGAGAGGATGGGATCTCACACAAGACAGTGTAAAACTGCTGCACTGGCACCCCCCAGCACCTCCTCAGCATTCCTACCAGCAGCAGGAGCAGCAGCAGTGTCCTCAGGGGAATGCTGGTCAGCGTGCTCCTGACCAGCAACAGCAGCAGCATTGACCAGCATGAGGAACAGCAGCCACATTTTTCCACAGTTCCTTGTGAAGGTCAGCAGCCAGAACCTGCTATGCATCCCTGTGGAACCACCATAGCCACCTTCCCCCTCCATGCAGAGGAGCCCCACCCATCATCATTTGCTCCACCACTGGCAGCTTGTCACTGCCACTGCTCAGTCTGATCTTCTCTTGTGTGGGAGTTCTTTGTCAGTGATGAAAGTGATGACAGTGTTGTCACTTGTAAGATATGCAAGGCCAGAGCACAGCAGGGGCAGAAAGGGACACATTTGGGGACAGGTGGCCAGAGAACCCTACTTAAAATTCATCATTGTGAGCAGTGGGAGGCTCATCAGAAAGAGGTGTTGAGTGCTGGTGAGGGAGGTGGTGGTTCCTCTTCTGTGCAGCAGAGGTTCTGCACAGCTGGCATCAGCAGTGTGTGAGAGAGGTGTAGTGGGAAAACCCCATTGAAGGGGCTGCACCACATGTTTTGTCCCCAGCAGCAGGACCAGTAGCACTCAAAAGTGCACCAGCCAGCAGAAGGGAGGAGCTGGCTAATTTACAGGAGGGAATTGTGGACCTCCAATGTAGGGTGACTGCTATGGATGGTACGATGACAAGAATCCTGACCAACCAACAGCTGTTAGAAGGGATGGTGGAGCTTTGCCAGGGCACTGCTGATGGTGGTGCTGGTGCTTATGGAGCTGGGGCTAATGATGTTTAAAAAAACTCATGCCTTACCTTTTCTATTGAAATGCTTCTGTCATTATTTGCTAGTCTGTACTACACTGTGTTACTCTTTTTCTTATAAAAATATAAAAATAGTTGGAAAAATTAAATGTACATTTCTTTACTGTTCCACTTCTCTGCATTTCTAAACTTTCAGCTTTGGTTCCATCTTTCAAGAAACAAAACCAAAAAAAAATGTAATTCAATCTATGTTTTCTTTCATGATGTCCTGTCTCCAATTTCCATATATCTCACCTTTCCTTTCTTTCTGTTTCTCACTATCTTTTCAGAAAATGTCCTCAACTACCAGAATAAGTATGTTAGGTGGCTACAGGTTAGTAGTACTGCCACTGCCACATGGTACTGTTGTGTGTGTCACTGAACCCAATGCTGTTCTTTATGCATTTTGTGACAGTTGTGCCTTAATTACAATTCACATTACTTGTTTTATTCCATGCTTTGTTTCAAGTGTCCAGATCTCAAGCACTATAGTACACACAACTGCCAAGCACAAGATATACATTTTTCACTTCTGGAAATAGTTCTCCCAAACACAAAATCAGTAATACTGGTTATAAACTGCTGCTGGTGCCTCTGCCACTATGCTGATTAATTTGTCCTCTCAGACAGTCTGCATTACCAAGCACTATAGTACACACAACTGCCAGCTATAATACATACATACGCTTTGTACTTCTGGAAATTCTCTAAAAGCTAAATGATAAAATGGAGCACCTGAAGGAATTCAATTGCTCTGCTGTAACTCTCTGGAGGATCTGTTTAAATGTGTGCATTGGCCGCTTGTGCATTTACAGCTCCATTAATGCCAAAATAATGTACAAACTGGGAAGTCATTGACAGGCCATTTCAGTAATTTGCAGTCTGTTGTTCTCTTTAGTCAGCTTCTGAATTTACTTTTTTATTTATAAATGTTTCACCAGCAGGGCACACTGATCCAGGGCTCATTTCCAGGTTCAACCTGTGGGAGGGAAGGGGGAAAATACAGCACAATCAGGGGAAGGAGCAAGTGGGAAATACAGCAATCAATATAAAATATACAGCTAGCACAGTTACTACATTACAACATCCATCTGTAGTGCAGAATAGTGATTGATAACAGTATACAGTAATAAGAAATGGTAAAAGTGTAACTATATATAGGTAATACAATAACACAGTATAATATCCAGAGCAGTAGATGCGGAACAGTGATTTGTGAACAGTATACAGTGATATGAATTGGTGCAAGTGTAAACGGAGAGGAAGATGAAATTAGCAGGAACAAGTAATTTTGAAGTTAGGTCATTCTGTAGAGAGAAGAAAGATGCAGGGTAGGACTTGGAAAGGGGTAAGATAGATGGGATAGAGAAGTGAGTCCAGAGGAGGGAGATTAGGTGTAAGTGCAAATGTGGGAAGGGAGTTTGTGAAGGAGAGAGGAAAGAGCAGCAGGTGAAGGGCATTATGATGAGGCAGGAGGATGGGGTTCCGCAGCTTGGGCAAGCGGTAGGAGAAAGCAGATTAGCCTTTTGAAGTGGAACTGCTGGGAATAGTTAGAGAGTGGTGATCATAACTATGGAGAGAGTGAGTGGTGGGGGGAGTGGTGAAAATGAGGGGGAGAGATAGGAAGGGAGAAAGCCAAACCAGTATTTAGCAGTGAAGGAGATACAATGGCAGCCTCTCCTTTCCTCAACAGTGAGGAGGGAGAGGGAGTTCTAGAGATCACAGTGGTGAGAAAGAGAGGAGCATCAAGTATAAAACAGCAGAAGGAGTTGTAGAATGTGTGCAGTCTGTCAAGGTAGGTTTTGAGAGCAGTGCTGAAGACTGCATCACCATAATCAAAAAGTGGGAGGATCATTTTCTCCACCACAGTGCGGCGGGAAGGCAATAGGATGCAACTACAACTAGGGTAGTGGGCACCAGGCTTGGGGTGAAGTTTTTTGGTAATTGCATCCATGCCTACAGAAATGTTGAGGTGCCTGTCAAGCCAGACACCTAGATACTTAGCAGAAGAAGAATCCTCTAGTTTAGACCCATCAAGGGTGTGGAAAGAAGGCAGGGATGGGAATCAGGACAGTCTCTGACTAGTGATAAAGGTCATGGAGCTTGTCATTTTGACATTAAGGAAAAGCTGATGTGAAACTAGTCAGCACTAGAACTTATCAAAGTCCAGCTGAAGGGTGTCAGTGATACTAGACAGGGATGAACCAGATGTATTCAGAACAGTGTTGTCTGCTTACATGTGGATGTTAGAAGAAGAGCAGGCAGGGGGAGGTCATAAGGAAAAATGGAGACAAGAAGGGGGCCCAGAACAGAGCTGTGTGGGACACCTTTTTGGATGGGGAGGGGAGGTGATACAGAGTCAGTTATCTTAACCAACTGGGTTCCACCAGTCAGGTAGGAACTGAACCAGTCAACAGCTGAGTGGGAAAGCCCAGTTGAAGAGAGTTTGGATAGAAGGATTGGGTGAGAGACTGTATCAAATGCCTTCACAAGGTCAACAAATATGGCCAAGATGATGTGGCCACTGTCCATTCTGGTATGGATGGAAACAGTGAGCTGGAGGAGAGAGGTACTGGTGCAGTGATTCTTCTGAAACCAGACTGGAAATGTGTGAAGAAGGAGAAGGAGAAGGAGTCAAGGTAGGACAATAGTTAAGATTAAGCAAGATATTCTTGGAGTTTGGACAGGATAAGAAGGAGGGAGATAGGCCAGTAATTGCCAGGAGAGAACTGATCACCCCCTTTGGGAAGGGGATGACTGTGGTGTGTTTTTGAGCAATAGAGGCAGATGATAAGGAGAAGGAAAGGTTTAGAAGTGAGGTGAGGAGAAAGGCAATAGCAGAGGCAGATAGGAAGAGGAGATTAGGGTTTAAATCAGGGAAGGACCCAGAAGAGGGGTTCAGGGAAAGAAGGGCCTTGAGGGTCGAGGAGGGGTATATACTGGAGAAGGAGAAGGAGGCATGAAGAGAGAGTGGTGGGTAGAGTTGAGTGGTGAGGAGGGTGTAAGGGAAGAGTGCTAAGAAGGTCTGCAGCACAGGAGGGAACATAGGAATTCTATTTGGAAGCAACCTCTTGGGGGTCAGATAAAATGGCATCATTGTCATGGAGAACAGGGGCAGGGGATTGGTAGGGAGAGGAGAAAAGGGCTTGAACCACTTACCAAAATTTAGATGGGTGGTTCAGGTTGGTGTTGAAGGTGTTTTGGAAATATTTGGAACATGCACATCTTATTGTGTGGGTGCATGAGTTGCAGAGGGTACGATAACACTGGAAATCAGTTGGAAAGCTTTGAGGATTTTTGAGTTTTCCAGGCTTGGTCCTGTGCTTGGATACATGCTATGAATTCAGGGGTGATCTAGGATAGGTGATTACCCTGCACTCTGATCCTCCTAAGGGGGCAACATTATTCCAGGTGGTTGTGAATTTGGTATGGAAACACTCCCAAGTTATGTGACCTACCAGCAAAGGTAAGTATTTTATTTCCTTTTTTGACTTGGGGGGTGTTGTAACCACTTTATTTCTAACCATTTTTGTGTTTGCTTGCACTCATGTACAAGAAACACATTGGGTCAGCTTTCTTCAAAAGGGGGTTGTGGAGGCACGGCAGTGTTGTGGCCAACAGCAGCAGTCCATTTTTGGGCTGGTCTTTGTTGCACCAATACATCAATAGAGCAGCATGCTGTCAATGATGACAGTTAACCGAGTAGGCCACTAGATCAAAGTAATTGAACCACTGCAATCAGGGAACACCCCATCAGCACGCAATCAGCTGTTCGCACGCTCCTGACTGCAGCGGCCAAATACAAAGCTATAAGCTACCGGCCTCCTCCCCTTTAGTGTGCCTTCCTGGTGAAACAAACAGTTGAAAAACAAAATGTAGCCCACTCTCCCCTCGCACTTCTATGTGCCGACAGGGATGCCTAGTCCCCCTGTTGGAATGCCCCCATTCATCATTTGCCGATGGGGGAGCCTACTCCCCATCAGCATGATGCTCACCTCTACAAACAGTATTTTGCCGAGGGGGTGCCCAATCACCATTGGCTCTTGTCTCCCCTCACCCCTGATAGGTGCTGATGGGAGTGCCCAATCCCCCATCAGCTACAGCACCCCCCAAAACAGTCAGTTAGCACACTGGGAGCCCATCCCAGCATGCCCAAACAAAATGTCCCTATAAAAAAAGAAATTCCAGCAATGTTTTTTTTTAATAAAACTGTAAAGTAGAAAACGGTCCCCCGTAGATTCCTCCCCCATCCCACACCCACCTTCTGCGTACCCCACCTCCCCACCCCCCTTACCCAATACTTACCTCCAGAGCCCAGCACAACGATCTTCGGTAGACCTGGAACACATCTGCACTCTTCAAAGCCGACCGCAAACTGAGGAAATGCCAGTAAGCTGTATAATGGGATAGATATGTTTTTTTCAACTTTGATGCATATCTCAGGCATTTTGGAGATTTTTTTCACCCAATTTTCAACATGGGGTTTTTTGGGACCCCACCTCATGAATTCTGTCAGTGTCATTTTGTTAATCGGCCCTGAAAGGCATTTTCATAGTCACTGCACAGAACCACCATTTGGGACTGATTCATGAAATGACAGTGTCACAGTTCATGTGGTAGGACCACAAAAACACGATGTTGAAAATTTGGTGAAAAAATTTCCCCAAATGAGAGTTTTACTAGCATGCATTGTGCTATTCTTATGCACGCTCGTAAGTTTGTGAATTTTCAATATTTTCACTCCAGATTTTCAACATTCCCATTTTACCACCTCTCCTTATGGGCAGTACAGCTGTCATTTTTCACATCTTGCTCAAAATGTGTTTCCGCGCATGTAGCACACAATGGTGCAGTTGGTGTGCGAAATCAGTGTTTGGCACACATTAAGAAAATTATAATGACACTGTTCATGAGTAGAGGTGTAAAAATGGCTATGTTGAATATTTGGTGAAAAAATTCTCCAAAATGACTGTTTTACGAGCGCACATTGCTCAGTTGCTACACATGCTCGTAACTTCAAGCATTTTTAATATTTTCACTCCAGATTTTCAGCATTGCCATTTTACCACACCTACTTATGAACAGTATAACTGTCATTTTTCACATTTCACTCAGTATGTGTTTTCGCACATGGAGCGTACATTGGCATGGTCGGTGTGCAAAATCAATGTTCAGGACAGATTAAAAATATCACAGTGACACTGTTCATGAGGTAGGCCCCCCAAAACCCTATGTTGAAAATTTGGTGATCAAATTCCCCCAAATGACTGTTTTATGAGTGTACGTTGCGCAGTTCCCTACATACACTCGTAACTTCCAGCATTTTTAATATTTTCACTCCAAATTTTCAGCATTGCCATTTTACCACACCTTCTTATGAACAGTGCAACTGTCATTTTTCACATTTCACTCAATATGTGTTTTTAGACATGTGGGCCATGATATTCAGACTGCGCGGCTGTGGCGCAAGCCTGGGCACAGTGCAACTAGGCTGCGCCAGGGCGAGGACCAGATGATATTCAAAGGTGCTGCACCATGGCTCAACAACATTGAATATGGCACTGAGGGTGCAAGCATTGTGCACAGTGCAGTGGCTCTGTGCCAGACACAAGTGGAAGAATGGGGAAGGGGAATGCACCAGCCAAGTGCACTTGCGCTAGGCGCATCAAAGCGATATTCAGAACTGCACATGCAAATTAGTCCATTATGCATGCAAGGCACAAATGGGGCCATTTTCATTTCATTATGACCCCATTTGAATGTGGTGCGCTGATCCCCACCGAGTTGCATTAGTGCTCTGCCAGGCTGCAGCTGTCAGGGACCTACACCCTGCAGTTCCCCTGCCTGTATGCCTGATCATGGGCAATACATGAACAATATATCCCTGGTGGTCCAGTAGACCCCCCTCACCTGATCGTGGGCAGAAGTCAAATAAAAATCATTGGTAGTTCAGTGGACCCCCGCCCGATCACAGGGATAAGTAAAATAAAATTCCCTGGTGGTTCAGTGGACCTTCCCCCCTTGTCTGATCACGGGCAGTAGTATAAAATGATTCCATGGTGGTCCAGTGGAAACCCCCCATTGCCCCATCATGGGCACAAACATACAGAAACACCCTGGTGGTCCACTGGTACCCCTTCTCTACCTGCCCACTGTGGTCCCCCACCACCCTGCACTCTCCCAGTCAACAGCGAGTGGGAATACACCACCCGCAAGCTGCCCAGCCACCTGCCAGCTGACAGTGTACAGTTTGGCTATACGCCTATTGGTCCACTGCATGGTCCAATGGGTGTGCAGTCCAAACTGTACTACATAGTCCCGAACTGTGAATGAACACAATTCGGACTGTGTAGTACAGTTTGACTGCATTCCCATTGGCCCACGCAGTGGACCAATAGGTGTACAACCAAACTGTATGCTGTCGGTCATGGGTGACAGGGTGGCTTATGGCAGGGTGCTGCCACCTGCCGCTGACTGGGGGATGTAGGATGGTGAGGTACTGCAGTGGGCAGGTGCAGGGGGGTACCACTGGACCATCAGGGTATGTCCGTATGTTTGTGCCCACGATCGGGCAATGAGGGGATTCCACTGGACCACCATGAATTCATTTTATAGTACTGCCATACTTGATTAAGGGGGGAGGTCCACTGGACCACCAGGGATTTGTCTCTTGGTTCTGTCTATGATCAGGTGAAGGACGTCCACTGGACCCCCGGGGATCTGTCTTTTATGTCTGCCTGTGATCGGGCGAGAGGGTGCAACCCTACCACCAGGGGTTCTGTGTTCCCTGATATGGTGTCTGGGGAGGTCGGATGCCAACCCATGACAGGCAGCTGCTGTGTTGTGCTGTGCAATATGGCAGCCTGCCTGTGGGTGTCTCCAACTTGTCCCCTGTTTTTTCAGGAACATCATTGCACCCCTCCCTGTGTGGCACAATGCGGGGTGCGCTGGCATATGCACCACACCTCCCAGACTGAATATTGGGATGTGCCACATATGCATGGCCACATAACCTGCCAATGCGTCGCACACATTAGGGTTACACCCCAGATCATCGGGATTTGGGCAGCTCATCTTGCCTATTTCAATATTGCGCTGGGACGCATTAGTGAGTTGAACGTAGCGCAATACTGTTGCTCCATGCATATCCCTTCTGAATATTCTGACCATAGCGTACAATGGAATGGTTGGTATGCAAAATCAATTTATCGGACAGATTAAAAAAATCACAGTGACACTGTTCATCAGCTGAAGTGTTAACATGGCTATGTTTAAAATTTGATGACAAAAGTTCATAAACTGACTCTGTTATGAGCATGCATTGCACAATTTCCACACACCCTCATAAGTTTATGAATTTGTAATATTTTCAGTCCAGATTTTCAATATTGACATTTTTCCACACCTCCTTATGACCAGTATAGCAGTCATTTTTTACACATAGACAAAATGAGTTTTCACACTCCAGGCACAGAATAACGCATTTCTTTTGGGAAATTAGTGTTCAGTACAGATCAAGAAAATCACAGTGACACTGTTCATGAGCAGAGGTCCCAAAATGCCTATGTTGAAAATCTGCTGTAAACAATCCCCAAACTAATTACATTATAGGTGTACATTGTGCATTTTCTATGTACATTCATGACTTCACCAGTTTTTGTGTATTTTCACTCCAGATTTTCAACAATGCCATTTTTTTATACCTCCTCATGAACAGTACACCTGTCACTTTTCACATCCTGTTCAAAATCTGTCTCTGCACCTGTGGTGCCAAATGATACAGTCACTATGCAAAATCACCTTTGGCCTTGTGATAAAGGACCCCCCCCCTTTGACCTTATGTTTAGTTAAGGTTTATTTTTTTAGTCTGGAATGCACCAATATATCAGTATATCCCACCTTTATGTCTCTGTTTATGTCTGAGTGTCTGTCTGTTAGTTCGTTGGGCTGGCCACCCATTTTGTTCCCCCTTCTGTCTTGTTGTCAACCCCTTTCCTATTTTGGTGCAATTCAGTATCCTGAATATATTTTATTAATTTGTGTTTCTTTGGAGGAGCTTCGTTTAACGAAGATGTCGGTCCTCCTTAAAAAAAATAGGAATCCCTGTTATCTCAGCCTTTTGCGGACAGGTAAACAGGGGAAATGAATGTAAAAGGGAAAAAAACAAACGATACTCCGATACAGAGGTAAAACCTCCTGCTTGTGTACCAAGTGCATAAGCGCTGCCTGGGTTCTTTATGAGTTTTGCACATTTGCACATTTAAGCCAGCCTTTGAAACCCCCCTGCCTTTGAAAACCGTACGGAAGGATTCTGTTTAAAACATGTGTCAACGGTGTTCCTGCTTATTATTAAATGTTTTCAGAGTCCCAGAGTTCAAAGGATACTAAAATAGTGCTTCAGTGTCGCTATAGTGCTCAACCGTGGAAATAATTACCGCACGAATGCTTGCACTATCGCGACGACCGCTAGAAAGGAAAATTTGCGGTGTTTGGGTTCAAGTTCCTTAGCAAACACAAATTCTTTATTTTAGTGATGCCAAACCAGGTACCTTGTTTTTTTCAGAGGTGTTGGGTCTGAATGCTGGGCTGGGAGGTGACGAGGGGATTCCTGGTCAGGCCTGTGAGTCGGGAACTCTGCTTGCTTCTGCTCCCTTCTGCTTCCTTCACTATTATGGGCCGGCCGGCCGGCAGGCCGAACTCTCCATACATTTATAATGTCAGACAGAGGGGCAGACACTTCAACTTTGGTTTTTGCCTTTACTCAAATTAAAATATGTTTTATTTACGAAATTAACCTCTTGTAAACATACAATGGACAAAATATGTTCTTATAATGAAAATAGAAAGGAATTATTATGGTTTTAGTTAAACCACTGCAAAAAGGTGGAGTCTTCTGGATCACATGTTTGGGAAACTGCTATATAAGACTTCTCCCTGAGGAGTTGAAGTAGTAGGAGGGATAGGTGTGTGTCTGCAACACCTATACCTGAGTTAGCATTATTCTAGCTCCTGGAATGTAACTTTTTTTTTTGGTTCTGGAAAAATGACTTATTTTTATTGTTTTGTCGTTGCTGAAGTCCACTGTACCCTATTAGAATAATATTTTTGTACTGCTAATTTTGTCTGAAGCGTCTTCTATCCCACGCAAAGTCACATTTTGTGTCAGAAGTGGGATAATTGGGTCCAGCAGGACCTACTGAATCTGAGCCCAGATTGGAATTAAATGTACACAGACAAGGCAGGTGAGTGGACAGCACCAGCCACCAGATCCATTGTGAAAGTGGCCAAGTTGACCTTAGTCTCTGGATTGGAGCCAGTAGTACGGAGGAGGGTGTCGAAGTCTATAATAAAAGAGGAAAGTGGAGACATGGAGGAAATAACGTCTGCTGAACAGGGGGCACAAGCAGCCGAGATGTTGCAGGAAGACCCCCCCGAGAGTCCCCATAAGCTATTGAGATGGTTATGTCTACGACAGGTGGAACTGCAGAGAGAGAGGGAACAGGACCGCATAGAATGGGAAAGAGATTGTGCTGAGAATGCGGCTAGATGGAATGACACCTTATACGCCATACAACTTATGGGCTCACCAAGAACATCTTCAACATCTGGGGTAGGTCAAAAAGATATACGAATAGTGAAAATGACTGATTCTGATGATATAGAAGCCTACCTCATGACTTTTGAAAGGGTTGCTACTGCCTGTGCTTGGTCAAGGGATCAGTGGGTCATCCGGCTAGCCTCTTATTTGACTGGAAAGGCGCAACTGGCATATAGTGGCACAGACTTGACCCATATAAATGATTATGACTATATAAAGCAAGCCATCCTAAAAAGATACGATATTAGCCCAGAGACCTATAGACAGCGCTTTAGAGCCTACAAATTTCAATCATCCGACACTCCCCAGGACTTGTTTACCCACCTAAAAGATTTGTGTTACAAATGGGTCCAGCCTGCTACCCGAACAGTAGCCCAGATAATGGAAAATGTAATACTGGAACAATTTATACGTGTTTTACCACCAGACGTACAACTGTGGGTCAAAGAGCATCGCCCGGATACCTCTGAGGCTGCTATAAGACTTGCTGAGGACTATCTGACTGCCATGCCTCAAAGCCCTAGGACATTTATAGGTAGCAGAAACCCACCCTCTATAGTAAAGCCCTCTACAGTAACCCCAACCAAAGCCAGTAATATACCTGGGGGCAAAGAGCATGGTAAAAGATTTAGCCAGGAAATCATATGCCATGAATGTAAATTGAAAGGGCATATTGCCAGATTCTGTCTGAAAAAAAATGGAGTCCATAGATCTGGCCCTTGCTAATTGGGGTAATTATATCACCTCTGTAGAAATTGGGGGAACAGTAGTAATGGGACTTGTGGACTCTGGCAGTAAGCAAACATTAGTACACGCTTCATTAGTAAATGAGTCGGAGCCAGGGGAACCTACTACTGGGGTCAAGTGCGTACATGGGGATATCCACTGGTATCCTTTAAGAGAAATGACCATTCAGGTAAATGGAACAGTACACAAGATGAAAGTGGGCATTGTTCCTTCTCTGCCAGTGCCAGTGATAGTCGGACACGATTATCCTTATTTTGACTCTTTATTACATTTGAATGTTGGAGCGGTTACTACTCGTGCACAGGAAAAATGGGAGAATCTAGGGCAACTATTCCCATTTGAAGAAGAAATGTATGGGACTATTGGGAAAAGCAGGAAAAGTAAATCCCAGAAAAGAAATGATAAATATGGATGGACAAAAGAAAACAATGGACTGGATGTTTTGAATGACAAATGTAAAATGTCTAATGAAGAGTTTTTAACTAAACAAAAAAATGATGATACTTTAACCCCTTTCTTTGCACAGGTAACACCCACCATCCCATCTGAGTCTCAGCAGCCCTATTATGTAGTCAAAGATGATCTCCTATATAGGATACAAACTAATACACACATGGGGAGGTGGTGGAACAATTGATGGTTCCAATAGACTTTCGAGAAAAAATCTTATCTATTGCCCATGATATACCCATGGCTGGGCATTTAGGTAGAGATCGGACATTACAACACTTATTACACAGATTTTATTGGCCGGGGATCCATCAGCAGGTGATAGAATATTGCAAAAGTTGCCCGGAGTGTCAAAAGGTAGCAGGGATAGGACAGAAAGACAGAGTGCCCCTTATACCCATGCTCTTAGTTGGCACTTTATTTGAAAGAATTGCAATGGACATCGTAGGGCCATTGCCTAAAAGTACAAAGGGAAATCGGTTTATTTTGATAGTGGTAGATTACACTACTAAGTATCCTGAAGCCATACCTCTACGTACAATTACTGCTTCCAGAATAGCGGAAGAGTTAGTTAAAATCTTTAGTCGTATGGGAATCCCCCGAAGACTATACTAACAGACAGGGGTACTCATTTTTGCTCACAGTTACTTCAACGGCTATACCAAGCATTAGGCATCAAAGCCATTTTTACTACCCCCTATCATCCACAAACTGATGGGCTAGTTGAGCGGTTTAACCAGACTTTAAAAAAAATGCTAAGGAAGTTTGTAGCAGAAGAGGGTAACAAGTGGGACATCTATCTGCCATACTTGATGTTCGCATATCGAGAAGTCCCACAGGCCTCTACTGGGTTTTCCCCGTTTGAGTTATTATACGGGCACAACCCAAGAGGTCCTTTGGACATCATAAAGGAAGAGTGGGAAATAAAAATACACAGGTAGTAGAACCTTCTGAATATTGGCAAAAACTGCGTCAGAGGTTAAAGGGATATATCAAAAAGGCCCAGCAGATTAACCTACAACAACAGATCAAACAGAAGGGGTACTATGACAGGGGGACTAAACCTAAAGAGTTTACCACGGGTGATAAGGTACTACTATTGTTACCCTCCTCTGAAAATAAACTTCTCATGAAATGGCAAGGACCCTATAACATAATAAAACGCATGGGTCCTGTGACTTATTCAGCTGAGCTACCAGACAGAAAGGTGAAAAGCAAAATATATCATGTAAATTTGTTAAACCCATGGGTAGAACAGACGCATACCGTAAGCAACTTTGTTCTACCAGAAAACTCTGAGTCGGAGTTAAATATAGCTTATGGGAGATTAGAAAAGATGGGTAATTTATCTGAGGTACATATCAATCCACTACTAACCCCTGAACAAAGGTTGACTTTACAGTCTATGCTAAAACCTTTCCAAACCCTTTTTACTGGTATACCAGGAAGGGTTCATAATGCTGTTCATCACATTATGGTACCTGATGCTCTTCCAATTAGACAAAAAACTTATAGAATTCCAGAAAAATTACGAGGTGAAGTAATACAGGAATGCCTGTCCATGTCTACAGGGTGAAGGTGGAATTGGCGTCAGTTCAATACTTCAATGCCATTCCTATATTGCATCTGTCTAACTCCTGCATTACCACTGCTAATGCCAGCAAGCTAACATTCGGCATTGTCAAATGCTTGTTTCTTACTGTTTTTTTTCTGTTTTCTGATATTATCACTGGGTGATGAAATCATGTTGTTGCATAGGTCCAGACTGTATCTTTCTTTGGAATTTAGCCATTTTTCTAACCACAGAAGGTACGTATTTTTTTTTGGAGGGAGGAGAGGGGGCAAATCTGAAAAGTTTTGCAGATGTCAGATTGTTTCTGTTCCTGTTGATCTACATTCAGGTAATTCTCAGCAGGTGTATTTTGCAATGATGTGCAGCCAGAGAGGACTGTGATTACTTGATTGCTGGAGCAGGACACAGCAGCATAGAATGGCAGGGTAAACAACTCTCAAACAGAAGATTCAATAACACTGAATCACCAATTGAGAAAAGAAGCGTTCAAAATCTGTGAATTCAGCACTCAGCCAACAAGAGTAAATTCATATTAAGTATAACAAAAAGTGACAGAACACCATCACTTTAGGAAAAATATGACTGAAAAATCTTTACGAAACAATTTCAAAAATGAAGTGCTGTAATTTATGATTAAATGATATAAAACAGAATATTTAATAAATAAACAATGTTGCACCCCAAAATTAAGTGGCGTGATTCATGAGTAAGTGGTGTTAAATGGAAGATTCAATAACACTAAAAATCCAGCAATGAAATAAGGATTTTTTTAACATGACACAGACATTAACCCTTAGGCTGCCGCCGACAAGATATCTTGTCCTAAAAACCTATGCATTCTAAATCTTCCGGCTATGAATAAGTACCAATGGCACAGAACACCTCCTCCAGCACGGGGTCATAATGTTGCAAGACGTTGTGCCGCATGGCAAAATCATGCTGCCAATAAAGTGCGATATTTCCATGCGGCATAATTCTTTTTTCTATAGATGAGCTCCACTCTACACACCCTGTTACAAGGGGCTGCACTCCCGGACCTCCTCCACTAAAGATTCTCAACTCTGGGATCACACAAATTGTGAAGATAAACAAAATGTCTGGGACCAGGAATCAAACCCAGAATCAGTCGCAGTGCCTGGGTTCCTGCTGCTGTGGCTCAGTCCAGTGAGCCATGGCAGCTGCTCGGTGGAACCCACTCCCAGCAGAGGTCTTATCCTATGCCTGGAAGTGTGTGAATGGTGCAATACTGTGTACAGCAGTATAGGCATGGGGTCATTACCGCGCATGGCAGAATGTCGTGCGAAAGAGTCACTTTGCACAATTTATTGAAATCTTTTTTTCTATGGGGACTGCACTCTCCCACACCCCCTATTACCGCCCCCCCCCACAAAAAAGTCTAACTCCAAGCGGGTATCCAACATGGAAAGCGCACAGGTCCAGGGTTTGCTCATAATGCCGTATGCTAGAAAGTGTACGACATTATGACCCAATATGCAGCAGTATACATGGTATTGCACCATTCACTGTCCTGGACAGCGCTCTTTCAGGTTACCTATAATGTGGTACTCTATTAAGCATACGACATTATGACCTGGTATGCACCTCCCTCACGGGATTCAAGGATCAGCAGTGTGATCTGAAAAACAGCTAGTAAATACAACCAAAAAAGTTATTTTTTGTTTTTGTTCTTTTTTTTTTTACAGAACAGGGATTGAAATGACAGGTGTAATGGGGAAATTTAATATAAAGCATAACAAAAAGCGACAGAACACTGTCACTTTGAGACAAATATGACTAAAAAAATGAACAAACCTGCTATAGAAAGACACTGGCAAAGTACTTCTTAAACACACAAAAGTAAACCGCAGAAGTAAAAGGAGAAATTACTCACTACAGAACAAACACGATGGACAAGAAAGAGTGAGAAAACCAATATATAACTCAAATCTCCTGCTTAGACAAAAAAGCTCTGGATCTTTCTGGCTTGACTTGCTAACTTGCTGTACACAGAATACAGCTACCCTCCCCGATACAGTACTGCTTCACAGACTGACTAAACAGAAACTACAAACTATAAAATAAATAATCACAGGAAAATAAACAAAAAACCCAAATTGGTGGTTGCAGTTCATGCTGCAGGTGTCATGGCAGACAGGAAACAGTATGGCCGACGGGAATACTGTCCATTAATGAGAACACCATCAGTGCCATAACTGTATGTCTTGCATATAACTTTACCAACAAAGCAGAATTTTACTTTTTTGTTAAGAAACATAGACTTTGATGGCAGATAAGGACCACTTGGCCCACCCAGTCTGCCCATTTCCCTACCTATTGAAGAAGTTTCAGATTCTAGTTAACCAGCAGCCTATTTCCTACAAAGCCCCACTATAATTGCCTTATGTCTATCCCATGCATGTTTGAATTCCCCCACTGTTTTAGACCCCACAACCTCTCCAGGAAGGTGGTTCCATGCGTCCACCACTCTCTCCGTGATAAAGAATTTCCTCACATTACCCCTGAGCCGTCCCCCCTCTAACTTTAAATTGTGCCCCTTTGTTCTTACACATCTCTTTTGCTGAAAGATGCTACCCTCCTGGAATTTGCTGATTCACTTGAGGTACTTAAAAATTTCTATCATGTCCCCCGTCCCTCCTTTCATCAAGGGTATACATATTAAGCTCCCTCAATCACTTTTCATATGGTTCCTGATGTAGACCCTGCACCATTTTAGTAGCCCTCCTCTGGATTGCTTCCATCCTGCCTATGTCCTTGTGTAGATGATTTCTCCAAAACTGCACGCAGTACTCCAGTTGGGGTCTCACCAACTGTCTGTATAGAGGGATAACCACTTCCCTTTTTCTACTTGTGATGCCCCTCCCTATGCATCCCAGTATCCCCCTGGCTCTCCTTACCAACTTCTTACATTGCTAACCCACCTTTAGGTCATCTGATATGACTACACCCAGATAATTTTCCATTATTGTTGTCATTAGTACCTCCCCTGCTATTGTGTACTCTTCTCCTGGATTTTTATTTCCCAGGTGCATTACTTTGCACTTCTTTTCATTGAACCTAATTTGCCATATGTCTGACCATTCCTCCAACCTTGCCAAGTCCCTTCTCATCCTTTCTAACCCCCCTTGTGTATCAACTCTGCTACAGATCTTTGTGTCATCTGCAAAGAGGCATACCTTTCCTTCTAGACCCTCTGCAATGTCACCTATAAAGATGTTAAAGAGGACTGGACCAAGTACTGAGCCCTGAGGAACTCCACTAATAACCCCCCTTTCTACAGAATGTGTTCCATTCACTATCACCTTCTGTGTCCTGTTGTGCAGCAGTTGCTACCCAGGCTACCACCCTGGGACCCACTCCCAGGCTGGCTAACTTGATTATTAATCTTTTGTTCGGGACTGTGTCAAATGCTTTGCTAAAGTCTAGGTAGGCCATATCCATAGCCCCTCCCTGGTCTATTACTTTGGTTACCTAGTCAAAGAAATAGATTAGATTCATCTGACATGACCTTCCTTCGGTGAATCCATGCTGCTTTGGGTCATGTGCCCTGCTGGCCTCTAGGTACTGTACAATTCTTTCTTTCAGAAGTGATTCCATCATTTTCCCCACCACTGAGGTCAAACAAAAAGGTCTGCAGTTTCCTGCTTCTGCCTTGCTCCCACTTTTGTGAAGGGGAATCATCTGCCCTCTAAAGTCCTCAGGTACCATCCCATCTTCCCATGATTTGTTACTAGGTCCTCCCTTAGCTCTTTTAGGATTTTAGGGTGAATCCATCAGATCTGATTGCTTTGTCCACCTTGAGTTTTGGGAGTTCTTTCAGGATTCTTTCTTCTGTAAATGGACTGACATCAACCCCACTACCTAGAGTGCTTCTACTGTTTTGGTTTTATGTAACCCCTCCTTCTTCTTTTCTTGTGAATACTGAGCAAAAGTATTCATTCAGTATCTCTGCCTTTTTGCTGTCTCCCTCTGCCCACCTCCCCTCTCCTATATTAATCTTCACTATCCCTCTCTTAACCTTTCTATGCTCCCTAATGTATCTGTAAAAGGTTTTATCCCCCTTCTTAACTGAGTCGGACATCTTTTCCTCAGTTTGGGCCTTTGCTTTTCTGACTATCTTCCCCACTTCTTTCTGCTTTAATTGATACAGTTCCCTGTTGTGTTCGTTCTCTGATTCCTTATACTTTTTGAATATATCCTTTTTTTTTTATCCTTCCCTGACACCTCTTTTGATAACCATAGTGTTTTTTTTATTCTGCTTTGTTTTCTTTATTTGTTTCACACGAAGGCTTGTTGCCTCCATGATGGCAGTTTTGATTTTTCTCCATTGTTCTTCCACCTCTCTTCTGGCCATTTGCTAATTCATTACTCCAGGTATTCACCATTATGCCAAAGTCAGCCCTTCTAGGTCCAGTATCTGTATCTTTGTATGGCTTGTCTCCATGGTTTTGTTTATTGGAAGCACACTGTGCAGTGGTCACTTGTTCCAAGATGTCTACTGACTTCTAAATTTGTGATCCTCTCTCCATTTGAGAGTACCAAGTCTAATATTGCTACCTTCTGAGTGGGTTCCACCACTAGCTGTCTAAGGCATGCTCCCTGTAGGGCATCGGGAATGACCCTGCTCCTGGATGTGGCTGCAGTCCATGTTGCCCAGTTAACATCTGGCTATTCAGGTCCCTCATCAACAGTATCTCCCTTTTCAGTCATTTTGAGAATGCCCTCTATCATTTTCTTGTCCATTTCCTCCCTTGAGGCTGCGGTCTGTATACAACCTTTGCAGATTTTTTGATGCCATTCCTTGTCTCCAGGTGACCCAGAGTTCCTCTTGTCATCCCTTTTACTTTTTAGTTCTCTAGCTTTCATCCCTTCCTTATGTGAGAGCTACTCCACCTCCTCTTTTACCGTCGAGTCCCTTCTGTAGATTGTGTCCCTGGTATGCTGACATCCCAGTCATGGTTCTTCGTGTATCCATTTCTGTGACTGCCACAATATCCAAGTGTTCCTCTTCCATCAGGGCTACTAGCTCTGGAAGCTTATTTCCCAGACTACAGGCACTGGTACTCATTGCCCTCCATTTAATGTTGGCTTTATCCTTTTTTTTAACCCCATCCCTGCTCTTATTGCCCTTGTTCATTTTTCCATTTACCCTTGTCCTGCCCTCTGTCAAACTCTGTACCTCAGTGTTTACCCTTCTACCTGCCATGTTTTGTGGGGGGAGGCTTGAACTTTCCTGTTTCCTGTCAGCACCTCCCCATGGCTAGTTTCGAAGCTTACCAAGGAAGCCTTTAAACCTGTCATGTAGAGTGTGTTTCCTTCCTGGACAGATGCAGACCATCATGCCAATATAGACCTTCATCTTCAGGAGGACCCCCGGTCCCAATGAAGTCAAAGCCCTGTGCTCTGCACCAGTTTTTCAACCTTTCATTAAACTGCATGGTGTGCAGTACCCTAGCTTCACCCCTGCCATAGACTGGCAGCCCCTCTGAGAAGGTTACCATGCTTGCTACCTGTCTGAGGCCCCTCCCCAACTCCACAAATTCATTATGTACTGCACTGATCTCATGCCTAGCTGGGTCATTTGTCCCAAGGTGGACAATGATATCTAGTTTCCTCTCCTGTGATGCTGCTTCTGCAGTCCTGAAGATTTGCTTCCTGTCCCTCAAGCCTTAGCACCAGGAAGGTGCCTTACTTCCTCTCCTCTCCTTTCCCAGGCCTCACACACCTAACAAATGAGTGCCCTATCAAGCTGTTTCTTTCACCTGTGGTGTCCCTTGCCACTCTTTGTGGATCTCCTTGTGGATGTCCCCAGCATTCTTATTGGTCTCCATTGAAGGTGCTCATCATGAGGAACCTTGATTTGCCAGACTGACGTCATGATTTGTGTAGAGGTACAACTCAGGGCTACACCACTGTTCCACCACCTGCACCCTCCAGAACCTACTGTGGTCCATCTACTCTTCACATGGCAACCTCTGAGGCAGTGGTTATGGAACTGCTGTGCTCTTTTGGGTGGGGAAAGCCTCTAGTCCTTGAAAGTTCAGCCTGAGGGGCAACCTCCTCCCTCAGAGCTGACAGTTGCCTGAAAATAGGGCAGCAATGCAGGTTCGAGAATGTCTCAGAAAATTGCTGCCCCACAGCCAGTGCATTGCACCACTCCCTACATGTCCTCTTCCTTGTAATATGCAATTAGTAATATATACATGTTGTGTGTGTGTGTGTGTGTGTGTGTGTTGTACTTCCCTTTATGCTTTTGTGCTGGGTAATTAAGAATATGACAGTTCTGCCCCAAGACCTGTTGAGGAAGTGATGTCAGAACCTTGGCTATAAAGGAAATGCCATGCCTGGGAGGTGGGCGGGGTGAGGGGAAGGGTGGGTGGGTGAGGCCTGACCAATGGTGACTGTTAGAAACAATCAAATGCACAACTGTTCCACCACCTTGGGTGATGTACTGCCCTGTATAGTAAGTCAACCAACACCACAATTTACTGAACAACTACTCTTACAGAAACCACTCTACTGGTCCGGGTTAAAACAAACTCACTGCTCAGCCAGCAGGATGCTTCTAAAATATTGTACAATATACTTCCAAATCCTTGGTGTCTAGCACAGAAATCAAGCAACTTCAGTTGTATTTCACCCCCTCTGGTTATAAAATGACTACACTTTAATGAAATCCTGTAATTCTTAATGCCAATTAATCCTAAATTCACAAGTGCACTAGCAATTCAGACTATTTGTTTTTATGTCCCTCACAAAAGTTCACCATCTATTCAGACTTTTTTAATGTCCCTCACAAAATGTAACCTACAACTGACCTTTTCTTGCCCCTGCACCCCCCCACATGGGGGGTTCTGCCCCCTGCACCACCTGTGAAAAGGTTTATCATACTCTGAGGTCACACTGTATTGATGCAAAAAAAAATTCACACATAGGAATTTGGTCTATAGGCATGACCATGGAAATTTTATTTATTCAGACACCTGCCAAAAGTTGGAGACTATGGGATCCAAACCCTATCTTACTCCTATCTACCTGCCTAACAGTTCACTAAGCTACCCAGTATGCCAAACAAGCACAACCATTGGGACATACTCACCTCTCATCACTTACAGTTTCAGACAGTATGAGTGACTCTGAGGGGTGTATGGTGATCCTGAGCACTACTCTTGGCAGTATGATTTCTCATCCACCACATAACTTTAGCATAAGGTGTCTGCCATGACAGCTGCAGCAGTAAAAGCATGCCAAATTAGCAGCACAAGGCCCTCTACAACAATTTGTGAGCAATTTGGATTCAAAAAGCTTGTTTTGAGATGTATTTTACAAGTTTTTTTCCTCAGTCAAGCACTTTCTTTTCTCCTACTCTGCCTTGAAAAGACTGCACTAAACATAACCTCTGTGCAGCATTGGCTGTATCAGCAACATGTGGCCTCCCATCCCATAGTACATTGCAAACATTGCCTCCGCACCAAACTTTGCTGGTGAAGTCGCATCTTCATGGTCTTGCAAGACTTTGACTCTGTTCCACAGTCTGCTGGCAAAGTTGTAACTTTGAATTTGTGGAATTATCAGTTTTTATGCAAATTTTGTGTTGCATAGTGGATTAACTCTGCAAAATGGGGTAAATTCACAAATTAATCCATGGAGCGAAGTTTCCCAACTTTGCACATCACTAGTGTTAAGTCTCACCCACCCATCCAGTACTTTGTCCTGGGTTCATATTCTCTCAGTGCATTACTTTGCACCTTTTGGCACTAATTTTACTAAAAACAGTTGGTAAGTCTATAAACCAGTTAAACATAGTTTATTTAGGCTTAGATATAGTTTCACAAATGCATCTTTATTTTCATACTGGCCACCAAATATGCTTGCCCCCAACAGTTTTGCTGGCCCCCTGCATGCCTTTCAAGGGGAGCGGACCTATGACTTAAAAAAAACAAAACACACACACACACATATATATATTCAGATAACAATTCAATATTATAAATTCCTGTTGCACTTTAAAAACAGGTTACCAAAAGCATTTGCTTTATTTCACATTTTACCTTGTTTCAAAGCATTAAAGAAAGGTGCTTACCACATTAGTATGCAGTTTTAGCTGTTATGTCTACCCTGCAACTCACATGACTTTTGTGTCATTCTTAAGGGTGTCCCAGCCATTACAATGCAGGATTGGGCTGTGTGTTCCTCCTGGCTAACTATTGAAGCTGCCATCATCTAGGACATCATGACATTATTCCCCTAATCTCTGGCTGTGATGTGTGGGTCCTCCCACTTCAGTGGCGAGATTGTGATGACATGATGAGTGACTAGATTTATAGTCACAACCTCCAGGAGATTACAGCTGTGGATTGTAAGCTTTTTACAATCAGGAACCTTTTCATGCATTTCCAGATGTTTAACCATTTTGTGCATCTCAATAGAAACATATTGCTTGCCAAAAAATGGTTTACAAGCGATGGTTTACATTTTTCTTACAAAAGCCACATGACTGGGTTTCTGGGAGGCCCAGATCAAAAAGTATCACAGGACAGGGTGATTTCAATCCATTTTGCAGTGTCAGTGGCTCAGTAGGTAGCACACTCACCTCTGATGCTGGGAGATTAGAGGGCTGTGGGTTCAGTTCCCACATCTGGCACTTGGATTAATATCCCAGAACTGACACTGTAGTGCAGCATGAGAGCAGTGCTGCACTTCTGAGGTGCCAAATTGCAGATGAGATGTTAAACCAAGGTCCCATCTGCTTGTATTGGTGATAGTTCAGGGGGATGTTAAAGATCCCATGGCACTTACTGAAAAGAGTAGGGGAGTTTTTTTTTGCAATAATAAACATAGATAACAACACAGTATATCAAGGTAACAATAAAAACAAATAACATTAACAGAAAAAAGAAAAAAAATCCTTACACTTATAAAAAAATAACTAGTGATAAACAAATTTACTTAAATTTTATAAAATGAAGAGAACCTTTCCACCATTTCATAAGCTTGGAGGAAGCAAACTTCCATGCATCTTGTGAATATATCCTTGAACGTTCATTGGAAATCAATATACTAAAACATACATAAGACTTTTTTTCTGATAAATGACCCATTGGCATCTAGCCTGCCATAAATAATATTGTAAACAACAAAAAAATGAAGATAGTGTCCCAATGTGAAAATAAGAAAAGCTAGTAGGATAAATTCATAACACCAACATTTCATATGTAACAGAAAGAAGCCATTTAAAGTTTCATAATTGTGCCAGAAAACCCCACAAACCCTTTGAATAGGAACACTGGAAGGAAAATTGTGCCATAGTTTCTTCAATATTTATTCAGTCCATATTAGAACAGTTTCGCTCTTCTATAACTTTGTATTTTGCATTACCCCAAACATTTAGTTGCCCATATAAGATCAACCATTATGTTTCCCACTGGTGTGTAGGCAATCTGATATTATTAAGCTGAGCTAATACCTTAGAATTCAAAGCTGATGGGACATTCTTAAAACAGGGGTCTTGTGGATGTAATGCCTTCATAATCAACTGATAAAAAGTCATCATAATCATAGCTTTAGTGATTTGCCATCTATATAGCTTCTGAACAGCAAGCCTAATATGCTGAGGGATATAAACATGGGGATTCAATTTTGGAGCCAGGTTATGCTAAACTGTGAAATATTTACCAAGGGCCCTATTAACCAACCCCTGTACAACACTTACTGCTGGAGTCAAACCACATTTAATAGAATTCATGATAAACAAGGTGTAAAGATTTTGTACTCAGATAAGTGTAATGTCTCTTTACTGAGTTTAAATGATTACCCTCAAAACATTTGGAAACACATACTATAAGTTGTGTCTCCAGCTGAGACAGAAGAGGGAAATGCATGGCCACATACTGTAAACAAGGTATAATAAATTGTTTAATAATATGTATGCGCTTCAGCTTTGAAAATTTCTACTGCCTCCATTTGTTTACTTTTTTATCCACCTTCTCAAGCTGTTCCCAATTTTTCTGTTGGTAAATTTTGGGGACCAAAAAGTATGCCTAAAAATTTAAGCGTGCTCCGGGTAATATGAATACCATCCTGTACCACAGCAGCAGGTCCTATTGCCCCAATAAACAAACCATTAGTTTTTTTTTTCAAATTCAATTTGGCATTTGAAACTACTGAAAAAAGATGAAAAGATTCCAAAAATTTATAAATTTGAGTCTGGTTAGAAAAGTTTAGATCATCTGTATAGGCTTGTAAAAACAGCTGACTATCTAGATATATTCCCTTTAATTCCAATCCACCAAGGTGAATTAACTAAAGTCTGTAAAAGGGGGTCCAGCAAGAATACATAAAGAAATGGGCTCAGGAGGCAACCCTGATGCACCCCAGTTGTTAAATGAAAACTTCCAGCCATACAACCTTTCAAAAAAGGAAAAACTGCATTGTACTTGCATAGCATCTTAATGAGATTAACCACTTTAATAGGAACCCCATAATGTTCTAATGTTAAAAAAAGAAATGGTAGATATACACTGTCAAATGCCTTTTCAAAATCTGCAATGACCATAAATCCAGAAATGCCAGCTAGGGTTAAGTGTTCAATGAAATCTCTTATAATCATCAAAGGAGATTGAATTCTTCTATCTGGATTCCAAAAAAATTGATAGGGAGATATCACCCACTTAGCATAACTTTTTAACCTGTTATTCAAAATGCTAGCAAAAATTTTATAATCAGAATTTTACAGGGTGAAGGGCCTCCAATTTGTTATATCACTCCTATCTCCTGATTTAAATAAATGGATTAATAATCCTTCTGAGAAGGAAGAAAAAATAGTAGTCTCAAAAATATTTAAACACTATTAGAAGGCATTTACTTAACTCTTCATGAAAATATTTATATAAATTTATTAGAAAGACCATCTTTCCCTGAGGAAATATCCAGCTTCAACTTCTGAATTGCCTCAATTATTTCTTTTAGATTAATGGGTCCTGACAGTTTTAAAGCTTCTGTTGACACAGAAGGGGATTTAGTAGATTTTAAATAAGAAAGCATTGAATCTTCAGGGATAGGGAAGTTAGGTTCTAAGGACTGATAATGGCTTTTAATCAGATCCTTCAAGTGCTCAATCATTGTGGCTTTAGAATCATCTGACTTTCTTAGAAAATTGATTGTAGAAGATTCTCTCAGGGTTTTTCAAACCTTGAAAGGATCACCTATGGGGGATTTTTTTTGTACTATTAGTAAGTATGGCTTGTAAAGTCTTGGCTATGTCATACTGATATTCCTTCATACTAGATTTAAGTATTTTAACTTGCTCTGAGTAGTCCCTCCTGGAAGTATATGCAATTGTAATAAGCCTCTGAAGCTGTTGTCTAAGCGACAGATACCTCAAAAAATTATGATCTTTAGTTATAACCCCTTGCTTCTTAAACCATTTGCACAAATCCATTTTAGTCTCCATCCACAGCCCCCCATGTCAGTGTATAAAAAAGTCATTGATAATCTAGCTCTTAAAATAAATTTAACACCTTACTGTATGTGAGGTAAATTTAGGAAGAAAGTATTTAGTTTCAGCCTAATCTGTCTAAGTTCAGGCAGGCCTGTAGAATGAAAAGTGCATAGTAAAGAAAGATGATTGGTGAATTCACTAGGTATCACTCACAAGGAGTTCGCCTGAACAGAAGAGGAAACTAACATATAATCAATTAAATTGTGAATTTTCCCTTTTACAAATGAAAACTTGGGCCCATGTGAAAGATTAGAAATACAATTGAGTAAACCAGCCATCTTAATAAAATTGGCAAGTACATGTTAATCACAATAAATGTTTTTATTCTGTTTGGGTGAGTCAATAACAGTACAATTAAAATCACCGCCCCATAACACCTTAACCGAGGTAACTAGGAAAGGCTGTACTGCCTTCAGACAAGTAACTCTATCTACCTTAGACTGTGGGTTAAAAATGTTATTAAACCGGTAATATATGCTATGCCATTTCCCATCCAGAATCATGACTCTACCAGGAATAAGGTTGATTAAGTTGTGTAATGTAAAAGAAAAAGAATTAAACAAAATGCCTATGCCATCTGCACTATCAGTCCCAAATGACCAATCAGAAGGCCCCCATGGCCATTCCCTCTTGAAAGCAGATAATTGTTCAATTGAATGCATCCAAGTTTCCTTTAAAAAACAAACTGAACCATGTTGGTCATGCAAATAGCGAAAAAGAGCCTGTCTTTTGTTAGTATTTAATTAACTATGGGTGTTAAAAGATCCTCATGCCAATCACATTGAAATGCATTAAAAATATAGAAACCACTATTTTTTCCTTTGTTTCTAGTTTTTCTCCTTATAATTATCAACAGGCAGAAAAAGGGGGAGGATAGCAAGGATTTCTGAGAGTCCGAGTCTCCCAGATCCATTTCTGTATCCCCCTATGGAGTGAATAAGCTGCACAAGAATTGCTAGATTCTATAGGAGAAATGTGGGGGGGGTTGTTATGCAAATTCCTAGAAGATCTCCAGCGAGGCAGAGGAGACAAAGGTGTAGCAGCCTTAGAATCCTTCTGAGGAAAAACTAATTCTGCATCCATATAACAAACAGAAGTAAATTCCAAAGGGTCAGGAGGTCCCATACAGGGTTTTTTGTCCCCATGAGAACCTGAAACAGAAGACTGAGCATCCATTTCAGTTCCTGGGGAGGAGGGCCTAGTAGTAGGTTCAGGGCAAAATTAATCTTTCTTAGTTTAGAAGAGGGGAGGGGGAGAGGGAGGGGGAGAGGAGCCTGCATCATCTTGAGCTTTCTGAATTAAAAGGTCTGGACTAATACAAGATGCTTTGTTTTTGGTAGCCCAGGGACACTCTTTGAAAACATGGCCATATTCTTTACAAAGGTCACATTTTGTGTGATTAGCACATTGCATAGTAACATGCATAGCTTCCCCACAGTTATCACAACATGGTTGATCACAGATGCTGTAGAGATGAGTTCTAGAGCCACACTTATAGCAAGCTCTAGGCTGTCCCCTGTAAAAATTAACCCCTCTATCCCGCCCTAACAGAAAAGAATTAGTATATCTTCCTCACCAGAATCTGACGGCCTTAACTTAATTTTAGATTTCCAACCCCCTGTCCAAAACTGCTCAGCATCTAGGATTGGTTCTGGGGCACTCAATACTTCACATTAATGTGACAACCAAAAGGTAATATCTTCCACATGAACCCCCTCATTTCGAAACATTACTGTAAAGAATTTGATCAGGGGTTTAGTGAGGGGAATAACCAAAAAGGGGGTCCATGTGGGAGAAAACTTAACCCGTCCATAGCGCTCCCAAAATAAATCTAGTGCATGTGATGTCCTAAAGCTGACATCGAAGTTGCCCTCTCCAGAAATATTGATAAAGGCCAACACGTCCTTAGGCGAGAAATAAAGGGAATCTTTCAATAGAGTTTTCCCGAGAAAGTATCTGTCTGGCCTGGCCTATTATCCAAGCCCCCTTTGTAGCATATATGAACAGAGTTTCATCTTGGAGCTGCTTCCCGTTTAGCAGTAGAGAACAGCTCAGACATTAAGGGCTTCTGTTTAGGAGGGCTCAATGGAGAAGAATCCTGCAGTGAGGGAGAAATATCTGGGAGAGGAAGATGAGAATCATCCTTGGTAGTGATGGGCTGTGGGGCCTGTAAATCTGAAGGTCTAGTGGTAGAATTATGCCGAATTACAGCAGACATCTCCATATTAACTAAACCTTCAGCAGGAATGTTCAGCTTTATATCAGGTTTCCAAACTAGGGAATGTTGCGTTAAAGAAAAGTCAGCATCCCATTCAGGATCAGGCATCCAGATACCAGATGGGGCCTGCTTCCATCCACCCCCTAATAGGGGTTTACCTGGAGTCCAAGCCTCCTTTGCTGTCTCCGCAGTAATGGATGCAGCACCTGTAGCATCAGGTAAAGGGATAAGACTTACTGTGTTAGGAATGCTGTTTTGTTGCTGAGGCATATTGGTCGAAAAAAAGAACTCAGTAACCCCAACCTGTGACTCAGCGGTAGACACTACATCAGGTTGGGTCATTAACTCCTTGCTAGCCAGAGTTTTCAACATGAAACCCACCGATTTACTAAGCAGGAAGTGAACATTTTGAACAAATTTTGCTGAAGATAAGGCTACGGGGACCTCTTGTCGATCCACTGCAATGATCAGTGAAGAAACAGTTTTTCCCATGGGTTGTAAACTAGCAGACTTTAGGCACTTGCTAAAACTAGCGAAATCACTGCCAGCCTGTATTTTGACAGCATCAGAGTTCAAAGCACTCGTTTTGACAGAAAATTTGTGTACTGACTCACTGCACCCCGCGGGGCCTCGAAGATTCAGCTTCAGCTGCAGTGTTGACAGGAGCAACAGCACTGATGACAGGGAGCACCTCTGAAGGCTGCAATTGCTTTGTTAATTCCACTATTGCCATTTGCTTCACAGTTCTCTCCCCAGGTGAGCATACTCCGTGCTCACCATCTGTCCCAAGAAAAACATCCTTATTTAGAGCCATTACAGCATTCACAGAGGTTTTAAGTAGGGTGCCAATTTCCTCTGTGGAAACAGGAGCATCATGAAATTCAGTGTCAGAATCAGCATCCATGCTTCAATGTAAATCTGCCTCATTGTTGCTAACAGTGGGAGTTGAGGCAAGCTCTCCCACCATGCAGGCATCCTCCATCTCCGGCATCCCACACAGAGTGGCCATCCTACAGACAGCCTGCCCCCCTACTGGCCAAGAGTAGGGGAATTTCCCTGGTGTCCTGGCTAAATTTTCCTCATTCACTAAAAATACCACCAACAGCTTAATCTGGTTCAAGGTCAATTGGCATTCATCTATATCCCCCTCCCCGGGTCGTGCCTGAAAATAAGCAGGATTTGTCTAGTGCACTTACCCGGTCAGCAAAAACTAAATAAAAACTAAATAAATAAAGTAAATTAGGTGTAGCATGGAAAATTGACTCTAGATTAGTGTACTTTTTGAAGAATTCATCTAAGATGCAAAAATTGTTTGATTAAATCATAGAATAAAAACCATACAAAATCATAAACAAACAAAAAAGTTATGTAAAAATATAAAAAGCCAATAAAAACATATTACCCATCAAATCTCATGTCACTTGTACCGTACAATAGAAAGTACTGAAAACTAGTAGCAAACATAATGATGCTAAATTTGATTTTCAACATTTTCACATCCCGGTCACAGCCTTATGTCTCTAACATTTAATATACTCTGAAACATTACATTTCCATTGTTTAATGTTCTGTGTGACACAACTTTAGTAAAGGGGGTCCAATTCCAGAAGCCGTTCCATCAGGCGCAAGGTGCTTGTGCCAAACAGCAATGACGCAGGTCACACTTTGTGTCCCCCATTGCAGCATTCCCCATTCCAGAACATGGGCTGTGCCCAATGGGTAATCTGCTGCACTGAATGGCACTGCACCACCCTTTAGTCCTGAATCTGTGTACACCAGGTTGCAATTTCTGATTCCAAGAGCCCCACCATGGCAGTCGCAAGGGGCTCCACTTAGACCTACCAGGAGGTGGACTAAGCTCCTTGAGACTGACTGGAACACCATGTTATGTCAGCTACCAGTGGAATCCGTGGGCAGGATGGACACAGAGAAGCACAGGGAGGGTTGGTGTGGCAGCCAGGATGTATGAGATCACTTTGGCACACGGGGAAGTGCATATGCCTCTGAATCAAAATATCATGGGCATTTTCACCCTGTTGAATGCTGAAGCAATACCTGACCACCCTGCTGGCACATCGACCCATCCTATGACCCCACCTACCCCCACCCCCCTGCTGGGCACTTGTGTACCCCCTCACCAGTGCCACTAGTGATGCCTGTTTTATGCTGAGCCAATGTAAGGGGCACCAAGTCCTTGAGGCATTTGTCACTGGTGTACCATTGGTCAGGTGCAGTCCCACACTTGTGGTAATCCCAGGGAGCTTGGCGCGGGAACCCTACTTTCTCTCAAAATATGGTCAGGGTTCCTGGTGCACCCAGCATTGCCATAGCCTTTGGAGTGGCTCAACTTGTGGTGCTCCAAGGGCTTCTTTTGGAATTGGACACCATCTCCCTTGTTTCAGGGATGCTAATAATTTATTAATTTCATCTGTAGATAACAAGGAGTTCAACTGAGTGTATAAATTATCAGTTTTAAAGCACAGTCTATTTCCTCATCGAGCAGTGGCTTCAATTATTGAAACCATGAAATCAATGGAACACTTTCCTATAACAGCATCCCACCTCCCAGCAGTATGGGCAGTATAATGCTACTTTGGATTTGGCACAAATCCTTAAAATCCCACTTAACATAGATATGTAGGGAGACACGCTTGAAGAAGATGAAGTAGTTACCTACAGTAACAGTAGATCCTTGAGAGACTCTTCTCCATTGAGCTACAGCTCTCCTTTCTACCTTCCCCCTTGCCATATGATAAGTGATAATATTGCCTCCTCGCACAAGCTGCTTCTCCTATGCTGCTTCATACAGCATCTATACTCATGTTTCCATATCCTCTTCTGTGTGCCTGGTTTGTCGCTGGTTGCTTTGGTCCCTGCTGATCCGGTGGTCTTCCAGGCTTCTCTGTGGTGGAGAACTGAGGTATTCTGGTAATAATCACATTATACAGGTACAGATGAGTTGCATCAACATGGGAGACCCCAGCCAGCACAAATTTCTTGGTGCTCCTGACACAGGTGGCTTCCAGTTCCATGATGTGGTTCAATAGAGGAGATTCTCTTGAATGCCTACTGGTATGGTAGGTAAATATTCCTTCCTACTGTTGCCAAGCTACAAGAAAAGTTTATCTACTCTCATCTTGCTGACTTCCTGTAATCCACTAACTTCCTCTCTTTATTCCAGTCTCGAGGGGGGGGGCACTACTTCACAGAGAGAGTGGTGGTGGGTTGGAATGCACTGCAAGAGGAGTTAATTGCTCAAATGGCAGAGAACAGCTTTAAGTGGGGTTGGAATAGAGTCAAGGGAAGAGTTAGTACAGAAAAGAATACGGGGGGGCCAGGAAAGAAGAGAAAGGGAGGGGTTTGGCTGGGCATGGGGCAGCTGCAGTGATATAAAACTAAGAGCTGCACCATCTGGCAAACTTGATAGACCTGTGGGTCTTCTTCTGGCAGCAATTTTATATGATCATATGAGAATAACTCCAAAGTATTTACAAGTTCTGTTGGCACTCCCTTTATAGTGAAAAGATCAATGGAGATATCAAGCCCAGCTTCCTGTGCCATTCACTGAAAAGCATTTTTTTATCATTTAGGACTAATTCATATTAAAGTTACCAGTTTTATAACAAAATAAAAGTATGCTTAATAATAACCTTTAATGTAACAATATTTGACCCCTTTGTAAATAGATCTGCATCATCAGCATAAAGCATAGTTCCTGATGTACATTTAGAAGGGGGTGGATTTAAAAATAAACTAAATTATGATGGACTCAGGACAAACCATGTGGCATCCCAAGATTCAGAAAGGCATAATATGAAAAACGTTTTTTAACTTTTTATTCTTTACATAGGAGTGTGCAGATAATCTCCAGACTACTTCAAAACACCCACAGAAAAACTTAGGCTTTCTGAGGCCTTTATTAAAAGCCCTTGGTCAACAAAACAGAAAGCCTCAGTAAGGTCCATAAGCACGCAGCCTCAAACTGTCAATTTTCCACAGTGTAATGTGCAAAAGGCTGAAACTAACTTCATTATGGTTTTCAGGATACTATGACCTGGCTTAAAGTCATACTGTGCAGGAGTATACATTTCCTGTTTTCTTACTATTCCAGAAACTGGTCTCACACTGTCCTTAAATCTTTGCTAACAGAGTAAGCAAGGATATCACACTATGTGCCCCATATTAAGAGGTACAGGGCAGCACCACACAGACAGTAGTGCAGTGTAAAAAATTGTGCAGGCACAAAAAATGGAAATATTCTGACATAGTGTGTGCTACAGCAACTGCGCAATGCACACTGAATATCACCATAGTGCACAATGGTGCAGTGAAATATGTACAGCACACATGGGCAGTTCTGAATATGGGACAACCACACACAGAGGGCCAGGGGACAGATATGCAAACAGTGGCTGTTGTGCACTGCACATGTGCACTAAAGGACACAGATGGCTCAACAGCGTGACAGCACATGGGAAAGAGGAGGCCCAGTGGCCATCACAGGGGCCAAAAGGGCCTGATGCAAAGACCACAAGAGGCAAGCCTTGCATACTGTGCAGACATGCACAGGCAGCTGTACAGCTTGGCACACTGCCCATGGTAGACACATACTGCTGTAGACAGGGGAGAACAACAGTGACCATGACCCATGGATGGTGGAGATGGGGAGTATGATGGACATTGCAGCATATATGCCAACATGGCAAAAGGGCAATTATGCCACCAGGAGTCAAGCAAAATGACATGGAGGCTGGGTGGACACACATGGGGTTTACCCCAGTAGTGTGTCATGTCTGATGACAGTGCAAGACACATGGACATGGATATGTGGGGGTGCATGCTGTAGGCAGTGGTGTCCACACAGAGTATGGCCAGGGTCACCACAGTGAACTGGCTGGATGAACATGCCGAATGGACATGTCACAGACTCTTCGTGCAACCTGTGTACGTGAACACAGTTAAGCTCACAGTGTAGCCCCCTGTAGGGCACAGGGAGCTGTGGGGGATGTGAAGGCCACCACTCCCCTGCATCTGAGGACATATGGATGGGAGGTGCAGGGGATAACCACCAGAGAAAGAATGCTAGTAAAGACCACACTGCACACAGCTATATGAAGTATGAAAAAATATATACTGAAATATTTACCACAGAAAACATAACAGTATCAGAAATAATAGTAGAAAAAAACAACAACAACTATACAGCTAACAGCTTGAAGTGTACAACAGGATAGGTAATAGGGTGGGGAAGAGAGCAGACAAGGATGGAAGGGAAGGGGAAGAATATTTTACAAAGAAGGGGCCGGGAGAGCAATGGGAGAGTGGAGCAAAAAACGGTGGGACCACAAACTAAGCAGATTGGCCCACATCTTGGAACACCAAGGGGTGGAGATGGGGCCTACTGGTAGTTTTTTTGTCCCAGATGGAAACCAGTGTGCTGGAGACCCTCCTGTGGACACAGAAGATGTGACCTACAGCCTGGACGATTGCACCCTGCTCTCTGTACATCACCCATAGCAGTGTAGATGTCCCACAACATACCCTTCATCTGCGCTGGTTAAGTCTTGGTTGATCCAACCTAAGTGAAGAACACCACAACTCATTACAGCAGTAGCAGTGCCTATGAAGTGATGTTTATGTACAGATAGCCCCCCCCAACTCCAGACCCACAATAGCAGGTGTGATGTGCATCCGTGCATGTGTGGTGTGCAACCCACAGACTGTGTCACAGTGCTGCATGCAACAGTGGCCTCATATGTGCAGTGGACATGTGTGCCAGGAGGCACTAGACATGTGTTGTGGGTGTGACACCATACTAGGCCACTGCTGGACATGCAGGTCACAAAGCACATTGCCATGGTGTGGAGAAGCACATGGCTGAGTAGTGACTGTACATTAGGTGAAGCTACGGTACATCATTCAATGGTAGATGTGGGTGCGGTACAGCCATTGGTGCCAGGCCAATGGGAGATGGGTGAGGACAACCCCCCCACAGTTAGCCATGACTGCCTTCAGTGGCTGTCTATGCAAGCAGTGATGGATGGGACACAACTTGGATCCATGTGGGCAAGCAACACCTTCCCCAATCCACAGATATACCCAAACTCTGGCTGCCCTTGAAACAGCTGTGCATAAGACAGTGCAGGAGTTGAAGCTGACACTGGCCCAATTGCCAAATACTGGTAGATTTAGTACTGTGGAACCCACTCATAAGAACATCAGATGAGGGAACATTCCAGTTATACAAGCGTATGCCCAATGTCCTGATTTTTTACAGTGCATTTCTATGGGCTTAAAGCCTGTTTATAGTAATACTCAGAATGGATGAAGGAACAGTTTTGTTTTTTTTTTTAGCTGACTGCTGCTACTGACTGTGGGAAGAAGTGTTACATTAGCTATGTTTACACAGTCATATTTGCAACACAGCAGCCTGAGCGCTTGCGTTGCTGCACTGCAAATGACGCCATGTGGACACTCACCAGATCAGTAGGACATTCATTAAGGCACTCCGATGGTCACAGAAAATGTGGTGACGCTGACCATATTGACAGGCACAAGTCACTATGTGGACAGGGCATGGTGTATGCTCCATCACATAGCAGTAGCTTCTAGCATTCTCTGACTTGTTAGCAGCAGGTTACCAGTGACGATGATAATACAATGAGTGCACAGACTGACCAGAGGTTCGGATTACAGTGCAACAGTGTGTCACCAAGTGGGCAGAGGGCAACATAATACAAAATCACACATGCCCCCAAAATGCAAAGCATCATGGACTGCATATGCAAATCACCACAGAATGTTATGCTGGTCCAACTTTAAGCAGAATTGCACGGTGCCGAAAGGCCTCTCACACAGTTTACAAAGGGTGGTAACAGAAGACATAGACACGTGTTTCGTCCTACCAGGACTCATCAGTATGCCTCGTCTGTTTGACATCCCAGTGGAATGGACCAGCTACCCCTAAGGCAGTGTGCCTGGGATATATTGTGGTGAACCCATTAAAATAAAAAAACATTTAAAAGACAAAGAACCTCTGTGCGTAAACACTGAGGCAAGGGTTACCCCAAAGGGCATTTGGCTGGGAAGCCAAGTTTCAAGAAAATACAAAATCACACATGCCCCCACAATGCAAAGCATCATGGGCTGCATATGCAAATCACCACAGAATGTTATGCTGGTCCAACTTTAAGCAGAATGCCACATCACAGGTAGGGAATGCATTGCAGCAGTTTTAACATGCAGTGCAGCTGCAGTGTAAACACAGCCCACACTGTTACAAATTGGATGCAGCAATTATCACCTTCCTGGTATACAGGCAGGTGTTAATTGGCCATCATTATCTATCGAGTGCAGCTTATTAAAAGCAGTTAGAACCATTAAATGTGTTAGCTAACCTGAACATTAACAGTGACGGCTGCAATATGGAGACCCCAGTAAAGCAGAAACAAAGAACAGATCTTACTTTGGCTCAGAAGCTGACAATAATAGACTGCTTGAGAGATCCCAGAGTGAAATTAAGTGACATCACCATGGAATATGCATTCAATGTATGCACAGTTTCAAAAATGTTATCCAGCAGGGAACAACTTATTGCTGAATCTGAGCATGGTCTAAATCACAACTGCAAATGTAAGAAAACTAGGAAAGATGAACTGTTGGAAAATATCTTGCTAAGGTGGTTGTCTGCCTGCCGCACTGTAGATGCCCTAATAAGTGGCCCCCTTCTTTTAAGCAAGGTGCAACAACTTGCAGATTGTATGGGGATACCCTTCAAGGCCACCAATGAGTGACTGTGTAGATGGAAGGAGAGGCATGAAATTAATTTTAAACGACTGCACTGAGAAAAAAAAAGATACAGATAGGGATGGTGCAGTCTCCTGGAAAGACACTGTCCTTCTGATGAATTTAAATGACTACTAAGAAAATTAATTTTTAATGCTAATGAAACCAGCATTTATTTCAGTGCAATTCCTGATGGGGCACTCACTTTTAAATCAGATCATGCTGCCGTTGGGGGAAAAAAATTAAAGAATGCATTTTTCCTTTGGTTTGTGCAAACATGAACAGCTTGGAGAAATTACAGCTGCTTATCATCGGAAAATCAAAGCAGCCACATTGTTTCAGTGGCATTACATTAACCTCCTTAGCTGTTGAGTATGAGGCAAATTGTAATGCAAGGATGTCTGGCACATTTTGTAGTGACTGGTTCCATCATCTTAATTGTCAAAATGAGAAGCGCACAGAAAATCTGTCTTGTCCTGGGCAATTGTAGCACCCAACATTACGATCAGCAACATCTGACTAGCTTTTCTCCTCCAACACAACTTGTTTAATCCACCCAATGGATCAAGGTTTCATCCGAATTCTCAAACAACACTACTGTAAAAAGTTTGTGATAAGCTACTGTTGGCCATTGAAGGGGGAGAGCAGTCAAGGCAAGTGATCTAGGTAAGGAGGTTAACATTTTGGACTGCTCTCAGATGTTGGATAGTGCATGGTGAATGGTCAAAGCAGAAATCACTCGCAATTGCTTTGTGAAAGTGGGGTTCACCTGTGAGGGTCAACCTCAGATGCCATGGAGAAAACCATTGAGTCATCTGGCCTTTCATGGGACAAGTTCACCTTGTACATTGAGATTGTTGTTGACATCCAAACTACTTGCTTGATCACTAAGTTAAAAATAACACAGTATGCAGTGGCTCTTAGAGAAGAGGAAGGAGCAGCTATGGAAGGCAGATCCGATGATGAGGAAGGCAGCCCATTGGAAAATGCTGACCAGCCATCACTAAGTGAGATAAAGGACTGTATGACAAAGCTGAGGCACTATATCCTTAGAAACGACTGCTGACTTGACGAGTTTCTATGCCCTAGATTCATATGTAGACAAACTGTCATTGAGAAATGCATGGCGACAGAAAATTACAGACTATTTTAAATCATGATCAAAACATTTTTTCAAAACATGATTATTTCATAGTGCTGTACTGCATCTGCTTAGTTATTACTGGATTTTAAATAATAAATCCTTTGCAATACTGATTCATGTCTGCCAAAAATCTATTTCATTATCAAATAGCACCACCCGGGTGGCCGTAGTGTGAAATTTTAGTTTAACATTGAAGCCTGTGTATAAGAACAGCCCGCTTAATAGAACATTTTTTGTGGCAAATATGGTGTTCTTATAAGCAGGTTGCACAGTACTGGGCTAGTAGGATCATCCATTAACTAGTCTTGCGGACCTGTAGTGTACAAGGTAACGATTCAGTAGGTACATCAGCTGGGTTATTGAAAATGTCTGTGGCTCCAGTGGACATTCCCATTCATTGGCCCTGCTGGCTAATGGATGCATGATTCTATGATGACCCCTGCAATGGAAACATGTGTGGTGCAACATAGGACCACAATTAAGCACTACCAACATGGGTCAGAAGTGTTCGCATGCGACCATGGCTCATACCCATGTCCCTACTACATAAAGTGCACAGTGGGGTTGACACTTGTCCTTGGTTACATCTGGCACATCAGGCTAACAAGACAGGCCTACACACACTGTGTATGGCCATGGACAATGCAGAGCCCCATGGCAGTGGCAATATGCATGGCCGCATAGCACAAACACAACCCTGCAAAATGGATGGAATTGTGCATACTGAGGGTCATATGTGTGGGTGTGTAGCAGGGAAACAGGAGGTGAACATTGCTATTGATGTACGTTACATTCTTGCAGCACATTGACATAGGGGGGCGAGCTATTGGGAGTGACTGTCAGGAAACTGCCAATGGTGACACATGGTCAATGGCAATGTACAACCATGCCCACAAGAACACTGGATGCATGCCAAAGGTGTGTAATGTGGCATTACATCCCCCATAGGAAGATGTGAGAAGGTCTATGCTTCTCCACCCCTGCTATGGGTATCGCAAAAGCTGCACTGGGCATGGCTGCACACTGGTGGTGGCTATGGGCATCCCATTATCCAGGGATATCAAATCTGGGCATGACACAGTAACATATCATGAGACACAAACAATGTACAGCCCCAGTATAAGGGCACATCACCAGAACACTGTGATCTAAAACAATGTCAGGGTGATATCTGGAGGTGTGAGGAACAAGCCACTGGGCAACAGTGGCATACTATTTACATAAGGTGGACACCAAGCGGGGCTGGTATAGTTGTGAAGGTGTACACACATTAATGTGACAACACACCTAGAAGACATGCACAACAGGTTGAGACAGGTGCATGGGTGTGTGGGTACATCACGCAGGCACATACCTACAACAATGCAATCAATGTTTTGTCTAGGAGGTCTGACACACTGGACTATGCATAGACCCTTGAAGCTGAAAGGGGCACAGACTCAAACCACTGCATACCCCAACCATCCCAAGGGCCAGATAGGAGTTTTGATTGGACCTGTCCATGCTGCAGGCCATCACTCAATACGACATGTGTGGGGCCACTTGACTACCCCACCATTACACCTATGGGCAAGTGTGTTGATGGCCCAAGTGTTGACCACATGTAGCATGAAAGAGACACACAGGGTGCTACATGATCTTTGTAGGGTGCTTGCATGTACCGAGTGCATGGTTTACCTGCAGGGGATGTGTGTTCAGCACAGAAATGGGCTACACAGCTGCACTGGGTCTGCCAAGTGCCACATGACAGGACTACGATGTGCACAGCATCCAAAGCATGGGATTAGACTTGGATCCCCTATGGTGGTCAACAGAGTGGGGAAGGCCATGATGTGCAGGGTGTAAACAACTCATGTTTGACTGAATGACACAAACTCACATGCAGTGAACACAATGACACAGTGGATGCAACACAGTGAAAGTGCAGCACAGAATGGGCATGGCAACATGTTTCTCACTTGCATACTCACATAACTGTCTTTATGGTGACACATGTGTTATGCTCTGCTGTCTGGCCCCTGCTGCAATCTCACCTGTCTGTCTGCTGGTCCCTGTGGCCCATGCCCTGGCTTCTCGGTCTACAATGAGACACAATGACTAAGACACATTCAGAGTCATGCATCACCACACAAGTCCCCCACATTTCACCCAAATACAATGTAGCAATGTGGATTTCTAAATGACACCCAGGAGAGAACAGATGCACCCTCAAGAGTGGATGGACCACAGTGTACCTGTGCATGAGCACTGTATGGAGAAGGACACTGCTCACCTACTAAACACTACCACAATACACAGGCCATTGATAGTACTTTATACATGTTGTCAGCAGGTGTACTATGTAATGTATGCAACACCCTACATACATCCCCTGACTGTGGGCTGCATATGTACAATGTATTGTCAGCATCTGTGAGCCATGCTCTATTATGCTGGGTGACATAACAGTCAACCAGGCTGGAGGTGCACCCCTATTGTGCACAATGAGTGGCCAACACATAGGGTGGACAACAATCCCAGTGGGTGGAGCCTGGTGGGCTGCAATGGATACATGGGTCAGCAAATGCACATTCACACACCTGGATTACACCTGAATTAGTGGCACAGATGTAGACAGACATGTGAAACCGATTGGAAGCCACGGCAGTGAGACAACACTGGATTGCATCACTGTCATGGCGCTGTGCTTACCAAGGTGGGGTACTGTTCAACTAATGGAGTGACATGGGCAGACACAGGATTGCATAACTGTGGCATGAGGGGTGACCACATGTGCAAATGCACTTAATGGTCACCTTGTCCCTGACAGGCACCTGCATGTGTATGTTTATGCAGGTCCACCTGTACATGTTATGGCATGACATATCACAGCAGATTTGCACTTGTTAGCACTGTGACCCCAGATCTGCACCAGATACTACTGACCAGATACATTGTGGCATTGTCAATGGTGCTTCAGCAGTTATAGGATGGGCTGAGTGACATACAATGGACACCTGTAAGACGCATATGACTGAATGACACCTGTATACCCTGTTGCTGTGACATGGTAACTGCCACACTGTGTCAAGGAGATGCCAAATGGGTACCTGGTACCACACACTGTGCTGTACACCAATACATGCCTACATAAGCCAACAAGCCAGGCCACAAGGAGGACTGTGATGCTCAGGGACATGTGGGGTTCTGCAGGGAGAATGGTGTTCATTATTATGCCATGACACGGTTAGACAATGTACATGGTCATGGTGTGTGGCCTGTGGCACATGGCAGACACATGCACGTACATATATGGACACCCTAGACATTGCAATGTGTCAGGACATCATAATGCACAACAGCTATGCCATACATTGCTTTGAGCACACACTGGGACACAGCCATGCAGACTAGCAGGGCCAGTATGAGGCACACATGCTTCATTTCTGTCTTCGATGAAGGGTGTACGCACATTGGAATGGTACAACTTCAGTGACACACCCCATATACCTCTGTCCACTATGCAGTGGCAGAATGCCATGTAGACTTGTGAGAATGGTTGTGACTTAACATGTGGCTGCACCTGCATAGTGTGGGTATTCAGGGTATTCACACTGATCATAAACACACATCTATTGCACAGCTACTGGGTATAGTGATGGGATTTTAAAACTCATTGATGTGCATGTACACTATGAGGGCAGGGTGGTCAGTCAGAACCGGAGGAACTGCAGACATGCATTGGTCAAGTGTGCAAGCTATGCCAGATGGACATATACACAAGGAGACAGATCCCATGTGTATGGTAGAGGAAACATGCACCACCCTCCCACAGTGAGTACAGGGTATGTCTGAGGACTGTACAGTCACCAGGAACATAACACACCCATGTCAACAGGCACATCACTGTAGTGAACATATATGTGCCACAGTGCAACTGGTATGTTGATAGGGAATGGTGCAGGCCATGGCTCATATGTACAGGAATCATGGGACCCAGTTCTGGGATGATGGACAGGTAAGTGTGTACATTACACAGACTGATGACAGCTGTGGATTAAGTTGGGTGTCTTTTGGCAGCAAAGCTGGTGCTGCATAGCAGAACATGTGCAACTGGGACATGCAACACATCATTTTGTACAGCACCTTCCGATGATGTATGTACCTACTGTATATATAGATATATCGAGACAAGTTTCCATTGTATGTGTGCCAGCACACTATTATGGTGCACATGTGGTCATATGTAGCATATCAGTCACCTGTCATTGCTGAGCATGTATGTGCCAGTTATCACATTGTGCTATGTCCAGGAGAGATACAGGTGCAACGCAATGGTCCTATGGCAATCTCACTGTCACACATGAATTTGGTGGCATCATTAATTGGTCAGCATGATGTAAAGTGGTAATGCTCAGCATGTTGTCAGCCTCTGTAGGCAAGTGTTGCCCTTTGTGTTACATAAAATAACATGCCCCATTTGGCATCTGTAATTTAGAGGGTGAGGCATGTCTGTGCTAAACACAACAGAACGGTATGCAGTGTGGCTTTCAGCAACTGTTTATCAATAACAATACCATGTGACATTACACACATGTCACTGTTGACCTAGACATACCCATGCCAGAGAAAGACATCCCATAAGTCACACATTATTATGGTGTACCTACCTGGCATAGGCACGCCCTCCTTCACCATGGTATGGAACCAATCCACCTATTTTTTCCTCCATCTCAGGTCTTCGACCTGTGATGACGCTGCTCACCCATGTGCTACACCTCAGTCCTCCTGATCAGAAGAGAGATTATGGAGGCCACACCTGGCACCTCTGGACCTATCCAGGTCTTCTGTGCCAAAAAATGGCCTCCCAAGTGACCACTAAGTCCACCAGGTTTGCCAGTTCAATATCTCTGTCCATCTCTGGTCTCACTGGGTGAATGCCATGGCTTGCCTGGTCCTAGATACTCTGCTGCTACTGCCGCACACAGTCATACCCTACCATGTTTTAGAAGGCCTGAAACATTCATATGCAGGATAGGGCATCGTTTTCTAGCTTTGTACTACTGCTGTTAGCGGCATGCCGGTGCATGATAGAGAATTACAGCAATGGCACTGAACATGCGTGACAGTGTGAACCCAGTCAGCAATGTGCATCCAGTTGCACCAATGCACCATGCATGCATGGCACATATATTGCACCAAATTGTGTAGGATGTGTATGGCCATGAATCATGCCAACCACACCACGCTAGTCAATGGACATACGTCAAAGTCTATTATGTCCAGCACAATGCTAAAACATATGCCATCAGTCACACAAATGTCAACACAGGTGCACCATAGCATTCCATGGAGCAGTTAAGATTGCGTAATGTGATGGCGGCAGCGTATCATGCAGTTTTGCAATATTCATCCAGCCTATGCAAACGTCCTCATTGCACAGTCAGTGCACAGCCCTAATTGACTATTTGCATCTGATTACTGGAATGTGTTCAGTTCATCTGTATGTAAGAGACTACAAAAGGGCCCACCAGTACCACCACAACTCAGATAAATACTGCAGCTTTCAAGGTAGGTTTACTGTGTGTTTGTTTATCTTTGTCTTTGCCTGGTTTTTAAGTGTTCCTGGCCATGTTCATGGGGCTGTCTCCACATTTCTTTCTCAACAGAACCAGGTATATCCTCTGCATGGAGAAGATGACCTAAATTCAATTCTTAAGAGTTATGGGCCCTGACTGAAGCATATGTAGCCAGAGAGGAACTGTTAACCAAGCACGGGGGTACACCGCAGGAACAAGAACAGGCCTGAAAGTAGGTGATTGAAGCAGTCAATGGTCTGGGTCATATGTGTTGGACACCATGAGAGTGCTGCAAGAGGGCAAGTGGCCTATGTGTCCAGACAAAGGAGCCACTGGCCTGGGTATGGTCTGAACTACAGGTCACAGGTGGAGGCACATCCAGGGCTATCCAACTGAAGATAACTGAGGAGCTGATGACCACCACCCTCTGATGGACTGCCATCGAGGGTGTACCATATGGCGGATTTTAGACAGGTGTCAGCTCATCCCTGGAATGTATGTATGCGTGCTGCAAATCATCTGTAGTTGGCCAGTGTGTAGCATGTGGATATTTCGTCATTACTCACACTGGTGGGTGGACCTGTGTCTACACTGTTGTGATGATCCTGTGTCTATGTGCGTTCTACAGTGTGGTATGTTTGTGTGTTGTGCAGGGCCGTGCAGTGCAGCTCTGTATTCTCTGTCAGGTGTGTCCCATACCATGGCTGTATATGTATTTTTACTTAGGTGTGTCTGTTACAGTTTAATGTTTCCATGACACTATACTCCAACTGTGTTCAACTTTCTCTCTTTGCAGCACCATCTATCCTAGGGGCTGGTGACATTCCCCAGGGACTGGATACGTCCTGGCCTGCCCTGGTGATTGGTCCCACCTCCGGGGCTAAGGAGGAGGAGAAGGCCCTGAATCTGGGCCTACGTACCCTGGGGGAGACAGAGAATGATGTCAGTGATAATGAGACTCTCTCCCTCTTTAGTGATATCCTCCTGCTTTCTGCACAGGACATCCCCACAGAGTATGGATATGACACTGGCACACACAGCAGGAATGCCACCATTCCATTTGCCACAGTTCAACCCTCCAGATGTTGCGCCTACCATATGCTCTCATCCAGGGCTGGCCCCAGCGCAGCAATGTGACCACCACTGCCAGGTGGCCACTGTGCAGCAACAGGGCCACCAAACACAACCCACACAGGTGCAGTGATAGGGCCACGGTAACCATCACCCGCAGCTCTGTGTGCAAGGTGTCCAGCTACAGCCTGACCATGCTTGGGTTTAGGCACCCCCTTCACATGAGGTCCCTGCATATGGCCCATCACCACCACCCCAGCAGACAGATGTGGGGGCATCACAAGCTGTATCACCTGCACCTCTGTCACCACCTCCCCAGCAGCAGGCTGCCAACATCCCAGCACGCATGCCAAATGACAGCTTGTTGCTCACCTGCATCTTCTAAGAACTGCCATGGAGGTCCAGGAATCCCCTCATGAAGCAGTGCAGGGGTTGCATGCACAGATGCACCTCCATAAGGAACAGGCTGCTGTCAGCTAAGCAGAACACATGCAGTATCTCTGTGGAATATGGGCGGAGATTGTGGTGGGGTTCATACGGATCACAGACACCATACAGGACCTTGCTACAGCCCATGCTGTGCATGACTGTGAACCACACATTGTCCAACAGGTGCCAGCAGCCAGGGGTTGCCACTCTCTGGGTTGAACTGCCCATCAATCCCTCCATATCACCAGCAGCACTGGTACTACCTGCATTCCCTTCACCACCATCGACAACACTCCTACCAACAGCACTTCCACCACTCCATCCCATAGGCTGTCATGTTCTATCACACCTGGTCATGGCTTTCATTTTACCAAGCCCATCCAGTGGCCAGACCTGGACATGTAGGCCTACCCCCACCAGGGTGGATGACTCCCTCAGCATTGCCTGGCTCTCCACTCAGTTTTCATCCACCTCACGTACAGAATGGACTGTGTATGTCCTTGACAGCTGCGAACACAGTACATGATTGGTTCAGGTTCTGTGCAGCATCTTCATTATCCCTCACCCACAAGCAGGCTACCATGTGACCCATTATGCCTATAAGCTGGCTGTGTCAACACCTTCTACAACCAAACCATCCCTACACAATGCTGCTGTGGCATTGGCAAACACATGGATGGCATTTCCACCCCTGGATGTGTTGCTTGGTGGCATGGGACTGGCATGAGTGTGATGAGTGTGCCTATGTCATACCAATGGAAGTATGTGCCATGGTGTCTCTCTGACCTTTGCCAACATATCAGCCATATCAGTGTGGCATATGTTCCATGTTGTATGTTCAGTGAGCCAGCCAGTTTCCATCTGGCACATATGTGTGTACGTACTGTGGGCATGCCCTCCAGCCCCTCATGCTCAACATACTGTCCACAGTGCATTTCCCCCATAGCTTGTAAGTTGTCAGACATGACATGTCCCACATGCTCACTTTACACACCTTCTTGGCCTTTAATGTTCCTCCACTATTCTCGTTCTGTACTCCCATAATCACTGTACCTGTCATTGGTCCTTCCTGTCAATCTGCTCATGCTCTCCCTCTTCCACATCCTTTGCATTGTCACCCTGCAGGTCAATTGCCATGTTGTGTAGGATACACAGGCAAGGAATATGTCACCTTGTCTGCGCTATACTGTAGAGCACCTCTAGAGCTGTCTAGTCATCTGAAATGCATGTTCGGCATGCCAAACATACATTTTATGATGTTGTTGGTGGCCATGAGTGCCTCATTCTAACATTCCTCTGCTTTGAACATGGGTCACAGAATGGGAGTATGCATCCACAGCCGCAGGGGGTATGCCCTGTCACCTGTGTGGAGGACAGAGACATGATGATACCCATTGTGGTATGATTCCACTCTTCTCCTGGCTTTGCTTGCACTTGCTGACAAGATGCTTACTGGGTATGTTCCCCAATTCTAATCAGTGGTGCAGAGTGGACCATTGCCAGATGTAGGAATTTTGCACTTGCAGGGAACCATGCCATCACATTTGTGATGCACCCTGTGGCATCACACAACAACTGGCAGTGGATTAAGAGGTAACTCTTCCTATTCACTTATATATCCTTATCACCACTAGGTGGTGCCCTGATGGCCACATGGATGCAGTCAATGGCACGTAGGACTGCTGGTAGATGCACAATCCTTTAGAAGTGTTGCATGGTTGCTGTATGCTCTGCTGGTGTGCTGGAGAACCAGATGAGGTCCCCAGCGTGTGGCAGCAGGACATTGAGGAACTGACTCAGGAGGCAGGAGGTGGCTGACAGGGTGATACCAGTGGTGTCTCCCACTGTTATCTGGAATGTGCCTGTGGTGAGGAAGCACAAGGCCGCTGTGACCTTTGTCTCAGCTGTGATCGCATGGCTTGTCTGTGTTGGCACCTTCAGCTCCTCATGTAGAAGCTCACAGAGTTGTCTGAGGATGGCCCTGTTGAGACAGTACCAGTCCACAATATGGGTGTCACTGAGCTGTTCAAATGTCACAGATGGCTGGTACCATCTCTTTTGGGCATACAGCCTGTGGACTCTGTGTTGTCCCCCTTGGGGGGCATTGCTTTCTCTCATGTGCCTCAGGTCTGCCATGACAGACTCTGTATGGAATGCAATGCGTGTCATTGCAGCTTGTGCACAGGCTTAATGTGTGGCTGCACTAAGTTAAGGGTTGTCCACTATCATCCTTATTTAGAGTTGCACTGTTTTGGGTTGCATGATGAATGTGTCACAAGTTTGGGATGAATATTACTGTGTGCAGCATATGCAGGTGTCCACCCCTATTTTCTGTGTGACATAAATTATTTGTGCGTTGTGGCACTATTGCATTTGTGCTACACAATTCTTCCCTCTGAATACCATGCTTCTGCACTACTTTGGACATGTACCATGCAATCCGATTTTGTGCCCTGCACTCCTTTTGGAAATGGGGCCCTCTAATTATTAGTAGATGAAGGATCTCCTTATTTAGGTATAACTGAAGCTTGTTGCTAAGCAGTTGGCATTATGTCAATTTTTATGGATAGGTTGAAAGTTCTACATATAGTGGTGATCTTACAAAGGTTTATCAGTACTGAGGTATACCTCAAGGTATACCTGGGTGGTACTGAGGCAGGATCACATTACAGTCAATGCAAACTGAACTTGAGTTACCAGATTAATTTTATTCAAACACTGTAATTCTTCAGCCTTATATGGCTATCTAAAATAACATTTGGGTAGATTCTTCAATTTAAAATCATATAATATTTGCAAGATTTCTGTATTCAATCGATCTACATCAAGCACAAAATAATTAACGTTACTAAAAGTCTTATTAAAAACATTCCAATTTCTTAGTGATCAGTCATAATCTCACATGATTTAGGCATGATATCCAGACACATTTTTGCTTCTCCACATTTCATTTAGACCCTTTCAGGTTTCTCCTACGGTATTTTACAGTTGTTAAAGTGATGCTTTTTCTGTTGATAAAAATCCACTTTAGCCTGAGGTATGCAAGATTTATGATCACTAAATATATGTTTGTATTGTAATAAAATAAATTTGGATTAGGGTTGTCAGAACCCTCTGAAGTTCTGGGTTCTAGTTCTAGTCTAGAACTTTTGAAAAAGTTCTAGGGTTCTAATCTTTTTTAGAACTTTTTAGAACTCAAACCCTATTTTTTTCTTGTGCTGCCAGTAACGAAGATAGTAATACAATACATGTAAAGGAAAAACTGTTCAAAATAAGGGGGAGAGAAATTATCTTGTGTGACATTGATAGGAATACAACTAGGTTTATCTATAGTTTCTTCTGTTTGCTAAAGTCAGCAACTTAATACGTAACAGGCCCACCCACCCACCCATACGTTAAAGTTTTCCTGCTGCAGCTGCATAGTTCCTTAGTGAAAGAAAAAGGCACATTAGCCATTTATGTACTCAGCTATATATACTCATCATCATGAATTAGGAGAAAAATAACTGATATTACCTAATTTCAGCTATTTGCTGCTTTCTGTTTTAAATGAGTGAATCAAAAGTTGCTATGTTTAAAAGAAAGCTTTTATAACAAAGTCAAGCCAAGTACTACAGCAGCAACATGTGGAACTGTTACAAAACATATTGTGTCATAACATATTCAGTCAAGACATTGGAATAAAAAAAATATTTGCAGAAACCACAAGAAGGCTGCTCCAATCCTAAATTGTGCCTGTGTGAAAAGCTGAGCACCAAGAACAAAAAGACACAACACCAACACTTCCAAAAATATACTGTATTGTGCGTTTTAACTGATAGCATCACAGTACAGAATACAGTAAAGGTCCTTTTGTCTGTTTAAACTGTTTTGTCCTGCACGGCGTTTCTGTACCGTGATGCTATCAGTTAAAACGCACAATACAGTTTATTTTTGGACGTGTTGGTGCTGTGTCTTTTTGTTCTTAATAAAAAAAAATATGCCAGTCATTGTTGCTGGCAAAATGCATGCAATGTTCTAAGGTAATACATACATATACCAACATTTTTGTTGGCAAATTGAAGTAATACATACAAAAAATTCTAAGATGATGCATTTTTGCAGCTGATACTTCAATAAAATCTGTATTTCAGTCACATAAAAAAAGTGGTTTCCTCACCACATACTAAGGAACATTTAATGTAGCTGCAGCAGTTGGCATGTGATGTTTAAGGGACAGTGTCTGTCAGCCCCATTATGTATCAAATTATCACTACTTATAAAGCAAAAACACTATGGTACATCACATTCTGTGAAAACTGCTGATGCAGATTTTCTTTTATTTCTGATTCCTTTATTCTTTTTTTAAAGGGGACAGAACAATTGTGCTAGGTGGCAGCAGTTTGCAATGTATTTAATAAGAATATATATTATGTGTACAGTAGGTTCGGTCTGTCATCATTTTTTTCCTCACCATCCCCAGCTGATCCGAATCTGTAAATGAAAGAACTAAAACAACACCCACCTTTCACCCCATCACCCATTCCACTTTTCTTCCACCACCCTCATCTGTGCAATAGCACCCATGCCACCCTTGCACCCATGTTAAAACCAACCCACAACCCTCACCCATGTACTAGCATCCATTTTTCATTTATGGCTAACATTTCTGTAATTGAAGAAATAATAAACAGCTACCAATTAGAACTCATTGTTTTGTCCTCTTTAAAATTGAAAAATAGACCGTCTCCTGTCCCAGCCCATACTGATGCACCACAAAGTCACAGAAGGTAAATCCAAAAATATATGTTTGCACTTTAACTATAAATAATATGATACAGAAAGGATTGACGGACAGTGTCCCTTTTATGCCAAATTTGGGCCTTTTCCCACTGATGTTAAAATTGCCCTGTATATAAAACTTGTTGACTTTAGTTTAGACCCTAGCTACAAAGCAGTTTGCCATGAAATGGTGAAAGTTTTGGGGGGTATATAGTCCAAGGTAGTAGATCGAGAAAGGAGAGAGATGACAACCAAAGTCATCACAGTCTGTAAAAGTTTCCTTTTTGGTGCAGAGAGACTCCGTCCCACACAATGTTTACCAGCCACTACCATCTGAGTTGTCATCACCATCAACATCCACAACATCAATCACTTCAGGATCAGTTTGTATACTCTTGTAGGGATACGAAAATCTTGACTTATTAACTTTAATAAAAGTTAACGTGTGTACATTTTCTGGCAGCAACCTATTTCTGGTGTCTGTCACAATATTGCCAGCTGTACTAAACATGCGTCTGAAGAGACACTTGTTGCAGGACAACCAAGATATTTACAGGCTTCATCATACAGCTCTGTCCAAATTGACCTTTTTGATCTCCAGTATTCAAAAGGGCATGCATCAATAGGGATAGGCAGTTCTTGCAGGTAACTGTCTACCATGTTGGACAGAGACCGCTCAGAAGAGGAATCAGCAGAAGCAGCTGGTATGGCAGCAATTTGGGAAAGGTTTTGCCACAAATTTAGCTTGCTACTAAGGGCTGAAGAAGTGGCAGTTGGAACAACTACTGTTAATGTTTGGTGACTTTTCCAGTTCTGTATCCCTTTGTGAAGATGAACCTGCATGTTGTGGTGATGACATGATGACAACCTGAGGGTACTGTGCGTGTCTGTGTTTGACTCCTGTGAGTGCTGCAGCTCATCTAGCAACATACATTTGTACTGCTCTATATCATCTGTTTTTGGAAGATGTATAGCCTTGAACCAGGGATCTAAAAGAGTTGCAAGGATGTAGTGTCTTGATTTCATTATTGCAACTAATTTGTCATTGGTTTTGAAGTGCTCACTCATTCTCTTTACGAGATTCCCATGATATAGGCAACGTGTTGTCTGCGCTTCAGATCTATCTTTTTCTATTTGTAGATTTAGAACACTAAGATGATGTGAAATGAGCATTATGAGTGGGATAACCTGACTCACAGATGCACCTTCAGAAGACATGTCCCTTGTAGCTGTCTCAAAGGAGCTAGGATACAGCACACTGTCTCCATTAATTTCCACTGCAGCACAGACAGCATAATGCCATCTCCAATAATGTAACTGGAGCAGTACTCATGCACAGCTTGCTTTTGCTCCAAGAGGCACTGCAGCATATAAAGAGCTGAGTTCCAATGAGTGGAAACATTTTGAATCAGCTTTGCTGGGGCAGTTTTGTGTTTTTGCAGTTCGGACAATGTCCGTATAGCCTGGTTGAATGTGAAAAGTGAGTCACAATTTTTTGCAAACAGCAATCATACCATCCACTTGTGTTTCATTGCTGAGAAATCCCGTGACAATTAAGTAAGTAATGTGCAAAGCAAGAAGCATGCAGAAATCCTCCATCCTGTACTGCTTTTAAGATGTTGGCTCCATTGTCACTTACTATGAAGCCACATTTTAGACTGTGAGAATAAACCCATTCGTCAAGGAGGTCATTTAGTTCCTGCAAGATGTTTGCAGCAGTATGACTTTGCCCAAACTTTATATGCAGCAGCGCCATCTTTTGGGGTGTCTTTGTTTTTGAAGAAGCACAAGAAAAGTGACCCAATGAGTGGTAAGGACATGTAATCTATGTTTTGAGTGCCGGTCCACATATCTGTTGTGACATGAATAACCCCACGCTCTGCAGTTTTAAGTGCAAGCATCACTGTCACTTTTAAAGCCTGATAAATACTTGGTATTTCAACATAGGAAAAGTACCTTCAATGAGGAACATTGTAACGAGGCTCTGCTAATGTCATGAGCTCCCTAAAATCCTCATGATCTACCAAAGAGTATGGGAGAAGGGCTCTGTCTAACAGTTCACCAATTTGTGATTAAGATGAAGGGTCTTTGGATGATTTCTAGTAAAGGTATTCGTCCTTTCAAATGACTGAGACAGTGTTAGCTGTTTGCAACATGTCCCTGCTGGTTTATTATACAACCGTGCTCGATGGGCAGATGGGCGAGAGATGGTGGACTAGGACTTATACATTCAGTGCCATCACTGGATGTGCAACTGGTACTAATGGTGCTGGCATTGGTGGTAACAGTGATCCTAGGGCTGGCAGTGGTTCTGCCCACATCAAGTTCAGACAATTCAGTATCCATTTCAGATTCCTGATCCTGACCCTTCTCATGTGGTCTGGAAGATGGAGGACATGGGTTTTGGTTTTGGATGATCAAGCAAAACCGAATGCTTTTCAGATGGCATTTAAGAGCTGTAGTGCCAAGGCATGACACAACTTTACCACAGCTTACACTCTGTTTACATAGGAACAAATTGCTCTGCATGGATCAGTTTTACTGACTGAGAAACAATTCACACCTCAGATGTGACAGATTTTGTTCGAGTGCTAGGAAGATAGCTAAAGACTGTTTGTGTCTTTTCACCTGTCCTAACAGAACCTGGGACATGCTCCTTGGTGCCAGAAGAGTGGACAGAAGACTCTGATGGATTTTCATTGCTGGCCAACACAGAAGTGGTGGATTCAATGGATATGTGCTTTTCATTGCCAACAGTGCTGGATGTATTTGCAAGTGCGCTACCTGATTCATTGTCAGCAAACTTGCTCATTTCACTTTGTTGAGGAAGTAATGATTTGTCATGAGACACAACAGTGTGGGACTGAGACAAAGAGCTACTGTCTGAGTCAGAGAGGGACTCACTGTCACTTGCATTATTGCTGCTAGTCACAGGGATCTTAACGGCATGAATGGCATACCTTATGGTGCCTCTCTGTGTGACCCCAGCAGCTGTACAGGTTTTCTTAGAAGGTCCCTTTACCACACTTCACTGTTGCTCTTGCTGTTTGTTGAATCTTTATCACGTGAAACATTTTGGTTATTTCTGTTAGCACCAGGATTGCCACTACCACCAACACCTGCTCCAACACCAGCACTAAATGCTTCATCTATGTTGGTGTCAGCCATAACAGACAGTAAGTACTAGTACTACCAGTCCAGTATACTGCAGTGAACACACCAACACCCAAACAATTCCTGTGTAACAAAGCAATGTGATCTGTAATCGCTGGCTACAACTCCAAAATTTTATTTTGGTTGTGTGACACTGTGTCATGTGGACTGAAAGTAATTGAAGAATATGACAGTTTGCAAACCAAAGGATCCAAGGTTCAAGGCTTACAGAATGATTGGGCTGCTGGGCATAGGCATACACATAGTAATCAAAAGGTGCACAGCAGCAGGGTGATGGGCTGACCACAGGAGACGGAGTCACATACTAAACCAGGGAATGAGAATTATATTTCTACGCTTGCTTCATGTAGTTAATGCCACCACACAACTGGCACTGGGCTTCTCTCTGTAACACACACACTGGGTAGGGTACAGTGCAGTCAAAGGGCACACAGCAGCAGGGTGATGGGCTGACCACAGGAGACGAGTCGCATACGAAACCAGGGAATGAGAATTATATTTCTACGTTTCTGTCATGTAAGGTTAATGCCACCACACAACTGGCCACTGGGCTTCTCTCTGTAACACACTGTAGGGTACAGTGCAGTCAAAGGGCACACAGCAGCAGGGTGATGGGCTGACCACAGGAGATGGAGTCACATACGCAACCCAAGGAATGAGAATTATATTTCTACGTTTCTGTCATGTAAGGTTAATGCCACCACACAACTGGCCACTGGGCTTCTCTCTGTAACACACACACTGTGTAGGGTACAGTGCAGTCAAGGAACACACAGCAGCAGGGTGATGGGCTGACCACAGGAGATGGAGTCACATACACAACCCAGGGAATGAGAATTATATTTCTACACTTCTGTTATGTAAGGTTAATGCCACCACACAACTGGCCACTGGGCTTCTCTCTGTAACACACACTGGGTAGGGTACAGTACAGTGCAGTCAAGGGGCACACACTGGGCTTCTCTCTGTGAGACACACACTAGGGTTCAGAAAGATTTATTTGCCTTTTTTGGCCCCCCTTGTATGCTTGTTGCTGGCAGCTGCTGAGTGTGAAGTGTGCTGCAGTTTCAAATAATCACATTTCACAAAGGTTCTTAATCTTCAGTCTTCTTCTTATTTTTTTTTTTAGTCTCTCTCCGAGTCCTCCTCCAGTCCTGATATTGGTCTCAATCCCTCCCTATTCCCCAGTCCCTTCCCCCAATCTTGATTAATCCCTCCTTCTGTCCTGAATCGGCCCCTAGTCCCACTCCCAGTCCCCCCCCAATTTTTAGCTTTTTTTTCCAGCCTTTCTCTTGTTCTCGGTCTCACAGGAGAAGAAGAAGTGGCCATGACTGGACAAGAGAAGGGTATACGCTGCTAACCGCTTTTACAGTTTAGTGGGCTGCCTGCTGCTCCTGCCTCTGCTCCAATGATCCTCAGCAAATGGCGCCTCCTCATGGTGCATCTTCAAATACCCCACAGATCGCGACTATAGCTCGAATTTCTACCGCCGTTCGTTGTCACAGTGATTCAACCCTTTGTGAATCGTTTAGTGTCTCGAGTTCTGTTAGAACTCGAACACCAGGGTTCAAGGAGGGTTCAAATCTTTACTGAACCTGTTCTGACAACCCTAATTTGGATCTCCAGATTCTTTATGCTGTTTCTTATTTTTATCCCTTAACTTCATTCATTTTGCCTAACAACTCACGGCATAAAACCAGTTTGCTAACATGAAAAAGCTATCTTATTTAACTGCATTGCACCTCAGAACCAGCTCAGCAACACATATTTAAGCTTAAAATGTATTTTTAAAATGTGTATAATAAACTTTTTTAATACAATATATCAAGATAGGAAGGGAGATAAACCAGTGGCTCAGGGAGTGGTGGAGGCCAGAGGGTGTGGGTCGATGGAGGACTGGGGGGAGACCTGGGAGGATAAGGATCTGTATGCTAGAGATAGGCCCCATCTCAATTTGGAGGGAAGGGGAATCCTTAAGTTGAAAATAGAGGGGTTCATTGGTGAAAAGTGGGGTTTAAACTTGTGAAGGGGGGAGGGATGGGAGAAAAGGCTGTTGAGGGGCTGCCGATAAAGGAGGGACTCTGTCTCCACCCCCTTGGGGAGCTGGAGGAATGTGGGAAAAGGTCAACTGGTAAAGTGCAAACCAGGGAAAAACAGAATCCCCATGGGAACATGAGCTGGGTAAATGGAACTATAGGGAAAGGGTGGAATGTAGTCCTGCTAAATGCCAGGAGTTTGGGAAATAAAATGCCTGAGCTCCAGGTGATGCTAACTGAGGGAGCGGTTGATAGGGCAGTGCTCACTGAGACCAGGGCCAACGCAGGACACAACTGGGACCTGAACCTGGAGGGTAACACTATGTTCGGGAAGGATGGGGGGGGGAAGGGGAGGAGGGGTAGCAATGATAGTATTAAACTGCATTGGCATAGGGGGAGTAGAAGAGGCGGAGGGAACTGTGGAAGCAATTTGGGTCACCTTGATAATGGGGAAGGGGGCAAGAGAGTAAAACTAGGAGTGGTGTATAGACCCCCTGCACTGGCGGAGGAGCTGGAGGAGAGTCTGGTGGCAGATGTTGGGAGACATTGCAGACTGGGCAGGGGAAGGGTGGTGATGTTGGGGGACTTAAACATGCCAGGAAAAGACTGGGAGACTATGACATCCTCGGTGGCCAGGGAACAGAGGTTGTAGGATGTCTTTCAAGACACATTCCTAACTCAGCAGGTGGTGGAACCGACCAGGGAGGCATGTGTACTGGATGTGGTCCTGGCAGACAGTGACCAGATTAGGGGCCTGGAGGTTAGCGAACCATTGCCGGGGAGTGACCATGCCATGGTCTGGTTCTGCCTGGACCTAGGAGGGGTAGAAGACTGCACAAAGACAGAGGTAACTGACTTCATGGGGGCGGATTTTAAGGAAATGGGGAGGATCCTTAAGGAGCATTTAGATGAGATTGGGTCAGACAAGGACGCTGATAGTAGGTGGGAAATTATCAGGACAAGGGTGCAGGATGCTACCAGCACCTGTGCAAGAGTAAGATGAAAATGAAGTAGGGCCGGAAAACCCTGCTGGTGGACCAAGGAGGTCCAGGAGGTGGTGCAGGGAAGAAGGCAGCCTATAGGCAATTCAAGTGCTCAAGGAGTGAAAGGGATCGAGGGGAGTACGAGCTGATGGTTACATGGGTCACTAGGGTAGAAGGCGAAGCAAGGCAAGGAAGGAGCAAACCTGCCAGGCAAATTAGGAGAGAGAGAGCAAGTGTTCTTTAGATACACTGGGGAAAACAATGGGTGAAGAGGTAGATTAGCCTGATTAAAACAGAGGAGAGATGGCACAAGACCTGTGGGAGTAGGCTGAGGTACTAAATGAGTACTTCACTCAGTTTTCACCAAGGAAAATGAGGTGCTGTATATCATGGGAGGAGACAGTGATACTGAGGAGGGGGGGGGCCCTTACCAATCGGCAGGTCTGGGGAGAGGGGGAGGCATCACTGGCAGGAGGGGGGGCTAATTAAGGAGAAGAGGTAGTGGAAGTGGAAATCACAACAGAGAGAGAGTGAGGGAAGCCCTCAGGTCCCTTAAGATGGAGAAAGCACCAGGACCAGATAAATTACATCACAGAGTGCTGAAGGAACTTGCGGATGTCCTGGCAAATTCCCTGGGAGAGTTTTTCACCATCTCTCTGAGGACAGGGTGGGTGCCCCAGGACTGGAAGGTGGCACATATAGTGCCTATCCACAAGGTGGGATCAAGGGAAGTAGCAGGGAACTACAGGCCTGTCAGCCTGACATCAGTGGTGGGCAAGGTGATAGAGGGCATTGTCAAGGAGAGGCTAGGGGGGGACCTGGAAAAGTCAGGGTGCCTGGGTGATAGACAGCATGGATTTGTCTTGGGGAAATCATGTAGACAAACCTTGTGGAGTTCTATGATTGGGTGACGAGTGCCTTGGACCTGGGTAGACCAGTGGACGTCCTCTTTCTAGACTTCAGCAAGGCATTTGACTCTGTTCCTCACATGGGCCTGTTGGATAAACTGGGAGAAATGGGGTGGGGAACCAGATGATCAGATGGATAGGCAATGCGCTCCAGGACCGGACCCAGAAAGTCATAGTTGGTGGGATAGTCTCATCCCCAAGGAGAGTCATTAGTGGGGTCCCACAGGGATCAGTTCTTGGGCCCCTCCTGTTCAATGCCTACATCTCTGACATATGGACAGGTATCAGGAGTGAGATGAATCTCTTTGCAGATGACTCAAAACTGGGGACGGTGGTGGATGGGGAGGGTGGCCCTACAGGGGGACCTGGAGGCTCTGAAAAGATGGTCTAGAAAGAGGAAGCTGAGGTTCAATGCAGGGAAATGCAAGGTACTGCACCTGGGGGCCAGAAACCCGGGCCAAGTATACACCCTCAGGGGGAAAATGCTACAAGTCTCGATTGCTGAGAGGGACCTGGAGGTGGTGTTGGATGTCAAGATGAACAACTCGGAGACCTGTAGGAGGGCAGCAGCTAAGGCCAACAGGATGTTGGGATGCATTGCTAGGGGATCACCTCCAGAAGGAGGAAGTGATGCTACCTGTATAACTGCTTGGTGAGGCTGCACCTTGAGTACTGCATGCAGTTTTGGAGACCACACTTAAAGAGGGACATTAAACTCCTGGAGAGGATCCAGAGGAGGGCAACCAAAATGATTTGGGGCTTGGGGGACAGGACCTATGAGGAGAGTCTCGAAGAGCTAAATATGTACACATTGGAAGAGAGAAGGGACCGGGGGACATGATAGAGGTCTTCAGGTACATGAAGGGGGTAAATAGGGGAGGAACAGTCAGGGTGCTTTGAAGGAAGGAGGAGGGGCCCAGAGGGCATGGGTGAAAGCTGAGGGGAAGATTCAGGAGAAAGGAGGAGGTGCTACTACTGACTGGGTGGTGGAGTCATTGAATGTGCTACCTAGGGACTGGTGGAGGCAGAGATGGTGGAGAGGTTCAAGAGGGGTGGGACAGATACAGGGATGGGTACTGGAGCAAAATCCAATGCAGTGAGAATATCCGGAACTGGGAAGGAGAAGCCAGAGAGAGTGGGGGCAGGGTCAGCTCCCAGGGTGGGGGCTGACCAAATGAGCAGACGCGAAAGATCATTAGGCTTATTCTGCTGGCATTTTAATATGTAAGTATGTAAGATTCAGACAATGTAATAACATGCTACATCAACATATCAATGTAACCGACTCTGAGCATTTATAAAAAAAACAACTTTCAAACAGTTCCAAAGATAGTACACTTTAAAGGAATACGTTTCTGAAAGGTCTGGCATTTGAACCATTTGAGTTAGAAACCCTAGTTATTATTTTTTTAAATGAGAGCTTGGAGTCCTATTAGTGTAACTTGATCATAAAAATATAGTTGTCATGTGTAGAAACATTACTATGCATGTTGTTATATAGTACTATGCTGGTAAAAACAACAGCATTTAAAAATTTTAAACCATTCTACTTTATTATATATTGATATGTGGAAGTCATATCATCATGATGTATCAGTATAGAAACATAGAATCTGATGGCAGATAAGGACCGCTTGGCCAACCTAGTCTGCCTATTTCCCTACCTAATGGATAAGCTGCAGATCCTAGTTAACCAACAGCCTACTTCCTCCTGTGCCCCAATAGAATTTCCTTATGTCTGTCACATGCATTCTTGAATTCCCCCACTATTTGTGACTCTACAACCACTTCAGAAAGGCTGTTCCATGCATCTACAACCCTCTCTGTGAAGAAATACTTCCTCACATTACCTCTGAGCCGTCCCCCCTCTATCTTCAAATTGTGCTCCCTTGTTCTTGCACATCACTTTTCCTGAAATAAGCTACACTCTTTGACTTTGTCGATTCCCTTGAGGTATTTGAGAGTTTCTATCATGTCCCCCCTCTCCCTCTTTTCCTTGAGGCTAAACATATTAGGCTCCTTTAGTCTTTCTTCATATATCTTCTGGTGCAGACGCTACACCATTTTGGTTGCCTTCCTCTGGACCCCCTCCACCCTGACTATGTCTTTGGGGAGATGGGGTCTCCAGAACTGTACACAGTACTCCAGATGTGGTCTTACCAGCTGTCTGTATAGAGGGCCAACAACTTCCTTTTTTCTACTGGAGATTCTTCTCCCTGTGCATCCCAGTCTCACCCCAGCCCTCCTAATTGATTTCTCATATTGCTGGCCCTCCTTTAGGTCATCTGATATGACTACCCCCAGGTCTCTTTCCATTTTTGCTGTTGGCAGTATCTCACCCCCCATTGTGTACTCTTCCCCTGGGTTTTTGTTTCCCAGGTGCGTTACTTTGCATTTCTTTGCTTTGAATCTAAGCTGACATACATTGGAACATTCTTGCAACCTTGCCAAGTCCCTTTTCATCCTTTCCACTCCTCCTTACATATCAACCTTGTTGCAGATATTTGTGTCATTTCATTTGCAAAGAGACATACTTTTCCTTCCAGTCCCTTTGCAATGTCATTTATAAAGACATAAAAAATGACCCGCCTCAGTACTGAACCCTGTGGTACCCTGCTACTAACCCCCCTTTCTTCACTGTGAACACCATTTACTATTACCCTCTGTGTCCTGTTGTCCAGTGTTTTACCCAGGCTACCACTCTGGGACCCACTCCCAGGCTGGCTAATTTTTTTATTAATGTTTTGTGCAGGACAGTGTCAAAAGCCTTGCTAAAGTCTAGGTAGGTCATGTCCACAGCCCCTCCCTGGTCTACTACTTTGGTCACCCAGTCAAAGAAATCAGTTACATTTGTCTGACATGACCTTCCTGCTGTGAATGCTTGCTGCCTTGGGTCTTGTGCCCCACTGGCCTCTAGGTAGTCAACAATTCTTTCCTCAAGATATGATTCCATCATTTCTCTACCACTGAGATCAAACTGACAGGTCTGTAGTTTCCTGCCTCTGTCATCCTCCCACTTTTGTGAATGGGAATCACTTCTACCCTTCACTTGTCCACAGGTACCATACATCCTCCCATAATTTATTAAAAAGGTAGTCAGTGGTGTGACTACTTCTTCACTTAGATCTTTTAGAATTCTGGGATGAATCCCATCAAGCCCCATTGCTTTATCCACTTTCAGTTTTAAGAGTTCTTTCAGAGCCCTTTCTTCTGTGAAAGGACTAATATCATCCCCCCTATCCAGAGTGCTTCTATTGACTGGATTACATATCTCTCACTGCTCTTCCATTGTGAATACTGAGCAGAGGTATTCATTCGGTATCACTGCTATTTCACTGTCACTCTCTAACCAACCACCTACCTCTTTATTCAGCCTCAGTATCCCTGATTTAGTCTTTGTTTGCTCCCTAATGTACCTATAAATGGTTTAATCCCCCTTCTTAACTTAGTTGTCTATCTTTTCCTCAGTTTGGGCCTTTGCTATTCTGACTGCTTCCCCTGCTTCCTTGTACTTTAACTGGTACATTTCTCTGTCCTACTCCTGCTGTGTTTCCTTATTCTTCCTGAATGCTATCTTTTTCTCTCTAACCTTCCCCACCACTTCTTTTGAGAACCAAAATGTTTTTTCCTCTTTTGTTTTGATTTGTTTATTTGCTTCACACAAAGGCTTGTTGGCCTGTTTGCTGGCGGTTTTGATGTTTCCCCATTGTTGCTCCACCTGCACTCTTGTCTGTTTGCTGGTGCTTTTCTGAAGCACTCTCCCATTTTGACAAAACCAGCCCTCCTAAAGTCTGGTACCTTTACTTTTGTAAGGCTTGACTCTACATCTAAGTTTTTCATGATCCATACTGTTTGGTGGTTACTTGTTCCCAGATGGTTACACACTTCAGGATTGGAGATCTTCTCTCCATCCCTGTTTGAAAGTACCAAGTCTAAGATTGCTCCCTCCTGAGTGGGTTCCAAAACTAGCTGTCTGAGGCATGCCCCCTGTAGGGCATTGAGAATGACCCTGCTCTTGGATGTGGTTGCAGCAAAGGTGCTCCAGCTAACATCTGGCATATTCAGGTCCCCCATCAGCAATATCTCCCCTTTCTCTGCCATCCTAAGGATGCCTTCTATCATTTCCTAGTCCATTTCTTCCCCCTGAAATGGGGGTCTGTGAAGAACCCCTGTGTAGATTGTGATGCCATTTCCAGTCTCCAGGTAACCCACAGTGCCTCCCCTCCTCCCTGTTTACCTTTTAGTTCTGTTGCTTTGATCTCTTCCTTTACATAGAGAGCTACTCCTCCTTCTCTTCTTCCCTCCCTGTCCCTCTTATAGTTTGTATACCTTGGTATGTTGACATCCCAGTCATTGTTCTCTGTGTACCATGTTTTTGTGACTGCCACAATATCCAAGCATCCCTCTTCCATCAAGGCCACAATTTCAGGGAGTTTTTAACCTAGGCTATGGGCATTGGTACTCATTACCCTCCATTTTTTATGGCTTTATTTATTTTTGCCCCATCCCTGTTCTTACTGCCTTTGTCTTTTTCTCAAGTTACCCCTGCCCTTCTTCCTATCAACTGCTCATGACCATCATGCTAGTATAGGCCTGCATCCCTCCAGGTGGAGCCCCAGTCCTCAATGAAGCAAAATCCCTGAGCTCTGCACCAGTTTTTCAACAAGTCATTGCATCCCATGGTGTGGAGTACCATAGCCGCATCCAAGCCTTAGACAGGTAGCACTTCAAAGAAAGTTACCATGTGTGCTTCTTGTCTAAGGCCTCTCACCAGCTCCACAAACTCCTGTTGCTCTGCTCTGATCCCACTCTCAGCCAGGCATTTTTCCCTAGGTGGATAATGACATCCAGCTCACACCACCTTGCAGCTGCTCCCACAATCCTGAGGATTAATTTCCTGTTTTTTTTTGTTTGTTTGTTTTTTTAATGCCAGCAGAATAGGCCTAATGGTCTTTTGAGTCTGCTTGATTGGTCAGCCCCCACCCTGGGTGCTGACCTTGCTGCCCCCTCACCTTCTCTGGCTTCTCCTTTCCCAGTTCCGGATATTCTTGCTGCATCGGATTTTGCTTCCAGTTCCCTTTCCCTGTATCTGTCCCAGCCCCTCTTGAACCCCTCCACCATCTCTGCCTCCACAAGCCCCCTAGGCAGTGCATTCCATGGCTCCACCACCCTCTCAGGGAAGTAGCACCTCCTCCTTTCTCCCCTGAATCTTCCCCTTCCAGCTACCACCCATGCCCTCTAGTGGCCCCCTCCTCCTTCCTTCGAAGCACCCTGACTGTTCCTCCCCTAAATACCCTCTTCATGTACTTAAAGACCTCTATCATGTTCCCCCAGTCCCTTCTCTCTTCCAATGTGTACATATTTAGCTCTTTGAGCCTCTCCTCATAGGTCCTGTCCCCAAGCCTCAAATCATTTTGGTTGCCCTCCTCTGGACCCTCTCCAGGAGTTTAATGTCCCTCTTTAAGTGTGGCCTCTAAAACTGCACACAATACTCAAGGTGTGGCCTCACCAAGCAGTTATACAGAGGGAGCATCACTTCCCTCCTTCTGAAGGTGATCCCCCTAGAGATGCATCCCAGCATCCTGTTGGCCTTGGCTGCTGCCCTCCTACAAGTCTCCAAGTTGTTCATTTTGACATCCACCACCACCCCCAGGTCCCTCTCAGCCATCGAGACTTGTTGCCATGTCCTCCTAGCTATGGTGCCGGGCAGGCACCTTACCTCCCTTTCCTCTCTCTCCCCCAGTTCTACCATCCTAACAATTGAGTAGCCCACCAGGAGTTGTTTCCTTCCTCAGTGGGGTCCTGTGCAATTCTTTTGTGGGTCTCCATTGTGGAGGTTCCCAGCATCCTCCTTTGTCTCCACTGTGGATGCCTCCATAGAGGAACCCTGCTCCACCAGAGTGGTGAATGAATTGTGGAGAGGCACAACTGGAGGGATGTGCCTCTGTTCCACCACCCTCACCTTCCCTGAGTCCACTGTGGACCAACCACTCCTCTTTCTTGGCAACCTCTGAGGTAGTGGCAGTAGCCTAAGTGGTCCCTGGGTGGGGGAGCAGGTTTTCTGAATCTTTGCCAGGTCAGCATGGAGATAAACAACCTCTTACTTCAAACCAGAGAGGTGCCTACAAATAGGGCAGCAATGCAGTCTTCAAAATGTCTTCCTGAAGACGGATGCTCCACAGCCAGTGCATTGCACCACTCTCCACATGTCTGTGCCCCTTCCTGTTAGAGATGTTTTTCTTCTTTTTGTTCTTGTTTTAGTGTGTGTCAGCTTATGAGTGTCTCTTCCCCTTTTCAGTGCGCTGTGCCTTTAAGGATATGAACAGGTGTACGCTGTTAGCAGTTTTGGGGAAGTGATGTCAGAACCCCTGTTATAAAGGAAGTTAAGCACTTGGAGTGGGTGGGGTGGGGGGCAGGGTGGGTGGAAGTAAACTTGTGCCTTCCTGGAACAATCAACTACAACTCTAACCCTCCACCCCGGGAGTGCCTTCTTTCCTTTCAGACACCTATTTTACAGAGGTTAAGAAACAGGTCTAGTCACAAATGACTGCAAATAACTCCCAGTTAAAGTTCCTCCCAGGCAAATAAAAGTTAAACTAATTGACATCAAGCTTTTATTTAAAAAAAAAATTCACAACTTTAACAACTCCAACATTAGACCTTTTGAAATAAATTATCATTCAAAAGGTCTAAGTTCTTAACCATTAAGGATAGAAACTTGCCATTCTTTATAAAATGAAAGCTTAGAGTCATCTCAACAGTTTTCATGTGTCATTCACAGGCTGATCCAGTCAGCTTAAATGGGCAGACTTGATGGACCTAGCGGTCCGTGTCTGCCAACAACATCTATGTATCTATGTATTTAAGAAAAAATGCATGACAGTGGTGTGTGTTGTTGTGGAATAACATTAGACCTGGGGTGGATTGAAGTACAAGGCTATAGGCCGAGTGCTTCCACCACCCAAGATGACATTATTCCCAAACACACATCTTGGAGTGTATTATTGCTATTATATAATGGCTCATTTATTTAAAAATTACAAATTTAAACCACATTTAACTTAATTTTCTAATGCAAGTATATGTACAAAATCCATAATTCTTATTTCACCACTATGGTGTTGTTTAACATGCTGCTTGTTCTCTCACTCTTACTATCTCTCTGTCTCTATGTATTTCTCTCATTCACCCAGCTCCATCTTAGCTCTCCCTTCTCTATGTATGCAGATCAGCCATAAGTTTTAATACTGCAGTCATTTCAGATGAGTGCAAAGCATGGCCATTTCTGCTCTGTGAATAGCACGTCCATTTCTTCTTATTTGAGTGAGTGCTATTCTTTGTACTGTGCATGTTCTTTGCACAGTTGCAACAGTGAATGGGACTGAGAAGTCAATTGGCATGCTGACTTCACTTTACATTTTCTGTTTTTTGCCAAAACATCTCTGAGGATGACAGAGAGATGATGGCTGCTTTCATAAATGTGAATATGAAACTCAGAATAGTTGGGGACATCTGAGATTGATAGCAATGTGAGTAGTGATCTGGAAAATGTTTTATTATGTTTATTGTGAGTAGGTCATGTGTGTGCCTGAAGTTAATCCAGTGATGTTATTGTTAGGTAACATTCCTGATCTGGGGGCATACTAACTGAAGAAAATGCTGGATCTTTTCTTGCCATTGTATAATATATATATATATATATATATATATATATATATACACACATTGATATACACAGTACTGTGTTGGTAAGAAACATGTACATTGATACATATTTTTCATTTTGTATAAGATAGCATTGATTAACAGTGGTGAGGAAAATGAGCAGTGGAAAAAAGCATGTATTTACCACACAGTGATAAATCCTGCAGCAGCTCAACACAGTGATAATATTTGTCATTTATAAACATTGTGCTTATATCACTGAGAAATAGTATCACTGTGCTGTTGTCATGCTGACACACATCCCTGTGTTTTCTATGCTGGTACTACGTTCAGCAAGTTATGAATGCATTATGAATCTCACCTCCGAGAATTCCACCTGCTGCTTTCTGCTTCATATTTTTCTCAAGCTGCAGTCCACAACTTCATTGAGCAGAGAAAGGAGCAGAACACTGAGCAGTTACGAGAAAAATAAAACATTTAATATACTGCAGAAAGAAAGCAGACAACTTGTTTTTCAATCCAGCAAATGGCACTTCCAATCTGGATTCTTCAACTGAACAGCCAAGTCAACTTAAATTGAAGAAAAAGACAAAATCAATAAATATAGCAGAAGAAGAATTTGTGAGCTGCTCACAATTTGAAAATGACAAAGAGCCACTGCTTGACCCGGTCAGTCGGACACCACAATTGAAACTACCACATTACTAGAAACGGAAGATCTGAATAAATCTCAAAGCTGGACACGTACCAGAGACAACAAAGCAATACAAAAATTCATAAATAGCACAAAAAAACACTTTCAGAAATTTATTCTGGAGAAAATAGGTACATCAAAACTTATCCACAACATGTCAGTGGCTGGCTTGGACTTTATTTTATGCCACTATTTTATGTACACTCACAGAAAAGATGGCCATGAATATAAGCCCTTTAGCCTGCAGTCAAAGTTCCAATCATTTGAGTTGTATCTGAAAGAGATGGACAGAGATGGACTATCCCAAATGCTTAAGTAATTCACCCAAATTTCTCTGAACAAGGCAAGTGCTTCTTTCAAAACAGAAGCAGCTGAAAGAGAAAGGCATGGATAACAAACCCTGTGCTGCTGATGAGCAGGCCAATACCATCATTGAAATGTTATATCAACTCAACATTCTGGGTCCAGACAATGCTCAGTCCATTACCAACAGCATGTGGTTAACTGTCACAATGTACTTTTGAATAGGATGTAACACACTGAATCCCACAACCTTGAGTGGTGGGATATTACCTTATGCAGAAATGACACCATCAGGTACTTGGAGTATGTGCGAGAATGTCAAATGAAGATCCAAACCAGATTAAATCCTAAAGACAGTTCTATACTTAAACCCAGGGCTTATGAGATACAAGACCACAAAAAATGCCAGATTCACGACTCTATACCTTATGCTTCAAAAAGACCATTGAAAGCCAATTCAGGTACTTCTCCATTTTCTTAGCCTTTAACCATGCATATAAAACACAAGCAGCAAGTAACTCGTATAAGTACCAGTCACTAGGAATAAACTCCATCAGCTCCATAGTGAAAAATACGATTGCATCTGCTGAAATAAATACTGAAAAAAGACTTTCTAATCATTTGATTAGAAAACACCTTGTACAGAAATTGCAAGACAGCAATAACCCCCCCACAGACATCATGCAGACATAAAAAAGTCCATTCACTAAACGATTATTCCAAATTAAATGAACAAATACAAAGATACAGTTCTCATATCCTGAGCAATGCTGATGAGCCGCTGCCATCAACTAGCAAAATACTGAACCCGACAGTAAAAGTAACGCGGTCAGCAGTAAATGGTAAGGGTTCAGTACTTATCTACTTGCTTCAACAACCCGAAAATAACAGCAACCATCATTACTTTCAACATAATGCAGAGTAAATATATATATATATATATATATAGGTATCACTTCCCATATATGTTACACTCTACTAACGAACATGTATACAATACAACTATATTTTATTTTCGTCTCCCCTACAGGTTCTTGATATGACTGAAGTTCCCGCAAAAGACCTTGCGTACTCACATCCGATCATGAAATCTCGAGCATCACTTCTCTGCCTAGAAGAAACACTTGTGCAGTTGTGTTCTAAAAATAAAGTTCATATTATCACTCCCAATTTTAAATAATACTCTACTTATGTTGAAATGAAGCAAAAATGAAAGTAAAAAAAAACATTAAAATGCTCCAATGAACATAACCAGACAACAGTACAAATTAATCCACTCACAAGTTGTAAGCACTAAAAATATTACCCAAATCCCGAAACAAAAATAAATGTCATTCCACACATTACAAACATTAAAAGAAATAAAAAGTACACAGAACTGACTTCCTGAATAAAATAAAAGCCCAACCCACAGAAGAAATCCACCAATAGAAATGTGTGCCTTATGCATGCCACAGAAAACTACACAATTGAACCACTAACATAACACCCATTCATGAAAATAACAAATCAAAAAAAGGAGACACAAACCCATTCACAACCAAAAGCTCCATTCATAACACAGAGGATAAAGGATGGGCAACAGTGAACAGCAACAATGTTGTTCACTTTGAGAGGTTGTTATGACAACCATGTAAACCTCAACTGCGCTCTTGAAGTTTACATAGTTGACGTAACAACTTCTCGAAGTGAACAACATTGTTGTCGTTCACTGTTGCCCATCCATTACCCTCTATGTTATTTCTCTATTTGAAATTACTCCAACTGGGATACTTGCATAAGATGAAGAATCTCATTTTCATGGGGGTCACAGGGATGACAGATGCCGTCAACCGGTCAGCATAGTCTAGCAGTTATAGATAGACTAAAATACACAGGCCAAAAACTGTAGGGGGTATTACATTAAACAGTAATCAAAGGAAGCTAACAAAGTGTGGTTCACAGAAAACAAAGGGCATCAGCATTGTGTATGGTGATGGAAGGTGACCTAAACATGCATGATTTTGGCTTGGAAATCCTGTCAGACAACAGCATACGAATTCAGGTGCTGCTAAAAGTGATGTAAGACTGCTTCCTCATTCAGTGAGTCAGAGAAACAACAGGAGAGGGAGCATGATCTGGTTCTGTGAAACTAATATAATCAGAGAAGTATTGATGAGGGAACAGCCGGATTCCTGTGTTTGCACAACATTGCGGTTCAGCATAACCATAGGAGTATATCACTCCAATTCAAAAACTGTGCTTCTGGACTTTAGAAGGGTTGGCTTCAACAAAACTGGGGAAATGTTGCAAGATAAACTGATAGGAATAAAATGAGTGGAAGGGGAAAAGCAAAATATGGTGTCATAAAAAGGAGTTTAATGAAGGCCATAAAATCATGCATGAGAAAGCCTGGGAAAAACAAACAAAAAATACCATAAAAAATTATCAGAGTTTTCCAGAGAGATGGGAGGGGCAATACTAACAAGAAGCATAGCTCTCTACAAATACAAGAGGGGGTTGGGAAAGTCAGCTAGGAAGAGTACCTGAAAATCGGAAAGATGCTAGAATAATGGTAAGGAAAAGTTCAGCTGAGATGGAGCAGACAGTAGTGGCGAGGTTACTGAGCACCTAGAGGCCAGCAGAGCACACCTACCAAGGCAGCATGGATTCACAGTTGGAAGGTCATGTCAGACGAATCCAATTTATTTATTTATTTTTTATTCTCTTTGTATGCTCCCTCTCCTCTCAGCAGTCCCATTCGTTGGGAGACACCTATGGCCTGTTAGTCCTCGCTCACTTGCCTGGCATCTGGTGCAGTCATTCCCTCTTGGAGCTGTGGATTTACCCCCCAGATAGGTACGGGGTGGGGGCCCTTACACCCTGATGTGTCTTTCTTTCATCAGGATGCCAACAACGGACTGAAACATAGAAACATAGACTTTGACGGCAGATAAGGACCACTTCGCCCACCCAGTCTGCCCATTTCCCTACCTATTGGATAAGCTGCAGATTCTAGTTAACCAACAGCCTACTTCCTGCAACCCCCCATTATAATTGCCTTATGTCTGTCCCATGCATGTTTGAATTCCCCCACTGTTTTAGACCCCACAACCTCTCCAGGAAGATGGATCCATGTGTCCACCACTCTCTCTGTGAAAAAGAATTTCCTTACATTACCCCTGAGCCGTTCCCCCTACTAACTTTAAATTGTGCCCTCTTGTTCTTGCACATCTCTACTTCTGAAAGATGCTACACTCCTGGACTTTGTTGATTCCCTTGAGGTACTTAAAAGTTTCTATCATGTCCCCCCGTCCCTCCTTTCATCAAGGGCATTTCATATTAAGCTCTCTCAGTCTCTCTTCATATGGTTTCTGATGTAGACCCTGCACCATTTCAGTTGCCCTCCTCTGGACTGCTTCCATCCTGTCTATGTCCTTGCATAGATGAGGTCTCCAAAACTGCACACTATACTCCAGATGGGGTCTCACCAACTGTCTGCATAGATGGATAATCACTTCCCTTTTTCTACTTGTGATGCCCTTCCCTATGCATCCCAGTATCCTCCTGGCTCTCCTTACTGACTTCTCACATTGCTTACCCACATTTAGGTCATCTGATATGACTACACCTAGATCCCTTTCCATTATTGCTGTTGTTAGTACCTCCCCTGCTATTGTGTACTCTTCTCCTGGATTTTTATTTCCCAGGTGCATTACTTTGCACTTCTTTGCATTGAATCTAAGTTGCCATATGTCTGACCATTCCTCCAACCTTGCCAAGTCCCTTCTCAACCTTTCTACTCCCCCTTGTGTATCAACTCTCTTACAGATCTTTGTGTCATCTGCAAAGAGGCATATCTTTCCTTCCAGACCCTCTGAAATGTCACCTATAAAGATGTTAAAGAGGACTGGACCCAGTACTAGATACATAGATACATAGACAGTGTCGGCAGATAAGGGCCTGTGGCCCACCTAGTCTGCCCATTTGAGCCTGTAAGTTCAGTTTGTTTTCCTAGAAGTCTATTTCCCCTTACACCTGACCTCCAGAATTCCTTTATGTCTATCCCATGCATTCTTAAATCCCGTGATTGTTTCAGCCCACCACTTCCTCTGGCAGGGTGTTCCACTTGTCTACCACCTGTTCTAGAAGAAATTCTTTCTCATGTTTCCTCTGAATCATCCTCCCTCCAACTTCATCCCATGCCTTCTAGTCCTGAAACATCTTTTTCGCTTAAAAATAGTGTTTTCCTGCACCCTGTTCCTCCCTGTAAGATACTTGTATGTCTCTATCATATCCCCTCTCTCCCTCCTGTCCTCCAGGGAGCACATGTTCAGTGCCTTCAACCTGTCTTCATAGGACTTGTGATGCAATCCATGCACCATCTTTGTTGCCCTCCTCTGAACCTTCTCTACCCTGTCTATGTCCTTACGTAGGTATGGTCTCCAGAACTGTACACTGTACTCCAGGTGGGGCCTCACTAGTGTCTTGTATAGCGGAATTATGACCTCCCTTTCCTGCTGGTAATGCCCCTGCCTATACATCCCAGCATACTATTTGCTTTACCTGATGCCTTGTCACACTGTTTCCCTACCTTGAGGTCATCAGAGATGACAACCCTAAGATCCCTTTCCTGCTTGGTGCATGCTATATCCTCACCCCCCAACTGATATATTGTGCCAGGGTTTTTGTGCCCCATATGCATTATCTTGCACTTCTTTGCATTGAATTTCAACTGCCAAACCCTTGACCATTCTACTGAGCCATGAGGTACTCCACTAGTAACCCCCCTTTCTTCAGAATGTATTCCATTCACAATTACCTTCTGTGTCCTGTTGTGCAGCCAGTATGCTACCCAGGCTACCACCCTGGGACCCACTCACAGGCTGGCTAACTTGATTATAAATCTTTTGTGCGGGACTGTGTCAAATGCCTTGCTAAAGTCTAGGTAGGCCATATCCACAGCCCTCCCTGGTCTATTACTTTGGTCACCCAGTCAAAGAAAATAATTAGATTCATCTGACATGACCTTCCTGCTGTGAATCCATGCTGCTTTTGGTCCTGTGCCCCGCTGGCCTCTAGGTACTCAACAATTATTTATTTCAGAAGTGATTCCTTCATTTTCCCCACCACTGAGGTTAAACTAACAGGTCTGTAGTTTCCTGCTTCTACCTTGCTCCCACTTTTGTGAAGGGGAATCACATCTGCTCTCCTCCAGTCCTCAGGTACCACCCCATCTTCCCATGATTTGTTAAAAAGTGTGGTTAGTGGTGTCACTAGGTCTTCCCTTAGCTCTTTTAGGATTCTAGGGTGAATCCCGTCAGGCACCATTGCTTTGTCCACCTTGAGTTTTAGGAGTTCTTTCAGTACTCTTTCTTCTGTTAATCGACTGGTGTCAATCCCACTATCCAGAGAGCTTCTATTGCTTGGTTTAGGTAACTTCTCCTCTTCCTCTTTTGTGAATACTGAGCAAAAGTATTCGTTCAGTATCTCTGACTTTTCACTGTCTCCCTCTGCCCACCTCCCCTCTCCTTTATTAATCTTCACTATCCCTCACTTAACCTTTCCATGTTCCCTAATGTACCTGTTAAAGTTTTTATCCCCTTAACTGAATTGGCTATCTTTTCCTCAGTTTGGGCCTTTGCTGTTCTGACTGCCTTCCCCACTTCTTTCTGATTTAATTGATACAGTTCCCTGTCATGCTCTATCTGTGATTCCTTATACTTTTTGATTGCAGCCTTTTTCTCCTTAACCTTCCCTGACACCTCTTTTGAGAGCCACAGTGTTTTTTTTATTCCACTTTGTTTTCTTTATTTGTTTCGCACAAAGGCTTTTTGCCTCCATGAAGACAGTTTTGATTTTTATCCATTGTTCTTCCACCCCTCGTTTCTGGACTGGTAGGGGTATTGAGGATCAGATCCTGGTGCTCCATCTACTGGGAACATTGCAAGGTGTTTTCTGGTGTTCTTGTGTTGTGCTGTGTCCCCTGACATCAAGGTGTTTGACCGTCGATGTCCAGCATGTCACCCCTGTGTTAAGCTTCGGGCTTGATGTACCTCGGGTCTCCAACAGTTGTCAGACAGGAGCTGAGCTCTGGCTACCCCTTCCCCCCCAGAGAAGGCGAGCTGTCCTTGGGATGCTCAAGCCTTCTCCCCCCAGCTGGCCCTCCAGTTCTCCTGGGCTCATTCCCAAACCTTGGTCGCTGGCTTTGTAAGTGGAAATCCAACCACTGCACCAGTGGGCTGGCCCCCTAATAGATTTATTTGATTGGATGATGAAAGGATTGACCGGGGGGGTAGTGGATATAGCCTACCTAGACTTTAGCCAGGCATTTTATAGTTCCACAGGAAAGATTAAAAAACAAATTAGCCATCCTGGGAGTGGGTATCAGGTTGGTAGCCTAGGTACACAATTGGCTGGAGAACATCACATGGATGGTAATAGTAAACAGAGACCACTCTGAAGAAAGGGGGGTTACTAGGTCTGATCCTTTTTAATGTCTTTATAAGAGACACTTGCGAAGGACTAGAAGGAAAAGTATCCCGCTTTGCAGATGACACAAAGATCTGCAACACGGTTGATACACAAGAGGGGTGGAAAGAATGAAATGGGGATTGGCAATGTTGGAGGAATGGCCAAAAGTATGGCAGTTTGGATTCAACACAAATAAATGCAAAATAATGTACCTGGAAAACAAAAACACAGGGGAAGAGTACACAATGGTGGGGAGGTAATAACAATTACAAAAATGGAAAAGGACCTGGGGGATGACCAAAAGGTAAGCAAGCAATGTGAGAAGGCATTACGGAGGGTTGAGGGGATACTAGGATGTACAGGAAGAGGCATCATCAGTAGAAAGAAGGAAGTTGTTATCTCTCTTTACAGGCAGTTGGTGAGACCACACCTGGAGTACTGCATGCAGTTCTGGAGACCCCATCTCCACAAAGACATAGACAGGATGGAAGCAGTCCAAGGAGGGCAACTAAAATGGTACAGCGTCTGCACAGAGCTATATGAAGAGAGAATAAAGAGCCTAATATGTATACCCTTGAGGAGAGGAGGGCATGATAGAAACTTTCAAGTACCTCAAGGGAATCAACAAAGACCAGGAGGGTAGCATCTTTCAGGAAAAGAGATGTACAAGAACTAGGGGGCAAAATTTGAAGATAGAGGAGGGATGGCTCAAAGGCAAAGTGAGGAACTAATTTTTCACGGAGAGATTTCACTGGAGATGGGAAGGTGGTTCCGGCTGATTGGAGGGTATCCAGTGTGGGGCTGCTTCACAAGAGTGAGGACAGGGATAATCTGAAATTACAGACCAGTCTGTCTAACCTCAACCACAGACATACAGCTGGAAAACATCATTAAGGAACAATATGTTAATTTCTTGGAAGCAAACTGGTTGCAGGGACAGGAGGCAACACGGTATTGAGGAAGGGAGATCTTGCCAAACTAACTTAATTGACTTCTTTGATTGGCTCTCAGAGGAGTTGGACAAGGGCCAAGCTGTGGATGTGTTGCATTTTGACTTTAGCAAGACTTTTGATTCTTATCCACATAGAAAACATATATAATAGCTGGATGAATATGGGGTAGGGAACAAACTGGCCAGGTGTATAGGGACTCAGCTGGGAGGTGGAATGCAGAGAGTGATCAATTATGGGGCACACTCTGAGCTCAGGGGAGCCATTAGCAGGATTTGGTGTTCTTCAGTATCTTCATTTGCAATATAGGTGAGGAAATCCAGAATGAGGTGTGTCTCTGCTGATGTTACTATGATTTGCAACATGTTACAAACATATGAGGAAGATAGAGATAGAGAAGTTGAGAGACCTGGGGAAATTAGAATGGTGGTCCATACAATGGCAACTAATGCTCAAAACAAAAAAGGGAAACAGAGAAACTGTTAGCAGAAAAGATCATTAGTCCATCCAATCTGACCTCTGTTACTCTATCCTACCCCATGACATAATGTGTTGTCAGGGTCCTTTCCTTTACATCCCCTTTTGCCCCTTGCCTTACTGTCACCATGCATCTGTAAAGCTTTTACTTAATCCTAGCAGTGTTTAAAACTATTAACAGTTCTTGAACCCATCATCTCTGTTGGTAAGCTGTTCCACAGTTAAACCACTCTTTCTGTAAAATAAGATATTTTCACATTTTCCATGAATCTCCCACTGCCAGCTTCTATTTATGTTCCTGTGTTCTTGATTCACCAGTCCAGTTAAATATTTCCCCACAACCTACCTGTTTATTCATTTCTGAAGTTCAAATGTTGTTATTAAAACTTTTTCAACATACAACAAACAGCATGTACTGATAAAAGGCAGACAGGGAACATAGCAGTATAACTAGTACTATAAAAAGTAAGACAATACCATGGTGATCCTAACTTTTACACTTATTTGAGAACATCATATGGTGAGTCCAACTAATATGTTAAGCTCTCTGTTATATCTCTCCTGTCCCTTCTGGTCTTCAGCAATTACTTGTTCAGGGCTTTAAGCCAGTCATCATAGGATCTGCCTTGCTGGTCTTGATTTTTTTTTAATTACTGTAACCAGTACTGTCCCTAGCCTGTCTTTGTCTTTTGATAGGTGGGGTCTCCAAATCTGGGCACAGAATTCCAGCTGTGGCATTATCAGTGATCTATAAAGACTGAGGCAGTGTCACCTCCTTCCTCCTGCTGTCAAACCCTTTGTGGATGCACCCCAACATTCTGAGTGCCTTACTGCAGGCTATGTTACATTGGCTAGTTTGTTGTAGGGAGTCACTTATTATAATCCCTTTCCTCAATGGTAGTGTCTAACTTAGCTCCTACCAAACAATATTCAATCATGGGTTCTTATTCTTGGTTCCAACCATTGAGACCATCGGCATTAGTGTACCCGGTCATCAGGGTGCCATGTCAGGATTTTGCTGACCCCTGTTTCTTGCAGGGGGGCTGCACCCTGTGTGCCCCCCATATGTCCACCTTTCTCAGGATTCTAACTTTGAGGGAGGCAGACCTCGGGAAGGGGGTACGAATCCTGAAATCAGTGCCCTGATGTGCCAGCACACAAATGCCAGTGTGCTAATGGCTGGACGGGATTGTTCCTTATGTGCATCTCCTTGAACAGAGCTTAGTATAATCTGGGAAATAAGACATCTTGCCTTGTATTCCTTCTCCTCTGTCACTGCTGAACATATTGAAAAGACAGGCCCCATGACTGAACCTTGTGGCACACCACTCATAACCTACTGCTCCCCCGACTTGATCCATTTTACCACTACCCTCTGCTGTCCCTGCTAATCCAGCATTCTACACATCTAGTTAAATTCTTCACTGTTCCCAGATCCTCAAACTTCATCAGCAAGTTTCTATGGCACATACTGTAGTTGAAAACCTTGCTGATGTTAAAGCAGAGCAAATCCATTGTGTGTCCTTTGTCCACTGCCCTAGTTACCTAGGCAAAGAATACTCTCAGGTATGCCTGATAAGACTTCCTTTCCATGAACCCATGATGTTTACTGTCCTGGATCCCATTTCTCTCCAGGTAGTTCACTTGGTCGTCTTTGATTATAGTCTCCATTAGTTTACCTGCTACGGAGGTAAGACTAATGGTTCTGTAGTTTCTGGTTGCACTTTGTCTCCTCCCTTTTGGAGGGGGACTATGTTCATTGGCCACCAGTCATTCAGAACCACCCTGTCAGCAGCTCTTGAATAGCCTTGCAACAGGTTCAGTCACTTCTGATGCCAGTTTCCAGTGCAACTGGGTGTATCCCATCAAGCCCTGAAGCCTTGTTTATTATCAGGGCTGCTAGCCCTTTTCTGACCCTTTCTTCAGTAAACACCACCTGCCCAATTTCTGGGATCCCTCATGCAGCAGCCTTCATGTTGATTTCTGGCAAGGGTTGCTGTCCTCTGCTGTGAACACTGTGCAAAACTAATAATTTAGAACAGCTGCCTTCTGCTTTCCCTCCTCTATTAAACTGCCCCATCTGTCAGCCTAGTAATTCCTCTTCTTGTCTTCCTTTCTCCCTAATGTTATCTAAAGAATCATTCCCCTTTTGAGCCCCTCCACAATATGCAGCTCAGTGACTGCCTTTGCACCCTGACCACCTTCTTGTCCTCCCCATCCTTAACTGGTATTCCTCCATTCCACGTCTCCTTGTTTTTCTGTGTATCTAATGAAGTCCCTTTTTTATAGTCTTCACTGCCTTGATTAATTTCTTTAAGAAACAGACTAATCTCTTTGTAACCATTCTCAGACATCACTTAGAGACCTCTAAAATGGTCCCTTTCATTACACCCCACCTCTCCTTCACCATCCCCATTTCATCCTCTCCTCTCTGCTTACCCTTGACTAGTTCCTACATCTGGTCAACACCTGCACTTGTAAGTGGAAAGTGATGCACATTGGGATACAAAAACCCTGAAATGGAGGAGTAAGGATGGTACAGACAGCTGTGGAGAGATACCTGGGTATCATCATTGGTGACAGCCTCAAGTCCACTACACAGTGCAACAAAGGGTATGGGAAAGCACATAGGTTCTGAGATACCTAGGAAGGGGATTTGATAGCAGGAAAAGGGAAGTGATACTTGATCTGTACAGGTGTCTGGTAGGGCTGCACCAGCAGAACTGCATGCAGTTCTGAAGTCTGCACCTCAACAAAGACAGGAACCACATAGAAACCCAACAAAGGAGGTTCACAAAGATGGTACTGATTCATCAAAGGAGGGTGAATGAAAAAAGGGTGATTAACATGCACATGTATGTACTGGAGGCCAGGACGGAAAGGGCGATATGAATGAGACATATACGATCTTATAAGAACTCATAAGGGGGAATTGTAAGGACTGTTCATGATAAATGAGGGCATTGTAGCAAGTAGACATGTATGAAGAGTGGTGTGTGGAAGAGTAAGATGGGACATGAGGAATTTATTCTTCACATTGCTGGAATAGACTGCCTGGAGAGGTTTCTGTCGAAGCCAAGACTGTGATGAGGTTGAAACTGGGGTTGAACAGTAACAAAATAGTGGGATCCACAGGAAACAATTAGGATGGAATGCATGGGAAAAGGGGTGACAACATGCCACTATGTCTATCAGATCAATAAATCCTGCCTAGTGTAAGGCCAAGCATGGAGCAGTGCAGGAAAATGGATAATGTGGAGGACATCTGGGTCTTTTTCTGCTGACGCAGTCTACTTTATGATTCTGTTTCTATGTAACAATGTATGAATTATTACCCCAATGACAAACATTTTAAGAATCAATATAAAAATGAGGCAATTTTAACTTTATCTGAAGTTCATTAATAAAATACCTTCCTTAATCAAAAAACATATAATTTATTTTTTTTTACCTTGTGTTGCAGTCATTTCCTTCTAGTAATCATGGAACAATCATCTTCCTTTCAATATAGTCTTAAGATAATAAGTAAGACAGATCTGCAATATTTTCAGACTCAGATTTTTTACCTATCTCTACTAGGTTCCCAGATCTGTTTGTAGTGAAAGTTGTCTATATGGTTTCCGAAAAGTAAAACAAGAAGGAAAACAAATTTGCTGTTTTGACTGCATCCCTTGTTCAGAAGGAGAAATTGCAAATCAAAGTGGTAAGAGCATAACAAGAATATAGTAGACACACTTCTGAAACTTTGATTGGTATGATATTGTTGAGATACTGACTTGTAGACAAGGGCAACTGACATTCAATGTACTTTTAATGCCTTGCCTTCGCTAATGTTAATACTTCTTTAATCCAATTTTTCATATCTCAAAAAGTGAGTCAGTCATTTCTTTATATTCTCCCCTGCCCAGTGCTACAAGACTATTGGAGCAGTCACCACTGCTGTATTGCCATATAACCCTCAACAACCTATCATATACAATCCTGCAACTATAGTTCCAAGTCTGACTTGCTAATATAAAGGCTATTCAGAACACACCCTAAAAAAGGGAAGTAGCAGACCCAAAGGTCTTGAAACCATATTTACATTGGAAGCACATGAAAGCATCATATAGTGATGTTTGGTCAGTCTTTGCAAGGGCAGATATTTTGTTCTGATGCCAAGATCAGGGCTTAATACATAAGCAGTGCTGGAGGCAGGATCATACCAGATACCTAGGTTGGATGTAATATTTCTAATATATGGTTCTTGAAAGTGTTGTGTGCCAGCTAATATTTATTGTCTAAGAGTTGATGAAGCATGTTTTTAACAAAAAAATAGTTTTTTTCATAACTGGGCAGTTTATATTTTCTAGTTTCAAGTTTATCAGGACTGGTATGCCATTATTAGATTTAAACAAATGAAAAAATCCATAATTCAGAAAAGTAGAAACATATGCACAGTTGGCAATATAAAATTCACATACAATGCCCCTCTAATTTGTGTCATATAATTTGAAACGCTTACATAAATACTTTTAAAATATTGTATAAAACACTGACCAAACTGAACTATTTTATTGGTTAAAACACAACACCTAACTATTGATTATTTACCTTGAAACTGCACAGTTCATAATTAACCTGCATTATGGCACATTGTCTTGAAACATTTAATCTAAAGGTTTAAGTGTTGGATAAAAGAAAGTGGCCCCTGTGTTAGATATTAGGTCCAGAGTGTTCAGTCCAGTCATGCTCGGTCTGTTTGGTTTAGCCAAATTACACAAAGAAAATGATTTTTTAATTAAAGCAGGTACTATGCAACCACATAAACCATGTTCATCAGATTCATTTGGGAAGAAATGGGGTCCTAAATGTCTGTAGGAAAGTCAAATTGCATGGCAATGGTCAAATGGATATAGTTTTTAAAAATCAGGAGATTGCTAATAAAGTACTGGTATAAAACAATTTTAGATAACAACACCTGTGCTTGGTAGATGACCTCCCCTGGGTCCAAAATAAAACTACACAGACAGAGTGTGAAATGGGTGTTGCAATGGCTAATAATGAAAATGTCAAAATTAACAATGAGTTTTATCAAGTCCCTACTAACAAGAGATTTCAAATACTTGCTGGGCACAACTGAATAAATCTTAGTAATATGATCGGCTGTGCTTGCCCAGGTATTTCTTCAAGCCATGACTGCCCCCAGGATATGGAACTTTGCAGTATGCCCTGGAATATCACTGGTATGGATTCTAAATTTATGGATACAGATTGGATTTCTTTAATTACACAACTTCCTATAATATGCCTACAGGAGACTTGGCATAACTCTCAACAGAATATGACGTACATGATTATCAACTTTTTCATAACCAGGTAAAAAGGAGAGGTAGTTTGACAGAAGAGTTGTCAGTCTTATGATATTTATTAAAATTGGTGTCTTTGACTGTATAGATAAACTAAGTGAAGCATATCATCATCTGAAAATTAGGATTAAAAAGAAAGAAACCTGCCTGCTGGAGCAGCAGCAAGGTATCCATCTGCAGTGTTGACATCCTGGGTTCAGGAATGGAAGTCACAGGGATGGCCAGGGGAGAAGGACAGAGCATCCCATGGACCGATCTCCTTCTCCAAGAGGAGTATGTCGAGCACAATGCGGACCTCTGGCAGAGGCTGAGGGTATTGCTGCAGCCAGCACAACAGGCATGGGCTGGAGAGGATGCCGATGTCATTTCACATGCCCCCACGGAAGGAAATTGCAAAAAAAAATTGCCAGCCACTAAAGACAGTCCCTGCCTCTGCATCTGCTCCCTACCATAGACCAAAAGTCCACTGGGAGGGAGTTCTGCTCCTGTGACATCACTGGCAGGGACAAGCTGGGGTCTTGTGACTGTGTTCTTCTGGGATGAGGTGCCTGCCCAGTGTCTCTGCCCAGGGGGAGAAGCCTGGAGATGAGTGGGAACGGTGAGCGAGAGATGGGGACCAGAGCCTCCTGAGCCAGTGAGGAAAAACAAAAATGAGACACTGATCATTCTTTTTAATATTTATATCCCACCGGACAATCAAAATTCCATACAATCAATATGTGGGAGGGTTTAAGAAATGACATTACAGAGGCCCAGATAAACTGCCCTGATGGCAATCTACTTCTCCTGGGTGACTTACACTAAATGTTATAATAGGATCCTTTGATTGTCCTCAGAATGTATTAATACAAAATTGGATTTATCCAACAGCCCATAAGTTTCCCAGACTGACTACCGACATGAAGGTAAAATATAATGATCAATGCTTAATAGAACTAATGGAAATTAATCAATGATTTCCATTAAATGTAAGAATTAGGGTTCACTTTAATGGCTCTCTGACTTATGTCTCATCCCAGGGTTCACCAGTTCTAGATCTGTCAATTTGGAATGGGCCTATGGATTTTTGGACAGAGCTTCTATTTTTGACTAGGTATAGAAATGATCACTTTCTACTAGTGTGGAGGAGTACTCTTCCTCAAAATCACTTTTAATTGTCAACTTCTTTCCTAATTTTATAAAGTTAGAAATTAGATATTCCAAATATATTAAATGGACAACGGTAGCTGAGATAGATGTTAAAAATAAGACCAACAGTTTTCTAGCTGAACGGTCCCTAAAATTAGAGAAGAATGGCCCTTTTGAGGAAATAGTTGAAAGCTTGTGGGAGTTCCTTAAATGAACAAAACACATGCCTTATGAAGAAAAGCTTTATAAACACAAGGAGCAGGACATTAGGAGTTGGTTTGACCTGGAGTATAAGAATAAGAAACAAAGGTTAATGGTTTCTGTTAGAGTGGTCAGAAAATGTAAAAATAAGGAAGATGGCAAGGAACCTAAACTTGAAAGAAAACAACACAAGATCTTTTTGGAAAACAAAAACAAAAGACTATTATAGGGCACAGTGGTCTAATATGTTATCTACTATTTTAAAAAAGGACACACAGGCCTTTTGGACCCTAGTAGCCAAGGAGTTTAAGGAGTACAAGGTGGAAATGGATGTATATATTTCTAAGGAACTATGCATGCAGTATTTTCTAGAAATGTTTCATGATCCGATGGTTGAAAGAGACCTTACACCTCAGGTCCCAAAATATACTGTACAAATTTGTTGCAGAAAACTTCATTACACATTAATGTGCTGAAATTGAATACATTTCCAATGCCAGATACAATCCTTGCCAAAGCATATCTCTGCATGATTGTTTCCTGGTCAAATAATTAGTCAATTTGTTTTAATAAATGTATACTGAAGAAATCTATCTCTAGGTCTTGAAGAGGCCCAGAGATAAATCCAATTTTCAAAAAGGGTAATATATATGATCCAAAAATGTATAGACCAATCAGTCTTACTGATACTTTAGCTAAGATTTTCACCACGGTCTACTTAGGGAGATTGAAATTGCAATTTAAAAGTGTGTGTGTGTGTGGGGCGTATCTCACCACTGCAAGCAGATTTTTGGAAGGCACTCAACCCCAGATAACTGTTGCATTTTTCAGCACCTCTTAGAAAAATTTGTGAAACTAAGTGGTCCAAAAGTTTACACTGCATTTATTGAATTCAGCACAGCTTTTGACTCAATTGACAAAAATATATTATGGGATGTTATGAAAGAATGTGGAATATGTCAATCCCTGGTTAACATGAGTAGAAATGTATATACAGAAACCTGAGCTTAAGTAAGAGCTGGGGCAAGGTGCCAACTATAAAATATCTTCCCCACTAATAGGACTGAAAGACAGGAGTGATTTCTAGCTCTTATGCTCTTTCAATTTACATAAATAAGCTTTTAGTAGCCTTTGAGACTCTTGACTCTGACTCCCTAGAAATGGTCTCATATCATGTACTGCACTGCCTTACACTGATGACTTAGCTTTGTTTCACTACTCTGCAGTGACCTACAAAAAAAATTCAGTGTCCTAAATGATCATTCCAAAAAGTTGGCTTTAAAGTTGTGTATATCAGGGTATAAGATAGTCTCATTTGGGAGATGTAGGAAAAAATATTCTTGGAAATTTCATAATACCATTGGAGGTAGTTAAAACATATTGCTATCTAAAGGTAATCTTTTTGGAGAATCTTTCATGGAATGTTTACCTTAAAGGCTCCTTGGCAAAAGTCAAATCTACTATAGTTTGTCTAAAAAGATTGAATTACTTATATGAGGGTCACTCCATTAAACCATTGGTAACTGCAATACAAGCAAAATATAACATTCAAATCTGGTGTGATGATAAGGTTTGGGATCTGTCTCCTATAGAAACTCTTAAAAACAAGCCATGCAAGCTGGCCCGGTGGTGCTGAATGTTGAGATGCTGGATGCCACACCTCACACCATCATGGTGACTCTGGTTCAAGAATGAGCATAGGCTGTTGGGGTCAGTGGGGGGGAGCAGGATTTAGCTGCTGTGAGGTGGTTCTACTCTCCCAGGGAAGGATGAGGGGTTTCCCCAATCCTTGGTTGCCACTTGGTGAAGAATGGGTGGTAAGGTGAAGCTATGGGGAGCCCGTTGATTGCCAAGGGAGGAGTAGATGGGTCTGGAACCAATGCCATGGAGCATGTGTGTCCCTCCACATGCACACACTGCTATGTGCTGGGGTCCCAGGACAGTGGAGAGAAAAACTGTGAAAAAATGGTAAAATATAAATACAAAAAACAAAAGAAAAACAACAACAAAAAAAAAACCTAGCCATGCAAGTGCTACCTGCAGCTTTGGATGTTAACAAATCCATTCCAAGCTGCTTTGAAAGGACTGAATTGGGTATAAAAAGCTTACAAGCAATAATCAATAGTTAAATAATCAACTTTTGGATCAGACTTACTAGATTACTGAAAGAAAGATTAGTTAAAACATGCATAAAAGAGAAAGTCTTCCGGAAAGTTATTGATTGCTGGCCACCACCTTGGCAGGAGCATGTAACACATCTCCTGTTGACATATGACCCGGAGAGTCTATCAAGATGTGCTAGTAAAAACATATCTATTAGTTATAAAATATAAACCCTACACTGCTCATAAAATCTCAGCTGTCTATGAGAGCAGAGACTTGCATGCCATGCGACGGAGGAGGAGGAGGAGGAGTCTGCAATGTGTGCAGCTGCAAGGTAGGCAGCACAAGGTTACTGCACACCACCACCCCACAGTGTGCACACCTTGTGGCATTTGGTGTCTTTAGAAAAACTAAACCCTGAATAGGACTTCATCTGCAGATCAAATTCTGTCCGATTTAAGAAACAGATGAAACAGAGCAACAAACGGGCTGAACATTCGTGTTTTTTTACCACGTTCAAGAATTGCAGTTAAATCCTACACATTTATGAGGAGACTGCTGCTGACCATTACAAAACACTGTACAAGTAAGATACAGAAGTAAGAAACAGAATATCTGTTTCCATTTAATAACCAAGTTCTGTCAGCTTTACTTTAAAAACTTGCCTCAAACTCCCAGTAATTAAAAAGTCTTCTGATGGACTTCTCTGGTACTAGCTGAGAAATGCAGACCTTATACAGAGTCTTGCAACTTCAAGGAGGCATGAGCTTGAAAGACCCATACAGAGGGAAGACCGAGAGAATAGATCAGAGGGATTTTGCTAGCACGCATGTCTGGAATGGCAAAATAAGGACTTTTTGAGATACATGTCAGATGTCAAACTTCTTTAATCCTCATAACTTTGAGTCTTTATTATTGTCATGGGAACAGTCTTAGCTCTGTTAAAATCTGCAAAACACTAAGTTCTGTTCCCAGGGCCAGTTCATTTGAATAAAAGGCCTGTCAGGCCACCATTTAGTCATTTCACTGCAATTTTGACAGCGATTGCCCCGGGATATGAAGTGTTTTTGCCATAGCCTTATTGTACCTCAGAAAAGAAGAGTCTTTCTTTCAAGTTGAAGAGAATCTCAGTCTAAAAACTTTGTGACATTCTGCTTTATGAACAAGGAAGATCAGAAGGTAGATATCAATAAAAAAAGAATTGACAAACGTTTCCAAAATTCAAGTGCAAAATCGCTTAAATTACCTGAAGCAAAAAATAAAGAAGTGTATAAGCAAGCAAAAGAGTGGGTCAAGGAGTTAAACAGAAAAAAACTCAAACAATTGTGGCTACCATTTAAAAAGTACTGTAGCCTAGTGGGCCCTTCATTTGAAAAGATGAGGCCTAAAATAGATACAGATAAAACGAAGGAAAAAATGGAGAAAGCAACAGCAAATTCAAGAAAACATATTCAGGTGGGCTTAGAAATCAATGAAACAACAGAAGACTCCAACTTACAACCTGAAGAGGAAACTGTAGCAACAAGAACAAAATGCACCAGACACCACTAATAAACCACCTACAAAAAGCTTTGAACAGAAGTGGACTCAAGGCCATGCCCCAGACTGGGCAAAACAACTGATATATAATTTTCAAACATTTTAGTCTTTGTTGGATATACCACAGCAGTTACCAGATGCAATGTTTAATTTAAAAGAATCTCTTTCCAGTGCAGATACTAAACTAGAACAAGTCATCAAAAGAATTCATGAACTGGAATTTCGTCAGTCCCAGCTTGAGGACTCCATGAGTTCATTGCCAGAAGAACTAAAGTCAATATTTATAGGTATTATCTTGGGGCCAATTCCAAAATGGGATACACATGGTGCAAGGTGTCTTGTACAAAACCCAATGGCAAAGTCACACCTTGTGACATGTGTTACGCCAACCGCAATTTAGAAAGGTGACCTGCAACAAGGTGCAGGTTGCCTGTGTCACAGGTGGGCTACACCACGGGCTATACCAGAATCCCCCTGCAACTTGATGTAAGGGGGTTGCCAGCATCAGTTACAGCACGATTCAAGGAGGGAAGCCAATGGAATGGCAAACGCTGTTCTGAGATGGCCACAGTAGACAGTGCTCTAAATACTGTTAGACCAGCTAATAACTGATCTAACCGCATGCTATGGCCATGGTGGGTGCACATCTTTGCCCAGTGCCCCACCAGCCACCCCCCCATGGTCCCACTGAGGCCCCCACTCATTCCCCACTGGAAGGGCTGTCCTCTGTGGGCTGCTGGCACCCCCATGCCCCCTTCCCCAGCCAGTGCCCTGCAGGGCAGTTCTCAGCCTGGTGCACCACTGTGCCACCTTTGACATGCATGTCATGCACACCATGGTGGAATGGGGCCCCCAACCACCCCCACCAGCCCTGCATAGCATTTCCATGGTGTCAGGGTGCAGGGAAGGGGGGCCATACCATTCATCTTGTGCCCTGTTGGAGGGCAGTAATGCAGCCTGCAGCACCATTGTGAGTGTACTATTCCTTTGGCACACCACTGGAGGTGCCACAAGTCGCAGGACGTAGTCACAGGGGACCCTGCCTGTTCTGGAATCTGACACAGGTTAACCGGCGTAGTGGTTTACGTGACAACTCGCATAAGCTGGCAAGTGTGCCATATATCCTAGAATCAGGCCCTTGATCGCATGGAAGATCTGTAAGCAGAAAGACATTTGCAAAATATAAGTATGGGATGTCTGAGTCCACTGTTCTTGCAGTCAGATTTAGTAAATTATCTGATCCAGTGGACAAGCTGTATAGCTGTAATAATACTGTGAATGAAGGTCTGTTGCATGTAATGCTTGCTTTCCCATGGTACAACAAAGCTAGAAGAATTTAAATTGTGCATGTATTAGAATCATTGTCCCCTATTGATGAAATTATGCTTTTATTCACTGCTGAAAATTAATTTATTACTAGAGTAGTCCAACATTTAGTAAAGATTCAAAATGTCAGAAAGAGAATGTCTCTGAAAAATGTGAAGTGAACTTTTCAATAAGTTAAGAAATGTTTTTTTTAGAACTTATGTATCTCACAGTATTGTGAGTTTGTCTTTGATAGAATATATTGTCTATGCTTTACTTTTAAATGTACCATAAAATTGTAATGATCGTCTTTCTGATCAAACAATAAAGAGAAACTATTTCTACTGTGTTTGATTATTTAATAAATGTTTTAAGCATAATATTCCACACTGGATGTGTGACAATGTTGTAATGCCTCACTGACTGGTTGGTTGACAACTCGTCCAGGTCATTTGGTTATTACAGAATTGCTGCAAACCCTGCCATTCATTACATAATCTGCCTAGCCACAATTTAATAAAAAGAAAATTGTTTTCTTTCAAATATATATGTTCTACTTTTTAAATGCAAAAACCCAATCTATTGACCATAACTTTATTTGGTTGGAGCAGGCCCTTGGGACCAGATTTCAGAAAAGTAGATATCAACTGGATCAGGCATCTGGTCCAGAACAAATAAGTCATATTGTATGGCATAGGAAGTGTGGAAAAAAGATGGGGAGTAATAAGGCCGTTCCTGAGACAAAAAAGTACGTGCATGAGAATGGTAAACAAAATAAATAGGTACAAGGATCAATATGGTTCTCGGGCAAAGTCAGGGAGGCAAGGTGGGTCAAGAAAAAAGCCTTCGCCAGATTAAAGGAGAAACAGGGGAAGGAAAATGGGAAGAGTCCCGAATGAGAACAAGAGAATCCAAGAGAGCATTCAGAGAAGCAAATGCAGACATAGAGTTTCATTTTGCAGAGGGGGTCAAATATGGGGAAAACAGTTCTTTAGATACATTAGAGAAAAAGTGAAGGGATGAACTGTTAGGCTATCAAAGGGAGGCAATGTATTAGAAGAGGACAAACTCAGAGCAGCCGTCCTTAGTGATTATTTCTGCTCCGTCTTCACTAGGGAAAACAGTGGGCCTCTGCCAGACAGTGCCATAAAGGCAGCTATAAGGGGGATCACATAAATAAAGTAACACACATTTATCAGTGAAACAGTCAGTAAATGGGTAGCAGCTCTAAACATAGATAAGGCCCAGGGGCCAGATGGAATACATCTGAGGGTGTCCATGCTATTGACATCAGAACTAACTGAACCACTGTCAGGGCTATTCATCAGCTCAGTTCAGATGGGGTAGCTGTTAAAAGACTGGAGGGTAACAGACACTGTTTTTCTCCTTAAGGAGCAACAGGGTAACTACAGACCTGACAGTCTTACCTCTTTAATAGGTAAAGTGAAGGATATACTGGTTAAAAGGACCTCATCGACTGCCTGGAGAATAACAGACTCAAGATAGTAAACAGCATGGGTTTGTGGCAGGGAGGTCTTGTCAGACCAATTTAATAATTTTTCTTTGGCTATTTATTTATTTGAATTTTGGTATGAAATTAGTGGATAAGGGCCATGCTGTGGATTTACTTTACTTTAAGTTCAGCAAGGCTTTCGACACAGAGCTTCACAGAAAGTTGCTGAAGAAGCTAGCAGATCTGGATGCAGCAAAGAACAAAGATAGATGGTTAGGTACTTGGTTGGAAGGGAGAAGGCAGAAGGTGGTGGTTAATGGAGTCAAATCAGATAAAAGGGAGGTCATGAGTGGTGTGCCACAGAGATGGGTCCTGCATCCTGCCCTGTGTTCATCAGCAACATAGAAGAAGGAATTCAGGGCAAGATGTGTCTCTTCGCAGATGACGTGATATTCTGTGGAAGGGTAGACAGCAAGTAGGGGATTAGGAAAATGCAGAGATATCTGCAAGGCTAGAGATATGATCTACTGTTTTGTAGTTGAAATTCAACACCAAAATGTGCAAGGTGATGCAAAAACCCCAGGAAACATAGAAACATAGACTTTGATGGCAGAAAAGGACCACTTGGCCCACCTAGTCTGTCCATTTCCCTTCCTACAGATAGGCCGCAGATTCTAGTTAACCAACAGCCTATTTCTTCCTACCCCCCGAGAGAGAGTACTAGGTGAGAGGGCAAGGCTAAGCACTACCACTGATGATAGATATACGATAGATATATCTCATCATTAGTAACACCCTGAAACAATCAACTCAATTTAACAAGGCCTACAACAATGCAAACAGGATAATGGGATGTGTTGGAAGGTGTTATGACAGCAGAAGAAAAGAGGGACACTGCCTCTTTATAGATCACTGATGACACCACACCTGAAGTTCTGTGACCTGTTCTAGAGTTCTCATCCAAGGAAATATAAGGGAATGCTGAAGATTGTGCAATGCAGTGTGATCAAAAGGATTTAGGGTCAGAAGGGAAGGTCTTATGGGGATCAGCTCAAGGCACTGAACATGTACAATACTTACTGGAGGCCTGACAAGTGTGGGGAGATACAGTATGATACGTACTTTCAAGTTCAAGAAAGGAATAAACAAGATAAATTGTGAGGAACTATTTAGCATGAGTAAAGATTCAGGAACACAGAGGCATGAGTCGAAACTGCTGGGGAGGAATTTCAAGAGTGATGTCAGAAGGCTGTATTTTTCTGAAAGGGTGGTTGAGCCATAGAACAGTATTCCAGTTGATGTGATGGGTGCCCAAACCATTAATGCTTTCAAACATGGCTGAGACAGAGTGAAGGGTCTAGTCATTGTTAAGTGCTGTAGCAGTAGGGTGGTGAGCATGGGGTTAGATAGTGCAAGTTAGAACCCGATATGGAAATGTTTGATAGGGTGCTAGGGGCAGACTGGCAAGAACATTTGATCTTTTAATGCCATAATTGTCTATTTATCTGAAAGATGTGCATCTATGCTGCTCTGTTTTAGAAAGAAATACATTGTAAAAGCTGGATCCCAATGAAGATGAGAAGTTGCCGGTCACCTGCGTGCCCTGGGTAAATACATAGTAACAAAGCGTTAAAGCAGGACTCCACTAAAACAAGATATTGCATTTCCAATGTGCTATCCTGGTTAAATACACTACAAAAATGAAACAAACAGGATCGCACAGCAAAAGATATAGTGCAACTCAGCTGTGCTGTCCCAGTTCTATGTGACAATAGCGAGGAAAAGATGCCGCCAATCAAAAAGAGTGAACCCAAAAGAGCATCAAGCAAAACAGCGCAAAGCACTACAGCGTATTCCAACATTAGTGTTGGTACAGTTACTTTTTTTGTGTGGGGCTCACACAACCCTCATCATTAATATAACTTTCCTGGGGGGGGATGACACTGAGGTATATGTAAGAACTCAGGATGGGAGCTACTGCACAAGGAGCCACAGGTTAGGAGTGGCAAAACATTGGGGGAGGGGTAACCTGAGGGTGGAGAGGGGGGAGTTGGGACAGTGGGTTGAATGGTACTCCAGCAACCACCAGAAAAACAAAAATAAAAAAATTTGCCACATTCAGTACCAAACCTGGGAACAACATCCACACAGGAAGTGACTCTAGTCGCTACATCACACAGGCAGCTCAAAAAGTGCCTGACCAACAACTCCCATATACTTAATGAAAAACATAAACAAAAGTACTGAACTTAAAATTTGCTGTTATATAGAAACATGGACTTTGATGGCAGAAAATGACTGCTTGGTCCACCCAGTCTGCCCATTTTCCTACCTATTGGATAAGCAGAAAATTCTAGTTAGCCAACAGCCTGCTTCCTCCTACTCCCCACTAAGATTGGCAATATGTTTGTCCCATGCATTCTTGAACTCTCCCACTGTTTTTGACCGCATGACCTCCTCAGGAAGGATGTTCTATGCGTCCACCATTCTCTCAGTAAAAAAATACTTCCTCACATTACCCCTGAGCCATCCCCCCCTCTATCTTCAAATTATGCCCCTTGTTTTTGCACTTCTCTTTTCCTGAAAGATGCTATGCTGTTATACTTTGTTAATTCCCCTGAGGTACTTGAAAGTTTCTATCATGCCCCCCCCCTTTTCTTGAGGGTATAAATATTAAGCTTCTTTAGTCTCTTTTTGTATGGTTTCTGGTGCAGACCCTGCACCATTTTACTTGCCCTCCTCTGGACTGCCTGCATCCTGTCTATGTCCTTGGGGAGATGGGGTCTCCAGAACTGCATGCAGCACTTCAGATGGGGTCTCACCAACTGTCTGTATGGAGGGATGACAACCTCCTATTTTCTACTGGTGATGCCTCTTCCTGTGCATCCCAGTATCCCCTCAGCCGTCCTTACTGCCTTCTCACATTGACTGCCTACCTTTAAGTTATCTGATATGACTACTCCAGGTCCTTTGCCATTTTTTTTGTTGTTAGTACCTCCCTCCATTGTATACTTTTCCACTGAGTTTTATTTTTCCCAGGTGCATTACTTTGCAATTCTTTGCATTGACTCTAAGCTGCCATATTTTGATCATTCCTCCAGCCTTACCAAGTCCCTTCTCATCCTTTCCACCCCACACCTTGTGTATCAACCCTTTTGCATATCATTGTGTCATCTCCAGAGAGGCATACTTTTCCTTCTAGTCCCTATACAATGTCACTTATAAGGACATTAAAGTGGACCAGCCCCAATACAGAACTCTGAGATACCCTGCTAGTAACTCCCCTTTCTTTGAAGTGGACTCTGTTTACTATTACCCTCTGCATCCTGTTGTCTAGCCAATTCTTTACTCAGGCGACCATCCTGGGACCCACTCCCAGGCTGGCTAACTTTTATTAATGTTTTGTGTGGGACTGTGTCAAATGCCTTGCTAACGTCTAGGTAGGCCATGTCTACAGACCCTACCTGGTCTACTACTTTGGTCACCCAATCAAATAAATCTATTAGATTCATCTGACATAAACTTCCCTCTGTGAATTCATGTTGCCTTGGATCCTGTGCCCCGTTGGCCTCTAGGTACTCAACAATTCTTTCCTTTAGACATGATTCCATCATTTTCCCTACCACTGAGATCAAACTAACAGATCTGTAGTTTCCTGCCTCTACCTTGCTCACACTTTTGTGAAGGGGAATCACATCCGCCTTCCTCCAGTCCTCAGGTACCACACCATCCTCCCATGATTTGTTAAAAAGCATTGTCAGTGGTGTCATTAGTTTTCCCCTTAGGTCTTTCAGAATTCTGGGGTGAATCCCATCAAGCCCCTTTGCCTTGTCCACCTTAAGTTTTAAGAGCTCTTTCAGGACCTTTTCTTCTCTGAATGGACAGATATTGATCTCCTTATCCACAGTGCTTCTGTTGTTTGGTTTAGGTACACCCCCTTTCTCTTTTTTTGTGAATACTGAACAAAAGTATCCATTCAGTATCTCTGCCTTTTCTCTGTTACATTCTGCCCTCTCCCTCCCCTTTATATAGGATCACTATCTCAGCCTTTCTTTGCTCACTAATGTATCTAGAAAAGGTTTTTTCTCCCTTCTTAACTGAGTTAGCTATCTTTTCCTCAGTTTGGGCCTTTGCTATTCTAACTGCCTTCCCCTCCTTCTTCTGCTTTAACTGATAGAGTTCTCTTTCCTGCTCCTTCCGTGATTCCTTATACTTTCTGAATGCTGTCTTTTTCTCCCTAACCTTCCCCACCATTTCTTCAGAGAACCATAGTGTTTTTTTTTTCTTCATTTTGATTTATTTGCTTTTCACAAAGGCTTGTTGCTTCTCTAATGGCACTTTTGATTTTGCCCAATTTTTACTCCACCCCTCCTTCCTATCCTTTTACTAGTGCATTCCTTCAGCACACTCCCATTCTGTCAAATTCAGCCCTCAAAAAGTCCAGTACCCTTGCTTTTGTATGGCTTGACTCTAGTGCTGTGCACCACTTACTGAACATAGAAACATAGAATCTGTGGGCAGATAAGAACCACATGGCCCACCTAGTCTGCCCCTTTTCCCTATTCACTGCTTCAGACTCAGATCTTATTTGATCAATGGCTCTCCTATTCTGCAAATCTCTGAAGTGTCCTCATGTCTATCCCAACACTAAGCTTAGCATGACTGAAATGGAAGTGTTACCTCTGAGAGTGTCATTATACTTACATGGACACCAAGAGCCATTTTTTGCAGCTCAAGATACTGCTGCTTTGGTACCGTACACCTTCATCTCTATACTCCAACGGCTTTATACAAAATTCTAACTGTTGGCGATGTCAGCATCCTGGGGCAGATCTACTCCATATTTTGTGACATGACCTTTGCTTTCACATTTCTGGGCATTTATAACTCAGGATTGCTCCACAGTACTGGGCCTCCAGGTTAACATTTCTGATCCCAAACTCCTTTCAGGACATACCATTTCCCTCGTTGCTCTAACTTGACCTCAGAATCAATGGATTGTACTTGCACTTATAGAGGCTAAATGACTTGTACTTATGTATTGGTGTAAACCTACTCCCCTGACTCACCTCCAATGGCATGTGGCACTAGCTAGATTAGCTACACTAGAATGCCTATCTTGTACTCACCTAGGTTGTATGGACCAATATGCTGCCAGATGGGAAGCCTATCTCCAATATTCTCTTTGCAAAACTCCTAACCTAGGCTGTAACTCTTCCTCTTTAACTACATGATATTTCATTACAATGTACCATCAGTCCAGTTCCTATCTGTTTCTAACACCTTAATTTAGTGGAACTCTGTCCTAGTACATTGGGTAGCTTCTCCTGGTTAAGTTGCATCCTGGGAGGGTTTATAAGTGAATATATTAAAGCTTGTCTTTGGTGTACATATTTTCACACTTCTATGGCAATGTAATAGTTACTGGTTGAATGTAACTGCTTATGGAATATGTTACCTACTTCTGAATATGTATGTCAGTGACTTTATACTTATATATGGACCAAAATAAAAATAAAAATCATTCTATGATAGAATAAAAAGCTTAGTGTGAGCGGTATCAGTAGAACAAGCATGATCATGTGCTCCTTCACAATAACACACTGTTAACTGACTTTCGGGCACATTGAGGTCTCTCATGGCTCAGTCCATCAGTCATGTCTTCAGAGTGCTGGCTGCAGGGGATGCTGGGGTATGTAGTGAGTAATCATGGCAGGCAGAGGGTCTCAGGATCAGCCAGATAAAACATTAACTTACAGACTTTTGAGTATGAGAAACAATGTACTTTCACTGTGTTTCTGTTAATCAGGACCCAAAGGTCCCACAGCATTCCTTGTGAGCATATGATGATAACCCTTTAAACTGACCTCACTCATTTGCAGCCAATTACACATTTACAGTTCCCTCAAAAAAAAAACCAACAACCTCCAAATGAAAGAAAACAGATAAAGAAACCATTTTAAAAGACCTATTTTAAAATTAACTAGATAGGGTTCCCCACCTTCTACTTAACTCTGATAAGTTATCCACACCTAGCCCTCTATAATAAGAAAGAAATCATGTGTTAGAAGTTAAGCTTCAAAAAACAGCTAAGGGTGATCCTACCACAGTCAGAGAGTGGAGAGAGAGCAACAAATAACCCTAGACAGCCAGGTAGTGGAAATAATAGGATAATGGGAGGCAGCACATAACTTTAGTGAGGCACTGAAGCTGATAAATATCCAGTTGGAGTCTGCCACCCTCTACTAACTGGGGAAATACCCCATACACTATTTTTGTAAACCACCCTTCCCCTAGCTCTAGAAAATGCAAGGAATTAGATCAATAATTTCCCAACTTAGCTTTGCCACAGCTAGAGTGTTACAAAATAGCAACAAATCCCAAACTGATCTTTCTAGATTCATATAAAGTAACCCAAATGATCTAATACTAAATGGCCACATACAACTTAAAGGAGACACTTCAAGTTAAAATGCTCAGTAGGAGTCTGCCACCCTCCACCTTTTAGGTACTCATAAGGCCTCACTCAGCTGTACACCACTCTCCTCAGATCACAAAAATATTAGGACTACAGCAGCAATCTCTCTCCATGAGACTGACACTGCCAGGAGGGTGGAATACGACTAATCCTATATGACCTAAGCATTGACAAAACAAAAGGAGAACAAAACAGTAAATATACAGTAATATAATTAAAAACAATAGAAGATTGAAAATGGCATGGTTAGAACAAACACATTTGGCTTTAAGATGTTGTCAACAAAAATATAGCACACGTCCAGCGTCTGATAGAAGTCTATATGGTTAACAGCTACAGTTACAGGAGCTTAAAGCTCAACAAAAATGAAACCTGAAGGCAGCAACAAGTACATAAAAAGCATCTTCTCTTTCTTCCATTAATACACTACATTTTTTTTTTGCCAATACAGTAAGCTGAAACACTGATAAACAGGAACTTAATAACTTTTAGTTTGCTGTACTTCAGCTACAAACTAGTGGAGTATGGTACTAATTTAAACTTTTGTATTTAGCTCTAAGGGATGCTTGTGCCACTTGCAGTAGTGCCATAAACAAGGATGCTGTGTGGCAGCATGGGCTTTATAGCTGAAAGCCCCTCCCACCCAACTGATGCTCCTTGGCTGCTGGTATGTCAACAGTCCTGACAAAGGTGTAGGTGAAAATGGAGGCTGAAGATGTTAAGCAACTTCACAGATACAAGAAGACTTCTGCCAGATGGAAACATCATGTTGCAGCACTTCTGGTGTCCTGGGCTTTATGGTCTGAAGCTCTGTCCACCCAACTGATGCTTCTTCACAATCTTAGTATAATGTGTGAAAGGACAAATCATGCCCTGGATCGCTATCCCTATGTTGTACATATTGGTGGGGGAAGTGGCCAAAATTTGCTACTCTAAGTGATTCATGGAGTAACGTGGAATCCGCAAAGTACTCCGCAATGCAAAGCGGTGTACTTCGCGTCAAGATGAGGAACGCAAAGTCCATTGAAACCAATGACTTTGCATTATTACACCTTCCCCAAACCACTTCTCTACCAATTTTAAGGAGAAGTACAATGAAAACTATGTACTTCTCATCACTTCGCCATGTTATTGAGCTCCAAGGCAAATTTTGCAGTGCTTCATAGGATTGCAGGTTACATGGGCTATAGATTGTTCTGCACAGCCTCAGTTCTGTGTAGTGTGTGTGTAGTGGAAAATAGAGACAGTTTCTTCTCAGAGCTCAATCCTCTAAAAGATGTGCTAAAAAGTCTTTTTGAGCAATTTTTTGCTCTAAATTTAGTACATCGATTGTAGGAAACCCTCCTGTGCTCATATCATCAAGTGTTTACTGTTTGTGTGTGGATTTTGAATTTTATTTATTTTTATTTATTTTAGCTTTTGTTGACCGGGTAAGTGCACTAGACAATTTCTGACTATTTTCAGGCACGATCCGGGGAAGGGGGGATACAGATGAATGCCAACTGACCTTGAACCAGATTAAGCTGTTGGTGGTATTTTTTTTTTAGTGAATGAGGGGTAATTTGGCCAGGACACCGGGAAATTTCCCCTACTCTTTTTCGAGAAGTGCCATGGGATCTTTAACATCCACCTGAACTACCACCAATCCAGGCAGATGGGACCTCGGTTTAACGTCTCATCCGAAAGACGGCACCTCAACAGTGCAGCACCCCTCTCATGCTGCACTGCAGTGTCAGTACTGGGATATTAACCCAAGTGCCAGATGTGGGAACTGAACCCACAGCCCTCTGATCTCCCGGCCTCAGAGGTGAGTGTGCTACCTACTGAGCAACTGACACTGCTAGAATGTTAATTTAGAACAGTCAGTCTGTATACTTTGAAGTGTGCTTTGTGGGAGGGCCGTACCTTTGGAGTACTTAGGTCGATTAACTCAGAGAAAAAGGCAGTTTTTCTGTTTTGGTTAAATTTTTCTTGTATAACTGTGTTAATGTATACACAGTAATATTTTCAGTAATTCTTGATTTTTTTTTGCTGATTGTTGTGGTGCAGCAGTGTATAATTTCAGTTTGTTTAATACATTTAGTTATATTACTAAAGTTTTTCAATTTGCTATGCATTACTTACGAGAGTGTGAGTGTGTATGCAACGTGTGCCAATAAATCAGACACCTGTTCTTGCGCCACAGAGTATTTGCAGCAGTGTGAACCTGCTATCCTTTGCACATGCATGAATTTGTTATACTGCTTTGTGGTATCTTTACTGGTAGTGGACTACTACTGCCATTCACTTCCCCCCCAACCGGCAAAAGGTATACTTTTCCAGATGTGGATTTGTGACTGCAAGCATTGGTTAGATGTTGTGCCTTTTTATCTGCATCTCTTGAGTGCACAGTACAATCTTAATCTGACTGTGCATTTGCAGTACACCATTAATTATGGGAGACTTTGCATTTCATGTTACCCTCTCATTTCACTTTGTCAGCACTGGGGAATTTTCTGGACACAAGACAGTAGCATTTTGGGGATGCAAATTAATTCTGCTGACTGTGTATAACGACTGCGCACATGACTGAGTGTGCCATTAATTCTGGGAGACTTTGCATTTCTTGTTATTCTTTTATTTCACTTCATCAGCACTGGGGAATTTTCTGGACACAAGACAGTAGTATACTGGGGATGCACATTAATTCTGGTGACTGTGTGTGACCACTGCATGCATGACTGAGAGCACCATTAATTCTGAGAAACTTTGCATTTCTTGTTATGCTGTCATTTCACTTTGTCAGCACTGGCAAATTTTCTGGACACAAGGCAGTAGCATTTTGGGGATGCACAATAATTCTGGTGACTGCGTGTGTGAGGGGCTGCCAGCATTGTTGTCACTTCACCTTACTTTGCGTTAAGGTGTAATAACAACACAAAGTAATAATTACAAGGTGAAGTGAACCTTTGTATTGGCTACCCGTAGTAAGTGACAACGTGAAGTGCCCTCTTCGATGCTCACTTTGCTGGCTAAATTTAAATTTGCTGCATCTCTAATTGTAGATAAAGATATTGCAAGGACTAGTCCTAAGACTGATCTCTATGACACACCACTAGTGGCCTTTCTGACCTCTGAGTAGTCCCCATTTATTACCACTGTCATGTCACTTTTAAACAATTTACCACTCATCTACAGTAGTAAGTTTGTCCCCTACTCAGAGACCATGCATCTTCTTAACTAAACTTCCACTTGGAATGGTACTGAAGTCAAAGTACAGTATGACCACCACCTATGCCTTGTCTACTGCCTTTGTCATGCAAATACATTGAGAAGTTTGTCTAACATGACCTCCCCCATGAACCCAAGTTGTCACTTGCCCTGCAGACCATTGCCCTGCAGGAATGTTACTATCTAATCCTGTATTATGGTCTCCAGCAGCTTAGTTCAAGCCAATTACTGTATTGGGAGAAAAAGTGGTTTTGATAAATTCTCAAAGCCAAATCAATTTTTTGGGCCAGAACTCAAAGCTAAACTGAAGTTGCAAATGGTCCACATCTCATGCCCTTATGTTGAAGTCTACCTTCTTAAAGATGGAGCAGAACAGGCTAAAAAGAAATATCCTGCAAGACCTGGCAGTCGGGTGGTCAGAGGATGGCTGGTGCACTGACAAGGACTCAGATGAAAATTCTATACCAGCCACTCTCCCAGCACTCATCACATGAATGATGGATGAAAGCTGTGGCAATAGTGGAGGAGACCAAGACAGCAAGAGCAAGAACTAGGCTATGCATGTAGAACTCAGATCGTTTGCTGAATACCAAGGTTTCTGCAAGACCTGCATTCTTGGTCAGACTTCAGAATGATGGAGTTGAACAAAAACTCCAAGTTGTAGCAATGTCAAATAAAGTTATTTGTATTGAGTACTGTAGTTTCAAAAAGAGTTACAAAATGGCATTATTTTTCTGAATGCTGTAAATTATTAATTTTTTAGAGACTTTGTGCTGTTACACCATAAGTCTGAGAGATTTGAGAAAATCTCAAGACATAGTGCAGTGTGATTGTTCTGTGTCTTTCAGGATCATTTTGGTACAGTTATGTTTGGATGCTATTCAAGAATTATTTCAAACAAAATATGGTTTTCAAGGTTTGATCATAAAGTCATTTTAAATATGTCAGGAAATGGTTAAGGTATAGGCAAAAGGATTAACACAAATTTGCACCGTTGCCTGACTTGCCAATTTTTATGAAGAATCTCTTTTAGTTGCCCCTGTCTGGTTACCTTAACCTCTTCAGTTTGACATATAACATATCTCTGTTTAGGGTATAAAACACTGATTCATGGTCAATATAAATAGCATAGATCTCTCAGTTCTTGCACTAAATGTATTTAGAGACACTATAGCACATGGAAATTAGTTGTCTACTGTTCAGTACTTAAGATGAAACCCAACCTACACCTCCGTTCAAGTAATAACAAGTATTGCCCATAGAGTTTCACTTAGTGTATATAAATTAAGCTACTGAGTCCATAGGATCCAAGGTCCAATGGAATCCCTGTTTTAAACATACCTGGAGGCTTCTTAATGACCTAACAGGAAGAGGTATGCACAGTGAACAAATCTACCTCTCCATTTAGGGACAACCTGTCATTGACCCCCTGACAATTGCCACACAGTTCAATTTTCACTTTGGTAACCTTGGCAAGCTAAACCATTCACTCATACCCAGTCCCACTCCTTACCCTTATAACTCCATTCCCAGTTTCCATGTCTGGTACCTCTTCCCCAGGAGGTAGTAAGACTCATAAGATATAATGACCCTAGGCCAAGTCTAGGATTGGACAACATAGAAACATGGAAACTATTGGCAGATAAATAATGCTAGGCCCATCCAGTCTGCCTGTAGGCCCTATGCATTGTATATAGCCACTGACCCTATGTGATCAATGGCTTTTCATCACTCCCTGCTATCTCAGGCTTCCCTTGTGTCTGTCCCAAGCATGCTTAAACTCCTCCACTGTTCTTACCTCCACTACCTCCTACTGCAGACTATTCCATGTGTCGACTACCCTTTCTGTGTAGAAAAACTTCCTGACACTAACTCCTAATCTACCCCTTTCCAATTTCATATTGTGCCCCCTTTTATCTAGTGCTTTTTCTACAATGGAAAAGCTCCCCTGCCTGTACCTTGTTCATGCCCTTGAGCTACTTGAAAGTTTCAATTATGTCCCCCCGTTGTCTCCTTTCCTCTAGTGAGTACATATTGAGGTCTCTTATTCTCTCCTAATATGTTTTGTGCTGAAAAGCCTTGCACCATCTTTGTTGCCCTTCTCTGGATAGTCTCCACCTTATCTATGTCCTTGTGCAGGTGTGGTCACCAGAACTGCATGCAGTACTCCAGACTATAGACTACTGGATCCTTAAGCTGGTGTGTGAGAATATTGCCATCCCTCTCACTAACATCTTTTACTCCCTTTGCTCTGATTCCTTCCCCCTTAAATGGAAGTGTGCCACCATTAAACTCCCACCACAAATTTAGTACCAAGAATGGTGTCGCAAACTACAGGCCCATCTCCCTACAAGCTCCTCTTTCCAAAATTATGGAAAAAATTGTACTAAGCCAAACAATCAAATTCCTAGAGAAATACAATCTGCAGACTGATGCACAGCATGGACTTTGAGGTGGCCACAACACTGAGACTGCACTGATCAAATTCATCCTCTTCAAAGATAAAGTCAGTAATGATGGGTCCTACCCTGGCTCAGTTTTCATGGACCTCACCAAAGCACTTGATCTTGTTGACCACAAGGTTTTTCTTTCCACCCACTCCAGCCTCAGTTTCTCTCCTGAAGTTGTAAACTGGTCCTCCAACTACATTAGTCATAGATCCCACAGAACAATGACAGAATGTTTTCTCTCTGCTGTTTCACCCCATCAAATACAGATCCCACAGAGCTCCATCCTGGGACCCTTCCTCTTCTCTCTATCATGATCAACTGCCTATCCAAAATCTTCTGTGTCAACAATGCTGCGCTCTTCAGCAAAGACAAGGACCCTTTCACCCTCCATGACAAACTCCAGAAGGACTCACTAGGATTCACTCCTGGTTCTCCTCTCAAGGGCTTGTACTGAACCTTAAAAAAACTAGTCTATTGTCTCTAGTTCCAGAAAATCAGCAGACAGCAATCTCTCCCTCTTAGACTATAATGGCAACCCCATTGATTAGATCTCAGAGTTCAAAGACCTTGGCTTGGTCGTGGACTGCCACCTAATCTCTGAACTTCGTATCAATCAACTAATTAAGAAAGCACACCAAAGGCTTGGAATGCTTTATCGTGTTAAAATGTTTCTAATCCCTGAATCCAGGACTCTTCTTGTCGCCAGCTTCCTGATCCCCTTATTCAACTATTGAGCTCTGCTCTACTACCCCCCTTTTCCTAAAGAATTTCAGTCAGCTGCAAAGCACCTATCATAACGTGATTCGGTTTGTCATAGGCCTTCCCAGACTGATCCACAACTGTGACCAGTACAAATTGGTCAATTGACCCATCTTGAAGATATACTTCACAGTAAGCTCGATCTTTCTCCACAAACATACTCTCAGACTTCATCCTAGCAGCATCTCCTCTCTTTTCCCTTTGTCCACCCCCCTCAAAGTCCACAAATTGGTCCTCTTCCCTCTCCCTTCTGTTCTGCCACACAACCCAAGGCCAAAACACTCTCTCCTAAAGGGGAGTTAAACTCTTCAACAACCTACCCCTGACCCCTGCCCTATGTCCCTCAGCAGCCTTTTTCAAATACAACCTTAAGAGACACCTCTGCAGCTAGCAGTCATACAAGACCCTATGCCTTGAATAGTCCTAGTTTGTCTGTTTCCTGAAACCTGTACTCTACCTCCAATTGTGCCTATTTTTTGCCTTACTGTTATGTATTGTACCATTCCCTTTGTTGGCACTTACTTTGTACTGTCTAAGTCATGTATTTCTATGAAATTACACTTATCTGTGAACCCTGTTACTTACCATTGTTGCCTGAAATGGACACTTGTGAAAACAGGCAGTTTTGCTCACATGCCTTTCCAGTATAAAAATATAACTGAAACTGAAACCGAAAACTGAGTGCAATCAGCATTAGCTTTCTGATTGCATTGAATATTATGGGTAGTATGGAATTAGTTCAATACTGTAGCTAATAAAGAGCACATTATTTAGGGTACAATTAATAAATAGTACCACTATCAACTAGGTTATAACTTATTATACCTAGTTTACAACTTCTGCCTAATTTTTAGAAAAAAAAAATTACGTAGATTGCATCACCTTAAAGTTACTAAATAATTCTTCACAAAACCATTTGAAATAAAAAGATGTATTTTTGATAGAAATATACAGTTAGCAACTAAATTAACACACTGATAACTAAACACTTACATGCACATATATTATTTTATTTTTTAGATTCTACAGACTGCATGAAATGTATACCTGATCAGTGGCCCAATGATAGACGGGATAAATGTGTTCAACGGTCTACGGAGATTCTTTCCTATGACGATCCCTTAGGTGCAACTTTGGCTTCCATCTCGACTATTGCTTCATTGGTATCTGCAACAATTCTGATTGTATTTGTCAAGTTTGCTGAAACTCCTGTTGTTAAAGCCAACAACCGCAATCTCAGCTATGTACTGCTCATTGCCCTTTTGTTCTGTCTTCTCTGCCCCATGGTTTTTATTGGACACCCTAATATTGTTACATGTCGCCTCCGCCAAGCTTTCTTTGGAATAATTTTTGCTCTTTCCCTCTCATGTCTTTTGGCTAAAACTATAATGGTAATCATAGCTTTTAATGCTACAAAGCCCAACAGTTCCTTGAGAAGATGGGTTGGTCCACACTTGTCTTACACTATCGTATCACTATGTACACTTGTCCAATCTATTATTTGTATAACTTGGATTATTTGGTCACCACCTTTTCCTGAAAAGAACTTTACATCAACACCTGGAAAGATAATTATTGAATGCAATGAGGATCAACCTTGGCATTTTGGTGCATGCTTGGATACATGGGCCTACTGGCCAGTATAAGCTTTATAGTAGCTTTTCTGTCAAGGAACCTGCCTGATAGCTTCAATGAGGCCAAGTTTATCACCTTCAGCATGGTAGTATTTGTTAGTGTTTGGCTGGCATTTATTCCAGCGTACCTCAGTACTAAGGGAAATATATGGTGGCAGTTGAAATATTTGCTATTATTTCTTCAAGTACAGGTTTGCTTGTCTGTATATTTTTCCCAAAGTGCTACATTATTCTTCTGCGGCCTGATATGAATACAAGAGAAAATTTAATGGGCAAAGAAAAGCACAGCAATAAGAAAGTTAGTTAAAACACTTTGAAGAAAATAACCATAGGCGGACTACAATTTCAGACTGGCATATTCACATGTAGTAATAAAGACATCAACATGTAAAAATAAGTCCTCAGTGCCCTGCTTCTAAATAGGATTGTGTTAGAAACTCATTTATACAATATGTATGTGCATATGTTTATTTTAAAAACAGTTATCTGTTTGGTATGATGGCAATAACATATTATAACCTCAAATTAAACACTGTCTCGATTGACAAATTGCGTCATATTTAACTTTTGTTTCTCTGCAGAATCAAACCTTTACATCTCTATGGCTGTGAATTTTGTCTGTTCCTAACTTATTTACCATTTAGATTTTAAAAATCAGAGTTTTAAAATGTGTGTGCATACCATTTTTATTGTTTATTCCAGCTAATTCAAAACATTTTCATGTTAGAAATATGCCAGCCTGTAGTCTACATTGACATCACTAAGTGATGTATATCCTGCAAATGCTAGACCTGGTCACACTGGGAATGAAGTTTTTGACAAATACAGTTGAAATAAAAATGTTTCACCACAATCAGATACATTTTACAGATCACTCAGAATATTTCTGCTTGTTGCACTTTTTATTGTAGTGAACAATAAAATTACATATGTGAACAGTACATCTAGTCTTTCATATTTTGCATGTACGCTATACATGTACATTTCTATTTGTGTTCTGAGCAATAGTTCCTATAACAGCTTTCTGGGGCTTGTTTCATGCTTATAATTAACTTTTTGGCTGGGATGCATAGCTACCTACTGTAGCCCTTTTGCTGCTAAAGAAATTGTATTAAAATTGTATTAAAAATATTTCTTTAAACACAGGTGAAAACAGTTTCAGGAGTTCTTAGTTTCTTTCTATTTTTCCCCATCCATTATCTGTCCTCTGTGGTGTGCAATGGTCCCGTGTCAGTTGATCGTACTGGACTCCATGGTTATTCAAGGTATCCTGCCTTCTCATGCCCCTGCAGGCCACTGAAGCCAGCCTGGGGGCTTCATCCAGCCATAGCCCCCAATTTTTCTTCTGTTCTTCTTGTCTATTACCTGAGGTTCCAGAAAGTGGTTGCCCATGTTTGCATAGGCATGCATACACATTGCAGCTCCGATGATGGCCCCTTCTGCCCTCCTGGCCTATTGCCAGGATCCCCCTATTGCCCAAGTCTGAATATCTTGGGAACTGCTTTGAGTGCAACTACAGTTGCACTGGTGCATTCCCAGTCCTCCCTGTCTAGGGAATGCACCAGCACATTGTACAAGCACCATGCACATTCTGTGCCATATTCAAAGGTGATGCACCATGGCACATCACCTTTGAATATCTCACTGTCCTTGTCCTGTCCCTGGCACATATCAGTTGCGCTGCACCTCCACTTTTGCCATTGTCTGGTGCAGTCTGAATATCTGGCCCTGGGTCTTCTCCAGGCAATAAATAATCAAGTTGTTTAGAGGGTGGCTCCACTGAACTAGAGAAAAAATAAATAAATAACCCAAATATTTGTTCCTCAGAGCCAAATATTGTTGACAGCAAATTACTACAAAAACTGTATCTTCTATTGTGCCAAGCCTATTTCCACACTTTAAACCATCTTGAATATTATATGTACCTTCAAACTGTTTAGCACATTAAATGCAAAAGTTTGGAATCTGAACATCAGAAAGCTTTTCTCAGGTTGGACAATATAATTAGGTCCAAATAGGGCTCATATATGTGGATTGTTTTGTTACCAGTAAAGCAGGGGATAAACTGATAGGTTGCTAGGGACTCAATATCTCTTTAATGGTCCTCATATTTCAGTTGTGTTAAAGCAACCTTTCTACTGGATACTGTAGGTGAATACAAATTCCATGCTGTAGTAAAGTTGGCAAAGAAAAATAAATTACTACAAACAAGGATTTTATCCACATGTCTTAACCATCCATGGTCAACAAGACCTCTACCCCTAAAACTTTTCAATTCCCTCACTGCGTGGGTGGGTAACCAACAGGCAAATATCCTTGATTTTCATACAGGGATAAACTAGTTTCTAGTATATCAGCTGTGACAGCACAAGTTGGAATAATGTTTGGAATAGAAATAATCTGGAGCCAAAATTTTAATACATTTGGAATCACTTAATTTAGGTTCAGTGAAGCCCCATATTTCAGATGAATACACTATATTTAATGATAACTTATCATTTGCAGGTTTAAGTGCAGATGAAACATAGTAGCCTCCATATTTATGACTGAAATGGCCCAGACCCATAAGGACAGAGTGCAATTCTAACTGTAAACGTAAGTGTTCTTTCCAAAATAGATGAGAAAAAAGCATCAACCCTAAGTATACATAAGAGTTTATTACTTCTATCACGTTCCTGTCAAATTTCCATTTAAATGATGCAAAAAAATGTTGTAGGTGCCGTATTGGTCCTTTTAAAAAACAGATCCAGAAAGAAATGATTTGATACCTTTTATTGGACCAACATGGATGTTACAGAAAAGAACAAAGTGCTTTAGCTTTCGAACCAACCAGGTCCTTCTTCAGAAGCTTTGTGGCAGTTTTTTCAAATATCCCATGCTATTAACACCAGATTATATAGAAAAAGCAGAAATAATTCTCATTGGTTTAACATATACATTTAAAACATAATAGAAGATTACATCAGAGAAGCTAATTAACACCAGTATGCCTTAAACTGAGGAGCCTCAGAAGGGCAAAGGTTATCAAGAATTTTAGTTTAAAAAAAAAAAAATCCTTGTCAAGGACCCCCAAGAAAACGAGACCATGAGCCTGATAAATGCAGATTTCAACACAGAGTCTGTGTATAACAAAAATGCACAGAATCAGTCTAATCAATCTAAATGAAAACCCAAAGGAATTACACCTTTAATGACCCCCCAAGTAAATGAGATATGCATCTTAATATGAGCAGTTGAAAATGTGACAGTGTGAAATCCACCCACTGACAACTATAAAGCTAAAGCTATAAGCTATAAAGCTTTCCCTAGAATATTCTGCCACAAGTGTACATTTTCTGGATACCACTGTCACTATTAAGGATGGTACCCTACATACCTGTCTTTACAGGAAACCAACAGACAGACAGAGATACTTACACAAGAAAAGTAATCACCCGAGCCACACAAAGAAATCTGTTATATATAGTCAAGCACTTCGGTATCACCACCTCTGTTTCAAATGAGGAAGACAGAGACATACATCTGGAGATGTTGAAAAACACCTTTATTGAGCAGGGACACTCATCCAGGGAAATTGACAGAGCAGTGGAACGTGCAACACAGGTCCCAAGAGAACAGCTACTGCAATATAAGGAACGGATAACTACCAACAGAATACCCTTAGTAGTCACATACCATCCTGACCTTGAACTCCTACGTAAGATTACTAAGGATCTCCATCCAATAATTAGTGAGGATGAAACCCTTAACTGTATTTTTCAAGAACTACCACTACTATCTTTTAAACAACCACCTAATTTAGCCAACCTGATTATTAGGAGTCAACTTGAACCGGAACAGAATATCATGACATCATGTGGTACACACCCTGTCATCAAGCACATGTAAGACATGTAACCTCATTTCCACTTCAGACTGTGTGGTTACATCACAAAACAGACTATTCAGGATACAGAGGAATTATACATATACATCAAGTAATGTGGTCTATTTTATCCAATGCAAGAAATGTCCTCACAGGTTATGTGGGGAGACAAGCCAACAACTCCGCACTAGAATGAATTCACACAGACATTCTATTAATCACAAGATGATTGAGAAACCAGTAGCCGGCACTTCTCCCAGGATGACCACTCAATCTCAGATATGTCTGTGATGGTCTTAAAGGACATTTCAACAGTACGCAACAGAGACGGGCTTCTGAAATTAGACTTATTTTACTTCTCAATATGGTGGCGGATGGATTGAACATTGATGTTGGGTACATTATTCCACTTAAACTTACACAGACCTTTACTTTAAAAGATGGACATAAACAGTTTAGTTCTTCAGCGGGCCTTTGATTTTGTAAGTTTATGGTTATCTACATTGTTGACTTTTCACCTTAACACTGTGGTGAGTGCGTTTGAGTGTGTGTGTGTATATACTGATGTATGTATGTGTGTGTTTGGTGTGTGTTGTGTTTTTATGTGTTGTGGGTATGGTGTGTATGTGTGTTTTGTTTGTTGTGCGTGGTGTGGTGTGGTGTGTGCAGAATGTGTTTGCTATATTTGTTGTGTGTTGTGGTTGTGTGGGGTGTGCAGGTGTGTGTGTGTGTGTGTGTGTGTATGGGGTGTGGTATGGTGTATGTACACACATATGTGTGGGTGGAGCGTGGCATGGGGCAGTTGTTATGTGGCTAGAACACTTAGTTTTCACATATAGTGTGCATTTATTTCCTTCTATTAGTTGTCAGTGGGTGGATTTCACACTGTCACATTTTCAACTGCTCATATTAAGATGCATATCTCATTTACTTGGGGGGTCATTAAAGGTGTAATTCCTTTGGGTTTTCATTTAGATTGCTTAGACTGATTCTGTGCATTTTTGTTATACACAGACTCTGTGTTGAAATCTGCATTTATCAGGCTCATGGTCTCGTTTTCTTGGGGGGCCTTGACAAGGATTTTTTTTTTTTTTTTTTTAAACTTACACTTACAAGTGAAACTTTCATGCATCATGTTTATATGTGTAGGTTAATTTGAGGCTTGACTTCAACTTGCAGTCATACCTAATTTCAGGATTTTGTCTCTCATTATCTGTCCTTTAATATACCAGGACAATTGGAATGTAAGTTGTAAGCTCATCCTACATGTATTAGGGAGAATGCCACTCCAAGGTTTTTTTTATCACTAGAATGCTTTCTTGGCATACTGAGACATTTTAAAATTTATGTGACAAGAACTCTCTGGCTGTAGAGATTCTTGATAACCTTTGCCTTCTGAGGCTCCTCAGTTTGAGGCATACTGGTGTTAATTAGCTTCTCTGATGTAATCTTCTATTATGTTTTAAATGTATATGTTAAACCAATGAAAATTATTTCTGCTTTTTCTATATAATCTGGTGTTAATAGTATGGGATATTTGAAAAAACTGCCACAAAGCTTCTGAAGAAGGACCTGGTTGGTTCGAAAGCTAAAGCACTTTGTTCTTTTCTGTAACATCCATGTTGGTCCAATAAAAGGTATCAAATCATTTGTTTCTGGATCTGCCATTTAAATGAGAAATATGAGCTATGATCAGACTGACTATTTTTATTTTCCCCATTTTTACAGTAAGTTTGATCTTAGAAAAAGTAACAAAGTGCTCCAAAGACATTTAAAGATCTTGCATACTAGGGGATAACAATATCATGTCATCCACATAAGCCAATGCTGGAATATATTAGTCTGCAGTATTGGTGGACTCTACAGGATAATTTTCTATTGGCATAAAAAACATCATTTTATACAAAGATTAAATAACAGTGAGGCCAACAGACAACTCTGCTTCATACCTCTGTTAGATAAGAATGCTCTTATGTCAACTTCCATTGAGTATCTGGCTTTGGTATAAGTACTGATGTACAGCAATATGATATTCTCTAATAATGGTGGATTAAATATTTAAACTGGACAGTTTCCTCTATAACATTCATCTTTTGTTATGATGTATTATGCTTTTTTAAGATTGCCAGACCTCTGAAAGGCTCAGCCCCCATGTTCCCTGATCTCTGACAGGGAAATGAATGCTGAGTATATGTTAATGAAACAAGCATAATCTTTCTGGCTATGAGAATTGATATATTTATGAAGTACTGTACAGCATGTGATTTAGAACAACATAGTAACTGATTGTTGTACATCCTGCCCTAAACCCCACCTGAAATTTATACAAAATGTTATTGCTGTCTGCCCAGTTCTACATCCTTTGGAGCAGTGTCTTGCTGAAAATCTTAGCCAGAATGTCAAGTTAGACTTTTTGGTCAGTAACAGGCCAGGTTTGTTCTGTCACATTCCTTGAAAATGTGAAGTATGACATTCCCTTTCCAGGTATCTGGTATGAAAGCATCCTTCAATCAGGAATTAAAGAAGCAATTAAGTGTGTACCCCTTCTAATCAATATTCCAGATCAATTACTCAGCCACTTGTATCATTTCCTGGTGCATTGCCCAATTTGAGGAAAGAAATGACTGCTATCACCTCATTTTTTGTGAAATACATAAAACAAATATTAGTCATTGAAGTATTTGAAGATATATTCTATTCTTTGTGAATATAAAAAAAATCAAAATAGTACCACTCAAAAATCTTGTGAAATATATGCTTGTATCCCTTTATAGGGATCATTAACCCCTTGCTACCAAGTTTCAAAACATTAAAGTGCCATTATCCTCTATAGAGAAATACATTTTCCCAGTTGTTTTCATAATATAACTTATTTTGCTGTTTTAAAAGATTTTATAAGATGTCATACATAAGCTCTATTAATAATCTGAAGCCATGCTGTTTACATAATCTAACTTATTTTGATGTTTTATTTATTTATTGTATTATTTACTGAAATTTTGGAAAACACCTTTGAGAACAAGATCATTTCATAGGTTCCACATCAGATGAACAATACATATTGGGGAAAGTATGAGATGGAGAACAAACAAAACAAGGAATTATACAAGACATTACAAGAGTGTATAACTAGATAAGTTCCAATACATATGACATTGTGCAATGTATGCCATTGTGCATATTTGATTAAACCTGGAATTCAAAGGGTCATATTAGAGCGGGTGGGTTCTTATGAAATGACCCTTTACAGGAAAATGAGAACAGACTCAGCCTATTATCTAATAATCAACAATTTAAGGGATTGCATCAGCCCAGGGGCCTCATCAGATGAGAAGGTAAGGGACAAAGCATTTTAAAGGGAGCTCAGGAGATATAACGGGGGGAGATGGGGTGGGGGAAGCCATAGATGGGTGAGGAGAAAGAGGGGAAGGGATCAAGAGGAAATGTTAAGGAGAATGATTAGCAACTTAGAACAGTTATATACATGCTGAGAACAGTTATGCATAGGTCAGGATAGCATAATGTTAGAATAAGAGCTGGTCACAAGAGGTATGGTTATTGGAAGCTATCAAAACTGTCATCAGCAACTAGCTGTTGCTTAAATTTAATCTTGAAGGAGCCCAAGGTGGATGCAGAAGTCATGTCATTGTGCACTGATTCATTCATAGTGGGGCACGGTAGCAATGGACCTTTGTCCCAGAGAAGTGCGACAGTGGGGTATATTAAAAATCTCGCTAGTAGAAGTTCTGGTGCAGCGATGGTTGATAGTGGTGGTAATAAGCTTTTATACTCCTGGGTGCATTTTGCCTAAGCTTACTATTTTGGACAGTAAACATGTTTGGTACATGAGTCTTTTTTGAATTGGAGCCAGTTAGCCTGAGCGCATATATCTGAGGTATGGGATAGAGGAGCTGAGTTGGTAGGATCAGGCATGCTTTGTTGAGTGCAATTATGATGCAGCGAAGAGTTGTTTCAGTAGCTGATCCATAGATTGGTAAGCCATAATCAATAAAGCGAGACAAGAGAGCTTTGAATGGCCAGGTTAAGAGCCTCTGGGGTTAAACATTGTTTATGTCTACTGTACAAAGTAGCCCAATGTGAGTGTTCACAGCCTTAACAATGTTGTCAATGTGATAGGTATAGGTCATCGGACTGTTAATAATAATTCCTAAATATTTAAAGAGCTGAACTAGCTCCAGGGTAGAGCCCTCTTCATTGGTGATAGAAAGAGGGTAAGTTCTGTGCCTATATTGGGAGCTGGAAAACAACATAGTTTTAGTCTTGTTGTAATTCATAACTAACCTCTGCTTATGAAACCATCTTTCTACAACTATGAAATTACTCTGTAGCCAAGATTCAAGAACCTTAGGGTCCGGATCACTGGTAAACAGGACAGCATCATCAGCATATAAAATGATGTGACCTTGACAGAAGGAAGGTTGAGGAAAATGCTAAATAAAACAGGGCCCAAGATGGACTCTTGAGGAACTCCAGATAGGACAGGTCTGCTATCTGAAAGGGTGTTACCAATCTTCATCTGCTGTATACAGTTGTGCAGGTAACTTTCAAACCCAGACTACGCTGTCATTAGCTGGGCCAATGGTGGTAAGCTGTTCGATGAGGAGGGCATGATTCACAGTGTCAAAAGCTTTGGCTAAATCAATGAAAGTGGCACCGACCAGGTGTCCTTGATCTAAGGAGGGGTGAATAAAGCCTGTGAAGTTCAGAAGGGCAGTAGTGGAACTACGACCATTTCTGAACCCATGTTGTTGCAGACATTGTAGTTGATATTTTTCTAAATATTCAACCAGTTGGTTAGCCACTATACACTCAAGAGCTTTCAAGAATGAGGGCAGGATAGATATAAGCCTGTAGTTCTGAGGAATTGTGTGCTCCCCAGATTTATGGACTGGTGTCACATAGAAACATAGAATTTGATGGCAGATAAGGACCACTTGGCCCACCCAGTCTGCCCATTTCCCTACTTACTGGATAAGCTGCAGATCCTAGTTAACTAGCAGCCTACTTCTTCCTATCCCAACCCCCCAGAATTGCCTTATGACTATCCCATGCATGCTTGAATTCCACCACTGATTTTGACGCCACAACCTCCTCCGGAAGACCATTCCATGCATCCACAACCTCTCTGTGAAAAATACTTCCTTAAATTACCTCTGAGCCACCCCCATCTTCAAGTGTGCCCTCTTGTTCTTGTACACCTCTTTTTGAAAGATGCTACCCTCTTGGACTTTGTTGATTCCTTGAGGTACTTGAAAGTTTCTATCATGTCCCCCTCTCCCTCCTTTCCTCGAGGCTATACATATAGCTCCTTAAGTCTCTCTCTCTTATATGTCTTCTGGTGTAGACCCTGCACCATTTTAGTTGCCCTCCTCTGGACAGCTTCCATCCTGTCTATGTCTTTGCAGAGACTGGGTCTCCAGAACTGCACAAAGTACTCCAGATGGGGTCTCACCAGCTGTCTGTACAGAGGGATAATAACTTCCTGTTTTCTACCGGTGATGCCTCTCCCTATGCATCCCAGTATCCCCCCAGCCCTCCTTGCTGCCCTCTCACATTGCTTGCCCATCTTTAGGTCATATGATATGACTACCCCCAGGTCCCTTTCCATTTTTGTTGTTGTTAGTATCTCGCCTCCCATTGTGTACTCTTCCCTGGGTTTTTGTTTCCAGGTGCATTACCTTGCACTTCTTAGCATTGAATCTAAGCTGCCATACATTTGACCGTTCCTCTAACCTTGCCAAGTCCATTCTCATTCTTTCCACCCTACCCTGTGCATCAATTCTGTTGCAGATCTTAGTGTCATTTGCAAAGAGACATACTTTTCCTTCCAGTCCTTCTGCAATGTCGCTTATAAAGACATTGAAGAAGACCAGTCCTAATACTGAACCCTGCGGTACCCCACTAGTAACCCTCCTTTCTTCTAAGTGGACTCCATTTACTATTACTCTCTGTGTCCTATTCTCCAGCCAATTCTTTACCCAGGCTGTCATCTTGGGACCCACTCCCAGGCTGGCTAACTTGTATATTAATCTTTTGTGTGGGACTGTGTCAAATGCCTTGCTAAAGTCTAGGTAGAGCCATGTCCACAGCCCTCCCTGATCTACTACTTTGGTCACCCAGTCAAATAAATCTATCAGATTTGTCTGACATGACCTTCCCGCTGTGAATCTGCTGCCTTGGGTCCTGTGCCCTCTGGCCTCTAGATGCTCGACAATTCTTTCCTTGAAGTGATTCCATCATTTTTCCACTGAGGTTAAACTAACAGGTCTGTAGTTTCCTGCTTCTGCCTTGCTCCCACTTTTGTGAAGGGAATCCATCTGCCCTCCTCCAGTCCTCAGGTACCACCTATCCTCCCATGATTTGTTAAAGGGTAGTCAGTGGTGTCACTAATTCCACCCATAGTTCTTTTAATTCTGGGATGAATCCATCAGGCCCCATTGCTTTGTCCACCTTCAGTTTTAAGAGTTCTTTCAGAACCCTTTCTTCTGTAAATGGGCAGTATCAACTTCTGTATCCAGAGTGTTTCTACTGTTTGTTTTAGGTACCTCCCCCTCTTCCATTGTAAGTACTGAACAAAAATATTTGTTTAGTATCTCTGCCTTTTCACAGTCACCCTCTGCCCACCCCCCCACTCCCATTTATTAAGCCTCACTATCCCTCCCTTTGTCTTCCTTTGCTCCCTGATGTACCTATAAAAGGTAAGGCAGGGAAGGCAGTCAGAATAACAAAGGCCAAACTTAAGGAAAAGATAGCCAACTCAGTTAAGAAGGGAGATAAAACCTTTTATAGGTACATTAGGGAGCAAAGAAAGATGAAGGCAGGGATACTGAGTCTGAATAAAGAGGAATGTGGTTGGGCAGACAGCAACAATGAAAAGCAGGGATACTGAACAAATATTCCTGCTCAGTATTCAGAATGAAAAAACAGTGGGAGATACGTAATCCAGTCAATAGAAGCACTCTGGATAGGGAGGTTGATATTAGTCCTTTCACAGAAGAAAGAGTTCTGAAAGAACTCTTAAAAATGAAGGTGGATAAAGCAATGGGGCCTTATGGGATTCACCCCAGAATTCTAAAAGAACTAAGGGAAGAACTAGCAACACCACTGACTACCCTTTTTAATAAATCATGGGAGGATAGTGTGGTACCTGTGGACTGGAGAAGGGCAGACGTGATTCCCCTTCACAACAGTGGCAGGGAACTACAGACCTGTCAGTTTGACCTCAGTGGTAGGGGAAAATGATGGAATCACTTCTGAAGGGAAGAACTGTTGAGTACCTAGAGGCCAGTGGGGCACAGGACCTAAGGCAGCATGAATTCACAGCACGAAGGTCATGTCAAACAAATCAAACTTGATTTCTTTGAGTTGGTGACTGAAGTAGTAGACCAGGGAGGGGCTATGGACATGGCCTACCTAGACTTTAGCAAGGCATTTGACACAGTCCTGCACAAAATAAAACAAATTCACCAGCCTAGGAGTGGGTCCCAGGGTAGTAGCCTGGGTAAAACACTGGCTGGACAGCAGGGCACAGTGGGTAATAGTAAATGGAGTCCACAGTGAAGAAAGGAGGTTTACTAGTGGGGTACTGCAGGGTTCAGTATTGTGGCTGATCTTTTTTAATGTCTTTTACAAGTGACATTGCTGAGGCACAGGAGGGGAATGTCTATCTCTTTGCAGATGACACAAAGATCTGCAACAGGGTTGATATGCAAGGTGGGGTGGAAAGTATGAAAAGGGACTTGGCAAGGTTGGAGGAATTGTCAAATGTATGGCAGCTCAGATTCAGTGCAAAGAAGTGCAAAGTAATGAACATGGGAAACAAAAACCCAGGGCATGAGTACACAATGGGGGGTGAGATACTGACAACAATAAAAATGGAAAGGGACCAGGGGGTAGTCATATTGGATGACCTGAAGGTGGGCCAGCAATGTGAGAAGGCAGCAAGGAGGGCTGGGGCAATACTGAGATGCATAGGGAGAGGAATCACCAGTAGAAAACAAGTAGTTGTTAGCCCTCTGTACAGACAGTTGGTAAGGCCACATCTGGAGTACTGTGTACAGGTCTGGAAACTCCATCTCCACATAGACATAAACAGGGTGGAGGCTGTCCAGAGGAGGTAAACCAAAATGGTACAGGGTCTGCACCAGGAGACATGTGAAGAAAGGTTAAAGGAGCTTAAGATGTATAGCCTCTAGGAAAGGAGGGACGGGGGGACATGATAGAAAATTTCAAATACCTCAAGGGTATCAATAAAGTCCAAGAGGGTAGCATCTTTCAAAAAAAGAGATGTGCAAGAACATAGGGGTACAATCTGAAGATAAAGGGGGGATGGCTTAGATGCAGTGTGAGGAAATATTTCTTCACAGACAGGGTTGCAGATGCACAGAACAGAGAGGGTGGTTGACTCATGGAATGGCCTTCCTGAGGAGGTCATAGAGTCAAAAACAGTAGTGGAATTCAAGAATGCATGGGACAGACATAAGGCAATTCTAGTGGGGAGTAGGAGGAAGTAGGCTGTTGGTTTACTAGAATCTGCAACTTATCCATTAGGTATGGAAATGGGCGGACGAGGTGGACCAGGAGGTGCTTATCTGCCGGCAAATTCTATGTTTCTCTGCTGTTTTCATAATGTAACTTATTTTGCTGTTCTAAAATATTTTTTTACTATTTGTTTTCATTGGCCCCGATATTCAAACTGCACCAGGCTGTGGCACCAGCTTGGGCACAGCTCAACTTGACTGTGCAGGGGTGTGGACTGGGCAATATTTAACGAAGCTGCGCCATGGCTCAGCATCATTGAATATCACACCCTGACCACCCCCAGTGTGTATGGTACAGTGGCACAGTGCGCCAGCACAAGTGACCAGAGTGGAGCATGGGGATGTGCTAGCGCAAGTTCCATATCTGGAATGTGTAGTATGGTAGGGGCTGCATGCCCATTGGCTCATGCTGCGAACCAATGGGTGTGCAGCCACACTGATGGTATCAGTTGGTGGGCAGCAGGGTGGCAGGTAGGTGGGGTGCTGCCGCCCGCTGGCTGACTGGGGAGGAGCAGAGTGGTGGGGCTCAGTGGGCAGGTTGGGAGGTACCACTAGACCACCAGGAATATTGTAATTATTTTTTTCCTTTTTACAAATGCCTGCGATCGGGCAGATAACGGTCCACTGGATCACAAGGGATATTGGACGGAATAGCTTATTTTTTACACATACCCGCGATCAGGCAGATAGCAGTCCACTGGACCGCCAGGGATATTGCACTTTCTTATTTCTTTTTGCAGCTGCCGTGTTGCACCCTACAATGCGGTAGCTCACCTATGGGTGGCCATCAGTTGTTCCTTTTGTTTGGATCAGCTTTGTGCTGACGCAGGTAGGGGTTGCACATGCATGGCTCTGCACATCCGGGGATGAATATCGGGCTGTGCAGAGTATGCATGGAACTACTGCTTCTGCCACCTACTGATGCGCCCGGCACATCCGGATTTGTGCCACGCCTTTTCCCTTTTGAATATTGCACCAGGGCGCATCAGTGGGTTGCGCCATGCGCAACCCTTTTAAATATCTGGACCACTATATAATGTAACTTTCTTTGCTGTTCTAAAAGATTTTAGCTCTGTTTATATTCGCAATATGCGCCCTTGTATGGTTCAATCTAGCCAGTCTGATTAACATGTTTGCCATACCTTTTTTCTCTACACTTTTTATTATACCTCAAATTATTATTGTTTGCTACTTTAATGTTAGTGAACAGTATACCAAATTATCTCAGAAAATAATTTTTCACAGCATATTATATTTTAGTGAGGAAACTGCTTTTTGTGCCAAAGACTACTGGAAACCTTACAACATATTTATATATTGGGAATAATATATTCTGTTTAAGTTGCAAATTCTACTTAATCTTTCTATTGATAATTCTGATGTCTCAAGTTTTTAGATTCTTTCATCCTTACTGACAACTGGGAATGATCATGCTCTGATTTATGAACAATTTCAATATCTGAATACAGTACTAAATGAAAGACTGTAATAATCACATACTCAATAGCTGTTGCTGGGTTATATGGTTAATAAGTAAACTATTGAGAACTATTTGATTGAAATCTTCTATTCATAACTGGTAGGTCATTTTCCTCCATCGTGTTCATCAATAAGGTGCCATTTTCTTTATGGTCTCTATCTTTACTACTTTTAACATATAGATTAGGAACAAGTTCAGGAATAAGCAAACTGGACTCTGTCAGATAATTATATACTGTATATACAGTAGCTCCTGTTGCACATTGAATTCACTGTATATTATTAGTCCAGCATTATCCTCTATCACAACCAGTCTCATAAGATCATTTAAATCACACCAAATTATTGAAGAATAATAAGTTCCACTATTTAGTACAACATAGATATTTAAGCCCAGATATTCGAAGGAGATACACCCAGTGCAATTGAGTTGCACCAGTGCATCTCCAAATGTAGCCCTGACAATATTCAAGGAGGGATACACGTGCAATTCTGGATGTGCTGCAGTATAAAGATAATGCATGGGCGTATCTCTGTGAGGGCGTTCCCATGCATATGGGGCACATATCTATATTCAGCCAAGATGTGCAGAGCAGCTGCCTGCACATCCAGGTGATCACCTCACAATGTTAGCCATGTTAAAACACACCTAACTGCTAACCACCCACAGGAAAACTGCTGTACTGCACAGCACAACTAGAGCTACCAGTCTCTGGGTGGCTAGCCCTCAACCCCCAAACATAGAAGACACTGTAGCAACCCTTTTTATCCCTGGTAGTCTAGTGGCCCCTCCCCTAAGCCCTGATCATGTAATAAAAAAAATGCATCCCCTATTCTGGGTAGTCCAGCAGTACCCCTTCTATTCCTGAAACCCCATCTGTTTATGAAATCATCTCCCATACTACCCTGGTAGTCCAGTGATACCTCCTCTCCCATCCATTAACCCTGACTGTGGATAAAAAGGTAAATCCAAACTCTCCCTGGTAGTCTAGTGGAAGCCAGCCCCCCACCCACTGAGGGACCCCCATCCCCTTCCCCCATCCCAGCAAGGCCATCACACTGGCAGGCAGCACAACCCACTCACACACTGCATGGCTGCCCATTGACTGAGCAGTCACAGAATGACAGCTTACAGTAAGCACTATGAGACCATTGGTCGACAATGTCAACAAAAGGGCTTACGGTGTGCAATGTAAGCTTTCATTCACAAAGCTGACAACAAGGAATGGGAGGGCATACCACTGGACTAACAGGGTAGTATGGGTCATGCTTTCCTATACAGATGGGGTTTCAGAAATCGAAGGGGGTATCACTGGACTACCAGGGATACAGGATGCATTTTCTTTTATTACACAGTTGGGGCTGGAAGGGGGGCCACTAGACTACCAGGGATGTTCACAGCCCTATTTTATTTGGAACATGGGGGTATGGAGAAGCGAGGGGGCGCTACTAGACTACCAGGAAAATGTGGAGTGCATTATGAACAGGAAGGCTGCAAGGCAAAAGACACATTCTGCTGGGCACATCCCTGGTCCAGAAATGCAAATGTGGCCATAATGACATGCAAATGACCCATTTGTGCCTTGCATGCATTATGGCCCCATTTTCATGTTTGGGTCTGGATATCTGGAATTTTCACCCATCGTATCTCCAACATGCTTTGCACAGTCCCATTCCAGGTATTCAGACCTGGCAGGAGGATGCGCTGATGAATCCTTGGAAGCCCCCATTTGTGCCACTTACATCTTATGCTATATTCAGATGTGATGCATGATTGTGTATCTCATTTGAATATTACAATTTTGCAGTCCAGCGCAACTCAGTTGCATGGCACAAGCACTTGTGCCCTTTCTGGACACAGTTTGAAAATTCTGGCCTTACTGTACACAGCAGTATTGAGCATGATCACTAAAGACATTAAATACAATAATACTGTTTTATGCAAGCAGAAGAAAAAACTATAACCGTATTAAAGATTTTTACCAATGTCAGCAGCCCCCCAATTGCTCTTCTCCTTGCTTTTACCTTCCTCGCTGAGGACTGGAAAATTTGAAAACCACTTACAAAAGGCTCAGTGAAGATCTTTAGGCGGGTTTTCTGGCAAAATAATTACATAAACATATGCTTGGGACTTCGTAAAGTCTTTATCAGGGATCTTCATAGACAGCCAGTCATATTTCATGAAAAAGTGAAATCAATACTATTTGAAAGATTTGGCAAAACTAATGGTACAAGATCATTGTGAATTTGCTTGATCTAGCAAGGGAAACTTTTTTAAATTAATGCTACCTCCAAGGCAGCCCTTTACTGTTGCACTAATTCTTTCCATCATCTAAGTCCCTTTTCTTAGAATTTTTAGTTATTTATTTATTTATTAAATTCTTGGATTACAAATACCTTTGAGCAGAAACTGCTCATTTACAAAGGTTCCACGCCAAAGGATGAGGGTCAACATACATACAGAGGTAATAAAGAATGCACAATAAACAACCAAAACAACTTAAAGAAAAAATAAAGATACTCAGTTATAACCAGAGCCCCTACCTTTCTGCGGCACACTGGGACCAAGTTCTTCGGCAAGACTACCATTTGCCATAGAACTTCTGCGGTGATGGTTTGTAATTTCTGTAGAAGTTCTGTGGCACTAACAAACTACCACATCACAGTGACAGCTTGTCATCCTGACTTCACTTTCATGGCAGTGGTTATAGCTATCAGGATGGTGGAAAGCACAGTAACACTAGTTCAAAAAATAACAGCATTATAAAAATAATTGTATGCTTAAAAAATCAAAACAAATGTCTCTCCCTTAAGATCCCTGTTAAATAAATGACATCTGCAGAGGGGATCTTATGTGATAAATAAGGTATTTCTATATGCATGGTATCTATCCCACTAATGAGGTTTCCACTGTCTTATCACTTATATATTTGTATGTGCTTTCTACACCACTCATGAGGTTCCCACTGTGTATCACTTGTATATTTATATGCAGTCTGTAACATACATACAAATGTGAGTGTGTGTGTGTGTACATATATATATATATATATATGTATATATTTTTTTAATTTCCATGAACTTGCATCCTCATTCATACAGGTCTCATTAGAAATGAAATAGAGGAGTTACTGCAGAACTCATTTTTGATGTCAACCTGCTTTCCCTGACACACTGCATAACACCACCAGGCTATGACATGCATGTGAACCAATTGTGAGATAGAGATTTCCAGACCAGCACAATGTGTCCACTATGTGACAGAACACTGCACCATACCTTCCCAGGCTTCGAGCAATGATGTGTTCCATCAATCCTCGTGCTTCCCAGCCAGCTTCCAGATCTGATCTCTGAACCTGATTTGCCAGCATGGAAACACAGCATGCTACCCTCTGGCGCAACAGCTGTCCCTGCACACAACATTTCTCCATAACTTTTAGGTGATTCTATCAACCAATGACAATATGTAATCAATATCCCGAGCAAAAATGCATACAGTGCAATTATTTATTTAACAGGTCTATTCATTGAACAGGTCTACACATTATTATATTCCACTTTTCTGGGCATAATTACTTTATTGTTCTTAAAAATGACAGTTAAATTCATTTTACCAGTTATTAATTTTGGATGGCATCTCTGTACCTTAATGGCACCAATAGTTCTGTACAAAGTGAGGTATGGACTTAACAGGTCTATGCTATTGACAAGGTTTTGTTTAAGTTGGCCCTAGTACAATAATGTAAGACTAAAAATTGTATTAGACTGTGGTGCAGCTTGAGCAAATATCATCATGCCTGATGTGCTGTGCCACTGTCTCTGGCAGTGGGAGCTGTGGTAGATAAGTGACTGTTCATTTCTGTTGCAGATTGCAGCCATTTCATTAGCTAATGCATGATGCTATAATAGTGATAACATTGCATTCTGAGCATATAGGGGTTTAGGATATAAAAAGAGGGTTAGGGAACCAGATTCTATGGAAAAACAGAAACATTAATAAAAAATCAACAAGAAGACTGAATTCTGCAGCACTGCCGAAGCTCTGTGGCAGATTGCAAGTTTTGCGCAAAATTCTGTGGCTTCAGAATTCTAGGGGCCTTGGTTATAACATACTTTGAGATAATATTCACATAATGAGCAGCTTGAGTAGGCAACTGGCTGCGTTAACAATAAGAGATAGATGGCACCATAGGCAGTTAGTATTGCAGGCATGCGACTGGGAGGGAAAGTTGGCAGGCTAATGGGCCACTGTCTGATGGTGGTGGAAAATGTCTTGTGCCAGAGGAGATGTGAAGCAGGAAAGGAGTCACAAGGAAGGCCTGGTGCCAGAGGGAATGAGACTGGGAAAGGGCGCACTGTGAGACATGAGTGAGCTGGGAGGTGTTTAGAGAGAACTCTGTTCAGAGAAGCAGTCACATTGAGTGGTAGAGGTGAGGTAAAGTTTGAAATTCCTTTTGGAGGGTTCAAGTGTAGTAGAGGAAAGTGCTTCTTTAATGAGGGTATTGAACCACTGAGCGGCTCTATAGGTAAAGGACTGCTGACCCATGGATGTACGACATCTGGGAACCTGAAAGGTTAGAGATGGGGCACCAGGTGTTTGTTGAGTGCCACTGTAGGTAGTAAGGAGTGAGCTAACACCAGGTGGCATGAGACCGAGGAGAATCTTTTTGGTAAGTAAGCAGGTCTGGTATTGTATTCTGCTGAGTAGGGGTAGCCAGCTGGCTTGTGCATAGAGATCACAGGTGTGAGTCTGTTGGGCCGCACCCGTTAGTAGTCTACAGGTTTTGTTGAGAAAAAACTGAGATCCTGCAGAGGGCACTTGTTGAGGCAGAGCCATAGATGGCAAGGCCATAGTCAATGATAGAGGTGACAGAGCTGTAGTTGTCTAGTTTAAGGGCATCCACAGGCATATAGTGCTTGTATTTGTGTAGTAGTCCAATCCATATATTGGCGATCTTGGCAACAGTGTCAATATGCCGAGTGTAGGAGAGGGTACTATCCAGGGTAATACCAAGGTACTTGAACTCCTTGACAAGTTCGAGTGGGTTCCAGAGTGGTTCTTGATGGTGAGAGACAGAGAGTTGTGCCTGCTCCATCAGTTACAGAAGGACATAGCTTTGGTCTTGCTGTGGTTTAGGTCAAGTTAATGAGAACTGAACCAGTTTTCGATGCATATGAAGTCGAGCTGTAGCTGGGATTAAAGGACTGTAATGTCATGGTGGCTAGAAAACAGGACTGCATTGTCTGCATGTAGTAATATTTTTGGTGGCAGGCAATGGGGAGATTGTTGATGAAGAGGGAGAAGAGCAGAGAGCCCAGACTAGACCCCTGTGGGACTCTGAAGCATACTACTACCCCGCACAAGGAGGACCTTGGAAAAGGCTAGGGAAGTAGTGTGCCCTCAGTCTGTCCCCTAGCCTTCGAAGATTGAACATCACTATTTCGATAGGTTGATTCATTGGAATATTGGTACCCAAATGTACTTGCATCAATAGCTCCCCTGATTCCTTCTCTACCATCTTCCCATTCTGTATCGCTTCTGTTGTATATGGGGAAGTGTGCTCCCCTGCTGGAGTAGTCTGGGGTGGTGGTACTGATTCAAAGCTATGACCTCTGCATGGAACCCCCAGGGACATTGTACATTCCATCTACATTCTACCTTAGTTTTAAGCTATACCATGTAGGGGTAGCAGCATGAAAGAACCCACTGGAAGATTTTATTAGTCATTTTTCTATCTGGATTTTCCTCTTGTGGTACCATCAGAATTTAGCCTAGCAGCTCCCATTGAGAAAGAGAGAGAAAGAAAAATAAATTGTCTTGTTTTCATATGGCTCAGAAAACCAGGGTGTTAGGACCCTAAAAGGCCATGATGCAACAACTCTTCAATGCCTTTCTTGTATTTAGCAGGTAGTTGTCACTGATGGCCTCTCCATAGTTTCATGAGTCTGTGGATCTTCTTGGACTAAAAGTTCCCACCACTCAATCACACTAATGGGAGTATGCCAGAGGCACTAGGACCCCATGGGAGCCAAAAAACTTCAGGGAGGGTTGGTGCTGGGATAGGACTGCGCATGCATGGCACAACAAAACTAGCTTGTGCTGTATAGTCTATCTCAATGTTGACCCTCCAGCTGCCTCAGTTCGTTTTTTCTTACTGAGTGCACTTTGGTGATGATGACACTAGTCTGCCGGGAGTCAAGGCTTCATCTATATGACAGCAGCTATAGCTGTTAAGTTTTTGTTTAACTTCTTTTAGTGTGTTCTTTCTTATTTAAGAAGAGAAAGATCTGTGGGAGAATTCAAGAATGCTTGGGACAGACATAAGGCAATTCTTGTGGGGGGCAGGAAGATATAGGCTGTTGGTTAACTAGGATCTGCGGCCTATCCTGTAGGTAGGGAAATGGGCAGACTAGATGGGCCTAGCGGTCCTAATCTGCCGTCAAAGTCTATGTTTCTATGTTTTAAATGACATGTTGTAATCTTATGTACTATTACCTTGAATTATCAGATGATCTTACATTGGTGACTTTTTTTACAGCGTGACAGTTATGCTGATCTTCATATGTTTGCACAAGTTGTTCAGGAGATCTGATGCACTGGAACTCAAACTCAATCACTTGTTGTGATGTCATACTTTGTGTAGAAGCTACATATCTTTGAAATTTTTCATAATATAATTATGCAAAGGAAAACACAAATGAAAGAATTGAACATGATAATCAGTGAATGTTCTGAAGTTACAATGTTTTTTATGTACTGTTATTGGAACCAACTAGATAGTGAACATTCTGAACTTAGAACTTATACACTGATAACAGGTCAATAACATTATGGTAAACAACTATCTGAATGATATTTATCCCTGCACAGTATGTTTTCCCTTTTACACAGTGAACAAGTAATCAGCAGGCATGTAGGCCTCAGTCTTCCTGGACCTGACTGTACTGAGTTAAGTACAGTCCAAGAATCATGCTAAATAGCTCATGAGAATACCTCATTTACCTTGTTGCTTTTGTGTCCAACACTGAGGCTAAAAAAACTTAATTTTAAGCCAACTGAGCTAGAAGAGGACCCTATTTTTCAGAGATGGCAATGACAATTTTGTAGGAGATAAGAACCCTGCTCCTGCAACTTCCATCCTCTGCCCGACCTCGATGGGGGCCTTCATAATTCTAGCCTGGCTCCTGCTGGTCCAGCTAGCCTACATGGAAACCTAGCTTGACTCATTCACTTTGCTCCTTCCTTAGACAGGCCTATGCATGGGTTCTACCAGACAAGACTCGACTCATTCATTTTTATCTCTTCTTTGGGCAGACCTATGTGGGGGTCCTGCTGGTCCAGCTTGCCTACATGGGGGCATAGCTCAACTGACTCGATTCTACTCCTTCCTTTGGCAGACCTATGTGGATGTCCTGCCAGTCCCGCTAGCATATGTGGGGGACTAGCTCAGCTCATTCACTTCTACCCCTTCTCCTCCTCCTCTTCCTCAGAAGACCTACATGGAGATCTTGCCAGTTCAGATAGCTTCTGTGGCAGCCTAACTCAATTCACTCACTTCTTTTTCTTCTTCCGCGGGCAGACCTACATGTGGGTCTCACCACTCCAGCTAGCCCACATGGGGGACTACAGTAGCTCAATATTTGATCACTTTACATGCTCTCCTCTAGTGGACCTCCACAGGGGTTCTGCTAGTCCAACCTGGCCCACATGAAGGCCTTGCTCCATGGCATGTATGCTCTAGCTTTGATCCTGTTCCAGTTCAAGTTTATTCAACATGGCACCCTTGTTGAGCACTGCTCATTTGCATGATGGTCCTGGGACATTTTAGGTATCTTCCTATGAAGGCAATCAATGGTATACAACTTCTACTGAAGCAGCAAGGCAGTATCAGCTAGGTCTCTTAAATCACTAACACCCTGAACATTTGTACATGGTTCAATTTACCTTCTCTTTGCGTGACCTCTTTGCAACCATCCCATGTCCAAGCAATGCTAACCAGCCATCTCAGCCTGTATATATCATTGGCTTTTCAATGCCTACAACAATCCACTGGCCAAGCAAACCACAAATGAACTTTGGGCATCTTCCTCTCGTGACCCCTCAAGAGTATCTTACCTTCCTGCCAATCTACATGAAAACCTGATTTACAATTCTATTATTCAACTCCATTTTATTGTGATCCCATATGAGGATACTGCTGGTTCGGCTCAGCCTACTTGGTTCCTAGACACTCAGATGGCATCTTACAATTGGAAATCCTACAGGGGCCTGTCCTTGATACCTCCTCCTCCATGCTGCATCTGGATCACCAGTTTCTGGACTGTCATGGACATCTCGTACCTTTCTCAAGTTCTTAGGTAAGGACCTCCAACAATGACCTGCATGTCAGTTCCTTTGATCCAACTTCCTTACTCTGTTAATCAGCCACTGAAATTTCATTGCTGCTGCTTATTGCATCAGACTGCCTTCAGAGAACTACGTGATCTCACTCTTCCATGTCATGGCACCCCCAACATCAAGTGTCTTGTCCTTGCATTTCAGTGGCTTCCTCAGGTGCTACTGTTCCTGTATCTGCTCTTCATACCTTAATAATATCTCTGACATCCTGGCTTGTGTCCGTGCCTTACCTATGTTGAGGCTTCAGCTGATGCCATCTCAGGTCCTCTGAGAAGGACCTTACTCTCTGACTTTCATGCAGGACTTTCTCCCACTTGTTCAGACAAGTAGATACTGTCTAATGCTCGACTATCCCTAGATTTTACTCCCTGGATATATCCTTATCTTCAGTTTACAATTCTTCATTCCTACACAGAAACCATGAACATGGACTAATCATCCTTCCACAACTAGACATACATCTGAATTTAACTCTTCTTTATCTGCTGGAAGTTTCATACTCCAGTACTGACTTTCTGCTTACCATCAAGATTCAGAGGGCGTGACTTATAGACCAGCAGGCTTAGCATTTAAACTCTTGGACATAACCAGAACCAAACATTAGCCCACATTTTGGATTATCTCCTCTTAGTATGACTAGATGATGGGTAGGTCAGTAGCCATGGATCCTCAGAGGTTACGCCCACAGGGTATTTTTTCTCTCCTCCATGCTACTAGTCACACTCTTCAGAGTTGTAGGAGGTAATCAAAATGTTAGCAATCTTTTGGGCCTTAATTCCTACACCTTCCCAGTACTCCACCTAGGGTGGGAAACATAGAAAAGCCAAAGTCTTAGTCTATAAACATCTATCATTTAACATTCAAGCTCATACATATACACAAGCACTGAGCTCTGTACCACATGTTAAACTCAATTTTTTAGTTTGTTAAATTTTACTGTTGTACTATCTATGGCCAGCACCTATGCAGCAAAAACAAACAAGCAAACATTTGGCATTTGCCAACCCTCTTTAGGTTTATGTCTGGTTGTTTTATTGCTCTGTATACATAATGTAGGAGCATGGTTACTAATTGAGTCTAACCGTTGGCCATTCAGTGTATTTCTGTCTGTTTTTTTTTACTAATATTTAATTCTGTTGGAAATGCATGTTTCTCTTCAAGGTAACTCTAGCAGGGTATTTACTTACTTTTTTCTTAAAAAAATATGACAAAAAACAAACTTGGGAATCATCATGTTACTTAAGGGAACTTTATAGTATGTAGTTCTCTGACCAAAAGACATTTGTAGTGTATTAGAAAGAGGGACATCTACTGTATATAAAGATGTGATATCGAAAATAGTAAAAAATAAAGTCAGACAATGAAAACTCAGTCGTGTAAATGTGTGATATCTTAACAGAAATATAGAAAGCATTTGTGATGGTAGAGACAAGGAAATATATAGCGAAACAAAAATGAAGTCTATTTAATCAACAGATTAAGATTTATTATATGATGGCAAGAAGGAATGCTGGACTGCCATTGGTCAGTCTGGGGCTGGACCCGTGATGTTATCCTAGCATAACATCATGGATCTAGTCCCAGTACACTAGCTGACCATTTCTACTATTAGTGGAATGAATCAATTCACGCAACCCATGTCATGATCCCTGCTGGGCATACTACTAGCTCGCTTCCCCGCTTCCCACTCGGCAAACATGTTCACTGTCTGCAGCTCATTTATTACTAAAAAATAAAGAAACCAACCAAAAAGAACCCAACAAGCCTCACACATTCCACTCTAAATCCCAAGATGTTCTTTTTTATATATTTTAGTTTCAAGGGCAGAACAACCTCAATACGTAAGCGAACAAGTACATTGTCAACAGTCACGCACCTCTCCCTTCAAAACGCTTGCTGGCTCTTAACAGCACTATGTTTTGTTTCAAACGTAGCAAATAAAACAATTAAAAAATATTCTCCCAACAACTTCCCTACCTTCTCTCCTCTTTCTTCACAGAAATCTTCAGAGCACACAATGGGCAGGTGGGTGAAAGACGGGAAGGGGGGGGAGACGGATACACTGATTCCCAACCACCAGCATCATTTGAAGCCATTCATAAAAAGATACAGACAGGAAGACAGAAAATTAAAATTGTGTCCAAACTGATCAGAAACTGCAAGAGAATAGGGCAGACTAACTAAAACTGTCACCACTGACAATATGAGGAGTACAGATTCAGAGCCAAAAAAAAACCAGCAGCTCCATTTACTGGCTGAATCAGCACTATTTTTTGATAAAGTAAGCTTACTCATACATAATAATGACAAAAATATATTTTGAAAGCATGTTTTCTTTTTTTTTTGTTTGCATTACAAACAGACCATTGTATAACAGGAATAATATATTCCAGGGTGTGTGTCATGCTGGGATAATGTCACTTCTGGTGTGATTAGTTGCACTCAGTGTGCGGCTCTTGCTTAATCACCCCAGGCGTGATGTTATCCCAGCATCACACACACCCTGTTGTGCATTATTTCTTTATAACAGTTTTCTTAGAGAAGAAAACTATAAATAACAGAATGGATTGTTGAACGAGTTGAAAAATACAGTTATAAAAATGTATACAGTATAAAGGAACTCTAGACATTAGCAGCAAATGGTTATAACATGTACTCAATGTCACTTGATTTATATATCTAGCCAGCTGAATGGTAGAACCATTTCACAAGGGTCTATTACAATGTTCAGAAAATTTTGTGTTATGACATCACCAAAAGACATCTTTTGATGATAAAATATAATTTAATTCTGGTATACATTTTGATAAATGAAATACATACATATATACATGCAGTATATACAAGATGCTGGCATAGAAGAACCACAAGGTCCACCTAGTCTGCCCTCAAAAATCCAGCCCCACCTACTCAGAGACCCCCAGACTAACTCCTATGCTACAAGCCCCTCCTTTGAGTATCAGAATTCCCTTGTGTCTGTCCCAAACATGTTTGAAGCTAGTAACTGTATCTACCCCCACCACCTACCCTGGTAGTCTATTCCAAGCTTCCACATCCCTCTCTGTAAAAAAAGTACTTCCTTATGTTTCCCTTGAAACATCCCCCTCCAAATTCCAGTCATAACCCCTCATCCTTTGGCAGTTGTTCATTTGAAAAACACTCCCCCTCCTTGTACCCTATTTATGCCCTTGAGATATTTGAAGGTCTCTATCATGCCACCTCTCTCCCTTGTTGCCTCCAGTAAAATACATGTTCTGTTCCCTCAGTCTCTCCTCATAGGACATCTCCTGCAGACCCCTTATCATTTTTGCAGCCCTCCTTTACACCCCTTCCATTCTATTTATGTCCTTCTTTAGATGAGGCCACCAAAACTAAACTCCATACTCAAGATGAAGCCTCACTAATGTCTTGCAAAGGGGTAATAGGACCTCCCTCTTTCTATTGTTGATATCCCTCCCTATGCATCCAAGCAAATGGTTTGCTTTCCCCACTGCCACTTCACATTGCCTAGTCACATTTAGGTCATCCATAATAACCACTCCCAGGTCCCCCTCCTGCTTTGTGACTGCTAGTGTTACTCATCCCAGTTCATATACCACCCCCAGGTTTCTACTTCCTATGTGCAAAATCTTACATTTTTCCACATTGAACCTAAGTTGCTATGTTTTAGACCATTCCTCTAACCTTTGTAGGTCCTTCCTCATCATTTCTACCATGCTGGCTCATCCCTTGTACTGTATATCTTGGAATCATCCATGAATAAGCATGTTTTCCCCTCTAGCCCCTCCATAATATGACTAATGAAGACATTGAAGAAGACTGGGCCCAGCAAATATAGTTTGTAACAATCCAGATAACACTTAATAAGGCCATCTGCCCAGATAGACTGGGGGCAGATTTATTCAAATATCACAAGAACTGGTGGATTCCATTATTACATAATTTATTTAACTACAGGTTATAATATTCTGTTTATTGTGTGAACATAGACCTTGTCAGTAGTGACAGCAAGACACAACTTTTGTGTTTTGGTAGTACAGTTAGAGACAGACATGCATTGTATAAGGCTATAAAACTGAAAGCAGTTAATACTTAACTATCTTGGTTTGCAAATATGAAATGGAATAGACACCCCCTGGATATCTTAATCTAATTGATGAAGTGTATTAGTAGAATTAAGCACTTTATGAGAAATTATGCAGGACAATCATTTTAAGATTCGCTCATGGTAATTAATACAAGAAGCATTTGTCAATGCCAAATGTTTGCTTGCTGGCATTGGCATTGGTAGTGTAGGAGTTAAATACATGCATAATAGGAATGGTAGTGAAGTATTGAACTGAAGCCAACCCCACCACTACCCTGCAGAAACTGCCAGACATTGGGGAGTTCCTTTGTGTCATCTGGCATAACGACCATGTCATTTCATCACATCCTACCCTACAGACACCCCGACAAGTGTCCCAGTGTGTCTTGGAGTCCTTGGGCCTTATGCTCACCCCATTCCAAAATAAATATGGTGAGATGAGTGCAGTATAGTAGAATGGGGTGAACTTTTGGGCTAAAGAGTCCAGTGCACACCTCGATGTCTGTCACTGACTGCAGGGTGTCGGGGGGTGGAATGGCAGGAGTATTACAGGAGACAATCCCAAGTCACACCCCTAATGCATGTCAGTCTCTACAGAGTGGAGCATTATGGTCAGAAACCCTAACATCCCAGCATTTGTTGGCATTTTCACTCCAAATTTTCAACATGGGTTTTTGTGACCCCTATCTCATGAACAGTGGCAATATTGGTTCATTAGCAGAAAGCTTATTTTGCACAGCGACTATGACATTTGGCACCACTGGTGTGAAAAAACATTTCAAACAGGATGTAAAAAATGACTGCTGTACTGTTTGTGTGGAGGTGTAAAACATGGCAATGTATAAAACCTGGAGTGAAAATATAAAAAACTGGTGAAGTCACGAGTGTGCGTAAAAACTGTGCAACGCAGACCTGTAATGTAATTAGTTTGGGGATTTTTTTACAGAAGATTGTCAACACAGGCATTTTGGGACCTCCATTAATGAACAGTACCACTGAAATTTTCTTAATCTGTCCTGAACACTGATTTCACACAGAGACCATGCATTTCTTAGCCGGAAGTGGCAAAACACATTTTCACCAGGGCATGAAAAATGACAGCTGTACTGTTCATAAGGATGTGTGGAAAAATGCCAGTGTTGAAAATCTGGACTAAAAATATTACAAATTCGTGAACTTATGAGGGTGTGTGGAAACTGTGCAATGAACGATCATAACATAGTCATTTTATGGACTTTTGTCACCAAATTTTTTACATAGCCATTTTAAGACCTCTGCTCATGAAAAGAGTGACTGAGATTTTCCTAATCTGTCCTGAACTTTGATTTCACACACCGACTGTGCCATTGTGCACTACATGCATGAACACATCTTGAGCAAGATATGAAAAATGATAGCTGTACTGCTCATAAGGAGGTGTGGTAAAATGGCAATGTTGAAAATCGGGAATGAAAATATTAAAAATATTTGGACCTGCACAATGCACACTTGTGAAACAGTCATTTTTGGGAATCTTTTCACAAATGTTTCAACATAGGGTTTTGGGGCGCCTACCTCATGAACTTTGGCACTGTCATTTCATTACTGGGTCCCAAAAAATCATTTCACGTGGTGACTGTGAAATTACCTTTCGGAACTGAATAACAAAATGACAGTGACTGAGTTCAGGAGGTGGGGCCCCAAGAATCCCATGTTGAAAACTTGGGGAAAAAATTCCCCAAAATGGCTGAGATGTGCACCAAGGTTGAAAACCCCCCATTTATGCCATTATGCTGCTTACTGACATTTCATCAGTATGCAGTCAGCTTTGAAGAGTGCAGACGTGTTTCTGGTCCACCGAAGATCATTGTGCCAGACTCTGGTGGTAAGTATGGAGTTAGGGTGTGTGTGTGTGGGGAGGTGGATGTGCAGAGGGTGGGGGCGAGTTGGGAAGGGGACAAGACAATCAATGAGGGATTTTTTTTTGTTTTTAGTGTTTTTTGTGAAGAGGCAATGGGAGATTGGGCACCCCCATCACCATTCTGACTTTTGCCATGCTGGGGTGGACTCCCAGTGTGGCAGCAGGAAGTGTGTTTGGGGGGGCAGCGGAGCTGACTGGGGATTGGGCAACCTCATCAGCCATATGGGGGTGAGCACATGAGCATGCTGGGGTGGGCTCCCAGCAGACACGAATGTGTTCATGGGGGAAATAACTGTCTGACAGTTCAGATGAAGTGCTGATGTAAGCAATTTGCATACCTTGATGGTAGTATGCAAATTGCCTGAGGTGGTGTTTTCCTTACAACTGTACGCCACTGCATCTGAGCAGCTGTCATAGACAGCTCAGACATTCATTGGTGTGGTGCATCTGCACCTGCAAAAGGGAGCAAGGCATTGAAAGTGAGGGAGGCACACCTACGAAAACACATATGGTGGCACTATATTTCTTGCACATGCATGCAAGCAAACATAAAAATCAGAACTGCTATTGCTTATACAGTTACAATATAGTGCTTTACCAATATGTTTTCTTTAAAATAATACTTATGTTATATCGGTATTTGTTCTGCACTCCCTCATTTGTCTTTACCAATATGTTTTCTTTAAAAATAATACTTGTGTTGTATCGGTATTGGTTCTGCACTCCCTTATTTGTCCCAGAACATATACTTTGAGCAGAACTGAGCCAATACTATTTTAAAGAATTGGTAATAGCAAGGATAATAGCTTTTGTCATGGATCTTCAAGTCAGGACAGATTGACAGATACTAGACTACCAAGATTTCATATGCAAGAGCAAACAGAATATTCTAATAAGGGTTTTATATTTCCATATTTGGACTGTGTGTAAAAAAAAAAAATACTTCCTTTAGATTTAGGTCCAGTTCTGGCTATTCCCTAGAAGAGACTTGGTAACTCACATTAAGCAGAGATATAGATTAGTGGCAGCACAAACAGTCATGCTTTTAAAACTGGTGACTTCAAAATACATACTTCAAATAAATATAATAAGAAACGTTTTTGGTACAGAAAATTATGTTATTGTGATTAGTGGCAATAGAGCAAGAGATCAAGTTATTAGATTCAGACTAGAAATCTTTAGGAATAATGTTCTATATTATAAGCAGAATAGGAAGGATGTTTTGTCTCCTTTTTGTAAATGTGGAATGGGGAGGTAGTTGATTTACCCGACATCAATCTCTTTTAAAGAAAACACAAATTGCACATACTTGAATAATGCAGAGCATTATGGGATGTATCTGCAAATTCCCATTAATTAATTTGGACTGGCTCAACTTTAGGCAGAACTGCATGGTGCCAGAAGGCCTCACAGTACAATCAGCAAAGGCTGAGATATGTGTTTCATCCCCATTTGGACTCATCAGTGTGCCATGTCTGTACCTCAGCCCAGGGAGAGAGAGATATAGCAGACACCCTATAGGGATCTCATTGCTTGAGTCATGGGCACCCAAAGTAGAGAGAAGAGAACAACAAAGAAGAATACGAATTCCACTAGGCAATGGTTATCCGAGATTTTGCCACACAACCACATTTTATGAAAAACACAAATTGCACATACCCAAATAATGCAGAGCATCATGAGACACATATGCAAATGCCCATGATATCCAAATTAATTATTGTCATTTGCATATGTGTCCCATGATGTTCTGCATTATTTTGGTATGTGCAATTTGAGTTTTCTTTAAAATTTGGCTTCTATGTCCAATATCCTCTAGGATAACCATTGCCCCAGTGGATTTGTTCTGGGATTCTTTTGTTGTTATCATTCTCTTTTGTCCATTCTATTAAAACTTGGTTAATTATAATAATTAGACAGTAGTATTCCTCAGATCTAAAAAAGTTGTAAGATTCTTGTAAATGTTGTTTCCATTTAAAACTCAAGCTAGTTCATCTATAAGGAAATACAGCTCATTTATAAATATGTAACCATCTTGACTTTAAGTTTTAATTGAATTTCTTTAAGGGGAATTAGAGTATAGTTGGTATTATTTCAAATTAGGGAAATTTTTGTAGTAAACAACTGGGAGTTATAGAGGAGTGCAATAATACAGTAGGTGGTCAAAACTGTACAGAACAAAAGAGCGACACTGGGAGTTCAACCAGCAATTGTTCTGCAATTTTGGTAAAAACTTTTAATGTTTGATACACAGTTCCAATCAGGGGACATCCCCTAACAAGTTCTGTGCAAACTCTTCAGAGATTCATATTCTGTGGTTAGAACAATTAATATATGTGGAGTCTGAGATTATGTACAGTCAGCATGCTGTAAGCTCTCTGGCGTACTCCACATAAATTAATGAATAAAACTCCATGATGAAGTTCTAATGTTTATTACAAAACTGGTTAGGGCAAATGCTCTCAAAATGAATTCTGTATTAAACATTACAGGTTTTTACTGAAACTGTAGAATGATCACTGGTTGAACTCCCAGTGTCACTGTCTTGTTCCATGTAGCTTTGACCTAGGTTTCATACTAGGTTTATTAGACAGGCAGAAGGCTTTTGACCCACCCATAATGTCTGCCTCCTGCAGTAACGGGACATTTTCCCTAGTCATTTTAATAAATAATTATCAAGTTTATTTTTGAATGCCATGAATGTGTTTGCCTCCACAATCTCTCTTAGGAGCCCATTCCAGAGGGGTAATCTTCTTGTATAAAAATACTTCTCAGGTTCCTTTTGATATGTGAGTTTAAGCTGCTGATTATGGCTTTTTAAAGAGTTGTTTCTTTCTGCCAGAGTTATTCATAGACTAATCATAAGTGACATCCCTAATCAATTTATACAGTAATAACAGATCTGCCATAGTTTGACTCAGTTCCAATGAGTACAATCCAAGAATTTGACTCATATGTTTCATCCTGTATCCCCTTGATCATTTTTGTTACTCTCCTCTGCACCTTCTCCAGGACCATCACATCCCCGCTTATGTGTGGACTCCATAAAGAGGTACAGTAATCCATTAATGGCCTCATCAGTGACCTAAACTGAGGCACCATATGAATTCTGTTTCTGAATACAAAATATTTTTTGATACACCCTATAATCCAGTTACATTTATTAATAACTTCATAACAGTGTTTACTGAAAGTTAAATCATTGGAAATTATTATCCCCAAATCCCTTTCAGTGTTTGTTGTTTTCAATAGTACCCCATCCAACCAATAATTCCATAAATTGTTACTTTTGCAAAAGTGCATAACAGTGCACTTTTCAATTTTAAAAAATGTGTCATTATTTGTGCCCATTTTTCCAGTTTTCCGAACTCCTGCTGAAGTTGTTGGGATCTATGCGTGTCACTAACTTCTGTTGCAAATTTGGTGTCATCTGCAGACTTGATGCATGCACTATTTATTCCTCTATGCATATCTGTAACAAACAGGGAAAACAATACTGGCCCCAGGACAGCCCGTGGGGAACCCCACTAGTCACTCTTCCAACATCGGACTCATTATCCCTTATTCATACTTGCTGTGACTTATCAGTCAGCCATGCTTCTATCCATCTAACCAGCATCCTATTTATTCCAAATGTGCATAGTTTTCTCAGTATATGGCATGCGGTGGCTCATCAAACACTTTCTTAAAATCAAGATATACAACATCAACTGACTCCTGGTTGTCCAAACATTCACTAACTTTTTTATAGAAAACTAGGTTACTCGTGAGGCAAGACCCGTTTCTTCTAAACCCATGTTGTGTCTCATCACTTAAGTTATTAGTTCCAATTTCTGCTTCTAACTTATCTTTAATAATAGATTCCATTAATTTACATACAATAACCATTAGATAGGTCTGTAATTATCTACTGCTGTCTTATTTCCTTTTCTGAAGATCGGGACTAGTATTGTGATATTCCAGTCATTGGGTACTTTACCCAGGTTAACAGATTTGTTAAAAATTCTATGTAATGGGTTGACAAGCCAGGAACTAACTTCCTTCAGCAGTCTTGGGTAGAGACTATCAGGGCCTGCAGATTTAGATGAATTTAATCCTCCCAGTTCCTCAGCTATTTCTTTTTTTGTTAAGACAACTGATATACTGACATTTTGGTTTATCTCATTAATATCACTGTACGTACTCTTTCCATTTATTGATGTTCTTTGTTAATATACAGAACAAAAGTATTTAGTAATGATGGATGCTTGTCCTTTTGGATCTGAGTACTCAATGTTATGGACCATAATAGTTCCTGTAGTCCTGTCTGGCATTTTATTGTTAACATAGGACAAACAAGATTTACCATCATCCCTGGTTATGGCTAGTCTGAACTCAACAGCTCTCTTGTCCTGTTTTATATATTTCTTATTCTGATGTGAATGCTGTTTATATATTATAAGTGCTGTTATCTCTTTTTTGTGGCCCTATAGGCCCTTCTCCTTTTCTGTAGGAGAAGAGCCTGTAGAACCAAGTTCCCAATAATATTATGTGTCCCTTTCTTAGTATTTTAATTAGAGAATAATGATAACACATCAATGTATATGTATTAAAATATGTATTGATGTTTCATTTTGGACACAGTTTATACATAATTTTAATATCTTTATTTCTTTATTTATTAGCTTTTGATGACTGGGTAAGTACATAAGGCAATAACCCTGCCTATTTTTAGTCACAACCCAGGAGAGTACAAATACAAGCTTCTAAACAGTCCAGGTAACATACAATCAGAACAAGACAGTATTAAACAGTTTCCACACAGGGATAGATGAAAAATTATATACAGGCAAAACCATATCATGGTAATTATACATACATGCAAAACCATCCAAGCAGGAATGAGAAGTTGTTTGAGGGCAGCACAGTGATAATCATAGAGTATTGAGAGAAAAAAGCCAAGTAAGGAAGAGCAAGAGAAGAAGATCAGGCAGGTTAGGTACAGTCAGAAGTATTAAGTGCATGAAGGTGAGAAAAAGTGCAGTTTAAAGGAGGAGTGAGAAAAGGAGCACTTTAGGTGGAAAGGCAGGGAATTCCAGTATTTGAGAGTGAAATGAGAGAAAGATTGCTCCCCCATTTTGGTGGGGCAGTATGGGACAGAAAGTAGTTGAGTGTCTGAGGATCTCAGAGAGTAGGGGTGATGCACAGGGAAAAGCATGGCTGCTAGACAGTCAAGATGAGGATATCTGGTCAAGGAGTCAATGAAACATCCCAGAGAGCAGAAGTGACAGGAGCTAGGTGACAGCCAGTGCAAGGTGGAGTAGAGCAAACAATGGTGCATAAGGTGAGGTGCCGATAGGGCAAATCTACAAATGTTGTTGTAGTGGTGTCCCATTTATGGAGAATACTGACATTGGCCTGAGAAAGAAGAGGAGGCGTATAGTAGACTGGGGCAGGGACCCACTTGCTACAGATATCCTGGCAGCAGGGATTAAGGAGTGATGTACATGATATGCAGCACCAATCTTGGTATTAACAGATTTGCATACCTCATTTATGTGAAGGGAGCAGTCAAGTAAGGGATCAAACTTCACACCCAGGTATTTAAAGGAGTCAGTGTTGGAGACTGTTAACCCATCATTGCAAAGCACATGAAACTTGGGGATCTCTGCAGGGAATCTCCAAGAGGACCCTAAAAGCAAGGTCTGGGTCTTTAGTAAATTGACTATGAGGGAGTTGAAGGAGAACCAGGATTGGAGTTGCATGAGCGCAGATGACAGATATCATGTTTGTATTTTAAAAGAGTTTTAACTGGCACAAAAGTCTTGAAGCTGAAAGACTAATGAAACTGAACTTGAGCTTGGTAGCAGCTTGAATACCACATCAAGGGCTGACCGTTTTTCATTCCCAAAGCCAGTGTCCTTTTTAAGACTAAGAGAAATGGTCACGGCAGCTCTGTCCAGCTCAAGAAACTATTCAGGTTTACATAAAAATTTAATCATACATGTTTAACAAAACACAAGTAGCAATTAGCCCCTAGAAGAGTGGATCTGAGAACTTAATGGACCAAGTAATGTGCAACTGTGTTTTGTTAAACATGGCCTATTAACTTTATAATCCATCACTTGAATATTTTCTGTAACTGGAGAGAACTGTTATTAGCCATTTCTCTCATTCATGCAGGAAAAAAGTGTACAATTGCCATGAATTTGGAAAGGGACAGGTCTTGCTGTGCAATTCTAGCCTCCCCATCGTAAATGCTTTCTATGCTCTTAAGAAACCACACATTTAGATGAATGGACTTGGTTCTTTTCCTGTTTTAGATATTGCATCTTTATACAGCTGATCTTTTTAGTCTTGGCTGTTTTTGCCAGTGGTAAATGTTTTTCAACAGATAGCATTTCTTTTTTAAGCATGTTAAGTTTATAAAATCAACTGGTGTCTGATAAGATTCAATTCCAGGTTACACAGGTCACTAGCAGATCTGTTGTACCTCAGAGCTGCATTTGAGATAAGGATAGGTAGTGTGGAGTAAAAAGTAAAGGGTAGGTTACCACTTATGAAAAATGGGACTGAATTTTAAATTCACCATGTGAAAATGTTCCTATAGGAAGATCACCGTGGAGCATTTGAAGGGAAAACAGGAAAATAGTAATAAGAAGTACTAACACTAATAAATGTTATTTATAAAATTATGAACAGGATAGGATGTTACAGTTCCATTGAGCATAATGCTAATTTCCAAGGAGATCCTTTACAATTTAAAATGTAGTTGCCTATACATGAATTATCAATATATTAACAATTACACAAGCCATTACTAAATAACAAATGCCACAGTATAAATCACAAATACATTAAAACAAAGTGCATTATGAGTGTAACCATTCAGTCTCCTGGTGTTACTAGAATCCCATCAGTGTTAGACTAGGAAAGTAGTGGGCAGCTGGTAGCGAGTTTATTAGGAGCAGACCATTCATTGCTTGCCTAGCTAGCCTGAATGAGAAATGAGTGAGGTCATTTAGAACTCTCACAGCAGCCTGAGCCACAGTGGAATCAGCTGCTAGAGGAACAGTTTAGAATGTTAGGTCAGTCAGTGCAGTCTGAGTGTGGGAGCACTGAAGGGCAGAGCTCCCAATGTGAAAGTACCTGCCAGCCTGCCCTGTGGCTGGGTGAAGGGCCTCTGGTCATTTTCTTGCCCTGGTGTGTGAGACCACAGCAGTACCATAGGAAGTCATGGAGACCTGAAATTTCTGATACCCCAGTGGGTCACTCTTGTGAGAAGTGGTGGGAACTGTGAAATCCAGTGGGTCCAAGGGACAATACCCTGAGGGACCAGAAGATTGTACAGCTGTGCAGATCAGGGAACGAGAGGGTCTCAGTGAAAGCTACTAGAAAAGGAGATAAGTGTGTTTCTTCCAAGGTCCATGTTTGTAACAAAGGGGCAAACAAACCATAATTACAGTCACATGAGAATGTTTCAGAGGGAGTCATCTGGTGGTGTATGTGCAAAGAGACAAGACTGCAGTACACCTCTCAGAGCTTCAAATATCACCACAAAAAATGTGCTGAATGAAGGTATTTGAAAGTGTAGAGACCTTTAGCAATCCAAGAGGACTGAAGGCTCTGTTTGTGTAACCCAAGTTTAATGGTAGAGGCTGTTTTTTTATATTTATTTTAAATTTAACTGGATAATGACACTGGGCAATGCCCTTTTTCAGGTCCGACTTGAGAATACTCAGCAAAAGATACAATACAATCACATAATAGACAATATACTAACAATTACAAACACTGACAGATAACAAATGCTGTTTAAATTTAACCTTAAATCCTGTAACTGAATTAATCGATCTAAGAGAAAGAGGCAAATCATTCCACAACAGAGCAGCAGATAATACAAATGATTGAAAACCAAAATGTCCCTTATTTACAAGTGTTTTCAAAAAAAACTCCTAGTTCTGAATGCAAATTGACCTGAGAATCCCTAATTTTCACCAAATCAAATAAAGGAGATGTATTCCCAGTATAGGTATCATGATGGGTCAAATTACCAAGAACATAGGCAAACATTAATTTGGGAGCTAGCCAGCCCAAAGAAGAATTTAAAACACAATGATGTATCAACAAAGGGTAGCCAAGAACAAATCAATAAATATTATTATAAGCCACACTCAAAACCCTACTCTACCTCACTCCCAAATTATAATATAATGGGGAAACATAATCAAGGTGTGGCAATAAAGTACCCATAGCAATTGTTTTACTGGATTCAATTGATTATTAAGCCTTAAATTTATATAACAAACCTAATTTAGAATTAATAGTTCTACTTACAGCTTTAACTTGGGGGGGGGGATCCTAAACCAGGGTCTAAAAGAACACCTAAATACTTACATTAATTGACCTCTTCTAATAAATCACCAGATATATTAAGTATATATAAACACAGATTCAACTTTAGTCAAAAGCACTCCCAAAACCATGTACTTGTCTTTTTTACATTTAAGACCATTTGAATATTCAATAACCAGTGGCCAAGTGTATAAAAATCTCTCTGCAACCCTACATTAACTTGCTCAATGTTCAAACCATAATTATATAAAATGGAATCATCTGAATAGCGAAGACAATAACTAGCTGAAAAAACAGAGGGAATTTGATTAGTGAATATTGAGAATAACAGGGGGCCAAGAATGGGCCCTTGAGGAACACCCCTAGGAATAGGCCATAAATCAGATAGTAAAGGCTCAATAAACACATGCTGGGATCTTCCTCTAAAAAACTCCTCAGAAGGGATACTACCAGACTGGAAATACCCATAAATTTTAACTTCAAACAACGCAAAGTATGATTTATTAAATCAAAGGCCCGGGTCAGGTCCATGAACACCGCCCCCATAAGAAAACCTCTATCACAACCAAGGAGAACGGTGTTCGTGATCCTGACCAAAGCCATTCCTGTGCACCTACCCTTCCTAAATCCATGTTTTTCTGGGCAAAGTAATCCATTAGACTCAAAAAAATGTGTTAGCTGTTTTACCACCAACTTTTCTAAAAGTTTACTTATAGGATTCAATATTGAAATTGGATGAGAATCATCCACTGTGTCTGCCCTTGCCTTTTTTGGAATGGGCACCACTCTTGCAAATTTCCATACAGATGGAAAACACCCAGTAGACAAACACAAATTAAATAAAGAACAAAGCAGATCAGCGGTAAAAGGGGCAACCAATTTCACAAACCTTATATCTAGCCCATTTCCTCAATCGCCAAACTTATTAGGTAATTGACATAGTAAACTCAACACCTCAGATGAATTAATACAGCTAAAATGAAAGCTTGACAAGCCTTCAAATAGGCTGATTACTGATGAAACACTCAAATCGATATCACAATTACTAATATTGCTGTCACAGCCCAGAACAGCAGGAATAAGATCAGCAGTATTGTAAATTTGTCATTCAGCAAATTTGTCATCAAAAAGGGATCAGTAAAAATGCCATACAAGGATTTTAAAAGTGAAATTGTTGACCTTTCTTTAGGAGATAACAAAGAGTTAAGGGTTCCCCCAAAACTCTCAGAGTCAGAGGAGGCTGCCTCAATCTTAAGTCGATAATAATAAATGTTTGCCAGCTTGATTTTACTACAGGCCAGATTTCTAACAGACCAATAGGCATGCAATAAGGATTCATTTGGAGGTAGCTTGTAGGGTCACCAAGCTAATTTTTTTGGCTTCACTAGCAGTTTAAGATCTGATGTAAACCATCCATTTTGGGCCCCTCTAATTTATGCAGGGGACATAACTGTAAATCCAGCAACTGTTGGCATCAAAAATCAACAGCACAATCTGGGTCTGGGATAGAGTTAAGAAATTACCAATCTAGAGCACAACATTCTTAATACACTAATTAATAAGGAACCTTCTTAAAGTTCCGAGAAAAAACTACTACGAGGGGGCAACCTCAGTGCTTTAAAATTTAATACTCCAAAAATTGCCTGGTGATCACTTATCGAGTCTCCTTGAACCCCAGAGAGTGTTATCATATGTGGTTTTTTTTTGGTAATAATACAATTTAATATTGAATGATTATCAGATAAAGAATTTAACCTAGTAGGTTGGACAGTTAACTAAGACATGTTATAGGATTGCAAAAGGTTTTCATAGCCAAGGACAGCAGCTGTTGCCCAATTTAAATTAACATCCCCTGCCAAAACAAATGTATCATAAAATTCTAAAAAGCCTGCTTTTCCACATTGAGATGGATTATACAAACATCCCACAACCACATGTTTAACACCTCCCAAAAGCAGATTCAGCAACAACCATTCATTTTGTGATGTGCAATTCAGAGTGGAATGCAACAAGGAAACATCTAAATAATCTAGACAATAAACAACTATCCCCCCAGATTTTTTACCTTACAATCTGAACAAAATAAGTATAACCAGAATCTCACATGCACTATTGGTATAGAAGGCTTTAATCAAGATTTGGATATCATAACCATATGAGGTTTATGCAAGATCGTAAAGGCCTCAATATGGGCCAATTTGGGAAACATACCCCTTGCATTAACGTGGAGAAACATGACTCCATGGTTTAAATGCCACAAAGAATTATCACAACCATCATTAAAAAAACTCATCAGTTGATGGACCAGGGTTTGCTTCTACATCCCCAGCCAAGGTTAGCTATAGCAACAAAAAGAAGAGCATTTTCTTGCCTGACCAAAGACACATCAACACACTAAAGCAAATCGGATAAGAACATCTTGCTAAAATGAACCCTAGAACACACAGGGTAGATTTTTCAGAACATAATAAGCAAATAACATTTGGAGGTTTTACTCGACAAATAAGTAAATCAGACATAGAAAAACTGAATAACAACCCTGGTGTTATGAATAATGTCTCATTATTAGTTACTACAACACTGCCACTTAACACGTATGCAACAATATAAAGCATCGATCCATAAACACTCACCATAACCTTGACGGATCAACTGATTGAATCATGATGCTTCAATACAGTTAACAATTTAAAACTAAACCAACCTCCCCAAACCTCCTGGTTCTCCCTCAAACCCCCTCAAACTCCCAGCACTTTACCACACTTCACCACTGGAGCCAGTGGTGCCGCCACTTTAAATGCCAACACGTTTGAGAACTAAAGACTTTTAAACCCACTTGACCCCTCCCACTGGGCTGCCACTACCAATGAGGGAAGTGGTCATGGCGGGCAACAGGGACTCAACAGGTAGTAGAATGCAACTGCTAAGGAGGTATAGTTCGGTGGTTTAAGGCTCTGAGCTGCAAACCTGGAGACCTGGGTTTGAATCCCACAGCCCCTACTTGCATACTGTGTGACCTGAGCAAGTCACTTAACTTTCCTGTGCCCCTGGGTTGCCCTGTAAACAAGTTTCTAGCTTAGTGTGTCTCACCTGGTAAAACAAAGCAAAAAAAAAAGGAAACACTGGAATCCTTTGTAATACTGAAGGGTAAGCAATAGCAGCAAACCTGAATTAGATTATACACATGTCCCAAAACACAGCAGCAAGCACTAGTCTCATTAACACTGGAACCCTATAGTGTTTTAAGGGGCAAGCAACAGCAGCAAGCAGATACGAGTAATTAATTGCACAGTCTCAGTTCACAGCAGCATAGCATAACTCCATTCACAGCAGAGCAAAAACAGCTTCAAATTAAATGAACTGCACATAACTCAGGCTCTCTTGCAGCACAGTAACAATCAGTTTATTTCCTACTTGACTCCTTCTGATATGGACTGTTTCATTGCTCAAACATATGATATCCAGACAAACAAGTCCACGTGCAGTAAAACGACTCAAGGCTTCACAATCAGCTGATTACTGTATGGTGGTAAGCTCACAGTGCTGATGGAGTTATGAGAGCTCAATGAAGCTTGCCATACTCCCTCAAACTCTCAGCACTTTACCACACTTCATCACTGGAGCAGCTGGTGCCACTGCTTCAAAACTAGGGCCAGGATGCACTGAACCTCATCTAAAACTCCAGTCAGGGCTAACTGATTACCAGAAGGGCACACAGTTACCATCCTGATATTAATTAAGCTCATCATGTGAGAAGCAATGTGTTTTAATTCAAGTTCAAGTTTATTGCAGGAAAACTCCATTGAGCAAGCTCATTCACAAGGAGGTCCTGTAACATAAACACTTAAAGTACAAACACAGATAGGTAATAACAGTATATACATGAAATACATGTTACATGATGCAGGCTGGATATACATACAAGGGTACCACACAGGGTGACCGCAGGTGGTAAACATTGATATGAGACAGGGAAGCGACTTATAGGTCGCATACTGATAAATGAAACATGATGACTGGTGTGATTTGATTTAATCAAATAAAATAAAATAAAATAAAATATACAGTATTTTGGCAGCTAGAACAAACAACAGTCTACAACTGATATGGGAGGAGGAGAGTTTGATAGAGTAGCAGTGGAGCGTAAGCAAAGATAAAGCCAGGAGTAGAAGGGAAGGAAAGCAGTTAATATGACAAATCAATTATACCTTACCAGTGGATAAATATGGCACACATGGGAAGGAAGAGACTTAATGACAGTTACAGGTGTCTTTTATTTTGGCTGAACTTAGCGATTTGTAGAAGTTTATTGAAACTGTGCTAATTAGTTTCAATGCAGGTTGTAATTGGTTCCAAATGGAGGAAGGGCATAGCAATATACGCTTACCAAAGGAAGTCCCGCCCTAGGTATGTCCAAGCTAAAATAAAGTCAGATTTTCTTAACGAGTATGCACTATGTGAGATACTAATAAGGGAAGAGAGATAGCTTGGCAATTTCTGCAGGAGCAGTTTAAGAGTCCATAACCCAGCATGGAGCAGGTGTCTAGTAGTAAGGGATGTCCAACCAACAGCTGCATATAAGTCACAGTGGTGCTGAGCGGTAAGGAGTTGGTAATGAACTGTAACGCATGGTGATAAAGGATGTCCAGTTTACTTAGATTTGCAAGAGTGGTGGAGGAATAGATTACATCGCCATAGTCGAGTAGGGGAGAAAAGTGGCCTGTACAAGCTTGTTTTGAGTTTCAAGGGGGAAGAGAGGCTTATTTCTGTAGAAGAAACCTAACCTTGCTTTTAACCTTCTAGAGACATCTTCGATGTGGTCACTGAAAGATAATTTATTATCAATCCAGATAACTAGATATTTAAATTTGGTTACAACTTCCAAAGGCTCGTTTAGCGTGGTGACAATGAAGTCTTGGGCAAGAGTATTGGGGGCCTGAGACAGCACTGCGAGAGAATATCATCGCTTTAGTCTTCTTGGCATTGAGCAGAAGCTTGCCTTTATTAAATTATGCTCAGTTGTGCGAAGTCCGCTGAAGCACTCCCTTGACTTCAGATAATGATGAGCCAGAGGTGTATACAACACAAGTATCATCTGCAAAAGTGCAGATTGGACGTAGATATGTTAGCATCTAAGTCATTGATGTGCAGAGAAAACAAGATAGGGCCTAAGATGGATCCTTGGGGGACTCCTCTTGCAACTGACAAGGCAGCAGAAAAAAAGCCTTCCGCCTTTACTTTTTGGAATCTTCCAGTTAAGTAGCTAGAGAACCATTGGATGGTATGGTATGTGGCACCCAACTTTGCAAGGCAATTGACTAATAGTTTGTGATCAACAGTATCAAAAGCTTTGCTGAGGTCCAAAAAGACTGCACCAGTTACCTTCTTAGTATCTATAGCAGAGATCCAATCATTGGTTACTTTCTAGTGCAGTGATTATGCTTAGATTAGCCAGATTGAGCTGGGTTAATGAGAGAGAAGATTTCATATGAGATTTTAACTGAATATGGATCAGTTTTTGAGAACTTTAGAAAGGATAGGCAATATGGAGATAGGCCTATGAGTTGTTTACATCGCATGGGTCACCAGATTTAAATAGAGGGAGGATATGTGCTGATTTCAGCAGGACGGTACAGCAGCAGATGTAATGGAAAGATTGAAGATGTGGAGAATTGGAGCAGTGAGATGGGCATAGCCTGACCTTAGGAAAAAGGGTTCAAAGCCATCTTCCCCTGCACTTTTTTTGGTGTCTAAGTTAAGAAGAGAATCTTCTACTTGTTTATAAGTTATCTCGCGCAGTTGGAAGGGACTGGGTCCAGGACTAGATGTGGCTGGAGGGGTATGCTGGATCACCACAGCACCACCATAAGGTGACGAGTCAAAAGCTAATCCAGCTGTGGCAAAGTGGGAGTTAAGTTCCTCCAGGATTAGGGACTTGTTTTCCACAATCTTGCCACTTGCGACTATCTTTGTTGGGACAGAGGGCCATGGGTCGTCCTTCTATAGCTTTGATAGTCTTCCATATTTTATGAGGGTTACCTTTAGCTTGTTTGAGAGTAGAAATGTAATAGTTAGCTTTAGCAGACCGGTTTTTTTCACACAGTTATTCCTGGCTGTTCTAAAGGCCTGCCAATCCGAAGATTCTTTGAATGTCTAGCTTTGGCCCAGAGCTTATCTCGAGCTATAAGGACTGCCTTGAGATCCAAGGTGAACCAGGGATTGGAATTGTTCCATACCCTTACTTTGATGAAAGGCATGCTTATTTATTAGTGTAGTGAGTTTGTCATTAAGGACTCAAGCTGCCTTGTTGACATCTTTGGCTAGTAAAGATCTTGCCATCTGATCATGGTCAGGTCAGATCAGAAGTTTACTCACTGAATTTGTGAAAGGATCTTTTTGTTATAAAGATGGGTTGCGGCTGGGCCTTAATTTGAGATCTTATGCAAGCAACAATCCATGATCGCTCATGTCATTGTGAAACACTGCCAAATGAGATATTTTTGTGTGGATGGGTGGTTAGTACCACATCTAGAATGGAACTGTTGGCAGTATTTAGAGTGTTGTTCCTAGTAGGTTCTCTGACTAATTGCCCAAGACCTAGCTTCGTCACAGAGGATTTGAGGCCATGTGATTTAGGTGACAACCAGTCCATATTTAGATCTCCTAGAAATATTGTTTCAGTTTTTGCATCTATGAACATGGATTTCAAAGATTAAGGACTTCATCACCACCAGACGGGGTCTATAGCCACCTAGGATAGTGATACATACCGAGGAGGAAGATGAAGGCTCAGTGAAACTAACTCAAATTCCTTGGCTAGAGATTTGCAGCTAATATTGGTGACCAAGTACTTAGATTTGGCGTAGATAACCACACCCCCACCTCTAGACTCTCTATCTGCTCTAAATAAATTGTAGCCCTGCAGTGATATTTGTTGATCCGTGTTCGTCTTTTTTAACCACGACTCAGTAATTATGATAAGGTCTGGGTTAATGTGTGCAGCCCAGGCTTGCAGCTGTACAAGTTTTTTAGGCAGGCTTAAAATGTTGACCATGTTTCATTTTGAGACCTGTGGCCTCAGCAAAAATCGATAGAAGAGGTAAGTTGTGGGGGGGCAGGGTTGAGCTCCACATTTCCTGAGCAGAGAAGAAGCAGAAGTATAACTTTCTTTAGGAGCTTATAAGAATGGAGACTGCTTTTTATTTATTTGTGGCAACCCAATCATGCTGGTAAGAGGCGGCACCCTGTAATGACAGTTGATTGTGATCAATGTAAGTGCTTGGTAGACATAGGTGAGGACAGTAGCAAAGGTGTAGGCTAACCGGGGAATAGGCTAAAGGGAGAGGAAATGACAGAGTGTCTGCACGTAGACTGTTATAACATTAGGTATTGATAAGGTACATTGGAGAACTGAATTGCATTGAGGTACTTGAATTGCACTGTATTGCTGAAAACTCTGCACCTTAGGAGCAATAAAACACAATAAGGAGAGCCATGGTCCCAGATTGAGTGGTCTGATTTGTATTAGTGCAATATTTTCTAGGCAAGAAATTTGCCCACCTAGGTACCCATTTAAAACCTAGATGAGAAAATACAGCAGAAAAGGGAACAAGGAGATCAGGAGCAGCTTAGTTAGTGGCCATCCACCTTCAGACTCAAGTCCCTTGTATCAGAACCGGAGAAGAAGTAGAATGATAATACAGGCCATATTGCCTACAAAAGAATACGTGTGATTTATGTAGAAGACCAAGAATCCTCTAGTGGCAGGTCTGTAAACCTGCAATGGAAAACTAAAAAGGTAGTTAGACTTATCGACCAAGGCAGAGTGCTTGGATGGGCGCTGCAGAATAGCAGTCAGACAGAAGAGGTGTAAGCAATTTAAAACAGTAGTAGAAATTACAATCCAGCTAATACAGTGGAAAAACTCCTAATAACACAATAGAAATGTGCTTAGTTCTATGAAAAGTCTAACAAAGTGCCAGGTGTCTATAGCAGGGGAAAACTACTTCCAATCAGAGTGGGTTTGCTGGAAGCACCCATGTTCTGATTGGCTGCGCTGTCCCGTACCTTCCAAGGAGCTGCAGGTGGGTGTCCTGGTCTTGGTCGGTTGGTCTTGGTCGGTGGCTGGCTGGGTGCCGCCGACTGTGGGTGAGCTGGAACTGCCTGTTCAGGGACAAGCAGCTCAAGGAGCTGCAGCAGGTGTCCTGGTCTTGGTCGGTGGCTGGCTGGGTGCCGGCCGACCGTGGGTGAGCTGGAACTGCCCTGTTCAGGGACAAGCAGCTTCAAGGAGCTGCATGCGTTTAAGTGCATGGCAACCCCATGTAATAGACACTTATGGAAAATAATGTCCTTTAGTTCCCTAGCAAAGAGGGATGGACTGTTTGAGGTTCTGTGAGGAAAAATCAAGGAAAAGTCCAAACTGTGTTGTTCTGGAAAAGAAAGTGCTTACTGTCTGTAATGTATTGTACCAACCAAGGGAAACAACCTTTCTGTGTCCATCTGTGTCAGAATAAAAGCAATACTGTACAATCCCATTTCTAGTAGTGGAATTCCATCTGTAGCTCCGTGTGAAATTGTTTATGGACCCCTCAGATAGAGACATAGCATGGCTCGTCACTCTATCCCAGAACTTGATGTAAATATAAATGTTTTTGCACTCTAACCTCAACCTCTTAGATGCCAGGCAGAGTATTTACCCCTAGTGCCAGGGCAATGTCTGTATATATGCCAACTTGTGGTTTGTTGCCTTGTCTGTATATACACTAGGGGCACAGCCTGAAATTGGTGAGGTAGAATCAGGAGGTAGGTGAAGAAGCATTACTTCATGAGAGGAGTGGTAGGTAGATGGAATGCACTCGAAGAAGTGGTATTTCTCAAAACAGTGGACAGCTTTAGAAGGGGTGGGATAGGGTTAAGGGTAAGATACTGAGTCAGTGGGATGATAAGCAGGAAGAGTGACGAGGGTGGGCAGGCAGCAGGAGTCTAACCTCTGTGCTACAATCAAGCAGATGTGATAGACCATTTGGTCTGTATCTGCTGGCAGATTCATATGTTCATATGTTTGTATAAGTTAGACAGGTCCTGGTTGCAAGATGCCGCTCTTGGTCGGAGTAAGGGTTGCATGAGCCTGGCAAATTCTTTAGGTTCCACATTCACATTATGCCCTCATAGCAACATTGTGATGGTGCCATAACCCTGTTTTGAAACCGTTGCTTTATTTGACCTTGGTAGATTGGTGTATTCACACCTCGTAACCTGATAGGCATAGAATTCCATAAACAGGACCCCTAAAACCATATAGATGACCTCCAATGCCTAAATTGCATCTTGGGGCCATATATATTCCTCCCATATGCAGATCTCAGAGACTCCTGGTTCCTCCGACTTTGAAAAATACAAGATATATCAAGAGCAAATTTTCTTTTGTGACTTACTCATATATATCAGGAGATGCCAATTCCTTCTTTCCAGCAAGCTTCAGCCAATGCAGTGGTCTATATAGGTTACAATGATGCATCCCCTAGAGGCATCGAGATGAGTGAAACATCCTGTTGTACATTACTTCAACACATTAGCTCCATCATTAATGCCCTGCATAAACAATGTCCCCATAATCTAATACAGAAAGCACCATAGCGTTAATAATTTTTAGGCATACTATAAATTCACTTTAGCACTTGGCTTTCCTCCATAAAAATTTACCATTGTAAAACCGCAATGCTTTAAATCACCATTCTGGTGAAAACTAAGTTTAAAGGACTAAGTCTCTGTTAGGATTTCATCCTGGTCTCCATTCTTATGTATGAAAAATACATGATTCTAGGTGAGAATCAACTCCCTGAATCCTTGTACTCATAGATCATTTAATTTAATTCTTGACTGCAGCACACAGCTGTGCTGAAACAACTGACATCTCCTGTGAGGCAGAAATTCAGTCATAACAAAGTAGTAGGCAACAATCATACAGGCCCTTGGGTGATTCCTTTATATAAAACTAAAGAGTTTTCCTGGTAGACTTCTGAAGGAACATTTTGTATAATGTTTGTTGCATAGAACTCTCTTTGTGAAATACCCTTCATGTGGTCTCTGTAGGGAACACAGGAAAATACCTAAATACACTTTTGCACTTGACCCACATTTGCATATTTTTAATATGTTAACACATACCATTGTGAATAACCACCATACTTTATGTATAACCCGTGTGTCATAAATTTAACAACATTTGCACAAAGTACTAAGTCTGTGTCAGGATCAAAAAACAAATATTTTTCTGCAAATACAAAAATGTTAGGATCCTAGAAGGAATTTGACCCCAGTACTTTGCCCTCATAGCTAATAATATTTCCACTACAGCACCGAAGAACACTGAAGTGAGCGTGCATCTCTTACATAGTGTAGAGACTCAAGAACCAGCTAAATTGCAAGACCACAGAGACTTCTTAGTTTCACATCCAGACAGCACCTTTCAGTAAAATTAGCGCTGAGAGTGCCACAGTGACTTCCAAGGACACACTTATAATGATATGGTTTGCATCACTGTAAAGCGATGTAGGTGAGCAGTGAAATGCTCCTGTCAGGCAAATTATGTGTATATGTAGTTTGTAGCATAAGCTCCTGTTGGATTAGGAACCTCAGTCATACAATAATAGTAATATTACATGATAAATATCCTGAGGAAGCTCTGAAAGAAACTCAGAAAAATAAATTTTATTTGTGTACATGACTCCATATATTGTATGTTTAGTATTCTAACACTATGCCACCATGAATTTCCATTCAGGTGAAAATTAACTTAAAAAGTCATAAACTATTAAGTCCTGTCAGGATTGAAACTCTGACTCTTCCTGAAAATTCATAAAACACAAAACATTACAAGCTGTTTCACAATTTTAACTCAGCAAGAAGAAAACACCGGTATACAAATATTCAAAGGTTCCACGCTGTACAGAAAGTACTCATCCCATCATAGATTAGCACATTGACCAAATACTCTTATACTAGAACAGAAATTGCACACATGCTGAGTATGCAGCATATGTTACACAATAAAAGTAATATTAGCAAGACACTAACAGTGTCAGTTTGCACAGCTGGCACCCACACAGACAAGTGCCTCATACACAGTCCCTCACAGCATTGTCATTCTAATCATAAATGTCCCTGGTAGTTAAGGCCCCCTAATAACAAAGTTATCTTTGCCTGCTGTGGCTAGGTTAGTGGCTGGCACTATCCTCTCATCTCCATGGCTTGCTGCTGTCTCCACCACAAACACTATAAAATTAAGTCTCAAAACGTGCCCTATGAATGCATACAGACTTTGTTTTCATGGCATTTTCCATCTTTTTAATTTTTGTTTTGACAAGTGTTCTCACAAGACTTGGTTGATGATCTAATCTACCTTGTCGAGACCAGATATGCATGATGCAAATCCTAGAACTGTGTCTTGGGAGAAGAAGCAGCTTAATTTTGCTGTCTTTTAGATTTTCATGTAGTAAATATATACAGAGGAGTTAATACCAAGGGTTACAGACCTGAAAAGGTCCTGATCCTTGATATCAGGATCAGGATCCAGGTCAAAATATTGACATGCAGTTAGTCTTAACTAAACCAGAGCGCTTTTGTAAAATGGTGAAACTGCAATCTCCTACATAATCACAACAACACTGAGATTAAGACACACACATAGAATTGTAAGCATTTCAGGATATGAACCAGAGTTGCAGGAACTGATGCTAGTCAGTTGAATATGGCGGTCCAGTTGACCTCTGTCTGTTTCTGTCTAGAGTCAGTATTACTGAAAACTACAACTGTAAACAGAATCGTCTGACCAGAGGAGAATCCATTCCCATTTAGTAACACACTATTCAATGGACATGTCATAGAATCAGTTAGGAATCAGAAACCTAGCTACTGTGTGTTGAATGGTGGGTGTGGCTGTGAGGTTGAGCCCTATTTAGTGGGCCAGAGACCCACATTCAGGTAATCCAAAAATGCAAAAATTTGACAAGTCTCATTAGTACATGCTGGAAAAGTGTGTGCATCATGTTCAGACAATCCAGAAACTAGGACATACTAGAAAAGCATTCTGCCATCAGTCCCAACTAGAGGCAGTCCAGAAATTATACAAGTCCATAAGGACATGCTGTGAAAAGTGTGCCATCAGGTTCAGGCAATCCAAAAATTAGCAAAGTATGCGAGGAAGGCATGCTGAAAACATTGTGCCATCAGTCTCAACTTTCAGTCAGTCAAAAAATTTGAGAAGCCCATTAGGACATGATGAGAAAAGTGTGCCATCAGGTTCAGGCAGTCCAAAAATTATACATGTCCATTAGGACAAGCTGCAAAAAGTGTGCCATCAGTTTCAGGCAGTCCAAAAATTATACAAGTCTATGAGAACATGGTATGAAAAGTGTGCCATCAGGTTCAGGCAGTTCAAAAATTACAGATGTCTGTAAAATGCATGCCATCAGGCTGAGGCAATTCAAAAATTAGTTAAGTCTGTTAGGACATGCTGAAAGCATTGTGCCATCACGTATAAAAATTGTGTAGGCCACATATGGACTTACTTGAAAGTACTGATTTATTTTTCTGAAAAATTGTGATTTTTCTGCTCTCCCGAGTAGTCATCTTTGAGGTCACTGTGAAATGTATTTGCTGTCTGTGGGTTATAGGTGTAACCATCCAATGGAAGGTTCATTTTTAGGAATGTTAACTTCTCAGCATTTTTTGGTAGTAGACTAGATTGTGTATCTGTTATCACATTTTCTGCACAGCTAAAGAGTCTCTTAGAAAATACACTGGTTGGGGGACAGACCATATACTTCAAGGCTACCTGCACAAGTGCAGGCTATACAGACTCCTTGCTTTGCCAGTACTTAATGGGATCTTCATTCCATTCAACACCCTTTTCTGCTAAATAACAGTCAACCATGGCCTGGGCAGAAACAGTGACAGATGGAGAAGCAAGGGCTGATTTTTCAAGGACAACAGCATCCAAGTGACCCCAAAGATGACTGCTGGGTATAGAATGAATGGCAGTAGCTGTTTTGTAGCCTAACTGGGAAGAGAGAGCCATGAAGGTGCAAGAGGAATGCATTACCTGCCTGTATGAGGGAGGGCTTGGCGGCAAGCCCAATCAAAGCATGACAGTGGGAAAAGGGGTGGAGATAGGTGATTGAAATTTACTTGTGCTTGCAAGTGGCAGCAGAATGCCAGCAGATCAGCTGAAAACACCCATCCTGCCATTTTTCAGGAGTGTGCTGTTCCTTAAAGTGTCTGGCTGAGAGACATTGCATAAGAACTGCCCTGTGTTTGAACAAAGTGCAGTGTGACAGAAGAACATCAGAAGATCAGCTGCAAACACCTTCTTGCGATTCCCTGTGTGTGCTGTAAGTTGGAACACAGCATAAAGACCTAGAGACACTAACTGTGATCTTTATTGTGTTCTACACTGCAGCATTACCTGCCAGTTAGAGTGAGGCTTGGCAGCACGCCCAATCAAAGTGTGGCAGTGGGAAAAGGGGCAGAGATAGGTGATTGAAATTCACTCATGCCTGTGCACTGTGAGAGTATGGGTGCAAGCATGGGTGGTGCAAGTGCCACTCAGTCCCAGTTTCTCAGTTTACATTCAAGTGCACTAATTTCTGCTGGGTTTGTTTTGGAAACATGCTAAAGGTATTGCTTATCATATTACTTGCTACACTGTATTTTGGAGGGCAGAATGACTACAATCAAGTAAAAGGGGATACTCCTAATAGTAGTTATGGACAGTCCCGTATAGGAAATGCGGCATTCTTGCCAGATGTATATGCAGGGAACTTAAGTGTAACTAAAGGTTCTGTAACGACGCTCAGCCAGGGACAAGGAGTTTCACATGTGCGTGTGTTTGAGATGCAACATGGTCATGTAAACTATCAGCAAGGGATTTCTCTGTTCTTGAATAGGAAGTACACCTTAGTGAGGAAAATGATATTAATGTATTTGTTTATCCCTGAAAACATACATGTGAACCTAGGTCCCCTACAGATGAACAACTATTCCTTGGCTGACTTTGGAGAACGGGAGACTGTGGGCATTTTACATTTATACACAAGAAGTTTGTTACTTAAATTGGATGCAATAAGGGCTCAAATAGAAATGGTAAAGCCAGATGAACTAGCATTAACAGAAACCTGGCTTTCACCTAAAATAGCCAATTATGAAGTTTTATTAGAAAATTATAGTATTTTTAGACAAGATAGGCAAAGAAAGTGGGTGGAGTTATGATCTTCCTTAGTAACACATACAAAGGTCAAGTTAAGCTCTCAAAATCAATCCCCCTGAGCAACTGGATTTATTAGTACTACAAGTGAAGGATAAATTTGGATTTTATTTTAACATAATAGTTTGCTATAGGTTCCCTCTGCTAAAATTATTGCATGGCAGTCTTTGTGTGAACTTACTGCTCCTTTTTATGTTTGCTTGCACGCATGTGCAAGAAACATAGTGGCATCATCTGAGTTTTCAGAGGTGTGGCAGCCGTCTTCCAATTCAGTCAGTGTGCTTCCAGGCATGGTCGCAGTTCTCCAATCAACTCTGCAGCTGTCTATGACAGCAGTTGAAAATGCAGTGCCGTACAGTTGAAAGGAAGAGCACCACTTCAGTGAGTAGCATTCCCTCCACATGTATGCACGCACATTGTGTGCTCATGCACCCCCCATGCACATACTGTATGGCTGATGGGGGTGCCCAATCCCCCGTCAGCTACACATCCCCCCAAAAAAAAGCTTTCCAGGTGCCATGCTGGGAGCCCACCTCAGCGTGGCACAAGACTGTATGGCCAATGGGGGTGCCCAATCCTACATCAGCTCCAGACCCCCCCAAACAGCCTCACAGCTGCCACGCTGGGAGCCCACCACAGCGTGACACAAGTCCATATGGCCAACAGGGGTGCCAATCCTCCATCAGCTCCAGGCCCCTCCAAACAACCTTACAGCTGCCACACTGGGGGCTCACCCCAGCATGGCAAATGACCTAACATAGAATTTGATGGCAGATAAGGACCGCTTGGCCCACCCAGTCTGCCCATTTCCCTACCTACTGGATAAGCTGCAGATCCTAGTTAACCAGCAGCCTACTTCTTCTTACCCCCACACCCTAGAATTGCCGTATGACTGTCCCATGTATACTTGAATTCCACCACTGATTTTGACTCCACAACCTCCTCTGGAAGGCTGTTCCATGCATCCACAACCCCTCTCTGTAAAAAAATACTTCCTTTAATTACCTCTGAGCTACTACCCCCTATCTTCAAATTGTGCCCTCTTGTTCTTGCACAACTCTTTTTTTGAAAGATGCTACCCTCTTGGACTTTATTGATTCACTTGAGGTACTTGAAAGTTTCTATCATGTCCCCCGTCTCCCTCCTTTCCTCGAAGCTTTCCTCGAGATCTGTGTCATCTTCCTTGAAAAAAAAAACCCTGTAAACAAGAAAACATTCCCTCGGGTGTCTCTCAGCCCACCCGCACCTACCCGCTGTGCACCCTGCCTCCCTACACCCCCCTTACACCATACTTGCCTCCAGAGCTTGGTGCGACGATCTTCAGTGGACCGAGAACACGTCTGCACTCTTCAAAGCTGACCGTGAACTGAAGAAATACCAGTAAGCTGTATAATGCAATAAATAGTTTTTTTCCAACTTTAATGCATATCTCAGGCATTGTTTGGAATTCTGCCACCATATTTTCAACAAGGGGGTTTTGGGACCCCCATTCATTAATTCTTGAACTGTCATGGCATTAATCGGGCCAGAAGGGTGATTTCGTAGTCACTGTAAGAAATCACCTGTCAGGACTGATTAATGAAACAGCAGTGCTAGTGTTCATAAGGTGGGGTCTCAAATAGCCTATGTTGTGAATTTGGTGAAAATATTACTAAAAATGACTGTTTTATGATCATGCATTGCGCAGTTCCTACGTACGCTTGTAAGTTCGCAAATTATTTTCTTATTCAATATACTTTATTAGCTTTTCTTGCAGCATACAGAAAAATACAAAGCAGAAGACAAGGACATTCACAAATCGTTAATATTTGCACTCCGGATATTCAACATTGCCATTTTTCCATACCTCCTTATGAGCAATACAGCAGTCATTTTTCACGTCACCCACAATGTGTTTCCCTGCATGTAGCGCACAATGGTGCAGTCGGTGTGTGCAATCAATGTTTGGGACAGATTAAGAAAATCACAGTTACACTGTTCATGAGCAGAGGTGTTAAAATGGCTATGTTAAAAATTTGGTGAAAAAATTCCTAAAAATGACTATTTTAGGAGCACACGTTACACAGTTCCTACGCACATTCGCAGGTTTGTGAATTTTTAATATTTGCATGTCAGATTTTCAACATTGCCACTTTATTACACTTCTTTGTGAGCAGTACAGTTTCCATTTTTCACATCTTGCCCAAAATGTGCTTCCGCACTTGTAGTGCACAATGGTGCAGTTGGTGTGCGAAAGTAATGTTTGGGACAGATTACGAAAATCACAGTTACACTGTTCATGAGCAGAGGTCTTAAAATGGCTATGTTGAAAATTTGGTGACAGAAGTCCATAAAACGATTGTGTTAAGAGTAAGCATTGTGCAGTTTCCATGCACCCTCGAAAGTTCATGACTTTGTAATATTTTCAGTCCAGATTTTCACCAGTGGCATTTTTCCACACTTCCTTATGAACAGTACAGCTGTCATTTTTCATAACATGGCCGAAATGTGTTTTCACACTTTCCGGGCAGAAATGCATGGTCGCTGTGGGAAATCATTGTTCGGGACAGATAAAGAAAATCAGAGTGACACTGTTCATGATCGGAGGACCCAAAATGCCTGTGTTAATAATCTTCTGTAAAAAAATCACCAAACTAATTACATTACGGGTGTGCGTTGCACAGTTTCTATGCACGCTCGTGAATTCACCATTTTTTTAAATATTTTCACTGCAGATTTTCAACATTGTCATTTTTTACACCTCCCCACGAACAGTGTTCGGAATGTGTTTTTACACCTGTGGTGCTAAATGCCATAGTCAGTGTGCAAAAGCTGCTTTCGGCTAACAAACTGATATTGCTACTGTTCAAGAGGTGGGGGTCACAAAAAACCATGTTGAAAATTTGGAGTGAAAACATCAATGAATGCCTGAGGCATTAGGGTTTCTGACCATAATGCCCCACACTGTAGAGAATGACAGGCATCAGGGGTATAACTTGGGATTCTCGCCTGTAATGCTTATACCATTCCACACCCTGCAACCAGTAAGAGGCATCGAGGTATGTCTTGGACTCTTTGGTCTCAAAGTTCACCCCATTCTCCTATACCACACCCATCTCACCATATATTCTGATGGAATGGGGTGCACATAAGGGCCAAAGACCCCAAGGCACACTGTGACACTTGTCGGTGTCTGCATGGTGGGGTGTGGTAAAATGGCATGGCCATAATGCCTGATGACCCAAAGGCACACCCCTATGCCTGTCATTCTCTGCAGGGTGGTGGTGGGGTTGGCTTCAGTTGAATACTTCACTGCCATTCCTATTATGCAGCTCTGTAACTTCTACACTACCAATGCCAATGCCAGCAAGCAAACATCTAGCATTGACAAATGCTTGTTTAAAAAAGGAAACTGTGTTGCTCGGTGATTTTAACTGGAATATGCTGGTTTCTCAGATTGAGATTTAAAATCAGTTTGCAGCACTTAATTTACAACAATTAATTAAATTACCAACAAGACCACACAAAACAAATAGTGAAAAAGATACCTTACTGGATCTAATTTTCATGAACAGGCCTAACAGATATATTTCTGCAGTTCATGAAAATGATGAGTTACCACTGCTACATATCATGTTATAAGAGATACCCTTCTGGGGAAACCCCAACCACATTTTGCTTATGCCAGAATATTTACGCTATTTAATGTACAAGCTTATTTAAGAGATGCTGCAGACATTCATTGAGTTTATTGTACATTTGCCCTAATGTACATTCAGCATGGTATTTTTCTTAAATCTTCCTCTTGAGTGTAATTGAAATACATGCACCATTAAAATTAAAATGTGTAAGACAGAAAAAAGCACTTTGGATAACTAAGGAGTTAAAAAACTTAATAAGGGAAAAATCAAGATGATGGCATATAGCTAGAAAGTCAAAATCTATAGAAGATAAATCACCTTTTAGGGATATTCATAATAAATGTACTAAAGAGGTTAAGAAAGCAGAGAAAATGTATTATGATAGATATTTCCTGACATCTGAAGGTAACCCTAGAGCACTGTGGAAGGGTATTGACACATTGAAGGGGAATCAGATTCCACCTTCTCTCCCTGCATGCTTAACAGTTGAAGGCAAGGTACTGATATCAGATAATAACAAAGCTGAAATATTTAATTCTTTCTTTTCTTCTGTTGGTGGAATATTTGATAAATTGCACCCCGGGCTGCTTTTACCAGTCCTGGATACTGATTTTACATATAAAGTAGATAGACCTGTGTTTTCCTTTTATCCCATAGCACACAAGATGTAAGAAACAATTTCAGAGATTGTACACCAAAAGGGCACAAGATGTGATGAAATCTCCTATCTTTCTAAACTGGCTTTGAAATATTGGCACCTCACCTAATTTATATATATTTTTGCAGCTACTCTTATTTTACTCCCAGGTAGTGTCAACTCTGATATCCGAACCCCAGTCCCATCTCCTGCTTGCAGCTTACCTCTGTGTGTCCCCTTGGCTATGTCTCTTGTGGCAGGGGTGGCAGAACCCCTCCACTGTCTCTCACAAATCTGGAACCAAGGGTTAGTGCCCATCATGAAGGTGGCACCTGCAGGGATCAAATCATTCTGCCCATCAGTGCCTTCTGTTTTTCCTCCATTTTTACCCCAAGATGCAGTGTGCAATGATGCCAAGGAGTGAGCGCACACACTACCACATGCTCTCCTCAAAGCGTCTGTTGCATCTAATGCACTTCTTGAGCTTCAGTGCACTAGGCCCCAGCCTCCCCTAGGGGCCAGTCATACACCGAGAGCTGGAGTCCCCCCTACCCCAGAGAAGGACAGCAGTCCATGGATGCTCAATCCTTCATCTCCCCTGCTGACCCCTGACAACCCATGCTCATTTCCAAACATGGGTCACCAGCATGGTGTGAGGTAAGGTGTCCAGCGCCTTAAACCTCCCACAGCTCTTCCAAAGGATTAGGTGTGTATGTGGGGGTGGAGCTCGCAAACTGTCAGTAATTTCCAAACAGAAAGAAGGGTTAAAAAGTCAGGTTAGTTGATATCTTGGAGGTAGAAGACTTGGTTTGCTGGCCAAGGCACCTAGCTTCACCTGAGCTCTTTCCTTCTAAGACTGCTTGAAAGGCAGAGTAGAGAAACTTACCAGAGCAAGGGAGAAGGATTAAGACTTAGTTTGGCTAAGCAGATTTACTGTGTGGTGGTGTTTTTATATTTTTACCACAGGATTGCTACTGTTTGTTGCTAACATTTCATTGCTTTTATTTTTCTCTGATTCAAATTGTTGTTGCTTGGTATACCTTCTTCTGCATTATTACAAGGTGTGCCTACAGGGTGTGCTAACAGATTACTGCTGTAATCTTCTGATTCAAATTGTCTTTTGCAAGGTATATCTTCTGTTACTGCTTTATTTTCTCTGGAGCAAAGTGTTTCTTACAGGGTATATCTTCTCTGAAATTATTACAGGTGGTGCTTTACAGGTTTTACAGTTTTATCTAACATTAGGATAAGCTGTCAGGGTTACGGCATTTGTTGTTGACTGATTGTTTCTGCACTTACCTCCTTGTTCTTTCGTCCATGGTTCTTCTTTTTAGGCAGGGGAAGGGCCCAGCCACCCACCCCCATCCCCAACCACCCCACGCTACACTCCTTTTATAGGGTACCACAGTTTTGACATTTCCTGTGGCAGAGCAGGAAGGTGGATCTGGTGGCCTCCACAAGGTGATCTCATTTACAGGGCATTAGTAATTTAACTTGTTATAACAAGTTAAACAAAGCACAATTAAACCATTACTTGCTATTTTTTTCCTTTTTTTCCTTCTAATTACTCTGACTAGGTTACAAACCCAGCAACTTATTTGGAATGGATTTCATTAACTGCAGGTACTGTGGAACAATTTTCAGAAGGACAGTCTTACAGGATTTAGGACACTGTCCTACATGCTGGGCCTTTGAGATCTTAGCTCTCAGCTCCAGGCAGCATGGGCAGAGATTGCATGCCTCAAATTTCATATTGAAGAGGAAATACATTATAAGAACCACCCGCCATTTCCCAGCATCCAACAGAAAACCTCGACCACGAGAGGGTAGTTGGTCCAGGAGGTTGGCAGGTGGTTGGAGGAGAAAATCAGGTGCCACATCACTCTCTGCTCTCCAACACATTACCTCAAAAACCATATAAACACTACAAACAGGTACCTGCCTCTATCTCTGAAATCAAATAAAGAGGCAGAAGACACTGCAGAGCAGGACACTGCGGCACAGGAGCTAGTACAACAATACTCACCCAAATCAGGAACCAAAACTAAACAAGCACAAAGGAAATCCAAAAAACTTCTGATCATAGGAGACTCCATGATTCGGGGAGTTGATACCCATCTCCAGCCAGGGGTGATGGTCAGATGTCTCCCAGGTACATCAGCATGGAGAGACACTGACCGCATTGCTAAAATTGTTCACAAAGCAGGAGAAAACATTGATGTCCTAGTACACATAGGACTAATGATCTCGCCAGCCGGTCAGTTGTGGAGACCAAGGAACACCTGACTAGGCTGGGTGACAAATATCATTTATTTCGTCCATCTCCTCCTCTGAGATCCTGCCAGTCTGGGAGAAGGAGCAGATGGACGGAAGGTCAGAGAAGGGGAGATAGGGAGCTAAACACATGGCTCAAGGACTGGTGCCAGGAAAAAGGACACAGATTTGTAGGAACTGGCAACAGTTCTGGGAGCGAAAGTTCTTTAAATTTGATGGACTGCATCTGACTAAAGAGGAGTCAGTGCATTAGGCAGAAGTTTTATGTCTTTGCAGAATATTTAAACTAGCAATGGGGAGAGGGGTGAGCACCCCATACGTCGAATGGGAAGAACACCCTCCCCGCAGCTAGTGGTCAAACAGGAATTCAGAGCGTGTTTTCCATTCATTTGCATCACCAGGTAAGAAAAAGGTTTGTCTCCCCATACGATGCACAGGGTATGCCAAACTTCACCCAACAACTCAACACACCAAAATCTGGCCAATGGAAATCATGTACACAATGCTCACAGCCTGGGAAATAAGATCCCAGACCTGCAGGCAATAATGTCAGAGGCTAAACTGGACATAGTAGCACTAGTGAGACGTGGTTTACCAGTAACCACACTTGGGAGACTTCAGTACCTGGCTATGTATTGTTCATAGAAGAGACCGAGGTGTGTAAGGGGGAGGAGGCCCTGTATGTTAATGAAAATATCAAAGCTACAGAAATTCAGAATACACATAAGGAGCCAGAAGAACTGTGGGTTTACCCTGGAAACAGGAAATGGGACAGCCATAAGAACTGGGGTTGTCTACAGGCCTCCAGACCAGGGGAGGACATAGGACATTACTGTTAGAAGATATACAAAACATGACAGCCAAAGGGAGGTTCTGATAATGGAGACTTCAACATGCCAGATACAGATTTTTATTTTTATTTATTTTATTATTTTTTATTTTTTTTATTTTAGACAAATATCGGATTTACAACCTTTGAGTCTGAGACTCATTTACAAAGGCACCTCGTCACAGGGAGGGGAACAATCTAAATGTGCGGTAATACAGAGGAGAACAGTACAGGTGAATTACATGCAACATACAATACAGAATCATTAAAATCCTCAAGTGCCATTTAAGTATTTGGGTTTCATGGGAACCCACAAGAGGTCATCGGGTTCCTAAGGGACATCCAGGATACAATGTTGCATTTCGATTGACTGTGGCAAACTCAGGCATTGTTATATTCTTAGTCCTGAAGTAGGCTGGTAAGTCAGGAAGGCACTCATAATAGGCCCTGGGATCAGACACGTTACATCTCCTGAGCTAATGAGGTGTTTCAAGTAAGGGTTTACTTTGAATTGGCCAATTTTCGCAGTGCTAGAAATGCGAGGGGAGGAGTTATACCAGTATGGCGCTCTGTGATGAAAGGACCTTTGGGCAAGGGAGGTCCTAGCTCTAGGCACCTGGAACGTGGCACTGGTACCCCTATGGGTAGCGACTGAATGGGAGGCCCTTGAAAGCAGTGCGGTGACACCGGGGGGACTGAGCCCAAGTAGGGGTTTTTTTGTTAGTATGCAGGTGTAATATTGCAGCCGTTCTTCAAGATTGAGTATGTTAGTGATGGAGTAGAGTTGGCACGTGTGTGCTCTCCTTGGGGCACCAGTCAGAGCCTGCAGGCTTGTTGATAGATGTCTGGATTTTGTGAGAGCAGTGGGGTCAGCTACAGCATAGGTGGGGAGGCCATAGTCAACCAAAGATAGGATGGAGGAAGTGATTGCCAGCCATAGGGTGAATTCGGGGAGGCAGTCTTTGTGGCGATAGAGGAGCCCAATACGGGTATTCATGGCTGAGGATAATGCATGGATGTGGGCATGGAAGGATAACGCCGAGTCGAAGGTGATGCCCAGGTATTTGTACGTGGTTACCTGTGCAAGGGGGTGAAGGGTGCTGGGAAGGATGCAGAGCGGAGCATTTTTGAAGTTACTTTGCCGGTGGGCAAAGATCATGGTCTTTGTTTCTTGAGGTTCAGGACCAGGCGATGGTCGAGGAACCATTTTTCAGCCTGGTTGAAGTAGAGTTGCAGGAGTGCTGGAGTGAGTGGGTCGTGAAGGAGGCAACTAGGGCTGCATCATCAGCATATAGTAGTATTTGCCTGAGCAAGAGCTGGAAGGAGTTTAAGAAGAGGCTGAACAGAGTGGGGCCCAGAATAGAGCCCTTGTGGTACTCCAGAGCGTACGGGCAGTGCCGTGGACAGGCAACCATTTAGTTTGACGTGTTGAGATCTGACACAGAGGTAGCTGGTGAACCAGCCTATCGGACCGGTTGAGAACCCCAGTTTATCGTGGTTGAAGCAGCATCGGGTGGCTTACAGTGTCGAAGGCCTTGGACAGGTCGATGAAGACTGCCCCAGCCAGCTCACTGGCATCTAGTGCCGAGTGTATATAGTGGGAGAACTCCAGCAAAGCTGTGGTAGTGCTGTGACCCGGGCTGAAGCCATGTTGTTCAAGGCACAGAATGTTGTGGGTGGAAAGATAGGCTGTGAGTTGCGTGGATACTATTTTTTCCAGGGCCTTTGAGAGAGGGGGGAGGATGGAGATAGGTCTGTAATTGCTTGGCACAGTGCGATCTCCATTCTTATATATGGGGGTGATTTCGGCCATCTTCCATGAATTCGGGAATTGGCCGAGGCACAGGGAGTGGTTAATAAAGTCCGTGAGGGGGTAATCATGACATCCAGGGTTAGGCGGAGCATCTTGGAGTCAAGGGGGTCACAGCTCGGGTTATGGGAGGAGAGGGCTTTTAGAAGGATCAGTTTTGCGTCCTGTGGGGAGACAGTCCTAAAGTAAAATGGGGGACGGGAAACATCTGGGTGGATGGTTGCTGGGATGGGGTCAAAGAAGTGGGACGGTAGGATAGCACTTAGATCAGAGAAGGATGCGTTCAGGCAGTTGGCAACACAGGAGGGATTGGTCAATACCAGCAGGAACATCTGCCAGAACTAGACTCATAGTGGATTCCCTGCAGGGGGAGGGCCTCAAACAACTGGTACAGCAACCCACAAGAGACAGGGCTATCCTAGATCTAGTACTGACTAACAAAGAAGGGATCACAGATCTCCAGGTAGAAGGTCACCTGGGGCCAGTGACCATCACATGGTATGGTTCAATTTGGCTACTACATCTAAATCATCCCATTCCAAGGCAAAAATATGGGACTTCAGAGGAGCTGACTTTGATAAGAGATGGCCAACAGAGTTAAGTTAGCCCTGGCAAAAGAAACACAGGTGAGGAGGTACAGGCAAAGTGGGCAAGCATTATGGATGCAATACTTGAAAGCAACATCCCATTGTGTTAGACAGAAAAGGAAGTGCAAAAGAAGAAGGAAACCACTTTGGTTCTCAACACAGTAGCAGAAAAGGTCAGAGCCAAAAGGCTGGGCCTTCAGGAAATATAAGGGAACACAGCGGGATGAAGATAGGGAGGCATATCAAACTGCCCTAAGGAAGCAGGCAAGGCAGTAAGGGCAGACAAAGTCCCAAACTGAGGAAACACTAGCACAACAGTAAAGAAGGTGACAAGACTTTCTATAGATACATTAGTGAAAGGAGAAAGTCCAGAGGGGGTATTGCTAAGCTTAATGGAGAAAGGAGCAAGTGAGGAGGAGGACCTGTAAAGGCATCTATCCTAAATAGATACTTTTGCTCAGTATTTACTGAAGAGAAGGTAGGCAGGGCCCACTGCTCAGCATCATGGACACAGGGGAGGAGATGAGCACTCTCCCTTCACAAAAGAAAGGGTCCACAAGAGCTTGCTAAGCTCAGGGTGGATAAGGCAATGAGACCTGATGGCATACATCCCAGGGTGCACTTAAGGAGCTAAAGGAGGAACTAGCAGAGCCATCAGCAGAATTGTTTAGTGAGTCTTTGAGCACAGGGAGGTCCCAGAAGACTCAAGAAGGGTTCATGTGATCCCACTCCACAAGAGTGGTAGCAGGAGGAGGCGGGAACTACAGACCGGTCAGTCTTACCTCAGTAGTAGGCAAGATTATGGAGGCACTCCTTAAGGAAAGGATAGTGCAACACCTGGAATCCATAGGGGCACAGGATTCAAGACAGCATGGGTTTACAAAGGAAGGTCCTGTCAAACTAATCTCATGATTTCTTTGACTGGGTGGCAGAGTGGTGGACCAAGGGGCAGTTGATGTCGCTACCTTGACTTCAGCAAAGCTTTTGACACTGTTCCACATAGAAGATTGATAAATAAGCTAGGTAGGCTCGGGTGGGTCAGAAGTTGGTCAACTGGGTGGCAAACCGTTGACTGGCAGAAACAGAGAGTGGTGGTAAATGGTATACAGTCAGAAGAGATGCAAGTCACAAGTGGGTAACTCAGGGATCAGTCCTGGGGCCAGTCCTATTCAACATCTTCATTAGTGACCTCTGCAGATGGACTAGAGGGTAAGGCTTGTCTGTTTGCAGATGACACCAAGATCTGCAGCAGAGTAGATGATCCAGATGGGGTGGGCAGAATGAGAAGAGATCTGGATAAACTAGCAGAATGGTCAGAAGAGTGGCAACTGGGATTTAATGCAAAGAAGTGCAAAATCATGAACATAGGGAAGAGAAACCCTGAAGCCATTTATAGACTGGGGGGGGAGTTGCTAGCAGTCACAAAGGAAGAAAGAGATTTGGGCATCATCATCACTGATGACCTGAAATCATCCAAGCAGACCTCTAATGCAGTAGGTAAGGCTAGGGGGGTGTTAGGGTGTATTAGTAGGGGTATCACAAGTCGTAAGAGGGAGGTAATAATCCCTCTGTACAAGACATTGGTTAGGCCCCATCTGGAGTACTGCGTGCAGTATTGGAGGCCACACCTTCAAAAGGACATTAACCAAATTGAGGCAGTCCAGAGAAGGGCAACCAAAATGGTGCAGAGACTGCATCAGAAGACATATGAGGACAGATTAACGGAGCTCAATATGTATACCCTTGAGCAAAGGAGGGAGAGAGGTGATATGATCGAGGCATTCAAACACCTTAAGGGCATAGACAAGGTGAAAGAGTCTAACATGTTTAAATATAAGAAAAATAGCAGGACAAGAGGACACAGCATGAGATTAGAGGGAGGCCGATTAAGGGGGAATGTGAGGAAATTCTTTTTCACAGAAAGGGTGGTAGATGCATGGAATGGCTTACCACAAGAAGTGGTGGCTATGAATACAGCGCAGGGCTTCAAACATGCATGGGATAGGCATAAGGGAGCAATACAAATGACTATGAATAGATAGGTCACTGACAAAGGCCAATGGCACATTTATAAGGTAGAAAAAGAAATGGGCAGACTGGATGGGCCTTGCGGTCCTTATCTGCCGTCAACTTCTATGTTTCTATATGTTAGACCTCAGTGCCACTGGCCCGGCTTAATGTATATTTTTAACCTTTTCTTGGATAACTTTTAATTACCAACTGATTTAAAAACAGCATTTGTTCTTCCAATATTCAGGGTGGTGGGGGTAATTCATTGAATCCAGATTCTTATAGACCTATATCAATTCTTCCGGTATGTGCAAAAATGTTTCAAAGACTAGTACATCAGCAATTGATAAAGTAACTTACTAAATATAATGTAATAACTCATGTGCAATGGGGATTTAGGAAAGGGTACAATAAAACCCATATAATACTTAAAATGGTTGATGGCATGCTGAGTACCTTTGACAGGAACCAGGAAGTGCCATCTATATTCCTGGACCTGTTTAAGGCATTCAACACCGTTCATCAAGTTATCTTACTGAATCATCTAAAGATGACTGGATTAGGTATACTGGCCTTAAATTGGATTCACTCAAATGTGTTGGGGAGTCTGCAATATGTTAGAGTGGGAGGTGTGTGTTCAGCTTCTACCATATTGAGCAATGGGGTACCCCAGGGGTCAGTACAGGGTCCCCTCTTATTTTTCCTTTATACAAATGATTTACCAAATCACTGCTCACCTGACACTTGCATATAACTTTATGCTGATTATACAATATTATACACAAAAAAGGAGGATATAAATGCAGCAATGACAATTCTGCAACATGATTTTTCAAATATGCAAAAGGAGCTTATGGAATTAAGACTCCTCTCAAATGTTCAAAAACACAGTGTATGTTATTTAAGAGGAAAACTAAAAGAGAGATAACAAATAAAACAATAGATCTCTGTTAGGAGTTGTTTTAGACTATGTGGGATCCTACAAATATTTAGGGGTGGTACTTTTAACAATTTGATCTTTGATTTGCACATAACATCACTGTCTAATAAATTGAAGAGTCTACTGAGTTTCTTCTATAGGAATAAATCATTTTTTTAGTTTAAATGTTATACAGTTATTGGTTACCTCCATGTCTTTGCCTATATTGGACTATGGAGATGTAGTTGACAAAAATGCTAAAAAATCAATACTGAGTTCACAGGATATCTTATTTAATGGTGCTTTATGATTCATAACAAACCTACTTTACAGAACCCATTGCTGTGTTTTGTATCAAGAATCAGGTTTTTCCTCATTATTTGATAGGAGGGATATTCATTGGAACTTATTGGTCTATAAATTTATAACACAGTCTTTACCAAATTTCTATTGAAGCTAATGAAAATCAAGCCACCACAACAGTATCACCTAAGGTCCTCATCTCAGACGTGTTTATATGTTTCAAGATGGAAGACCAGTTTTGGGGACAAAACCCTATCAAGCTCAGTCCCCAGAACTTGAGAATGATTATCTAAACAACTAAATGTAACTGCAATGTTGCCTTTTGAGTGTTTTAGGTCATTTTTGGCTACTTTGTACAGCAAACATAATAGCTATGGATGAATCATGATTTTATATTATTGGTCAACTTTTGTATTTTTATATTGCAACTGAAATGTTTGTGCTTAAGTCTTGTATTTTGTCTTTGTCATGTTAATTGTTGGATATAATTGGAAAGAGATATTTTATCTCAGTTTGATATCAAATAAAAGTTGAAAGTTGAATGGATGAGGGGCTGCATCTGTTCTCATGTTGTTGTTGTTTTCAAAAGCAAATCCACTTTGAATGATTTTCTCTAGTTTTGGAACACATTTTGGTCATCTGAGAGGTGTTTCATCTTGTACCAACTTACTTTTGCAATAATGTATGTTCTGCCATGAGCATTTCACCAACTTTCTCATCATCTCTAACTTTTTAAATAATTCTATGTACTATGTCTTTTTTTACTCTGAGTGGCAAGTCCCTTTCAGTTGCACTAGGCTCTCTCATCTGAAACTGGCTTCTTGTACCTTCCATCTCATCCCTGATTGCATTCAGCTGAAATCTGAGAATCTTTATTAATGGGATTATTTGGCTGAGTGCGGTACTATTGGAACTCACTTACCTAGTAATTTCCTCAAAGGATTGCAGTATCTTGATGAGAAGTTCTAAAACAGCCCACTGCTGAGGAATAATGTACACACATCAGTATACCCTATACTGTTCTCTAGTGTATACTGTCTTACAGCCTTTTTTTGCTCCAGCAATCTTTGGAATATGTAAAAGGTAGAGTTTTGCCTCACTGCAACATCCTGGATGAGTGTATTAGGAGGCAGTATGTGCTCTTCTTGTATGGCCTGAAAGCGCAGGTGTGCTTTGCATGAGTGGCTGAAATGTGTGCATATTCTTTTTTCCACATGTGAGAGCCTTTATATCTCTGTCCTCTTCCATAAATGCATGTATATCAGATTTAGGCAGTGTGCAAACCATCAAATGTGGACAAAGCCCACAACGGACAATGTTTTCATTATGTTTGAACCATTGCTAGCCACAATAAAACCTACAGAAAGCCCTTGTGATGTAAGCCAGTACTGTATCTCTCTATTAAGCTCATCCAGGATGTTGGAAGATACGTAATCCTATGGGATATACTGGATGTGAAGGGAAGACAGTTTCAGAGGGGAATTGTCATTGTCACTACAGGGAGAAAACAATGCCCAATGTGCAGTCAGTTACATAGATGGTTCCAGCTGGCAGCTTGTCCATATGTCAGTAGTCAGATGGACAGCCCCAGCAACTGTATCTTTTAAAGCATTTTTCAGTTTAGCACTTATTAAATCATACATCTGCAGAACTACAACAGTCAAGAAATATTTCCTGGATGGAATATTGTATCATGGTGACAGGTGATTTAAATGTCTTTTGAATCCTACATGCTCCACAATTCTGTAAGATTTTAAGTCCAGTGCTATCATCTCTGAAATTAGTTTTGTTATAGCAATTGCTTCAGGATGACTATGCTGGTACTTAGCTTTACGTTCAATTGTCTCTGTAATCGTGAGCTGTCTTCTAGCTTTTGAAGTTTTCAGATGGCCAGCACTAGGAGTGCTGGATGATGAGAAGGACAAAAGGGGACTTTGTAGTACTTAGTCTAGAAGAAGACTGAGAAGGAGTTGACAGTACAACTGAAGCAGCAGGGCTGCCGCTGCTATCACTTGATATAACAGGTGCAGCAGATGGAGTCTGTCTTCACTCGGCCTGCATGTTGTCTTTTTTCTATGTGACCAAAAAAATCATGTCTGACGCATAATGGGTAAAATGTCTCTAAATGTCTTTTAATGCTGAGGACACAAAGCACTTTTGCTCTCCTGTTGATGCTCTTTTTACATATAGAGCAAACTGCTCGAAACTCATTATTGGCAGCCAGAGAAAAGTGAGACCACACATAAGATGTCACCTTTTTTGTTTTATTATCAGGCATACTATACTGTCCTCCTTTGTCACTTCCACTGTATTGTTCTTTCTTAACACTGAGAAGCTGCTCATCATGGTCTTTTTCTGTTTCACCATTATTATCATCATCCAACAGCAACTCCAGGCCACTAACAGAACCTAAATCTAAATGCACTGCCCCCTCATCTGGTTTCTCCTGCACCTGGACCACACTGCTCATGCCCAAACTGCCCATCTCATCATCCAAGTCCAAATCATCACATTCATCCTGCGTCTGTGCAACAGCTACCTCTACCTCATTCTGGCTTTCTGTCTGCTTCTGCTTTTCTCCCCCCTTGTCTACATCCTCCATTTCATAATCATTACTCTCATCAGAGCTAGATTGTCCCCACATTTCATTTAAATCTGTACTGGTGCTAGAGTACACATAGGCACCATATCTTGGCTTGCCACTCCTTGTGGTGCTGACTACTCCTTTAGTTTTAATGAAGGTAGCTTTGACCTTTCCTGTCTGTTTGGACAACATTGTGGAAGAACCACTGCTGCTACCAGATGAAGTACCAGCAACCGGTCTTTTACCAGTTAGGCTGAGCAGTGTTGTTTGTGCCATACGTTTCCCCATACCTTTCTTCATTTCAGCCTCCACTTCACCCTGTCTGGTGCACATTTCCAGGCTTTTTTTAATTACACACAAAAATGCTTTTTCCTGTATGTGTTTTCTTTTTATTTAGTCCTCTCAGTCGTTTTCAAGTTCCTCAGCTCACTAGTACAGACTTTGCCTCACAGTCAGTGTCCCCCTTCCACCACAATAGCTAGGTTTATTAAGTAATTTTTCCTGTAGATATTTTCTTCCTATTTAGTCCTCTCAGTTAAACATAGAAACATAGAATTTGATGGCAGATAAGGACTGCCTGGCCCACCTAGTCTGCCCATTTCCCTACCCAATGGATAAGTTGCAGATCCTAGTTAACCAACAGCCTACTTCCTCATACCCCCCCACTAGAATTGCCTTATGTCTGTCCCATGCATTCCCCCACTGGTTTTGATTTCATGACCTCAGAAAGGCTGTTCCATGCATCTACAACCCTCTCCATGAAGAAATACATTCTCACATTACCTCTGAGATGTCCCCCATCTTCAAATTATGCCTCCTTGTTGCACATCTCTTTTTCTGAAAGATACTACCCGCTTGGACTTTGTTGATTCCCTTGAGGTAATTGAAATTTTCTATTATGTCCACCTTCTCCCTCCTTTCCTCAAGGCTATACATATTAAACTCTTTTAGTCTTTCTTTATGTTTCTTCTGGTGCAGACCCTGCACCATTTTGGTTGCCCTCCTCTGAACAGCCTCCACCCTGTTTATGTCTTTACAGAGACGGGGTCTCCAGAACTGCATGCAGTACTCCAGATGTGGTCTCACCAACTGTCTGTACAGAGGAAAACAACTTTTGTTTTCTACTGGTGATGCCTCCTTATGCATCCCAGTATCCCCAGCCCTCTTCACTACTGTTCCCAATTTCTCTGCCCATTCAGTACAGATCCACCCTCACAGTCACACTCCTCCTTTCCATGACAGTACCTTTTTTTTTTATTACACACAAGGTATTATTTTTTGACTGTTGCAGTACCGCAGATGTATGTAGTCTTCTCAGTTGTTTCCACTTTCCTGTGCCCACTCATTACAGGTCCACTCTCACAGCCACACTCCCCCTTCCACCACAGTACCTATTTTTGTTTTATTAAACACAATGAAATATTTCTCAACTGTTGCAGTACCATAGATTTGTGTAGTCATTTCAGTTGTTCCCACTTTCCTCTGCCCACTCAGTACAGGTCTGCCATCACAGCCACACTCCTCCTTCCACCACAGTAGTAACCAGGTTATTTTTTTTAATTATACACAAAAATGCTTTTTCTTATGTATGTGTTTTTTTATTTATTCCTCTCAGTTGTTCCCAAGTTTCTGTGCCCACTGCTCAATCAGCACAAGCTTGGCTTCACAGTACAGTACCACAGTAGCACTTTTTTTTTATTACTCACAAGGAGATATTTCTCAACTGTTGCAATACCGTGGATGTATTATGTAGTCCTGACTCCTCTAAGTTGTTCCCAAGTTCCTCTCACCACTCACTCAGTACAGGCTTGGCCTCACAGCCACACTCCCCCTTCCACCACAGTAGTAGCTAAGTTATTTTTTTAATTATACACAAAATGCTTTTTCTCATGTATGTTTTTTTATTTAGTTCTCTCAGTTGTTCCCAAGTTCCTGTGCCTACTGCCCACTCTGTACAGTTAAATTGCATCCTCGATTGTTCTCAAATTTCTCTGCCCGACAGTTACCAGGTAGGTTTGCTCTCACAGACACAATGAACCCCCTCCCACCAGTGTACTTAGCAACTAGATTTTTCTTTTCTTATTTAAAAAAAGGCCTCTATTTCGTTATATTTATTTTCCCCTCAACTTTGTTGTCTATTATTCCTTAGTTCCTCTGCCCTACTGTTGCCACATATGACCTCAGAGCCACACAACCTTCACCCACTCTTTAACAAGGTCTTACCTCTTGAATACTTTCTTTTCTTTAGTTTAGATGATAATTGTTCAGTGCAGAATACAGATTAGACTAGACTAGTTCCACTTTACTCAGTCAATAATCCCCACAAAGTGAAGAGTCATTAAAACACCCTGCCTAATTCAATATATATATATTTTTAATCCTTTTTGTTGTTTTTTTACCACCACCAGCCTGTATATGTTGGCTAGCTGGCTGTCTGGTCCCCCACTAGGAGCCCTTTAGATGGTTACCGCCCTCACCATGAGGTTGCCTCACTTCAACCCATCCCCACCCCACCAGAACTAAAGATAGTTAATGTTTTTTATTTCTTCACATAAACTGATGCTCCATTTGATTTTTAAATTATATTTCACCAAAAAATGCTACTGTGTCCAGCATACACACACACACAATTTATATACAGACAAAGTTGAGAGGCACATCCATTCTCTCCAATGCAGAGATGAAGTTTTCCAGGCAGCTCTGCCCTGCCCACTACATCACCTAATTGCCAGGACTGACAGGCAAGCTCCATTCAGCAATAGGCAGTCTAGCCTGTCAGTCTAGCTGCATCTGGCCAATTGGATCTTTGCCACGTCTGTCTTCTTAAGCCATAATGCACTCATTCATGTGAAAGCACCCAATCCAAAGCTGAGCAAGACAGCAAGATAATTCGAGTATGGGGAATGGTCCAGCAGTATAGCTACATGATATTCAGTACTGGCCATCATGTGACTGACTGGAGTGCCCACCAGTCATGCTCCCAAACTACCAATTGGTAGGCTAATGGAATTCCTTTATTTGTTAAGGTTTCACTGCTGCAGTCCCAGGACATATTTTAGCCCTTTAGCCCTTTTCTTAACTTGCAGCTGATGGACCTGGACTTGGTACAATTCAGCACTTGGCTCTTATTAATCTAGGTCTGTCGGACTGCACTGGATCCAGGGGGGGGTTCTGAATTTTGGTGGGTCGGCCTGTCCAACCCTAGCTGATACCTAGGTCAACACTCAAGTTTCATGGGAAACATGTACTGTACATCAATAACAAAAGCTTCTGTATGAAAGAAAGCAAGATGTACATCAGAAAAAGTGTTAGTAAACATGCACAGTATGCATTTTGTCAGACATTATTTTTTACAGTACTTGCAGGTGGCAGACAGCTAATAGACATGAAGGTGAGGAAAGGATATGTACCAGACACCATCTTGGGACTGGGATGGGCAATGAGGATAAGCACTAGATGTGAAGTGGTCCAGTAGACTGCCAGGGACATTTATGGTTAGGCACAGGAAAAGCCACACCCAGGAAGACAGCTGGTGCATGGTTAAAACAATAACAATGACCACAGGAAAAACATATACCCTGCTTACTGCAGCAGTCAGGACTGTCCAAGAACTCCAGCACAGCACTCAAGTATAAAGTGCTATTTTATATTAAAGTGCAGAGAGTGCTCACAGGCTTTTCCTGTAGACTTTTATGATTAGGATACTAATTTTGGTGAGGGGATTGGTACAGGGAAGGGTGGGCCCCACTAGATTGCAAGAAACAGATTATGACTTATATGCTTTTGGGGGATCAAGTGAGTGGCAGATGACCACTCACAACTGTCCACTGTTGTAAATGTACACTTTCAGTAGTGTTAACTAATGCAGCACTGCCAGCCTGTTAGCACTGCTAAAACCTTTCAGTATGTCATTGTGCCACCATACAGTGCTCTGGTGTTCATTAATATAGATGCTAGGCATCAGTTAGTGCTCATGTGCTAACAGGTTAGAACTGCACTAATTGCTTTTTGTAAAATAGCAGCAGACACACTAACAGGCAGTCAGCTGTGCAATTCACAGTGGACCCTATTTACTACAAATGAATGGGTCACGCATTGTCTGGATGCAGTGATCCATGGAGGGATTCTGCTATTTACATACAGTCAAACTGGAGATATTTACTAGTTGTAGGCATATACACATGCTGGTGAGGAGATCTGCAGTGTAGGTGGAGGCAGACCTAGACATGTGGCATGGTTTTGAGACACCCACTCAGCCACCCAGTGGAGCCCCTGCTGCTCTCCTGCAGGAGATCTTGGGATGTGGATGTCCAGGCAGTGAATGCCATAACACCATCATGGTGGAGAATAGGCTGTATGTATGGACTGTATTTTAACCCCAAGAGCGCAGTCTGCACATTTATGGAACCCATTCAAACAGAAGAGAGAAAAATAAGTGCCTTTAGCTGGGACTTGAAACCAGACCTCTAGGACTATTGTTCTGGTTGTGCTACCGGTTGTGGCAGCCACCAAGGCAAGTGGAAACTGGGACATCCAGAGGCATCTTACTCTTTCTCTAATGTGCAACCTGGTGCTTCACAGATATCTACATTTTCAATCACAAGAGTGCAGTGTGCACATTTATGGCACCCATCCAAGCAGATGAGAGACAACAAGAAGTGGGATGTCCAGAGGCACCTTACGCTTTCTCTAGATGGTGCTGAACAGATAATTATATTTTCAACCCCAAGACTGTGGTACCTCAAGTGGCCTAGGTTCAACATTTAGGCACTAATTTCCTTCGCTCTTCTGTTTGTACATTGATACCACTCTTAAGGGTACATTAATTAATTATTCCCACTAGATGCTTGTCTTAAGCTGAAATAACAATGTTCAGTCCTTTCACTCATAGTGACTGTGCTGTGCATGCCAACCCAGTAATGAGTGTTAAGCGTAAGGAGTTTGGTTTCAGTGCTATGGAGATGATAATCCAGCTCATATATATTTAACACCAGTGACAGTGATTGCACCCAAGGCAGATGGCGTGGTGGATGTGATTAATGAGGGTGAGGATGAGATCCAGAACTGAATGTTATTGAGGTGGATGAGCTTCAACCTGCACAAAACTGAAATACTTGTAGCTGAGCTTGGTAGGATGGGAGGAGAAACAGCAGCATGAAATCAGATAGTGCATTGACTTAGCACCTATAGGATTATATTTATGGTGAAGGTTAAGAATCTGTATGTCCCTCTGAAGGAAGGGCTGACATATGTGATTAAGAGGTCAGCTTGGCTATGTATGCCACTTTGACTTTGTTGTTGAACTTGACTAGGACCGACCTCCTGATGATGTTGTACCTGAATGCTTTCAGGGCATGGAGCACTGCCCTCATTTCTAGGATGTTGATAGACAGTCTTGCTTCTGCCGCTGTCCACCTGCCTTGAGCTGAGTGGCTGTTCATGCAGGCTTCCAAACCAGTCAGGCTGTCATCGGTCTCCAGTGACACCTGATATGACATCTCCAGTGGGGAGCACCTCAGGAAGTGTGGGCAGAATATCCACCAGCATAACAACTCCCTTACTGCCTATGTTAGGAGTACTTTCTTGTTGAGATCTTCCTCCAAAGGGGATCCTTGCTGTAGAACACAGTTCTGCAAAGGACACATGTTCCACCTTGCCCAGGGCAACAGGTCAATGCATGATGCCATGCACCCCAATAACTGTGCTGTTTGACCCATCATTAATTCTGGAGTGGCTAGAAGGGCCGAAACCAGTGCGATGACAGAGTCTTTTAATTTGCATGAAGGCCTTGCCATCCCCTCTGCCATATCTCTCTCTGTGCCACGATGTTCTATGCATTGGGATGGGTGCAAAGAGCTCTTGCTCCAGTTCACTACCAGCCATGCTGCAATAGAGAAGTCAGCACTAGGTCTGTGTCTTTCTGAGACTGTTCTCTGGAACTCGATCTTATTAACCAGTGATCTAGATATGGGATAATAACCACTCCCTTCTCCTGTAGTCTGGCTGCCAAGACAATGGACACCTTTGTGAACACTCTTGGTGCTGATGTGAGACAGAAGGGTAGGGATTGATACTGGAAATGTTGGCCCAGTATGTGGAATCAGAGGAATTGTTGGTGACTGGACCAGATTGGGATGTGTGTGAATGCATCCTTCAGATCCACTGAAGTGAGGTAGTCACCTACCCGGATGTTCTTCACTGTGGTTCTGAGGGTTTCCATCTTGAACTTCGGAGTAGTTATGAACTTGTTTAAGAATTTCAGGTCTAGGGGCCTGAGGTCCCCGTTCTTTTTCAGGACAAGGAAAAAAAATGGAGTAGACCCCCATGACCACCTCATTGTCTGGGACAAGTTGTATTGCCTTGTTCTTCAGTAGGTCCTGGAGAACATCTTGTACCTGTTGGGGTATGGCCCTTCTCTTTGAGATGGGTGAAAGTACCATCCTGTCTCTGCAGGGCTTTTTTGAAAATTCTATAGCGTATCCTTGAGAAATGATCTCTAGGACCCACTTGTCAGAAGTTGTTTGCTGCCATTGTTGTAGGAACAATGACAGTCTTTGGCCCACTGGTAGGTAACTGAGTTGTGGGCTGAGGACATGGGTGGCTAAGGAGTGGTAGTTAAACTGCTTTGGATTACCACCTCGACCTCTTCCCCCGAACTGGGGATTTCTGCCTCTAAAGGTGGAGGAGTTCAATTTCTACTTCACTACTTGTGCAATGACCTCCTGACTCCCTTCCTCCAGTAACCCCACCCAATCCCCAGACAGCTACCTCCCACCTGGCCAGAACCCTTTCTCTTTCAGACACATCTCCCCATTGAAACCTTAGATGCCCTTCGCTTCCTGAATCCTGCCAAAGAAAAATCTCCCGATGGTCTCAACAACAAACTCCTCTTCCTATCTGCCCCTGCCATAGCTACTCCCCTCACTGCCCTGATAAATCTCTCATTCTCCACTTAATCACTCCTCACAGAGTGGAAACATGCCACTGTCCTACCACTACCAAAAGGAGGTGACCCTATCACTGCTGTTAACTACCGCCCTATCTCCCTCCTCCCCACTCTCGCCAAACTCCAGGAACATCTCGTACTATCTCAACTCTCCCACTTTCTCTCTGAAACTAACTTCTTCACTCCATTCCAGTCCTGTTTTAGAAAAAAAACATTCCACCTCCATTTCCCTTCTAACGCTCATGGATTCCATCCTCTCGGATGGATAAAGGACACATTACATCTGCAATTTTCATCGACCTAGCCAAAGCTTTCAATACGGTATCTCACTCCCTCCTATTATCCGGCCTATCAGGTGCTGGGTTATCAGTGTCAGCCACAAATTGTTTCAGAGCCCATCTACAAAATAAAACCCAATCTGCTAAAATAGCTGACTACACCTCCTCCCGCTGCCTATTACAACTGGCATTCCCCAGGCTGAGTCCTTGGCCCATCTCTTTCTCCATCCTACTAAATGATCTGTCAAAGGCTTGCTCTACTACCTCAATCCACATGTACGCTGATGACATAGTCCTCTTTACTTCCGGCCGCATCTATGAAGAAGTCACCTCTAATCTCCAGACCAACTTCTACAAGTACAATGCTGGTTTAACTCCAACCAGCTCTCCCTAAAATGCCAAGAAAATAGTCTCTATGATTTTCAGCACTAGACAGAGGTTATCCAGACTTACATCTCCTCTGATCTTCCGTTCCCTGAATAACACCATCCTTGAAGATGTGCCCTCCTTAAGGTACCTGGGGGGTTTGGCTTGATCACCATCTCTCCTTTTCCACACATGTGGATGCCATCTTGTCAAAACTGCACCCTATATAGAAACTGCACTAGTCTCCTGCTTCCTGTGAGATGTGAAATAGTCCTGAAAATGAGTCTACTTTCCTTTGACTACTGCGATGCTGTCTACAGCTCTGCCCCCCCAGTCCACCTAATCCAGACTGGACCTCCTCTTCAGTGCTTTCTGCTGCTTCACCCTTGATGTCCCCCTATACCGTCACTGTGAGCTCTTCCATTTGCTGGCCTTTCCATTTCTGATCAACTGGTGCCTACTTCACAGTGCTAAATTTGTTTCCAATTTCTGGCTCAGTTCCCTTCCGCCCTACCTTGTCTCCTCCCTATCTTCCCTGCCAACCCCTGCCCATGCCCTCAGGTCTACTGACTCCAGGCTATTAGTAATCCCTCACTGAAGGATCTCTGCAGGCCAGTTGGCTTTCTCTTATCTTCTCCCTAAGCTCTGGAATGACCTGCCTGCCCAAATCAGCCATTTCTCCTCCAAACAATATCTGCTGCCCTCACTAACTTTTTTGCACCCACTTGTACATGCCCCAATCTCTTCCCTCCCCCTTGCCTGATTCTCTTCCCCCACAATCCCCTCCTCATCTTATACACCCTGGCCAGTAGCTTGGCCTTCACCCAAATGACTGGCTTATAAATTGCCCTAAACAACCCATGCACTAACCCACTCAGGACACTTCTGCTATCCCCCTTCTTATTCCCCATAAACATCTTCCCTATGTCAACCCTCTCATCTTTCCCTGTATACTATCTAGACCTGTCACCTTTCCCTGGCCCCAAGCTCAGGCTTCCAGTTCTCTCAGCCAACTTGTGCATTATACTCAAATTAACCTCTAGATAGTAGGCACTTATAGGCATGAATAGTTCTAGATGTGTAATCATATGTTATGCCACCTTCCTTGTGGCACATGTATGTAGTGTCTCCTCATGTAGCAAGTTTGTAAAGCCACACTTAACTATGTAACAATTGTTCTAATTGCTTGACTTCAAGTTCAACCTATTGAATGTTTTTTATATACCCTCTTCCCTTGTACCTCCCCGTCGCACCATGAGACAAGCGTCTTTGTTGCTCAGTGTGCCCTCCTGGAACATTTTCAATAAATAAATAAATAAGGGGCCTTCAGTGGATCTTCTAGAGGTTTTGTAGTTTCTCTCCCTGAAAGGAATTATTGGTGCATGTTTGTTTTCCTCCTTTGAAATCTGCCACTGCCTTGAAACCTGCGGCAATTGGATGGTAGGTAGAAGGTTCTTTGCTTGTCCTTTGCAAGGTCCTTTCCTTCTTCCTTTTGTTTGAGGAACTTCTTTAGTCCTTCACTAAATACATCTTTTCCCTTCAGAGGTAGATTTTGCAACAGTGCCTTTGACTCACTGTCCACTTCCCAAAGTTTTAACCATAAGGCTCACTTAGCCCTGATTGTTAGGTCCCCTGCTCTGTCTTCCAATTTCAGAGTGTCCACGGCCATGTCCCCAAGATACTTAGCTGTATCCAGAGTGCATTCTAAAAGTTCTGCTTCTCTGGACTTTGGGTCAATTTTTCCATTACTTCCTCTAGCCAGCAGAGATCTGAGCTCTGGCAGAGTAGACTGCTGATATTACAGCTTTGGTAGCCATTCCTGTGATCTTGAACAGCTTCTTTAGAATATCCTCCACCTTTTTGTCAGTGGGGTCTTTGAGTGAAATGGTGATGTCAGGCAACCCTGTTTTATTGCTCAGTGCCACAATTTGGGGATCTATTATAGGGGGTGTGCACCATGGATTAGCCTTTTCCTGTTGAGACAGCTGACCCGGTTCTGTGGGCTCCCATTCTTTTGAAATGATGTCATCAATGGTTGGAAAGCTTGAGAAGGTTTCCTTGGGGGGTCTTAGATTACCGAACTTCGAATTCTATTACTGGTCTAGTCACCTTGCCAAAGCAGGTAAATGGTTGGGGGAACCGAACGATGCCTATTCTCCTATATGGCTAAATATGGATCTTGACCTTATTAAAAGCTATAATATAAACCCCACCAGTCTTTTTTATTGCTGTTTCACATCTCTTTCCGAGAGATCCAAGAGTCTCCAGTGGGTGTCACAGTTAGAGTACTTAACCAACTCTTCTCCTCCGCTTAAGTCAGATATATTAGAGACCCTGGCCAACCACTGATGGTAACCCTAACATTAGAATAGGGAACAAAATGTTAGTTTCTAATTGGCTTCTCCAAATACAGGGGCTCTCAGTGGAAGATTTTTATGTTCAAGGTAGGCAGGGCTCAACAGCTGATTTATTACTGGTTTTGAATATCCCCACCAATGCCATCTTCAAGATATATCAATTAAAGCATCTGGTAGATAAAGAGTTTGGCATAGCAGTGCCCCCCTCAATTGTTAAACCACTATTAGTGGAGGTTAAGGGCTGTGCGGTTAAACCCCATGGGGTGTCTAAGCTGTACACCCATCTCTTGAAATTGGTCCATCCCACTCCTCTAACTGGTTCCAAATCCTGGGTGTTATCTCCTTCTGGTTCTCCATTCCCATGGGGTCAAATCTGGGAAGATTTATACATTTACAACACTCTAGATAGAAATAGGATGATTCAATATTTCATAATCAATAATATGTATATCACACCAGTCCGGAAATCAAAATTTGACTCCTCTGTCCCCCCAAAATGTTTCAGGTGTGGGATGGAGCAAGGTGACCTCCCTCACATTTTCTGGCATTGCTCTAAAATTGCTCCACTCTGGAAGATAATTGAGGATAAACTAGACCCCATACTAGGTTTGAAAGAACTCTTCACGCCAGAGATTTGTATCATAGGGATTATGCAAATATCAGGGTTAGGGAGAGGAATACCATATGGCACTCATCTCTATGGTGGTGAAGAGGCTGGTCCTCTGACACTGGACAGATAGTTTAGAAATTTCATACCTAGACTGGTGGAAGAAATGTCCCAATGCTTCAAAGTGAGAACTTGATTGCTAATTTTAGATCCTCCCATTGACCTTTCAGAAGAAATGGGGCAAGTTATATGCTCTGTATCTCCATTGATAGCGACCCCATGATATATAAGGAAACTGAACGAAGAAATACACCCTCCTGTCTTGGACTTTCCTGGCTTCCTCTGTTTTTCTCCTATATTAAGTTATAACCTCTCACCATGTCAGTTTGTAGAAGCAGTCTCCTAGCTAGTTTCCTAGGTTAAGAATTTTTATAACACCTGACTACAAGGTTAGTTTATCATCTCTCTCCTTGTGGTGACGCCTCATTGGGGGAGGGAGGTGATTGTTGGACTGGTTTATCCTGCTTAATGTTTTCTAGCTTCTCTTGATGCATTTAGTTTTTCTTTCTTTTCCTTTCTTTATCCGGCTACTGAAGTATACTCTACTCTGGGCTATATTGGATATTTGTATTATACCCAGATGTTATTAGTATATTGCTGTAACTGCAGTTGAAATTTAATAAAAAGAGAATTACAAAAAAAAAAAAAAAAGAGAAGGTTTCCTTGACCTGTTGATTCTGCTGGATCATTGGATCAAGCTTAGACTCTGGCTTCAGTGTCTCCATGTTGAACCCCATTGTGGATTTAATGGCCCTCATTAACCCTGGAACCAGGTCAAAGGAGCAATTTTTCAATGTCAGTGATGGACAATCAGATACTGTGTCCATGTTGTCATCCCCCAAATCTATATTTTCAGCATCCTCTGGAGTATCACCTTGGTCCTCCTCCAGGGAATTTGGGGGAACTGTACTGTCATTGTTGTCCAGTTCTGGGGCTTAGGGTTGGGTGGGTTCTGGCATGGGCATGGGTGTTGTTGAAGGTCTAGATTTAGTTAGGAATTCCAACTTCTCCAAAACCTTAAGCTTAAAGTTCTGCTGACTCTCCATCATAGCAGCCGTTGTCTGCTGGGTCTGAATGAGTAGAGCCCCCAAATCCATCCAAGGAGAGGTGGTAGGACCCTGCATATCCAGGTCTGTATTGGAAGTCTGGTCTGCTGCTAGCTCTTCATCTATATGTTCACAGGCAGGGCATTGTGCTTTCGGGTTGTGGGACAGGAGTGAATCACTACATGAAGTGCATTTCCTTGCCTTTACCATCTAAGGGATGAGATAAAAACAGAGAGAAAGAAGAAGAGCGCTAGGAACACGTAATCAAACGGGTGTTGCCTCTGGAAGTAATAGGTATGTGAACACATTAAGCATACGTAATACATGTATACAGAAGTGAGTGGCTAATGGGTAAAGTCAAGGCCCCAATACCATCATTGTTTGTGAAGGAATAATAAACAACGTGTCCCTAATATGCTAGGGAAACTCCTGTGTACTGAAGATGTTATTTTGTCATAAGAGACAAAATACTGCATGCTTATGAGCGTGGATGGCTTTAGTAGGTAAGATGGTAGCTCCAAAATATGGACTCATCCTATATATTGTCGGGCCTCCCTACTTAAAATGGCTGATATGGGTGAGTAGGCCATCCCATACAAAATACTGGCTAACCCAAGCCAGTTTTTCCTCTTTAAATTAATGGATTCCTGCAATAAAACAACTGAAGAGTCTCCCATGAGCATGCAGGGCCTAGGAATCTATCCAAAAGTGATGCAGGCTCCACGCCAGTAGGCCATAGCCATGAGTGGCCAAAATGGCTGAGGAGTGAGGGAGAATTATTATTTTTAGGTGTTGGAGCTGCTTTAGGCCCTGCCAAGCAGTCACTTTGCTAGGGACCGCATCGGGTCTGCAATGGTTGTGTGGCAAAGCAGAACACTCTTTTTACCCCTCTTTTTGGGGCTGCTTTTCCCCCACTGCCCTGAGTGACTGCTAGGTTAGGGACCGCATTGGGCACTGATCTAAAGCTTTTGAATCATCTGCTCATTTGGACAACTGATGCAAACTGAGAAAGGCACCTTGAGGTCTCTGCTAGTTAGGAGAGAGTCACGGGAGGTGGCACTCACTTTGTTTGGATGCCACCAGCTAGGATCCTACTTGTGAGGGGGAGCCAAGGACAAAGATGATTCTTTGAATGCAGCGATTTCAAATTAAATTGAAGCAGCTACAAGCCTCCCGCATGTGAGGGGGAGACCAGAGACTGCCAGGCGCTTCAGAAGCACGAGGAGATTCAAACTCAGCCTGACAACGAGTAACAGAGAGGGAGGAAGCGCGACATAACTCGAGCTGACTTCAGGCTATGGTAGGTTTTACAAATATATACACTGTGAGGCTGGACTGTATTTGAACCTTGGATCTGTATGCATTTTCTAACAGATGAGAATTCTCTTAAAAATTAATTATAAAAACAAGGCCCCTGCTCAATCTGTCTAAGGAGGGATCTGAGCTTCCAACAATAAAGCCACAAAGTAACAGGTCTGAAGCAACAGACAAAAGATTTACACTTTCTTTAAAATTAGCAACTGAGGCCTAACAACCATAGGCCAAATAGTGAAGTCCCACATGGTTCCAAGTTTCAGACAACACGTAAGTAAAATAGGATTACTACCTCTTAAATCAGCAGGGACAGCAAAGATTAATTAAATTTAAAGCATGACCATCAGTTAAGAAAACTGTAGGGTTAATACAGGCTTTTGGCCTACCTTAGTAATTAGCTGAACAAAGGACTCTGGTGTGCTAGTAGCCTCTTCAGCTGCAAAGGTTGAACTGGATACAGGGGACTTCTGGGACCAAGGTGTACTGTGAAATTTGATCTGGGTCACATGTGCATTACTAGCCTATCAAGTGGGTTGGGAACCCAATAGGTAATGTCTGGAGTGTCATGGATTGCAACGAACAGAAAGACAGAAACAAAGAAACATAGAATTTGATGGCAGATAAGGACTGCTTGGCCCACCCAGTCAGCCCATTTCCCTACCTACTGGATAAGCTGCAGATCCTAGTTAACCAGCAGCCTACTTCTTCCTAACCCCACCCCCCAGAATTGCCTTATGACTATCCCATGCATGCTTGAATTCCACCACTGATTTTGACTCCACAACCTCCTCCGGAAGGCCGTTCCATGCATCCACAACCCTTTCTGTGAAAAAATACTTCCTTAAATTACCTTTAAGCTGCCCCCCTATCTTCAAATTGTTCCCTTTTGTTCTTGCACACCTCTTGTTTTGAAAGATGCTACCCTCTTGGACTTTGTTTATTCCCTTGAGGTACTTGAAAGTTTCTATCATGTCCCCCCTCTCCCTCCTTTCCTTGAGGCTATACTTATTAAGCTCCTCAAGTCTCTCTTCATATGTCTTCCGGTGCAGACCCTGTACCATTTTAGTTGCCCACCTCTGGACAGCTTCCATCCTGTCTATGTCTTTGCATAGATTGGGTCTCCAGAACTGCACACAGTACTCCAGATGGGGTCTCACCAGCTGTCTTTACAGAGGGGTAATAACTTCCTGCTTTCTACTGGTGATGCTTCTCCCTATGCATCCCAGTATCCCCCCAGCCCTCCTTGTTGCCTCTCACATTGCTTGCCCATCTTTAGGTCATCTGATATGACTACCCCCAGGTCCCTTTCCATTTTTGTTGTTGTTAGTATCTTACCCCCCATTGTGTACTCTTCCCCTGGGTTTTGTTTCCCAGGTGCATTACCTTGCACTTCTTAGCATTGAATCTAAGCTGCCATACATTTGACCATTCCTCTAACCTTGCCAAGTCCCTTCTCATCCTTTCCACCCCACCCTGTGCATCAACTCTGTTGCAGATCTTAGTGTCATCTGCAAAGAGACACAATTCCTTTTACCATCTTTGGACTATTAGCTGGGTTCATACAAATATCTCCTTTGAATATTTTATCTCCCTACTGCATGCTTCTGAGATCTCATGACTCAATGGCTGTAATGCTGTATACATTGAGTTCAGCTGAGGTTCACTGTGGACCCTCCAGATAGTGCTGAACATGACTGTTGGGATATTGATTGGTTTTTCAAGGTCAAGTCACATGCTTCCAGTGCCAAGTGGTCTGCATTATCTATTGGTATAGAGACATAGCTCACATAAAGGTGGATTGGAAACTTATACCATCTAGCATTGTATGGGTTCATGTTACATGCATGAAGTCCTGCTAACCTCATTGCCAAGCATGCACCATCTACAACACTGAAGGATGTATTTTGTTTGTGTTAAACTGCACTTGCTTCCAGAGCCTCCATGGATGTACACAATGCAGACATTTGTGTTTGACCACCCATATACAACAAGGCTGTGTTTAAATTGAGGGTTTTCCATGGTGACAATAGGCATTAAGTTTTCTTTCCATGGAAACCCTGAAACTGAAACTCGGCCTTGTATGTATATGATTGCTTATCCACAGTCTTTAAAGATTCAGCACTTCAGTACTTGCCTTAGGCTGGGAGAATCACCTACATCCTTGAGAAGAGGATGGTTGCGTGAACACATTCTGTGTTGCTCTGCTATAGTACTGAGGTTGCTAGTGAAGCACAAAATTTCAATGTCACTTCTGCAACAAAACAATGCTGTTGCAGGCATAGGGTTACCACCTGTCCTGATTTGGGCAGCTGTATCCTGCAAAAAAACATGAAAAATACTACATGTCCTGATCCTATAGTAGAAAAAATATTTCTTAATTTTCCACTAAATGTTGCAGAAAACTACAATACCTTAACTAAAATACCTTAAAATGATAAGAAACAATACAAGCAACTATAAAACTACAATACTTAGCCTTAATACTGGTTATATAGAGAAAACAAGTCTGTTGCATTGGTTGAGGTTATGTACTGTCCTGCGAAACATCATGTTTCAGTAAGAAATGTCCCACTTTGGACTTCTTAAAAGTTGGTAACCCTATGCAGACATACACTATAAATAAATAAACATCATCTTCTACTACTAATACTACTTTCCACATGCTGCCTGGTAGTTCAGAAAAAAATTGTCAATTACAGTTTGCAAAGGAACCATGTTCAATGTACAGTAGTGGTGTGTAGTAAATCAAATAAGAGCTGTGTGCATACCACATTTAAAAATGAATACTATTTTGTTCACTATGAATTGTGGGAATCAGTAAAATAGCTTGATGAGAATAAATGGGTTTGTATTCACAAGATGGACATCAATACAAAATACCATACAGACATATATACGTAACATTACTTGTCAATGCCTGTAGAACTAAGGTATTTCTCAAAGGGTGCCAGGTGTGAGAAGTGGTTGGACAATAGTGTGCTAGGGGAGGGTTAGGGTGGTGGAATGTATGCACATCCCAAATCCCATCCCACTATGGCACTTCTACTCTACACTGGCTGGGAAGAACAGTCCCATAGAGGCACCAAAAGTAGTGACTGAGACAGATGTGCAGGTCCTCCATGGTGGAGACCCCCAAGGGTGGTGACAGAAGACTCCAGATGAGGAGGAAGTGAATCCTGGTGGTGGTGACTCAGACGTTAGGGAGATACAGTTGGGGATGGATAGGGATAAGAAGAGGGTGGAAAAGTGTATTCCTGGTGTCATGGCTTGTACAGATGGAAGGAGTGTACTAAGGATCACTGGGAAGCAGGGAGAGAGAGAGAGAGAGAGAGCTAAATGTCATTGTCCACTTGGGGACAAATTACCTGGGTAAGGAGAGGCCAGATGCAGTTTAGGAAGAGTTCAAGGAAATGGGGAGTTGTCTTAGGCAGTAGCATGGGAGAGATGAACCAGGGTGGAATGTATGACAGTGGGGAGAGTAGGACAGTGCATTCTGAAATGCATGAAGATGGTGGGAGAGAGGCCTCATGTCATTGTGTACCTAGGAACAAATGACCTAGAGGGCAGTACAGTGAAAGAAGTACAGAAGAGGTTCAGAGAAGTGTGTGTGTGGGGGGGGTATCTGCAGTCGGGTAGGAAGTTCAGTGACGTTCCCCGAGGTACTCCCAGTTCCTAGGCCAGCATGGTGAGGAAGCTAAAAATACAGGTGTTTAATGGGTGGCTGAAGGGGTGGTGTTGCAAAATGGGGTATGGGGTAGTAGGGGAGGGTGAGAACATGGAATGATAAGGGGTTTATGACAAGGATAGTCTGCATCTTAGCATCGAGGGTGCAAGGGCATCGGGCAGGGATTGGAGAAGTTTGTTAAAAACAACATAGATTTAAATGGAGAAGGGGGAAGGCTGATTTGGATAGCAGGGAGGAGGTATCTTCCAGGGGAGACCAGAAAGCTCCCCCCCAGTCAGGGAGGCAGAGAATGAGGGGAAATTACCAAGACAAATGTGGAAGGGGGAGAGACGGGAAGAGGATGGGTGGGGCTCAAGGTTGACTGTAGTATCTCTGAATGCAAGGAGCTTAGCAAACAAGGTGACAGAGTTCCAGGCAATGATGGTAGAGCGAGAGGTAGATATTGTTGCCATCTCTGAGACCTGGGCCACTCAATACCATAACTGGAATCTCATGATCCTGGGTTACAAGATGTTCCACAGGGCCAGAGAGGGGGGAAGGGCTGGAGGGGTGGTTATTTATTTTTGGGAGGGGATGCTGTGTACCAGGGAGGAGGGGGATGAGGGGAGACCAGAAGCCATGTGTGTATTGCTCCAAAGCCCTAAAGGTAAGAAGCTTAGGATGGGAATGGTGTACAGGCCAACCGCACAGAGCAAGCAGGTGTATAGGGAGCCGGGGGGGCAAATCAGGAAGGTCAGTGGCATGGGAAATACAGTTATAGTGGGAGACTTCAACCTACATGTGGCTGACAGGCAGACAGTAACTACAACACAAACCTGGGAACAGATGCTGCTGGAGGCTATCCAAGACAGATACCTAGTGCAAGGGTTGCTGGAACCCACTAGTGAGGGGAGTATATTTGATTTGGTGCTAAAAAATGGTGATGAAGTCCAGGATGTGGTAGTATAGAACCCTCTAGCAGGAAGCAACCACTGCTCTGTGTGATTTCTTCTCAACATAGGAAGGGAGTTGGCTAAGACCAGGACAAGAGTGCTGGACTTCAGGAAGAAAGAATTTGCCAGAATGGGCAGTATCCTAGAGAGGTATTTAGCTAAAATTAATCCAGTGATGGATGTTAAACAGAAGTGGGCAATCGGCTGAATGAGGCCACGAACATGTGTGCCAAATCTCAGAGTAAGTAGTCCAGGTCCAAAAAACCTAGCTGGCTCAGCAAGGAAGTGGAGTGAAAAAAGATTGTCCTTCATTAAGTTCAAAAAATCGGGGCATGAGGAGGATAGAGAGGTTTCACAAAGTCATCTAGGGAGGTGACCAGGCAAGTCAGGGTAGCCAAGGCAGCAAAGGAGTTGAAGTTGACTCAGGGGATCTGAGTAGGGTAAAGGAGTTCATTAAATATGTAAGGGAGATAAGAAGTTGTAGAGATGACATTGTTAGAATTAAGCAGAATGGGGGTTGGGAACAAGGGAAGAACAGGCAGAGTCACTTAATGAGTGCTTCTGATGGTGTTCTACAAATGAAAGGGATGGCCCAATAAAGCAGGCGAAAGGCAAGGTCAAGGGGGGCAGAGATAACAGATGAGATCATCCAAGAGGACAGAGTTCTGAAGGGCATTAAAGTCTTGTGGGTGGACAAGGCACTTGGACCAGATGGTGTACACCCAAGGGTCCTTAAGGAACTGGAGGAGGCATTGGCAGGCCCTCTGATGGACCTCTTTAACACCTCCGTGGAGACAGGGAAGGTACCCAGGAACTGGAGGATGTCTCACATGGTGCCCCTTCATAAAAGTGGACCCAAGGACCAACTGGGCAACTACAGACTGGTAAGCTTGACTTCCATAGTAGGGAAGTTTATGGAGACCATTCTAAAGGAGAGGTTGATAACCTTTCTCGATAGTAATGGTCTGCAGGATCTATACAAGGGCAGGATGACCTCCTCCTTTCTAGAGGTGATCCCTCTGGCAGTGCACCCCAGCATCCTATTTGACCTTGGTGCCACCCTCCCTCCTATACTGTGTTGATATCTTCATTTCCCCTGTGACTATTACCCCTAGGTTCCTTTCTCCTATGGTACATAGTGCTGGAGCAAACTACCACACAGGATGATGCTACAGTAAGGGCCGCAAAGGGTGCACCCACCCAGCAACAGGACATGCCAATAGAGGTATTACAGCAAGGATGACTGCAAACAGAATTGGAGACCACAGTGGTTTTGCCAGATACTGACTTTCATACTAATCTTGAGGTTGAAGTGCTTGACATTACTAATGTAGTGGAGGAAGTTTCTGAACCACATAAGTGACCAGTGAGATATGCTAGCCTAATCCAAAGACCAGCAAAGGTGGTAAAATCCCCTTCATTTTTCTCTGGCTGAGGTCTATGCGTTTATTCATGCAACAGGTGACCAGAACTTTGACATAAGTTTTAGGTCTGCAAATCTTTTGAATAAAGTTTGGGCTCTAAATTAATCACTAAAAGACACGCCCCTATGGAAACCCTTTTTTACAATCCCAGTCACTAAACCCATGTTTAAAACAATCATAGTGCTATTCCGTAATGAAGGGGTTAATATAAATGACACTCTGTACTGGTTGGAGAAGTGTTGCATGGTGAATGGGACCTCAGAAGCAATACTTAACGATAATGGATTCTGGACAGGGAGATGGAAGTTCAGGATTCAGCTGAGACAGACAGAACAGGGCATTCCATATTGGCCCAATTGTTTCTTTCTTGGTAGAGACCATGGCACACTTTTTTACTCCAGGAAGCCTTGATCGTGTTACAGATGTTGGTCTCTCACACATCTGAATTCAGCTTGTGATCAGCAGTAAAGTTCATGTTATGGGGCAATGGGACACACTACTGCACAAATCCTCCAAGTTGTAACCTTGTGAAGCAGATGATCATTCTTTTCCTTCCTGTCCATAGGCACCACATAATACATCGGATAATGCAGAGCAAGACTTTATGTGAACAGAGCCACAAGAGCACATGCTGGCACTGCTCAAAGAGCATGCTTTTCTCACCACCACCTCTTTGAGACAAGACCAAGTGACTCAGAAGGTTATAAGTAAATCTAAGACTCCCATACTAGGGAGTAGCTCGAATGAAAGAAAGGTTTGTCTCCACAGATCCAAATATAGTTTTGGAAATTTCAGAGCCACAACTTTCACTATCAAGGGTGATGGACCCCACCCCCAAATCCAGTGGGAGACTCTACTTTAGTATATGTGACTGTTCCACATGCATCATCAGAGGACTTGTTAAACATACACCTAGCACCCAAACAGCAGAGAAGTTTGGCAAAAAGACCTTCCAAATCAGCTACTGCTGAACCACTTGTGACAGAAAACCGATAGGAGACACTACAGCGTTGAGGGGAGGCAATGGGAGAGGAGGACTCTGATATGTCCTACCATACCATCCAGAGTGAGCCGACTGTTGATTCGGGCTCAAGGAAGGAATGGGGTTCCTCCCAAAATAAAAAAGAGGTCACTAAGGTCACTAGTCAAGTAAAGACTTTAACCCTAGCACTCTGTTTTTTCCAACCTTTAGGTTAGCGAGTATAAACACTAATAACATAAAGTCTGATCTCAAAAGGAAGTCCACCTTCTCATTATTATAAATGTTACAGCATGATGATTGTTATTACAAGATACTCATTTACGTACTCAGCAAGAAATTCAAAAGGCTTCTATTAAATAGTTTCAATCAATCAATCAATCAATCAAAATATTTATTTATCTAGGTAAACATTGTTGAGCAAGCTCATTTACAAGATGGACCAGGTTAAAATCTGGGCCAAGTAATACAATACATATAGAGATATTTACAATAGTGACAAATAATACAGTAGATAATTAAATACAAGTAAGTTACAACAGTCCTAACAGCTCAGAGTGTTACTGTAATATTTAGGGAAGAAACAATAGGTGGCTTAGTAGAATCTTAAGTAGGGTAAGGGGTTGGCAGTTCATGGGGATATCTGGCGCAAGCACAGAATTTCAGAATGGAGTGTAATCACACTGCTACCCTAATCTTAGCACTCTAAACAGAAAAATAAAGGTCTTGACCATCAGGTAGATAAGTAAGTACAGCTTTTTTAGGCAAATTTTAGCAAAACAATCAGACTTTAGCTTGGTTTAAAAGGAAACACAGGAACAGACTGCAGGAACCAATCAGAAGCCATAGCCAAAGAGCACTCACATTCTGATTGGTTAGCATCTTTTGCTGTACCTTACTAGTGGAGAGTCTGGGCTTGGAGTCTCAGGTGGTGGCTGTGGAAGCGCCGACCACCCCTTGTCCAAGTTTCCCAAGTCTGTGGGGCAGGGCACCTCCTACTGGTAGATAGGAGAAGACCAGTGTTCAGGGTTAGGAATTTGCTTTACCACAACTGAGGTTATTGTGCAGAAATTAGCAGATGTGGATCCAGGCCATGCTTTGATCTTAAATGTTTTATTTCAAGGGCTAGCTAGCAGGATCGCAAATCTATAAGGACCACAGACAAAGGCAGTACGAATAACACTATTAAACAAAATCCAGCCATACCTTTTCACAGACAGAAAGGTCTTATGGGAAGGAGACTTTAATATTAGTTTAGTATCTAAACAGTTGGGAGCATCACAAACCAATACATATTGTGATAAGGCTGCATTTTGTCATTTAATAAAACAGGCTATCTTAAAGGATTCACTAGTTACCAACTAGGCTGCACCAGCCATTTTTGAAAGGGAAATTAGCCTGGCTAGTTTTGCAGTCACTTCCCATTGTCTGGTTGGAGACAAGACCAGTGAAAACCTCTGGTCATTCTCTTATAGGGATATGTGTCCCCTCATCAGCCTAGGGTAACTGGTTGAGGATACTGGTGGCTGAATGCAAGCCTACTGCTCCAATCAACCAAAATGGAGGACTATAAAATAGTCCAGCAGGACAGAAAATCTGTGCTGTTCTTGTATGAGTCAATAATTGCTTGGTAGGAAGACATGAAAACATGTTTGTTGGATTATCTTAGGCAAATTGCATACCACTATTCACAGCAGAAACAGCAAGCTTATTTAAAACTATGAGAACAGCTTTATGAACTTGGGTCTAAGCAGGTGGCAGGATGGGTTGATTACTCTTGGGAGATAGCAAAAAATTAAATCAGACGTGATGTTGTACCAATACAACAGGCAAGTCTCCTTAGAAAAAGAACAGCAGTTTGGGATGCAGGGAAGTAGAGAGCAAGCTAACCAGATTGAAGACTGCAAAACAAGACAGTCTGCAAGGAAATTTGTGGCTTTGCAGGCACCTAATTGGGAAATGAAAAGTGATAATAAAGGGATTATGGAAGGGTTCGAGAGTTTGATTTAAAAGCAGTTTGGGTTCCCTGTACATGAGACAGCTATGATTATTACAAATCGCAGCCCCACTCTTTAACAGAGCAACAAGGTGTAGCTATGACTGTGGAATTCACCAAAGAGGAGATGGACAGAGTAATTAAATCCTTAACTCATTTACTCCAAGGGATCTCTTTGAGAGTTCCATCTCTTGCCTCCTGTATACTCTTAATACCACATCCTGATCCTTTCTAAGCAAAATCAATCCATAATCAGCATGCCACAAATAAATGCTAATACCACATGAACCGTAAGTGCTACACACAAAGTATGAGTGGCAAAGTTATTCAGCACAAAATTTCCTTTCCAATTGTGCTATGAAATTATTAATAAGCAATTTGTTTTTCTATATTAGTCAAAATAATCATATTTGTTTGCATAAAAAAAGGCAACGTAAGCCATTTTTAGTTGGAAAATACATAACATATCAACACCAAATTAAGCATCCATACATTAGATGTAATTATGATAGTACATTTATAATAAAAAGCTGTTTTTTCTAGTATAAAACATGTATTTTTCATAATTTTATTCAAGGTGCTTAGGTGAGGATTGATGACCAAAATGTCTGCCATATACACCATGTTATAAACAAGTGCAAATAACTTATAATATATGCATGATACACACACAGTATCAGTGACAAAGTTGTTCAACATAAAATTACCTTTCTAACAGTGTTATGCAGTCAATTCTAATCAATTCTGGCTGGCAAATAATATTAAAACATGTGTGTGACATCTCTAGACATTACTAGGGCACACAGGAAGTCTGTAGGTGACTTCTGTATTCATTCTGGAACACACTGCACAACATTTGCTGCCACCTACAGGCATGTTCTAGGAGGCAATGAGTTAAAGAAAACAATACAGCTCCAGGGTCTGATGGCCTGCCTAGTGAATTATACAAATTATTATGGAAATTAATACTAGTAGAACTTTACTCTTAGTTAATGCCTTTTTACAGGAGGATAGGATAACTGAACATATGTATGTATGTATGAAGGCTTGATGGTATTTTTATTTAAAAAGGGAGACCAGACACTAATAGATAATTGGCCTCCAGTTACCTTGCTGAATATTAATTTTAAAATGTTCTCCAAATTAATGGGCAATCTTTTGGCAAGAGTGGTGGGGGATTTAATCCACCCCTTACAATACTGTATGGTGCCTGATCGGTAGATTACAGATGCTCTAATTCTTATTAGGGAACTTATGGATAGGGGTTTGGCCAAACTGGTCTCTGGATACATTATGAGCTTTGATCAAGCTAAAGTGTTTGACAGTGTATCATATGATTTTATATGATTAATTTTGTAAGAATATGGTATACCGCAACTGTTTATAAACTGGGTACAAATTTGTTATGCCTTAACAGATGTGAAGCCATATGAAAATGGATGGCTGGGGAAAAAATGTTTGATAATGGAGGAAGTAAGGCAAGGGTGCCCTCTATGCCGCTTATTGTATTTATTTACACTAGGCCCTATTCTATGGGTCATTCATCGCTCCAGCCTCATAACAGGGATAAATTTCCCCCTGAGCCCTGAGGTAAAGACTATAGCATATGCAGATGACTTTTGTCTTACCATCTCAGATGCAAATATATGAGCCCTTATTTATGGGGTATTAAAGAGTTCAGTGCAGATTATAGGTTCCAGCATAAATCCCTCTAATAGCCTATACCTGAATGTACAGAGTACAGAGGCTCTGGAAAATTATATTGGTGGTTTGCTAGTAGCCAATGTCCCAAGCAAAATAGTGGGTGTTTATTTTGGACCAGGGGCATGGCAACATATAATTGGGAATGCTGTTTAAATAAAGGAAGAGCTAAAGTCAGCAGGTGGAATGCCTGATGAAAGGAAAATAAAAAATAATTATTTAAGTTCTTTTTGGTCCCCATTTTTCTTTTTGTAAGTCATATTTTACCAGTTCCCAGACATTTAGAAACAGCATGGGGGAAGCAGGCTGAACCCTATAAAAGGAAATATATATTTGACTATTCAAGAGGGAGTGGTGGGGATCCCAATCCCTTAGTATTACTTTTCACTATATACCAATTTATTTCCCCTTTTGAAACATTTTTCTACACCATGGATGGTATGGGTAGCCCCAATGCTGGTAGACATTTTGAAACAATGAGAATCAGATGCATTCATTCATGTAAACAAAAGAAAATATAAATTGTCTTCTGCATGGGTATCTGTATTTGACCATGTAAACAAATGGAGGATGGGGTATAAAGACATGGGCCCAGATATTCAAACTGCGCTCAAAATGAGCGCAATAGCAGGAGCAAGTGCAAACTAGTGGCGCAAATGCACAACGAGTGCGATATTCAAACATGGAGCAGAGCAAACTGCGCAAGCAACCAATGTCTGAATATCGCACATACTGTGCCATCGCGCAACCAGGAAGGAGAAGCTGAGCCAAAATGTTGCACTATGGAGCAACCAGGGAAGCTCAGCTGAGCATTCCAGAGCTGCCATAGCGTAAGCATAGCCCTCCCCAGAGCAATGGAACTGCACATCCAGGGAGGCTGCTGGGGCCCACCGCCAGCCATGCCACACATGGGCACAGGAACATACTGCAGAACCCACACCACATCTGCACACCCTAAGCACAGCATCACTGGGGGTGGGACGTATGATCCACTTGCCCATGGGGACAAGCCAACAAAGCACGGCAGAGCCATGACACCCCAGCACAACCAGTGGCATGTGGAGAGTGCCACACACAGGGGGTTGACAACCACAGTGCACATCAGCCCCCCGTACGCGCAGCACACCCTGCACCGTGACTCCAAGACACCACCCATGTGCAGTGACTGGCACTGCAGGAAACACAATGCATCCCCCCTGGCACACATCAACCCCGTGCTGCAGAGAAGCATACAGGTGAGACCCACCCTGTGCGCCCATCAGTGGGTGGCAGCAGACAGCAAGACCAACAGAAAGTCAATGCCATGCTGGTGATACCTCCCCATGACACACACACACACACACACACACACACACACACAGGACCACACCACCCCAGATGGCATGCACACCACTGCAACTGAGCAACCATAGCCAGCTGCAAATCAGAGACCAACACAGTATTCATAACAAAATATAAATGTGTATTATAAAATGTAAATTATAAAATCAACAGCAAACAACTATTTACAAGAGGGGGGTATGGGTACAAGGTATGGGTGTGCAAGGAGTAGGGATGAACAACTGGGAGGGGGAAGGCAGAGTGGGAGGGATGGGTGGAGAGAGAGAGAAGGGGAATCTGGCCTAAGGCCTAGCAGGCTGGTCCTCTGCTGCCTGGTGCCGTCTGTCTTGACTGTGCCTCCTCCTCAGCCCATGGCGCTGTATGTCCTGGAGGGTGTTCTGGTTCTCCTGGGACACCTGGGTCAGCTGATGTAGTGACCACTCCAGTCTGTGGAGCACAATGAGGCCTAGGAAAATGGGAGCACAGTCAATGGTTGTGACTGACCACAACCCTGAACACCACCCAACCTGCAAGCCACATAGCCCAATGTCCTGCGCCTGTGATGGCATACACCCACCCACAGTGAACATGCACATGGCCATCACAAAACAGACGGCACCAGCTGTGTGCACCACTGGCCACACACACTGCCCACGTCCATCACAGTACAAACTAGGCTGGCAAGTGATGTGGCAACATGGTGTGAAACCAGTTACACAGCTATGTGCCCAGTGCATGCATGGGCCACCAGTGACGCATACACAGACGTGCTGTGATACTGCACAGTGATGCATGTCACCTGTGATGTGCCTACAGACATAGATACATAGACAGTGTTGGCAGATAAGGGCCTATGGCACACCCAGTCTGCCCATTTGAGCTTGTAAGTTCACTCTGTTTTCCTATAAGTCTGTTGCACCTTACCGCTGACTTTCAGAATTCCTTTATGTCTATCCCGTGCATTCTTAAATCCCATGACCAAGTCAGCCCCCACCACTTCCTCTGGCAGAGTGTTCCACTTGTCCACCACCCGTTCTGTGAAGAAATTCTTTCTCATGTTTCCTCTGAATCATCCCCCCTCCAACTTCATCCCATGCCCTCTAGTCCTGGAACATCTTTTACGCTTAAAAATAGTGTTTTCCTGCACCCTGTTCCCCTGTAAGATACTTGTATGTCTCTATCATATCACCCTCTCCCTCCTCTCCTCCAGGGAGTACATGTTCAGTTCCTTCAACCTGTCTTCATAGGACTTGTGATGCAATCCATGCACCATCTTTGTTGCCCTCCTCTAAACCTTCTCTACCCAGTCCATGTCCATACGTAGGTGTGGTCTCCAGAACTGTACACTGTACTCCAGGTGGGGCCTCACTAGTGTCGTTCTATAGTGGAATTATGAACTCCCCTTTCCTGCATGGTTGTGTTGTTCATGGCTGGTGGTCTTGCCCCCCCCCATCATGCAATAGCATCCATGAAGTAATTATACTCACACTCCTCAAGCAGCTGGGTCTGCCGCTGCTGCTGGGGCGCAACACCCACCAGCACTGGGGCCCTGGCATGGCCCACCTCACCCTCACCCCTGCGTCCCCGTGATTCCGCCAGTGGAAGACATATGTTGAGACAAACATCAGTGTGACTCAAAAGCAGATTGCCCCCTGCCCCAGTGAGAGTGCCTGCCCACACAGCCATAACCATCCATCGCACAGCTGCACACATTGACACAGCCAACCGTGTCCAAGCCGGCACCTATGTACAGCCACCCAAGCACACACACACCCCTACAGAGAATATAGGTGCATAGATGGTACACTCACCTGGCCTAGGCACCACGCCCCACCTGGCACGTGACCACAGCCACGTCAAAAGGTCTGGCCCCCTCCAGCAGAGGTCACTGTACCAGTGCCGGCACTGCTCAGCAGACCGGCCCCATCCAGTGACCTCCACCAGGTCAGTGGCCACTTGCTGCCACACCTGCATCCTCGACATGGTGAGGGGCCTCACCATAGAGTGCCTCACAGTGGGGCTCCACCAGGGCCACCAGGTTGGCCACCTCCAGTGGTCTCTAGCTCACTGCCCTCCTCCTAGCCATCTCAGCCAGTTTACAGCAGGCAATATGGTGCTCCGCTGTGCCGTAACCCCACGTGGAGTTGTTGCCAATAGACCACCACAGGCTCCAATTGCGCTGTTCGAACAGCGCCGTCACTTCACATAGTGCTGTCACCAGACAGCACAATAGGGAGGTACACATGGCATGCGAACAGTGCCAGGGGGCAGAGGGCAGACACAAGGTCATGCCAATGACACAAGGCTACGCACAGCGCCATCGGACATATAGGCATCCTGCATGACTGCCAAGCTGTGTACCAGTGCCACAGTGGGCTATCGCGCAGTAGTGCCACAGCGCCATATAGTGCCTAGTGCTGTAGCGCCACTGGCACAATGGTGGCCATGGCCTGAATCGCCTATCACGCTCACCAGGTCTGCACCACGATAGACGCATGCGGAAGCTGTCTGGGCATGCGCAATGCAGTGTAGCACGCAGGCACAAACCTGCCCCATTGGCTCAGCCGGCCCTTCCGTATTGCGCAAAGTGCAAATTCGCGATATTCATCCATCATATGCAAATCATTCAATCAGCCATTCAAAGGCACAGTGACATGATTAGCATGTCATTAAAGTTGCGCCACTGCTCATTTGCATGTGTTGCGCTATAAAAATATGACAGTGGGTAGTGCTGGCCAGATTTGGTTACTGCAGGTGAGAGGTGAGTTACATGCTGCTGTGTGATGCTCAGGACAATGCTCATGGGCAGGGGTGCCGGAGGATGATAAAGGCTGAGGGGGCTGAGAATCAAAAGGGCACTTAGAAAGGGACAGAGGGCACTTTTTCAGTTAGTATCTGCATATGGAGAAGAAACGTGGGGGGCTTCCGCCCCCCCTGGGTCGGCACCTATGCTCATGGGAAATGCTATAGACTGCACAGTGACAGGTGTCCACTTCCACCCATACAGATCACCATGACTGACCAGAGCCAAGGTGAGGGTGAGGACGGCGGGCGTAGGAGGAGGCCAAACTTCACAACTGCAGAGACAGAGGCCCTCTTCTATGCCTACCTGGAGGATGAGTCACTATTGAGTGGATGGAGGGGCACCCCTCAGGAACATGCAGTTGCATGGGAGGGGGTAGCTCGGGCCATCAACCTGCACGGAAGCCACCAGCGCTCCGTGCAGGAATGCAAGAAGAAGATGGGGACTGACCACAGGAGGCTGAAGGAGAAGGTGGCAGCCTTCAGGGCAGCATGTGCTGGCACTGGTGGGGGCCCACCAGCGGTGTTGCAGCTGACCCCAACAGAGGAGACACTGGTCAAGGCCATGCAGCTGAGTGCCATTGCGGGCGTACCAGGCGGAGGATTCCAGACAGGTGGAAGCCCAACACTGCATGGTACAACATGGTGGTGGTGTGGGGGGGCGGATGTTCACATGCACTCACACGTACTATCTTTCTGTTACAGATCCTGTTCATCTTCAGGAGATGGTGGTGGTGGGTCCAGACAGTGATGCAGACCTGCTGGACATGGAGGAGGGACCATCCACCTCCGCCACCAGCCAGAGGGCACTGCAGCAGCATGCACGCCGGGCTAACAACTCTAGTGTCAGTGATACAGATGCGAGGGGTGCACAGCCTGTGTCTCAGCAGTCTGGCATGCAGGTATGCCAGCATGCTGTGCCTATGGCAGTGGCACATACCTGCACCATTGATGATAGCAGGCCTGCAATGGGCAGTGATGGATGTGTGTCCCATGACGGACACATGGCAGGTCAGCACGTGCCCCTGGGCCTTCCTGGTTCACACCTGTGTACCAGCATGCTGGCACAGTCCCAGGCTGTGCCTGTCAGCACTGGTGAGGCAGCACCAGTGGCTTTGCAGGTGTCCGGAACTGTTGCCAGTATGGAGGTGGAATAGGTGGACCTGGGGGCTCAGCAGTTGGAGGGGCGGCAGCAGCAGTCACACATCAGGTCTTGGGTTACAGTGTCAAGCAGTGGCACATGTCCACCACCCTTTGATCCGCCCATACCTGGTCCTGGCGAACAGCGCCCACCCTCAAGGGATGCTGTGCACCAGGACCATCCACACCCTGGGGGTCACGATGCCATTGGGGCTCTGTACCCATTGGATGCACACATCTGCCTGCTGCAGGAATCTGTACAGCTGCAGGGGTGGGTTGCAAGGTCCGTGGAGGCACTGTCTGTGTCCGTGGAGTGGCACAGCAGGGAGTGTGCTCGGGACCGAGCCGAGCTGGCCCTTATGCTGACGGATGTGACCGCCGCCATTGACAGGCTGACCCAGGCAGTAGTCTCTTTCAGGGATGCATTGGGCACACTGTCAGGTTCCCCTGTACCACACACCCCACACAGTGCAGTCTCCAATCCCCATTCCCGGCGTCGTGCAACACCAGGCCTGTTGACGGTGGGTTCTGCTGTGGGCATCCCGAGCACCCCTGGTGCATGTTTGTTCGGCATGATGCAGACCCCTGTGTGGGCAAGGTTGCGTTCGCGCAGTGGGACCCCTGGTGCCAGTTCTGCTGGGCCACGGCTGGGCTGCTCACACATCCATGGTGGCCATGGGACAGTGCTACCTGACAGAACTGTCTCCCTAGTGGGCCCTGTCTGGTGCTGCCCTGTGGCAATGTGTGTCATGGTGGGCAGTGTACTGCTGGGGCTGTGCTCACTGCGCTGACACACGGACCACCTGCACACTCTCCCAACTGCTGTCCACAGGTGCGTGTGCATGATGATGCCTGCATTGCACTGTACACCAAGGTGCAAGGGTGCCCAGGTCCTGACACACGCACTTGTACAGTACAGGTGGTGGGGGAGGTCGGAGGTGTTGTATGTTGGCAATGTTGTTTCCGCAGTACTGTGCTTCTGCCCATGTATGCTGCCTGGTGTGTGTGTGTGTGTGTCCGTACGAGTGCTCACCCCTCCCTGATAGTGTGTTGGTATGCCTGGAACCTTCAACTCCCCTGATCTTCATGCACAGTGTGTTCCCCTGTGTGCCTCAGGTTTGTGCATGGACAGTGTTGCTTGCATATGTCCCCTTGACTTTCCTCTGTTGGGCGTAGTGCTCTTCTGCAATGGTGTCCCGGTGCAGTTGGGCCTGCCGGGTCAGTAAGGGGTCCCTCCGTCCTAGGGGGGCTGCTCATCACCAACATCACCAGTGCCACTGGCATCCCCATCGCTGTCCCCTCTTTGACCTGGAAATGGTCCTTCCATGATCTTGGCCAATGTTAAGCAGGATGCAACAGGCCAGGAATATCCCAAAGGCCTTTTGGGGGCTGTACTGTAGGGCACCGCCGGAGGTGTCTAGGCATCAGAAGCGTGCCTTGAGCATCCCAAACATCAGCTCTATGATGTTACATGTTGCGGCATGTGCCTCATTGAAGCATTGCTGCGCTGGGGTCGTGGGGCGCTGGTACGGTGTGAGCAGCCAGGGACGGAGTGGGTATCCGCAGTCACCTGTGTGGAGATAGTGGAGAGCAGTGTCATGTCAGGTCCATATTGTCCATAGCCTTGTGTGCCACTACCATGGCACCTGTCTCATTCCCACCCTTGCCCAGAGTTTGCATTCCATACATGTGTACTCACCCACTAGATGTCCTGTGGGGATATCCCCACTCTCGAATCGCTGGCACAGTGCTGACTGGTGCCATATGAAGGCATCATCTCCCAGTCTCAGAGACAAGTGTGCTACCTGCTGAGCCACTGATATTGATGTACGTCATATAATGATTATGCACATGGGGCACAAAAACCCAAGGGCAATGTATCATTATGAGAGGAGGTGTTAGCAACAACAAAACAGGAAAGAGATCTGGGAGGTCATCGTATCTGTTGACCTGAAGGTAGCAATGCAAAGTGATAAGGCAGTAGAAAAGGCTAGTAGGATGCTACAGTGCATAAAGAGGGGTATCACCAGCAGAAAAAATTAACTAGTGTTAACACTATATAGATCAATGGTGAGGTCACATTTGGAGTACTGTGTCCAGTTCTGGAAGCCACCATCTCAGGAAAGGCATAGACTGGGTGAGGCAGTACAGAGTAGGGCAACCAAAATGGCACATGGCCTGCATCAGAAGCCCTATGAGGAAAGACTCATTGAGTTAAATATGTAATCACTGGAGGAAAGGAGAGAAATAGATGACATGCTAGAAACATTTAAATTCTAAAAGGGTATCAATAAGGTACAGGAAGGTAACATATTGTACAAAAAGAGATGTTCAAGGGCGAGGGGGCATGAAATGAAGCTGGAAGGGGTGGAGATTTAGAAGGGATATGAGAAAATATTTCTTCATGGAAAGGGTGGTGGATACCTGGAACAGCAGAGGTGGTGGGTACTGAAACAGTAACAGGTTTCAAACATTCATGGTATAGACACAGGGGGATCTTAGTAACAGGGCTGGGGAGGGGGGTAAGGTTAGGGTCTATGGGAGCACAGTAGGAAGGGACTTCAGGGCAGACTAGGTGGGCTAAGAGGCCCTTTTCTGCTGACATCTTCTATGTTTCTATGCAACTAGAATGCATCTGAAGCATGGCATGAGGTATGACGACCAGCGCCTCAACCCTCAGCACCACTGGACCACAGCATCTGAAGTAGTTTTGAAACTCATCTCAGGTAGCACCTCCCATTTAGGATTAGACAGCTTATATTGATAAACAGGTACATTCAGGCATGTGTGCAAGTACACCAACACAAGGATTTTGTGTAACAGCATGAGGAGTGAGGACCTGTGATTATGTAGTCAGGAATTCACAGGAGAGGGAATGGTCTACATCACAACAGCCTGTCTCATAGCAACAACTGACAACTTCTGAAGTTGGCTTATCAAGTACAGCATTGGTGTACTTCAAGCACATCATTCATTAATAGTAGAAATAGAACACAAATCTATACTGAGCATTACTGTCAGCTTTGCATATCATATATTGTAGTGCAATACATTTATGCAGCATCAGGATGCAATAAAATGATGTACATGAGATCAGTAATAAACCGTATGCATCAGACTATATTTTGCAACTAGATTGGTACATACAGTATGGTGGGTTTGAATGCCAATACTGCATTCAAACTTTCAAACTTTCAGATGTTTATAGCATGCATTGCATTTGGATTGCTCAAGTACAAGATGCCAAGAATATATTTCCAAACCTTTACCATACAGTCTTTCACACAGACATCCTAACTGTCAGCTGCACACAGTTGCCAAGTTTTACTTCTTTGTATGTTGCCATCTTCACAGCCTTTCGCATGACACCAGTGTGCATATTGACCCTTTTTCATCATTCTTTTTTCCCAGTACTATTAAAATATGGTTCAAAACTATGTTTCCTTATTTTGCCACCATTTAGCACAATGCAGAATTACTGACACCACTGAATGACACGGAAACAAGGCTGTCTGATTTTTGCTTATGTGTGTGTGTTTTTGTGTGGTGTGGTGTGGTGGTGGTGGTGGGGGTGAACTGCATGAGTGTCACAGTATCCTTCTAGCCATGTATGAAGAAAAGAGAACAATTTATGGAAAACTCTGATAAACAACTTCACTGACACCACCCTGATTCCATACTGCTGAAAACTAAGGGGTTGTCACCGTAACAGTTACAAATCTGCCTCTGAGAAACATTGTGGCTTTTACTCCAGTCAAATGTCAGCATAGCGCCACAACAGCTTCTGAGAAAAATGGGATATGTGGGACAAAAATATACCATGTAATTCCAATAAAGCAAATATCTCACCTCTAAAGATGTTGCCATTTTTGTGTTCTAAGTATATTACCACTGACAGGCTGAGATCACCTCATGGTGTGAATTAGGTGCACACACTTAGTTCGAGAAGCATGAATGCAACTGCGTTTAAGCAAACTGACAACTACAACAGCCCACTTCTCTAAAGTCAGCTTCATGCCAGAGATGTGCTTGTAGCCAGGCAATCATTCTGCATTTCAGCTGATCCACAAGGGTACGAATTCAACTAAAAAAATGATAAAGGGGAGTCACGTGATGCTGTGCAGAGGGTAAGACACATTCATCGGAGCTCTGCTCTTTTCACCTCCTAATTGTGGATAGCCTTCATTCATGCCAACTTTCTTTTAGTTATTTCAAATATTAAGATACTAGAGAATTGCAAGTGAAACATAGAAACACAGAACATAGAAGTTGATGGCAGATAAGGACTGCAAGGCCCATCTAGTCTGCCCATTCCTTTTTCTACATTATAAATGTGCCATCAGCCTTTGCTGTGTCAGTGGCCTATCTATTCATAGTCATTTGTATTGCTCCCTTATGCCTATCCCATGCCTGTTTGAAGCCCTGCACTGTATTCATAGCCACCACTTCTTATGGTAAGCCATTCCATGCATCCACCACCCTTTCTGTGAAAAATAATTTTCTCACATTCCCCCTTAATCAGCCCCCATCTCATGCTGTGTCCTCTTGTCCTGCTATTTTCTTATATTTAAACATGTTAGACTCTTTCCCTTGTTAATGCCCTTAAGGTGTTTGAATGCCTCAATCATATCACCTCTCTCCCTTCTTTGCTCAAGGGTATATATATTGAGCTCTGCTAATCTGTCCTCATATGTCTCCTGATGCAGTCCCTGCACCATTTTGGTTGCCCTTCTCTCGACTGCTTCAGTTTGGTTAATGTCCTTGTGAAGGTGTGGCCTCCAATAATGCACACAGTACTCCAGGTAGGGCCTAACCAGTGTCTTGTAAAGAGGGATTATTACCTCCCTCCTATGACTTGTGATAGCCCTACTAATACACCCTAACACCTCCCTAGCCTTACCTACTGCTTTAGAGGTCTGCTTGGATGATTTCAGGTCATTAGTCAGGATGATGCCCAAGTCTCTTTCTTCCTTTGTGACTGCTAGCAACTCCCCTGCCAGCCTATAGGTGGCTTCATGGTTTCCCTTCCCTATGTGCATGATTTTGCACTTCTTTGCATTAAATCCCAGTTGCCATGCTTCTGACCATTTTGCTACTTTATCCAGATCTCTTCTCATTCTGGCCACCCCATCTGGATCATCTACTCTGTTCCAGATCTAGCTGTCATCTGCAAATGGACAAGTCTTACCCTCTACATCTGCAAGGCACTAATGAAAATGTTGAAGAGGACTGGCCCCAGGACTGATCCCTGAGGTACCCCACTTATGACTTGCATCTCTTCTGGCTGTATATCATTTACTACCACTCTCTGTTTTCTGCCCAACAACCAGTTTGCCACCCAGCTGACCAACTTCTGACCCACCCCGAGCCTACCCAGCTTATTTATCAATCTTCTGTGTGGAACAGTGTCAAAAGCTTTGCTGAAGTCAAGGTAGGTGACATCAATTGCTCCTCCTTGGTCCACCACTCTGGTTACCCAGTCAAAGAAATCTATGAGATTAGTTTAACAGGATCTTCCTTTTGTAAACACATGCTGTCTTGGATCCTGTGCCCCTATGGATTCCAGGTGTTGCACTATCCTTTCCTTAAGGAGTGGCTCCATAATCTTGCCCACTACTGAGGTAAGACTGACTGGTCTGTAGTTCCCTGCCTCCTCCTTGCTACCACTCTTGTGGAGTGGGATCACATGAGCCCTTCTCCAGTCTTCTGGGACCTCTCCTGTGCTCAGAGACTCACTAAACAGTTCTGCTAAGGGCTCTGCTAGTTCCACCTTTAGCTCCTTAAGTACTCCTGGGATGTATGCCATCAGGTCCCATCGCCTTATCCACCCTGAGCTTAGCAAGCTCTTGTAGGACCCTTTCTTTCATGAAGAGAGTGGTGCCACCTTCCCTATGTCCATGATGTTGAGCTGTGGGCCCTGCCCTACCTTCTTCAGTAAATACTAACAAAAGTATCTATTTAGGATAGATGCCTTACAGGGTCCTCCTCCTCACATGCTCCCTTTTCTCCATTAAGCTTAGCAATACCCCCTCTGGACTTTCTCCTTTCACTAATGTATCTATAGAAAGTCTTGACACCTTCTTTTACTGTTCATACTAGTGTTTCCTTAGTTTGTGACGTTGCCTGCCTTACTGCCTTCCCTGCTTCCCTTAGGGCAGTTTGCTATGCCTCCCTATCTTCATCCCACTGTCCTTATATTTCCTGAAGGCCAGCCTTTTGGCTCTAACCTTTTCTGCTACTGTATTTGAGAATCAAAGTGGTTTCCTTCTTCTTTTGCATTTTCTTTTCTGTCTAACACAATGGGATGTTGATTCAAGTATTGCATCCTTTATGCTTGCCCACTTTGCCTGTACCCCCTCACCTGTGTTTCCTTTTGCCAGGGTTAGCTTAACTCTGTTGACCATCTTATCAGTCAGCTCCTCTGAAGTCCCATATTTTTGCCTTGGAATGGGATGATTTAGATGTAGTAGCCAAATTGAACCATACCATGTGATGATCACTGGCCCCCAAGTGACCTTCTACCTGGAGATCTGTGATGCCTTCCTTGTTAGTCAGTACTAGATCTAGGATAGCCCTGTCTCTTGTGGGTTGCTGTACGAGTTGTTTGAGGCCCTTCCCCTGCAGGGAATCCACTATGTGTCTAGTTCTGGCAGATGTTCCTGCTGGTATTGACCAATCTGTATCGGGCATGTTGAAGTCTCCCATTATCAGTAGTATTATCAGTGGCGTTAGTAGTGGCAGCAAAACACTTGCAACATGTCTAAGCTGTCGGATCAGGAGGAGGCCACGCAGTAGTCAGAAGCCAAGTGCCCTCACTGTAGTTCCTCTCCCAAGGCTCTTTGGAGAAGCTGTCACCTCCCCATGTCTTTTCTGAGTTAGCAACAATTAAAGAAGCTTTGATGAAGTTAATTAAGGATGTGGCTGACTTCAAGCCAGCACTCACCTAGCTAGCCCAAAGGGTTACAGATGCAGAAGCAAGAATAGCCTCAGTGGAAAGGAAACAAGACAGAATCAAACCAGAAATGGTGGAAGTTAAAAATCTTTATCTAAGGTTGAGGATCGTCTCAAGACCTAGGGGAGGAATAGAGAAACAATCTGGTGCTGATAGGGTTGCCTGAAGGGAAGAGGGTCCAAATGCAATTCAGTTTCTACAGCAACTTCTGAGAAAAAAGGTGGGTCCCTCCCCGAATGGTCCAGAGTTCATTATAGAAAGAGCCCATAAGTCTTTGAGGGCAAAGCCTGCTCTGTCTAACCCGCCAAGACCTATAATTTTCAAAACTACTAAATTATCTGGATCAGGAGTTTATTAATACAGAAACCAGGAAACTATCAGCTATTTTATGGGAAGGTAAAACAATTGAGGCTTATCCCTGATCTGACCCTGAAAACCTGCCAGCTCAGAGCATCTTACCACCCTGTCACCTCAAAACTGTGGGAAGCAGGTATAAAACATTGAATGCTGTATTCAGCTTGACTGGAGGTGTCCTTAAAGGAAGGGACAAGATGCTTTGACACCATAGAGGAGGCAGTCAAGGTTTTGAAGAAGTGCTACCCCAATCTATTCCCCAAATGAGAGGGTACTAGCCCAGTTACAAGGAATTCAAGACCTGTGTTGAGAATCTTCTATAAGGATGTTCTATCTCTGAGCCGCTTAACAGTGTTTTGACTGTTCATTTTTCCAATGCTGGGCTACAGAAGAAATATTTTGGCTTTTCCAATCGAACAGAAAATGTTTATATTGGGACATTAGTGATGTTGGTTAATTATTTGATACTGTTAATATCTCTTTCTCCTTCCAGCGGTTGTGTACTGAGGTGGAGAGAGTTGCTATAATTGATCCTGTCTACTAGATGGCACTATATTAGTGATTATATGATAAGAAGGTTGGGCAGCTTGCTCGAGCAGTTTTTTACCTTTTTTCTGGCTACAATATTATCTCAATTTACTTTTCATGAGTTGTTTTCTCGATAAGAACTCATTCTCTGGTTAAACCTCCCAGAAGAAAGAAATAAATACATATTTTATTTTTTTTAACATGTCGAGCAATACACTAAAATGTTGGGCACAATTTCAGTGGAATATTGTCTGGGATTAGTTCCATAGATCGTTTTTCGCTTGTTATTTCTCTTGTTCTATGCCCTAACTTTTTAGATCCTGGGACTGGACTTTATTAGAGACAGTTTATAAAGGATTTTGATCCATAACCTGAAAGATAATTGGTCCACAGCTTAAAGAAATGTTTAATAGGTTGTTGCTTGGGTTAGCAGCTACTATAATCTCGGAGCAGTTTGGTTTACTAAATGTCTATGGTCCCAAGACTTTAATTTGATTTAGGTACTATCTGTGGGCATGAATCTATTTAGTTATCCATAATAACTCAATCACAGGTGGAGTAGGCTAGGGTAAACATGGCATTATGTGCTGATCGTATTTAGGTCTTTTCTCTCACTTCTTCATTTAGTAACCTTTGCTTTGTTTGATAGACCTGAGTTAAAATAACAAATAGTTATAGTACTTCATCAATAGGGTAGACTTTCTAGCGATGTGAAGAGGGGGTTATCAGTGTCAGTGGCTCAGTAGGTAGCACACTCGCCTTAGAGGCTGGGAGATCAGAGTGCTGTGGGTTCAGTTCTCACATCTAGCACTTGGGTTAATATCCCAATACTGACACTGTAGTGCAGTATGAGAGGGGTGCTGCACTTCTGAGGTGCTGTCCTTTGGATGAAATGTTAAACCGAGGTCCTGTCAGCCTAGATTGGTGGTAGTTCAGGTGGATATTAAAGATCCCATGGCTCTTATCAAAAAGAGTAGGAGAATTTCTCCATGTCCTGGTCAAATTTCCTCATTCACTAAAAATACCACCAACAGCTTAATCTGTTCAAGGTCAGTTGGCATTCATCTGTATCCTCTCCCCGGTCATGCCTGAAAATAGGCAGGATTTGTCTAGTGCACTTACCCGTCAACAAAAACTAAATAAAATAAAATAAATAAAAAACCAATCAGTTCTTTCTAGCTAGTTTTCATTTGGAGGTGAGAGGCGGGGAGTGGAGCTCATTCCTTTGTGAGTACCATGGACCGTTTGGTTAGGTGGAGGCTTTGAGCCTGGGAGTGCAGCCTTATAGATAAGCTATCATTTTTTGGGGTTAGATTAATTTTAGGGAGCCGGGAAACGACTATTGGGATATTTGCTTTGTGTTTTTCAGGGAGGGGGGATGGCAGCAGTGTAGTCCTTCATTTAACATCAATTAAACAGCACAATCAAAGACTTTGTTATGCTTAATTGTTAAATATTCTTTCTTGGAATATAAAGGGAGGGAAAGATAACAAGAAGAAATATATCATTTTAAACCATCTTGCTAAATAGTACCCTTCAATAGTGTTTCTGCAGGAAACACATATGTTTCCAGAACAATTACAATTTTTTAAAAAGAGTTGGGTTGGCCAAGTCTTCAGAGCCGGTTTTAACTCCAGTAAACCTGGGGTGGCTTTGCTCTTAGTTAAAAGGATCCCCTTTACACTGCTGAAATCCATCCCCGACCCTGAGGGGAGGTATATTTTTGTTATTGGCAAAATGGGCAATCTTGATATAGTATTGGGTTTGGTTTATGGCCCTAATGCAGAAACACCTTCTTTTTTTATCCATTTAGCCATGGTACTGGCTCCTTTTCTACACTATCCCATTCTAATTGGAGGAGACTGGAACCTGGCACAAGTTAATGATCTAGACCGTACTTACCAAAGGGGAGTAGGTTCCTCTCCTGCACAAAAAGCCCTAACTGAATTTACCTCTTCCTTGGGCCTTTTGGATCCATGGAGAGTGCTTAACCCGCTAAGTAAAGAGTTTACTTTTTTTTCTCCAGTACGCAAAAGCTATTCTCGAATAGATTATTTTTTTAGTCAGACATCTGCTAATGTCAATGTTTATTCTAAAATATTAGCTTGAGTAATTTCTGACCATTCTCCAATCCTAATTCAATGTGAACTACCCAATATCTCTGTCCGGTCCCATACATGGTCTCTGGACAATAAGTTATTAAAAGATAATCAAATTAACTTAAAATTTTTAAATTTTTGGCAAAATTCTATTAAGTCTAATTGGAATTAGACAGGTTTGTGCAGCTCTGAAAGCAACCTGGAGGGGGGAGCTAATATGTATTGCTACAATACAAAAGAAAAAGAAAATCAATCTTTTGAACGGTTGCTTGGAGAGAATTCAACGTTTTGAAAGTAAAGGGATGGAGAAGCTTTACCTTCAGAAGATCAGAATTATCTAGCTTGAGTGCACTATGCTAGTATTTTACTTGAAGAGGGTGGAGAGATCTGCTTCTATTAAAGGCATCTTATATTAGACAAGGAGCAAAGCGGCAAATTACTTGCTTGGCAGTTAAAGCAACAATCTACATCCAAATGGATCTCGGTTCTCAAACATCCCAAATCAGAAGCTATGGTGACCAATTCTTCAGAGATTTTAACTTTATTTCAAGATTATTATAAGACATTATATTCCCAGACCCGAGGTTTGGGGATTATGATGGAATATGTAGCTTTTTAGAGAAAGCAGATCTACAAGGATAGTCAAAACTTTTAAATGCTCCAATTACTAGAGAAGAAGTCTTGCAGTTATTGATTCTTAAAACCAGATAAAGCACTGGCACAGATGGGTTTACAAGTTTATTCTACAAAACATTTAAAGTACATTTAATTCTCTGTTACTTCAGCTGTATAGCTACTGGAGCTCCCACTCGACTTTGATCAATCGTTATTTGAGGCGAGAATAATTCTCTTACCTAAACTAGGAAGGACTCATCAATGATCAGCAACTATAGACCTATTTCTCTTAAATACAGATATTAAAATATACACTAAAATTTTGGCTAATAGACTAGGGAGTGTGAAAGTCTATTGAGTCCCAACAGGCAGGGTTTGTTGCAGGACGCACTTCAGCGGATCACTTTAGAAAGTTGTTCCATTTAATATCTGCATCTGGGTCCCAGAGATGAAGGTGGCTTTGTGTCCCTGGATGCAGAAAAAGCTTTTGATGGAGTAGAATGGTAATATATGTTTGCAGTATTGCAAAAGTTCGGTATCCCTCAACCCTTTATTAACCAAATATGAGTTTTGTATTCTTGCCCATCAGCAAGACTCCATTGTAATAACCTTATTTCAGACATCTTTCCTTTACAACGAGGCACCCGTCAGGGTTGCCCTCTTTCTCCCTATTTATTTAATGTTTATATAGAACCCTTAGCTTGAGTCTTAAAATTGGATAAAGAAATAACGGGCATCCATCTGGAACATCTTGAATGTAAGTTATCCCTTTTTTGCTGACGATTTACTTATTCATATCTCGAATAGTAGGTGTTCCCTTCCTCGAGCCCTCCAAACTATCTCCCATTTTAATGTTTTTTTTCAGGTTATAAGCTCAACAGGAACAACACTTTAGTTTATTCTTTATCCCTTCTCCTAACCAAGGATTTGATCATAACCGTGTGTTTACAGTGGGAAAGTGAATATTTAACCTATTTGTGTATTAAGATATCTAAAGAACTAGCTAATCTTAAAGACCTTAATTTAGCCCCATTACTAAAAGCTACTAAGCAAGATCTGGTGAGGTAGAATAAGCTACTCCTATCCTTTTGGGACTGGGCTAAAATTTCAAAATGTCAATTTTGCCCAGATTTTCTATCCTCTATGCAACCTTAATATTTACCTTCAAAAGTCTTTCTTTTGCCCTTCGTAGGCTCTGCTCTGATTTTCTTTGGAAAGGTAAAGCTCCACATTGGGCTTACAAAACTTACTCAATCTAAAATGTTGGGGACTCTAATGACCTAATTTTTATGTTTACTATGTAGCAATCAATGCCAGTAGATTTTTGCATTGGCTTTCCTTCTATACCTTGCACCCCCCAGCTGCTTTTAGATTGGCTACAGGCAAATTCTTGCAGGATAGATCTAGAAGCTTTTCTATATATTCCTTGGTCCAATGATACAAGGAAGGTGAAGAACTCTCCCCTTGGTTGGGATATGAGAGCCTTATAGCAACTTTGTTCATTGCTTCAAAAATCTAACTAAAAGATTTTAAGGCAACCCTTATTAAATAATCCAAACTTAAAAATAGATAAGAAACCAATCTGAACCTTTTCCAGCAAATTTCTCAACAAACTATACTTAGCAGATTTTGTTTCGGGTAATTCACTCCTGTCCATTTCAGCATACAAATAAAATTTGGAGTGTCTTAGAAGAACCGGTTTCGATTGTCTCAAATATGTCAATGTATCTATCATTTTTTGGGGGAAACCTCCATAGCCAGATGGGACTGGAACCATATTAAATAACCTTTGGACAGTATCTAAGGGCCAGAAAGCAATAACTAAATTATATAAAATTATCTTGACTCACACCATGTCTAAGTTTACCCCATACTTTATTACTGGAAAATAATCATAAAGATTTTCCAGTTAAAACCTGGGAAATGATTTGGACAGATATTTATTCTTTAATCAAACAGGACCATCTAAGGGTATCCAGTTCAATATTCTTCACAATTTATATTATACACCCACTAAATTATTCCGATTAAAAGTTATCCTCAGCTGAATGTGGGGACTGTGGTTCTGAATTTGCTACCCTATATCATAAACTATGGGCTTGTCCTAAAATTGTTACACTGTGAAATTCAGTTAAACAATGGGTGGCATCATACCTTAATATTGCAGTATTTCTTAACGAAGATACATGCCTGTTAGGTATGTATTCATTGATGCCTACATTCTTTCAAAAAGCACAAGTAGCCTTGCTTGCTATGGTTACTAAGCTGCTAATACTTAAGACACTAGAAAGAGGACTGAGAACCCTCATTCAGGGAATGGTGGGCAGAACATCTTACTGCTTTAAATGAAGAAAGATGTGTAGCCTGGTTTTTCCACATCGGTGAGAAGTTTCAGAATTGTTGGGGTGAATTTTTTTCAAGCCTTAAAGATAAATTTGACTACTAATTTAAGCCCCTGATGTTTGTCCCTTTTTGTTTCCCAACAGACGACTTTTGTGTTAGAGCTTCATGGTGGTAAACCTAATCTGTCAGGTTCTATTAAAGGGTTGTGGTGTATTATTTTTTTATCATTTCCTTTTCTTTCTTCTCTCTTTCTTTTCTATATCTTAACAAACTCTCTGTAGTACCCTTTCTTGATATTTCCTTCCATTCTTCTTTTCCTATAGTATAGCCTTTTTTCAGCTAATTGGTTTAGGGTTGTTCCTTTGTTTTATATTTATAGCTATTCAGGGGCTTGGGTAGGGCCTTGTTTGTCAGACATTATTAGCCACTCCTATTTTTGGGGTTGGTTATGAGGGCTGCTGAGGGTTGGGTGGGTGGGTGGGTGTTGTTTTGCTTTATGTCTATTTCTCTTTTGTTCTTTGAGTTTCTATGTAATTTTGCTTTCTCTGTTGTACAATTGTGATGTGATTTTCCACTTAAGACAAGTGCTGGTTTATGACTTGTGTTACTTATGTACTTTTGTACCCTTTTCAAAACTAAAGTTACTTGCAAAAAAAATGATAAAGAAGGCAACACAGACACATTAAATGTTTATTTAAAGTTTTAAGAGTTCTGGTTCTTCCTCAGAATATGATTTCTGCTCATGACTGGAAAAAAAGTGATTTTTAAGACAGTCTCCTTTAAGCAGTTGTCTTGCCTGAGGTGAACCAGCCCACGACTGAAGTTCTTCTTTTAAATTCCCGCACTGAAGAGGTCCCCATTAGAGATTCAAACCTTAAATGGATATCATAATACATTATATATCTAGGCCTCAAATCGCCTGTGAAACTAGACCTGCTGTTGGATTTATATCTGAAACCCCTTCTATTGGCAAAAGCAATGTGATAAAATCTTTGTTTCATTTAAACAGCATTCTGGTCCCTACACCACAAAAGACCTTCATAGATCTAGAACAACTTTTTGCCTCCTTCCTCTGGGAGGAGACAAAGCCATGCTTCACCCTAGAAAAACTGATGGCACTGGGTAGACAAGGTGACTGGGTCCTACCATGGTTATGGGCGTACCATTATTCAGCAGGGATAAGGCATGAACTGTACTGACTCACCCCCAGCAGATTGGAACAGCTACTTCATTAAATGTTCTGCATGGGTTCTGAAGGTTATTCCTCGGTCCACATATACTTCCCAGGAATTTAATTGACTCAACTACCTCAATACAAGATCTGAGCAGCATGGTAAGGGGTAACATGTACTGTCTTGATGTTCCCAAGTGGTTGGGACCAGACAGGATGGCCTTGGTCTTTTTAACATTTATTGTAAGACCAGTTTGTTAACCATAAACCATTTTCCAAGTTCTCAAAAATCATTTTAGAGCTAACGATTGATTTGGTTGGCATCTTTGAAACATCTGTACAGCATCATCAATGCACAACAACAAGATAGCACTACTGCAGTCACCCAGCATGTCATTTATAAAGAAGGAGAAGAGAAGAGGACCCTGAATGGACCCTTGTAGGATGCTATCTGCAATCAGTCATTGCTCTCGCTGGGTATCCTTCCATTTTACCAACTGCATCCTGTTTAGTAGATAATCAGAGAACCACTAGTGGGACAGACTGCCAAGGCCAAGATGCATTGGTTTAGCTAACAGAAGACTGTGATTGTCCATGTCAAAGGCTTTTGTGAGGTCTATGAAGACCACACCAGTCATCTATCCTTGTCGGTAGCACTCAAGATGTCTGTGGTCAAGCTGACCAAGGCCAAGTCTGTCCCATGGTTCTTTCTGAACTCATGCTGTCCATCAATCAATAGGCTTCACTGTTCAACATAGTCCTGAAGCTGGCTATAAACTAATCTTTTCTGCATCTTGGCCAGGGAGCAGAGGAATGGGATGGGGCATTAGTTTTCTGCAGGCTCTTTAGGGCCACCCCTGTGTACAGGCACCAGAAGGACCATTTCCATTCAGTGAGAATATTCCTTTCCATAACAGATATGTTAAAAAGATGGCAACTGGAGAGGCTATAACTGGAGAAGCCAGTTTTAGCAGCTTCAGTTCAAGTCTATCAAACCCAGTTGAGCTTTTTCCTTTAAGTTGCCATAAGATCTGGAGCACCTCTTTCTGAGTTATCAGCCTGAAATGGAATTTGGCAACTTGGCTCATTGTGGCAAGTGGGGGGTGGGGGAGGTTACTGGAGAATCCAGGATGTTCACTCTTGTATCTGTCCAAGTCAGTGAAAAAGGCATTTACTGTATTGGCTGAAGCAAGTGAGTTGCAGTAACCCTGACCATCTGCCTCAATATCACCCTCAGTGGAACTGGTGCAGTCCTTTAGGAGATCATTATTATAAGCCAAAAAGTTTTTTAGGGTCAAAGAGATTCTTGTCTTGGAGGGTTTTGAGGCATTTGTTATGTTGTCTTGTGCATGCATAAGCAACATATTGTGGTTGCTTGGAATAGCAGGTTTTGGAAGTGCGGTCATGTTGTGGCCAATGGAGCCACTGCTTATTCGGGCTGGGCTCAGTAGCACAAATGAAATAGTATGCAGTGCAAAAGCATGCCATCAGCTTGAAACAATTTCACCACTGCAATGAGGAAGCGACCCATCATTGAAGGGTGTGCCTTCCCTGGTGTAACATTTCAATAAACATAGCAGTGGCTTTTGCCGCCTGCCTCTCACAGTCCCCATGAAAGCTGATGTGGGGAGTACACAATCCCCCTGCTGGCATGCCCCCTTCCCAGTTCATTTGCTGATGTGGGAGCCCAATACCCATCGGCATAATGTCCCCCATATAAGACTTTGTCTGCCAAGAGGGATTTCCAATCCCTTTTGGCATCATAGCCCACCCAAAACACAGATCCTTTTTTCTTTTTTTGCCGATGAGGTACCCAATTCCCATCAGCTCCAGTCTCCCCCCAAAACACCTAGGTGGCACAATGGGAGCCCACCCTAGCAAGCCAAATGTCCCAGTAAAAAAGAAGTTTCCTGCAAAGTTTTTTTTGTTAACCTGTAAACCAAAAAATGGTACCTCATTGCATTGTCCCCTCCCCAACCCACATCCACTCTCTTTGTACCACCTCCCACACCCCCACCCTGTACTTACCTCTGGAGCCCTGGCGTGACAATCTTCGATGGAGTGGGAACACGTCTGCACTCTACAAAGCCGACCACAAACTGAATGAAATGACGGTAAGCTGTATAATGGCATAAATGGTGGGGGTTCAACTTAGGTGGAGATCTGAGCTATTTATGAAACTTTTAGCACCAAATTTTCAACATGTGGGTCTTGGGACCCCACCTCATGAACTCAGTCATTGTCATGTTGTTATTTGGTCCCAAAAGGTTATTTTTTCAGTTATTACACATAATCACCTTCTGGGACTGATTAACAAAATGACATGTCACTGTTCATGAGGTAGGCTCCCAAAAAGCCTGCATTGCAAATTTGGTGACAAAATTTAAAAAAATGACTGTTACGAGCGTGCATTGCGCAGTTCCCACGTACACCCATAACTTCGAGAATTTTTAATATTTTCATTAAAGATTTTCAACAGTGTCATTTTTCCACACCTCCTTAAGAATAGTACAGCTGTAATTTTTCACATCCAGCCTGAAATGTGTTTTTGCACATGTGGCACACAATGGCTCAGTCGCTGTGCGAAATCAGTGTTTGGGACAGATTAAGAAATCACAGTGATAGTGTTCATAAGGAGAGGTTCAAAAACGTCCATGTTGCAAATTTGGTGAACAAATTCCCAAAAATGACTGTGCTACCAGCGTGTGTTGTGCAGTTTCTACACACGCTGGTAACTTCACCAATTTTTTATATTTTTACTCCAGATTTTCAACATTGTTATTTTGCACACCACCTGATGAACAATACTGCTGTCATTTTCACATCCTGCAAAACATGTTTTGCACATGTGACACACAATGGGTGCGGTCGCTGTGTGAAATCAACGCTCAGGACAGAGCAAGAGTGCCACTGTTCATGAGCAGAGGTCCCAAAATGCCTATGTTGAAAATTTGGTGTAAAAAATATGCCCAAAATAATTGCATTAGGAGTGTGTGTTGCACATTTTCTATGCACACTTGTACGTCACCAATTTTGTTATATTCTCACTCCAGATTTTCTACATTACCATTTTTTACACCTCCTCATGAACAGTACAGTTGTCATTATTCACATCCTGTTCAAAATGTGTTTTCACACCTGTGGCACCAAATGGCACAGTCATTGTACAAAATCACCTTTCAGCTATCAAACTGATAGTGCCAATGTTCATGTGGTGAAGTCAGAAAAAGCCTATGTTGAAAACTTGGAGTGAAAATACCAAGAAACACCCAGGGCATTAGCACCTATAGACACTGATTTCTGATCTAATCCACTAGCTAAGATGTACCCGTAACCCTTATGCAAGCCCTCATTTGCTTACATAGTAGGGGCCCAAAAAGAAGTAAAACAAAACAAGTTACAAACAAAGAACCTCAATGCAGAATCACTAAAGGAACAGTTACCCCAAAGGGCATTGGTAACAAATTAAGTTTCAAAGAAATACAACATCATACATACTTCCATAATGCAATGCATCATGGGATATATGCAAATCACCATGACATTTCTGGCTTGTTAAGTTTACAACAATTTACATGCATTTTAAATAGCACAACTAGCTTAATTTCTATAATAGACACCTAGTACTTTTTAACCACTATTGAAAACAGCTAGTGCCATGGTATTTTCAACATTACAGGTTTCATAAACTTAAGGTATATTGTGACATAGTGCTATTACATACTGAACCCAACAACCATAAACACAATCTGTTTTACGTACATTCTGAGGTCACTACAATAACCTCCCTGTACAAGGACCTGAGAGGAAAAAGAAAAATTAAAGAGGACACTATAGCATAGTCAAGAAAGGGAGAAGGGGGTGTCCACAGGTGGCCAACCTTATGGACTAGAAATAGTGAAGGATAGATGAGGCTTAGAAATAGAACTGTTGCAACAGATTTAAGGAAAGATCGGTCCTCAAGAGTGACAGGAGCTCCCGGTCACACCCCATTCTCCTATACTGCACCCATTTCAGCATATTTCCTTATGGAATGGGGTGATTGTAAAGCCTGAACACCCCAAGGCACACCTCAACACTTGTCGGTGTCTGCAAGTAGTGAGGTGAAATAGCATGGCGTTCTGGTGCACAACCAAAGGCACACCCCAATGCCTGCCATTCTGTGCAGAGTGAGGAGGGGTTCACGTTGGTTCCATACTTCACTGCCATTCCTATTATGCATCACTCTAACTCCTGCACTGCCAATGCCAATGCCAGCAAGACAACATTCGGCATTGGCAAATGCTTGTTTTTGTATCTTTCAGGTACTTTTACAGACATTTCTCATTTCTCTGTACCTGTTTCAGTCAACCATGAGGCCAGATGTTTTGAAGAGCCCCTACACCCTATCTCTTTGCTTCATGAGATTCTTAAACCCATTGCCCATCTCTTTGGAGTGTTGCCCTTTGATGCTGAACTGCCTAAATGGGGCATGCTTATTGGCAGCAGAGAGGAAGCTATTTATAAAGAAGTTAAAGGATGAGCCAATGCTGGGGAGGTCCTTGATCATGGCACAGTAAACTGATATTGTAGAGACAAAGAAGTCAGTGGCTAATTCAAAAAATTCTTGAGCCCAAAATATCCTAGTGGCAATTTAGGAAAGTAATTGTTCCATATACAGAAAATCAGAGCATAGTTACTTAGGGAGATTGTGAAGATACCCAACAGCTCTGATTCTGTCCTGAGACAAGAACCCAGTCAAAAAGAGTATGATTTCCAGTTTTGTTCCATTGGGTGGGCTCACTAATAATTTGGATGAGTTGGGCTTCAAGTAAGGTAGTCTTAATGCCCTATCTCAGGGGTGCAAATGATATTGAAGTCCCCAAGGAGAATTATTTTCCAAAGGGATTGGTCAGACAGCATCTTCACGAGGATATCAAGGGCAGCTTATGGTACTTGGAGGTTATAGATCAACTCAGATGAAGGGCTTCATATCATGTAGGACTAGCTTTACAACTATAGCCCCATCTTTGAGTGACTTAGAGCAAGAATGATCACAAATGAGACCTTTAATGTGGATTTCACATGAGGAGAACCCTCCACCTTTTTGGGGCCTGTACTGTCTCAAGGTACTAAACCCAGGCAGTTCAACATCATGGGAGAGCACCAATGGCTTTAGCCAGGCTTCAGATATACAGTGAAGCCCGACAGGATGAAGAGCAGTGTCACAGGTTTACTGCATGGCAAAGGATTAACTCCCATTGAAACTGCACTGTTTGCTGCTTCAGTCTATTTCTCCAGTCTGTTTAGTTTGGGCCTGAGGCTGTTAATGTTCATGTGAACTTGTTTTAGCCCCGAGTTTTGGACCAGCATTTTTTGTAGGGGAACAAACTCTGAAATCTGAAATGTGTGGTCTAGGGTTTGCACCACATCTCCCAACAGGAACAGTAAAACAGATGCCAGGACCCTGATAGGGGTCCTGGTTTAAGTAGTATGGGCCTCCCCTTCTGTTCTAGTAGGCAAGCATAAGCATTGTAGCAATTTCCCTCCTTGTACCACCCAAGAAGTACAAGCAATAAGGTGTCACAGTTACAAGTGTCAGCAACAAGACAGGAGTGGAGGCTGAACACCAGAACTCTGTCCTTCTGGATTATCAAGGAGGATGAGGTCTGAGCACAGTACAACAAAATATAGACAATAGCTGCAGCAATTCCTTTCAGAGCCATTTCTGCTGTTTGATCCTCTTGGGAGGGAGGGTACATTTTGTTTCTGAATGGAGGTACCACAGAGGTGTTGATACCAATTTAAACAGCGGAATACTAAGGCTAATTTACATAAGACTGTAACCAGAACTACACTCAGACCACGAAGATAAGGTGCTGTTTAGGGTCAGTCAATTAGCAAATTTAATTACTACATGATGGGTAGAGCTAGGATTGTATTCACTCTTCACCCAGACAGGTGTGAATCAAATGCAGCTGTTTTGCAGCTTTACTAGTTATTTGAACATTCAGCCCCCATAGGGTATGGAACTTAATTATATTTTTATTTTGTAACGTAAACCAAGTGTGAATGTTTTATTTGTAAAAACAGTGTGAGCAGATAATAATCTGCTTTCTGGATACTTTCTTTATCTTTGCTTTGTTTATTTTTAAGGTCTGTTGCTTATCTGTCTTTAAAATCTTTTTTGATTATTTACATTTGAAACTGTGACCAACGCAGGACAACTTTGTAAACAGGTCTTTTTGGGACTTAAAATGTATATCCTGTTGAAAAATTCTAGTTTTTACTAGTACTACATAAGCAAATGTATACAATTTCTATATGGCAGTCAGTGCAAAGTTGACTTTCTAACACCTCTGAGATATAGTGTGAGCCAGATGCAGCTATTCAGTGACTTTGCTAGTTGAGTCACATTCTCCACTTAGATAGGGTATGGGACATAAACAAAGAATAAGCAGCACCCATGCATTAAAAAATTTATAGCCCTCCCAGCTAGGAAGTGAGTAAGGCACAGCAAGTACTGTGAAGGTTAAACCAGTGTGAGTTACCTACAGTATAGCTAACCTAAATATATTTATAACATGGGTTGTCAAGGCTTGAACTGACCAGGACTGATTATTGGTAGAGAAGCAAGTACCTGACTATAGATTAAATTATCTTTTTAATCCATGGCTAGAGTCCAGATCCTGTTTTCCCACATGCATGTAGTAAGCAGTCCTGTGCTGACAGATCACTTCTTGTAGCATAGAATGCAAAGCTGAGTGATAGCAATTGTTAGTGCTAAGTGAGCACAGCACTTTACTGACACAGACATGGCTGTCAATTTTTCTTGTTCAGCCAGTTGACCTTATATAACTGGATGGAAGGAGTGCAAAGGAGGGCTGCAAAATGATAAGGGTCTGCAGGAGATGTCCTATGAGGAGAGACTGAGGAACAGAATATGTATTTTACTGGAGGCAAGAAGGAGAGAGGGCATGATAGAGACCTTCAAATATCTCATGGGCATAAATAGAGTACAAGGAGGGGAAGTGTTTTCAAATGAACAATTGCCAAAGGATGAGGGGTCATGACTGGAATTTGGAGGGGATGTTTCAAGGAGACATAAGGAAAGTACTTTTACAGAGAGGTTATGGAAGCTTGGAATAGACTACCAGGGTAGGTGGTGGGGGTAGATACAGTTACTAGCTTCAAACATGTTTGGGACAGACACAAGGGAATTCTGATACTCAAGGAGGGCTTTAGCATAGGAGTTTGTCTGGGGGTCTCTGAGTAGGTGGGGCTGGATTTTTGAGGCAGACTAGGTGGGCCTGGTGGTTCTTCTATGCCAGCATCTTGTATATACAGTATGTATGTATGTATGTATGTATGTATGTATGTATGTATGTATTTCATTTATCAAAATGTATACCAGAATTAAATTATATTTTATCATCAAAAGATGTCTTTTGGTGATGTCATAACATGAAATTTCCTGAACATTGTAATAGACCCTTGTGAAATGGTTCTACTATTCAGCTGGCTAGATATATAAATCACGTGACATTGAGTACATGTTATAACCTTTGCTACTAATGTCCAGAGTTCTTTATACTGATACTTTTTATAACTGTATTTTTCAACTTGTTCAATAATCCATTCTGTTATTTATAGTTTTCTTCTCTAAGAATACTATTATAAAGGAATAATGCACAACAGGTGTGTGTGTTGCTAAACATCATGCCTGGAGTGATTAAGCAAGAGCCACAGGCCGAGTGCAACTAATCACCCCAGAAGTGACATTATCCCAGCATGACACACACCCTGGAATGTATTATTCCTATTATACAATGGGCTGTTTGTAATGCAAACAAAAAAAGAAGAAAAAATGCTTTTAAAATAAATTTTTGTCATTGTTATGCATGAGTAAGCTTACTTTATCAAAAAATAGTGCTGATTCAGCCAGTAGGTGGAGCTGCTGTGTTTTTTTTGGCTCTGAATCTGTACTCCTCATATTGTCAGTGGTGACAGTTTTAGTTAGTCTGCCCTATTCTCTTGCAGTTTCTGATCTGTTTGGACACAATTTTGATTTTCTGTCTTCCTGTCTGTGTCTTTTATGAATGGCTTCAAATGATGCTGGTGGTTGGGAATCGGTGTCTTCCCCTCCCTGTCTTTCACTCACCCGCCACTGCGTGCTTCCGAAGATTTCTGTGAAGAAAAAGAGAGAAGGCAGGAAGTTGTTGGAGAATATTTTTAATTGTTTTGCTTGCTACTGTTTGAAACAAAACATAGTGCTGTTAGAGCCAGCAAGCGTTTTGAAGAGAGAGGTGCGTGACTGTTGACAATGTACTTGATTGCTTACGTATTGGGGTCGTTCTGTCCTTGAAACTAAATATATAAAAAGAACGTCTTGGGATTTAGAGTGGAATGTGTGAGGCTTGTTGGGTTCTTTTAGTTGGTTTCTTTATTTTTAGTAATAAATGAGCTGGAGACAGTGAACAGGTTTGCCGAGGGAAGCGGGGAAGTGAGCTAGTAGTATGCCAAGCAGGGATCACTACATGGGTTGTGTGAAGTGATTCATTCCACTAACAGTAGAAATGGTCAGTTAGTGTACTGGGACTAGATCCATGATGTTATGCTGGATAACATCACAGGTCCAGCCCCAGACTGACCAATGGCAGTCCAGCATTCTTTCTTGTCATTGTATAATAAATCTTAATCTGTTGATTAAACAGACTTCATTTTTGTTTCACTGTATATTTCCTTGTCTCTACCATCACAAATGCTTTCTATATTTCTGTTAGGATATCACACATTTACATGACTGTGTTTTCATTGTCTGACTTTATTTTTTACTATTTTAGATATCACATCTTTATATACAGTAGCTGTCCCTCTTTCTAATACACTACAAATGTCTTTTGGTCAGAGAACTACATACTATAAAGTTACCTTAAGTACCATGATGATTCCCAAGTTTGTTTTTGTCCTGAGTATTTTTTAAGAAAAGAAAGTAAATACTGCTAGAGTTACCTTGAAGAGAAACATGCATTTCCAACAGAATTAAATATTAGTAAAAAAAGACAGACAGAAATAAACTGGATGGCCAATGGTTAGACTCAATTAGTAACCATGCTCCTACATTATGTATACCGAGCAATAAAACAACTAGACATAAACCTAAAAAGTTCTGGCCAATGTCAAATGTTTGCTTGTTTGTTTTTGCTGTGTAGTTGCTTGCCATAGATAGTACAGCAGTTAAATTTAACAAACTAAAAACCTGAGTTTAACGTGAGGTACAGAGCTCAGTGCTAGTGTATATGAATGAGCTTGAATGTTAAATGATAGATGTTTATAGACTAAGACTTTGGCTTTTCTCTGTTTCCCATCCTAGGTGGAATACTGGGAAGGTGTGGAATTAAGGCCCAAAAATTGCTAACATTTTGATTACCTCCTACAACTCTGAAGAGTGTGACCAGTAGCATGGAGGAGAGGAAAATACCCTGTGGGAAACTTGAGGACCCATGGCTACTGACCTACCCATCATCTGGTCATACTAAGAGGAGATAATCCAAAATGTGGGCTGATGTTTGTTCTGTTATGTCCAAGAGTTTAAATGCTAATCCTGCTGGTCGATAAGTCATGCCCTCTGAATCTTTGATGGTAAGCAGAAAGTCAGTACTGGAGTATGAAAACTTCCAGCAGATAAAGAAGAGTCAAATCAGATGTATGTCTGGATGTGAAAGGATGATTAGTCCATGTTCATGGTTTCTGTGTAGGAATGAAGAATTGTAAACTGAAGATAAGGATATATCCAGGGAGTAAAGTCTAGGGATAGTCGAGCACTAGACAGTATCTCCTTGTCTGAACAAGTGGGAGAAAGTCCTGCAAGAAAGTCAGAGAGTAGGGTCCTTCTCAGAGGGCCTGAGATGGCATTAGCTGAAGCCTTAACATAGGTAAGGCATGGACACAAGCCAGGATGTCAGAGATATTATTAAGGTATGAAGAGCAGTTACAGGAGCAGGAGCACCTGAGGAAGCCACTGAAATGCAAGGAAGAGACACTTGATGTTGGGGGTGCCATGACATGGAAGAGTGAGATCACATAGTTCTCTGAAGGCAGTTTGATGCAATAAGCAGCAGAGATGAAATTTCAGTGGCTGATTAACACTAGGAAGCTAGATGGGAACCCCATGCAGACAGAGTAAGGAAGCTGGATCAAAGGAACTGACATGCAGGTCATTGTTGGAGGTCCTTACCTGAGAACTTGAGAAAGGTATGAGATGTCCATGACAGTCCAGAAACTGGGGATCCAGATGCAGCATGGAGGAGGTATCAAGGACAGGCCCCCGCAGGTGATCCAATGGTAATATGCCATCTGAGTGTCTAGGAGCCAAGTAGGCTGAGCCAAACTAGCAGTATCCTCATATGGGATCACAATAGAATGGAGTTGAATAATAGAATTGTAAATCAGGTTTCCGTGTAGATTGGCTGGAAGGTGAGATACTCTTGAGGGGTCGCGAGAGAAAGATGCCCAAAGTTTATTTGTGGTTTGCTTGGCCAGTGGATTGTCAGCCACGGTTGTAGGCATTGAAAAGTTGATGATATATACAGGCTGAGATGGCTGGTTAGCATTGCTTCGACACGGGATGGTTGCCAAGAGGTCATACAAAGAGAAGGTAAATTGAACCATGTACAAATGTTTACAGTCTTAGCAATTTAAGAGACCTAGCCGATACTGCCTTGCTGCTTCAGTAGAAGTTATATACCATTGATTGCCTTCATAGGAAGATTCCTAAAATGTCCCAGGACCATCATGCAAATGAGCAGTGCTCAACAGGGGTGCCATGTGGAATAAACTTGAACTGGAACAGGATCAAATCTAGAGCATACGTGCCATGCAGCAAGGCCTTCATGTGGGCCAGGTTGGACTAGCAGAACCCCTGTGGAGCTCCACTAGAGGAGAGCATGTAAAGTGATCAAATATTGAGCTACTGTAGTCCCCCATGTGAGCTAGCTGGAGTGGTGAGACCCACATGTAGGTCTGCCCGAGGAAGGAGAAGAAGTGAGTGAGTTGAGTTAGGCTGCCACAGAAGCTATCTGAACTGGCAAGATCTCCATGTAGGTCTGAGGAGGAGGAGGAGGAGGAGGAGGAGTAGAAGTTAATGAGCTGAGCTAGTCCCCCACATAGGCTAGCGGGACTGGCAGGACACTCACATATGTCTGCCCAAAGAAGGAGTAGAATCGAGTCAGTTGAGATATGCCCCCATGTAAGCAAGCTGGACCAGCAGGACCCCCACATAGGCCTGCCCAAAGAAGAGATAAAAATGAGTGAGTCGAGTCTGGTCTGGCAGAACCCATGCATAGGCCTGTCCAAGGAAGGAGCAAAGTGAATGAGTCAAGCTAGGTTTCCATGTAGGCTAGCTGGACCAGCAGGAGTCAGGCTGGAATTATGAAAGCCCCATCGAGGTCGGGCAGAGGATGGAGGTTGCAGAAGCAGGGTGCTTATCTCCTAAAAATTGTCATTGCCATCCCTGAAAAATAGGGATTTAAAGTATGAAATATGCACACACTAGCTTTTCCAGACTAGGCCATCTGAAAATGTTTTGATAGTAAGCCACTCAGAATGACAGAGTTTTCATCTGATCCTACCATTTGAAAAATATGCCCCTAATTGTGGCCAGATGTCCTTCATTTAGGTAAGGCGAGTCCCTGATTTGCAAGACAGGAGGTTGAGAAGTACAGCATGTCTCTCAGATAGCATCTGGAAAGAAACTTTGGCTCAGTATTTCCGTACCAGTTATAAAGTTAATGTGGCTTGTGTGTTTGATGTCAGTTCTTATTTGTGCAGCTGCAGTCCCTTGCTTTTTTCCACTAAATGAACTTCATTTTCAGCTGTGGTGGTGGTCCTCTTCTAGCTCAGTTGGCTTAAAATTAAGTTTTTCTAGCCTCAGTGTTGGACACAAAAGCAACAAGGTAAATGAGGTATTCTCATGAGTTATTTAGCATGATTCTTGGACTGCACTTAACTCAGTACAGTCAGGTCAAGGAAGACTGAGGCCTACATGCCTGCTGATTACTTGTTCACTATGTAAAAGGGAAAACATACTGTGCAGGGACAAATATCATTCAGATAGTTGTTTACCATAATGTTACTGACCTGTTATCAGTGTATAAGTTCTAAGTTCAGAATGTTCACTATCTAGTTGGTTCCAATAACAGTACATAAAAATATTGTAACTTCAGAACATTCACTGATTATCATGTTTCAATTCTTTCATTTGTGTTTTCCTTTACATAATTATATTATGAAAAAGTTCAAAGATATGAAGCTTCTACACAAAGTATGACATCACCACAAGTGATTGAGTTTGAGTTCCAGTGCATCAGATCTCCTGTACAACTTGTGCAGACATATGAAGATCAGCATAACTGTCACACTGTAAAAAAATGTCACCAATGTAAGATCTTCTGATAATTCAAGGTAATAGTACATAAGATTACAACATGTCATTTAATAAGTATTATTGCTGAAATTGCAAGTTCCTCTTTTGGTAGAGTTGTTTTATAGTTGTTGTGCTAGCTGTTTGGTTATGCAGGTTGTTGCTTACACATTATAATATGGTACGGATACCTTTGGTTTGTTAAATACTGCTATTTTATTCTCCTGTCTTTGTTCTTACTGAATACATGGGGACAGGACACTCAGTGGTGTGCATAGAGCAGATGTTGCTTTGTGGCAGGACTCCTGCTGTGGTTGTGTGTCTAGTTCATTTAGCACTTGTTGTCATTAAATATATGATGACTTTGTTTACTTTTTTATTAAACAGGAGCTGTACACCAAATCAATCACATAAGACAGATGATGTAGTTTGAAGCCCAGTAAATGAAACTGCTGCTTTTATAGGATACACTGAGAAATAAATTGCTGATAATCAGTATTTATGCATGCCTGTTTCAAAGTAAGTGGAGATCTGTAATGTTTTTGTTCTACTACATTTTGATATCTATATGCATTTGGATAAAACTCTGATTTTTAATTTGCTGTGTATTTCCACAAATCCAAATGGATCGATATATTTAAAAAGTATCTGAAATGGACGGGAAACACAATCGTTTATTGGACAGTACATATCGAATGGTATCCCTTAAAATTGCAGCTATTTAAACTGAAATTATAATTATATTGTCTATGCTGTACCCCTGACCCATAGGTGTGAGGATAGCAATCTAGACCATGGAAATATGTATTCTTCTGACTCATCATTCAAATTACCAATAAGCAGAGGCTGCCATGACAATGACAGGTACAGTACTGAACTATGTTACCTAAGATAGTTATGGAAATGTAGTCAGTTATAACAATTAAGGCCTGTTATACAGAATGAATATGCAACATAGAGAATACAAACTGGAAAATATGTTGTATTTCATGGTTACAGATACTATATGATGTTGTGAATAAAACAATGCACAGAACTTGTATATTTACATTTTTTTATTTATTGAACTGCCACCGCACACTTGAAGATAAACTGCATATTTTTTGTCAGCCTGTTCTATACCCTATCGGCAGAACTCACAAATGAGTTGCACTCGATGCATCTCGGATGGAATTTTGCAAATGAGATGCATCAAGCGTAAACTGTGGTATTCACAGAAGATGCACAAGGGGATACTCCTGATGCATCCTCTCTATGAATACTACAGTTTCACCCAGCCCAGGATGCATAGGCGCAATCTCTTGGTTTGGCTGGGAAATGATTAGAGTACAATGTGTTGTTCCCAAATGTACAATTCAGAGCATGGAACATGGGCAGGATGGGGAGTGGCTTTTTGAAACAGGTGCATCCATTTTAAGATTCCTGCCTCATAAATATATTTCATGTTTAATGTTAGACATTGTGGGTATTAAGATATATAGTAGTTTAGGATACATAGATACATAGACAGTGTCGGCAGATAAGGGCCTATGGCCCACCCAGTGTGCCCATTTGACCTTGTAAGTTCAGTTTGTTTTCCTAGAAGTCTGTTTCCCCTTACCCCTGACCTCTAGAATTCCTTTATGTCTATCCCATGCATTCTTAAATCCTGTGATTGTTTCAGCCCCCACCACTTCCTCTGGCAGGGTGTTCCACTTGTCTACCACCCGTTCTGTGAAGAAATTCTTTCTCATGTTTCCTCTGAATCATCCTCCCTCCAACTTCATCCCATGCCCTCTAGTCCTGGAGCATCTTTTTTGCTTCAATGTAGTGTTTTCCTGCACCCTGTTCCTCCCTGTAAGATACTTGTATGTCTCTATCATATCCCCCCTCTCTCCCTCCTTTCCTCCAGGGAGACATCAGAACCATTCCATATACATCAAATCAGGTTAATATTTGATTATATATTATATGTAAAGTAATATTCATGTATCTATTCTCTTGAAACTTCAAACTTTCAGTGCTGTTCTATGTGGGGGAGACAGATCACTTGGTGTCAGTGGCATAATTATCACTGATGATGAGGTCATTGAATTAGAAGACATTGATGATGAAACATCAAGTGTAAGTGCAGTTAAAGAAACATCACTAAGTTCTGAAGAGATTGTAAATGATGATACTTATGTTGTATACCATTCACATTTAATGACATTGGCTAACAACATCAGGCTTGTAACATGCAGCATTTGTTGTACTGATATTGGAATTGTGTTGTCAGCAGCTGGTTCAGCAATTACATTATCTTGGGTAAACTTAATTATATTGTTATTTACTGTCAGGTTATGCAATGTGTGTATTATATTTATTATAGCTGATATGGTTAAGGTAAATATAGATTTGTATGTTTTCAGCTTTTAATCAGACATATGACATATACTCTCATTGTAGTTTTGTAAGGATAACCAGACAGAACTAAAATGGTCATCTCAACCATAACTAAGGTTCAGATTACATGTTGGTGATCTATTGATGGCATTTGGTATCATTCTTTCTGGTAATAACTATGGGAAGGTAGCACTGTTGGTAAAAATTATGTGCTTGAAGATAATAAGCAGTCTTCTATTTTTGGATATCAGAGGCACTATGTCATATCTACTATGAAGAGCTTCTGAAAACCAACAGCAAGAGTTGTTTGAAGTTCATAAAGGAAAATATGTTGTAATATTGGGTAACTATGTCAAAGATGATTCCTGTGGAACTGGTTTAAGTAGTTGGTTTTAGTGCTTGTGGGTGGGTGGTGGGTGCATGTTGATTAAAGTAAGATTATACTTTTATTCTTCACTCATTATTTGTGTCCAGAACAGAGCCTGCTAACTGTTGTTTCCAATCTACTCTGATATGAGTAGAACTTGTAAGCAATAAAACATAGCTGTGGGTTGTTAGTACTGAGATACTCACACAGCTAGAGGCTAGGTAGGCACAAGACTGCAATCTGAGCACCTTCATTCATTTTATTTTATTTATTTACTTGTTGTTGACTGGGTAAGTGTAGTAGACAAATGTTGCCTATTTTCTGGCATGACCCAGGGAAGGGGGATACAGATGAATGCCAACTGACCTTGAACCAGATTGCATTGTTGGTGCTATTTTTAGTGAATTGGGTGACATTTTTTCCAGGGCACCGAGGAAATTCTCCTACTCTTTTTGAGAAGTGCCATGGGATCTTTAACATCCACCTGAGCTACCACCAGAACAGGCAGATTGGACCTCTGGATGGAAAGATGGCAATACTATTGGTGTACAGTTATCTCACTACTATAAACACCCTGCCATGTCTTATTGCTTCTGTAAAATGTGCCAATAGTCACATTTTAAAAAAAGTACACAATGTTTAATTAAATTATTAAATTACTAAATTTCATTTAATGTATTATTCATTTTTTTGTAGGGTTTTGTTTGAGTTTTTATATATGAGTAAATGCTGCAACCATGTATTTGATGTAGATCAATAAATGGGTTGCTTATGAATTCAATGAGTTACCCTGGTTAGCAGGGACTTGTTTTGGCCAGTAGCAGAAATCTCTTACTTCAAAGGCTAGAACCAATTCTCAAACAATTAGGACACAGGTATTTCTTTCCAGTTTTATATGACATTATCGTTTCTGCATATCTAACATAGGAGATGGCTATATAGATAGTCCATGGCACAATGCCCAGTACTGTTCTTATACCAGCATTGATGCAGTTACAAATGAGATCTTAGTGGTAGACAAATGAGAGACTGATCTTAAATCTGCAAATATGGAGAAACTTGCTTTAAGAGGTCTTTGAGAGTTTTATGAACAGTGGTATCCATGTTACAGAGGTTGTGACAGATGCACATGTGCAGATTGCAAGCCTACTTAGTAAGTCATTCTATAAAAGAAAAGAAAAAGGAAATACTTATTTGTGAGAATTTATAATTAAGTACATTTTGTATACAAATTACATAGAAACATAGAATGTGATGGTAGATAAGGACTGCTTAGCCCACTTAGTCTGCACATTTCTCTACCTAATGGATATGCTGCAAATCCTAGATAACCAACAGCCTATGTCCTCCTACACACCACTGGAATTCCCATCCAACTCCATTAATACTATTAAGCCCCCCCACTCATTGTGTGTATATACCTTCTCGCCCCCCTATCTAACTTTTCTCTTGACAGACACAGCAGGGATATTTAAGCTAAAGTATAACATTTCATATTATCTGCAGACTATGAAGGTTAGTCACTAATGAAGACTCACTATCAATATGACAATTTTGAGATGTACAACAATCCATATGTAAACTATTTGTATTCAGAGAAAGAATTCCCAGACATTAGTCACTCATTTGATAGACAAAAGAACCTCTGTGTGCAAGCACTGAGGCAATGGTTACCCAAAGTGTATTTGGCTGGGAAGCCAAGTTTCAAAGAAATACAAAATCATGCCCCCCACAATGCAAAGCATCATGGGCTGCATATACAAATCGCCATGAGATATTATACTGGTTCAACTTTTAAGCAGAAATGTATGGTGCGAAGGCCTCCACACAGTTTGCAAGGGTGCCAACAGAAGACATAGATATGTGTTTCATCCTACAGGACTCATGGTATGCCTCATCTGTTTAACACCCCAGTGTAGTTAACCAGCTACCCTAAGACCATCTTAGGGTAGCTGGTTCACTCCACTGGGGTCTTAAATAGATGAAGCATACTGGTGAGTCCTGGTAAGATGAAACACATGTCTATGTCTTCTGTTGGCACCCTTTGCAAACCATATGAGAGGCCTTTTGGCACCATGCATTTCTGCTTAAATTTGAACCAGTATAATATTCTGTGGTGATTTGAATATGCAGCCCATGATGCTTTGCATTGTGGGGGCATGTGTGATTTTGTACTCATTTGATGTTTAGCATAGTGCAAATAATCTGGGAAAAGAATTAATGGTGGTAAGGCCATAAAATAAATATAATGTGGTGGCCTTTTGGAATCTCTTAACATGCTACAATAACTTTTTTTCTTCACAAACATAGGCTGATAAGCAGAAGCACTGTAAGGTCATTCAAACATGGTGCAGAGAAATATTAACCATTGTTGTACTATTGCAAGGAAGCTGGTTCATATGAAAGATTCATGGTAAATGCATATAGTATGAAATGCAGTAATATACATTATTTGTTATAGAAAAAGGTAGAAAAATAAAATCCAGGATTCTCAAACTGTAATACATGTTAATTTGCAGGCCATGTCATTAACAAACATGAGTGGTTGTTTGATAATGGGACTGAAAGGGGAGCTTGTGCACATGGATCACTAGATGAAACAATTGATTGACACTGGATAGCACTTAGCTCAATCGCCCATCAAGAGCTGACAAAAGTAATAATAAGTGACAGTTTTATGAGACCTGTTAAATGTTTTCTTTCTTTCAAGTATGCTATCAAATGTCGTGTTTTAAAGTCATAGCCCGACACTCTTACCTTAACAAATATGTTCTATTCATGCAGGAGTACAGCACAGTTGGAGTAATTCCATCAGCATATTCTGATGCATGCTGCCAAGAAATATTCAAACACTTTTCCTGTTTTTTGAATGCGCAACCGTTTAGCAACAATAGACTATAACCATCTTTTATCACAACCTCATCTTATGAACAGGAATCAAAAGAAATTGTAAGTAAATTGTTTTATTCCCTGTTATGAAATGCTGTTGAAAACATACAATATACAAGTTAAAATGTTGTTATGCTGCACTATTTACATCAGCTAGTTTGTAATGCAGTGATAATTACATAGGTAGTTCAGAATAACAACTTAGAATACTCGTAAGTTAAATAATATGGATCCAAATAGAACTGTATTCTATGCACTACACTGACATGAATTCTGAACTGCAGTATGCGTATGTGAATGCGGGGCAGTGCCTGTTAGTTGGTTAAGCTTAATACTAGCAACTTATCTGAAGGACATTACTACATTACATACAATTGTCTCCTGATGCAAATTGAAGAAGCAACATGAAAGTTCACAAAGAAAGAAAAGGATTGCACTTTATTTTTTACTCAGTCTTGGATGGAACATCAGCTGATATCAATGGTGATGATATGCCTGTCTCTCAGCTCAGTCATATGAGGGTGAACACCGCAGCAACAGCAGGGACCTGACATGTGATATTGCCCTTTACAATAGGTTATGGTAATCTTGCGGTGAAGGAGATCACGCCTGAGAGAGAAGCATTGGAAGCCCTGTAGGGGGTTTGCAACAAGAAGGTCAGAGAAAGGATAATTTTAGAAGGTTTTCCAGAAGAAATCTAAGAAGAAGTTTACTACTCATTGCTTGCTGCGCTGAGGCACTGAGGCACATCACAGGCAGCTATTTTGTTGGGAAGTAAACATGCAGCACTGATATTTGTTTCTTTGTCTGTTGATTTGTCTGCTGCCTATTGTATTTTGCTACAGGTCTGCAGCACTTTTTAATACTTCTTGTATGTCTTTCTACCTCTCGTTTCTGGTGATAGGCTCAGCTGCTGAGAGGTTTAGTCTTATATTTACTTATGTTTATTTTTCTAAAAGTAAGTTTTTAGTTATTTAATTGATTTTTGAGTAGTATTGTTGGTAATATTTTTAAATATCCAGTGAGGGTATTGATTGGCTAGTCGTTCCCACGTGGTCTAAGTCCCTATAAGTGCATGCATCCAATGACTTGTTTAGACGCTCATTCATTCACTCTCTGTTGGCCACGCTTGTTCGTGTAACTGAGCAGTGCACTGCAGGCTGGTTGGAGAGGCTCAATACCAAAATGTTCCTCACAGCAGAGTGAATCCCCAGATTTGAAATGCAGGGGTCTTTTTCTGCTGTGTCCACTGTGTTTATTAATGAATTTCGATCAAAGGGAGTAGCAGTTGTCAAGGGCATAGTGTGTGCACTTGTGCACTTGTGGATAGTTCTGTAGAGGTCTGAGATGGGTGTAAGTTGACATTCTCTTAAAAATAAATGTTTGTTTTGCATTGAGACAGTTTTCAGCTATAACCTGATTAAACCATTGCAATGCACCAACTAATCACTACTTACTTGGTTAACCTATTTATAGCAATTCATAGTAGGTTTAACTTAAGTGATTAGGTGTTATAGGCATGCCTGGGTACTTTTAAATGTCTAAAACATTTTCATTCTTTTATTTTGTCTAGCTTCTGCTTACTTGCTTGTTGCTGGGCAGACAAAAGAATGAGAACAAAGAATTTTTTCTACACCCCTAAAAGGCCAGGAAGAGCTTGTGCCAAGTACCCAAAGTGATTATATATCAAACTGAAATTGTCCTTAGGTCACTGCTATTCCAACGGATAATCTGGACACACATCGGACCTGTGGAGGACGTGGAACTTGTGAAACTTGCAGAACCTGTGAGAATATTTTGTTTGCTGATTGACACTAATACATACAAAAGGCCTACAATTTAATAGATTTGCACAGACTGGTAGAAATTGCATAACTTTGCACAGAAGCTACATAGAACTTACACAGATTTGCAGAGAATTTGCACAAAATTTTGGGACAATTTTGGACATACTGGCTTTATTGAATTTATTGGTTTAGTGCTGAAATACTGTCATTCTTTTTTCCTTGCCATGCTTTGCTTTACCCAAACTACTGTACACCATTTTATAATACTGTATGACATTGTGTAATATCATATAACTCAGGTGCTGCTTAGTGGGTTATATAAATTAGCAGATGTTTCAGACTTGACAAACAATCTTAATCAACTTATTAGCTAATTGGCAATACTGGCCAAATTGGTAAGTTGCTCATTTTCAGTCATGATTAATACCAGATTACACAGGCTCAAAAATAGTAAATTGCCCCCTCTGCAAGAGTTGCCAAAAACACTCGGACTTTTACTAAGCAAACAGAAATCATTGACCATTTGTGTACTATTAACAAAACCTCCACCCCAGGGGGGGTAACCAAGTTACCACAGAAGTTGAGAGTGAGAAGGGTGTATTTCAGTATATGCCACTCAGTCTTGAAATGTTAAAGGAGTATGAGGTTTAAAAGAGACCCTAAGAAGTCACAGATATCAGGGAATTTACCCCAGAAATTACCACAGACACCATCCCAGAGATTAATTTATTCAATAATACAAGTGATGTGAGTTGGGAAGGGACACAGACTATGTTGAAGAATGACAGCATAGAGAAATCACCAGGAATCTGGTATTCAGATGAATCAGCTAATTCTACTAACCTCTCTGGCAGCCTTAATATTAATCAACAGAACGACAGAACTGAAATATATGAAGTTTTGGAGGAACTACAACACGCTATCAATGGTCTGAAGAAACTTGAGAAATGGATTACTTGTTCTTGGTACTGTAATACCAGTTATGTAAAAAGAAATGGTGATGAAATGAATAATAACGAGCAGAGCCATAGACTGATACATTTACACCAACCCGTTTAAGCGAAGAACTAATTGATCTGTTAAAAAAATCCTAATGATGCTTTTTTTGATTTTGATGGAGCCATTGGCGATTAACAAAAACCTGATTGAGAATATGAGAGCCAATATTGCAATTAATGAGGCCAAAATGAATCAGATACTTATCAAGTTTGAGCAAGGACTTCCTACTATAAATCGTGAATAGAAAATAAAGAAACTTAATTTATACATAGCAAGGATAACTTAAGACCAGATTTTAGTGTGATTGAAGTTCTGGATATACCGTTAAATTTCAAAATGAAAAAAGTGAAAGATGAAATTAGGGAAAATAGAAGTAGATAAGCAAAAAAGAAAAAGAATGTAGATAAGAATGCACAGAGTGTGGGGTAGCTCTCAGAACAAGCTAGCAAACTTAATAGTAGTAAGAGTAGTAAGAAATCCAAGTAAGGTGAGGGGAGCTGTTTTTTGTCACCATCATGTTAGCAACAAAGAACAAGTCCCAAACAGATTATTGATGCAGCTGGATAGGCTAGAACAGGAGATTGTTGCATTTTATCAGGAAGTTGGACATGTTAAGGGCATAGCACAGACAACCATATTAGTTGAAACAAAGAAGGAAAAGGGAGAGAAAAGGATTTCTAACGATAAAAGTGGACAAAATGTAACACAAATTAACTCCTCAGACATACATCCTATAATTAGGTTGTATGCACCCACGAGTTGGGGTAAATTTGAGACTTGCAAGGGCTAGAAGGGGAGTTGCTGGCAATCACAAGGGAAGAAACAGACTTTGGCATGATCATCCCTGATGACCTGAAATCATTGAAGCAGACCTCTAAAGCAATAGGTAAGGCTAGAGGGATGTTGGGGTGTATTAGTAGGGGTATCACAAGTTAGAAGAGGGAGGTAATAAACCCTCTTTACAAGACACTGATTAGGCCCCCCTCTGGAGTACTATGTGCAGTACTGGAGGCGCACCTTCACAAGGACATTAATCAAATTGAGGCAGTCTAGAGAAGTGAAACCAAAATGGTGCAGGGGTTGCATCAAAAAACATATGAGGACAGATTAACTGAACACAATATGCATACCCTACAGCAAAGGAGGGAGAGAGGTGGTATGATTGAAACATTCAAACACCTTAAGGGCATTAACAAGGTAAAAGAGTCTAACATGTTTCAATATAAGAAAAATAGCAGGACAAGAGGATACAGCATGAGGTTAGAGGGAGGCCAATTAAGGGGCAATGTGAGGAAGTTCTTTTTCACAGAAAGGGTGGTGGATGCATGGAACAGCCTACCTCAGGATGTGGTGGATATGAATACAGTGCAGGGCTTCAAACAGGCATGGGATAGGCATAAGGAAGCAATACAGATGAGTATGAATAGATAGGCCATTGACAGAGCAAAAGCCTATGGCACATTCATAAAGTAGAAAAAGAAATGGCCAGACTGGATGGGCCTTGCAGTCCTTACCTGTCATCAACTTCTATGTTTCTATGTTTCTATGGGATTACAATGTCATAACTAACCTAAATAGGAAGTTAGACATTAGTCTGATGGAGGAGGATATAGTGGAAATTAGAATAGCTCATTGATTCAGCAACAATGATAGATATTCATCTTGTGTCACCCAGAGTAGCAACTTATATATGGATTAATAGAACTGAGTTGCTGGATAATGATGTAATTCTCCTGTACCCAAATAGAGAACAATTTAACAAAACAATGAAGAATACGATTGATAAAGGAAGGCTGGATGAGCCAAGAACATTTATGTTATATGGTATGAGCACTCTTGAACAGGAAAATAGTCATAAATTGTCACAGGCAATAAGGGATCTACTGACAAATTTCCTGGCAGTCCCAGTTGATTCTATGAGATCCCTTTTTGCCAAGACAGGACATGAGGGTAGCCAAACTGACTTTATGACCAAGAATGATAAACTGGTAGAACAAATATTTTTACAAGCAGCCAAATTGGACCATCTGGGCATACACCTGGTCGGCTCAATAGTTCTTTCTAATACTTTATATCATGACTCTCCTAGATGAATGAGGGAGTCTGTCTGACCCTTGCCCTTAACAAACAGATTTATGCTGCTTGCTAGATACAATGAAAAGTGACTATGTGGAGGAATTTGCACAGATGATAGTAATAATGAAATGATTGCTTTTACTTTGGATAATCATTTTCATGTAGAGTATGAGTTTATCACTTGTTATGCAGCTCGATGGTACAACAAGTTGGTTGATAATGAATGCATAAGCTTTTTGAATGGCTTTGATGTCATCTGCTTACAGGAGACCTGGCACAATGTAAATAATGTAATATATTTAAATGGTTATGAATGTTTCCACGAACCTGGGATCAAAGACACAAGTGCTGGTAAACTTTCTGGTGGATTTATTAATTTTTTTTTAAATTAGAAGTTTTAAGAAGATTTCTGGTTTGGGGAGGAACAGGAATTGTCTTGTGAATATAAGAAGGGATGGAGAAGATGAGAAAGTCATTGTTAATTGTTATAGTCAATGCAAGAGTTCTAGTTATCACTCCAATACAATATGGAAAGAAATGTCTGGATTTTAAATGGAGATATAGCTGGCACATCCTGTAGCCAAACTATTGTTTTTGGGTGATTTTAATGCCCAAATTAGTCAGTTTGATGGCCTCATGGACCAATTGCTGTATTTATATTCATGTTTTACGGAGCACCTGCAAATGAGAAAAAACAAAGACATCATGTTAAATAATTATGTTGATGATTATTAATTGAGATTCTGGAAGAATATAACATGTACCCTCTGAATGGGAGATACCAAGGGGAAATGGAAGGTGACTATACCTTCATATCCACTGGAGTGCCTCTCTTTTAGACTTGTTTTTTTGGTCTGGTGCCCTGAATTATTGGGTTAATTGGTCAATCTGTATAAGAGGAGAGAGGGACAATTATCCAGTAGTATTGGAAACTAAAAAGAGTGGAAACATAGTTCTTAAACATGATGAATTAGTATTTACAGAAACTAGGGCAGCACATTGAATATTATGGAGGCAAGAATCATATGAAAATATCCAGCCAATTTTAGTTAATTCTGTGTTGAATCAACCATTTGGCATCATTAAATCCTTGGACCTTGGCAGCTTGTTAAAACAGATTTCTATACTTTTTTTTCAGAATTAAGGTCAAGCCTAGAATATCCTATATATACACAAGAAAGGATTATGAACACTTGGTATGACAAAGATTGTAAGAGGACAAAAGCAGAGGTTAGAAGATTGAGTAAAAGTTACATTTGGTCTAAATGTAAACAAATGTTAGTACAGCTAAATAAAGCTGGAAGGTCATATAAACAACTACTAGCAGGGAAAAAAAGGGATATCATGACACCAAAAGGGTGAGTATGCTTGAAGTTGTAAGGACCAAGGATTCAAAAAAATGTTGGACACTACTGGCGAAGGGTACTGATAGGCACAGCATTTATAATGACATATATATATATATATATATATATATATATATATATATATATATATATATATATATATATATATATATATATATATATATATATATATATATATATATATATATATATATATATATATATATATATATATATATCTATATATATATATATATATATATATATATATATATATATATATATATATATATATATATCAGAAGAAAGATGGTTAGACCACTTTAAGGGAATCTATTTTGATCCAACTGATGATTCAGTGAATAAGGAAACACTCTTAGTTAGTAATACCTTTCTCCCAATTTGTGTGGACAAAGTATACTTAGCAGTATATACATTAAAGAAACAGAAAGCTCCAGGCCCAGAGCGGATCCCATCAGAAGTATTCCTCTGAGAAACACCTCATTGGTGTTGTTCTCTAACTATTCTTTATAATAAGTGTATCATGGCTAACAAATATCCTTATTCCTGGAAGGGGCTAATATAGTTCCACTACACAAAAAGGGACCATTAATAGAGCCAGCAATGTATAGACCAATAAGACTCTTGGATATTAACTTAAAAGTATTCTCCAAAGTTTTTTTTATTACACTTTAGAAAGAAGTGGAGAGAACCAGTGGAATTATGAGATATCAGGCAGGTTTCAGACCCCATTTCTCCACAGTTAACAATATTTTTGTGTTGAGACACTTAACTGAAAAATATGTGAAATTTTGAGGGCAAAATCTGTGTACCTCTTTCATTGATTATAGCTCTGCCTTTGACAGCATGTCCAGACAGCTACTATGGGAATTACTTATAGAAAGAGGTACTGATGCTAATTTAGTTGCAAATATATTTCAAATCTACTCAAATTATTGGGCCAATATTAGATTGGGAAACAGAAGTCAACTGTCTAGCACCTTTACAAGTAAGGCATGGATGTGTGTTGGCTCCCCATCTTTTCTCTCTATACCTTAACAAAATGTTGAGCAGAAGTGCAGATGCTGATTAGGACACCCCAAGGATAAAAAAACGATTGCGTCCATTGTTAGCTTATGCTAATGATATTATATTAATGCCGTTATCCAAAAAGGGATTGCAGAACAAGTTAAATTGTATCTATGAAGAGTTTACATCACTAAAATTAAAAATTAATATAAACAAAAGTTCTTATTTTTGGAAATAGAAAAATTGAAGGCAACTGTCACATAGGTGATAGGAAAGTAGTAGTTGTAGCCAGTTATGTCTACCTTGGAGTGACTGTTAAGCAAAACTGCTGCTGGGCTGCGCACTTAAACTTGATCACAAAAAGGTTGAAGAAAACAGTGGCCATGCTAATTAGGTTTAATATTAAGTATGGAGGCTCAACCATTAAACCACTGGTAAATGTGGTGAAGGCCAAATTTGAGGTGCAACTTTTGTATGGGATTGAAGTTTGGGAATCACATACTTTAAATAAAGTTATGATTCCACTATACAAAGCTTTAAGAAGCATTCTCAAAATTGGACACTCATGTCCATCAGTATACATCAGATCAGAATTAGGTCTAACTAACATTAATGCTGTGGCTTAGAGATTAGAAGAATTAACTACTGGATTTCAGGAACATGAAAAGATGAAGACACATTACTGAGACAGTGTCTAAAGGAAAAGGAACAGTGGTTGGGGCTAGGATACAAGGCAGATTATTAGCTTAACACGCTATACTTGGAACTGGAAAAACATGAACTTATTCATTTAAAAAAAAGCAGTAGAGAAAGGAAATGTGCTAAGTATGGACTATAAGAAATATGTCTCTAAGAAAATTACAAGATTCTGGAATGACCTAGATTTGGGTACCATTATAGGGATATGCTACTCTAAGTGGTTTGCTGTGAATAATTATATTCAAGGGTACAAACCATACCTGGATATTCTCACAGATAATAAGTTAAGGTGACATTTTATTATTTATAAATTCAAGCAGTTCCCGAGTAATATGTTGGAATATCGCTACAGAAAAAACAGAATTTGTCTCAGTGAACTGTGATTATGATTATGGTGAAGTGGAAGATCTACATCACATTCTATGGAACTGTAAATGGTACAACCTCCAAAGAACCTACTGGTTCGGACCATTTACAAATAGTATGTGCCAGATAGAAAAAAATTTACTTGTTAGTATATTAATACATACAAAGGATGAATGGTCCCTGGAACAATTAGCCAAATACTTTATAGCAGTAAAAAATGTTAAAAATAGGGTTTAGAATTATGTGAATTAGAAAGTCCTGATCCCTAGACTATAGTGACTATTTCAGTCTCCTAAATACAGTACAGTTTGTTTTAGTAGTTCCAATACATTGTGATCATCATGTGCCATGAGGGTTTATGTTAATATATGGTTTCCTTTTACTTTTCCTAATTTTAAGGGGTTGTTGTGTGAAAAACTATATAATTGATTTTGCTGAATCATGTATTCAGGGGAAAATTTGTATGAATATATGTATTTTATTTCCCTCTGCTGGTAAGTTGTTATACTTTTATTATTGCTGCTGTGTGTAAATATTCCCAATGCTTGCAATAATTTTTGTATTTTTACATGCGATTTTATGAAAGTATAATTATTTTTTCTTTTGTTATATGTGGTGTAGAAAAATGATGAAGGCTTTTTAGTCACACTATACAATTCTTTGATTGATTGATATCAATGGCAGGATATTCTTAAATTAAGTCACTAATATTGCATAATTCTCCAGTCTATTCTTGGCATATTTAGGTTTCCAGGCACCACAGTGTTGTCCTTTCTTCAACAACAGTGGTCCCAAAGGTTATCCACCAGACCTTCCTCCTGCCCAGGTGGTCTATATACAGTACTACCCCCATCTTCACCCACTTTCCCTCTGGAGCCTGCAGGGTGACATAAAGAGCCTCTATGATACCCCACTTTCTCTGTCTTGCTTATACTTATGCTATGCCTAATGATAAAAGTTACACCTTCTTCTTCCTTCCACCCTAATCCATCTGTATATGGTATACCCTAGTAGATTTAGGTTCCAATCATACCTGGATGTGGTCCAAGTCTTAGTGACTGCCACCACATTCACCCCGACCTCATACCAACATCACCTGAAGCTCCAGCATCTTGTTTCCCATATTTCTGGCATTTATCAGGACCACCCTCAAACTTGCCCCCTTGCCCCCCTCTTCCTGATGCCTTCTTGCCTCTGCCTACAAGGACCATCTCATGCACTATCAGGAGCTCCTGCCCTGTGCCTCCTCCCCCACACCTGTGGAAGAAGGCAAGGGCCTCCCCAAAGCAGTTCCTTTGTCTGGTACGTTTTTGTTTAATCAGTTGTGCCATTGTGAATCACTCACAATATTTTACATTTTGTTCCTACAGATATAGAAGAGTATTCAACTAAAAATCAGGCAGATGGTCTGCAGTTCCCCAAAAAATCAAGAAATCATGTTCTTACATGAGTGAAATAATTTAAGGAATTATTGATTTGCGAATTCAGCACAGGACACTTGTTTTGCAGACCCTACCAATGAGACCTGATGATCCATGTAAAATTCAAATGAACATAGCCCTGATACCACAACCAGATGCCAAAGTATGAGTCGATAATCTAGTATCAAGGTTCAAACAGAAAGAGTAGACATTTAATTTTCATGAAAAGAAGTAAGAGTCCGAAGATAAATCCGTACTTTTTGCTAAAATGGTTTTGGTTTAAATGTACATTCAGGACCAAATGACAGTAAGAAAGTAACAATCAAACAATGTCATGAAGCCATGCAATCAGCTTCAAACAACTGGAATATTTGCTTATATATTTCTAATATACTTGAGTGTGCCACCTTATAACAGAATACAATAAGTATATGTGGAAGGACATTTTGGTTATTTACTTCATACATATGAATATTGAACTAATGACAAAGTAATGATTAAACATGTATTTATTTAAAATCAGCTTTTACAAATTGTGACAGACTTCACCATATGCCACTGTGAACCCCCAAAAATAAAGTAATAGAAAATATAATTGCAGCAGTAATGATATACATACCATCTATAAAGTTAATTTTCTATGTTTTGAACCATTCTGAACAGTACTGCTTTATTTATATTGGGTTGAATAATTATTCATGTTTTGTTCTATATCTTTACTATACTAAATATTTTATTAAAGGACATACTACGTATTACTCACAAACAAGTTAATGCTTAAAAATAGTTCTATGCATATACTCACTAATGATATAAAATGATATATCTGTTTTAAAGAGCATTTTGAGAAAATATTTGTTGCATTGAACATGAAGAAATTATACAGAAATGCTGCATGGCTTTATTATTTAATAATTTACAGTTCTGCAGCTATACTGTAATATAGTCATTATATTAGTATGCTGACAAAAAAGGATTGGTGCTGCATCTTTTCTTACTTATGTTTTACTTATTCTACTGTTATAAAGCCAAACATTAGGCATTACAGTACTATTCAAATAACAATTATAAAATATGATGAATATCAATTTTTTTATGAACTGTGATGAATTTTTTATATGTGTATATATATTTAATGGGTTCATCACAACATAACCAAGACACACTTTCTTAGGTTAGCTGGTTCATTCCACTGGGGTGTCAAAAAGATGAGGCATTCTGATGAGTCCTGGTTGGACAAAACACGTGTCTATGTCATCTGTTAGCACCCTTTCCAAACTGTGAGAGAGGTCTTTCGGCACCATGCAATTCTGCTTAAAGTTGAACCAGCATAACATTCCGAGGTGATTTGCATATGCAACCCATGATGCTTTGCATTGTGTGGGCTTGTGTAATTTTGTATATATATATATATATATATATACACACACACACACACACACACACACACACACACACACACACACATCTAGGCCTAGAGCTAACTGGTGGGGAGGCTGTGATGGATCTGAGGACGGAGGACACATTAGCTAGGAGCGATCATCAGTCGGTGTGATTTATGCTCAGACATATTGAACTACTGCAACAGCAGTACAGTATGTCAAGCCATACAGTAAAATCTAACAGATTCAATAAAATATAATCATTCATAATCTAACCAATCCTGTGTAGTGACCCAGTGTGTCCAGATAGCAGTCTTTAATTCACCATACACAACAACTTAGAATTGGTATACAGACACCATGACCCAGAAGACCATGATGCCACAGCACAAAATGTTTAATGCAGTGAATTATCTGCTGCCATTGACATCATTTTCTGAAGGTAAAGCAAATACATCCCTGTGATAAGTATCTGATATCTGAAGGACTCCGGGATCAAGAATATGCTGATCCATATCCTGTATTGGAAATATAAAACAGACATATCAGGTGTGAGAGAACAAATGTATTCCCTTCAATGATTCCCACTTTAGTTATAGTATGCCCACAGTTACATATTATTATCACCTTCACCATTTGTGTTTAACTATTGATTGGGTTGTGTTACTGTGCAAAGGAGTAGTATGGCAGATGCAAACAGGAACATACCTGATATCTTGAGTATCAGAACTCATCCCGAAAGAGAAAATTTAAGTACACTTATACCTGCAAATAATGGTGTAAGAGCACTTAGAACATCTCCATATGGGCTAGTTGTCTTGTATGTAGCTTTGTGCTATGGACACCCTCTCCAGCCAAGGTTATTCAATTTACTGCAGTTACTGAGCATATTTGCACAATCTCTGTTGATATATGGGGCATGTTGAGTAGAGATGCAGCGAATTTAAAATTTGCTGGCAAAGTGCACATGAAATGAGCACTTCGTGTTGCCACTCAGCTACGTGGAATGAGCAGTGCAAAGTGCTCACTTCACCTTGTCATTACCACTTCACGTTGGCATAATGAGAATGTGAAGTAAGGTGAAGTCATTGTTTTTAATGGACTTAGCATTCCTCATTACGATTCTAAGTGATCCACTTGGTGTTTCAGACTTGGCAGCCCCCCACAGATCACATGGCTTACAGTACTGTAAATCACATGCTCTCTAGCCAGGCAGGAAGGAAGAGAGTCACACAGACAGTTTCACTTTCTCCTGTGCAGACTGAGAGAGAGGAGTGTGTGTGTACTAGTGAGAGAAGTATTTTTTTGATTGCAGAGAGAGAGAGTTAAAATGTAATCCTTAAACCAACAGCTTTTTTAAAAGCTACATATTTTTGTCCTTTCTGTACTGTTTTTTACTTAATTTATTCTTTCTCTAAATTTTATTTTTCTTACCTACTTAGTTGTTTGTCTGTGTATGTGTGACTGTGTGTGTTGTGATTGTGTCATGAGATGGAGCAGGGTGAGGGAATGTCTGGGGCAGGGGCAGCTCTGGGAGAGCATGGTAGTATGCGTCATCATACCATGTGCATGCGTGTGGGACATGGGTGCCCATTTGTGTTGGACCACTCTAAAATTCTGAATGTCCAACCCCCAGAAGCAGGACCAGCATCGCCTCCAGACTCTGAGGCAGTTCGGCCACCACCATCACCAAGTCCAGCACAAGATCCTTTGGAGCACGATGTGCCTGTTCCCCCAGGCCCAGGTGTGGATCCCACCATTAGAACTGTTAAGCAGTGTGAGCAGCCTACTGCCAGTTCATCTGGCCCTCTCCTGCCTGTGCCTGGTCCTCCCCTCACCTCTGTTGTTTGGCAGTTTTTTGACTGTGTCGGGGGGGGACAGCAGTGTGGTTAAGTGTCGCCTATGTGCGGTGGAAGTGCACCGTGGCCCCCAGTGGAGTCATCTGGGGACTGGGGGCTAGCGAACCCATATGCTTAATCACGACAAGTTGGAGTGGCAGGCTGCCACAGAACAGACCATGTCTGCACCTGTTGGCCTTTCCGTGGCAGAGGGTGCCACTGTGCATAGCGGGCGCAGCATCCCTAAGAAGAGGAGGATCACAGCAGCACCTGTTGCTCCACCAGCACCCCCACCCCCACCACCACCACCACCAGCAGGTCAACCTGTCAAAAGAGTGGACGCCAGAGAAGTGTGTGTAACACTGTCTGACTTGGCAGTTCTCTGGAGTGCTGTGGAGGAGAACAGCAAGAGGATGAGTGCTGTGGAGTAGTGGCTGGATGACATAGAGGGACATCAGCTTCAAATTATGTCCATGCTGGAACTGCTGCTGGATCACCATAGGATCCCACATTAGTTTTGTTTCCTCATGCCATGTCCCCCCCTACCTTCCTTGCTGTGCCTTAAAATGTATTCCTCTACCATCCCTGACCCTTGTATGTAATTATGCCCTTTTTTGTTGCCTTTTATATGCTTTACACTTTGTATTCTGGGGCCCCTTCCTTCTGTTAAGTGTCTGTGTGTTTTGTATATGTGCACTGTTTTGGTGCCTCATTTTTCTGCATCTGCAAAAGTCATCTGTCTTGTGTCCAGAAAATTGACAAGTGGTAACACAGTGAAATGAGACTGTTTCAGCACATACAAAGTCCCCCAGAATTTATGGCACACTCAGTCATGCACACAACAGTGGCACAGAGTCCCCAGATTTTTTCTTCAGGCCCAGAATGCATCTTCCTTGTGTGCAGAGAAGTGAAAAGTGATCATCTCAACTGGATTGAAAGGTGCCCTTTGGCTGTATAGTAATAGTAGCCTTGGTGAGTAGATATATATATATATATATAGATAGATATATGGTTATGCATTTTGTAGGTGATGATGAGGGGGTTTGAACTTGACATGGACATGTATTCATGCTATTGTTCTGCATCACACACAGGTGACTCCATCTCCAAACTGTTGCTGTGCACCGTCCAGTGCTCAATGAGGATTCTTTGCACTTAAACAGAACTGGATAATTCTCAAGCACATGAAGGTAAGTATTTTTCTTTTTTGAGGGGGGGGGATCATATTTTCAGTTTTGTCTGTAATGTTTTTTTTTTATTTCTTCACAGATTTCATCAGCGATCTTCTGGAGTCCGGTTCTTAATGATGGTCATGGTCATGGAAAGAAACGACTTCTGTGTGTTGCATGTGTGCTCAAGCTAGGGTCGGGGAAGGGCTGTGCCTGATCATGTTGATGAACTTTTTTCGATCAGTCCCGGTGGTGGTAGTCCAGGGTGGGCAGACAGACTCGTCGTGGCAGCAGACTAGGATAACATCACTCCCGGTGGTGGTGGTCTGGGGTGTGGGGGGCACACCACCTTTTAAGCACTGAAGTTAAAACCTGCCAACATTAACCACATCATAATCCTCATAAAGAAAACTGCCCTCGCAGTCATCGATGTCTGAAGTCTGACTACTGGGAAATTCTTTCTCCATTGTGTCATCATCTACATCAGTGGTGGGCGGTTTCAGGCAGCCACTGCCAGTGCCACCAGGATGCTCTATTTCCACATCAGCAAGACCACCATGACTAGGCCGGGGTATGAATACCAAGGTTGCAGTCTGTGCTGGTATGTTCATTTTAATGAATGTTAGCAAATGAACGTTTGCAGGAGACAGGTTTGTCCGACGATCCTGACTATTACACCTGCTGAGCTGAATACCCTGTCAACACTTACACTGCGGGGTAGGCATGTGAGGTACTTCAGTGCCACTGCAGTCAGCTCTGGCCATTCACTGACCTTTCCATTCCAGTACAAAAGAGGATCTTCACTTATTGTAGACTCTGATGCCTGTTTTCAGACAAATATGACTCAAACATTCTCTGTGCTGCACTAAGTCCGATTGTTGATGCATCAGTCTGTTTCCCGGAATCATTGATGTCACAGATACTCACTTGGGACAAAGCCTCCCAAAGTGGGTTGGCGCCAACCACTTTGGATAACAGACCACCAAGAACTACAGTTCCCTTACCCTTGCATGATATGCTTGCTGGTCCTCCAGCTACACCTTCAGCAGGATTATGCTGCTGAGGTTTGCAAACCTTGGCATGTGAGTTCTGTGCCCCATGAACCAAGTGAACCGGTTGACCATTGATATTTTTTACCTGTTCAGGCCCTCCCTCCAGTACTGATGCAATTCCACGTTTATATCGTGGGTCCAGCATTGTTGCCATGGCAAAGTTGTCACTACGCTGAATGCTCACAATGTGATGATTCTGGTGAAATACTGTCAACATGTGCTGCAGTAACATACTGCTACCACCATCTCTGGCAACATCAAGGCTATGCTGCATATTCACCAATGTCTGCCTCAGCACCCGCAGCAGTGGAATTGATTGGCTAATGGAGGCAGACTTACCACTCGCTGTCTGTGTGGCATGTTCAAAAGGCCACAAAATTGTTATTACGGAGTCCATGAGGTGCCACTGTTCAGTCGTCATAGACATGGATGCCCCAGAACTGTTATGGTTAGTGTGCATAGTAAGATATTCTGTGATGGCTTTGTATTGTTCATACAACCTCTCTGCCATGTATAATGTGGAGTTCCATCGGGTGACAACTTCCAGCTTCAAGCAGCACTGAGGCGGGCTGTTTTGTATCTGCAACTGCTGCAGTTGGTCACGGGCCTTTCCAGATCTTGAAAAGTGAGAGCAGATACGTTGTGCAATGGTCAGCATTTCCTTTATGCCAGGGTGCTGCAGAAACTCCTGAATCACAATATTTAAACAGTGGGCCATGCATGTAACATGAAAAAAACATCATTCGTGATGTATTTCACCACATTTGACCCATTGTCATTTGCTATGAACCCAGCTCTCAGGGACAGAGGGTTTAGCCATCTGTCAATTTCAGTCAGTATCATGTCCAACATGTTCTCATCAGTGTGTGAACGGGTCACACTGCGCATAGCAATTGTTGCTTGCTGGTGAATTCCAGGAAGATTGCTACCATGACAATCCTCCTTCCTGCACTAATTGTTCACACTACCAGCATCACAAACAACCCCTGGCACCTGTGCCCAGTGTGCAATTATACACAGATATGAACTCCCTTCTGTTTTTCCGTTTGTCCACATATCTGTACTTAAATGGATAAATGGAGAGGAGGAATGTTGAAGGGCATGTCTTACTGAGTCTGAGACAGTGCAGAACAACTCAGGAACAGCATGGGTAGAAAAGTATGTCCTGGATGGGACTTTCCATTTTGGATGGGCACAGCAGGAAACAGCCGGAATCTAGAATTCTCCACAAAGGAGAAGGGCAAAAGATTGATTGCCAGCATTTCCGCTACAGCAGCATTAAGTTCACGTGACACTGTATGATTGGGGGGTGCTATTTCAGCTTATGCTCAAAAACACTATGTAACGTGGGTTGACTTAAATGTTTTACTGGGTGTGTGTTGGTCACAAATGGTTGTGCTCTGTGATGAATGGCATTGGCAGGGGGTGGAGTGTGGACATTTGATGAAGACAGTTGCACAAGTGATGATGACAAACCCAGAAATTATGTTATTTTTCCGGATTTGCCAACAGGGGTTCATAGGTTCATAGGTAGTTTCAAGCCAGGGATAACAATTGCTAACCAAATAGGCTTGCCTTCCAAATTTTAAAAATTTCCAAAAAATTTGTCATTTCCATAATGGTCGTCCATTCCCTTTTTGAATGTGTTCATACTAGAACTATTTATTATCTGTTTAGGTAAATTATTCCATGCTCCGACCACTCTCAGACTAAACAAATGTTTCCTAAAGTTATGTATCCAGGTTTGTTGATAAAGTTGTTTGGTGTGCTTCTTTTGCTAATTCTTCCTGAATAGAACACAATTCCCATATCCATTAGTAGTTCAACATCACAATGTTTTTATATAAAAACATAGATCACTCTCAATCTACGGTAGTATAGTGAATAAAGGTTCAAATTCACGAGTCTTTCCCAATATTCCTTGCCTGTCTGACCTTTTATTTGTTTAGTCAGTCTTTTGAACTTTCTCAATGGAAAGTATATCTTCTCTATTATAGGGAGCCCAGACCCTCGCACAATATTCCAGATGCGGTCTAACCAAGGCTACATACAGGGGGATCAAAACCTCTCTCCTTCTACTTGCAATGTATTTTAGAATACAATTTAGGGCATGAATAGCTTTTTTTAATTGTTTTCGACAGTGTACCCTAAATTTTAAATCGTTAGTAATTATGACGCCGAGGTCTTTCTCCTCCACTACCACTCCCAGGTTAGTATTATTTAAGTGGTAAACTGCTTCATTATTTTTCTTTCCCAGGTGCATAACCTTGCATTTGGATATATTTAATTCCAATTTATTCAGGTTTGTCCATTTGTTTATTAGATCTAACGCTTGTTGTAGTGCAACTGTTTGCTCATCATTTGATGGAACCACACCCAACCTACAATCATCGGCAAATTTGTACATCCATACATTTATATTGTTTATTTGTAAAGAGGCAATGTATAAATTAAACAAGAAAGGCCCCAACACCGAACCCTGTGGCACACCACTAGTAACAGGGGTCCATTGTGAGTATTCTCCATTTACAACCACCCTCTGCTTTCTATCCCGGAAGCCAATCAGAAATCCAACTGCAGATAGGGTTGATGTACCACTTGCATTAGACATACTGTATTCACCACCACCACCACCACCACTACCACAAAAACTGCTACTCTCACCAGCACTGGACAACACTTTAAAGTCATTATGGTCCTCCACCTCATCATCATCATGCCTGTAGTAATCTTCTGCTCTTATTGCCGCACTACTGCACATGTTTAATTTCCTACTGGGCTTAACAGTCAAGGAAAGGGACAACATGCTGGCCATGGTTGCCGCCGGTGATACCGGTGAACGCCCAAGTCTGGTATTAGCTGTCAGCTTCTGCTGGGTCCACACAGCCAAGTGCCTATTCTTAAGATGAGTATGCTGTCCTCCTGTCCCAAGATGGCTCCCCTTTTTACCTTGACTCACACACACATGGCAAACCTGGCAGATTTGCAACTGAATCATCATTTGTATCTTGAACAAAAAAATCCCAACAAGGGACTGTGATGCTCAGCTTTTAACATGCCCATGATGATGTGGCTTATTTAAGTCTGTTATTTTAAGCACTGAAGTGGGAAGGGGCACATGATGTTTCTGGCACTGCACACCTGGACTGCAACTGATCAACACGACTACCTATCATATTGAGTACTGGGTCGTCATCATCATCATCATCCACTAAAACCGGTACATCGCAAGTTTTTATGGGGGGGGATTCCTGCAAACATATTCAGAAGTTTCAGACACAGCCACTTTTAATCTCTTTTTCTCTGGTTCCCACCTGGGGTCAATTAAATCATCGTCATATTCATCAACACCACTGTCACACACATCCACATCTTCTGCTTTGATGCTAACATGTGGACTGCATGTTTCAAAAGCAGTAACATCATCATCATCAGCATCATCATATTCATCATCAGCATCTACACCACCACCATCATGTAATATATTTTCACCACACTGTGAATCACTGTTGCTTGGAAAATGAGTGACGTTAAGTGCCACGGTGGATGGAAAATCACATTGTATGCTGTCGATGACATGATCATCAGAATAAGGGTCAGTTAATGGGATGTTACTGGGAAGTATGACATTATCTATGCTGTCACTCACTTGCTCTGCTTCACACTCAATATGTTTGGATACGGTACACTGATCGGAATTAGAACTTGATGCAACAATTTTAATACTACCTTCACCACCACTAACACCAGTAACACTAACACCACCGGCTGGGAAAACATCATCTCCTCCAATTTTCAGTGAAGCTACTGATTAGGCTGTAAAAAACATTGCAGGAGAAATACCTTTCCTCACATCACCAATGCACTTCTCCGTCCGCATACTACTACCACGACCACAGATCCTCTTACTGCCAACATTGCCATGCCCAGAAACAGCTTTACTTGCCTGTCTCTTTGCAAGCATTTTGGGGGATCAACCACAATATTATTACCAAATTCAGATATTGATATGTTCACTTTCTGACTGGAAGGTCACTATTCGCTACTATCGCTAGCTGGATGTGAAGCAAAATAAACTGTGGCTTCAGCAACAGATAAGGGGACTACTGTGTTGTGACACTGTCATGGAATTAAAACAACTTCAGTAACCAGTGTTGCTGATGGAGTCACAAAAACAATCCAGTCTGGTAAAAAATATCTTTTCAACATGGGGGGGCACTGAATACAGACAGTGCTGATTTTTACAGTACTACAAGCAGCAACACTAAGAACAGAGAACATGATCGCAGTACAAAATCAGGCAGCTGCAGTGGATAGCAGGTTCACACTGCTGTGCTTAGTTGCATTTACACTGATCTGTGTCACAAATTTTAAAAGGTGTATTATATTTGATGCACGCAACACTGCACACACAGCACAGAACACTTTGGGCCAGATATTCAAAAGGGTTGCGCCATGCGCAATAGGGTTGCACCTGCGCAAGTCCGAACTTGCTCCATTCTGCGATATTCAGTAGGAGGCAGTTGCATCACAGAAAACATGCTGAGCAACAGTGCAATGCAAATGAATGCATGCTGAACTGGAGGGGGAGGACCATGCATAAACTGCACAGCCTGATATTCAGCCAGGCTATACAGAGTTGTGCAGGTGCAACCCCCAACCTGCGCCTGCACAACTTTGAGCCAAAAAAAAAAGTCTCAAGTTGAGGGCCACCCACAGGGTGAGCTGCTGCATTGTAGGGCGCAACTCAGCAGCTGCCACCTGTGGCTGGCCCCCAACCCACTCCCTGTGCCCCCCTGCATCCCGATCGCTGGCAGATGACTGTAAATCCCCACCACCACCCCCCACTGGCCCAATCGCGGGCAGCAATGTGTTTCCCCCCCAACACAGCCCTGGTGGTCCAGTGGACCGAAAAGCCCAATCGTGGGCTGTAGTAGTTTAAAACAACCCCCAATACATCCCTGGTGGTCCAGTGAACTGAAAAGCCTGATCGCTGGCTGTATTAGTTTATGAAACCCCCGAATACATCCATGGTGGTCTAGTGGCTAATCCCGATCACGGATGTAAAACTTGAACAACACCCCTGGTGGCTAGTGTCCCCCACCCCACCCACCCACAAAGCCCCACCACCCTCCCACCAGCAGCCGCAGCATCCCACCCACTAGCACCACCGACTGACTGCCCGGTAGGCCTGCATGCCCATTGGTGCAGAGCAAGAGCCAATGGGCTTGCAGCCCATACTGTACAAGACAGTCCAGTTTTGTGAATGAATGAATGTATTGTAGCAGAAAAAAAGAAAACAAAAATCAGGAACAGACATTGAATGCAACCAGACAAAGTGCACCAGCTTATTCACTGGTAGCCATATAATACATAGGCCTACTAATATTGCAGGATTGTACATGCATATGACAACCAAAGGGATTATAACTACTCTTAGTACAGGCATTTACCTGAGCTGTGATGAAGAATACCAGACCATAAGGAGGTACCACTGCTGATCAGACAAGGCTTCATAAAATTCGGTAGATGTACCTTCCAATGGCTGATTCAAAGGAAGTGCCTGAAGAAATATGTAGAAATGGTATGACAAAGTAACTAAGAGAACATACTAGTTGTAAATGGAAAAATACTAAAATGTTCTTGTCTTAGAATTGCCTTTGTCTATAGCTCTATAGCTGTGAGGTAAAGTAATAATATAGAACTGACCATATTAACCTTGTCATACGTTACTAAAGGAATGATATAAGCCTATCTCTAATGACATCTAAATTAAACTATAATAATAGTAATTATATACAGATATGTCAACCTATACTTGGAACAGCATTATAATCTGATATCAGTATTACATTTAGATGCATATACTAATTTCAGCAGAAACACTGGCATGAAAGAGATCAATTAGAAACAAGGAAGACAGTTCAACTGATATGCTATATATTTGGCCCAGTGAATATGAAAATTTTGTAATTGCCCTTTTGTCAAAAAGGAACGCCTATCCATTTCAAGTACACTTATAAGCACAGATAGTATTTTGGTCACATTAGGTATAGTGGGACTTCTCCAGTTTTTAAAGAGGATTTGTTTCATTTGCATACTAAGTAACATTAACCATCTAAATTCATGGGAGTTTAAGTTGGGGACTTCAGATTTCAAGCCTTGTAGCATAAGTGGAATGCTGAAGAGAATAGTACAGTGCAGGACATTATTTGCCATTTGAAGAGTGGATTTCCAGATTTCTGAAATCAGAGGTCATAGCCAAAGGATATAGTAAAGGTTTCCTCCGGATTGGAGAGATCTCCAACATTTGTTATGGGGGAGTAGTTTCATCTTCTTAAGCATGGTAGGGGTTCGGTACCATGAATGTAATATTTTATTGTGAATGAGTCTGCTACAGGCATCTGCATAAGCAGTGTGACCTACCTGCCAACATTGCCTCCATTGTTGGTCTGTAATTTATATTTTCAAAACCTTTTCCAATTTGGACTTGGAATAGAGAGTGGGGGAGGGCAGGGAGTCCCTTAATGGGGCATATAGTTTACCTACCAGACCTTTTTGAAGATTAAGCCATGTATATATTGGGGATGTTAGATCAGTTAAAGGCTCTCCTTTTCATACTATTGGCTTTGGAGTGTCTCTGAGCTGGAGAAATTTCCAAAAGTCAGAGGTGGGTAGCTGCCATTTGTGCTGTAGCTGCCAAAAAGTATCCACCATTAAGGAATTTTTCATTAATACATCTTTTAAGAACAGAATGCCTTTGCCATGACCTTTGGTCCAGTTTGGAGGGAGAGCATCTATGGTGATAGTTGGGTTGTTCCATAGATGGGTATATAAAAGGGGAGCGATCAGTAATCTTAAGTTTTTTGTGAAGTGATCTCCAATATTTAGTTGAAGGCCCAATAGTGGGGTGTGATAGGAGATCCTGTGGTGACCTGGATCCTAACATAGTAGCTGCTGTAGGAGAGCCACTAAATGTTTGTTCAATTAGTAGCCACTAGGGGGAGTCTTTATAGTAGGGTTGAAACCATTTTATAGTTTTAGAACATTGGAAAGCAATTTTATAACCCTGCATCCAGGGGAGATCCCAGCCCCCTTGTTTCCAGTGAGCTTGAAGTAAGTTCTTTCCGAAACAAGGCTTGTCCTTGCCCCATAAAAAGGAGACAATCATTTTACCCATTTTAAGGAGCCATGGTCTGAGAAGAAATAGGGGGATATGAGATAGTTTGAGAAAAACCTGGGGGCAATAGACATCTTAAAGGCTGCAATTTTGCCAGCCAGCATGAGATTAAGATGAGATATTCGGTCTAATTATATTTTGCTTTTGGATATTAGGGGGGCCTAGGTTGTTGCCCCACCATTTCCCAAGATTGACTCCTACTTTAATGCCCAGATAAGTAATGAAGTTTTGTGACCATTTTAGGCCAAAATGGGACATGCTATGGGGGAGACAGTTAGAATTAAGAGGGAGAATCTCTGTTTTGGCTTGATTAATTTTGAGCCCGGAAATATCCGAAAAATGTTTTAACAGGGTGAGAAAGGAAGGATAGATTTTGTAGCATCTCCCAGTATCACCAGTAGATAATCCACATACATTAAAGGTTTGTGGGTTGAGATTGTCCCGACCCTATGCATAATACAAGAGGGTGTTGTTGGATTGCTGCAGCCATGGGTTCCACCGCTAGAAGAAGACGTAGGGGAGAGAATGGGCAGCTCTGTCTGGTTCCTCTGTACAACTGGAATGATTCTGATATTGTAGAATTAGTGAGTACCTTCGCCTGAGGGGATGTGTATAGGGTTGTTATAGCACTGGTGAACCAGGGCCCGAATCCAAAGAAGTGAAGTACCTCATACAGATAATCCCATCTGACTGAATTGAAAGCCTTTTTAAAAGCTATCGCCAATGTAGCCATGGGTGTGGGCACTGTTTTTGCTAGGTGTATGAGACTGAGAAGGGTTCAAAGATGGTCTGTACTATACCTACCTTTCACAAATCCCACCAGAGAGGTGTGCATGAGGTGCATGAGAATCGGATTTAGCCAATTAGCCTGCACTCTGGCATATACCTTACTGTCAGCATTAATCAGTGAGATGGGGTGATAGCTAGCCACCTGTTCAGGGTTCTTTCCTTTTTTGGGGAGGACAGTGATAGTGGCTTCTCATAGAGATTGTGGCAGAATGCCTTGGGCCTGTGCTTTTGTAAATACTTCACATAATAGGGGGGAGAACAGAGAGGGCAGTGCCTGAAGGAAGTCCACCGAAAAGCCATTTCCTCCTGGTGCCTTCCCAGTTTTAAGAGCCATCAGAGCTATAGAGACTTCTTGAGGAGAGTGAGAGGGGGGGCTTCTAAGATGTCTTTCTTGATGGGGGATAGTTTAGGTGGTGTCTAATGGAGTGAGAAAAGCTTGGGTTTCTTCGGTAGCAATCGATCTGGAAGATGTATACAGTTGGGAATAAAATAAGGCCATAATTTCATTCACTTTTTGAGAGTTGGTTTGAATGGTTCCAGTACTTGGGTGTTTTAGCCCAGCAATGTATCTGTGGGCTTGTTGCTTACTTATTTGGTAGGCTAGAACTCTTCTAGGTTTGTACCTTCCCTCCCAGTATTTGTGCCGTATTTTGAGAAGAGCAATGTCAGCTTTTCTGGATGTTAATTCATTAATTTGTGTGCATATTTGTAACTCTTCTACTGCATTTGGAGTACGGGAAGGGTTGTGGCAGAGTCTTTAACTCCTGTTCTGCAGCTAGTAGTTCACTTTCTAACCTAGTAAGTTCAACTTCCCTACAATGCCTCCTGTGCATGGCATACCCAATAATTTTTCCATGCATAGTAGCCTTATAAGTCTCCCAGTTGTTTGGGGCTGAGGTCTCAGAGATGGGGTTTTCTTGAATAAAGAGTTGTGTTTCAGCTTTTGCCCACTCTATGAATTTTGAATCCTGCATAAGAAGAGGATCTAGTCTCCAAGATGAAGATCTTGGAGTGGTAGGACCCCATTGCAGGATTAGCTGCATGGAAGCATGATCTGATATGATTATGGGGAGAATGTTAACTTCTAAGGTACAGGCTGTACGGCTTTGGGATATAAATCAGTAATCCAGCCTATTCAAAGAACCATGTACCCCCGAGTGGAAGGTGTAGTCACGTAGAGAGGGATGAACCAATCTCCAGATATCCACTTACCTGTGTTCAGAGCTAAGATCTTTTTGCAGCTTGTACACCGTGAGTGTGAGATTCTTACCCCTGGTCGCTTCCGTCCAGAGTAGGAACAAAGGACAGATTAAAATCTCCTCCCACCAGGATTGGCATATCAGGGTTTTGACATTGACCCCAGTTTAGCATTAAGGTCCACAAAGAAAGAGAGATTATCCTCATTGGGGAGCATATATATTTAGAGGCAACCACATGTTGGTGTCCAATGTGGCTATCACCTGCCTACCTTGTGGATCTGCTTTGCTATGCAGGACTGTCCTGGGAAGAGACTTGTGAATTAGTATGGCTACTCCTCTCTTTTTTGTTGGAGCACTAGCATGTACTTCCAGCCCTACTCAATCCTTCACCAAGTATTTGTGATCTTATTTATTTTACTTGGTTTCTTGAAAGAAGGCAATCTGAGTTTTTAGCTTCTTTAAATGCATTAGGAGTTGCTTTCTTTTAGTCGGAGAGTTAAGGCTCCTGACATTCCAAGTTATAATAGATGTTTCACCCATAGTCAGGGTTGTATAGGAGTGAGGTAACTAGATTAATGTGATCAGTAACCCGTGGGGGAATTACGTCAGGGAAAGGGACTGACATCAGGTCCTGTAAATTGGTATGTCATGGGATCCGAGCAATGTCAGTTGAAGTGGTAAAACTGTATATCTGCTAACTTTCAAGTATATCAGTTCATTCTATTACTATAAATAAGGTTGACAATGATAATACAATAAACATCAAAACATCTAAACTATATAGTGAGTACATAACCTGCACAATGGCTGTGGTGGACGCTCAGCTGAGGTTGCATTGACCTCACAGGCCTACCCACCAGGCCAGTCAGGGGGTTGAATCATAATCAGAATGTTATGGCTGATCCTGTAGTGGAAACACTCTCCCAAGGATTGATAATTGTGGGTCGGAATATCTGTCCTGACATTCAATACTAGATATGCAGCAAAAGTAGGCCTAGATTGAAAGGACCAGCTGACATATTAGACCTTACACAGGAAGGATAATAACACAAGAAAAGGAAAAGGGAGGAACCAGGGAGACAGGGACCACGAAGAGGTTCAGCATGTCCATTTTGGAAAGGTAGCTATAAGGGTTCAAATTGTATGGGGATACTAAACCTTAAAGTATTACTATACCTGTGCTTCATTGGGGTAAAATACCCCTGCTCGGCCCCCCAGCATTGGAATCAAAAAGTATATTAGATCGTTTGCTAGTTGAATATAATGCTAGCACTTGAAGAATAGTACAGACCCAGAAAATGATATCCTTTATGGCTGTGCATATTAACTTTAACTAATGGTGCATAGTAAAGAGAACATATTGTACAGAGATATGGACACTTATCTAAGGTGGATGCGAGTGATCTGCAGCCTGGAGCAATTCAGTATCTGAACGCGCTTGTTGTATCCAATCAGTGGCAGTAGTGTCCAGTGGCTTAACTGCCAAAGGTATGGTTTGGTGGTCCACATTAAGGATTGTGCCAGAGGATTGTGTTATATTTTGTCCCTGAGTTTCAAGTTCAGGCCCTGAAGTGTCATGCCACATCTCTTCAGCCGGGCGGCTGTGTTGATCAGTAGATTCGGCCGTGTCCACAGGTGTTAATGGGGTAACTCGGTTTGGTGTACAGAATCGGTAGAGAGAGTCCTCCGATATTTCCAGTGTTGCAGATGGCATATCCCTGATCCTTTCTTGAAGGTGATGCCATTTCTGGTGTCTCCTCGACTGCTGTCACTTATGTGAGCTGGCTGGGAGAGTGGCCTGCAAGCCTTGGAATTTAAAGCCAGCTGGTCTAGCATCAGTGACAATAGCAGTGTTATCGCTTATTGCAGATTTAAAGCTGAAACTGAGTGCTGTTACAGCCTGATCTTGTGTTTTTAGTTCTTTACAGCTCTGAGGTACGTTATTAGCTTTTAAATATTGTGTAAGACTTTCGGGTATAGAAAAGGACATATGCGCGCTATTAATCTCAAGCCGCATAACTGCAGGGTATCAAAGAGAGAATTTTATGCCACGAGTGTGCATCATTCTTTTTGTCTCAGTATATTCCTTCCTTTTGGCAGCTAATTAGTGAGAGTAATCCTGAAATATTAGGATTCTATACCCTCTCCAGGAGAGAGAGAACCCAGTTCTCGTTCTCTCGCAGTAATCCACTCTTTGTCTGTGACATTCAAAATGCGTGCCATAATTCATCTAGGCTTTTCCCCAAGTTTAGGCACAGGGTTCAGTATTCTGTGAGAGCACACTATGGTTAGCTCTGGGTGAACTTCCTGATATATCAGGTCTGGCGAAGTATCATAAAGAAAGTCCAGTGGATAACTGTGATCGGCCCTCTCAGGAAAGCCGATGAACCGTTGGTTGTTCCTACAGCTGCGGGTCTCCATGTCATCTAGTTTGCTTTGCATATAATTGATCATTTTACCTTGCTCATGGATCGTGATGGTAAGCTTATCAATTGCCTCAGCGTTATGATCTGCTTTTTTATCAGTTATACCTATCTTGGCTTCTAGTTGTTGGATGATATTGGTGATTTTGTTTGAAGCAAGAGTGATTTCTGCCATTTGTTTAAGGAGGGCTGTAAATATTTTGTTTGTCTGCTGCATAGACGATCCTGCAGTGACCTCGGGCTGATTGCGTAGAGCCACCCCGAGCACTGTACTGCTGAAACAGCTATTTTAAGAATGATTCTGGATATAAAATAATGATCCCGTTAGGTCCTGGTATATAATCCTCTGCTTCACCAGTGCAATGTAACTGGCAGGACAGAACAATTCGCAGAAAGACCCTGTGGAATTAGAGAGCTCCCACTCTAGACAGCCATTGAGATTGGAACCAAGCTACGCCCCCAGCCCAGTTTTTTTTATTAGAATAGCTCTTCATTTTTCAGTTACTTAATGCCAATTCCAAAAGGTGGTTTAGTGTCCCGGTGAAAGAGAAGGTGACCAGTGACAATGGTCTGTCTATAAGAGCTGCTCTGAGCACATGCACAGAGTGAGGGAAACTGCGCATGTCTGCCATAATAAACACTCCTTTATTATGGCAAATTATGCAACAGGTTTCCTATGGGAAAAAAGGGAAACCAGTAACTATACAAATAAAACTAAATAAAATAACATGTACCAGTACTCCTCAAATGCCATTTTAAGGGGAAGTCAGAGAAACCATGTAGTAACATGACCAACAGGGTCACTAAAAACAAACTGCCACCTTTTATTAGGCCAGAGGTCAACTGGATCTCAGGCACAAAAACTCAGCCAACTAGGCTGAACTGACTAGGGAAGGGGACCACAGCCGTGAGGCCTAGGCTGTACTGATCTCCCAGTGAGGCCCTTCACTTCCCAGAACACATGAAAGGCAGCAATCATCCCTCACAAAATCATGGGTAGTTTATGGCTGGTAGGGTCTTGTGAAAAACAACTGTTGGCTTCCAAGTTTGAGAGGGGATAATCATATTCCTCCTTGTGACATTCCAATTGGTACATCAGGAGAAAGCCAACAAGTACAGTTCTCTAGGCTCTCAAGGGGTCTCAAGGGGTGCCTGACTGAGGGGTTAGAAAAACATGGAGAAATGAAGAGTAAAATCTGTTGCTGCTAACAGGGATTTCAGGGTTGGTAAGAAAAATGTCTGCAGAACCCGTGGCATGCATCCATAACTATTTCCCCCTCCATCTCTCCCCAAGGGAAATACTATAGTAAGTCACCTGTAAAAACCAAAAACACATGATAAACTTACCCTCCACAGAAAGTGAATTAAGGTAGTCTATGTATGCACATACATTGACCCCTCCAACAATGTACTTTTCCCATCAGAGCACCTTATGCCATTGTGGAGTCGAAATAAAAGAAAAACATTGCAAAAGTAACAGCCATAAATTTGGTCTACTATTGCAGATTGCTTACCCTGGTAACCCAAAACGGACACAAGTTCCCATTTGTTGTGCACAAAATGTACCACAAATTAAAGCCCCTTAACAAATGGGACCACAGGATATTGTATATTAAAGTTCAGCCAGGAAGGTGGAGTCCTGGAATAGTCTCATCCTGTATATTCATGGGAGTGGAAGACTAGGCTTGCTGGCAAAGGTACCTAGCTTCACCTGAGCTCTTTTCTTCTAGGTTTGCTTGTAAGGACAGAGCAATGAACATTATCAGAGCAAGGAAAAAGATTAAGGCTTCTTTTGACTAGGCAGATGTACTGTGTGTTATTTTCTTTTGTACTCACAGGGTTTGTTACTGTTTGTTGCTAACATTTTACTGCTTTATTGTTCTCTGATTCAAATTGCTGTTGCAGGGTATACTTTCTGCTGCATTATTACAGGGTGTGCCTACAGGTAGGTTACTAGTTTGTGCTTACAGATTACTGCTGTAATCTTCTCTGATTTAAACTGTTTTTTACAAGGTATATCTTCTGTTACTGCTTTATATTTCTCTGTAGTAAAATGTTTTTACAGGGTATATCTTCAGTGAAATTATTACACTTGGTGTTTTACAGGTTTTACAGTTTTATCTATCATTAGGCTAAGCTTTCAGGCTACTGCATTTGTTGTTGGTTGATTGTTTCTGCTTTTACCTCCTTATTTCTTTCATCCATGGTTTTTGTTTCTCAGCAAGGGAAGGGCCATGCCACCCACCCCCATCCGGAACCACCCCATGCCACACCCTTTTATAGGGTAGCAGAGTCATGCTACTTCCAGAAAAGCAGGAAGAGGAGGATCAGATGGGTATTCACACAGTGACCTCACATGCAGGGGCACAAGTAACTTAACTTGTTATAACAAGTTATACAAAACAAACAAACAAAACAAAAACAACTTTGCTTTCATTTTCCTCCTTCTAATTACTCAGACCAGGTTATAAAACCAGCAACTCATCTGGAATAGATATTACACTGCATGTACTGCAGGACACTTCTTCAAATGGGCAGTTATACAGGATTTATGACACTGTCCCACATGCTGGAGTATTGAGATCCATGGCTCAGCTCCAGGCAGCATGGGCAGAGATTGCATGCCTCAAATCACATATTCAGGAGGAAAATATTATAAGAACCTCCCTAATTTCCACAACATCCAAATGAAGCACCCGACTGCAGAGGGTAGTTGGTTTGGGAGGTTGGCAGGTGGTTAGGAGGGGCAAATCGGGTGCCCCATCACTCAGTGCTCTCCAATGTATCACCTTCACAAACCATATAAAAACTACAAACAGGTATCTGCCTTTATCTCCAAAATCAAACAAAGGGGTAGAGGACACTGCAGAGCAGCACACTGCAGCACAGAAGCAAGTGCAACAAAACTCACCCAAAACAGGGACGAAAACAAAAAGAAGCAAAAAGAATATCCAGAACACTTCAGATCATAGGAGACTCCATGATTCATGGAGCTGATACCTATCTTCAACTGGGGGTAATGGTCAGATGTTTCCCAGATACATTAGCAGGGAGAAACACTGACCACTTTGCTAAAATCATGCAGGAAGCAGGAGAAAACATCAATGTCCTGGTACACATAGGGACTAATGATCTTGCCAGTTGGCCAGTTGTGAAGAGCAAGGAACACCTGGCTAGGCTGGGAGACAAACTGTCATCCATTTCATCAGCATCTCCTTCTCTCATGTATCCTGCCAGTCTGGGAGAGTGGGCAGATAGGCAGAAGGGCAGAGAAGGGCAGACATGGGAGCTAAATATGTGGCTCAAGGGCTTATGCCAGGAAAAAGGATACAAATTTGTAGGTAACTGGCAACAGTTTTGAGAGCAAAAGATCTTTAAATTTGATGGACTGCATCTGACTAAGGAGCAAGTCAGTGCATTGGGGCAGATGTTTTATGTCTTTGCAGAATATCTAAACTAGCAAATGGGGAGAGGGGTGCATCACTGATACATTTAATGGGAAGAACACCCCTGTCCCCTCAGCTAGTGATCAAACAGGAGTTCAGCATGTCTGTAGTTCTTTTGCATCACCAGGTAAGGAAAAAGGTCTGGCTCCCCATTCGACATGCAGGGGAAATGCCAGACCTTGCCTAACAACTAACAAACCTAAATCTGTCCGATGGAAAATCATGTACACATATGTCTGCAGTCTGGGAAACAAGGTCCCAGACCTGCAGGCAACAATGACAGAGGCTAAACTGGACATAGTAGACATTAGCGAGATATGGTTCACCAGGAACCACACTTGGGAGGCTTCAGAACAGAGGAGCAAAAAGATGGGGTGGGGTCCCATTATGTGAATGAAAATATCAAAGCTACAGAAATTCAGAATATACATAAGGAGCCAGAAGAGCTGTGGGTCACCCCGGAAACAGGAAATGGGACAGCCATGCAAACTGAGGTTGTCTAAAGATCTCCAAACCAGGGGGAGGACATAGATACTTTACTGTTAGAAGATATACAAAACATGACAGCTAAATGGGAGGTTATGTTAATGGGAGACTTCAAAATGCCAGATTGGTCAATACCAGCAGGAAAATCCACCAGAACTAGACACATAATGGATTCCCTGCAGGGGAGGGCCTCAAACTACTGGTACAACAACCAATAAGATACAGGGCTATCCTAGATCTAGTACTGACTTATGAGGAAAGGATCACAGATCTCCAGATTGAAGATCACCTGGGAGCCAGTGACCATCACATGGTATGTTTCAATTTGGCCACTAGAACTAAATCATCTCATTCCAAGGCAAAAATATGGGACTTCAGAGGTGCTGACTTTGATAAGATGGACAACAGAGTTAAGTTAGCCCTGGCAAGAAGAAATACAGGTAAGAAGGTATAGGAAAAGTGGGCAAGCATTAAGGATGCAATACTGGAAGCAACACCCCATTGTGTTAGCAAGGAAAGCAAGATCAAAAAAAGGAGGAAACCATTTTGGTTCTCAAAAATAGTAGCAGAACAAGTCAGCACCGGGAGAGACAGGGAGGGGAGAAGAGGGGGAGGAGTAGTTCTTTATGTAAGGGAAGAGATTAAAGCAATGGAACAAAAGAGTAAACAGGGAGGAAAGGAGGCACTGTAGGTCACCTTAAAGACTGGAAATGGTACCACAGTCCACATATGGGTTATATACATACCCCATCTCAGGGGAAGGAAATGGATAAGGATATGATAGAAGGCATCCTTAGGATGGCAGAGAAAGGGGAGATACTGTTGATAGGGGACCTGAATATGCCACATGTTAACTGGATTACCTTTGGTGCAGCCATATCCAAGAGCAGGACTGTTCTTGATGCACTACAGGGGATATGCCTCAGATAGCTAGTTTTGGAACCCACTGATGAGAGAGCAATCTTAGACCTCATACTCTCAAATGGGGACAGTGAGAGGATCTCAGATCTAGAAGTGGGTAGTCATCTGGGAACAAGTGACCACCAAACAGTGTGGCTCACGATAAACTCTGCTACAGAGTCAAGTCATACAAAAGTGAGGGCACTGGGCTTCAGGAGGGCTGACTTTGGCAAGATGAGAGAGTGCCTTAGAAAAGCACTAGCAAACAGGCAAGAAGGAGGGGTGGAGACAAAATGAGGAAACATAAGAACTGCCATCACAGAGACAACAAGCCTTTGTGTGAAGCAAATAAACAAATCAGAATGAAAGAAAAAGCCACTATGGTTCTCAAAAGAGGTGGCTGAGAAAGTTAGGGGGAAAAGACAGCATTTAGGAAGTATAAGGAAACACAGAAGGAGCAGGACAGATAACTGTACCAATTAAGGCAGAAGGAAGCAGGGAGGGAAGTCAAAATAGCAAAGGCCCAAACTCAGGGAAAGATAGCCAACTCGGTTAAGAAGGGGAATAAAACCTTTTATAGGTACATTAGGGAACACAGAAAGACAAGGGGAGAGATAGTAAGGCTGAATAGAATGGATGGTGGGTGAGGAGAGAGGGAAAGTGAAAAAAGCAAGGATAATGAATGAATACTTCTGCTCAGTATTCACAGAAGAGGAGGAGGGGGAGGTACCTAAATGAATTAACAGAAGCACTATGGATAAGGAGATTGATCCCAGTCCTTTCACAGAAGAAAGGGTTCTGAAAGAACTCCTAAAACTGAAGGTAGACAATGCAATGGGGCCTGATGGGATTCACCCCAGAATTCTAAAAGAATTAAGGGGAGAACTAGCGACACCACTGACTACCCTTTTTAACAAATCAAGGGAGGATTGTGTGGTACCTGAGGACTGGAGGAGGGTGGATGTGATTCCCCTTCACAAAAGTGGGAGAAAGACAGAGGCAAAAAACTACAGACTGTCAGTTTGACCTCTGTGGGAGGGAAAGTGATGGAATCATTTCTGAAGGAAAGAATTGTTGAGTACCTAGTGGCCAGTGGGGCACAGGACCCAAGGCAGCATGAGTTCACAAGTGGGAAGGTCATGTCAGATGAATCTAATCAGTTTCTTTGACTGGGTGACCAAAGCAGTTGACCAGGGATGGGCTGTGGACATAGTCTACCAAGACTTTAACAAGGCATTTGTTACAGTCCCACACAAAAGAATAATAAACAAATTAACCGGCCTGAGAGTGGGTCCCATAGTGGTAGCCTGGGTAAAACATTGGCTGGACAACAGGACACAAAGAAAGTCCACTCTGAAGAAACGGAGGTCACTAGTGGGGTGCTGTAGGGTTCCGTACAGGGTCAAGTTCATTTTAATGTCTTTATAAGTGACTTTGCAAAGGGACTGGATGGAAAAGTATGCCTCTTTGCAGATGACAGAAAGATCTGCAACAGGGTTGATACATAAGAAGGCATGAAAAGGATGAAAAGGGACTTGGCAAGGTTGGAGGAATGGTCAGAAGTATGGCAGCTTGGACCCTGAATTAGTAGCCTTAATGGAGGAGGAACATCTGGATATCGTGGCAGTCACAGAAACATGGTACACACAAAACCATGACTGGGACGTAAACATACCAGGATACACTGTCTACAGGAGGGACAGGGAGGGTAAAAGACGAGAAGGAGTAGGTCTTTACATAAGGGAAGGAATAAAAGCAACAGAACAAAAAGGTAAACAGGGAAGAGAAGAAGCACTGTGGGTAAATTTGGAGACAGGCAATGGCACTACAATCCACACAGGGGTTGTATACAGACACCCTTCTCAGGGGGAGAAAATGGACAAGGAAATGATAGAAAGTATACTTAGAATGGCAGAAAAAGGGGAGATATTGCTGATGGGTGATCTGAATATGCCAGATGTTAACTTGAGTGCAGTTGCAGCTGCCACTTCGAAGAGAGGAGTTATTCTAGATGCCCTACAGGGGGCATGCCTTAGACAACTAGTGTTGGAGCCCACTCGAGAGGGAGCAATATTAGACTTGCTTCTCTCAAATGAAGATGGAGAGGGGATCACAGATGTAGAAGTGGGTAGCCATCTGGGAACTAGCGACCATCAAACAGTATGGTTCACAATAAACACAACAATAGAGTCAAGTCATACAAAGACAAAAGTACTGGACTTTAGGAGGGCTGACTTTGCCAAAATCGGTGAGTGCCTAAGGAATGCACTAGCAAATGGGCAGGTAGGAGGTGGAAGACAATGGAATAATAAAACTGCCATCACATAGGTAATGAGCCTTGTGTGAAGCAAATAAACAAACAAAATGATGTAAGAAACCACTATGGTTCTCAAAGGAAGTGGCAGTGAAGGTTCAAGAGAAAAGAAAGCATTCAGGAAGTACAAGGAATCGCAGAAGGAGCAGGACAGAGAACTGTATCAGTTAAAGCAAAAGGAGGCTGGGAAGGCAGTCAGAACAGCAAGGCCCAAACCGAGGAAAAGATAGCCAACTCAGTTAAGAAGGGGGATAAAACCTTTTATAGGTACATCAGGGAGCGAAGGAAGACCAAGGGAGGGATAGTGAGGCTTAATAAAGGGAGGGTGGGCAGAGGGAGACTGTGAAAAGGCAGAGACATGAAACAAATATTTTTGCTCAGTATTTACAAATGAAGAGGGGGGTGGCATAAAACAAATAGTAGAAACACTCTGGATACAGAAGTTGATACCAGCCCATTTACAGAAGAAAGGGTTCTGAATAAATTTTAAACTGAAGGTGGACAAAGCAATGGGGCCTGATGGGATTCATCCCAGAATTCTAAAAGAACTAAGGGTAGAACTACTGACACCACTGACTACCCTCTTTAACAAATCATGGGATGATGGGGTGGTACCTGAGGACTGGAGGAGGGCAGATGTGATTCTCCTTCAAAAAAGTGGGAGCAGGGCAGAAGCAGGAAACTACAGACCTGTTAGTTTAACCTCAGTGATAGGGAAAATGATGGAATCACTTCTGAAGGAAATAATTGTTGAGTATCTAGAGGCCAGAGGGGCACAGGACCCTAGGCAGCATGGATTCACAGCGGGAAGGTCATGCCAGACGAATCTGATAGATTTCTTTGACTGGGTGACCAAAGTAAATCAAGGAGGGGCTGTGGACATGGCCTACCTAGACTTTAGCAAGGCATTTGACACAGTCCCACACAAAAGATTAATATACAAGTTGGCCAGACTGGGAGTGGGTCCCAAGATGACAGCCTAGGTAAAGAATTGGCTGGAGAATAGGACACAGAGAGTAATAGTAAATGGAGTCCATTCAGAAGAAAGGAAGGTTACTAGTGGGGTACCGTAGGGTTCAGTATTAGGGACCGTCCTCTCAGTGTCTTTATAAACGACATTGCAGAAGGACTGGAAGGAAAGTATGCCTCTTTGCAGATGACACAAAGATCTGCAACAGAGTTGAAGCACAGGGTGGGTGGAAAGGATGAGAAGGACTTGGCAAGGTTAGAGGAATGGTCAAATGTATGGCAGCTTAGATTCAGTGCTAAGAAGTGCAAGGTAATGCACCTGGGAAACAAAAACCCAGAGAAAGAGTACACAATGGGGGGTGAGATACTAACAACAACAAAAATGGAAAGGGACCTGGGGGTAGTCATATCAGATGACCTAAAGGTGGGCAAGCAATGTGAGAGGGCAGCAAGGAGAGCTGGGGGGATACTGGGATGCATAGGGAGAGGCATCACCAGTAGAAAACAGGAAGTTATTATCCCTCGTTACAGACAGTTGGTGAGACCCTATCTGGAGTACTGTGTGCAGTTTTGGAGACCCAATCTCCGCAAAGACATAGACAGGATGGAAGCTGTCAAGAGGAGGGCAACTAAAATGGTGCAGGGTCTGCACCAGAAGACATATGAAGAGAGACAAAATGAGCTTAATATGTATAGCCTTGAGGAAAGGAGGGAGAGGGGGGACATGATCGAAACGTTCAAGTACCTCAAGGGAATCAACAAAGTCCAAGAGGGTAGCATCTTTCAAAAAAGAGGTGTGCAAGAACAAGAGGGCACAATTTGAAGATGGGGGGCATCTCAGAGGTAATTTAAGGAAGTATTTTTCACAGAGAGGGCTGTGGATGCATGGAACGGCCTTCGGAGGAGGTTGTGGAGTCAAAATCAGTGGTGGAATCTGCTACGCATGGGACAGTCATAAGGCACTCTAGGGGTGGAGTAGAAGAAGTAGGCTGCTGGTTAACTAGGATCTGCAGCTTATCCAGTAGGTAGGGAAATGGGCAGACTGGGCGGTCCAAGCGGTCCTTATCTGCCGTTACATTCTATGTTTCTATGTTTCAATGCAAAGAAGTGCAAAATAATGCACCTGGGAAACAAAAACCCAGGGGAAGAGTACACAATGGGGGGAGGTAGTAACAACAACAAAAATGGAAAGGAAACTGGGGGTAGTCATTACAGATGACCTTAAGGTTGGCAAGCAATGTGAGAAGGCAATAGGGAGGGCTGGGGGGATACTGGGATGTATAGGGAGAGGCACCACCAGCAGAAAACAGGAAGTTGTTATCCCTCTGTACAGACAGTTGGTGAGACCCCATCTGGAGCACTGCATCCAGTTCTGGAGACCCCAAATCCACAAAGACATAGACAGGATGGAGGCAGTCCAGAGGAGGGCAACTAAAATGGTGCAGGGTCTGCAAGAGAAGTCATATGAGGAGAGACTAAAGGAGCTTAATATGTATAGACTTGAGAAAAGGAGGGAGAGGGGGGACATGATAGAAATAAAGTCCAAGAGGGTAGCATTTTTCAGAAAAAGAGATGTGCAAGAACAAGGGGACACAATATGAAGATAGAGGGGGGACAGCTCAGGGGCAATGTGAGGAAGTATTTTTTCACAGAGAGGGTGGTGGATGCATGGAACAGCCTTCCTGAAGAGGTTGTGGCATCTAAATCCATGGGAGAATTCAAGAAGGCATGAGACAGACATAAGGCAACTCTTGTGGGGGGGGAAGAAATAGGCTGTTGGTTAACCAGGATCTGCAGCTTGTCCAGTAGGTAGGCAAATGGGCAGACTGGGTGGGCCAAGTGATCCTTATCTGCCATCAACATCTATGTTTCTTCAGGAAATGTAAGGGAACGCAGCAGTACGAAGATAGGGAGGCATACCAAACTTCCGTAAGGGAAGCAGGGAAGGCAGTAACGCAGGCAGAGGCCCAAACTGAGGAAACACTAGCATAAACAGTAAAAGAAGGGGACATGACTTTCTATAGATACATTAGTTAAAGGAGAAAGTCCAGAGGGGGTATTGCTAATATCAAAGGGGATAAGGGGGAGTGTGTGGAGGGGGACCAAGGAAAATCATCTATCCTAAATAGATACTTCTGCTCAGTATTTACTGAGGAGAAGGTAGGGCAGGGCCCACAGCTTAGCACCATGGACACGGGGGGAGGGAGGTGTGCACTGGTCCCTTCACAAAAGAAAGGGTCCTACAAGAGCTTGCAAAGCTCAGGGTTTGCAAGGCAATTGGATCTGATGGCATACATCCCAGGGCACTAAAGGAGCTAAGGGTGGACCTAGCAGAGCCATTAGCAGAACAGTTTATTGAGTCTCTGAGCACAGGAGAGGTCCCAGAAGACTGAAGAAGGGCTCATGTGATCCCACTCCACAAGAGTGGTAGCCGGGGGGGGGGGGGACTACAGACTAGTCAGTCTTACATCAGAAGTGGGCAAGATTATGGAGGCACTCCTTAAGAAAGGATAGTACAACACCTGGAATCCATAGGAGCACATGATCCAAGACAGCATGGGTTTATAACCAGAACGTCCTGTCACACTAATCTCATAGATTTCTTGGACTGGGTAACTAGAGTGGTGGACCAAGGGAGAGCAGTTGATCTCACCTACTTTGACTTCAGCAAAGCTTTCGATACTGTTCCACATAGAAGATTGATTAATAAGCTGGTAGGCTCGGGGTGGTTCAGAAGTTGGTCAACTGGTGGCAAACTGGTTGACGGGCCGAAACAGAGTGGTGGTAAATGGCATACCATCAGAAGAGATGCAAGTCATAAGTGGGGTACCTCAGGGATCAGTCCTGGGCCAGTCATCTTAAATATCTTCATCAGTGACATTGCAGATGGACTGGAGGGTAAGGTTGTCTGTTTGCAAATGACAACAAGATCTGCAACAGAGTAGATGATCCAGATGGGGTGGGTAGAACGAGAAGAGATCTGGATAAACTGGCTAAATGGTCAGAAGAGTGGCAAATGGGGTTTCAGGCAAAGAAATGCAAGATCATGCACATAGAGAAGAGAAACCACTTATAGGTTGGCAGAGGAGTTGCTGGCAATCACAAGGGAACAAAGAGACTTGGACATCATCATCACCACCGATGACCTGAAATCATCCAAGCAGACCACTAAAGTAGTAGGCAAGGCTAGAGGGATGTTGGGGTGTATTAGTAGGGGTATCGCAAGTCGAAAGAGGGAGACAATAATCCCTCTTTACAAGACACTGGTTAGGCCCCATCTGGAGTACGGAGTGCAGTACTGGAGGCTACACCTGCACAAGAACATTAACAAAATGGAGGCAGTCCCTAAAAGGGCAACCAAAATGGTGCAGGGACTGCATCAGAAAACATATGAGGACAGATTATAGGAGCTCAATATGTATACTCTAGAACAAAGGAGGGAGAGAGGTGATATGATCAAAACATTCAAACATTTTAAGGGCATTAACAAGGTGGTGGAGTCTAATATATTTCAGTATAAGGAAAAATAGCAGGATGAGAGGACACGGCATGAGATTAGAGTAAGGCCAATTAAGGGGTAATGTGAGGAAGTTCTTTTTCACAGAAAGGGTGGTGGATGCATGGAATGGCCTACCTGAGGAAGTGGTGGATATGGATCCAGCGCAGGACTTCTTACAGGCATGGGATATGCAAAAGGGAGCAATACAGTTGAGTATGAATAGATAGGCCATTGACAGAATACAGGCCTACGGCACATTCATATGGTAGAAAAAATGGGCAGACTTGATGGGCCTTGCAGTCCTTATCTGTTGTCAATGTCTATGTTTCTATGCTTCTGTGAGTAGGTCTGAGGGTTAAGCTTGTGAGGAAAATAGTTTCCACCAGGCTAACAAAGTGGAAATGTCTCCAGTCCGGCCTGACACTGGAGTAATCCAATCAAATTTTGCCATTGTCCAGTCATGGAGCAGAGCAGAGGAAACACACACAAGTTCCCACCCCCATGCCAAGCAGAGTACGCAACTAACCCCACAATACCAAGGGCCTCAGAAATCACTGCAAGAATATGAGGCTAATCTGGTGGCAGGGTGGACTGAAAACAATCTAGGAAGTAGGAAACTTCGTTGGGAGTGTGGTGGTCCAAGGAAGCGAAAGCAGCAGCCTGCCTCTGAAATGATTAAAGATTAGTCCCCATTGTGGTCAAAAAGGAGTGAACCATGAAAGAAAGTTTAATAGCTGCTGGAGCAGTAAAGAAAGCATTTGGTTTTGCCCCCCACAGCTCGGTGCACTTGAGGCCACAAAAAGCAACTTGCCAGTTTATTAAGCACATTGCTGTTCAGCCGAGGTTGGATTGAAGCATGGCCCATTGGTCTGGCTGAAGTGCTCATTTAAAATATTACATTTTGTGTGACTGATTCCCCCAAGTGAAAAAAAATACTGTGAAAAAGATTTCAATTCCAGTCTGAAGTTGACCGCTGTAAGACATACTGGCTGTGGAGTCCAAGTACAAGAAGTGAGGAAGTGCTGCTGCGTTCCTCAGGTTTACATAATCATGGGAAGGCTGTGGGTGGCAAATGCATGGAGTAAGGGAAATCCAGTGAGTGTCCACAGTTATAACGGCAAATTACAACTGGGTTTCCCTATGGGAGAAAACACTCCCGAGTTATTATAGCTGTGTTATGTACTTTGTGTGGCAAGAAAGTGATGCTTTAAGGGTACTGCCAATCATACAAACATCACTTCACTGATTTGTCAAGGTTCCTGAGGCAACCAACCCTACTTTTTTTAATTCTCTATTTTGCATGTTTTGAGTTTTAACCCTCGTATAAGCACATGTTTTTTTACAATTCATTTCCTTACTTTTTGAAAAAAGTATAGAAAAGCATCTACTTAGTGATGCTCAGTGCACCACACCTAAAGCTTGCTTCAAGGCACTGAGGGCAACTTGCAAAGCAGCTGCATAGTGACATGCACTGTGACAGACCTGCAGCTTGCTTCATAAGTGTCCATGTGGGGCAATCATGGTGCAGCTGCACAGTAACGCTGATTGCACCAAACCTGTAGCTTGCTTCATGTGTACTACTACAGACCAGCCACAAGAGCAGCTGCATAGTGACATGCATTGTGACAGACCTGCAGCTTGCTTCATAAGTGTCCATGTGGGGCAGTCATGGTGCAGCTGAACAGTAATGCTGATTGCACCAGACCTGTAGCTTGCTTCATGTGTAGTACTACAGGCCAGCCACAAAGCAGCTGCATAGTTTTCGCTCACTGCATCAGACCTTTCTCGGCAAGTAGCCCTGCAAGTCACTCACAATTCAGTTGCATAGTGACACTCACAGACCTGTGGCTTGCTTTGCCAGTGGTCCTGTTGGCCACTCATGTAGCAGTTACACAGGTACACTGATAGGACCAAGCATGTATCTTGTTTCATAAGTGACTCAGCATGCCATGCATGAAGAAGATACACAGAGACAATCACTTTGCCAGGTCTGTTTTTAGGGCATTTTATTGCAAATCTGCTATATAACTTTTTTATTTTAGTGAATAGGAACAAAGCAAACTCAGCTCTGGCTCATCAACAAAGTTTTAATCTCATTTAATAATAATAATAATAATAATCATAATAAACATTATTTGTTCTAAGCACAATTCAAATACTACCAAAGCCCATTTATAGGACACACAACAATAAATAACAAGAAGTTAAAATAACAGAAATCCGCAAGTTAATACTCAGGGCAGGCAAGGGAAAATAACAATGTTTTAAGAGCAGATTTAAAGCTCTCCATAGTCAGGCACCCCCTTATCCGAGGAGGTAGAGAATTCTACAGGGTCGGGGCCACAAAGGCAAATGCATGGGCTCCAGAAGTCTTCAAACGAGCCCTGAGAATCTCCAGCAATCCCTCCTTGGCTGAGCAAAGTGGTCAAAGGGGGTGGGAGGGACAACGGAACTCTTGCAGATAACTCAGTCCCTGTCCATGTAGGGTCTTATAGGTTAGCAAACCAATCTTGAAGGTGAGCCACCACTGCTCTAGCAGCCAATGCAGTCTCTGCAGCACGAGTGTGACATGGCTAGATTGAGAAAGCCCAGTCAACAACCTGGTCACAGCATTCTGCACCAACTGCAGGCAGTGGATATCAACCCCCAGAAGCCCTAGGTACAAGGCGTTGCAGTAATCAAGGTGGAAGGTCACAAAGGCGTGGACCCAGGCCAGAAGATCACCAGGCAGAACCAGGTGCTTTATCTGTGGTATAGTTCTCAGATAGTAAAATGAGATCTTGATGACAGATGACACCTGAAACTTCAGTGTTAACTCTTCATCAAAAAATAAAGTCCAGATTCCGCACCCATTCAGAGGACATCAGCTGGCCACCACCAAGCAAAAGCCCAGAGGCCTGCCCAGCCGAGGACCTCTCTACCCGGCGACCGGGGTCCACCACCAAAATCTCAGTTTTGTCAGAATTCAACTTCAGCCAGTTGGCACTCATCCAGTCCTGAATCTCAATGAGGCAGTTGTTAAATACCGAGACCGAATCATCCTGGTCAGGCACAAAGGACACTTATAGCTGAGTATCATCTGCATTGCAGTGAAAACTCAAGCCATACCGCCTAACAATGTTTTACATTTCTGTAATTTTGTGAGGATGCTACTGGTGTGTACTCAATATCAGAAACGGTTTATTTTCTTACTCATCCTTACTTCATTCCATAGTTTTAAAAGTGCATTTTTGTTTTCATTAATCGACTGTATTGTGATTGAGCCTGACTACTAATGGCAAGGAGACACTCTCATAGGTCAGGTACCTACTCGTTTCATTTTAACTTGCCAATATAAGCTGTGATTCCACTGCTTTTTCTATCCTTCTTGTGTGGAGACCACTCCCAGTCTTCCTTTTTTAAATCAGAGTGCTGGTCATTAAAGGGCTCAAAGATGGCCAGCAGGGTGCAAGCTAAACAGGAGATGGACACACCTCTCCTGAGTATTTGGCAATTATAGGTCAGCACTCTGTGGGTAAGAAAATAGAATAATCTACCAAATTAGATTTTTGAGGTTCTTACTGGCCCCTCTCCAGGAGAATAAATTGGATCTTTGCTATATTGCACCTATGTATGCTGTCCCTTAAAAAATGACTCATTTTCTTAATTGATTTCCTGACCTGCAATTAGGGAAGAGCACTAAGGGACACTGAAGAAATTGTGACATGGGCACAAAATTGTGGACACTGGTGGGAGGGAAGAGGGTGCTGTGTGTGCTAAAAGGTGAGCAATAGTTTGGAGAATTTATAGTGTACCAGATGGGGAGAGGGTAAGCTAGAGAACTTGGCCAGTCAGTGGGAGTAAAGGTTATTCAACATTTGGGGGCCTGTGAGGTACCAGCAGTGCATTAATACACCCATTGCCAATGCTGTTAAACATAAGGTCAGCCAGAGGAAGGATACTGGTGGTGGAGTTTAGAACTTACATCCGGCATCATCTCACAGGTGGGTGGGATGGGGGCACTGAACGCGGGATGGACACCTACTACTGGTATCATCACACAAAGGGTGGAAGGACGGTACCAGTGGTGGTGGTGGGCACCTGCCATCAGTGCCATCACACACCAAGCAAGTGTAAGGAAGGTACCTTCACTGGGTTAGGCACCTGCTGCTGTTATCTTTTACATATCAGGAGGGAGTTTTGGTAGCAACAGCAGGTCACCCATGTACTCAAACAATTAGTGTGCAGGAGGAGGTTCCGACATCAGGGTTGGCACCCATGACCAGTATAGTCACACATACATAGGCCTTAGGACAGTAATGATGGTGGGATTAAGCACCATCCACCAGTTTCATAATACATTGGGCAGCCAGCAAGGACATACTGGCAGCAGGGCTGGAAACCTGCTTCTTTGTCATTGCACATTGGTCAAGCAAGAGGGGGACAAGCAATATGGTTAGGCATGTACCGCAAGTGTCATTACAAATTTGCTGAGTGCAAGGCAGGGAACCAGATGTATGGTTGGGCACCAACCAGTTGTGTCATTACACATTAGCTAAGTGTGAGGTAGGAGCAGTGTTAGGGTTGAGACCCAGGGCATGTTTTACACATTGGTCGGGTGGCAGGGAGTCCAGTAGTAGGGTTTGCATCAGATGGGTATGAGTCACAGTACCTCCAGTGGAACTGGGTACATATCATTGGTGTCTTCCCATATCAAGTGGGTGAAAGTGAGTAATGATGGGGGGTTTGGAACCCTCCACCAGTGTCAGCTCACATGAAGCAGGTGGGGAAGGAGGTACCATCGGCAGGTTTGGCCACCTGCCTCCTATGTCATCACACATCAGGTGAGATGGAGGTGGGTACTGTCAGCAGGGCTAGGCACCCTCCACTGGTGTCATCACATACTGAGCTATAGGGAAGCAGCACGGATAGTGGGGTTGGGCTCCTGCCACCAGTGTCACCATGCATAGGGTGGTCAGGAGTGGTGTACCAGTCTCAGGGTTAGGCACTCAGAGCTGGTGCCGTGACACTTTAGTCATGTGGAAGAGGATACTAGTGCCATGCCTTGGCACCCACAGCCAATGTCATCACACAACAGGCAGACAGGAGGGGGAAACAGCAGCTGCATTGGGCACTCACCATCTATGTCATCAGACATCATTTGGGTAGGAACTGTGCTACCATCAGTAGGATTGGGCTTTGAAACCAGTGTCTGCACACATCAGGTAGATGGGATGGAGGTATTGACAGAAGAGATGGGCACCACAAGAGCATGGTGTCATCACACCTTCCCCCCGAAACCCCGAGCAGTGTCAACTCGCCTCCCTTTTGGCTGTGAGTCATCTCATGCAGTGAGGCCAAACTCTACATTACCAAAGCCATATCCAACACCCATTACAGCAATGACTCCCTTGATCTTAAACTCATTCGGCTTACTCTGGATGTCACTCTTCCCCACCTTACAAAAATCCTCATCCTCTCGCTCTGCCGTGGTCAGTTCCCCTCTACCTGAAAAGAACCATAATCGCCCCCATTCTTAAGAGCGGTGACCCACCAACACCAACAACTGCAGACCTATTTCTATACTGCCACCCCTCTCCAAAGCTCTAGAAAAAATAATCTCCGACCAGATAACTGAAAACCTTACCAAATTTAACCTTCTTAGCCAGGAACAGCATGGTTTCTGGACTAGCCATAGTACCGTCACTGCACTTGCGGAGTCCACCTCATTCCTCCATGAGGCCCTCGACCAAGGCTCAATCGCAGGGGCGGTCTACGTGGATCTGACCAAGGCATTTGACAGGGTCAGTCATGAGCTACTTCTCTGTGTCCTTCCACAGCTTAATGTGACTCCTGAGGCAACGGCCTGATTCAGGGACTACCTCTCGGGGTGGTCTCAGCAAGTCAGGATAAACACCACCCTCTCCACCTCCAAAACAGTTTGCTCTGGGGTCCCGCAGGGGTCTATACTTGGCCTCCTGCTTTTTACTCTCTTCCTTAACTCTCTCCCAAAGGCGTGTAGTGATCATATACTACTCTACGCAGACGATGCGGTACTGTACTGGAAACATTCTCAACCGAGTGCCCTCCAACTGGCCTTACAGGGCATTTTCCGGGAACTAGAGAACTGGTTCACAGACCACTGCCTGATCATCAACTATAAAAAAACTAAATCCATGATCTTTGCTCATCGTCAAAGCCCACATAGTCAGTTGGCACTACTAATTAAGAATTCACAAGGCGACCTGCTGGAACACGTAACAAGCTTCAAATACCTGGGCATCACATTAGACACCTCCCTCTCTTACCATAGTCACACCCAACTCCTCTCCTCCACTGTCAACTCGAGAGTGGGCATAATCTACCATCTCAAGCACTGTCTACCCTAGCAGGCTATGCTTCTTGCAGTCAACTCCTCCATCCTCTCCCTCATTGACTACAGGATTGTTATATACGGCTCTGTGGAACCCACCATGCTTAGCAGTATAAAAGTGGCCTTGAACAAAGCATGCCGGCTAGTAACAGGCAGCGACCGACTCACCCACACCTGCGATCTTTATTCTTTGACTGGTTGACTAAACTTCCAGCAAAGACTAAGGCACCACACATGCATCCTAGCAAAAAAGATACAACTTCAGATAGCCCCCAAAGCCCTACTCCCCATTATCAGTGCTGCCCCCCCAGATGCACCACAAGACTCACAACTATCCCTTCTTTTTGAGTCTCCCTTTGTAGAACATCCCTAAGGCAGAGATCATTCCGCCACTGTGCCCCTCTCTGGCTCAATACGTTACCACCCCCTCTCTCACAGACCCTCAGCATCTCTCTTTTCAGAACTGATCTCAAAGCTCTATTACTTGAGAGTGCGAAAAGCACCTGTGGCTAATTTTGCAGCTCACTCTATTTGCTTCCTCGCCTCACACATCTCCTGACACAGGACCTCTCTTGACCCCAAGTACCTGCACCCTACTAGTTTCTGTCGAAGGATTTCTAGAATATTGATTAATTGCCTCTCTGTTCTAATAACAGCTAACCTGTACTGCGTTTGACAGTACTGAAAATGTATATACTGCCTGTTTTTGTTCATCTTAATCAGTATTTATCTTCCTCCACTCCTGTAACTGACTTGGAGCCTTTGCAAAAGAGTCTGTGACTCAAAGGTTTGTATTTCTGATTATATTCAATAAACAAACAAACAATAAACAAATAAACAAACACATTAGTCAAGTAAGAGGGGGTACCGGTAATGTGTATGGGCATCTGCCGCCAGTGTCATCTCATGTAAGGTGGGCTGGGATGCAGGGGTGGGATTGGGCACCCGCCATTAGTATCATCACACATTGAGCAGGCAGAGGGTTACTGATAATGGAGTTGGGTATGCAACAGCAATATCACCACACATGGAAAAGACAGATCCACAACAGTGATGTTGCAGCGACTCCTTTATGTCGACTGCATTTGCAATTGGCATAAAGGGAGTCACTTCATACTGTGTTTACTTCAGGGGGCTTTGCCCCCAAACCCTCCACTAAACTAATCAACTCCAAGTCAGAGTTGCTTTGGGGAGGGTGTGCAATACCCCCAGAAAGCAGAACTGGGGTCCTGCACTGACACCACAGTGACCTGGTGCTGTTGTTGCTGTAGTGTTGGCCATAGTAAAGTTGTCACCATAGAGACAGGAAAGTGGAACACTTGTCACTGGTATTGTTAAAAATGAGGGTGGTATCTGGCCCAGAAGCAAGGGAGATGAGGCTCCACAACACTAAACACACTGGCGACCCCAGTTCTGGATTGGATAAGGGTCACGTAGAGGCTGGCTTGTGAAGCAGTATTCAACATTCCATGACAGCTCTCCTCCCATGAGGTGGTGGTGGTGAGGGTCCTGTATCACACCAGTTGACTGCCACCCAGTGGAGACTGGGTGGCAATGATGGTAGGAGAAGTACGAATGGGCGGGGCATTGGCAAACATGGTGCATAACTGCATGCTCCTCACTGTGCACTGATGCCCTGAGGGGAAAACAAAAACAAAATACTGGAAGAAAATGTCCTGGATCATTTGGTGTCCCCCGCAGGAGCCACATGACCCAAAGCAGAAAGCCACCACTGTGGTTAAATTATAAGATCTCAAGATCAGTCTGTGGTGGGACTGGAGGATCCCTGTGAGACCAGGGGTACAAGGCATCAAAAGTACATGTGAAAAAGAGTTCAGGCTGGTAGAAGAGGGGCACTGGTGAGTGGTGATGGGGTTTGGCACCTGCCAAAGATAGGATCCCAATAGCTGGCAATGTAGGGAAATCAGAGGACCATTTTTATAACTTGAAACTACATGAAAGGGTTAGTTTTGAGCCATGAATTGTCCCCGCCATTATACTGATGTACATTAGTTTCACAAAAATCAACTTATGAAAAAAACATTAAAAGCATTCTGAATATGTGCCACAAAGGCAGTTAGTTTTCTAATTACAAAAATGCACATCTTCCAATAAAATCACCTACTGTGTCAAGGAATCATACTTGGGCCAAAGTCTAACAAACCTGCAAGTTTAAGGTTTCATCTCTCATCCATCTTTGTGATTTTGGTGATCAAAAGGATTTTCTATTTTATTTTCATCTAATTTAGTATTTTTAAATTACTGAACTGATGGCTACCAAATTGACAGGATGCACAGGTCCTGGCACTGATTCCACACCATCCAACCTTTAGGCTATTCTATCCATGGATGGCAAAGTTGCTGAACTGCAAATATTAGAGTTTAACATTTACTCGCCTATGTCAAATTAATATATAGAGAATAATGGATAGGCAGGCATGTATTATGGATTTGTTTTGCATACCCAAGTTGTCCGATGACCCATAAACCTCGAGAACAAAGCTCGAGAGGTTTATATGGTCATCGCACACTGAGGATGTGAAAAAAAATCCATCAATACACACTTGCCTATTTTTTAATTTTTTATAATTGCTGGTGCCTCGATTTCTTTACTTTTTAGTTGCTTAAACCTTTCCCTGCTGACTGTAATGTGACAGAGTGGTGTTCCGTGTTCTAAACAAAATTGCACACATTTTCCTGAACAGCACTATTTAGTATAAGAAACATGATAAGTTTGTTCTTCTACCTTAGTTTTTATATTTTCCTGACAAAGAAGCCACCGAGTGTAGAGCGAGGAGAGCAAGTTATTCGGCGGCTTCAGAAGACTCGACACAAGTGTTAGTGAGCTTTGCTATAGCTACAGTGTGCTATAGTGTGTGTGTGTGTATATATATATATATATATTGTTTCACTAATAAGCCTAGCGATGAATCTAAATATCCCCATCACAATTTCTCAGTGTCCCTCAGCCTGCTCATCTGCCTTCAGGAAATAAAAAAAAACTCCAAAAAAAAAAAAAACTATGTCCCCAAACCAAGACTCAGGCTTAAGGGAAAAATCAGATGTCTGAAACCAGACAAAGGAACAATTGGCAAACTTACAACTGGGTGTTCCTGTGTGTGGGGAGGGAGGAGGACTTGATCCTTTAAATTTGGTAAACAAAATAATAATAATCATAGTAAAAATAAAAAATATTATGGGTTTAAGAAAAAAAAATAACCCCCAAAACAAAACTAAGTTCAATGAAATGTGAGCTGCACATGCCTAAGGGCTTATTTTTTATTCTAAGTTTCTTTAACAGGGCTTTCTTTCTAACATTTGTAATTTAATTCTTAACACTTTTCCACCACTTTCAAGAGATGGGGTACTACGTACAGTACCCCTCCTCCTGCCCAGCTCATTGTCAAGTTCACGCCTGCCTAACAGGTGTGGAGCTTCACATGATGCCTGCCTGACAAGACTGCTCCTCTACTTACAGCCGGCAGGTCCCTGGACAAGGTAAGCTACAGGTGTGGTGCAGTGAGCATCATTATGCAGCAGCTCTGTGTGTTGTTTCCATGTAAACTCATTCAGCAAGCTGCAGGTCTGGTCAAGTGTACATCACTAGCTGCTTCATGAGTGTCCCCCAGGGTTCTTCACAAAGCAAGTTCCAGTTCTGGTACAGTGCGGCTGCTCTGTGAATGGACCGCAGGGACACTGGGAAAAAAACTCCAGGTGTGATGCAGTGAGCATCACTTTGCAGCTGCTCTGTGAATGGACCACAGGGCCACTGGAAAATAAACTCCATGTGTGGTGCAGTGAGCCTCACTATGCAGCTGCTTTGTGAATGGACTGCAGAGCCACTGGGAAACAGACTCCAGGTGTGCTGCAGTGAGCCTCACCATGCAGCTGCTTTGTGAGCTGACAGCAGAGCCACTGGGAAACAAATTCAAGGTGCAGTACAGTGAGTCTCACTGTGCAGCTGCCCTGTGAATGGACCGCAGGACCACTGGGAAACAGACTCCAGGTGTGCTGCAGTGAGCCTCACTATGCAGCTGCTTTGTGAGCTGACAGCAGGGCCACTGGGAAACAAATTCAAGGTGCTGGGGACCACGTGATGTAAGCTACTGGATAGTCACTCCTCAGTACAGCTCCAGCCTTCCATCTCTTTCTAACCGTTATCTGGTATAATTTCTCGATCTCTAAACGTACTAATTTGTGCTATTCTGGTTCCCTATAACTTCATGCCCTTGCAAGGCGATTTTGAGAGAGAATGGATGTCTACATGAAAAAGCAACAGCAGAAACACTCCCCGTCAGTTACACCAGAAAAGGCCCCCAAAAAATCCCAGGCCTTGAGTGGAGCGGAGAAGGGGAATGCTTCGAATCATGGTGCGGATCAGGAGCCGCTCACATTGTCTAAATTTCTGGAAGAATTCAAACCATTTTGAGATGAGATTAAGCAGATGGCATCAGAAATCAAGTAGCTCACAAGAAAAATAGAAGAGATTACTCTTGTTACCTCAGACAACTCGACCAGGATCTTCTCTTTAGAGAAGCAAGTGGAAAGGTTCAAGCCTGAGATGGCAGCTATGCACCAGAAATTGTCCAGATTTGAGGCTAAACTTGAAGACCTCGAAGGTCGCAGCTAGAGAAATAATGTAGTGATCCTTGGGCTACCAGAGGGAGAGGAGGGCCAGGATACTGTTGCTTTTGCCCAGAAGTTGGTGGAGAAGATTGCTGGCACTTCCCCATTTGGGGCCAAATATATTATAGAGAAAGCCCACAAGTCATTAAGACCGAAGCCCCCTCCTGGAGCAACACCCCAACCTATAATTTGTCATTTCTTAAATTTTTTAGATCGACAACACTTTCTGTACAAAGTAAGAGAACTCCAAGAAGTTCGTTGGGAGCAAGTTAAGCTTAGAATAGCACAAGATATTCTGGGCTCAGTCCATTTGAAACGTGTGGCATTTCATCTGGTTGTATCAAAAGTCGTCGCTGCTGGACTTAAATTTCGTATGGGATACCCAGCCATGCTACAGGTTCAGGTAGCTGGTTCCTGGACTACCTACAAAGATCCCGAGGCAGCGCTTACTGGCTTAAAAGTATTCCTGTCAGATCTCTTTAGGGACACATGAAAGGCCTCTGGACTCTCCTGACAAGACGAGAATCAATGTGAGAAGTCTGGGCAATCATGCAAAGGAATCTTCCAGAAAGAACGTGGTTAAACATTCTTGGACTCTCATCTAAGCCCGATTAAGGGGCAGAAGAGACCCTTCTGTTATTATAGTGATCCAATTATGGATACATATTGTTGTTTGTTTTGTCTGGGTCTGGGGTTTCATGTAATTAAGAGATTTCTCGTTAGTTTTTCGTGTTTGGAGAAAACAAATCCAACCCAGTACTATTTAGTCCCCCCTCCCCCTGAAAGAGTTTGGTAAGATTGGGCCTAGTAAAAGTTTATGGCTTTATCGTGCAGGTCATAGACGCTCATAATCTGGGGGAATTTAATTACTAGGGCTGTGATGTCCCTTCCCTTGTAAAGCACCAGTGTGCAGTTACGTGTATGCAACACAGGAGAGAGCTTGTGTTTCATGCAATAAGTATTAGCAGTCTCTAAGGCCAGAGAAAGTGGGGTTTTACTGGTGCAAAGGCACAACAACTTGAAGGAGAGGAATGGGGGCCTGTCTCTATGGGGCTGGAGAGCTTATTGAGATAACGGCCCGCATGGCAAATTTTATGTATTGCTGTGGCTAACTTTCTGACCTCACACCAGGCAGTGCCTTTGCCTATCTAGCAAGGCACATATCCTAGCAAGCTGCGATGTTCCTAGCAGAGACGCCTTACCTATGTTGGCTTGCTTTCACGGCTTTCATTAGGAGATAGGTGGTGGATACAATGGCCTGTACTGCAGTAATGTTTAGTCCTCTCTCTCCTTTCTTGTTGTTAATATTCAGAAAAGGGGGATTGATTTATAACTAATGCAGAGTTTGGGAACGTTTTTACAGGGGGCTGGGGGAGGAGTATAAAACGGAGTATTGCTGATCATTGTTAGCGATAAGAGGGGGGTTTGGGTGGACGGTGTTTTGGATAATGTTCTGGGTTTGCTGAAGTTGTGGATTGTTCAAGGGTTACTTGGGTGAGAGGGGAGGTACAGGGACTTAGTAAGGGGAGGGTTGGGGGGAGGGAGATTGGCACAGCAGGTTCAGGGGGAATAGAATCGCCTGGTTCATGGATGCAGTATATGATAGATGTCTTACCTGGATTTATAACTGACATTATAGATGGCTCAGAATATTCATATTGCTATGTGGAATGTGAAGGAGATCAGGAAAAAAAATGAAACAATACCAGGTACTCAAACATCTGAGTTTGTTGCGTGCCAAGATATCATTTTTACAAGAATCTCACTTAGTGGAATCCAAAGTATTACAACTTCTGAGACAACAGATAGGTCAGGTTTTTTATGCCTCAGGGGAGACCACTAGTTGCGGCATCATGATACTGATTAATAGAGACATTCCATTTGTCCCTTCTCAAGTAGTTAAGGACACAGATGGCAGATACGTCTTAGTTCAGGTACTATTTGGGCCATGCTGTTAGTTCTAGATAGCATTTATGGACCAAACACAGATGATCCCTCTTTTTCATGAAATTGATCTCTACAATCCTTCCTATAGTCCCTACTCCAATTATCTTAGGAGGAGACTTTAACTTAGTCTCTGATCCTAATCTTGACAGATTGACCATTGGGTCGAGGGGACTGTCCCCTGGGCATAGGGCCTTTAAGGAAATGATGGATCAATGTGGGTTGTGCGATGTCTGGCGAGTTATACATCCCAATATCAGGGAATATACTCATTGTTCGCCAGTACATGGCACACAATCTCGCATAGATTACCTGTTAGTCTCTCATGAGCTCTTGCCGGGGAGTTGTCCAACTCGATCCATCCGGGGCCAATATCAGATCATTCCTTAGTGCTGGGTAATCTGGCTTTCCTTAACATTCCCAAAAGAGAGACCAGATGGAAATTAAATGAACAATTACTAAAAGATGAAAAGTATCGGGAATTGGTGAAAGAGTAGATAGACTTTTTCTTTTCCACCAACCCAATAGACAGTACAAGGCTGGATATTTTATGGGGAGCCTATAAGGGCCATTCTCATTAGTCTAGCTACAAAGAGGAAGAGGGCACAGGAAATGGAGTTATTGTCCTTATTGTCCCAGATACGGGCATTAGAAAATATACAGCCAGATAAAATTTCTCAAGAGGAGTCACAGAAGATATTAATATGTAAGGATAAATACTTGGGAATGTTAAGAGAAAAGGCAGAACTGGCTATTATCCATACAAAGGCCAGTTTCACAGATCAAGGAGAAAAAGTGGGGCGCCTGCTGGCTTTACGTTTAAAGCAACAAGAGTCAGCAAGATTTATACCCCCAATAAGGTCACAGTCAGATAGGACCCTGAAAGTATCCCCCTCAGAGATAGTTTAGGAGTTTGCTGCTTTTTATGAGCAATTATATAGGGATATGTATAGTCTTCCACCCACTGAAAAACTAGAGGAGTATCTCAGGGAAGCACATCTTCCATTATTATCTAACTCTCAAAAGAAATTTATATCTACCCCTTATCACAGGAAGAATTAGCGGCTGTTATAAAGGACTTGCCTGTGGGTAAAGCCCCGGGACCAGATGGGTTTTCTGCCTTATTTTACAAAGTTTTCAGAGACCAATTACTACCTGTGCTGCATTGTCTCTATTTGCACATTTTTTCTGGAGAGACAGCAGATGCACATTTGTTTGAAGCGCTGATAGTTTTGTTACCTAAACCGGACAAGGACCCAGAGTTGGTTCAGAGCTACAGGCCAATATCTTTGCTGAATCAAGATGTCAAAATTCTCTCCAAGATATTAGCAGATAGACTAACCCTGTTCCTCCCAGATCTGGTGGGTATGTCTCAAGTGGGATTTATGAGAGGACGTGCATCTTCAGACCACCTGTGCACCCTCTCACATGTCTTCTCAGAGTCCAGGGATGCCATATAACCTGCCGGGTTGGTCTCCCTGGACGCCGAGAAGGCATTTGATTGGGTTAATTGGACTTTTCTATTTCATGCCCTTAAAGCATTTGGATTCCCTTCCATGTTCATAGATTGGATTAGAGCAATTTACCGGTCTCCTACAGTGAGGATTTCAGGGAATGGGACCTTCTCCAAGTCTTTCACGTTGCGGTCAGGTACGAGGCAGGGATGCCCCCTCTCTCCATTACTTGTCAATCTTTATCTGGAACCCCTTATTCAACATATTCTCAACAATGAAGGAATACAAGGTATTCCCATTAGGAATGAAGTAGTGAAAATAACAGCGTATGCTGATGACCTTCTTTTACATCTGGCCAATCCGGTAATATCTATTCCGAACATGTTAAAGGAAGTTAACAGATTTAGTAGTCTCTCGAATTATAAGTTAAATCCCAATAAGACATCCTTTTTCCCTCTTAACCATAAAGTTTTCAAGACTGATATTATTTCTGTGGGATTATGCTGGTCACCCCAGGCTATTAAGTATTTAGGTATAAAACTAACGCGTAATTCTTCCTCGTGGTTTAAAGAAAATCTGGACCCTCTCTTGCAGGGGATCACTCAAGATTTAGAGAGATGGGGCAAGCTCCCGTTATCTTTATGGGGTCGTATTAATATAATCAACATAAATGTATTTCCCCATTTATTTTATCCTCTGTCACATCCTAATTCATTTGTCCGTTTAGTTTGGTTTCAGAAAACGCATAAACTTTTTACCAAGTTTATATGATTTAATAAGACCTCTAGGTACTAGCTGCACCTAAAGAAGAGGGGGGGCTGCGGATTCCTTATTTGCCCATTTACTACTGGGCCAGTCATTTGGCTAAATACCTGAGATGGGTAAGGCCGGGCCCAGATAACATGAGCCCGGCTTGGCTCAAGATTGAATTAGATTTTATCCAATCTATGAACATGGACCCTTCAACCATGTTTTATCTAAAAATTTCTCATTTGCAGAATATTAACAAATGTCCCATTATCATGACCTCACTAAGAGTACACTCGCAATTGTACTCTTTTCTGCGATACAATCAAAGTAAAGATCTCACTCAATCCATTTGGAACTCCCCGGCTTTCACCATAAACAAACAGAAAATGTTCTGTTCATGTTTGCCTCATTTAGGAGAAAGGATAGTCTCCTCATTTTTGGATGAGGCTGGGGCTTGACTTTCATTCCCTGAGTTCATTAACAAGTTCAAAATTCCGAGGTCTCGGGTCTTCAGAGTGTTTCAACTGAGGCACTTGTTAACCACGGTTATTGGGGCCACTCCACCCCATAACGCAGCCTTTGCATTGGTATCTGAACTCTCCTCATTGACAGTTACTTGGGTGTTGGCCCGGGTCACAAAGCCCTTTCTGGGGTCAGACATGGACCCTGTGATGCCAAGTGATCAGTCTGCTGTTGACCTTCCTTAAATTCTCCAGCAACTGGCACTCAGTCTGAAAGTGTCCATCCTCCCCACAATGGTAACAGAACCTGGGGTCCCGAGGGTCTTTACTGGGAGGGGAATACTTTATCTGCTGGGAGCCCTCTGGGGGGGAGGAGGTTCCCCTGGGCCAGGGCATTGGTCTCTAGATAACTCAGGTTCCCCAGACCTAACAGGATGGGTAGTGGATCGCTTCAAGTCCCTCATCAGTTCTAGTAAATTCCTGACCTCGGCCCTCAACTCACTTTCTACTTGGGGATTAGAGGAAATAGAACGCACCCCCACACCTCCCTGTAATTTGGGGGACACATCAGGCCCCCCCGAAGGGTGGGTCTCATCGGGTGCACTAGACTCAAGGGTTTGGCTCAGATTCACAGCCCCCACATAGGGTTCCCACCCCTCCTCATCAGTCTCTACTTCTCTAATCTCCCTCATCAATTGACAGTATTAAGGCGGGGCAGCCCGTCTATCATGAAACTTAAGTTTTAACAATATCACACTGGAAAATCTAGCAGATTTCAAAATATGTTCCAACCTGACCTGGTTCAAGGCTGAGGCTGTGATCCCCCCTTTTCGATGGGCCTTCTGCAAGGCCCATTCCACCCTAGTAACAAAGGCGGACAACTTCTCATTCCTCCATTGCTTAGCAGACTTGAATTTCCATAATAAGTCTTCTCCAGTTTCTGCACTCCCAAACACTCCCTCTAAAGCAGAAAGGTACTCTGCTGCAGTAGCTTCCGGGCTAGTGGCCCGCAAGAACCTAATGGCTTCCAAAGCTGGGGCCCGCAGACTCTCCATCAGTCTCTTTTGTTTCTCCCCCTCAGAGCACTGCCACTCCTGGACTAGGGGGGTGGCATAGTCCGTCCTCGCCTCCAAATCATCCTCCCCTGAAGGCACTGGCACTGTACCAGAAAAGTTTTAGCTCTACGGTAAGAATCTAGCTGTATAGGGGGAACCACTAGGGGCGGTGGAGCCAAAATATAACTCTTGGGGGGACAGGAAGAGGTACCGGGGGAAACCTTGGGGGTGGGTTCAATAGAAAGGTCCAATGCCTGCAGTAATTCTTGGGTAGCAGGGGGCACTATCCTAAGGGCTACTACCCCTGCCTGCCCCAAACTGTAGCAGGGTGAGGGACCCAGATCTGTTGGCAGGTGCCTCCACCCAGAGGTTGGGGTTAGAACAGTCGAGGTTGACTTGATCACAGCCCTCTGGGTTGCTGCAACACCCCTTTCTTCCCGCTAGTGGCCCGCGCAGTTCAATTTCAGAGTCCTCACCATATACACTTACCTCCTGGTTAGAACCAGTCAGCTCACTCCGGGAACCCCCTGGAAAGTAAGGTACAGTTACACCACATTCACTATGAAGTATTTCACCATTAATACACAGACTATTCGGTGTACTTTTGCAAAACAAACAATCTGATTTATTTGGGGGAAGATAACAAGGACCGGGGGAAATCAGGTTGTTTAGCTTACCACTACCATATATGAAAATCTACCTATGGCTCTGTGCACAGGCCTAACCTATTAATTACTGTCTATGGGTGCCCAAGCCCTAATGGCTAGTTCCTTGATGCAGCTGGTTGAGGCCCTGACACAAGTGAGATTTAATTCCTGAGAAGATCAGATGGAGCCAGAAAGCTCAATTAGTGCAGTCCACAATACAACAAAATGATTTTGCCTTTGTTTGTAAGCTTTAACAGGGAGCTACCCTGATCCAGTACTCACAACTCCAGCAGATAACTACTCCTTCACCATTTGCAGGGCTGAGCCTGAGCTTCAAAGGCCTCCTCACACATTTATATGGACAACAACAGAGGGGTACCATACCAGGCAGCTGCTCCTTGGACCCAAACGAACTCCCAGCTATCAGGAGTCTCACTGCAGCATCAACTTTCCTGACAGACCAAGTGCGATTTAGCAGATTCTCCAGTCCTCTTAAGGTTGAGCCTGGTAGGTAGCTGTGCAGGTACACAGCCTCCTCTGACCACTGCCCTCGCGGATTTAGTCCGAGGAACCCGAGAAGCAAGTTCTTGTATTTCTTGCCACAGGGGTTGGATCTTTGGGCAGCACCACAACACGTGCACTAGGTCCCCTCCCTGCTGTTGGCATCTCCAGTAATTGTCCTGATCTATTACTTTAGCTTTATGAAGAATAAGTGGAGTTCTGTACCAAGAATGTACAATTTTATTTTGGATTAGTCTGGATTTGGCATCTATGACGAGGCGGAGGATATATGGGTCTGCAACATCTTCTCCCATCTTTGCCTTGCTTTATCAGATTGGGATGGAAGAGTATCTCTAAAAGTAGCATGTATCTGACCTGCAAGGCCCTTAGTACAGAGTATCCACTTGGCCAATAACGAAGGTTTGGGATGGCCCATGATACAGGGTAGAAGATGCCGAATTGCATCCCTAAGCTGAAGATATCTCCAGAAGTCTAGTGATGGGATACCCCATTGTTGTCTTAAAGATTGGAATGTCTACATGGCCTTGTGATTAGGGGTTAGCAAATCACCCAACTTAGTGATACCCAGTACCACCCAATGTCTCCATAGGATTTCAGCTCCGCTTATGGTAATATCTGGGTTTTGCCAGAAAGGCACGTGGGAGAGTGGAAGGGGGTCCAGATTGATTTCACGGTGAGAACTGACCCAATTTCCCCTGGATGCCATCACTGTGGGGGAAGTGAGTTCTGTACTGATCTTACTGGACCCAGATTTTTTAGGGCTGTCCCTCTGTACCAAAAGGGATAAGGGGTGACACAACCTCATAATGTCTGTTTCTAGTTGTACCCAATGCGGTGAAAGAGGGGAGGGAGAGTGGGTCCAATTAACCATTTGTGCCAAAAGAAAGGCCCAACAGTATCCCTCTGGCCATGGGAGGTTCCACCATCCCTGCTTCCAGTGTGACCTTAGTTTAGATCGACTGAACCTGGGTTTGGATCCCTCTCATAGAAAATCCCTGATTAGTTTATCAATACCCTGAAACCACTGTACATGTAAGGGAACCGGCAGGTGCATCAGGAGATAGAATAGCCTAGGAGCAAAGATCAGTGTCACTGCCACCACTTTCCCCACGAGAGTGAGTTTAAGAAGCCTCCATCTATCAAAGTCTGTCTTAATGGAGGAGAGAAGGGGTTGTACATTAGCTTGCCAAATTGTTTCTAAGGATGGGGTCAAAAAAATACCCAGATACATGAACCCTTCTGGTGCCCAAATAAGATCATCCGCGGCTATCCCCTGCTGAACGCAGTGATCGTTAAGGGGGAGTACCTCCATCTTATTCCGGTTTAGCTGTAAGCCAGAGTATTTAGAGAACTCTTCTAGCAGAGCAAGGAGCAGGGGGATAGCAGTGTATGCGTTCTCCAAAAGGAGGAGGAGATCATCAGCATACATAAAACTTATATAGGATGTATTCCCCACTGTTAACCCTTTAATCTCTAGGTGGTTACAGATGTCATAGCCATAGGTTCAACTGCCAGCACAAAAAGGAGGGGGGGAGAGCGGGCACCCTTGCCTCGCCTCTGCCCAAAGGGAATGGATCAGAAGCATTGAGTTTGTGTTGACTCTGGCTGAGAAGCCTTCATATATGGCTTTTATCGTGGCAACAAACATTTCCCCTATTCCAAAATAAGAAAGAGTCATATACAGATAGTCCCACTCCACGGAATCAAATGCCTTTTCGAAGCCAACCGTAATAGCGGCCATGGGAGTATGAAGAGACTTGGCAAAGGGGATCAGATTCAACAGAGTTCTTAAGTGATCTGAGCTGTGTCTTCTAGGTATAAATCTCACTTGTGAGGGATGTACAAGATCAGTCAACACAGAACTAAGTCTGTAGGCTAAAATTTTGGCATAAAGTTTACTGTCCACATTTATAAGTGAGATTGGGCAGTAGTTTTACGGGTTGGTAGGGTCTTTGCATTTTTTGGGAATTACAACTATAATTGCCTTTGGCATGGAGGGTGGTAGGGCTCCCTTGAGTTCTATCTCCTGAAACACTTGAGTTAAAAGGGGAGAAATAGTGGAAACCAGAATCTGGTAGAATTCTGCAGTATACCCATCATCTCCCAGGGATTTTCCTTTTTTCAAGTCTTGGATGGCAACAGTCAGCTCCTCCTTTGTAATGGGAAGATCTAGAAGTTCCGTTTGCTGACTCTGCAGCTTAGGCAAGCCTAAGGTATCTAAAAAGCCCTGGGTGTCCCTGTTAGGGCCAGTGTGGGTGGAACAATATAGCCTTTTAAAAAATGAGGACATAATCTCATTAATATCCCAAGGGGAAGTACTCAGTGACCCTAGTTTGTTCTGCAAACCTGGGGTATATCTACCAGCCTGCTGTTTTCATAGTTGATATGCAAGTACTTTACCCCCTTTATCCCCCCCTCTTCCCAAAAGGTATGTTTAAGACCAAGGATGGCGGATTAAGCTTTCCTATTCAGAAGTTGATTAATTTCAAACCAAATAGCCAAAATGGATTTACCTATAGCGGAATGAATGGTAGGGGAGGGCAACGCCTTAAAAGTACTTTCGGCTTCAGCCAGTCTCTGTTCAAGAGTGAACAGCTGCATTTCCCTTTGCCTGTGCCTAGCGGCCGTGAACCCCATAATGTTACCTTGCATCATAGCTTTGAAGGCTTCCCACGTTGTAACAAGTTGCACTTTTAATCATTATAGTACAGTATATGGATCACTGTTGTATATATACATTTATTCACTCCCAGATGCTGTTGTACGAAAGTAGTGATGTCAAAATATTGTTGTACCCAGCAGTGATGTAAAAATAGTGTTGCCCCATAGTAGCTATGCCACTACAGCAGTTCAACAGCATAGCATCCTGTTTCTACTGAGATCCCCCATCTTACCTAGATTACAAAGTCCTCATAAAGAAGATATAAGCAAAACATAAACACCTTAATTTAACTCTTTTTTAAAAGATGAACTACAGGAAATGTTCCCAGCTCATGTAGCATTTACTTAAACCACAATAAGTGTTTATAATCTTATACTGTTTGCTCCGTTTTCTTTTTTTTAACTACAGCTGAAGACATAGTTAGAAAGAAGGTCAATAAATTAAAGCACACATATAATATACAAAATAGTGTATAAGCAAGGCTGATGTTTTCATCTCGGGTGTGATGACATCATAATCTCCTGAGTTTTGCTCCTGAGGTCCAGGATGCCATCTCATCCATCGATGAAAACAGCCTCGTTGTGTATGGTTGTCCATACAATATTCTGTGTATAATGCAAGCCACAGGGGTGTGTGTGGCATACCCTGGAGTGCATTATTGCAATTATAAAATGACTTAGTGTATAAATGTTTTTTTTTTCCAACTATAAAACAAATCTACACCCTGAATGTCATTGAAGCATTTTTAATTTGGGTCATGTGACTTGCTTCAATGAATTAAGCGTGTGGATTTTCCAATGCTATTTTATAAAAAAAATCTGAAACTCCATAGAGTAGAAACAAACTAAATAAAAAAATCATGTATACTTTTTTAATCAATGTAGTTTTCATTGAAGTGGAAGAGAAACAATAGCCACAAGATAACTGTGCAGGATAAGAGGAAGAGAGGAAGCGGAAATGGAAGGAAGGCAAAAAAAAGCCACAGGATCCTTGATGAAAAGCAAGTGGACACTAGTCGTTTTTCTGAGGGGAAAGTCCAGAAAGCACTCTCTGACCTGAAACTTGACAAAGCTATGGGGCCTAACGGGGTGCTTCTCAGGGTGTTGAGGAACTTCAGGGAGGCATTGTCTGCTGCACTTCTGACAGTCTCATTCAACAGATCACTGGAGATCAGAGTGGTTCCAGAAGACAGGAGGAGGGCAGGTGTAGTACCACTTCACAAATGTGGTAAAAGGAAAGAGGCTGGCTATTATAGGCCTGTCAGCCTGACATTGGTGGTGGGAAAATAATTGAAATGCTGCTAAAGGAGAAGATTGTGCAATATCTTGAATCCAGCACGTTACAGGATCCGAGGCAGAATGGATTCACAGGAGGGAGGTCATGCCATAAATCTGATAGATTTTTTTGACTGGGTGGCCAGGGCATTAGATCAGGGAGGAGTGGTGGATGTGGCCAACCTAGATTTTAGTAAGATTCCCAGTACCATTCCACATTGAAGACTAGCTAGCTAGCTGAGTAGATTAGAGATGGGTAACAAGGTGGTAAACTGGGTAAAACATTGAAACATAGAAACATAGAAGTTGATGGCAGATAAGGAACTCAAAGCCTATCCAGTCTGCCCATTTCTTTTTCTACCTTATAAATGTGCCATCGGCCTTTGCTCTGTCAGTGGTCTATCTATTCATAGTCATTTGTATTGCTCCCTTATGCCTATCCCTTGCCTGTTTGAAGCCCTGCACTGTATTCATAGCCACCACTTCTTGTGGTAAGCCATTCCATGCATCCACCACCCTTTCTGTGAAAAAGAATGTCCTCACATTCCCCCTTAATCAAGGCAGTATAGCACAGTGGTCTAAGGCTCTGAACTGCAAATCTGGTGACTTCCAGCAGGCCAGACCTGGGTTTGAATCCCACAGCTTCCACTTGCATACTGTGTTACCCTGAACAAGTCACTTAACCTCCTTGTGCTCCCAGGTCGCTCCTGTAAAAAAGCTTTCAGCTTAGTGTGCTATACCTGGTTATACAACTAAATAAAAAAAAATAATCGGCCCCCCTCTAATCTCATGCTGTGTCCTCTTGTCCTGCTATTTTTCTTATATTTAAACATGTTAGACTCTTTCACCTTGTTAATGCCCTTAAGGTGTTTGAATGTCTCGATCATATCGCCTCTCTCCCTCCTTTGCTCAAGGGTATACATATTAAGCTCTGTTAATCTGTCCTCATATGTCTTCTGATGCAGTCCCTGCACCATTTTGCTGTCCTTCTGGACTGCCTCAATTTGGTTAATGTCCTTGTGAAGGTGTGGCCTCCAATACTGCATGCAGTACTCCAGATGGGGCCTAACCAGTGTCTTGTAAAGAGGGCTTTTTACATCCCTCTTACGACTTGTGATGCCGCTACTAATACACCCTAACACCCCCTAGCCTTACCTACTGCTTTAGAGGTCTGCTTGGATGATTTCAGGTCATCAGTGATGATAATGCCCAAGTCTCTTTCTTCCTTTGTGACTGCTAGCAACTCCCTCTCAGCCTATAGGTGGCTTCAGGGTTTCTCTTCCTATGTGCATGATTTTGCACTTTTGCATTAAACTCAGTTGCCACTCTTCTGACCATTTTGCTAGTTTATCCAGATCTCTTCTCATTCTGCCCACCCCATCTGGATCATCTACTCTGTTGCAGATCTTGGTGTCATCTGCAAACAGACAAGCCTTACCCTCTAGTCCATCTGCAAGGTCACTAATGAAGATGTTGAAGAGGACTGGCCCCAGGACTGATCCCTGAGGTACCCCAATTGTGACTTGCATCTCTTCTGACTGTATACCATTTATCACCACTCTCTGTTTTCTACCTGTCAACCAGTTTGCCACCCAGTTGATCAACTTCTGACCCACCCGAGCCTGCGCAGCTTATTTGTCAATCTTCTATGTGGAACATTGTCAAAAGCTTTGCTGAAGTCAAGGTAGGTGACATCAACTGCTCCCCCTTGGTCTACCACTCTGGTTACCCAGTCAAAGAAATCTATGAGATTAGTTTGATAGGACCTTCCTTTTGTAAACTCATGCTGTCTTGGATCCTGTGCCCCTATGGATTCCAGATATTGCACTATCCTTTCCTTAAGGAGTGCCTCCATAATCTTTCCCACTACTGAGGTAAGAATGACTGGTCTGTAGTTCCCCGCCTCCTCCCTGCTACCACTCTTGTGGAGCGGGATCACATGAGCTCTTCTCCAGTCTTCTGGGACCTCTCCTGTGCTCAGAGACTCACTAAACAGTTCTGCTAATGGCTCTGCTAGTTCCACCTTTAGTTCCTTAAGTACCCTGGGATGTATGCCATAAGGTCCCATTGCCTTATCCAACTTGAGCTTAGCAGCTCTGCAGGACCTTTTTGTGAAGGGAGTAGGCTCACCTCCTCCTCCCTGTGTCCATGATGTTGAGCTGTGGGCCCTGCCCTACCTTCTCTTCAGTAAATACTGAGCAAAAGTATCTATTTAGGATAGATGCCTTTACAGGGTCCTCCTCCTCACATGCTCCCTTTTCTCCATTAAGCTTAGCATACTCCTCTGGACTTTCTCCTTTCACTAATGTATCTATAGAAAGTCTTGTCAACTTCTTTTACTGTTCATGCTAGTGTTTCCTCAGTTTGGGACTTTGCCTGCCTTACTGCCTTTCCTGCTTCCCTTAGGGCAGTTTGGTATGCCTCCCTATCTTCATCCCGCTGTGTTCCCTTATATTTCCTGAAGGCCAGCCTTTTGGCTCTGACCTTTTCTGCTACTGTATTTGAGAACCAAAGTGGTTTTCTTCTTCTTTTACACTTCCTTTTCTGTCTAACACAATGGGATGTTGCTTCAAGTATTGCATCCTTAATGCTTGCCCACTTTGCCTGTACCCTCTCACCTATGTTTCTTTTTGCCAGGGCTAGCTTAACTCTGTTGGCCATCTTATCAAAGTCAGCTCCTCTGAAGTCCCATATTTTTGCCTTGGAATGGGATGATTTAGATGTAGTAGTCAAATTGAACCATACCATGTGATGGTCACTGGCCTCCAGGTGACCTTGTACCTGGAGATCTGTGATCCCTTCCTTGTTAGTCAGTACTAGATCTAGGATAGCCCTGTCTCTTGTGGGTTGCTGTACCAGTTGTTTGAGGCCCTCCCCCTGCAGGGAATTCACTATGTGTCTAGTTCTGGCAGATGTTCCTGCTGGTATTGATCAATCTGTATCCGCCATGTTGAAGTATCCCATTATCAGAACCTCCCCTTTAGCTGTCATGTTTTGTATATCTTCTAACAGTAATGTGTCTTTGTCCTCCCCTTGGTCTGGGGGCCTGTAGACAACCCCCAGTTCTTATGGCTGTCCCATTTCCTGTTTCCAGGGTGACCCACAGTTCTTCTGGCTCCTTATGTGTATTCTGAATTTCTGTAGCTTTGATATTTTCATTGACATACAGGGCCACTCCTCCCTTTTGCACCTCGGTCTCTTCTGAACAATACTGATTAAGGGATAGGTGACAGAGGATAGTGGTAAACAGAGTTAACTCCATGGAAGTGAGGCTGACCAGCAGGGCACCTCAGGATTCAGTGCTGGAACCAGTCCTCTTTAATATCTTTCTAAGTGACACTGCAGGGGATCTAAAGGGAAAGTCTACCTCTTTACAAATGATACCAAGATCTGCAATAGGGAAGACACTCCAGAAGGGTGCAAAGGATGAGCAGAGATCTGAGAAAACTGGAGTAGTGGTTGAGGGTATGGTAGCTTGGCTTTAATGTAAAAAAGTGCAAAATAATGCCCTTAGGCACAGGGACCCAAGGGTGGAATATAAAATGAGTGGTATGTTACTGACAATGAACAAGCAGGAAAGAGACCTGGGGGTAATTATTTCAGGTTACCTAAAGGTGGCCAGGCAGTGTGACAAGGCAGTCAGGAGGGCTAGTGGAATGCTGGGGTGTATAGGAAGGGGTATCACCAGCAGAAAAAGGGAGATGGTGTTGCCCCTGTATAGATCACTAATAAGATTTATTTTATTTATTTAGCTAACTATATTGTCTATTGTCTATATGTGCACTAATTCCACCCCTGTACAAGTTCTGTTGATTCCTATTATATGTATGTCAAAATTCTAATGTGCACTAGGATTGGTACCCAATTGTGTACTGATCAGATTGTAACCATTAATGGTCAGCACACCTAATTCTGTATGTGAAATGTGTGTACTATGTAACTACATCCAGGTCACCCCTGAAAAAGGGACCTTCGGTTCTCAGCGAGCCTACCCAGTTATCAAAATTGAATACATTAATAAAAATGTATGACTTTGAGAACCAAGTAGGTGCACTGGTCCAGGGGACTGTTTTCAGTCATGACCTGGGCCAAGAGGCAAGAGGAACATAATACATGATATCCCCAAGTTAATACAACACAGAACAAGGCAGAGGTGGGTGGTCAAGTACACCGGAATTGCAATAGAACTACAATGCAGTAGGATAGATTGAGTGCACCAGTTGTTACAAGGAAATAATACAACATATGTAAGGAAAATCAGCACAAGGCAGATGGTAAGGCACAGAATTACAGCATTAGGCTGAACCCAGCTAACCTCACCCTCCAGCCCCAGTGCAGTTCACTAGCTACCAAAAGATGGTAGTGATGAAGGGTGGAGAAGAGTAGGGTAATTTTAGGGTAGTCAAGAAGGCAGGGGCGAATCGCTTGAGTGCACAGTTACAGCAGTGTTTGGTAAGTAGCCAGGATCTGAGGTTTTGTTTGAAGGCAATATGGATGTGGGAGGATCTAAGGGGCACAGGAAGAAAGTTCCAGAAAGTGGGGGCAGCAATCGATAGGGCATTCCCTCCCATTTTTGTCATGGTGCGTAGCACCTCAAGAGATGGAACAGCAGAGGAGTGGAAGCACCTGGGCGGGGTAGGGAGCTTACAGAGGCTGGAGAGAGGCGAAACATCCTTGTGTCTTAGGGTGGCATCCACAAAGCAGACTAGGGTAAATTCAAAGTGGCCCTGTAGAGAGAACCAGCTGAGGGAGCTGTAAAGTTCACAGTGATGTGTGGAGAAAGAGGCAGACAGTGCAAAGCTACAAGCGCTATTGTAGGCCGACTAGAGTCTGGTCCTGAGGGTGACAGAGACATGAGAGTAATTGAGGTAACAGTAGCCCAGTATAGGGAGAAGGTTTCCTCTGACTATAGACAGAGCCCCTACTTTTCTGTGTCACAGTGGGACCAAGTTCTGCGGCAAGACTACCATTTGCCACAGAACTTCTGCGACGGTGGTTTGTAATTTCTACGGAAGTTCTGCGGCACTAACAAACCACCACATCACAGTGTCAGCTTGTCATCCTGACTTCACTTTCATGGCAGTGGTTATAGCAATCAGGATTGTGGAAAGCACAGTAACACTAGTTCAAAAAATAACAGACATAAAAATAATTTTATGCCTAAAAAAGCAAAACAAATGTTTCTCCCTTAAGGTCCTAGCCTGTTGCATAAATGACATCATTCTTTTGGCTTTTGACTTATCCACCAGGTACCTATCTGCAAGCGACTGGGTGCAACTGACAAGCTACAACAAGGATAAATGGGCATATCATCCTCTATTACTAACAACCTCCTTGCTCTGGGTCCCTAGACGCCTGCACTGGTCCAAGCCGCATAAGCCTCAGAAGTGTAATTCTACTGACTAAGAAGTACAGCAACTGTCTCTTAAACTCCTACTCCTCCTCCTCTTGATATCAGGAAGTGTCCACTTAAATCCTGGCCCTGTCTCCTACAGTACAACAAAGCCTGCCAAAATGGAGGGGGGGCTCAAAATTGCTACCTTAAACATCTGCAGTCTCATCCCAAAACTGGCCTCCCTTCAAATCTTTGCCAGCCAGCACAACCCGGATATCCTTGCCATCGTCAAAACTTGGCTGACACCTAATACTCCAGATCATGCCATCTCTATACAAGGCTACAAGATATTCAGGCTGGATAGGACCTCGAAAGAGGGTGGTGGGTGTGCAATCTACATAAAGGACTACCTCACCTGTCTCCCTGGTTCTTACCCCACCACAGAAACCTCAGTGCAACTCCTCCCTATCAAGATACTACTTGGTGCCCAAAACAAAGTCCTCACGATTGCTGCTGTCTATATCCCACCAAAAGATCCTGATTCCGGCCTACAGGCTGTCCTCGAGTTCATAAATACACAACCTTCTGACATAGAACTCCTTCTCCTTGGGGACTTTAATATAAATTGGCTTGCTCCTGATGCAGGGTCAAACAAAGATGCTATCCTAGCAGCAAATTTAACACAAGTGGTAAGCTCCCCTACCAGGAAAAACTACAAATCAGGGACCAGCACCCTCATTGACTGGATCCTTACCAGCCACCCTACCCATATAACCAATGTAAGTGTTCTCCTGACTCAGCTCAGTGATCACTCTCAATAATATGTACCTGGACAAATAAGTTTCGTAAGCTGCCTCCAAAACCATCTATAGCAGAGTCCTACCTTATGGCAACCTTATTCATCTCAAGACCTGTCTTAGGCAGGTAGACTGGTTCTTGATTTACAAAACTCAAGATGTTGACCTAGCCCTTGATTACTTTATTTCTACTTTCAACACTGCCTGTGACACCTATGCACCAGTAAAAAAGTGCAAAATCAAAGCACTCACAAATCCCTGGCTCACGGTGAAGCTATTGGCACAACTCAAAAGTAGGATCGCCTGGGCCACTGCAAGAGCTACTGGCACTCTGTTGGACATTCAAAAGTATAAACTGGCTCGTAACCACTGTACTAAACAGATCTGCTTGATGAAGAGCTCCTACTTCAGGAATGCCCTCTCAACTCCTGGGGCAGAGGAAATCCTTCTGGGACAACATAAAAGAATATCATGGGTCAGCAGTCCAAATCCTCTCCTACAATAATGAATGTGGATGGAACCACTACATTAGACCCAGAGATCACTGCAAACACCCTAAATGATACCTTCACGGACCTTAGTGGTGTCCTCTCATCTGATTTCTTCACTGATGCTGACCCTCAATTTCTACTTCTGCTGCTCTCCAACCAAACCACCCTTCCATTTCAAACTAGTAAAGGCACATGAAGTCTATAAATATGTAAAGAGGGCCATTTCTAAGTCCCGAGCAAGCAGCGACACTATTGACCTTAAACTTCTGTCCCTCACTCTGGAGGAAGTACTGCTCCCCCTCACAAAAATTTTCAATCTCTCCTTCTGCTACAGCCAATTCCCTATGAAATGGAAGGCTGCAATTGTCACTCCGGTGCACAAAAATGGTGATAAGTCACTGCCTGCAACTATCGCCCGATATCAATACTACCATCTCTCTCTCTAAGGCCCTTGAATGCTTGGTGGCAGACCAACTTTCAGACTACCTGGAAAAGCACAACATCCTATGCGCTCAGCAGCATGGATTTAGGAAAGGGCACAGCACATCGACTGCCCTACTTGAATTCTCAGGAGCAATCCACAATGCCATGGACAAAGGAAACCTAACTGGAGCAGTCTACATTGACTTAACCAAGGCATTTGATACAGTTCACCATGGCCTACTTATCAAACAACTACTATCCCTAGGGCTCTCGCAGGGTCCTGGTGACTGGGTAAAAAATTACCTTGCTCAGTGCTCTCAATCTGTGAAAGTAGCTGGAGTTCTCTCAGACTCAAAACTGGTTCACTCAGTAGTTCCCCAGGGATCCATCCTGGGCCCCCTCCTTTTCAACCTTTTCCTAAACTCCCGCCCCAAATCCTGCCCTGAACAAATAATCCTCTATGCCGACGATGCCGTGATTCTTGCCACTCATAAAGATCCGAACCTCTTATGCCTCAACCTTCAGCATGCTTTTTCCAAAGTTGAGATGTGGTTCCTTGAACATAAGCTGGTTCTAAACCACAAAAAAACTAAATCCATGCTCTTCTCTAACCCGCAAAACAAGAAACGGCAAGTCCCACTCACCATTAATACATACCTAGGAAATACCCTTGAACAAGTGCCAATTTTCAAATATCTTGGAATCAACTTTGATCAAGGCCTAACCTTTGCAACTCACATTGATAGTACAGCAAAAACTATTAATCAGCTAATTGGGATTCTGTATCGGAACCGACAGGTTCTTACCCATTCTGCACTGAGGATTGCCATGCAATCCTCTATCATCTCAGTCGTTGATTATGGCTTAGTTATATACGGAACTGCCACTACTACAGCACTTAGTCGCATTACAACATCCCTAAATAAGGCCTGTTGGTTGCTCACTGGTGCACACCGACGTACCCACACATGTGAACTCTATGCTGACTCAGGTTGGTTGCAACTCTCAAACCGGATAAAGTACCTTACCTGCCTGATGGTGAAAAAATCCACTCTGGGCCTCACTCCACCCTGTATCCAAGACCTGTTATGCCCGAGCGCTAGCACCTGTTTCACCAGAAGATCAGAACACCAGCCTCTCCAAGTCCCCCGATACCGGACTTCTCAGAGACAAAGATCATTTGCTTATGTGCCCCAGCTGGCTAAATGCCCTCAGCACTCATATTACTGCCTCCACCTCTCTAGGTATTTTCAAATCAAGGCTTTTCTCACCTTGCCACCTCCAGCTCCTGTGACTGCCCTGATTAAACCTCCTACTTTCTCACTACCCACCCTGTCCCGTTATTTGACAAAGACATGTTTGGGAAACCTTTTCTCCTGCTATTGTCTGCTCCCCACACCTTTCACTTACCCTCTCTGTTCTGGACTTTTTCCCTATTTGTTTCTCCTAATCTGGCATGACCTCTTTCTTGTAATAATAATGTGATTATTGATATCTCATGTCCTTTTGCACAAATGATTTGATATGTATTTGTATATGTTTCTTGCTCTTGACACAACACAAATTGTTGTGTTATCTATGTAACCTTTTGTACTGTACCTAATTGACGTGGAACCTTTGTAAAAGAGCCTCTGGCTCAAAGGTAGTAATTCCTAGAACAATAAACTAAACTAAACATATGCAGAGGGGATCTTATGTGATAAATAAGGTATTTCTATATGCATGCTATCTATCCCACTAATGAAGTTTACACTGTCTATCACTTATATATTTGTATATGTTTTCTACACCACTCATGAGGTTCCCACTGTGTATCACTTGTATATTTATATGCAATCTGTAACATACATAGAAATATGCGTGTGTGTGTGTGTGTGTGTAAGAGAGACAGAGATACTGTACGTGTGTGTGTGTGTATGTGTGTGTGTGTATATATATATATATATATATATAAATATACATATATATTTTTTTTCATTTCCATGAACTTGCTTCCTCATTCATACAGGTCCCATTGGAAATGGAATAGAGGAGTTATTGCAAAACTCATTCTTCATGTTAACCTTCTTTCCCTGACACACTGCATAACACCATCAGGCCATGACAAGCATCTGAACCAATTGTGAGATACAGATCTCCGGCCCATGACAATGTGTCCACCATGTGACAGAACACTGCACCATACCTTCCCAGTCTCCGAGCAGTGATGTGTTCCACCAATACTTGTGCTGCCCAGCCAGCAGCCAGAGCTAATCTCTGAATCTGAGTTGCCGGCACGGAAACACAGCATGCTACCCTCTGGCCCAACAGTTGTTCCTGCACACAACATTTCTCAATAACTTTTAGGTGATTCTATCAACCAATGATAATATGTAATCAATAACCCTGGCAAAAATGCGTACAGTGCAATTATTTATTTAACAGGTCTATTCTTTCAACAGGTCTACACATTATTATAGTTCACTTTTCTGGGCATAATTACTTTATTTTTCTTAAAAATTTAGACAGTTAAATTCATTTTACCAGTTATTCATTTCAGATAGCATCTCTACCCCTTAAAGGCACAAATAGGTTTGTACAAAGTGAGGTATGGACTTAACAGGTCTATGCTATTGACAAGGTTTTGTGTAAGTTGGCCATAGTGCAACAATGTAAGACTGAAAATTGTATTAGGCTGTAGTGCAGGTTGAGCAAATATCACCATGCATGATATGCTGTGCCACCGTCCCTGGCAGTGGGAGCTGTGGTAGATAAGTGATTGTTCATTTCTGCTGCAGGATGCAGCCATTTCATTAGCTAATGTATGATGTTATAGCAATGATAACATCACATTCTGAATATATAGGGGGGGTTTGGATATAAAAAGAGGGAAAGGGAACCAGATTCTATGTATAAACAGAAATATTAATAAAAAATCACCAAGATGAGTGAATTCTGTGGCACCGCAGAAGTTCTGCGGTAGATTGTAAATTCTGCGCAAAATTCTGCAGCTGCAGAATTCTAGGGGGCCTTGACTACAGATAAGTGGGCCTCATTAGACAGGTATGGCATTATGCAGTAAGCAGCCCCAAGTTTCTGGTTTGTCTTGTGAATAACAGTGATGATATGGTCTGTGAAGTAAAGAGTGGGGACTAGAGTGATCCCCAGATATTTAAAAGAGGAGAAATTTTCTAGGGGAGGACTGTTGATCAAGAGGATAAGAAGGGGTGAATTGTCAGTGGTGGATTTGGTTAGGAGTGGCCTAGATGCAAAAAGCATGGCCTTGGTTTTTTGGCATTAACAAGTAGTCAGTTGGAGGAGAACCAGCTATGGGCAGCACTGTAATTCTGGGTAGGCCCCGAGGATATTCAAGGAAGGGATTTATCACTGTGGAAGATGACTAGGTCATCCATGTAAAGGAGAGTGTTGCAGTTGAGGCAGTCAGAGGGGAGAGTTGATGAAGATAGAGAAGAGCAGGGGGTACAGGATTGACCCTTAGGGAACTCCAGTGGATACAGACATGGCAGGAAAAGTGGGTGAGCTGACACAGACTGATTGGGAGTGGTTAGAGAGGTAGCACTGAAACCATTTTGTGGTATCCTCAGAGCAGCCAATAGATTGCAGTTTAGAGAGGAGGAGGATGTGGTTTACCTGATCAAAGGCTTTTGACTGGTCAACAAAGACTGTACCTGTAGCACAGCCTCGATCCATGTTGGAGAGGGTGTGATTGGTGAACAAAGCCAGTGCCATTGTGGTACTACAGTGCTTACAGAAGTTGTGCTGCTGGGCACATAGGAGGTTGTGTTCATTTAGATATATGGATAGCTGGTGGTGGATAACCTTTTCAAGGAGTTTGCTAAGTTGGAGGAGAATAGATATCGGCCAGTAGTTATTGGGTGAGTGGGGTTCCCCCGCTTTGAAGATAGAAACCACCTGAGCAGAATTCTACGCAAGAAGCATGGACGAGGTGGGCAGGGCAAGGTTAAATATAAAGGTAAGTGGCCTGGAAATTACTGGGGAGACTAGTTTTAGAAAAACAGGGGAGAGGCCATCAGCATCAGGGCTGCTTCAGCTGGGTAGACTCCAGAGAAGATTAAAGGTGCCCCTGTGGGAAATAGTATTAAAGTAGAACGGTGGGTGAAGGTGGAGAGAGAGAAGAGAGAGGAGGGGGCTGGGGGGCAATGTTGGATCTGGGGCAGGGGTAGATTAGCAGGGTGAGAGGTGGGAGGGGGGAGAGTAGGGCCTATAGGGGGAAAGGGGGGTGGGGTGAGGTGAGAGGGTACATGGCCCAGGTTGAGGTGGTTACTCTGTGGTAGTTTGCTGAAAAGGGATGTTAGGTCTGTGAATTGGGAGCTGAGTGCTTTGGCCACATTGGCGGGGTTGGTGAGTAGTCCAGAGGGAGAATTTAGGTGAATGTTAGGGCTACTTGTGCATGGGTGCAGTAGGGAGCCTATTGCATCTCAGAATTTTCTTGGGTTGCTGAGGCTGTCCATTTGTATCTTGAGGTGATAGTTCTGATTTAGGGATCTGGCCATGAGTTTACAATGGTTTCCCAGGTGGTGGTATTCATTCCACAGGGTAAGGAAGGAGTTCAGTTTGTTGGCTGCCCACTTACAGCCCTTCTCCTTTATGAGGGTGAGGAGTTCAGGGGTTAACCAGTGCATGCACCCACCTCTCCTGGTGGTGATTGAGAAGTGTCAGTCCTGTAAACCTAGGCTAGTACTTATAAAGTAGTCAACCACAGCATTCATGTCAGTGTGGGCATACAGGTCCCACCAGTTGATGGCATTAATGTCCTCATGGAGGAGGGATAGGTCAGGGCAGTTAAAGTTACAAAAAGTGAAGTATTTGGGGGGGTGGGAGGTCTTAGAATACCAGATGGCAAAGGTAAGGGAGTGATCACTCAGGGAATTGGATTGGGTGCCTGCCTGGGTGATTCTGTCCTCTCTGTTGGTAACTATCCAGTTAGTGAGGGACTGGGAGGAGGTGTGAGTGTTGACGTGGGTGGGAAGGGTGACAATTGGAAAAGGTTATGCAGTTTTAGCATATTTGCATAGTCTGTTTCATGGGTGTCTTGCCAGTTAAGGTTGAGGTCTCTGAGAATGATGGTATCCCTAGTGGGAGCGAGAGAGACCCATATCCATTAAGTAGGATTTGGAGTCCAGCTACACCCCCCCACCGTGGGTTGTAACAGCTACCCAAGTAGAGCTTCAGTGTTAATTTGGAAATGATCCAGTCGCTATGGGAGCTGTGGTCAAAGCATAGATGGGGGAAGTGGGGAGAGGTTCTTTGATATACATGGCAGCACCGCCTCCCTGTTTTTTGCCTGGCCTGTCTTTGCACAGCAGGGTGTAACCGGCCAGTTGGAACAAACAGTCAGAATGCCATTACTTCAGCCAGGGCTCTGTGAGGCACATGACGTGTAGGTTGTAAAGTGAGACCCAGGCCACAAGGTCTGTGAATTTTGCAGGAGACTGCACACATTAATGTGTGGCATTCTCATACCAGGTGGGTGGATCCAGGTGGCACTGGTGGAAGTGATTGGCACATTAGTGGGGCCTGAGTTGGGTTTGATGTTCCCACCCAGGAGCAGCAGGGAGAGCAGGAGGAGTTGTGGTTCATGGAAGAATTAGGAATGGAGAGGGAGAATAGATGGAATCCAAGTTGGCAGCAATCAGAATGTGAGAGAAAGGCCAGAGTGAGTGGGCTGTGTGTGTTATTTTCCCACCTGAGCAGAGACAGGAGGGAGAAACATGGATGAAGGGCTTTGGAGAAGTACAGGAGATCACCTTGTTCAAGGGATAGTACTTGGGCACAACAGTCAGTAATTAGTAGTGTGCCTAGAAGTGTGGCAGTCATGAGGAGAAGTAAAGGGTAATTCATGATGAGAGCAAGGTGCAGCACTGGGAAGCAAGGGGAAGGTGGTCATAAACCTAGGGGCTGAGACAGCACAGCTGGGTAAGAAGAAAGGACCATGGGAAGTGGGTTAGGATGGGAGAGGGTGATAGCAACAAGGAGTGTACAATCACTGAGTGCACGACAGGGTAGGTGAGTGAGTAGTTTTGCTTTACAGATATCAGTGCTAGAGACTGTTGTTGTAGACCACCTCAAGTGGTGGATGGGTATAAAGTGCAAAAGAAACTGGACACTTAATAATTCACAACTCGACAGATCATGTGACTACAAAAGGCTATAAAGCAAATCAGTTGAGAAGGACTGGCGGGAAGGGGTGGGTGGAGCTGGTGCAAAGTGCCAGTGGGGAGCAGTATCACAGCTAAATTCCTGCCAAGTCTAAGGAACAGGCAAAATTTAGTGGCAGGCAGGCCAATGGCTCAGGCTCATAGAAAGTTCCAAATCTGAAAGTTATGCTGCTTTGATAGAGACTGTACCTTAGGTGGTGCAGGCAGCAGGGAGTTAAAGCGAGCAGTGGTGGAGAGAAGATGCCACCTTGAGTACTGTGTCCAGTTCTGGAGACACATCTCAGGAAAGACATGGAGTGGAGACAGTCCAGAGGAAGGCAACTAAAATGGTGCAGGGTCTGCATCTAAAGCCATATGAGGAGAGTTAAAGGACCTCAAAATGTACATCCTGGATGAGAGGAGGGAGAGGGGGAATATGATAGAGACTTTTAAATTCTTCAAGTGGTAAACAAGGTGCAAGAGGGAAGTTTTTTTCTGAAAATGTTCTGTAGAACAAAGAAACATGCTATGAAGCTGGAAGGGGATATATCTGGAGAGATGTGAGGTGAGCCGGCCTGGTAGGGCAGAGGGCTGAGACATTATTCCTTACCTCGTGCTACACTGGTGACCCAGGTTTGGGAACAATCTCGGGTTGTTGGGGTGCCGTCACGGGGGGGGGTGGTAGCAGGATCAAGCAGCCTAATGACAGCTCTTCTCTCCCGAGGATATCGTCACCCCCCCCGTAGTTCCACTGCCACTGGGTGGAGGTCTAGTGGCCATGAAGGTGGGAGGGGCGGCAAGTCATGAGGGTGTCTCCAACCATGTCATGCATGTGCCTCCACATGCGCAGGCATGTGACAGAGAAAGGGGATGGGTGAAAACCAGGGGCACAAAAATACCCCCCCCCAAAAAAAAGAGAGATGTGAGGTAGTACTTCTTCACAGAGAGTGGTAGATTCCTGCATCAGCCTTCCAGAAGAGGTGGTAGAGTGTAAACAATGGCAGAAATCAAAAGCATAGGATTGGCACAAGCGAATCATAGGGGTAAGTGGGGGGTAGAGACAGCACTGTAGATCAAGTGGGTCTACAGAGAAAATGAAGGTTAAAAAAAAAAAGAATAATATGGGCAGACTTGGTGGGCCAAGCAGCCCTCATCTGCTGTCACCTTCTATGTTTCTGTAACCCGTGATGGAGGCATATTCAGAAGAGGCGAGCAGCAAGAGCTGTAGATCAAGTAAGGTCTGTGGCAAGATTGAAGGTATGACAAAATGGGCAGACTGGGTGAGACAAGTGGTTCTTATCTACAATCAGAGTCTATGTTTCTAAAGAGAGGAAACCGGTCCCCTTTATAACATACAAGAAGAAATTGAGATTCGGTAGAACTGTATTCACCTGTACTAGACCTTTCATTGAACATCCCAACCTGATTGAGTCGGGGGATTTCAGTGTATTGGCTGATGAAGAAAATTCACATTTTGCTTTTCAGTTTCGCTGGCTGATGAATTCACTGGGACTCACAGGTAGTTTCCTCTGCAACCCACAAACCTGGCCACACCTCAGACCTCATTGTCTCTCTGGGACTGTACAGCTGGGGTATCAGGGTGAATCCAATGAACTGATTGAAGCACCACTCTATACAATTTGTTGTAGGGTCTTCCCAGAAAATTATTTCCCCCACAAAGATGACCCAGAACTACCTAAAATGGAAGCTGGTGCCAGAGAAGCTCAAGGCAGTGTTGCATGTTGTATGAAGGCGCAGCTGTGGCCATCAATGGTTATAATAGAGGAATAACGCATAGCAGTGCATGTATCATGCTTGGATAATGTCACGCCTCGAGTGTTTGGGCATGAGGACACAGGCTGACTGCATTCAACATCCAAGAAGTGACAATATCCCAGCATGACACACACCCTGGTGTGCATTATTCCTATTATACAATGGCCAATTTGCACAGCAAACAAAAAAAGATGAAAAACTACATTTAATAGAAGATTTCTTTTCATTTTTCTGAATGCATAGGGATACTTTATAAAAAATCATGCTTATTTATTGTTTCAGCCAGTAGGTGAAGCTGTTGTGTGTTTTGTGTTGCTCTGCACTCACCATAGCAACCTTTGTCAGTGCTGCTACTCTTTGTTCATGTGTCCTTTTCCCTTAGTATTTATGTCTTGTTTTGTCTGAGGGTTTTGAGTTTCTGTTGCTGTTTCACAGATTTGCTATTTCTACTGCTGTTTCTGCATCAGAGATCGCCGCCCGTTCACCCTCTCCCGCATTATGACCCCCCCACCTGCTACCTTCAGGATATGTGGAGAATAAGAGGAAAGATCCTAGGGAGGTGGTAGGAATAATTTCTTTTTACTTTTTGCACTTCGTGGGGTTTTAAAGAAAACAACAGAGGAAGACGAGCGTGCAAGCAGGAGCTGCACAGTGACTGTTTGAAGGCCTGGTTTGTCACTTGCTCGCTGGATGTGCTCAGTCCATGAACCCAATTCAGTCATAATAATGGGTTTCTCTTGTTTTTTTTAAAGAGAGGAAGGAATTTGGGAGGATTTTGGAAATGTGTGAGGATTGCAGGTGTGATTTTCAGTGGTTTTTGTGTTGTGGGAGGAAGGAATTTACAGTGCTGCTAAGCCAATCAGAAATAGCTTCACTTTGGAGTGATTTCCAGATGCTGTTTGAGCCCTGAGCTGGGACTACTGATCACGATGTCAGCTTTTATGTTTTAAATTAGCTATTTTAGAAAAATAAGGGGAGCAATACAAAATGTAATGATCTGCACAGATAACTTGACAGTGGGAGGGCTATGTGACTGGGCGGGATTTCAGAGAGAGACAACTGACGCCGATCACAGTGACGGTTTCTTGGACATGGGCTGTGGAGTGTAATATGATCATTTGTGTGCTGGGACTAGATCTGTGATATTATGCTGGGATAACATCACTGGTCCAGCCCCAGATGGATCAATTGGAGGACAGCATCCTTTCTTACCATTGTATAACAGTATCATAGTAATGTGTCAGAAGAAAAGGACCATCCTGACCCATCCAGTCTGCCCATCCCCCCTCCCCTACTTGTCACTGGTGCACAAGAAGCCTATCCTCTATTCTCTATCCAACCCCATATGTCTGTCCCATGCTCTCTTGAATCCTTCCACTGTTTCGACATCTAACACCTCCTAAGGTAATCTGTTCCACGGTTTAACCATCCTTTCAGTGAAATAACAGCCCATTACATTGCCTTTAAATCTTCTTCTTTCCCATTTTAAAGTATGACCTCTTGTTTTAACTCTAACTTTCCTTTCAAATTGACTTCCTTCCCTTACTTTTTTTATCCCCTTCATGTACTTGACCGTCTCTATCATGTCCTCTCTCTCTCTCTTCTAAACTCCAGCAGCTACCGATTTAATTCTCTGAATCTTGTCTCACATGGTTTCCCTTGCATACCCTGCATCATCTTTGTTGCCCTTCTCTGAACTTTTTCTATTACATCTATGTCCTTTCTTAAATGAGGCCTCCAGAATTGTACCTTCTACTCCACGTGCGGTCTAACCAGGGTCTTACATAATGAAATCAGCACCTACCTCTTCCTACTAGTTATGCCCCTTCCTATGCATGCTATCATTCTATTAGCTTTGCCAACCACCTTACTACATTGATCCCTTACCCTAAGGTTGTTTGATATTATAGTCCCCAGATCCCTCTCCTGTTCTGTTTACTTTATCTGCTCTGCCCCAATGAGTACTTGGCCAGTCAATTGTTATGCCCTATATGCATCACTGCACAGTTCTTTGTATTGAACTTCAGCTGCCATGCTTCTGACCATTTCTGTAGTATATTCAAATTCCTCCTCATGGCCTCAACCCCCTCCTTCAATGTTGACCCTATTCCATAACTTTGCATCTCTGCAAACAGGCAAATTTTCCCTTCAATTCCCACTGATACAGTATTTCACTAATATATATGTTAAAAATAATTGGTCATGGTACAGATGCTTGAGGAACCCCACTCATAACCTTCCATACCCCAGAATGTACACTATTTACTACCACCCTCTGACTTCTATCCTTCAGTCAGTTTTCCACCCATCTAGTTTTTTTCTGTCTCACACCCAGGCTCTCTGTCTTATTTACCAGCCTGCAGTGAGGGACAGAGTCAAAGACCTTACAGAAGTCCAGGTAGGCAACATCAACTGCCCCTCCTCAATCAACCACCTTCATTACCCATCAATAAATTCTATCAGATTTGTTTAGCAAGATCTCCCACTAGTGAATCTATGTTGCTTTTCATCTAATAGTTTGTTGTTCGTTAACTATTTTACTACTCTTTCCTTTATTAGCACCTCCAACACCTTGGCCAATAATGATGTGAGGCTGACAGGTCTGTAATTCCCTGCCTCCTCATTGCAGCATCCCTTGAGCAGTGGTACTACATCTGCTGTCCTCCAGTCACTTACAACACACCCTTTTTCTATGGACAAGTTAACTAACTTCACTAAATGTGTTGCAAACTCATCCCTCAGCTCTCTAAGAACCCTTAGATGTAAACCATCTGGCCCCATTACTTTGTCTTCCTTAACTTTCCAAATTCTTCATTAACACTTTTCTCACTTAATGGGCTTTGATCTGCCCCACATTCATCATGTCCTTTCTTCTTTAACTTCAGCCCCTTTTCATCCCCTTACACTCTCTAGTTGTGGTTTTCATCTGATATCTTTAGAGGGTTGCACTGGTTGCACCTTATAATAGCTTGAAGCGTAAAACCTCATTTGGAGAACCTTATTAGTCTCAGTTTATTTCATTTGCTTCTTCGTGATGTCGTTAGATGCAACCCCTAATTTGTTTTTTTCACAAACAGCTGAGAGGAACCAGGGGCCATTTGACTACATGAAAGCTGTTAATAATACAGCAAGAACTGATGGAGAACAAACTTTATATAAAGCATTTAAAGACTTAGAACAAAATCACACACCAGTGGAGAAGGGCACACTGGAGTACAGTTAATATGGAGGCAAAAGTGGCAGTTAATAGAATTCCTCGTGGACTTAGACTGATAAGAAATCCAGGTTGTGGACAAGATAAGGAGGAATTTTTAAAAGCATGAGAAAACATATTAATTGAAGCAAGTTTTCAAATGAATAGGCTTGATTATTAAATATAGCAAAGAAAAATAAACAAGCCTAAAGGAAGAAATCAGATTAAAAGAAAGAGAAGTGCTTAAGTTTCAATTGCATCCAGATTTTGTACTCAACAACCAGAGACTCAAAGATTCAATTTTTAAATTGGACAATGAATTAAAAACAGACTAAATTCGTAAGAGATAAAAATTACTATAAACTTTGCATATTTTCTGTTGGAAGAAAAACCCTAAGGGTATGTTAAAGAATAGAACAAGAGACATCAGTTTTAACTTTAGCAGTGCTAGTGAATCTGAAAATGAAGAAAGCATTGTACAGAACCATTTTCAGCAGGCTCAACAGGAAGCAGCTCCACCGGACCAGGTACGAAGGAGCCCCAGGCTAGTGGGAACAGGAAGAGAAATGGACAATGGAGACTGAAGAGAACACGAAGAAGGACACGAAGGGGCAGGTGAAGTAAGATGACGTGGATAAGGACGCCAGAACTGTTTCAGATGGCAGAATTGGAGGAGGGGGAGGCGATGGTAGCAAATGAAGTAATGGAAGACATTCAGGTACTAAATCTCTCTGCCTTTGAGTTAACAAATGCTGAGCTGACTGTTCTAAGTAAAGGGCTCAGTTTTGCTCCTACAACTTCGGCAAACAAAGTGCAGACTTTGATAGATTTGAATATTTTATTTAGAAAGTTTAGCTTAAAATCCTTTTTAGGTAACAAAACTGAGACTGTATTGCAAGAAAATGAGATGACAAATGCTGCAGGTATCTCATATCCATGGTTTGCACCAAAATAAACTTTTAATCCCCCTCCGAGTGCTGCTATAAAGGTTTTTAAGCAGCTTTTGGAAAAAGATGTTGATGAGTTGTTTGAAAACTTGCCGAAGGTGGGATTTTCTAATATCACAGCAGCAGAGGAAGCTGTAATTGTGACTTTACAGCAAAATTAAAACATTGAAATTAAAAAGCAGACAAAGGAGGGTGTGTGTTTGTTTTAAACAAACAGGACTATCTTAATGAAGCTGAGAGGAGGTTAAATGATGGAAATTTCTGTGTAAAGTTAACAAATGACCCTACATATGAATACAAAACTACAACTGATGAATTTGTGAAAGAAAGTTGTAAAAAAAGGTGATATTGATTTGCAGACATAAACATTTTTGATTACGGATGACCCGGTAAGGGCAACATTTTATCTGCTACCCAAGGTACATAAATCTCTGGAGAACCTGCCGGGCCATCCTATAATCAGTAGTATTGGGTCATTAACAGAAAGCCTTTCACAATATTTAGATGCATATATGCAACCATTTGTAAATGAGCCACCTTCCTTTGTACAAGATACTAGCAATGTGCTGAGAATTTTTAGAAACATGGTATTGAAACAGGAACGTATTTTGGTTACCATGGATGTAGAATCATTGTATTCAAAAGTTCCCCATGAGGGAGCACTGGAAGCATGGGCCTATTTCTTTATAGAGAGAACAAATATAAACCGAGTACAGAATTTTTAGTTAAAATGTTAGAGATGGTTCTTAAAGACAATGTCTTTCTATTTAATAAACATATATTTTTACAAATTAAAGCAACTGCAATGGGCACAGCTTGCGTGCTATCAGTGGCAAATTTGTATATGGGGGTATGGAAGAACCAGTATGTTCTAAAGGAAGAATTTAACCCTTTTTTGTTGAAAATTGCCCTATGGAAGAGATACATAGATTATTTGTTTTTTATTTGGGAGGGGGATGAGGTAGAGCTGGACGATTTTAAAAAGATTTGGAGGGAACAAATCTGAACCTCAGGTTTTCGTATAGTGCATCGAAAGAACAGGTCTGTTTTCTAGATTTTAAAGTGATTAAAGTAGAGAATAAAATTATAACAGACATATATAGAAAACCAACGGATGGGAATACACATTTAAGGGTGGAGAGTGGTCACCCTAAACATGTGACAAAAAATCTGCCCAAAGGACAGTCTCTAAGAATTAAAAGAAACTGTGGAAATAATCAGATGTTTGAAGAATGTGCAGAAAAGTTATGTGAACGGCTGAAACAAAGAGGTCATAGCTCTAGAAATATAGAAGAAGGATATCAATAAGTAGTAGAGGTAAACAGAGAAGATATTTTAGAAAAAAGAAATAAGGAGAATACCATTAATACTCTGAGGAGATTAAATGTGGTGTTACCATATTCGGCCCATTCATATGAAGGTGAGAATATTGTAAAAAACATTGACATGTCCTTACATGTGATCCAGGTTTAGAGGACCATGTTCTAATCCCACCATGCATGGCACATAAGAGGGCTCCTACTTTGGGGGATAAATTATGCCACAGTCATTTTGTAAATCATGTGGAGAGAATAGAGAAGGGAAATAGAAACAAAAATCTACAATGTTTTCCTTGTAGAAATTGTAATTGTTGTGCCCATATACTATAAGGAAAAAGTTTTGTCAATCAAAATGCAGGATGTAGTTCTGAAATTAGACAGTTGGTAACATGTGACTCTATGGGCATTATTTATTTTGCCACATGTAAATGTGGGGTATTCTATGTAGGAAACACTATTAGAAGTTTTAAAATTAGAGTGAAAGAACACATCAGAGCAATAGAAAAAAAGAGATATGATATATGCTAGAGCTGCACATGTTGTGAATTCCAATAATGTTCTAGAACATGGATTTAGTTTCATAGGAATAGATAAAGTTAGCCAAAGGCCAAGAGGGGGACAGTTTAATGATTTGTTACTCTCTAGGAAAGCATTTTGGATAATCAGCTTGAATGCAACAAAGAAACAAGGTTTAAATGCTGGTTTCAAATTGAAGCCTTTTCTTAAGAAAAGAAGAGGCATATGTACAAATACCAGGTAATAGAAACCATACTATGTATTGTCATAACTGACATATACGTAGAATTATTCAGATAGTATGGAACTAGCTATTTATACAAAAATGTACGATGTGTATGTAATGTTTTATGGGATGACCCTTTGTATTTAAGTGATTAGTGTTCACACAGGTCATGTATTGTTATGCTGCTATTAGGTGTGTGTGGTAAGTTTGTATTAAGGGGTTGAATGACATTGAGGGTTTTTTAATGAATGTGGTTATGTAGTGTTCATTATGTGATTAAGGTATGATTACTTGATTAGTGATGACATCATAATGATATTCATCTGGATGTGTATACAAGCTATGAGTAAACTGATGCTTTTAGCCTTTGATAAAGGATGGAAGTACATCTGAAATGCATCGGGCTATGCCTCGTTTTTGTATGTAGTCAATAAATATTTATTTTTTATGAGACTGGTGCCCTGAGTATTTGATTGAGGTCAGTGGTGTGTGCTCTGCTTCTGTGTTTTTAGTTACTTGTTTCAGCATTGAAGCACCACTGCCCTTGTGCACTCTCTAGTGGTGGTTTTTGTAGTATTTAACCGCTCTTTCCTTTATTAGCACCTCCATCACCTTGCCCACTACTGATGTGAGGCTGACAGGTCTGTAATTCCCTGCCTCCTCATTGCAGCCTCTCTTGAACAGTGGTACTATATCTGCTGTCCTCCAGTCACTTGCAACACACCCTTTATCTAGGGACAAGTTAAATAACTTCGCTAAATGTGTTGCACTCATCCTTCAGCTCCCTAAGAACCTTTGGATGCAAACCACCTGGCCCCGTTACTTTGTCTTCCTTTAATTTTCCAAGTCCTTCATTAGCACTTTTCTCACTTAATGGGCTTTAATTCACCAAACATTCATCTTGTTCTTTCTTCTTTAACTGAGGCCCCTTTTCATCCCCTTTCTACTGTGAATAAAGAGCAAAAATAACTATTTAAAACCTCAGCTTTCTCAAAGTCCCCCTCAACCTCAGTTCACCCTTCCCCCATCAAACTTACCATTCCCTGTCTTGTCCTCCTCTTTTCCCCCACATATCTAAAAAAAGCTTTATCTCACACTCTTGCAATGGCACCGGACTGTCTTGCACCAATTCATGTCCATCCACTAGCCTCTCAATGCAGCTCACTATGTTATAATGAAAAGCTGAGGCTTTTGAAGGTGACAGTGTGTAGGTTGGAGCATTCCTGGAAGGGGTATGCTTGAGTGAATAACAGAATGGCTATGAGGTCCCAACATAGGGAAAATTATATGGTAATATTCCTGAAAAGGTGCCATGGGCTAATGCACAGTAAGAACAGACCAGCTCTGCTCTTCTGCACTGAGGACAGGCTAAATTATCCTTTCTGACTGCAGCCTGGGAGGGGTGTTTTTCCCAATAATTCTGTGAGGAGTTTGACAAATTCTTCATTGACAGAGTGACCTTCATTATGACGGGGACCTCACTAGGTGGGCTGTCATGGGCCAGAAGTGGTGGAGTTGAGAAATACTGGGGCAATCCAACAGCATTGAGTGTGTCTCAGCTGTTTGTTTTCAAAAGGTGCTGAAGCTGATCTTGGGTCTGCACAAAATCTTCTGTGAGTCAGATCCTGTGCCAATGCAGCTATTAGTGGAGTGCAGTGATGCCTTTGGTTCGGTATTTGCTGGCATCGCCCAATGGTCCCTTACAGATGAATGCTTTCTGGCAGATCTTAATAAAGCTGTGCTAAGACCTATTCCCAAGAAACCATCCTTAGACCCAGATTGGTGTTCAAATTACAGTTCTGTCTCAAAATGTCCCTCTCTGGGGAAGATTATTGAGAAGGTGGTGGCAGTGCAGCTTGAGTCTTGCCTTGAGAAATTTAACATCTATGAACCAATCTAATCAGTTTCCACCCTCAGAAGCCAGCAGAACATGTCCATTTTGTCTGTCTTGTCTGTGTGTATTGCAGGGTCCACAGCTTAAGCAACTGAACCTGCCCCCAATTGTCCCTTCCCCTCTATCTGCCCTTCCCTTGACTCTCACTTTCCCCATTGCTCTATCCCAGCAGGTTTTGAAGCTGCCCACTGTCTTTGATGAAACCACCTTTACCAGAAACACTTTCCAACTCACCAACACCACCATCTCCATGAAGAAGCACCTCCTAGCCTCCCTCCTGAATTTCCCCTTCCCCCCACTTAAATTTGAAATTTTGTCCCCTCATGTTTTGGTTTGCACTTTACTTAAAGAGACCTTCCTTATCCTTCCTATTTATTTCCTTCAAATACTTAATGGTCTCAGTCATGTCCCCTCTCTCTCTTTCTCTCTCTCTCTCTCTGTCTCTCCTGTCCTCCCCTCCCCTCCAGGGAAAACATGTTCAGGGCCTGTATCCTGTTCTCATATGATATACCCTGCTGGCCCATGACCATCATCTTTGCCCTCAAATGGACCATCCGCAGCAGGTTAATATCCTTTTTAAGGTATGGACACCAGTGCTATACACTGCACTGCAGATGCGGCCTCACTAATGACATTTGCAAGGGAAGTATTACCTGCTCTCACCTGCTGCTAATCCCCCTAGAAATGCAGCCAAACATTTTACTTGCTTTTTCTGCTGTCTTCCTACACTGTATGGTATGCGTCAGGTCACCGTTGATCATCACGCCATGATCTTCCTCTCCCCCCGACATAGATATGCAGACCCCTCCCAGGCTGCATGCCATCCTGAGGTTCTTGGCTGCAATGTGCATGACTTTACATTTCTTTGCATTGAAGCCAGGCTGCCAAATCCTGGACCACCTCTCTAGTTTTTCCAGATTCTCCTTTAGGTCCTGTATCCCTTCTACTGTGTCCACCCTCCCACAGAGCTTGGCATCATCCATGAATTGGCACATTTTGCCCTTAATGCTATCCCCAATTTCATTTATGAAGACATTGAGTAGCAGCATCCTAGCACTAAGCCCCGTGGGACCCTACTGGAGACCTCCCTGGTGCTAGACAGCTCACCATCCTACCACCACTCTCTGGGAACTGCTGCTAAGCTAGTTTTCCACCCATCTGGTTAACTCTTCCTCACCCTGAGATCTACCAATATCCTGATCAACCTCTTGTAGTGTACAGAGTCAAAGGCCTTGCTGAAGTTCAGGTAAAGGCAGACCACCACTTGGTCCCTGTCCACTGTTTTAGTGACCCAGTCAAAGAAGTTAATCAGATTTATTTAACATGACCTCCTTCCCAGAAACGCATGCTGCTTCACATCCTGGACTGTACCAACTTTTCCTTAAGTATAGTCTCCAAGAGTTGGAACACTATTGAGGTCAGATAATTCCTTGATCATTCTTGGGTCCACTCTTATCACTTCATGTGCCGTCCTCCAGTCCTGCAGTACTATGACTGACTTCAGTGAAATACTGAACAGGACAGCCAGTGGTTCCACAAGCTTATCAGTCTGTTTCCTCAGCACCTTTGAGTGCATGCCATGTGGGACTAGGGATTTGTTTATCTTCAATGCCAGTAGCCCTGTCCTCACCCTATCCACCTCTATCACTTCATCTGTACCCCCAGCTCCCCGTTCTCTTTTTCTTCACCCTAGTGACACTGGTCCATTTTACCCCAATGAAGATGGAACAGATGTACTCATTCAGTACCTCTGCTTTGCTCCAATGCTCTTCCACACACCTATCCCCTTTCCTTAGCTTAACAGTCCAATTTTTCATATCATTTTTCTTGCTAATATAGCAAAACAAAAGGCCTTTTCTCACTTCTTAATTCCTTCAACTAGCTGCAGTTTCTTCTGAGCCTTAGCCTGCTGGTCTTCCTTACCTGCTACACCAGCCATCTACAGGTAATCATCCCCATCTTCTTCTGTTTTGGTCCTTCTGGATTTCTTGTAGGCTAACCTCTTGTTCCCTTACTGCCTGGGTGACCTTAGTACTAAACCAGCTGGATGCCTTGGCTCTTGAAATCTTCCCCTTGAGCCTAAGGCCCTACTTTGTGGCAACTGTTATTCCCTTCTTGATGATGGCCCACCTCTGGGCCACCCCCATATCCCTTCTGGTGCTTGCCTGCTGACTCCTTAGCAACTCACTCATCTTGCTGAAATTTGGATTCCTAAAATCCAGGAGTCTAATCTTAGTGGGGGCCTTTTCCCTATCCTAGTCCAACTGGAAACACATTGTGCGATGGTCACTACCACTCTTATTTCCTTGTCTACCTGCTGTGGGACACCCTAGAGGTGTGAGACAGATCTAGCAAGGAGACTACATGCTAAGGGAGAGCTATTCTCATACCTTATTCTGTTGCTAAGTGAGGGAAATGATCAGGAAGAGAACTGAGAGTTGTAGCCCAGGAGACAGCTAGAGGACTACCCAGCTTCCTGCCTGATTTACTACGTTGCTACGGGGTGTTTGTTTTAATGTTTGCAAAGTCTGTTTAATGACCTGCACAGACAGCAGCCCTTAACAGAACTGGGGCACTAGTTTTAGGAGTTTTAAAGTACTGTATGCCCTGTTAGTCAGGCCGAGGGGTCACGTAACACGCTAGTCACTTTCTGGTCCTAGCATAAAAACAGCACTCTCTGTGAGTGGAGCAAGTACAGAGGAGGGTGAGCAAGTGGTCGCCACACGTGAAGATGCATGCAAAGACATGCACATCTTGCACGCATGTTATGCATGTTAGGCATGTGTCGGCAGTGTGGGGAAAAACTATTGGACACCATAGCCTGAAATACTGGGTTAAGACACTTGTGAAATATTATTAACTTCTAATTGACTGTAAAAGGGGAACAAGCTTTCATATGTTGCAGTAAATTTATACTGAAGTCCCGAGTATAAGTACTATAGGCATTAGTAAATTGTACTTTTTCATAAATCCTCATATTGAACTTGTACACAATAGAAGCACATTATGGCAGACACAATCATAAAAACAGAAGGAGATAACGGGGTTAAATGTACAAAATGCCTTATGTACATTACTATTAATTTCAGCATAATACCAAAAGATTATGTATACAGCAAGTATAAACAAAATGAGGATATGGAAACTGAAATAAATGTATTTAATTCAAGGTTTATGGTACTGGAAGCTAATCAGAGAGATATGGCAGCTAGACTCCAAAGTAAAGGAAGAACAGAGAACAAAGAGTCATTGCCTGAAAGCTGCAAGCAGCCTTACCCAACTAAGGCTATACCTATGATTTGCTTCAATCCTAATAAATAACTCTTATCCTTCTCAGGTACTAATAGAAATTTGCTACCTATCAATGCATCAGTGACTCCAACCTCAAAATACCTAACTTAACAGAGATAAAAAGAATAAGGTAAGAGGAACCAGTAGCATGAATAGTACATAGGGCAATAAGGCAGCTAAAACAGGATGTAGGGCAGAATACTTTCATCTGCCAATCAGTAATAGGTTTGAGGCTATAAGTCCACTCATATACTATAGTGAATCTACTCCATCTACCGCCCAAGCACCCCCTAATAGAAATCTCACAATCTAATCAGGTTGTTATTAGAAAGGGGAAAAACAAGGGAACTACAGAAGCCACTATTGAAAAATATGGTATGATGACAAATACTGATGTACCAGGGAGTACAAGTGGGGCAGATACTGATGCAGTGTATTCAGATCAGACTGCCCAGGAAGAACCAGAACTTATAAATGCAACTACACCAGCACCCAAGCAAATATTTGTGCTTGAAGATTCTATTATTAAACACCTAGACATATTAATTTGTAACCCAGAAAAAGCTAAATGTACCATGTCAAGTTTTAGGGGAGCAAATATATCAGATTTAACTCTGATGACTAACAACATTTTTCATAATGTTGATGGCAAACTTCTAGTAGTAGCACATGTAGGAGCTAATAACTTTCTTCATGACACTGTATCAAAAATTCAACAAGACATAGTAGCTTTAACCAATAAGTTCACAGAGTTAGGCTTTGATGTAATGCTGTCAGAAATTCTTCCCATTCCACGTTATAAACTGCATCTTCAAAATAAAATAAAAACAATTAATAACTGGTTAAGGGCATGGTATATGAGACAGGAAATTATGTGTATTGCACATTGGGAGGTATTGGAGGGGAGGAGAGAACTATATTCTTGGGATGGACTACATTTGAGCAGGATGGGTAACACCGTAGTACATAGACACATCATGGCCAGCATAAATAAACATTTAAACTGATCAACAGGGGGGAGAGGCTGACTAGTACAGTCTCTCTTAACACTGGTAATGCATAAAGTAATAGAACACATAACCTTGTTACCTATAATCTACAAGAACCCATTAGGAAAAGCATGAGGATGACATAGAAAGAATCCTTGACGCTTCTACTTGTCACAAACGCACTCAAGGGGTCAGACACTCTGCTCCCACAGTGCTCAACCTTGAAGTGCAATATGTGAACAGGAGACAAACATGGAAGCCCTACTGTCTGTTTTGGGTCCAAGCAACTACCAGTCTCGAGTCCTGGGGTCAAATACGAACCCTTTTTTGTCAGCACGCCCAGGTAACAGGTCCAAATATCACACCCTCTTCAGGTAAAGCAGTACAATACTTAACCCAGCGGTCACACAATCTGGTTCACAATTCCCCTTTTGACTCAATTGAGACCAAGATATTTCCTTACCTTGCTCCATATGGTGACAACAACTTTAACAGTTATGTCAGAATTATCATCACTGTCCCAGCATTCACATTCAAAATGAGAAAATGTCTCAAGCAGGATTTTAAGGAAAACAAAGTTTACTAAAATTAAAAATAGTAACAAAAAATACAAAACACAGAACATATAAAATTAATGATACTGTCAGAAAAATAAATGGACACATTTTAAGCATTCTGTCTTAAACTGATTAGCTGGTCCTACCCCAGTTTTAGTTGGTAAACAGTGGTGCTGAAATTACCTAATTTAGGCAGAAGTGCTTCTTAAGTCCAGAACACAAGTGTTTTACATCTTGCAAAGTCGGAACAAGAGTGTGTTCTTTCAGGAGTCCAAAAGTAGGAGATGTTTCTGTCCTTTCAGCCAACTGATAATATTCAACGTTACAGTCCCAACCTCCCTGTGATGTCACAGCATTTGAGTTCACTCTTAGTCCTGTAAGTAATTTCTAACCTGACCAATGCATACCCAAATGCCTCAGCTGACTGCCTGTTTGAAAACTGCAAGGACAGCAATATCTTAATTATAAACAAGACAGTCTATTTCCTAATCAGACCATACTTTATAATTAGCATTCCCCCTTGAAGTTTTAGAGAAACATCCTGCAAAGCACCTCCCTTAGCTGTGAGAATTCTCACAGGTATCTGTCAGAGTTGGCTTACCTCCTGATGTTGTAAAAATGCAGTCTTTTATGGCTAGTTTCCTATGTTAAAAGCAGTGGCTGTTTTACAACCTGTTACAGCAGCTAACACAGGCTTTGACAGGTAGGTGTCAAAAAGGAAGCTCTTAATTAGTTTAACCTGTGGGTCAGGGAGAGGGCAGATCCTTCTTTCCTCTCTCTTAAAATCCCATGTTGCATAAGACTTTGCTGCTTGGCCTGTTTCCTTTGCTGAAGTCTAAAACATATATTCAATGACCTATGCAGCCAGTATAGTGTTATGCTTGTGCAACTGTGTTAGTTTGGTTTTGGCCATTCACACTTTCTATTACAGAGGAATTGCCACCCTGTAGGGGTATGAAGGCAAGGAACTCTTGGAGGGGATTCCACCCCTAGAGGTGCCACGGGATGATTCCTGTGGCTAAAGGTACCTTAGGAATCCCCCTGAGGAGATAGTGCTGCTGCTGGAGGAGAGGGGATGATGGTGGGGCAAAGACAAAATGCTTCACAGTGAGGCTAAGAGGAGAAGCTTATATAGCTCAGGAAGTGGGAGTGGCTGGCTGCTTGGCCACTGAACTTCAGGCAAAGCCTTTCCAGTTCACTGACCTATGCAGCCAGTATAGTGTTATTCTTGTGCAACTGTGTTAGTTTGGTTTTGGCCATTTGTACTCTTTATTCCAGAGGAATTACCACCCTGTAGCAGTACAAAAACAAGGAACACTCAGAGAGGGTTCCATTCCTAGAGGTGCCACGGGATGATTCCCATGGCTAAAGGTATGTTAGGAATCCCCAAAAGAAATGTAGTATCATCCCTTAAAAAAGGAGGCAACATGAAACATATGAGCAAGCAGCAACTGTGACAAAAGAGCAGTAACTGTAACATAGTAGTAGAAAAGCATAGGCAGTTGATAATGCAATGAGATGCTCAGTTGGATAACGTAATGACTGCCCAGGTATGTGTAGCATGATACTGATGGGATGAGGGGATTCTCTAAGGATAGAGGAAATGGCAGGACATCCTCCACCTCCATTCAACAATGGAACCTATCTAAAGAAGCTAGGGGAAACAACTATGCTAACTAAGTGTTATGACCTGAGGCAATGGAGGAGAGAAAAAAATACCCTATGAGGAGGAAATCTATGGGGATTCAAGGCCTAGGTCACTTTCCCTCCAGGCTTGGGATGGTTTATTTAGTGACTGCTCTGCAGCTGTAATTTGGAAAACCCAATTAAAGGGAGGGGGAAAGTATTCCAATTTGAGGAAAGCTCTCACTCCAATCCTGTAGTGGGAACCTCATGGAAGGTTGCGAGAAACATTTTCAATAATACATGCATCCAAGGCGCAGGAGGACAGCAACAACTGCTGAGGCACTCATCTGGCCTACCCACCCTAAATCAAACCAGGTGAACCAGAGGCAGTTGTAGGAAGAATGCGGTGATGGTGTCATGCTAGGGAAACCACTAAAGTCAATGGCCAACTATTATAATGGAACACTAGAACCAAAGGAGGTAACTTTTTCCACCCTTCACCACTAGTCTTAAATTCTACACCAGGAGCTGCTGTCACATAGCAGTTAGCTAAAGCTAAGCCTGGTGTGAGAACATGCCCAGCTATGGGCCAGGTGAGAAGGATCCCACCCCAAGCTGGACATGCTTGAGATGTGGACTAAATGCAGAGCAAAACTGTCGGCTGCAGGAACCCTGCATCAGAATACAATGGCTGGCATGCCCCAGAAATTGATTGAAAGCTGAAAAGCTGGTAAGCTGAATGAGCACAGCATGCTGAGATCATAATAAGCATTGAGTGCTGAGACCTTGCAAGGTCGAATACAGATTGAGTGCAGCAGAATCCCAGAGGCTGAAGCCATGGGATGGTGGTAGGCATGAAGCAATGGTTTGCATAAACAAGGAGCAATGGTTGCATAAGCAAGTGTGAACCTGCATGTGGTCAGTAAGCAGTAGTGAAAGGTGGACCTACACAGAGGTCTGCATAAGCATAACATACTGTATAGCATTAACAGCACTGAATTGGGGGCAAGCCAGCCAGAGCAGTTCAAAGCCAAATCAAGGCAACAAACTCTGAGGATTTTTGGCAGCAACAGGATTTAGAACAGAATTAATTAGCTACATAGACCACAACCCCCCAAACACCTCCCTGTCCCCACTGTAAGACAAACAAGGAAGTGATGGAAGGACTGAGAACCACATGCAGATATACAGCTAATTTAATAGCCTCAGCAGGAGCTTTAGCTAACCTCAGAGTAAAACAATGTACAATAGCATGGGAGTAAGCAAAGCAGTAGCAAGAAGTAATTAAGCCTGTGCAGCAGTAGTAAAAAACAAATGAGTACACTGGGTTGTAACTGCAATAAATAAAAGGAGGCATAATGCTCTTAAAGCACTGTCACCAGGCAATGCAATGAAACTGCTGCAATGAGGTTATTAGAACAAGAATGAGTGAGCTGTAGAGCTAGGTTCAGTGAATCTGAGTCACGTGAATGTAATAGAGTATGCCATGGAACAGCTATGTAAGCTGAAACACACATATCAGGTTTGCAGTTACAGTGCAGTAATTTGAGAGTTGTGAGTAACTAAAAGCAAGCAGTATGAGCACTGAAGTAGCAGTATGCTAGGAGCTTAGAAAAGCCCCCAAAAAAGGAAGGACGCACACACAGCTGAAGGCAAAACACAAACCAGAATCAGGAAAATAAACACAGAAGCCCAGCAGAGACAAGCAGGAGCAGCGGGGGGGGGCAGGCCCCAGCCAGCCAGGGAGGCCTAACCAGCTCAGAGGACAAACCGACAGAGCCTTCAGCTGCAAAGAAAAAATGCTTCACAGTGAGGCTGAGAGGAACTGCTTATATAGCTCAGAAAGTGGGAGTGGCAAGCTGCTTGGCCACTGAACATCAGGCAAAGCCTTTCCAATTAATATCAAATTTATATGCACATAACTAGTAGACGGTTATCATGTTACACTCCTCCCTCCTAGACTAAACTTGGAGGCATCTATTCCTAGGCATGGGATGAGTTCCCAAATTCAGTTCACTGCTCTAACTGCTAGGATAACCCATCTACATTTGTGTTTGCTGCCCTTGCCTGTGAGTGACAGTCATGTTGTAGCCCTGCAAGGCAAGGCACCATCTTAAAAGCCTACCGTTCATTTTACTCATTTGTGCCAGCCATGCCAAGGGGTTATGATCTGTATGTATCTCAAAGTGCCACCTGTATAGGTATGGCTCTTATTTCTTTAGTGCTCACACCATTGCAAGGCATTTGTTCTCTCCACTGTAGAATAAGCCTGCTCCCTGTGAAGTAATTTCTTACTGAGGTACACTGTTGGGTGATCTTTCCCTTGCTTAGAAGTCTGGCTAAGTACTACCCCAATGCCCACATCTGAGGCATCTGTCTGGGCTACAAATGGTTTACTGTTGTCTGGACTGGCTAATACAGGAGCACCACCCAGTGCCTCCTTTAGCCATGTTAAGGCTTGTTCACAGGCTGGTTTCCATTTTACCTTTTTAGGCATTTTGTTCTTTAGCAGGCCAGATAGGGGAGCTGCCAGGCCACTATAGTTTTCTACAAATTTTCTATAGTATCCTGTGGTCCCCAAAAAACTCCAAACTTGCTTCTGTGTTTCAGATCTAGGCTATGACATGATTGCCTCAATTTTTGCTTGATTAGGATGTAGCTGTCCCCGCCCTACTACATGCCCTAGGTATGCCACCTCGGCCATGGCAACCTGGCATTTTTCAGCTTTTACAGTGATCCCTGCCCTCTGTATCCTGCCCAACACTTTCCTAAAGTAGGACAGGTGTTCCTTCCAGCTGACACTGAAGATGGCAATATCATTATTGTATGAAATGGCAAGCTCTTCATTACCATGTAACACTTGGTTCACTAACCTTTGGAAGGTGGCAGGTCCATTCCTCATTCCAAAAGGCATTATCTTAACTCAAATATCCATATCAGAGTAATGAAGATTGACCTCTCCCTAGCTCTAGCAGTTAACTCCACCTGCCAATACCCTTTCGTTAGGTCAAAAGTGGTAAGGTATGTCGCCCTCCCAACTTGTCTAGTAGTACATCTGTCTGTGGCACTGGGTGAGCACCTGACTTCATGAGTTGGGTCCACTATAGTCCACACAAAACTGAGTAGCGCCATCTCACTTGGGTATGAGGACTACAGGTAAGGTCCAAGAGCAATGGGATTTCTGGATTACCCCTAAATTCAGCATTTCCTCTGCCTCCTTCCTAATGTCCTTTTGGACAGTCTCTGACACCTGATATGCCTCCTGCTGTATTGGCGCTTTCATCCCCCTATCTGCATCATGTGTTGCTAAAGGTGTTAGTCCAGGCTTGGCATTAAACAATGAGACAAAGTCTGCTATAACCTACCTTACTTCCTGGATCTGGACTGGGGTCAACTGAGGTAACATTTTGATTGCCTCCCACTTGCTTTCTTCCAGCAAGTCCAGAAAGGGGTCTTCCTCATCCATTCCCTCCCCAGGACTACTCACTGCAAAGGCCATGTCAGTGATAGCTATGCAGCCACAACGTCAACATTTTGACAGCAGAGTCCCCTACAGTGACAACAGTGCCACATCACGTCACATCTGTCAGGGGTCCTGCACCCTCCCAATCAGCTCTGCCTCAGAGTTGAGAATCCTAAGTGGGGGAGTGTGCATGGGCCGCAGCCCCCCACATGAGGGGTTCAGGGGAGAAGCCCCCCAAAGAAAACACTAGTGTGTTGTGGAAACCAGCAGCCGACTGCAAACTGCAGTCGACCTGCCGGTTTCGCTGTTGGGTCTATCGACCAATATTTTGTCAACGACCCATTGTGGACCCTCAGTCCTACTTGCATATGGCTTCATCATGTTGGCATGGTATATCCTTTGGGTATGTGTCCTGTTAGGCAGTTCTACAATGTAATTTATTTATTTATTTATTAGAATTTCAGACAAATACCTTTGAGCCAACGGCTCTTTTACAAAGTTTCCTTGTCAGTATACAAAGAATAGAAGTACAATTTGTGTAATTAGCAGGTAAGCAGTTGAAATTCAAATTTCAGTACAGGGTATTCAATGGTCTAAAAGCTACAGGTAATACAATTAACAGTTAGAACAACACAACCAAGCATACATGTAAGAATGATGAGTCACAGCAAACAATATTTACATGAATTAAAGCTGCCAGAAGGGCATTGTCAAAGGGAAAGGTGGAGTGGAAAAACTGAGTTGCTGCCAGTTGTGCCAGGTAGTGTAGGAAAGTGGGAAGAGAGAGTGGGCATAGAGGGGTAACTGGGAGGGAGGAAGAAGGAGAGGTGGGTGGGAGGCAAGGATTGGAGAACTTGTGCAACAGTGGGTGGGGCAAGCAGATTAGAAAAGGGAATGGGAAGAGAGCTGAAGGAGGTTAAGAGAGGAAGGTGGTGGACCAGGGCTAGGGAGAGAGAGGCAGGGGTGTGGGGGGGAGGGTGGTAGCAGGCAGAGGTGGGCATAGTAGAGAGGTGTGAAAGAACAGGAGTGACTGTCAGGGAGGTTAGGAGAAACAGTCACAGGTGGCTCTAGACACAAGCATTTGACGTAGCTTGTGTTTGAATGAGCATAGGGTGCCTAAGTTGATGAGTTTGCTGCCCAGGGAGTTAAATATCTTAAGGGCTCTACCAGCAAAAGACCGCCTTGGGCCATGTGACAGCAGGGAACAAATACAGAATAGTGGTCAGAGCTTCTTGGGTTACAGTTGCGATTAACTGGGCTTATGAGAGACAGAACTCCAGGGATCATGAGTCCAATCAATGACTTTTTTGCTAGTAGGCAGGTTTGGAAAGTAATCCTTCCCTGAAGTTACGGCCAGTTTGACTGTTCTTAGAGGTCGCAGGTATGCGTGCAGTAGACAGCACCAGTAAGGAATCTGCAGGCCCTATTCAGCGCTGTAATGATTCACCATAGTGCTGTAGCTGTGGCTGCTCTGTAGATAACAAGCCTATAATCAATGATGGAAACAATAGAGCTGTGTATTGCTAGTTTAAGGGTGTCAGGTGTCAGACAGTGTCTATGTTTATTGAGAAGGCCTATATGGATATTTACGGATTTCGCAACTGAATCGATATGGCTGGAGAAGGACAGAGTAGGGTCTAGAGTTACACCAACATATTTGAAAGTCTGTGTCTGGTCCAGGGTCACAGCTGAGCTGTTTTTAATAGCCAACTGTTGGTGTTTATGTTTGTTATGTGTGCCATGGAATAGCATAGTCTTTGTTTTTTCGTAATTTAGCACTAGTTTCTGTGAGACGAACCAGGCCTCAACTTGCATGAAACTTTCCTGCAGTTGTTTCTCCAAGAGAGAAAGGTCAGAATTCTTATAGAAAATCACTGCATCGTCAGCATACGGGATAATGTTTTCATCACAGACAGAAAGGAGATTGTTCAGGAAGATGCTGAAAAGAAGTGGTCCCAATATTGACCCTTGGAGAACACCAGCTGGACAGGTAGTTTGGAGGAGATGGAGTCACCAATCTTAACTTGTTATGACCAGTTGGAGAGATAACTGTTGAACCATTGTAGAGTATCAAGGGAGAGCCCTAAGCTGCCAAGTTGTTCCAGTAGTAATGGATGGTTGGCTGTATCGAAGGCCTTCGAGAGGTCTATAAAGTTGGCACCAGCAAGCTGTCCTTGGTCTAGTGCTAGATGAATGTGGCCTGTAAATTCTAGGAGGGCAGAGGTAGTGCTATGTCCTTTGTGAAAGCCATGTTGCTGTGGGCATTGCAAGTTGTATTTCTCCAAGTAGTTCACCAATTGGTCTGCGACAACTTTTACAAGAACTTTGGATAAAGGGGGTAGGATGGGGATGGTCTGTAGTTACAGTGTAATGCCCTATCCCCAGACTTGTGTACTGGGGTCACCAGGGCGGACTTCCACTTGAATGAGAACTGGGAGAGCATGAGGGACCAGTTAATAATCTTGTTAAGAGGGTGCAGGGCATCATCAAGGGTGACGGTGATGAGCTTCAAGTGAAGTGTGTCCCTACTTGATCTGGATTTTCCGAGCACCTTGAGGAGGTATTTTTGGCATCCCTTTCAGTAACTGGTTTGAAAAAGAAATGTGGATGATTTGTTTCCTGAGTCTATTGATATTGGGAGGCTGTGGTTTGGTTGGTGTCAAAGAAGTTAGAGGAAAGCACATGGCTAAGGTCGATGAATCCCAAATTGAAAGTATTGACAATTGTGATGGGGTCCAGGGTGTTGCTGCAGTAAACTTTTAGCCTACTAGGAGTTGCTTTGGACTCTTTCCCTATAACTTCAGAGAGGCTTTGCCAGAAGTACCTTCCATCTGACCATGAGTTTGATAGGGTGCTCCTGTAGTAGCTGGCTTTTTCAGTGTGAATAGCTCTGGTACAGGCATTCCTGGTGGCCCTGTATGCCTGAATGTCTGCTTGGTTGCCAGATGCTGTAGCACAAGCCCATAGAAGGTCTCAAGCTTTTAGTTGGACTAGGAGTTTGCCTGAGGTCTAAGGGTTGTCAAAGTCTTTCATTTTGCATTTCTTAAAGGGAGCACGGATATCACATGCTGCACTGAACTTTGAGATTAAGTATTGAAGTGCAGCATTAACATCTGGAGCGGTGTCAATCGGGAACCAGTCTTGTTGTCGCAGGAGTGCCTTAAATGCCTTAAGTCATTCACCTGTTTTGACTACCTTGTACAGTCCTTCCCACTCGGCCTGCAGCTTATCTTTCCAGATGGGGATTAGGACCATGACCTCCTGACCCACAGTGTATGAGTGAGCTCTGGCTCTGTTTTTTTTTTTCTTTCTATTTTAGTCTTTGGTAACCAGGTAAGGCCCATTAGGCACAAGTGCCTGTTTTCAGGGGTGAACTGGGAGCACTGGGCAGCTAAGTGAGTTGCTCAGAGTCACACAGTATGCAAGTGGAGGTTGCAAGAATCAAACTCAGGTCGGGTTTTCTGGATGTACCAAGCTCATTCACACCTTGTTCCTCTAACCTCTAGGCTATAATGCCAGGTAGTACCACACATTTTGCTTCTGTTGGGCAGCTGTCAGGTTGCTCTGGGCTGTTCCCATAAGCTCCTCCAGCTTTTCCCTAAACTTAAGGACATAATCCACTATGGGAGTTCCCTGGGTGGCATGCTTTTTTCCCCAGTCCTCTCGGATCAAGTCTATTGGCCCATGTACCCTGCGTCCTTATAAGAACACAAAGGGGGAGAACCCTGTCGACTCTTAGGGCACCTCCCTTATGTGAACAACAGGTGGGGCAGGTATTTTTTCCAGTCCCTCCCATGCTGTTCAGCAAACACTTGGAGCATTGATTTAAGGGTATCATTAAACCTTTCCACAAGCACATTGGATTGCAGGTGATAAGGTGACGTGCGTCTCTGCACCACCTCACACTTCTCCCACAAACACTTCATCAGGTCCAACATGAAGGAACCTTCTCGATTGGTGATAAACTTCTGTGGGAATCTGACATAGGAGTAAATCCCTTGCAAGGCATCTGCCATTTTTTCTGTCCTAAGTGAGGATAGAGTGACTGCCTCTGGGAATCGGGTGGCATAATCCACCACTGTTTGAGCAACCCTCTTCCAGAGGAGTTGGGGTATTCAAAGGCCCCACAATCTCCTTTCCTACCCTCTGGAATGGCTCCTCCACTATGGGCAAGGGTATTTGGGCTGCTTGGGTTTTACTACCTGCCTTCCCTATTTCTTGGCACTGGTGACAAGACCTGCAATATTCCTTCACCTGCTGGGTGAAGTTGCAGCAATAGAAATTCTGGACCAATAGATGCATAGTGCATGCAGTTCCCAGATGTCCAGACATGGGGATATCATGAGCAATCTTGAGCAACCACTCATGGTACTCCTGGGAAACGACAAGCTGCCTGCCCATCACCCCTCCCTCTGTCCTTACAATCTGCGTATACAGCAGTCCATTCTCCCAATATGCTTTCTGTCTCCCACCATCTCCCTGTGTCCCATCAGATTTTGCCCAATCCCTCATCCTCTCTAAACTAGGCTCATTTTTCTTAGCAGCTGCAAAATCTTTACATTTTCCCAAGGCATGGGACATGTTCCCTTCAATCTCTAAACTGGAGTCCATAGTTCTGGCTTCAGGACATTCAGGGTTACTGCCATCCCTAACCCTCTGACCACTGGTTATCCCTCTCTCCTCAGTGTAACCATCTTTAGCTGTTTTGTTAACTGATATCTGGGGAATTTCTACCCCCCTTTCACTATTCTCTATATCAAGAGACACAGGCTGGGGAACCAGCCTCCCAGTGTTTTCCACAGGGGCTTCTATGGGGTCCAGGGAACTGCAATTTGCCTTTGCCACCTTACTGCATGTAACTGCACACACCACCCTCTTTTGGAGAGTGTTCCCTGTAATCACATCCAGGGCCAGATTTTCTGTCACTGCAACGTTTTGCACAGTCTCTCCTCTCTCACCCCATTCCAGGAGAACACTAGTAAGTGGCAGAGTTCTCTCCTCCCCAGTGAATCCCCGTAAGGTAACAAACTGATTAGGTATAAGCTGTTCCCGCTTAACCAAATTCCCTTTTACCAAAGTAAGGAATGCCCCCATGTCCCTTAAGCCATGGGTTTGCACCCCATTCACAATAACTGGGTGTATGTGCTCCCTCATGTTTACTGGCATGCTTTCAGGGTTACACAAAAAACACTTCTTTCCCAGCACCACTTTGTGCACTCTGTGCCTTTTTAAGACACTGTCTTGCAATATGTCCAGGTTGTGTGTAAAACCAACAATCACTATTTCTTTTATCAGGCAAATCCTTTTTTGTAACCTGGGGCTGCCCATTTTCTGGAAGGCAGTAAGGGTTTTAGCTTCCCTGAAGGCACACTTTTCCATTTCAGCACTGCCACTCCTGCCCCACTCTCTTTCAGAGCAGGCCTGCTCCTGGCATAGTGGTCCGAGATCTCGGCAGCCTCCTGCACTGATTTTGGATCTCGGTCCTCTAGCCAGGTTTTCAGCTTTGCTGAGCAAGCCCAAAAGAACTGCTCCAAAAGTACAATATCCTCAATTTTCTCGATAGAGTCTATTTTTATCCCCTTCCACCAACGTTGCAAAAACTGACGTTGTTTTGTGGCTAACTCCCCGTAGCTCATGTCAGGGCTTCTCCTGAGCTTACAGAACTTAACTCTGTATGCTTCAGCTGTCAAATCATACTTTTTTAACAATGCAGATTTAGGTTTGACATAATCATTACTGTCCTGATTGTCCATCTAACCCAATGCGTCACAAGCTATTCCGGTAAGCAGTGGGATTGCTGGAAGCTCCTCACCCTCTGGAAATGTTTGCCCGAATGCACACCTTTTCAATAGAATTTAAGAATGCATCCATATCCTCCCCCTCTTTAAATTCAGCTATCAATTTAGAATTTAACTTGGAAACCCAGGTTCACCCATGCCACTTAGCTGCTCTGGCATTGGTCTTTGGAGTTGTAGCTTCTCCAGTTCAGATTTCCTCTGATGTACTTTCTCCTCTAGCTCAGTCCCTCTCTGAAGCTGTTGCTCTCTTTCCCCTTGCTCAGCCTGTCACTGCACAAACTTCTACTCTCTCTTCATCTCCAGCTTCCTCTATTTGAACTTTCATTGTCTCTTTGTCGCTGGGTTTCAAACCTTTTCTGCTCGAATTCCAGCTCCATTCTCCTCAACTCTTTCTGCAACCTGATACCTTCTTGCTCCAGCATGGTGGTGACCTTCCTCTGCTGCTGTGGCTCTTGGTTCACACTGGTCCCACTGTCTCCTCCCTGGGACTAGACACTGTTGTGGACCCTGGACCCTCAATGCCCAAGGTCTGGTCTCTTTCAGTCAGCGATTGTGACTCGAGGTCTTGGGCAGTCACTTGTGCTTTGGCTGCCACAAAAGCCTCCATGGGGTGCTGTTTGTTTCACCCCTCACAATGGAATCTCTTTTCTAGCACAAAAGCCTCTTTATTCCACAGTGTACTCACCGTAGGTGGAAGCCATCTTTATCCCTAATCTATAGCTACACTAGCTTGCACCCAAAAAATAAATAAAACAGGTAGAGAACATTGACTGTAACCAAAATTAGATATTTCTTTTTTTTTAAATCACTGCCTTGTTTTGTTTGTGAACTGTTACAGTTTTTTAATCTGACATAGAAACATAAAAACATAGAACACAAAAACATAGAATTTGACAGCAGATAAGGACTGGTTGGCCCACCTAGTCTGCCCATTTTCCTACCTAACGGATAAGCTGCAGATCCTAGTTAATCAACAGCCTACTTCCTCCTACCCCTCCACTAGAATTGCCTTATGTCTGTCCCATGCATTCTTGAATTCCCCCACTGTTTTTGACTCTACAACCTCCTCAGGAAGGCTGTTCCATGTATCCACAACCCTCTCTGTGAAGAAATACTTCTTCACATTACCTCTGAGCCGTCCCCCTTCTATCTTCAAATTGTGCCCCCTTGTTTTTGCACATCTCTTTTTTTGAAAGATGCTACCCTCTTGGACTTTGTTGATTACCTTCAGGTATTTGAAAGTTTCTATCATATCCCCCCTTTTCCTCCTTTCCTCGAAGCTATATATCTTGAGTTCCTTTAGTCTTTCTTCATGTCTTCTGATGCAGACCCTGCATCATTTTGGTTGCCCTCCTCTGGACAGCCTCCACCCTGTCTATGTCTTTGTGGAGATGGGGTCTCCAGTTTACAGAGATGGGGTCTCCACTGAACACACTGGACAGTTAATGCTCATGTCACCAAATAATTTCACAGAATGCAAACAAATCTTTTTGATTGCAGCACTGCAAGCCAAATCTTTCACAAATGCACTCCAGGTGTCAGACCCTCTGCTCCCACAGTGCCCAGTCTCAAAGTGCAATATGTGAACAAGAGACAAACAGGGAAACCCTTCTGTCTGTTTTGGGTCTGAGCAACTACCAGTCTCGAGTCCAGGGGTGAAATATAAATCCTTTTATGCTAGCACACCTAGGTAACAGGTCCAAATATCACACCCTCTTCGGGGAAAGCAGTACAATACTTAACCCAGCAGGCACACAACCTGGTTCACAGTCCCCTTTCTGACTCAATTGAAACCTAGGTATTTCCTTACCTTGCTGCACATGGTGACACACTATAAGCACTTTAACAGTTATGTTAGAATTATCAACACTGTCCCAGCATTCACATTCAAAATGAGAAAATGTCTCAGGCAAGATTTTAAGGAAAACAAAGTTTATTAAAATGAAAAATAGTAAAAAAAATATACAAAACACAGAACATATAACATTTATGGTACAGTCAGAAAAATAAATTGACAAATTTTGAACAAACCACTTTATGCTGAGTAACTAATCCTACCCCAGTTTTACTTGGCAAATAGTGGTGCTGAAACTACCTTATTTAGGCAGAAGTGCTTCTTAAGTCCAGAACACAAGTGCTTTAAGTCTTGCAAAGTTGGAACAAGAATGTGTTCTTTCAGGAGTCCAAAAGTAGAAGATGTGTCTGTCCTTTCAGCCAGCTGATAATATTCAATGTTACAGTCCCAACCTCCCTGTGATGTCACAACACATGAGGTCACGCTTGGTCCTGTAAGTAATTTCTAACCTGACCAATGCATACCCAATTGCCTCAGCTGACTGCTTGTTTGAAAACTGCAAGGATTGCAATATCTTCATTATAAACAAAACAGTCTACAGTATTTCCTCATCAGACCATACTTTGTAATTAGCATTCCCCCTTTGATGTTGCAGAGAAACATCCTGCATAGCACCTCTCTTAGCTGTGAAACTTCTCACAGGTATCTGTCAGAGTTGGCTTACCTCCTGATGTCATAAAAATTCAGTCTTTTATGGCAAGTTTCCTAGGTTCAAAGCAGTGGCTGGTTTACAACCTGTTACAGCAGCTAACACCAGCTTTGACAAGTAGATGTCAAAAAGGAAGCTCTTAAGGGTTACCTAAACAAGCCATTTTTTAAAACTGCAAACTTCAAAATATGGCTTCATAGCAGGGTAAAGTAAAAGCTGCTGTTTATATTTATGCTAAAATTGTATTCATGTAAATAACATAAATGCAGTTTTAATAGATTTTGAAAAATGTACACATCAGCCTTTCACTTTCATTAAAACAGTCTTTCTTGCTCCTTGAAATGTCTTCCAAGTGTGTTACGTGATGAGTCATGATGACATAATTGGAGCCAGAGGCAGAGATCCACATGGCTCCCTATAGTGCTAACTAGTTCTTTCCTCCTTTGTTTTGAGTTTTTTTCACCAGAGAGATCAACATCATGTGTTAACACATGGATTATTTTGATCAGTATACATGCTAGGCTATGCTTTTGTTCATTTTGTTTACTTTAACTTGCTGAAAATGTTTTGTAATCCAGTTGACTTTCTCTTTGGCAAACCACAGTACAGTACGGCGCTTCAAATACCTTATGATCAATTGGTCATGTAGTGCCCTGAATTTTGTAGCAAAGTACTAGTCTGATCTAATTCCAAAGATCATGCTTTCTTGGTAATCCACAAATAAGCTTCTCATGTAGTCTTTTTCTATGTGAACCCCCTGCACTTAGCCTGTTCTGTTGAACACCCCACTATTCATACTCTGTCCTTAGTACTGCCTCATCATGAGCTTGCGGTCTCATGAAGAGAATGATCACACCTCAGATTGTAATCTTGTACCTCAGAGAGTTGTGCATACCTATACTGATATGCTTCATCAGCTGGCACTGTTAAAAAATGCCTCCCAAATCACTCTCCAGTCCATTTTCTCAATGTTTGACTTCTGCTTCCACAGTAAACGTTGAGCGGATCACCACCCTTCTGTACAGTGAAGGCAGTATGTACAGTGCCCCGTTGTGCTTTTTTCCTGCCTCATTAACCAACAACTAGGTCTTCCTAGACAGCCAAGCAATAAGCATCAGAACACACCAGAAAAACTGCTGTTCATGCCCTCAAAAGGGCTGCAGTTACTATAGATAACAATATTATTAGCAGGAGAGGCATACTAATACCTAGACTGAATCCACCCAACTTCCAGTGATGACCTACTCATTTACCTGTGATCTGCAGAACTCTGCAGGACAGTTCCTGGCAATTCTTCTCCAGTACTTTTCTGTGCCCTACTCCACAATGCGAATTGGCTGGCTACCACCCTTCAGAATCTTGAATGAGCTATACACAGCTCTCTCGATACTGTTCTAACAAATGTCAACATCCACCCCACCTGAGTGTAATCTCCTTTCACTGAATTCAGGTAACAGTTTAGGTGTAGCCCTGCCACTCTGAGTATTTGTCATCACCTGCTGTCATCCACAGACAGCTAGTGATCATGGTGCTGGCAGCCCCACATCTCAGATCTCACAATGATCTGCTAGACATCCCGTTTCCTGTCTTCTCCTAACCTGAATATAGCTGTACCATGCTGAAATTACCTCTTCAGTCTCTCTCTGGCATTCATTCTTCTCGCCTGCTCCCCACACCAAAAACTGGTGAGCTCACTACCCTTCCGCATCATGAATGCAGTTAGTACAGTCTCCTGTGTTATTTTTACATATTAATACTAAACATGATCTTCTAGTAAGCCACTCTGATAGCACCAGAGCACAAGGGGGGACATTGACTTTCCTACCCATATAAGATCTAAGCCATCTATGATTAGGCACTATTAAATGACATGCATAATGATGCGCACACCCATCATTTAATAGTGCCTGATCAAAGGTAGCCTAGCTCTTTTAAGGATAGAAAAGCCCATCTTTCCCCTTGTTCCATGCTGCTATCATCCTGACTTACTGGAAAGATTTGTATATTTCTGATATGCAAAAAAAACCCGGGAACTGTACTACCTGCATTCATGATAGAGAAGGGTGATGAGCTCACCAGTTTTTGGTGTGGGGAGAAGGAGTGAAGAATCAGTACCAGAAGGGGACTGAGAAGGCCACTCCTGCAACATACTGCTATATTCAGGGAAGGGGGAAGACAGAAGGGGAGAAATATAAGCAGATCACTGTATGATATAAGATGTGGGACTGCCAGCACCATGATCACTACCTGACCCGATTGTCCTGGCCAACATTCCCTTCCCATAAAACCAGTTCATGTAATTGTCCAAGGCTGTGTGTGGGTATTTATGTCAGTCACTTCACTACCAGTCTAGCATTGCTAGTAAAGCACTTCAGGACACAATGTGTAAGAAAAGCATTATATAAATGCTGATTCTTAATATTATTTCCCATGGAAAAAGAAGACAAGACAAGCATATTTTTGATTTCCAAGAAAGTATGAACTCTGGCATTGGACTACACAAGAACTTTGCTACACACAAGTGGTGGATATAGGGGGTAGTGAAGGGTGCGGCTGCACCCTTCCCCTTCCCTATTGCAACTTACTTGCTTGCTGCTTCAGTATTTCACTTTGTTGAAAAACTATGATCTATTGATTGTACAAATGTTTACATTCAAAACAATGGATTACATGTGTAGGTTCTGTCAAAAACGTACTAGAAAAGAATAATAGCAGAAAATATAAAGGTTTAATAAAAATGTTAAAAAGTGCATATTGAGTATGCACACCACCCCAGCACTCCCGATCCACCATAACCACTAGACCACCAGGTTATTTAAGATTTTTACTGCACCGTGGTTTGCTAAGGAGAAAGTTGATTGGATTAAAACACAATTTCAGCATGTTAAATTAAACAAAATGAACAGAACCATAGCTTAACATGCGTATTGATCAACATAAGGCACAAGGTTTTGACCATTTTGGTGAAACAATTCTATACAAAAGGAAAAAAGAACTAGTTAACACTACAAAGAACTAGTTAGCACTATAGAGAGCCTTATATCCAGCTCTCTGACTCTGGCTCCAATGTTGTCATCACTTAACACATTTGGCAGCCATTTTAGGAAGCAGGTAAGGCAGTTATTTTGAAATTGGAAGGCTGATGTTACATTTTTCAAATGCTTTGGAACCACATTTAAGTAAATTATATAAATGTAGTTTTAGTATTAATAAATACAGCAGCTTTTCCTTTAGTTCCATATGAAGTCAGATGTTTGAATAGTTTGCTGTCAAAATGTTGTTTAGGTATCCTTTAATTAGTTTACTCACTGGGTCAGTGAGAGGGCAGATTCTTCTTTCCTCTGTCTTAAAATCCCACGTTCCATGAGGCTTTGCTGCTGGTCGGGTTTCCTAAGCAGAAGACTAAAACATATATTTATATCAAAATGATATGCACATAACTAGTAGACAGTTATCACGTTACACTACTCACCAATGCTCAAAGCCTTGAAACAAAATTGAAGAACTAAATTATGTTTTACACAATAAATATCTACAGTGTAATGGAAACCTGGTTCACTGAAACAGAATGGTGCACCACAATACCAGGTCATACCATGTTTTCTAAAAACAGAATAGCTAAAAGAGGTGGTGGAATTGCACTGCACATTACAAATGGCTTAAAAGCTTAAGAACTAAAACAAAACACTAATCAAAACAGTTTAAATGAATTAGTATGTGTAAACAGACCTACATCTTCCTCAGAAATAAATGTTGGCCTGGGTTACCGGTCTCCTAGCTTAAATGCTGAAGAAACGAAAGCCTTCTTGACTGAAATTGAATCAATGAATATAACTGGGGACTATGTCCTTATGGGAGATTTTAATTTTCCTGCCCTCATCTAGCCTCCTCTAACTGGAACAAACTACTTAGAAAACAAATTCAAAGAAATCATCTTACAGAATGGCTTAGAACAACTGGTACAGGAAGGGACAAGAGGAAACAATATTCTTGACTTAATTTTCACAAACCCTGAAGTGAGACTCCAAGAACCAAAAGTACTCCCACCACTTGGGAAAAGTGACCATAATATGGTATGTCTTGAAATTAAAATATTAAAAAATAATATGGCATCTGGAAGGACAAAACTTAAAGACTACTACAGGGCTGACTATGGAACAATGAGGAAGTTCTTATCAGATTGGAACTGGAGCCTCAAACTAAACATACTGGCCCAGATATTCAAAAGGGTTGTGCATGGTGCAACAGTGTTGTGCCATGTGCATCCCACTGATGCGCCTGGGCACGATATTCAAAAAGGAAAAGTGCGCTGCACAAATCCTGATGCGCTGGAGTGCCCCAGCAAGGTATGTAGGCACAGGTGGAGGGGGGGGCATGCCCATGCATAACCTGCACAGCCCGATATTCAGCCCAGGATGTGCAGAGCCATGCATGTGCAACCCCTACTTGTGCCAGCACAAAGTTAAGCCAAAAAAAAAAGGAACAACTGATAGCCACCCACAGGTGAGCTGCCGCATTGCAGGGCACAACACGACAGCTGCCACCTGTAGGTGGTCACTCGAGTTCTGGCTGCAGCTGGAGGCACCCTCCCATTCCCAATTGTGGACATTCATAAAAACAAAACCCCATCCTATATCCTTGGTGGTCCAGTGGACTGCTATGTGCCCGATTGTGGGCATCTGTATTAAGGAAACTCCATCCTATATCCCTGGTGGTCCAGTGGACCGATTTCCGCCCGATCGCAGGCATCTGTTTTAATAAAGACCCCCCCCAGCCAATATCCCTGGCGGTCCAGTGGACCGCACTCTCCTCAATCATGGATATCTGTTTTAATAAAGAAACCTCCTCCTCTGGTCAATATCCCTGGTGGTCCAGTGGACCACACTCTGTCCAATCATGGGCATCTGTACAACAGAAAATGTCCTATTACCCTGGTGGTTTAGGGTACCCCCCTCCCCATCCACCCACTGAGCCCCACTGCCCTGCTCCCCCCCGGTCAGCCAGCGGGCGGCAGCACCCCACCCGTCTGCTGCCCTGCCACCCACCGACTGACACCTCAGTAGGGCTACACGTCCATTGGTTCAGAGCGTGAACTATTGGATAACTATGTAATTATGTAGGTTCACTTAAAGGTAATAGTAATACAGTAATACAGGTGAATGATTTCATTCACATATCTGGAATGTGTAGTATGGTATGGGCTGCGTGCCCATTGGCTCATGCTGTGAACTAATGGGTGTGCAGCCCTACCGTGGTGTCAGTCGACTGGTGGCAGATGGGTGGGACACTGCCACCCGCTGGCTGACAGGGGGAGTGGAGCAGTGGGGATCTGCTGAGGCGGGTGGGGAGGGGTACCAAGACCACCAGGGTAATAGAGACATTTTCTGTTGTACAGATGCCAGCGATTAAGGCAAGTGTCGCCACTGAACCACCAGGGATATTGGATGGGGGGGGGTTTCTTTATTAAAACAGATGCCTGCAATCGGGCAGAGTGCGGTCCACTGGACCACCAGGGATAGTGCAGTGCCACTGCACCATGCACACTGAGGATGGCCAGGGTGCAATATTCAAAGCTGCTGAGCCATGGCACAGCTCCTTTGAATATCGTCCAGGCCACACCCCTGCGCAGCCAAGTTGAGCTGCTCCCAAGCTTGCACCTCAGTCTAGGGCAGTTTGAATATCCGGGCCCCTAGGTCTGAATGACATATGGGACATCCTTAGCAATAAAATAAGTGTTTGTATTAAACACTGGGTACCAGAAAGAATAAAATATAATAAAAAGTATAGGTTACCTCATGGTAGAATAACAGTATATGTAAAAGCATAAGGAAAAAAAAAACAAATTATATAAATGTTTTAAAAAACATACAACAGATATTAATTTAAGCTCATATACTGTAAGACAGAGGCCAAGAAATTAAAATCCCAAACACACAAAGCTAAACAGAAAGCAGAAAGGCACTTGGCAATCACGGTTAAAGACAATATGAAAAAGTTTTACAACTGTGTAGGTTCACTTAAAGGTAATAGTAATACAGTTGGACCAATACTGAAACAGATTTTGAATATCCTTTCATTGTATATACTTGAGTGCTTTCATATATACTTCAATAAAAAGATTAAGAACATAATTCAGCAGTACTATTCCAACAAAATCTAGATCACCTTGCAAAATGGGCATCTGATAACAGATTAACATTTAATGAAACCAAGTGCAAAGTAATACACCTGAGCAGTAATAATCCTGGATACCAATACACATTAAATAATACACAGATCGATGAAACAACCAATGAAAGAGATCTTGGGGTGGTTGCAACTAGTGATCTAAAGTTTGACACCCACATGACAGCCACTGTTAAAAAAAATTATGAAATACTAAGATGCACATTAAAGAATATTAAAAGTAGAGACCCCGAAGTTATTAAACCACTACATTCTTCTCTTATTAGACCACACCTGGAGGACTGCTCTCCTTCCTGTGCCCATTACTCAATAGATAGTAAAAAAAAAATAGCAAAAGTACAGAGGCGGGCATTGAAGCAAGTCACACATATGGACAAAATGCACAGCGGTGACAGACTGAAACAACGTAACCTATATTCCACAGAATATTAGAAAGTAAAAGGTGACTCACGTCTCACATTCAAAGCCTTGCATGACCATGTGTCACTGGAAACTATAGGGCTAGTTAGGCATATAACAATGGGAGGTCTTAAGCCCTAGGTTCAATGTGGGGAATAGCTCCTCCCACAACCTCTACTTAAAGTCTCCACTAATGCACCTCCCTTGCTTAGGGAGTGTTTTTTTGTTCCCTGGGTTCCCTGCGTGACTCATGTGGCTGCTCTGTCTCCTGCACCTGCTGCTGCTCTTCTCATTTGTTTTCCTTCCTCTGTGCATCTCCCTTCCTCTCCCACTATCTGTTTCTCTCCTGTTTTGTTTTGTTGTTTACCTTTTTCCCATCTGTCCTTGCTGGTCTCCCTACTCTTTGCTGCTCTGTTCCATCTGCCCGCTTCTTCCTCTGCTTCTGTCTCTTCCCACTGTTGCCTGGGTTTCCCCCTTTCTTTGTTCTTTTGGGCTTCTTGCCATATTCCTTCCCTCTCTCTTGGTGCTATGTGTGCTCCTTCCCTGCCATTTTCCCGGTACTTCCCTCTATCCCCTTCTTTAGGCATGCCCACTTACTATCCTCCTGGTGTGCATCCCTCTCTCCTTCTTCTTGACTCCTCAGCCAGAATGGTCAGCCTGCACTTGCATGCCAGCATCCTTGGCTCTTCCATGCCTTTGTGGCAGGTGTCCACTCCACCTGCCTTGCAAGTACGTGCATTAGTTCTACTGAGTCATTTCCCATGGCGGCACCTGATAAGGCAATGCTTCATTACGTATTGAAGGGTGCATGTGGTTTCAGCAGTACAGCGATTGTAGTAATAAATAACATCTCTGTTTGAGTAATGAAATCGGACATAAGAGGCAGCTTCAAATCCCAGTATAGCCAGTAACTCATATGTGCCTGAGCAAACCCATATGTGTGTGTTCCAACATGTACCTCCCGTGTCTCGATTGCTCACATTTTGCATTGCTATAATCAAGCCTGCCTTTCTCCTTGTACTGATACTATATCTGCTGTTCCTCATCTTCCAGGACTCATAACCCAGCTCACACCTGGAAACAATCTCTGGCTTTCAGTGCCTTTCCTGGATATTCAATTTCCCCTTTCTCATTCACCCCCCAGAGGCTCTGCTGTTTCCACTCTTCCACCTGTGTCCAGGTGGGCCACAACATTCTGTTTCTCGCCCAACTACTGCCTGTTCTGGTCACTATACCATATGCGCTACCCTGACTACCCAACATACATTCACACAATATATCGGTTGGGGGAGGTTGGGGACATGCACTTCTGTCTCACTTGCGTGACTGCATACTGTATGTTATTCCTGCAATTTCTGTGTTACCAGTGTCACCATATTGACCTCAGCAGCTGGCACTCAGCTTTTTGCTACTGCCGCTCAGTTTTCTTGCCGTATGGTGGGGTCTGACTACAAGCCAGTCTACATCAATTACATTGCACTTTGAGTCTAATTATATTGCAGTACTGTCTTTGTCATTGTCTCCTGCTGCTCTTTATTCTATTATTCCTATTTCATTATCTCCTAGCTCTTGGCCAGATGCTTATCATTTCCATTCCTATGCTGGACCACTTGCTCTGCACTAACTTCAGATATTGGGGGGATTCCCCAACGTGCTCCTGCTCCACTGTCCTTAGTTGCTCCTAATTCAACCTCTCCTGCTGCCTACGACTTCTCCCCATCATCATGTTTATGTGTCTACCTTTCTCATCACCCTTTGTATGTCTTCCCATACCTGTGTGGCACTCATTATGTCAATCTCAATTCAATTCCCTACTTTATTCTCTTTCTTCAGCAGTGTTCTATGCCTACCTCCAGCCCATACCAGCAGTCCTCTGGACTCCGGCCCTAACTCGCACCTTCTGAGGTGTTGAGTGAAGGTAGGCTTCCCCTGTCTACCCAGGATAGGATTCCATTACATTCACAACCTCCTACTACTAGCAAATGTGGCATCCTCTGTCCCTAACTCTGGTTGGCAGCATCGAGTTCAGGTTAAATCTCGCCGACTACCAGGGATGGGAGCCATGTCTACTATTTACCAAGTCATGCCATGCCTTTTCTACCTCATGCCAGTTACCGCTTCCCTTTGGGAATGGAATTTCTTGCCCCATGTGCCCTCATCATTTTTCCCATGCCTAGCTGTCGCCAGTCAAGATCATGCCACCTCAGCCATCACTGACAGGTGTCTGAATCTCCATTCCACTGCTTCAACTGTACACACTCTCAGCCTGACACCGGGATACTGCTTCCCTTCAGGAACATGACATTGCCCAACTCACTTTCTCAGTCCTACCTTCTCTGCAGCCTCGATTCACAGCCCTATCACATTGACTTGCAATGCAGGCAGCCTACCTCTGCATTCAACTGTTTCCACCTTCTGCATCCTCTACTTGATACGGGTTGCTGAACAGAACTTCTTCAGTCATGTACTCTCATCATTCTACCTCTTCTTGCTGCATCCAGTCAAGATCATCTCACCTCAACCATCAAGGATGGATGCCTGAATTTACATTCGATTGCCTTCCACCTCTTGGCTGTGCCTGACGACATCGACTGTAAGTCATCTCACTGAAAACAGGATGTGGTAGCCCGTTTATGGATCTCCTAGGTCACAGTATCCTCTGTCTCATGCCCAGTTGCTGCTTCCTGTCTGAAACGGGACCTCATTACCTCATTTTCCTCCATCCTCCTACCTCTGCTGAGTGGTATCAGTTACTAGTTCTCTCTCCTAGATTACCAAACCTGGATGCTCGTTTCTACAATCAACTGTTTTGATCTTATTTGCTCTCTACTGGACCACTGCTTACTGCCCTCTCCTGGACCTGAGCCATGTACTAAATGTGCCTTCACACTCAGCCATTATCTGTAGCACCATATCCTGGTCATCTCGCCTCACCTGCCTCGGTTAAAAGCCTGTATCTGCACCTACAGGTCCATCCTGAGGCATTTTCCATATCCTACCCAATTACCACTTCCCTCCAGACATAGGACCCCCCTACTCTGAATGACTTGCATCCTTCCTCACTACTTACCATCCTGCTCATCCGTGGACCGACATACTTGACCCCCTTGGCCTTCTTTCCCTCATGATTTGGATTCTGCCAGCTGTATCTATCTCAATCCAGTCTGACTGCCCCTGGGACTTCCCTGCTGCATGTTACCACTTCCAGCTGCTGTGCAAGTTTATTTTCTCCTTCAGATGTGGGAACTTCATCCTTCATTGCTCCAGCACCTTCCATCCTTTCCACTCATTGCTTGAAGCCTTTGTCAGAGGTAGGACTCGTGCACCTCAACTCAGTTGCTCTTGGTACTTTGGTTCACTCCTTGGCCTTCCATAGATCATCTTCTAGTACCTTGCTACAGTCTTCCCACATTCTACTGCTGTTTGCTGAGGAGCTGACCCGGTCATGTTCCTTCCTGCATTGTATGTCATCTGGCTTCGCCTAACCCAGAGCCTTCCTGGATTATTCCTTCAGTCCATCAGGATTCACTCCAGACTTTACTTCCATCTTTGGATAGCAGCCTTTTCATCTCTGCCTTGCAGGCTCAGGGCTTCATTCTATTTGCTGTGGCTCTCTTGGGCATACTACCATATCTCTGGCCAGTATTCCTACCCAGTTCACTCCTCCTCCCATTTATCCATCTCATACTCCTACACTGGTCATTCTAACAACTCCCATCCACTACTCAATGGATCACTGTTTATTTCACCTGAGGAAACTACTTCTAGCACACATCCCTTGGATAACATGCCTCATAAACTCTTATGTCATCACAGAGTTTTCCATATTGCCTAATCAGCTCCCCTTGATCATTTTGGAATCTCATTCGACTGGACACTAGAAAGATTCCTGTCTCTCCCTATTGGATACTCCCTATGAATCTTGTCTATTCAGTCACTGTGGACTTCTTTGTCTACCATGCATCATAGGCTATCCTCATACATGGAAAGGACTTGCATTCTTCTTTTATGCTCTGACTTAGTATCCATTATTGCTGCTATGGATACTGGGACTTGCAAGATGCCGCATGCCACCTCGGTCATCATCCAGTTATCTACTGCAGCCTCTCCTACCATCACCGACTCAGTTGACCATGTTACTCGACTCCTACTTCCTCAAAAGACATTGCTTGTCCTAGGACCTTCTCAGCTGCCTTTTCAGAACATTCATCATTGAATCTCCAGTGCCTAGCTGCATATTAATGTCATGCTATCCAAACCACTGTTTTCTAGCTCCTGGACATCACCATATCTCATACAGTCATCTGCATTACTTTGCCTATTACCATCAGTCAACTTAGCTGTTCATGCAGTGGATCATCTAGCATATCCTTCACCAATTTTCTCTATTACTCTTTCCGGTAAAGACTATCACTAAGAACAGGTTCTTCCGATTTTCTACCCAGAAATCCTCAACCATTAAGGTAAATTCAGTATCCCAGTCTTGCCTCCCAATCAGTCTTAATCAGCCATAGCACTAAGATCCTCTGGCATTCCACACTTTTCGACCTTACTTCCAATCTAGCCTATAGACCCTTCCATGCATATCCACCTCTGAGCTTCTCTCAAGGATTTCGGCACTGGATTGCCTGTAAATCTAACCAACTATAAGCCACCACAGTGCATCTCATGGACAATCATGCCACAGAAATACCCATATTTACTTCAGCTAGCATACCAGCAGAGTATACATATATATATATATATATATATATATATATATATATATATATATATATATATATATATATATATATATTTATATATATTATTTTAACCAGGAGAGACACACTAAGCTGAAGCTTGTCTACAGGTGTGACCTGGTAGCACAAGGAAGTTAAGTGACTTGCTCAGGGTCACACAGTATGCAAGTGGAGGCTATGGGATTCAAACACATGTCTTCAGGCTCAGAGCCTTAAACCACTGCTCTATACTGCCTCCTGACATCATGCCCAAATAAGCCATCTAGTTCCTTGTACCAAACTTCCAGTCATTCTCTCTGTATATTCGGTTACCATCTGTACTGCATCTGCAAATCTTCCTCTGTTCATCTACTAATCACTTATGGCAGTTCTCCAATCAGGCACTCAAAGACTCCCTCTACTCATGTTCTACTGCATGGATGCTTACTTAGCAACTCATCGCTCACTGCTCAGTTCTTTCCTTCCAGACTTTACCTTGAAAGTCAAACCTTATACAAGTTGGATCATACTAACATACTATTTCCCAGCAGATTAGGCCTTACGGTCTATTGAGTCTGCTCGAACCTTAGATCCTTAGTTGGGTGCCGAGGCCCTCCCATCCCTTGTGCTCCAGAAACCCCTATCATCCATCCCCACCTCCCTGGGACAGGCCATCATCTGATACATCCACTTTTTGTGTCTGTCCCACCCTCTTTTGAAGCCCTCCACTGTGGATCTCTGAACCAGCTCACCAGGCAGTGCATTCCAAGGGTCCACCACCCTCTCAGTGAAAAACCTCCTCCTCTTTCCCCCTCACCCTTCCACCTTCCAACTTCAAACCATGCCCTCTGGTGATACCTCCCTGCTTTAGTCTAAAGATCCCCTCCATGTTTACCCTATTTATTCCCTTGAGGTACTTGAAGATCTCAATCATGTCCCCCCTGTCTCTCCTCTCCTCTCCTCCAATGAAAACAGGCAGAGCTCCTCAAGTCTGTCCTCATATGTCAAATCCCCTAGCCCTCGTATCATCTTAGTTGCCCTCCTCTGTACCCTCTCCAGGAGCTATATGTCCTTCTTCAAGTGTGGTCTCCAGTACTGTACACAGTACTCAAGGTGTGGTCTAACCAGTCCATTGTACAGCGGCAGAATCGCTTCCTTGCTCCTAGAGGTGATCCCCCTTACGATGCATCCCAACATCCTGTTTGCCTTGCTAGCCGCTCTCCTGCACTGCTCAGAGTTATTCATACATGCATCCACCATGACCCCTAGGTCTTTTTCCCCTATTGAGGCCTCCAGCCTCCCTCCTGGGGTGTACCTGTGTTTAGGGTTTCCCGACCAAGATGCAACACTTGCACTTGGTGATATTGAAATTTTATTTCCATGTGTGAGCCCAGCTTTCCAGGTGTCCAGGTCCCTTGCAGGGGCCAACCTCCCTCTTCTCCCTCAACTATCTGCTCCCATCTTTGGGTCATCCACGAAGAGACTCATTTCACACCCTATACCCTCCCTGATGTCCGATATGTATGCATTAAACAGGATCGGACCCAGGACAGAGCCCTGCGGTACCCCACTACCAACCTCTCTAGGGTTCAAGAGCTCCCCACAGACCACTACTCTCTGGGCGCATCCAGCTAGCCAGTTTTCAATCCATCTGACCATCAAAGGGCCTACTCCTAACCCTATCAGTTTCTCAACCAGACCATTGTGGGGGACAGAGTCAAACGCCTTGCTGAAGTCCAAGAATAATACAACCACAGGCTTTCCCCTGTCCAGTTCTGATGTTATCCAGTCGTAGAACTCTACAAGATTGGTTTGACATGATCTACCTGGCACTAACCCATGTTGCTGACTATCCAGACCTCCCACCTCCTCCAACTACACCCCCAATTGTTCGTTTAGTATACTCTCCATTAATTTTCCCACCACCGAGGTCAAACTGATGGGTCTATAGTTACCTGGTATTTCCCTCGACCCCCTTTATGGATTGGCACCACATGGGCCTCTTGCCAATCCCTAGGTACCCTCCCCCATAGGTTCACCTATGATTTCACAAATCACTGCATTGCCCACCATTCACTGTCTGATAACATGTCAATCAAATCATGCTCTCCCTGCTCTTTACACCCATTCATTCTCTTTGGACAAGCATCCTTCATCACCTCAGAAAGCTGGACTTCATTCGCCCTTCTTCAACTGGATCTGATTCACACTTAGGGTTCTATCGCTCCTTCAGAAAATACCTACTCTTCAGCCTCAGGATCGTCATTCAATCTGCATTGTCCATGGATCAAGGATGGACCATCATCTCTCCAAGAAGCTCACCTTCCTCAGATTAGCTATGGTTACTAGAATTTAGGTCTTTCTCCTCTTAGTATGCCCAGAGGATGAGCAGACCACTGGCCATGTGTCCTCAGAGGTTTCCTTCAGCTGGGAGGGCTTTCCTCTCCCGAATGTCAGGAGGTCATACTGTCTGTGAGTTGGAGGAGGTAATGTTTTGGGTCTTCTATTACCTACAAATTCCTAGCTACATACCTTCTACTCAAGGGTGGGAATATAGTAAAGCCACAAAAAGTACTACAAGTTATACAAGCACTAACTTACCCTATTACTATTCCCCAAACATTGAATGGGAAGGCATAAGCCCAAGGTTCAATGTGGGGAATAGCTCCTCCCACAGCCTCTATTTAAACCCTCCAGTAATGACCTCCCTTGTTTAGGAAGTGTTTTATGTCCACCACCATCCCCTCCTCCTCCTTCTCCTCCTTCTCCAGTGCTCTTCTCACCCTTGTTCCTGGGCCTACTATTCTCAAAAAATTCCTAGCTACATACCTACTACTCAAGGGTGGGAATAGAGCAAAGCCACAAAAAAGTACCACAAGTTACACAAGCACCAAATACCCCATCGCTATTCCCCAAACATTGAACTAATAATAATACTAGATCACACAATTATAAACTGCGTGGTGAAGTTAACAGGGCCCATAAAAGGAGTCAATGGTATAACCTGAGAGTTATAACCATATGTAACATCCTACCCAGAAATATAGTGCAAAGTGATAATATGGATACATTTAAAGAAAGATTGGACAGCCTTATGGGAGATAGGAAATATCAGTTCCACCATTAAACTGAAAGGTGGTGAGTTCAATAAAGGGCTGCAATTTGTAAACTACTATGAACCTATGAACCCCTCAGGGGCTCCTGGACTGATATATCCTGTATGTGCTCCCTGTTCATCAATAGCAGATCAAGAATTGCCCCCTGTCTGGTGGGATCTGTGATTACCTAAGTCATGATCCCACTGTGCAGCCCATCTAGCATCCTCTGACTCCTGGTGCAGGTCATGGCTGGTACCCTCCAGTCCACCTTGGGCAGTTTGAAGTCTACTACTATTACCACATCTCACTTCCCTGCAGAAGTCAATATTTGAAAACTCCATTCCCTGCCTCTTTTCTCCTTCAGGTTGGTGGTCTGTAAACCACCTTCAACTTCACCTTCCTCCCTCTATTGCACAGTAACTGGATCCACATTGATTGTGCTCTCCCCTCCTCTGACTCCACCCTCATACATGTTATACCCTCCATGCTGTAAACCACCACTCCTCCCTTTTTTCTACCATCCTGTTCCTCCTATATAATTTATTCTCGGGGATTGAGAGGTCCCAGTCATAGTTTTCTGCGGCCGAAGAATCAGTGACTGCCATGTTGTCCACTCCCCTCTCTCTCAGCAATGCCTACAGGTCATCATTTTTGTTTCCTAGACTTCATGTTTTCAGGCACATCACCTTTCACCTGGATTCTGAGCCTCCGTCCCTTCCCTGCCATCTGACATTCTTGTTTCTTCTTCTTGTTTGTGTCCCCCACACTAGCCAAACATTTGTTCACCCAGCACTCTCCAGTCCCCCTTTACTAGTATGGAGGTTTGCTGACCTCCTTCTTCTGGAGTCATAGGGCCTCTAGACCTGCTTGCCCTCTCAGTAGTTTAAATTTAGTTTATGGGTTAGGTACCCCCCCATTTTGTCCCTGAGGACACTTGAGTACTGTATGGAGTACAACGGATAATGGGTTCTGATAGAGCACATTGAGAAATATGGGGGACTTGTCAGGAAAGTCTTGAAGTGGTTTAAGTCCTTCCTGTCTGGCAGATCTCAGTGAATTGTGATGGTGGCATTCTTATTGTAGCCTATTGTGTTCAGGTGTGGCATATCCCAGGATTTGATTTTCTCCCTAATTCCTCATGTTGTTTTGTGTGTTCTTGTTGCCTTTAAGGTGAGTATGATGGAATGGTGTGACAGTAAACCACATTGCACTCCTGCTATCAATGGTGAAATGGGTGCAAGGCTCTGGAGAAATAATTCAGTAATTGGTTGCCCACTATGTACAATAAGCTAATGAGCTAGTACTATGACCACCTAACCACAGCTGAGCAAAGGAGTGGAAAGACAGCTTACCCCACTGTTCTATGATTTCTCCCTGCTTACTTTGGCCACTCCTCTTTCTCTGTGCTGTATTCCTGCTCTTCTTGATCCTTTTAACCAGCCAACTCCACAAAAGACAAAACAAAGTCCAATCCTGATCCACAGGCTGCTTCATTTGAAGAGTTATTTAATTCACATTTCACACTGGTGATGAAGCAGACATCCCAAATCCATGGGTATTTTGAATCACCAAACCTCCCCATGCTATGACTCATGTTTCACTATAATGACATCCTTCTCAAAGTCAGCTTGCATGTTGGGGGCTACACTTAAATACAGTGTTGTACGTGCATGTGGCATGTTCCTAGGCTCATCACTATGCCAACTAACTTGTTGTCATGCATACTGCACTGGTACTCTGTTCAGCACAGCATTCCAAAGTCCATGTAAATAAATCATCCTGTTTAAAAATTCTATTGTAACCATTGCTGAAACCCTTTTCTCAATGCTGCTATCTATTTGTCTCACAACATACTGTAGAAAAGTAAATAGATGATAAAGTGACTGTGGGCACTAACCAGGCATGGTAACCACAGTGCTATAAATTACTTATATAGTGTAGCCTACAATACATTCTGTTCTATTTGTACTATCCCTTCATATAAATTGCATTCAATTACATTGCATTACCCCTAAAATAATTAAAATATTGTATAAACTCTCATAAATATAAGAAAAAATTAAAAATAGGGACAGTGAAAGTAAGTGAATTGATACCTCATATTTCTGTGCACATGTGCATACTTAAGATGTGTAAGGTAGATATGATATTAAAATAGCAAACCCCTGAAACAGTGTGTTACCTGGAAAATTAAAAAAAACAAACAAAACAAAAATGTTATCACATGAACATGTGCCATGTCTTCATTAAGTCCTTTAGGGTGAAAATGTCCAAAGTGTTAGTCCAGTGTGCATCTTACTGTTTTATTTTGTTCAATATGTCCCCTCCTCTTTGGGATTCCTCCATGCACTCTCTTCCCACAAATCAGTAAGGAGGCAGTATATTGCAGTGGTCTAAGGCTCTGAGCTGCAAATTAGGTGACATCCAGCAGACCAGAACTGGGTTTGAATCCCACAGCTTCCACTTGCATACTGTGTGACCCTGAGCAAGTCACTTAACCTCCTTGTGCTCCCAGGTCGCTCCTGTAAAAAAGCTTTCAGCTTAGTGTGCTATATCTGGTTAAACAACTAAATAATAAAAAAAAATAATCTCAAGGTGGCTGCTGTACCATGTCTCCTTCCAGATTGTGCCAGTCTTCTGTGAATTGTATTATATGCCCTACAATTCATTTTTACAGGGAACTTTTTTAATCAATTAAACCATTCCCACATGGGCACATTAAATAGACTACCTGGGAAGAGGAACAATTGATAAACTGTTTAATGTTAAATTTCATTACCATACTACAATGTTCAATGTATTTTCTATTTTGCATATGGGAACTCTGGCTACAGTTTCCAAAGTTGCAACTGTTTACAGAAAACGGGATTTCATAGCATTTATACTGCTCCATTTAGTTCTATTCTCTGCTTAATATTACTGCAATATTTACAAAATTGTAATAATTTTAGGGGAATAGGATGTGTTTTATGCCACAGTATATATATATACATGATGGCATTGTGGTTTCGTGTGAGTCAGCTTGTTTCTAGCAGCCAGGGGGGTGAAGAATATTCCCCCAGGCCCCTTTTCTTGAACTGATTGAACTCTACTCTTTCCTGGACTAGACATCTGTTTTACTGTTCATGAAATACTGTTGATCAGAGTGGAGTCTATTTGTAAGCCTGGCGAGAGCTCGTTTTTCTAGCATTTTAGACTTTGCTCCTTGGGGTGAATACCTGTGAGATTTTAAATAAGATCCTCTGTGACCAGCATCTGGGTGGTTTGGTGAGAGCATTCTCCTGGATAGCAGGCTCTGGAAGGCTCCATAACATTTGGAAACCCACAAATTCTTTGGTGTACTGCCATATCTATTGGAAATTTGATGGTGAGAACACCTAAGTTTCCATTTCATCTTGAACCATTATCAAGTTGGAATTTGACTTGGAACTTTGCTTGGACAATTGACTATCTTACCAAGTATTTTCTAGACTTACCTGGAATTTGCTGTAGTGCGTGCTCCTTGCATTCTTCCTCTGCTGCTAATTTTATTGTTATCTGATTTGTTGGGATTTTGGTTAAGGGAAGGGAGGGGGTAATTTAAGGGGTATATGATTAGGGGTGTGTGGACGTGCTAGCTGGTGTTTGTATAGTTAGAAGGAGTGGGTAGTATATATATTTAGGTTAGTTTTTTATTTATATTATCAAGATTTTAATTATTAGGTATAATTTGTTTTATTGGGTTCTTCTAGTTTTGGGTTAGTACTCTTGACCGGAATGTGTTGGGGTGTTGGCCCTGTATGAATCACCTATGCTGCCTCTATGCTTCATGACCTCCACCCCTTCTCCAACTCCCCCAGTTTCATCCACTGCTGCTAGATGCTGCAGGGAGGTTGGAATTATAAGGAGTTGGGTCAATCGTTGTAGGCAGAGGGCAGCTGAGGAGGGAGTGGTGAGCGGCATTGAGCTTGTAAGGTCCTGGAGACATCCTGGGTTTAAACAGGGCTGTGGGTGATGCCAGACATGTTTGGTTCCTGTACCCAGGGGTCTCACCAGACTGACTGGGCAGGTAGCCAGAGGGACAGCTGCCTCCCCTAATCCTCTTCAGGCAGTGCTGTGCGATGCCAGGTTGATAAGGAACAAGACCACTATTTTTGTGAACTTGATTTCCTCTGTCGACCTGGCTTGCATCATGGAGACCTGACTGGTTGATAATGCTGGCCTTGTTTCAGAGGCTGCCATTCCCACCAGGTACTCTGTGGAGCACTGCCCCAGGAAGGATTGCAGTGGTGGGGGGAGTCCACCATTTTTAGAGCCAGCCTGTGCTTCCCGGCACATCCGGTTGGTAATACCAGGTCTTTTGAGTGCGTCGCCATAAGCGGGGTCCAGGAAAAGTTGCAGGATTCTCCTCATTTACCACCCTACGGAGCAGGAGGAGAATTCTTGCAGGAAGTAGCAGACTTTGTCGTCAACCAGGAGTAAGAGTTTCCCAGGTGTTTAATCCTGGTGGACTTCCACACGTTAACTGATGACAAATCCTATCAATTTGGTAACAACTTCCTCCAATTGATGTCTTCACTGGGCCTGACACAAGCAGTTGCTTCTGTGACCCATCAGTATGGCCACACACTTGATCTGATCTTCCATCTGGGTCTTGGGGTTGACTACCTCAGGACTGATTGGGTCATTTGGTTCGATCATTGCACCATGGGATTCAAATTTGGGGCCTCCTGTGAAGATGGTCAGCTACCACCCTTTAAGGGGCTGACACCCAGAATAACTTTTGGCACAGGCTGACCTATCTAGAGTTGAGGCAGCCTGTGTGATTGGTGCCGGTGAGGCAGTGGCCACCTATAATAAGGTGGTGGCCGAGGCACTGGATGCCATCGAACTTGTCTGTGTATCACAGAGACCCTCTCACTTGAGATCCGTGTGGTTTGATGGGGATCTCAAAGTGATGAAGTTCAAGGGTCAGAAGTTATAGCGTAACTAGTGGAAGACTTGGCTAGTCCTGCGTGCTTACTATGGTGAGTACCAGGAGGAAATCCCCCATAAGAAGGCAGAATTCCTGTACAGGGAGATTGCAGCAGGGAGAAACAGACATTCTCAACTTTTTCAAACTGTGGATAGGCTTCTCCATCCCACCTGTCTACAGATGAAGAAGACTTTTTCATCCACCTTGTGTGAAGAGTTTGCTCTGTTCTTCTCTGACAGTGTCATCTATCCAGTCAGAAGTTCCATTAGGGAGGGCTGTGCCTCACAGTGGTCGGACTAGTAGGAGCAGAGGTCAGAGGTACTCTGCCTGTCTGGGAGGAGTTTAGGCCATACCAGGTCATTATGTTTCAAGCCTAATAGCGTACAGCATTATGGCGAAAGCTGGACCTGTGCACTCCCTGAGTTGGACCCCCCTGGAGTTGAGAATCTTTAATGGGGGGATGTGGGGGCAGAGCTCCCCACAGAACAAAGGCATGATGCCTCATGGCATAAACCATGCAGTGCGACAAAATGACCCCATGCCAGTTTAGGCCAGTGTGGGTGTCTGAGGTGACTGAGGTGATCTTAGAGCTGAAGCACACATTTTGTCAACTGACCCAGCCTCAATGCATTTCTTAATGGGATGTACCGAGACTGTTGGCCCAGTGTTCGTTGGGATTGCCAAGTACTCAGTGATGTAGGTGGTATTCCCAGTTGTTTTGAAAGAATCGTTCGTGAGTCCCCTTCTTAAGAAGTCTTCTCTCAACCCAGAAGTCCTGGTGAATTACCGTCCAATCTCTAACCTGCCTTTTTTGAGCAAGGTTGTAAAGAAATTAGTGGCACAAAGCTCGAGGATCACCTCATATTCTTCAACATCTATGAGCCATTTCAGTCAGTTTTCAGGCCAGACACAGTACAGAAACGGCTCTCGTTAGAGTGCAAAAGACCTGTTCTGGGCCAGAGATAGAGGAGGCAGGTGAGTTCTTGTACTCCTCAATCTTTCATCAGCATTTGACACCAGGGACCATGTCATGCTTCTTGACTGGCTCTGTGAGTTTTGAGACTCACTGGGGTTGTGATCAGATAGTTTAAGTCCTATCTCTCTGATATGGTGCAGTGGGTGGTGATGGGGAATTTCTCCTGTTCCACAGTGCCCCTGTTATGTGGAGTTCCACAGGGCTCGATCTTTTCACCAATGCTGTTAGCAGTGTGCATGCCACCCTTGGGGGAGATCAGGTGACAATACAGTGTGGCGTTTTACTGCTATGCAAATTACACCCTGCTGTATTTGTTATTTGCACCCAGAACATCTGATGCTGTTGATGTGCTTAACATCTGTCTGTCTAAAATCAATGACTGGATGGCTTCCAGCTGACTGAGGCTGAACTCAGATGACACAGAGGTGCTAGTGATCAAGACAGTTATGGGCATGATGAGTTGCAACCTGGAGCGGACACAGGTCTTTTCCGGGGGTCTTCTACACCTGTTGCTTCCCTGAGGGTGTGAAATCTAGGTGTGATCCTGAAGAGCAGGCTGACCTTTGAAGATCAGGTGTCGTCTTTGGTTAAGAGTGGTTTTTACCACTTCCAGAACTTTGCCAGGATTAAGCCCCTCGTTCCGCCCAAGGATCTGCCAACTCTGGTACATGTCTTTGTCACCTCTAGACTTGACTATTATAACACTCTTTACTTTGGGGTCATGGTAGGGACCCTCTACAGGCTGCAGATGATACAGAATGCAGCAGCCTGGTTGCTGATGGGTCAGTCTAGGTCCTGTTATGTGACCCTGGTCCTGCGTGCTCAGCACTGGCTGCTGGTCAGGTGGAAGGTCCTTTTCAAGGTGGGCTTACTCACCTAAAAGGCCCTATATGGGCTGGATACTGGCCACTTGTCGGCGCTCCTGACACCTGCAACCTCTGCTCGCTCCCTTCGCTCCTCCTTGAGGGGCCTCCTGGATGTTCCCAGGGTTTGGGTCAAGACAAAATCAAAAACCCAGTGCACAACCCCCACCAAACATGGCACAAATTAGAATTTAAACATTTTAACTGCCCAATGGCTTTTCTTACTTTAAACACCATGAAAGAAAGGAGTCCTCTTAGTTTTCAGATTAGAATTCCAATGTGCATGCCAAACCACCAGATCATAGAGGACCCACAATTTGGTCTCAACACTAGCTTTTCAGCTCTGAAATGCCTGCAGTGACTACTCATAAATAGAGTACATTGATTAATTGGCTCCTTTTAATAAAGTGCTTCCACCCAGGAAATTTCACAGGTGATAAAAGGGAGCATGCTAAAAGGAGCACCACAACTCCAAACACTTCGGGCATTTCAGAGCTGAAAAGCTACAATAGTGTAAGGACCAAATCGTGGGTCCCACCATGACATGGTAGTTTGGCTTGCTCACATTGGAATTCCAGTCTGAAAACTAAGAGGACCCCCCCCCATGGAGTTTAAAGTAAGAAAAGCCATTGGGCAGTTCAAATGTTTAAATTCAAATATGTGCCACGTTTGAGGGGGAGGAGAGTTGTGCACTGGTGTTTTGATTTTGTTTGTTATATACCACACACCAGTAGAACCCCTCAGCAGAAATGTTAATTACGTCTTGTGAGCAATGTAAAGGTTGAAGCATGCTAACTTCGGCTCAAGAAATCTGGTGATCAAGCTTTCAGTGTCTCTGGACTGACCTTGTGCAACATGTTTCCAGCAGTAGTCCAGGATGCCCCCTCCATTGGTATTTTTAAACAGATGCTAAAGGCACACCTCTTCAGTCTTGCATATGTAGAATGATTAAGACTATCAGATAATTTTATTACTGGAATTTTGATTTTATTTAGTTATTTATTGAATTTTAATTAATTAATTGTTATATTTGTAATTTTTTTGTTAGGCACCCAGAGCCTCCGGGATTGGGCGCCATAAAATTAAAATGTGCCTTGCCTTGCCACAATCACTTCATCATGAATTCATTTTTCTATGTTTAGAGAGAAGTAGATATTAGCATTGAGAAAATGGTCTGGCAATAGTTACAATAGACTTTATTAAGCTGGATGATTTATACCCAGACTGATTTTAAATAATTTATATAGCTGGTTTGTATATTGTGTTTAATAGCTGTACAGTGCCTTGATTTCAAAAGGTGCTTTATAAATAAAATACTGATTGATTTATTGATTGATTTACATGAACTGTGGAATACTGTGCTGAACAAGGGATTGGCGCCATATGCATGACAAGTCAGTTGACATAGTGATCAACTTGATAGTGTTCTGCATGCACATACAGCACAGTATTTAAGTGTAACCCTCTTACATGCACGCTGACTTTGAGAAAGGCTTCATCATGACACAATGTCAGTCATAGCACGGGGCAGTTTGATGATTTAAATTATCTGTGGATCTCTGATGTTTCCATTGTCACCAGCTGAGTTGTGGATTTGAAAAACTCTTCAAATAAAGCTGCCTGTGTATCTGGATTGGACTTTGTAGCATCTTTTGAGGAGTTGGACAGTCAGAAAGATCTGAGAGCAGTAAAGATACAAGAGAGGGAGGGAGAGAGAGGAGTGACAAGAGTGAGCAGGGGAAATCACAGAATAGTGAGGTAAGTTGTCTTTTCACTCCTTTGCTGAGCTCTGATTAGGTGGTGGTAGTGCTGTCTCACAGGCCCAGTGTGCATTCCAAGCAACTGGGCAATAGTACGGTGTGAGTTTTCATTGCTATGCAGATGATACTCAGCTGTACCTGTCCTTTGCACCAGATGACCGAGTGCTGATCACCATGCTGGAACAATTCCTTCAAGAAACTGCAGACTGGATAGTCTCCAGATGGTTGAGTCTTAATCCAACCAAGATGGAGCAATTGGTAATGGAACTGAGTGATTGCAGGTCAGCAGGTCACAGCAGTGTCCTTGTTTTACCATCTTTAAATCACACTGGGTGAAAAATCTTGGGGTGACTGTGGACTCTAGGCTGACACTTGAACATCATGTGTTAACAATGGTTCACAGATGATTTTTCCTGCTGGGAAACATCTCCTGGATAAGACCTTATATTGTGCAAGAGAATCTGACTACTCTGGTACATCATTTTGTAACCTCAGAGTTCTCTACTACTGTACTGCTCCATACCTATGGCTATACAGCTGGTCCAGAATGCTCTATCCATGTTGTTTACTGGAGTGGTGTATTCAGAACATACCCCACATGTGCTGCATCATCTGCATGGGCTTTCTATTAGGTGCTGCACCATCTTCAAGTCTGCATCGTTAACTTACAATGCTCCAAAAAAGATTAGGTCCTTGCTACCTAAAATATATCTTGGTTTGGTATTCTCCTAGTCCACAGTTCCCCTCCACTGAAAAGTTTTTAATGACCATCCCAGGGTCTGTTCATAAACAGTATTGTATGGGGACTGGGCATTCTCTGTGGTGGCCCCAACAATCTGGAGCTTGTTGTCATTCAGTTCCATGTCAAAATAGTGAATACAAAATAATGAACATCAAAATAGAGAATGCCAAAGCACATAACAGCAGCTACTACCAGTTCTCTCAACAATTGTTCTTGCCATGATCACTTGTGACATATGCGGTGGGCTGTGCTCCCAGCACCCCCCTATTTTAAATATTCTAACACCACAGCTTTGTGATCCTATCTCAGAAGATTCCCCTTAGTTGAGATGTTTAAGATGGGACTAAAATTCTATTTATTTGGATGTGCTTTAGCCACAGACTAATTATTTAACAGCTGGGCCTCCACTGTGTTTGGCTGTTTAGTTATTTAATAATTCATTACTTTATTCAAAACTGCAATATTTCATGCTTGCATTTTAGCTTTATATATGTATTTACTATCAAGCACCCTGACCCTCTGGGAGGGTGCTATGTACATTATTATGAACTGGGGATCGTAAATGGACGTTGCTGATTGGCCAAGACATTTTTGAAGCCATGATGATATTGAGCTACATCATCACGGCATCAGAAAACCTCCGGCCACCAGCCTCCTCACCTGCAGCACCACACATCACTCCACTCCGCAATTATTTCCACCTCACACCAAACTGTAGAAAGGCACAACCGTTGATGGAGACATGCTCCAAAAATCTAAATAAATGCCATTCCTCCTACAACTGCTGCTACTGCCAATACTTTACAAAGCTTGCCATACATTTTTCTTACCTCAGCAAAACTCCTGAGGAATATGATGTTGACAGAGTGAGTAGCGTCATTTCTACAGCATCACTAGTGCTTGACTGTCATGTTACAAAATGTAAAAAAAAAGAAAATTACAATTGTGGTGCCGACAAGCTCTACCTAACTACCAAAAAGAAACCGCAAATTAAACACACATTCTCGAGCTGTGGGTGATGGCTCTGTAGTGGAGACAGCACTGCAGATCAGCTCCCTCTCTGAATGCCGAATATCCTTCAAAAACCAGAGATAATTGGTTAAATAAAACTAAAGACAGATTGTACAGGCATTCAACAGCCTCTTCTCTAATTCGGAGGGGAAATTTTCCATTAAACAGTTGTATTTTTGCTGGTCTACGCATAGCAGAATCGGGGGCCTACCGGCAGAATGGAGGCCGAAATGCGTCAGGCTCCCCCAACCCACCATCCACCGCAAATGCCAGAGAAAGGGCCAAAAAGATCGAAAGGCCAATCCAGAGCTCCAGCCAAGCCCTCAGCTGCAATAAGCACACCACAAACAAATATTCCTCTCTCCGAAAAGAAATTTATGGAGGAACTTCAGCCATTTAAAATTGCCCTGCAGGAACTGACCTCCGAGCTTAAATCCCTTCATGGGGATCTTGCTGAAATCAATAGAGCCATTTCTGACACTTTTGCAAGGGTCACATCATTAGAAGGCTGGAAACAAACTACAGATGCCTAAATGACAACTCTAAGGCACAGGCTGCACAAGACAGAATCCAAATTGGAAGACTTGGAAGGCTGTAGCAGAAGAAATAATGTACTTATATTTGGCCTTCCTGAAGAAGCTGAGGGTTCGATGTCAATTATCTTTCTGCAAAAACTACTCACAAAAATAGCGGGGCCATCTCCCAATAACACCACCTATATTATTGAAAGACCCCATCACTCATTACGACCAAAGTCTGGAGTTGGGAAACCACCTCACCGTCTTATTTTGAAATTCCTGAATTCCCTAGATAAATCCCATGTGCTGGGTCAAGTGAGAGATATGCACCAGGTTCTACGGAAGGGCCAACAACTCCGGTTTACCCAGTATCTTCCTGCTTCCATCAGGCAGTGGCGTGCCGAATATCACCCCATGGTGACAAAGGTGATTGCTGCTGGGATAAAATACAGAGTCCAGTATTCCTCACACTTCACAGTTTTCATCAGTGGATCCTTGCACAACTTCGAGTCGGCTCAACAAGTGCTCCCAGCTCTGCAATCCTTACTCCCAGATCTATTTGTAGCTCGCTGAAGGCTCCCTCCTGCTAAGATGATCCGGTCAATTCATCCTTGAAAGTGCTCCACGAACGTGCACAAGATGGTTTGCTGTGCTTTGGCTAGTATGCTGAAGAGACACAAGAGGGCAGCAAAGCTATATGAATAAACGCTTCTTTAAGCTGATTTGTTTTAGCCAATGGGTTGCTGTTCGAGCTCTCTGGCAGATTACTAAATTAACCTCTGGACTTCCAGGTTATGAAGATTTGAAATGTTACATTGGTTTAGATATATTTTAAGTATAAGGAGAGCCACTCCGTGCGGTCTTAGGATGTGATCAGCTGAATTAGTTGAGAAAAGTCTTAATTCTGCTTCGGAGAATTCTTTCTGTTTTTTGTCACTTTTTAATATATATTTTTCTAATATAAAAGAGTTGGTTTTGTTCAGGAAGGGGGAAATTAGCAGTGAAAACAGATTAAAAGGGCGTTATGTGCCACAGAAGAGGATGGGGGGATAACCACAGCTGTGCATAGTTGCTATCTGTTGATAGTATTGACATTAAAGTATGCTGTCACATGTTGGCGCTTTGTACTTCACATATTCAAGTTGTTCCTTTCTGTCAGCACTGTAGTTGATGGGGTTAGAGATTTATTTAGGGATAAAGTAATGATTAAGTGGGGACAATGTTTCATTTACAACTCCACTTTAAAGGGTATAAAGTTTTTGATAGGGTTATTTCGAACTGGGTTTGGGTATTATGTTCATGGGGAATTTGTGGGTAAAAGGGGAGAGGGGTATGGGATTGTGATAACAGGGTTGTCTGCCACCAAGAAAAGAAGGAGTAAATTGTATTTGGGTATTTGCAACTGGTTGTCTATCTATAATGTTTATGTCTTTCTATTATGTTGCATCAGTACATATGACAGGGGTTAAATATTGCTCCTGGAATACTTCATCTCAAAACTCTGCAAATTGATGTCACATTTTTGCAAGAGACACATCTTAAGCCTGCATGTATTCACTATTTTCTTAGAAACTGGGTGGGTCAGGTATATGGGACTGGCAAAGATTCCAAGATAAGAGGAGTAGTTATTCTAATTGCTCGTAGAGTTCCCTTCCAGCTTCTACAAGAAGTTGCTGATCTTGAATGCAGATTCATTATTGTGAGGGGCCTGTTGGTGCACTGGGAAGTTATATTGGGTTCAGTCTATGGACCCAACTCAGATGATCCCTAATTCTTTGCTTCTCTAATGGTTACACTCACTCCCTGGTCCAAGCTCCCAAAACTTCTAGGTGGAGACTGGAACCTGGTTCTTTCTAATACACTGGATAGGTCTGGTCGAACTAGGCAAAGACTTTCACCTGGCCAAAAATCTATATACAAGTTAATGCTTTCCCTGGGTCTTGTTGACCCTTGGAGGCTCATGTATACTGAGGATAAGGAATACTCATTTCACTCCCTTCCGCACAACACCTTTTCCTGCATAGATTTTTTTCTTTTAACAGTAGGCCACATTCCAGGGGTCTCCATAGTATATTATTCATCTAAGGCTATCTCAGACCACCGGGTGGTCATTTCCAATTAAATCTTTTACCAAATGTACACAGAGATAGAATCTGGAAACTTAATAATCAGATTTTAAAGATGGATAAGTATGTTCACACAATTCAAAACTTCATTACTATCTACATGGAGCTTAATGCCTCATCCATGCCTAAAAAGGACTTTCTATGGGGATCCCTGAAATGTGCATTAAGAGGGGAACTAATCTGCTTGGCGACTAAACGTAATAAATAAAAGACTGCTGCTCTCTCCTCAAAATTGGGCCAGATAACAGATTTAGAGAAATTCCTCTCCCCCTCCTCTTCAGTAAAAGACTGGACTAAACTTGAATCTCTCTGTGCCCAATATAATACGTTATTAATGGAAAAAGCAGAGTTTCTGCTGCTTCATTCCAAAATTTCCCATTTTGATCAGGGCGAGAGGGCAGGGAAACTGTTAGCTCTGCGATTGTGCACTCAGTTAGCTGACAGAATACTCCCCTCTATCTTTTCATCTTCAGGTGAGCTTCTCACTTCCCCTCCAGATATTGTGAATGCCTTTCGTGAGTACTATCAGCAACTATACTCTGTCCCAACAGTTGAACACCTCTCCCAACAACTAGAGCTGTTTCTGCAAGATATAAACCTTTCAGCGTTAACTGACCCTCAGATTGACAAACTAAAAAGTCCTATTACCTTATCAGAAATCTGTGAAGCTATTGAATCCCTCCAAACAGATAAGTCCCCTGGGCCTGACGGATTTACAACCAACTTTTATAAGGTGCTAAAGGAAACTATAGCTCCTATACTATTGGAGACATTCCACTATATATTTGAGAATGGGCTATCAGATACTTCCTTGTCTCTCACCACCATTGTGGTACTCCTGAAACCTAACAAAGGCCCTCTATGGATAGGTAACTATAGACCTATTTCCCTCATCAATGTTGGTCTTAAAATCCTTGATAAAATTCTCTCCTCTAGACTTAGCCAAGTATGGGAACATCTTATTAGTACAGAACAAGTCGGGTTTATCAAAAACAGACTTTCCTCAGATCATCTCAGGAAACTAGTCTATTTTTTTTCTGCATCCAGGGACTCAGATACACCGGCAGCTCTCGTATCCTTGGATGCAGAAAAAGTTTTTGATAGGGTGTCATGGGAGTACCTTTTCCTGTTGCTTTCCAAATATCACATACCCCAGGAATTCATCCAATGGATCAAAATACTTTACACAGCACCTACTGCCCAAATCCAATGTAATGGCATTTTTTCTGCCCCTTTTACATTGTCACAAGGTACTCATCAGGGATGCCCTCTCTCTCTCTTCTTATCTTTTTAACCTTTACTTAGAACTTCTTATTAGGAAAATTAACTCCTCCCCACTCATAATGGGCATAAAAATAGGGTATCAGGAATATAAAATATCAGCATACGCAGATGACTTACTGCTACATATTTCTAATCCTGCTCAATCCCTCCCTGCAGTTTTCCAAATTATAGCACAATTTGAGTCTTTCTCAAATTATAAATTGTACCTGATGAAAACAGAACTTCTTCCCATTAATAAATATACCATGAAGGCTGATGTTGCTCATATGGGTTTACAATGGAACCCCGTTAAACTGAAATATCTTGGGATTTACCTCCATCCCTCTTCAAAAGTCATGAAACAACTCAATTTAGAAGACCTCATTAATACTGGAACAGAAGACTTTAAGCGTTGGTCAAAATTGCCATTAACCTTGTGGGGGCGTATGAGCATTATCAAAATGAATGTGCTACCACGCCTACTATACCTTTTACAAATGCTTAATCAGGCATTTCCATACTCATGGTTCTCTAAGGTTCATGGCATTCTTGGTAAATTCATATGGCATGGTAAAAAAGTCTGAAGAAGCTATCCTAAACTAACTGGATGAAAATTAGATGGTGGTCTGCAAGCTCCAAACTTTTATATATACTATTTAGCAACTCACCTGGTTAGAATTCATCACTGGTTATTGCCTGTACAATGTGCTGGTTATCTGCCTCTCTGGGTCAGGATTGAGCAGGATCTCTGTGAAGGGGGCAATCAGAGAGACCACATGGTGTTAGTTTCAGCAAGTGCTAAAAAAGTTATTCTAAGACACTGGTTAGATTCAACCACCCTTAACTATCTGGAATAGTTCAAAGAAATGATGTTTGCTTTACAGGCTGAGTCTACTATAGTTAGACTGTCAAACTGTATGAGCAAACACAAAAAAATGTGGGAACCTCTTTACACCCTTCTTTCAATTAATTAGTTTTTGACTCTTCAAACCTAATCTCCCTTCCCCTCCTTTTTTTTTAGGCTCGTTTTAAGGAGAACCCTAGGATATTGGTCCCCTATAAATTTTAACTTTAGTGTCTTCTTTCTTTTTTACTCAGCAGTTTCCATATTCTTTTCAAAAAAACAGAAACCCAGTCCATGATTTTATACAATGAACAGTATTAGCATCCAATTGTTACATGAAAAATATATCATATATTGATGCAATTTACTATGCTAAATGATTCCCTATGACAATACATATTTTGCCATAGGGAATCATTTATCATAGTAGACTGCATCAATATATGATATATTTTTCATGTAACAATTGGATACTAATACTGTTCGTCATTATTTTGAACTATTTCAAACTGGGAAGTGATTTTCTCTTGTATAAAATCATGGACTGCGTTTCCGTTTTTTGAAAATAATTGGCCATTATGCTACAAGCTTTTAGGTAGCCATTAGGCACAAAAAAGAAAATACAGCAGAAGGGGGCAAAGTGAAATTCTATCACTTTGTTTCTTTAATAGACAGGGCCACACAGGTGACGTCTTTCTGACATCAGCACACCACCAGGTGTGTTTGAACGTGGCCCGGCCCTTCTTGCTCACCTTAGAGGTGCTATTGTTTGTTAAGCAAGGCATTGTTTGAGCGGGTAATGGCGCCGGGAGTACTACGTGAGTTTGCTGTTTTACTTTTTATCCTGAATTGGATTTAAAACATGACAGAGAAATAAGGCAATATTATGTGTGCATGGCAAAGGTAATCACAGACTTCAAACATAAAACCCCTCTTTTAAAAGTTGAAAATCACAAAGTTATAATTTTGGGTTCTAATTTGTATTGTTTTATATTACAGCGCTCCACAGAAACATTTAGTTTCATATTAGATTATGGGTCGTTAAAACTATGTGAAGCTATTTGGAGATTCTCCTAGTAAGTTCCTTTTTAGTTAATGAAACAGCTTTAATTTTGGGGAAAAATTAATCAATATATCAAATAAAGAACTCTTGTATATTTTATTTCCAGATCGTTGAATTTAAAAGCATTCAGAGATAGTGCACATTTGGCTTTTTGACAATTGCAGCATTCTAAGTGAAGCATTGTTTTATTTTGGTGACAAACATTTAAAACCATGCTAATAGTGGATTGAAAACACTTTCTTAGTAAGTATCTCTTAAGATAGAATGGTTCCTGTTTCGCCAACTTTTACTCTTGTAAAAAATGAAACCCAAACCAAAGTATTAATATGAAACTTTAGTTCTTTATTTTTTACAGACTTCTGAATGCGAAGTCATTTTGAGACTTTCTCGCGTTCTCCCAACGTCACTAACTCGCTAATGATTTTGTGATTTAATCAGGTTTGTTCCACCTGATTTTTTGTATGATACATTTTGATATTAAGTTACAATAATATAATTCCAACAAAAATGTTCTAAAATATGTTGTATCTCATTTTCACAGAGATTATTAAGCTCCAGGTCTGATGAAGGAACGATTTTAAAAGTTCTGAAACGTTACCATTTGGATGAAACCAATACAATTTGGGAGCAAGTTTAAAAGATATAAACATGATTATTCTGATTCAGTTTGATTCATTTTGAACCTTAACATTTTAAACTTTGAAACAGAATATCAATTAAGACATTTAAATCTAGAATGGATCATAGTATAGGGTTTTGAGTGAGGCTTAAACATTTTGATATTAGTTATCAGAGGATTTAGCATGGCTGGTAAGGATTTACCCACTCAGATGCACCTCATGGGCAAACCACTTCAGCCATGGTAAATTCCCTGATAACCCATACCCTCTTGTGGTATAATTGCAATAAGCCACTTGGAGGATGTGAGTTATCAAGGGAGTCACTACGGCTGGCGAGGATTTACCCACTCGTCTGCGCCTCATGGGCAAACCACTTCAGCCGTGGTAAATCTTTTGATAACCCACACCCCCTCACCATGGCTTATTGTTTAAATGTTCCTTTTATTCCCAATATTGATAGAAATATTTCAAGTAAAATTACCTTTTTATGCAAAATGGTGGTAAACAGAGTTCACTCCAAGGAAGGGAGGGTGATCAGCAGGGTGCTCAGGTATCAGTGCTGGGACCAGTCCTCTTTAGTGTCTTTATAAGTGACACTGCAGAGGAGCTGGAAGGGAAGGGAAGGTCTTCCTCTTTGTGGATGACACCAAATTCTGCAGCAGAGTGGGTACCCCAGAGGGGGTGGAATGGATAAGCAGAAACCTGGGAAAACTAGAGAAGTGTTCAAGAGTATGACAGTTAGGTTTCAGTGTGAAAAAGTGCAAGATGATGCATTAGGGCACAGAAATCCAGCAGCAGAGTACAAAATGGGTGGAATGGTATTGATGATCACTGAGCAGGAAAGATACCTGAGATAATCAAATCAGATGACCTAAACATGGTCAAGCTGTGCAACAAGGTCATAGGGAGGGCCTTTGGGATGCTGGGGTGCATAGGGAGGGGTATCACTAGCAGAAAGAGGGAGAGGTGTTGCCTCTGTATAGATTGCTGGTATGCCCCACCCCCCACCTAGAGTGCTGTGTCAAGTTATGGAGACCACATCTCCAAAAGGACTTAGACAAGGTGGAGGAGGTCCAGAGGAGGGCAACTAAAATGGTACAGGGTCTGCATCAAAAGCCCTATGAGAAGGGATTAAAAGACCTCAATATGGACACCCTGGAAGAGAGGAGAGAGAGAGAGAGGACGATATGATAGTAACTGTTAAATACCTCACGGGGGTAAATAAGGAATAGGAAGGGAGTATTTTTCAGAAGAAAAGGTGCTTAAGAAAAAGGGAACATGATAAGAAGCTGGAGGGAGTAGATTCAGGAGGGACGAAAGGAAGTCTTTCTTCACAGAAAGAGTGATGGATTTCCAGAACCACCTAACAGTGGAGGTGGTAGGGGCAAAAACAGTGTGGGGGTTAAAAAATACATGGCATAAGCACAAGAGAATCATAGTGTAAAGGAACGGGGGAGGGAGAAAAAACTGTAGACTGGGCACAATCTGATATAATAGTGTAGGCAGGGAGAAATGGGCAGACTGGATGGGCCAAGCAGTCCTTATTTGCCATCAAATTCTATGTTTCTATGAAATAACTGGGAGAGTCCCTCCCACAGTTAAACTTCATTATTTTGTACTTGTGAAAGATTTCACATATATTGCTGGGAGATATAATCCTGTAGGCATGTAAAAAGTTGTGCCAGTGTAATTTTTGGGGAATGCAGGATAGATAGGAATAAAGGGTTTACAATATTGGTGGGACTTCCAGTTCCGCCTTCGTACCATGTGCACATAGGATAGCACAGCTCTGCACCTCAAGTGTGCAAATAATAGGTTAATTACTTGAACATGACAATCTTCTTAGGCAGATGATCAAGGAAATGTTGACACTCCAACATGCCTGCAAAAGTCAAACTGAAGGACAAGCTGATCGAAGCAAGGTGGACTGTAAACCCATCAGGAGCTGGAGAAACATGGGCCTACAGCAGGAGCTGATCAGCATCAGTGGTGCCAGACTTGGCAAGCTGCCTCTATGAAGATGATGGAGTGGAGCAGTTCATGATTTTATTTATTTATTTTTTCTTTATTTATCTGGTATTTGGAAAATAACCTTTGAGCCAAGACTCTTACAAAGGTTCCATGTCACGTGAACAGAGTATAGACATTCAATCCAGAAGGTTACAGAGTTTTAGAACATTTGAGACATTGAACAGCACAACAATCAGGAAAAGATTACATAGTTTATTAGTCATTTAAAACACTATATAGCATATGGACACCAGCGTTAGTTGATTACAATTGCAGGTAAGGTGCAGAGACACTAAAGGTTAGGTTAGGTTGGGCAGAGGGTCAGTAAGGACAGGATATTGGTAGGGGAGGAAGGGGTAACCTCTAGTAAAAGTACACAAGGAGGCAGGGCTGAGGCCAGGGAGGCATAGACCCATCCTAGCATGGAGGGGGTGGAGGGGGTGAGGAGTGTACAGGAGCAGCCTCTTAGAGTGATTTAGAGGCATGGTCAAGGAGTATGTGGGAGGGTGGCTTCTGTCTTGTGCTGAGAATAGTTGCTGTTAGTAGAACCAGGCCTTGTCATCCACAGTCTATCAGCTGTTGGAGAATCAGGTGCATACAGAGCTGGAGGTCAGGTAGTGCTTAAGGTCTGATTTGAAGCTGGACAGGCTAGTGGAGTTCTGAATGGACTCGGGTACCACATTAAGCCGGAGAGGGGCTCTGCAGAAGTTACACTGTCTGAGAGCTCTGCATTGGAATGGCATTATGAGAGCCCCCTGCATTCCGTTTCTGGTTATATATTCTGACCTGGGAAGGAGAAGATGCCTACTACGCATGAGGGGGGGGGGCTTGCCCCAGTAATGCTTTTTTGCCTAGGAGGCATGTGGGGAATTTAGTCCTGCACCCAAGAGACAGCAGGTGTGTCTGTTCATAGAGGTAACAGGTGTGGGTCATTCATTCCCTGTTCAGGACGAGCCTGCAGGCCTTGTTGAGAGCTATGTGCACCCTCTTTAGCATAGAGTCTGATGCTGCACTGTAGACTTTCTCCCAATGACTGTTTCATGACCTGAACAGGCTGAACAACACCATGGAGAAGCTGGAAAGGGTAGTGACTTAGGCGTGAAAGGGCCTGGCAGCAATCACAGTGTATTTCTGATATGGAGAAGGGCCTGGTTGACACCTCTGACATTGTGGAGAAACATGGCACTGTGCTGAGGTAGCTATAATGCAGGGAATGGAAACAGGTGGAAAAGACTGATTTGAAGCTCCATTCCTGGTGGGATAACATCCTTATTCATGGATAGTCAGAAAAGGCTATGGAAGGTGCCATGGAACCTTATGTATAATCTCTGTTAAAAGAAATTGTGAGCCCTCCCAGCTGATGAACCATTGGATTTCATCTGTGCCAACAGGGCTCTAAGGCCAAAGCTCACTTATTCAAAGGCACAACCCAAATCTGTAGCCTTAAACTTTTTTGGACTACAGAACAAAGACTAGAATTCTTCAAACTGCTTGGAGCAAGAAAGGATTGGTGTTCGGAGAGAATCACCTGTGCTTTGAACATAATTTTACCACTTTAACACTGGTCAGGAGATGAACACTGCTTGCAATTGAAAAGCAATTGGAAACTTTGAACTTTAAGGTATAAATTTTGGTGCCTGCACCATTTAAAATCCACACAGAGGAGGGACTAAAATTCTTCTGCACACCGGTAGACACCAATTCCCCACTGAAGAAGTTAAGGTTATGTGGTGAACTTTTCACCATGCCTGATCCAGGCTTGAATCCAAACGCACTCTGCACTCATGTGCCAGTAAAATTTCAAACAAACACCAACCTCCTTTTTTTTCCACATTACTGTGAACTTTTTATTTTATGATGTCTGAATTCACAAATGACACTTTCTGCTCCATATTTTCATTTACAGCCAAAATAAGTGCATCCAACATAAACACTAAATCCCAGTGCTTTGACCACATGTATGGTCTTCCTCAGAGGATGAATAATGCTATGAGGTATTTCTTTCTATAGCCAATCTGCCCTATAATTAACTATCCCTATTGGTTAATTGACAGAACTACCATCACGTTTTTTTAAAAGTGGCTCTGGTGGGATCTGAACCATGAATTTTAAAACTTTAATTTTAGTGGATTTTAAAGTTTTTATACCATCTTTAACATTCAGTCAACTTTTCTTTAATCAAATATCAGGTATAAAAAACTAATTGAACCATTTTTCCACAATATCTAACTCTATGCAAATCTTTAAGTTTTTTAAATGGCTCTGGTGGAATCTGTACTTTAAATTCCAAAATTCATATTTAATAGATTTTAACATTTTTTAACCTTTATCATTCAAAAATACATTCTTTATCTAAATATCAAGTACAAAAAACAATTTAAGCCATTTTTCCACAATATTTAGCTCTATACAAATCTACAGAATTTACATAAAAGATAAATATAAAGTCAGTTCAAAATAACTTTTTCTCAAGAAATACAGTATTAAAGCTTGTTCATAAGGCATCTTGACATATCTTTTGTTTAGATTATTGTTCATCAGTAATAGTAATCAAAGTTCGGCATTTAGCATACTGGAAATTATGAACAATCTTACTTTTTTTGCAGTTCAAATCAAAAACATTTCTCCATTCATACTAAAACCTGGATTCTCCAAATTTAGTGATCACACCTTTTCTCTTTCTATTTCCATTTTTATTAGGTGGATCCACCATCGAGGGATTCTAGTGCATGAACTGGAAAAAAAGGAAAAAATAAAAGGTGTTATTTAAATCAACAGCCTTTACTTTTTTACTTTTTTAAGAATGGTTTTAAGTCCTATTCTTTGTTCAAACCATATGGTTATATGCTGTTCAAGGTGAAAATCCCAAAACTCTCCCTTTGCAAAAGTTTATTCAGTCTATCCCCACCATGTGGATTTCTCTTTATCTGTTCAGTGTCCCATCTGGTCTACTGTCATGTAATTCCATATAGTGGCTCACCAATGGCTTGCCTTAAGCTTTTGCTCTAATATTTCTAATGTGTTCCTGTATTCACTGTTTTACAGGTCGAATAGTTCGTCCAATATACAGCAACCCACAGGGACACCACAGTAAATAAACAACATATGTGCTGTTACAATTAAGAAAAGAGCGTACCTCGACCTTGCCATTGTAACCTTCTATTTCTAAGATTTTTTTCTGGCAACAATAGTTGCAAATGTTACACCTACCACATTTGTACATGCCAATATGTGGAGGGGGGAGCCACATTCTATGCTCAGATACAGTAGGTGAGGTATATCTACTCTTGACTAATTTGTCTTTCAAATCCTCTGCTTTTGAAAAGGTGATTCTTGGACTTCCACCTAATTCTTTAGATAAAGTTAGATCATTTAGAAGCATTGGCCAGAATTTTTTCACAATGGCCCCTATTTGGCCAGCTTGGTTGCTGTATTGTGTCACAAATGTGACAGGAATATTTGCCCCTTTCTGCACAACCTTTTTATTTTTTGGTGTGAGCAAGTTATCCCTAGGCTGTAACCTGGCCTTTTCTTTTGCACTCAGCAAAATCTCCTTTTTATAGCCTCTTACTTCAAATCTTTTCATCATTTCATCTGTTTGTTTTTCAAAATCTTCATTTTTTGAACAGTTTCTCCTAATCCTTAAGAACTGGCCATACGGAATAGAGTTTACTAAAGATCTTGGATGAGAGCAATCAGCTCTTAACAAACTGTTAGTTACTTTTTCCTTCCTATAAGTTTTTGTTTGAATGTTATTATCATTGTCTCTAAATCCAGTTACATCTAAAAAGTTGATTTATTTTCTATTGTAACAAAAAGCAAACTTCAGATTTTTGTCGCTATTTACATTCAACCAATTCATAAAGAATCCAATTTCCTCTTCGGGACCCTGCCATATACAAAGTATATCGTCAATAAAACAGTCCCATCTTTTGATATTTTTTAAATATGGATTTACTGTTTGTTCAAAAACAAAAGTTTGTTCTCAGTGGCCCAGAAAAAGATTTGCATAACTGGGGTCCATTGCTGCCCCCATAGCAGTTCCTTCTATCTGTAAATAATATTCACCATTGCTGGGGGGATACTGGGATGCATAGGGAGAGGCATCACCAGTAGAAAACAAAAAGTTATTATCCCTCTGTACAGACAGCTGGTGAGACCCCATCTGGAGTACTGTGTGCAGTTCTGGAGACCCAATCTCCGCAAAGACATAGACAGGATGGAAGCTGTCCAGAGGAGGGCAACTAAAATGGTGCAGGGTCTGCACTGGAGGACATATGAAGAGAGACTTAAGGAGCTTAATATGTATAGCCTCGAGGAAAGGAGGGAGAGGGGGGACATGATAGAAACTTTCAAGTACCTCAAGGGAATCAACAAAGTCCAAGAGGGTAGCATCTTTCAAAAAAAGAGGTGTGCAAGAACAAGAGGGCACAATTTGAAGATAGAGGGGGGGCGACTCAGAGGTAATTTAAGGAAGTATTTTTTCACAGAGAGGGTTGTGGATGCATGGAATGGCCTTCCGGAGGAGGTTGTGGAGTCAAAATCAGTAGTGGAATTCAAGCATGCATGGGATAGTCATAAGGCAATTCTGGGGGGTGGGGGTAGGAAGAAGTAGGCTGCTGGTTAACTAGGATCTGCAGCTTATCCAGTAGGTAGGGAAATGGGCAGACTGGGTGGGCCAAGCGGTCCTTACCTGCCGTCAAATTCTATGTTTCTATGAATTAAAAATAGTTATGTTTAAAAACAAAATCAAGTGCTGTTAATATGAATTCAGTGGGAAAGTTTTGATATCTTAAGCTGTTTTTCAGAAAGTATAAGTACGCTTCAATTTCATCCTCATGCTTTATACTAGTGTAAAGCAATTCTATATCAATACACAGCCAGTAATTTTCTGGTTCCCATTCAAGGTTTGATATTTTGTCCAGGATGTCCATAGTATCCCTAAGATAAGATTTGATGTCCTAAGACATTTTTTAAGGAAAAAATCAAGAAATTAATTTAAATTGCCCATTAAATATCCCATCCCTGATACAATAGGACATCCAGGTGGATTTTGGGAATCCTTATGAATTTTTGGAAGGATTTAGAGTCTAGGTAAAATAGGTGTATCATTGAAAATACACATTACTTCATTTTCCTTTATCTGACCTGTTTTTTGCCCCATTCAAAGAGTCTTAGAAGTTCAATTTTATAAGCATCAGTTGGATCTTTGGGTAGTTTTTTATATGCTGTAGCATTATTAATTATATTCATAACACTTTTTTCATAATCTTTATTGTCCATTATGACAATGTTTCCCCCTTTGTCTGCTTGTTTAATGACAACTGGATATTCAGACAACTATTTTAAAGCCTTTCTTTCTGATATTGTCAAGTAGTCTCTTTTTTGATCTTTATTTTTTATTATTAAATCAACTTCCCTTTATACCACAGGCTCATAATTTCTAATAACAGGGTTGTTACTATAAGGACAAAATTGAGAGGGGGTTTTGAAACAGCTTTGTCTCTCTAAATGAATATTGTCCCCTTCCATATTGTTCTCAGAATTTCCAGCCAATATTAATAAGCCTTCCAGTGCTAAAATATCACTTTCAACCTCATTTTCTGCTATATCCATTGTAATATGATCTATATCAGAAGTTGAATTTTCTAAGTCTAATAATAAATCAATCATTGCAGGGTCCACTTCATTATACATTTCGGTGCTCCACAAAGACTATCCCGTCAAGTCCCCAGCACTCCTTTCAAAACCCTGGACGGAACTCCCCTGGAAAATTGCACAAGCTTCAGATACCTGGGAGTATGGCTAGATCAACACCTAGATTTCTCAGCCCACATCAACTCCCTACACAAGCGGCTGCTCCCTAAACTTGGCACATTGCATCCTAACAAAAGCTGCCTCCCCACACAGACAAGACATGCCATAATGCAAAAAATGATCCTTCCTGTAATTGACTACTGTGGTATAGTTTACTCCTTCGCCCCCAGGTCCACCCTGGCCAGCCTAGACACCCTATTCCACTCCTTCTTCCACTTCATCCTTGCCTGCCCCCAACAAACACACCAATGCCACCTCTACAGCTCGTTAACCCTACCATCCCTTCATGTCCGCAGACAATCCAACTGTGCCAGGTTCACTACCAAACATTGGTCCCACTCCCTTCCCCCTTACTTGACCTCTGTCCTCTCCCAACAATCATCACCTATTTACTCCCTTCGAAGGTCAGACCCTAAACTGTTCCATGTCGCATTCATGTGCACATTCAAAGGCCAGGCCACTTTTAACTACCGCATACCTCAGTCCTGGAACACCCTACCTGCCCCCATCAGGCACGCACCAAACACCCACCTATGCAACCAATTACTCAGGACACACTTCACCTCCAGCTGCTCCTGTTTCAACTAAGAATGTTACCAAATGTCACTCTGCTGTTAAACTAATACGTATTGTACAGTACACTACACTGTGTCTTTATACTGTTTATGCCAATTGTATGTAAAATACCCTTGTCTGTATTTTTCTCCCAAAATGTATGTGTATGCATTTGTTCACTTTGTACTGTCTAAGCAATTCCAATTTATGTATGTGGGTCTCAGCCCCCAGGTAGCATCTGGAATCGAGCATGTTGCTCAGTATACTTTCCTGGTAAAACTCGTAAATAAAAAAATAAATACATTTCAACATTACAAATCCCATCCCCTCCCCCTTGCTCCATTGACACATCATATCCCATTGCTGCTAATTTTTGCTTTGCGTGATATTCCTTGAGTCTGATTTTTCTAAAAAATTTAAACACGTCCATTTGTGTTTTGAAATGATCTGAGTCTCTAGATGGGGCAAAATTAAGTCCCTTCTGTATCAATGTTGTTTGTATGTCAGTCAATTTTACCTGAGAAAGATTAATTACTGCTAAGGTCTCTTCTAGTTGCTCCTTAGTTCTTGATCTAGACCTTCCTTTCCTGCCTCTCCTTTTTTTTCCATTTTTTGAAGCCTTTTTCTTATTGTTCTTTTCAATATTAGGATCCTATAAACAAACGTTATCTTGTTCCTCAGTTTCTACGTTTCTCGCTGCTTTCCTTTCTACTTCTTTTCTTGCACGAACTTGTGGTTCTACATTGATAGTGACTTTTTTCTCATTTGATATGGAGTGCCCTCTACTAAAAGAACATGAGGATCTTGGCCAGGATAATATATGCCCCAAGCTGTAATCAGTAGCGTCTCTCTCCAATTTGGTTTGCTTTTTAACAATTAAATCCTCTTCATATTTTATTAATTTTAGCTTTAACTTATCAGCGAGGGTTTTAAATCCTAGTTTGGAATTTAACTTATTTGTGATTTTCCTAATATTCTCCAGTTCTTCTCTTACATTTTTATCTTTATCATTATCATCTGCAATTGTCAATTCCAAAAATGTGCATGAGCAATTAGCAGCTGCTTGTTCCCATTCTTCTTACCATGTGAAGTTTTCTAGACCACAAGAATGTAATTTGTTTAAGCGTAAACCTCTTGGTACTTGAAAATCCAAAGAAAGTCCTGCACTCCAAATGCCATTGAAACCCAAAACAATAATTTCATTCAATCCGAGGCTTTATTTTAAGGGTTTCAACCATAACAAAGTGTTTAGCTCCTACAGGCAGCAAACCCACAATCAAATTTCCTCCCCAGCGCTTCGACCAATAGAATGGTCTTCCTCAGGGGGTGGAGGATGTATGATTATCCCTCCCTTAAATAGTCATTCCAATTTTAGTGCCCCTATAGTTTGGGAGCAGAATAACAACTTAATTTAGTTAACCACATTTAAGTGGCCCTGGAGGGATCTGGACCATGAAAACAACATTTTTTTACTAAATTCATTATTTCAAATAGTAATTTTTCTTCACATTCTATTTTTAACATACACTATGAAACAATATAACATAAATAATGTTTATACATAGGAACAGAGAAAATAGAAAAAAATACATGTTTTTAACAACAGAGCTAAATTCATATGGAGGATTGTTGTTATTCAGATTATCCAATAATTTTGAATCAATGTATCATTAGTAACCACATTATATCCAAAGCATTTATAGATTTCATTTCTAAATGGTTGTATCTTACTTAGAGTTGAAATGCAAATTGTCCAGACAATGGAACCAATCCAGGCAGTGATCACTCCCTTATTATTTTCAACAATAGCTTTCTTGTAGGGGGATCCACCATCCAAGGGTTAACCATTTCTGAATCTGAGAAAATAAAAAAAAAAATGGTGCATTATGGCTACTGTTGCAGAGGGGTATTTTATTCCCTTCACAACAAACTTTCAACTATTCTTATCACCATTATTCATAACAATTACTTCATTAAAAATGGTTTTAGATCCCATTCAGTATTGAGACCTTTAGGTTGTAAACTGTTTAAGGTAAAAATCCAATAGCTTTCTCATTGCAGAAGTTTAATCAGTCTGTTTCCCCCTCTTGGATGTCTCATTACTTGTTCTAGAGCCATGGATTTTGTGCCCTCCACTCTGCTCCCATGCTTTTCCAAATAATGTCTAGCCAGTGATTTAAGCACAAGTCCTGCCCTAATATTGTGTATATGTTCCTGTATACGTTATTTTACAGGACATATAGTTCTTCCAACATATAATAGCTTACATGGGCACCAAATACAGTAGACCACATAGTTACTGTTACAATTTAGGAAGGTACGAATATCCCTTTTTGGCTTCTTACCCTTCTAATTCAAATACCTTTCCATGATTAGAAAAAGTACAGACATTACATTTACCACATCTGTACATTCCATTTGGTGATGTTGGGAGCCACGTTCTATTTTCATGTGATGGAGACACATATCTGCTTTTAATCAATTTGTCCTTCAAATTTTCAGCTTTAGAAAAGGATATTCTGGGGGTATTACCCAATTCTGTTTTTAAAATTGGATCATTCAATAATAGAGGCCAATATTTTCTTACTATAGCACCTACTTGTCCAGCTTGATTAGTAAACTGTGTTACAAATGTAACTGGTGTTTGAACTTTTGTTTCATCTATTTGTTTTTTCTTATTCAGTTTCAGTAAGTTCTTACTGTCGTCATTTTTAGCTTTCTCCATGGCTGTAGTCAACATATCCATACAGTAACCTCTGGCAATAAATCTCTATACCATTTCTGAGGCCTGCATCTCAAAGTCTTCATCTTTTGAACAATTTCTCCTTAACCTTAGAAACTGAATATATGGTATTGAATTTATCAAATATTTAGGATGAGCATTATCTGCTCTCAGAAAGCTATTAGTTGATGTTACTTTCCTAAATGTTTTAGAATGAATCCTATTGTTTTCCACAAAATATAGCGGCACCAAAATTGAAATGACTATTTAAGGGAGGAATAATCATACATCCTCCAACCCCTGAGGAAGACCATTCAATTGGTCGAAGCGCTGGGGAGGAAATTTGATTGTGGGTTTACTGCCCATAGGAGCTAAATGCTTTGTTATGGTTGAAACCCTTAAAATAAAGCCTTGGATTGAATGAAATTATTGTTTTGGGTTTCAATGGCACTTGGATTGCAGGATTTTCTTTGGATTTTCAGCTAGGGTCCTGTGCCAGAGGGGCACAGGACCCAAGGCAGCATGGATTCACAGTGGGAAGGTCATGCCAGACGAATCTGATAGATTTCTTTGACTGAGTGACCAAAGTAGTAGATCAGGGAGGGGCTGTGGACATGGCCTACCTAGATTTTAGCAAGGCATTTGACACAGTCCCACACAAAAGATTAATATACAAGTTAGCCAGCCTAGGAGTGGGTCCCAAGATGACAGACTGGGTAAAGAATTGGCTGGAGAATAGGACACAGAGAGTAATAGTAAATGGAGTCCACTCAGAAGAAAGGAGGGTTACTAGTGGGGTACCGCAGGGTTCAGTATTAGGACCGGTCATCTTCAATGTCTTTATAAGCAACATTGCAGAAAGACTGGAAGGAAAAGTATGTCTCTTTGCAGATGACACAAGATCTACAACAGAGTTGAAGCACAGGGTGGGGTGGAAAGGATGAGAAGGAACTTGGCAAGGTTGAGAATAGTCAAATGAATGGCAGCTTAGATTCAATGCTAAGAAGTGCAAGGTAATGCACCTGGGAAACAAAATCCCAGGAAAAGTACACACAATGGGGGGTGAGATACTAACAACAATAAAAATGGAAAGGGACCTGGGGGTAGTCATATCAGATGACCTAAAGGTGGGCAAGCAATGTGAGAGGGCAGCAAGGAGGGCTGTGGGGATACTGGGATGCATATGGAGAGGCATTAACAGTAGAAACAGGAAGTTATTGTCCCTCTGTACAGACAGGTGGTGAGACCTCATCTGGAGTACTGTGTGCAGTTCTGGAGACCTTATCTGCAAAGACATAGACAGGATGAAAGCTGTCCAGAGGAGGGCAACTAAAATGGTACAGGGTCTGCACTGGAAGACATATGAAGAGAGACGAAAGGAGCTTAATATGTATAGCCTCGAGGAAAAGAGGAAGAGGGGGAACATGATAGAAATGTTCAAGTACCTCAAGGGAATCAACAAAGTCCAAGAGGGTAGCATCTTTCAAAAAAAAGAGGTGTGCAAGAACAAGAGGACACAATTTGAAGATAGAGGGGGCGGCTCAGAGGTAATTTAAGGAAGTAGTTTTTCACAGAGAGTGTTGTGGATGCATGGAACAGCCTTCTGGAGGAGGTTGTGGAGTCAAAATCAGTGGTGGAATTCAAGCATGCATGGGACAGTCATAGGGCAATTCTAGTGGGGGGGGTAGGAAGAAGTAGGCTGCTGGTTAACTAGGATCTGCAGTTTATCCAGTAGGTAGGGAAATGGGCAGACTGGGTGGGCCAAGCGGTCCTTATCTGCTGTCAAATTCTATATTTCTATGTTTCTTTGTATGGAGCAGGGATTAGCAACCCCTTAAGTCCTGCACCCAGCTCTTTCCTTGCTGAGCACAAGGCGTCTTGGAGTTTGTTCTCTTGGTACTTGAGACTTCTCTAAGTATGTTTCTAAAGTAATTATATCATAAGTAAGATTGAGCTCTGAAATACTGAGTTTTTCAAGTTGGTTAAACAGTTTTTCAAATCAGGGATTTCAGCCTGCTAACCTGTCGTCCCAGATGCAAATGAAGGCTGTCCTTCCAAACCGCCAAGTTTGCCTTGGCCCGAAGCTTCCTTGTAGCCAAATCTTCCAATTCGCAAATACTTCCAATTTCAATTCTGATTTCAGTCTTTGATTCACTTTCTGTGTTATTTCCTTCAGAACTTGTTTCTTGAGGCATTCCAAAGGTTTCCTCTAAGAATACAACACACTTGAGCTTCAGAAGCTTAATTAGGTTCTTAATTTGAAGGAAGTTTGGCCCTCAATTAGATGCACTTAATGCTTTATATTTGTATTCGTTTTTAATCCAGGAGCTCTTTGAAAGTATATCAGCACTAGTTCATAGCATTATTCATCCCCTGAGGAAGACCATACACGTGGTCAAAGCACTGGGATTTAGTGTTTGTGTCGGATGCACTTATTTTGACTGTAAACGAAAAATATGTAGCAGAAAGTGTCATTTGTGAATTCAGACATCATACAATAAAAAGTTCACAGTATTGTGAAAAAGAAAAAGAAGGTTGATGTTTGTTTGAAATTTTACTGGCACACAAGTGCAGAGTGCGTTTTTTGTCGTTCTTGGTAGGGGCTAGCAACCCCATACTCTGCACCAAGGTTCATTTGAGCACACGTCTGAGGAGAGTTTTGGACCACTGATCCAACCTTGGAAGCTATCTCAGAGCAGAACCCATGGACAGCAATTTTCCACCCCAAGAAGCATGACAGACTGGCACAGGTTCAGATTTCTATATTGGGAGCATCAGAACAAAGCAAAGGAAGGACCTCATCTGGGAATGGAAGTACTCAGTAAAATAAAACTGCATTTGAAACAGAAAAAAATGGCACTTGCCCAAAAGCAAATGTAAAGCACTTGCTTATTCTTTAGTGCCTCTGATGTAGCAAACTGTACCATGAAAGTCAATGCAAAAATGGCTTCACTCTATTTTTCCAAGTGAGTTAAAAAAACACATAGACACTCACATATGTTCACAAGCACATAAGGCGAAGTCCGAACAGTTCAGAATTCATTCAAAGAAGTAAGTTGGGCAACAGAAACTAAAAGGTCTTTGAGAAAGCAAACCAATTATGAAACACATCAGGTGACTACTTCAGAGGGGGCATGAGGAAGGATGAGGTTTGATTCTGGAATCCACCATGTCGGAACACTGAATGCTGAACTGTGTTCCTGGTTTCTGTTGCCCAACCTACTTCCTGAAATGAATTCTGAACTTTTTGTACTTTGCCTTCTGTGCTTGTATACATATATGAGTGCCTCTCTGTTTGTTAACTCACTTGAAAAAATAATGTTAAGCCATTTTTGCACTAAGACATTTGTGGTACAGTTCACTACATCATATAAGAGGATGCACTGAAGAATAAGCAAGTGCTTTACATTTGCCTTAGAAAATGGGCTTGAAAATCCTGGCCTCTGATTAGCTGATAGCCCTTGCAAGGGGGGGCATCTATCAAACAACAGAGCCCTGGTTCAAATAAGTACCAGTTCCAACTGACCCAATCACTGAAATATTGTGGCCAGTTGGAATTTTCAAATTTAATCTACCACCATTTTTTTTCTGCTGCTTAGCGGGTGGTTGGCAAACCCTTCCCAGTCTGTCTTACTTGTGAGTAAGTACATTAAATAAATAGTAGGCACACTTTAAAAAAAATGAAGAAATGTAAGATAAAAGGAGTCAGTCTGATTGTCTTCTGTTTCTCAAAGACAGAGAGAGAGAGACAGAGAGACATAGAGATCACAAGCGCGCTATCTCTGATAGCGCTTCTGTGTGGAAGGCACCGGTATGCTCGTCATTCTTCATACTTTAGATGGTTACTGTCTTTGAAATGGGAACAGAATTGAGAAAAAGGTTGCCATCTAGTGAGTTTCTGTTCTGCTCTCTGTGAAGATTGTGAAGTCACATCTAGTGTGGTAGGTAGGTTATGGGAATCCCACACAGCCATTGTGTTTTAAAATGACCACATTACATATTTACTTTTTGGAGCTGTGTGTGTGTCAGCTGGATGGCAAGCAGGCACCTGAGGAGTATTCAGAGTTTGGTGACGGTGGGGGGAGGAGGGTGCAATGACTAGAGAAAGAGTGACTGGAAAAGACATAAAAAAAAAAATTACCATCTAGCCAGCCCGTCAACGCAGTGGTTGGATTTCCACTTGCGATACTGGTGACTCAAGTTCCGGAATGGACCCAGGTTGTCAGAGGGCCGGCAGGGGAGAGAAGGATGAAGTGTCCCATGGATTGCTCTCCTTCTCCGGGGTGAGGGTGGGGCATAAGCGCAGTGTGTTAGGGACCCTTGGCAGAGGCCAGAAGCACCTCAGCAGCCAGCATCAGTATGCTTCAGTAGGCAGAGTGGACAGCAGACATCATTGCACATACCCACCTCCCAGAAAAACAAAGAAAATTGCTTCAGGTGCTCTGGATGATGCTGCCCTACTTCCAGGTCTTCATTTTTTCCTTGCCGTGCTGCTGCAGGTTAATTACTGGTTCCACAGCCCTCACTACTGGCCTCAGACCACACCCTGGGGGGGAAGCCAGAGTGGCAATGTCAGTAAAAAACTACATCTTACCTATCGTAGATGGGTAGGTCGTGAGGCTGTGGCCCCGTCCCGGGGGGTAAGTCACAGGATGCCTGAAGCAGGTGGTGGTCATTGGGGAGGCAGGACTGGGGCAGGAGCAGACAGATGAACGAGAGTCCTGGGGCCAAAAAGTGCAGTAAAAAAAAAAATCACCATCCAGCTCAGGTAGTTTCTTTGAGTTCACTAGCCCTCTGTCTCTAGTGTTTCAGATCTGGAATTCTTGAGGAAGGGTTAAAGATTAACATATGTGTGTGTGTGTGTGTAAAACCATGTGTAACCATAGCAACCGGCTCCAAAGGCAGAAAAAACTGCATTCTAATGCAGGCAAAGGAACTGTTTTACTACACAATAAATGAAACATCTAAGAGTTAACATTATAATTTTTTTTTCCAAACATTAATAATACAGTGACCTATTTTCCAAGCACAATAATACCCTCCAGGGTGGGTGGTATTGTGCTATACTGGACCTTCCAGGGGCTATAAGGCCGGGTCTAGCATAACACAATACCACCCAACCTGTTGGGTATCTTTGCTTACTTTGAGCAAGTGCCATTTTGTTCTGATTCAAATGCATTAAGAGCATCCAGAAAGGAGCCAGGATCAGTAGTACCTTCTTCCAAGGTAGCAACTCCCTGAATAAACTGTGACTGTCTTACTGCTTTATATCCTTTGTAAGGTTTCCCATAAGATGAAGCCAGGGACACTCCTCCCATAACAGTAGGCGTGAGTACCAATGGTATAACTAACTGTTTGTGCATGGGACAGACATAAGGCAATTCTAGTGGGGGGGGGTAGGAAGAAGTAGGCTGTCGGTTAACTAGGATCTGCAGCTTATCCATTAGGTAGGGAAATAGGCAGACTAGGTGGACCAAGTGGTCCTTATCTGCTATCAAATTTTATATTTCTATATTCAAATCTGAACTGAAATTCCTGACAATTGTCTACCTGTTAGGCTGAGACTTTTGCATTTAATGTAGAATCCATACTTCAATTTATTTTTCATACTTATTGCACAGTTGTACTTTCCCTAAGTGGGTATGTTAGGGTGCCATTTTCAAGTTGGTTCAGGGAAACTGTAACACATTTAAAAGAGGGCTTGGCCCTCACTGGTTGTGGGAAGCAGGCTGGAGAGCAGCTGGGGTAGGCCAAAGGGCAGGAGGGGGAGCAAAAGGGTATGTTGTGGTTCACTGTTCACATGAGCAGTGATATATGACAACTCCCTGCTATAGATGGACTGTCTGGATGTAGGCTGGGTAGCGCTGGCCTTGGTTATGGCCAGTTGACATAATTTTTGAATAGAGACCAGCTTTTTGCCTTAGGGCAGACCCTGGTGGTACTCTCTCTCCCCCGTCCTAGTGGCCTAGCAAACCTACAATGATTACCAGAAGGAACCTGGCATAAATGAGCTAGGATTGGGAGTGGACATGATTCTATAGGTCACCATGCTGACTGAATAAAAAGTTGGGGGAATGGGAGATGTGGCCTCACCCTGGCCTGCCTGCAGACACTTCAGCCACCATTGCTCAGAAGGATTCACATAGGGGTGGACAATAGTGGGTGATGGTTCCCTTGAGAGCCTTGTGGGCTCATAGAACTGGGGTGGGGGTAGTGTATAACCACAGCCTCTATCAGGGCTATGGACTCTGGAGACTACACAGTACCAAACTGGGGTATGGTGTTGTGTTTCTGGTTGTAAATCATGTGCTTGAAGCAGAGTTTGGCATAGCAGCCAGGTGGTGAGGTGACCTCCTGAAGGGGGGACACTCCAGGAACTTCGTAAATAATGCAATAGGCCCCTCCAGATGGTATAGGGCACCTCAAAGCTGCGGGGTCTTGAGGCTGTGCCTGGTTTATGGTAGGCATGAGACAAGATGTTCTGCTGGGTCATGAGGAGGGGAGCAGTAGCAGCTGTATGGAGTGTTTCTAGTTAAGAAAAAGTCACAGTAAGATGTACATAGAATGGGTCCTGGCAGCCTGCCCTGGTGGAGCACCCAGCCGCTACCAGCTTACTTCACTACTTGGTGGGCGGGGGGGTATGGGATAAAAAAAAGATTGAAAGGGACAAAGATGGTCAAAAGAACCACTAGGAGGAGTAGTACAGGAGGGTATTGCTCCAGTGGGGCATTAGGTCAGTGCTTGATTGGCCCAAACAAGTCTGAGATTTCCATCATGTTTTTGGGCCTGGTGGCCCAGTGACATTTTGAAGTTGTGTCTTCCTGTTGGAGAGCAACCTGTTACGTTTGTTTTTGTTGTGTTAATGATTAAGTGGACTAATTTTATGGTTAGGCATGGTGCTACACAAAGAGAGGGATGTAGCACTATTCTGAGAGGAACAGGGACCCCGAGAAAGAAGGAGGTTTCATACAGAGACCAATAAATGGCTGAGGGACAAGGGGTTGCCTACAATGTTTAGGGCCTAAATAGTTAAATTAAATGGACCAGGATGCTTCAAGAACTCCAGTGTATGAAAGCCTTAATTGCTTTCATTCAGCAGACCCGCCCTATAGACCAGGAATACAAAAAACTGAAATGATTAGGTAGAGTCTGTATACTTCTCCACATATCATGCACACTATCACTACAGGGGTGTGCCAATCCTTTTGATACACAAAAGTTGCTCGTTAGAAGTTCAAGGAATACAGCAGAACCCAGAGGACGGTGGTTTTATGTGATAACAGCGATTTCTAATGAGCACCGACCACAAAGAGCAATACAAGAACTGCCTGATAGACAAAGGGTGACAGACAGTAAAGCAACCATTGTAAATAGTGATATTACTTACTATATCTGAAAAAAAGAAAATATATGTATTTTTATGCAGGGGGCTGCACCCCCCCCAAAAAAAAAATAAAGATAATCAGCTTAGGGGAAAACATAAGTATTTAAAAACCAAAAATATTTCCTTTCTGGCCAATAGACCCGAACCCAGATCGCTCACTTCAAGGCGGGTAGAGTATACTGACACACTACATAGCCAGCTTGGCAGTGCTAGTCCAACCATCATGTTATATCCTGCTTTAGTGAGTATAGCTCACTGCTACACTCGCTCTACAGGATATATCGACTTCTTTCACCACTCACTCTACTTCCAAGTGTTGTTATTGAGTCGCTCATATTGAGTCGCTCAATAACAGGCACTCATATAGGGTGTTACTGTGGGCAGCTATATATGCATTAAGGACAAATACTGGATAGTACTTAGTACCTTGCTGAATCTCTATACTCCAAATGCAGAAAGAGACAATGTGCCATTTTGCAAGGAGATTGTACTGTGAAAGGCATCTGATTCCAGGGATCTATTTCTGGCAGGTAGAGACTACAATGAAGTAATGCAGCCCTCCCTGAATAGATGAGGCTAGAAATGACTGGCTAAGAATACAGCAGGGACTGGATTAGACACATATGGGAATTGGGACAGGTGAAGGTGTGGCACTTTCTTCACCTGGGAGTGTGGACTACACTTGTTGCCCCCCACTCCAAGCATACGCCCACCTTGATTATATTGTGATAGCACTGAGCTTAATGCATGATGTAGAGGCATGTGAGATCAAATCCAACGCACTTTATGATCACACCCCAGTGGTCCTGAATCTTGTGATCCAACACTTAAATCCCCATCATAGCACCTACAGTAAATGTCTCCTCACTGAACAATTCTATGGTCACATGGTTGAGGCCTGCCCAGAGGAATATAGCACCACCGACCTGAAAGGAGATACCTCAGAGGCAATCTGGTGGCATCGTTTTAAAGTGGTGGTCACAGGCTGTAACATCAGCTTTGCTTCCCAACTATAAAAAGAGTGGCACCAAGAGCAGGTCCAATTAGAGATGAATCTCTTCGACCTAGAGGCAGACACAAAATAGTCCTCAAGGAGGTAACAAAATGGCTCAAGGTTTGTAGAGATTGCCTCAATTGACTCTTGGATGCAAAGATTGATGGAATATTATACTACTCAAGCCAACAATATTACAAATCTGGTAACCAAGCAGGCAGGCTACTGGCTTGGCAGTTGTGCTGTGAGGCAGCGAGAAGAGCTGCCCTCAGGTGTACAAACCAAGATGTTTGGTGGGACCTCAGCAATTTGACACCTATCCAGTGGAACTGAGACACTTCAACTTTATACAAAGCACTCAACATTCAGGACAAATATGGAAAAAAGCTGGAAGCATTTTTATCCAGGGTGCCGGTGCAGAACCCCACATGGGAGGTGCAGGAAGCCCTTGAGGCATAAGAGACTCTGACAAAAGTCCAGATGGCCATTGTGGGCATAAGAGCAGGGTGTCCCCAAGCCCAGATGGTCTCCTGGTAGAATGGTACATGGATTTCACAGAAAAGCTGGTGCCACTGCTTAACAGAGTCTGGCAGGTGATGCAAGATGGAGAACCCACACCACCTTCATGGTAACAAGCCCAGATCTCAGTCATACTGCTGGGAAGGAACACTATGAGGAATGTAATGCCCCATCTCCCTCCAGAACACAAACCAGAAGGTCTTCATGTCCATACTGGTGGGTAGATTACTGATGTGCCTTGGGTTACTGGTTCACCCATATCAAACAGGGTTCATCACAGGTCAGCTGATCCACAATAGCATCAGAGGTCTACTCAAGTTTATATCATGGCAGCACCAGAAGGCTGATGTTTGTTAAGCAGTTTTCATAAATGCTGGAAAGGTATCTGACTGAGTGAACTGGGGATTCCTCCACCACACACTTGAGGTGATGGGGTTTGAAGATGCCTTCCACAGGAGTATACCAGTGTTGTATGCCACCCACAGGCCACAGTCAGTGTGAATGGTCATGCTGCATTAACTGCTTGTGACTGCTGTCTGCCAGAACTCATAGAGCAAGGGTGTCAGAGTAGGGGGCAGGGAACATAAGGTCTTGCTATTTGTGGATTAGTCCATATTCTTTCTCACATCCCCATAAAAATCCATCCCAGTTTTGCAGGAAGAATTACGTAGCTATGGTGAAGTCTTCAGATACAAAACATATTTTGATAAGTTGGAGAAAATTAAACTGAGTGGCTCTTGCCCAGCAGGGTTATAACAGAGTTTCCAATTTAATTTGGCACCTAATGGGGTGTGGATATCTGCAAACCTGTCAGCACTGCTTGCTTTGAATTATGAAAAACTGCTGGGGGAGATGAAGGCAGATGTGGCCAGATAGCAGCTTCTGCCCTTTACCCTAGGAGGCCATATAGTGACCCTCAAAATGAGAGTCCTACCACTTTACCACTTTTTCTTTCAGACACTCCCTATACCTATCTTGAAGGATTATTGGTCTGGAGGAGCCTCCACAAAATCTTTGTTTACTTTGTCTGGGCCTCGGGCCATCACAGGATAAGCTAGAATTTCTTATCATTGCCCATGAAAATGGGAGGTCTGGTGATGCCAGGTTTCTGTTTGTATCACCTGGTGGTCCAGCTGGTCCCTGTGCTCACTTGGACTAAGCAACATGTAGATATGAGCTGGCTTGAGAACAAAGTTAGCAAACCACTTCCCATTCCACTGTTCACTCTGTCCCACAACAAACATATGCCTGCTGTCTGGAGGGAGATCCCAAAGCAGTAGATGAAGTACACTCAGAAAAGACCCTTACAGGCACATCCAATGAATTAGGCCCACTGTCTAACATCATTGGGGATGTAAACATCCTGCCACTCTGCATGAATCCTGGGTTCCTGTCATGGAATAGACAATTGCTTATGAGATACTCACTGATGACACAGGGGACCTCCTATACAGCATTTATTAAACTGCAGTACCTATTCGGCCTCCATCACCTGGACCACTTCTGCTACTTGCAGGTAAGGCACTTTCTCACCTCAGAGAGCCTGATCACACAAGTTGGTGCATAACATCACACCCCTGAAAGACTTTTTGTGATTGTCTGCATGCTCTTGGGACATGGAGGGACAATATCAAAAGCCTACAAGGTGCTATTAGGAAAAGAATACCCAGAATTGGTGAAGCTTAAAACCCTGTGGGAAATGGAGACACAGCTGAGTGTCCCAGAGGAAGAGTGGACCCAACATTGGGAAATAAGCTGGTGAGTTACAGCCTCTTTAAGCTGGAAAGAATTCCAGTAAAAGTGTCTGGTGCATTTCTTTCATGCACCCACTATCACGCAGCATTTCAGCACTGGCTCATCGACCCACTGCAGGTGAAAATGAGGAGGGGATGGAATTCACTTCCACATTTTTTGGGACTGTCTCAATCTTGTACCATATAGGATCCAGAAGCAGAAGGTCCTGTCATCCTTCTGGGATACCTTCATACCATTTAGCTTTAAAGACCTAGTATTGGCAGTCAGAATCCCTGGCATGAGGAATAGCCAGCAGGATGGCCCACTTCAGGCACCATGTAATAACACTGAAGGGAATTGTAGCAAACATGCTACAGGATTCATTCACATACTAGGTTCCTGGTAAACAGGGGTGTCAGATGTATTTAGAATGGAGAGAATTACTGTGACCATAAGACTGATGGTGGAGAATCATGTAGAGGTGTGGCAGAGTTGAGAGATCTTGCAGACAGTTAGGCTCATGGAGGGGGACACAGATGAGGACTGAATATAAAGGCTGTAAAGCCTTTGAGCTGGGAGGCACTGACAAACTCATGACCTGGGGCACCACGCCAACCAACAGATGGTTTTAGTAACAATGGGCTCTATGCACCAAAGGGTGGGTTATATGTGCCTGACATGCATACCCTGCCTATGTACCTACGCATCCCCAGACAGGTGCAGGGTGTGAATTATGTACGACCACATGCACCCGAGGGGCATCTGTCCATGGCCACACCCACCTGGCACAGGGTAAAGTGTGCAGTCAGGGGTGGAGTTGTGAACCCAGGTGGGCATCCAATCGGATGCCCATACTAGGTCCCTCAGTGGATCCCTTGTGCCCATGTGGTAGGTGCACAGAGTAGGGGCCTGCTTTGTAAAGTGGAAATAGGTGTACTCCTTCTGGGCACTCACCCAAGCCACTGCCCCAGCTCTCCTCTGCAGCCTAGTGGGCTATGGCAGCATGGATGTCTGTTGCCTGGTGCCACCATGCCGGGCTGCCTTAGAACATGGGGGCATGTACTGGGTTACACCTGGTCTTGGCTGGCATTCCCAGTGCCACTGAGCCTGGCACTACATGGCTTAGTGAATGCCACATAGTGCAGGTACACCCTTGACATGCCCCCAGTATGGTGCTCCTCAAGTGGCATGGGCAGCGGGTGCATAAGTGCCTTGCGCGCCCTTGGAGAATGCCACCAAGGGTCTGCGGAACCCCCACTGTGCCGCATTCACACTTAAGGTCGTCTACTCTCTTCAGATATGTGGCACATAGTCAACTTCTCAGTTTGTACATAGGGCCTAATATCCACAACTGTGGAGAGCCACTGGTTAATTATAAGGGCTGTTGCTCCCTTGTGTTCATTTACCTGTTGCTTGCTACTAGGTTTGATTAGCATACATTATTTGAGCAACCAGTAGCACATAATCAGGTCATATCACAGACCAAGAAGTCCTTATTACTGGATTCACTTTAACTGGGATGGACAGGCATGGACGAGGTGGCAGAATTGTGCTTTATGTCTCTACCTCCCTACAGCACTCAGTTGTGTTGAAAGTCACCTCTTCTTCCTCTCTCAAAGCTATCCTCCTCGACCTGAAGCTTCTATACTCCTTCCCATTATTTATCACAGAAGTTTACTACCATCCTTGCAAATCCCCTTCCCAAGTCATGGATCTGATCAGGAAACTGATGGCCCTTGCCCACTCAGGAAAGCTGTACATACTGGGCGACCCCAACATCAACTGGCTCTCTAACATGTTAGCCAAAACTCATTCCTTCACAGAGTCACTAAACTTGACACAGCTAATACAGGAACCTACTTGCCTGAGCAACAAAACTAAAAACCATTCCCTTCTGGACCTAGTCCTCACGTCCGCATCCTCACAGGGTCAAGGCGCTGGCCTCCTACCTAATGCACTAAGTAACCACCATCCCGTATACATGGTTTGCAAAATACACAGGCAAAAAATACCACACAAAATCCTCCTAACCCACACCTACTCCTCCCTTGGCACTCTACCTCTTCATCGTGATCTCACCAACACTGACTGATCCCCACTTGCTGTCTGCACTTCACTTGATGCTGCAATCCAACTGTTCTGTGATAAGTTCCTTCACGTTTGGAACCAACACACACCACTGTGTAAAATCAGAGTCCGTGGAATCCACCTACCTTGGGTAACCCCTGAGCTCCTGTCCTGTCAAAGAGCCTGGAATACTGTTTGGTGTAAACACAAAGTAACCAACTGCCCTAGGGACCTCCAATGATACAGAAAGCTAAGAAACAAGTGTACCAAAGCTATTTGACTGACCAAAATGGAACATTACCAGGCTATCTTCCAAGATAACACAAACAAACCTTCTAAATTCTGGAAAGTTGTCCATTCTCTCTTTTTCTCCTTCCACCAACCCCCCCCACACCTACCCTTAGGCAAAATCTCTCAGACATCTCAGAACCTATGCCTGTCACAGACTGCTTTAACTCCCATTTTACATCCTGTACTGCAATGCTCCAAGCGGCCCCCCTGATGCCCATTCAGCTCTCAGGTTGCACCCCCACCTTGGATGACACCAGCCTGCCTGCTCTACCTGCTTCTCCAGTTCCCTATCCTTCTACCCCCCTTCTTCTTTACCCACATCTCTCATGCTGCTACCTTACAAGTCCTTCAGTCCATTAACCCTGCCAAAGGCTCCTCTTCAGATGGCCTGGACCCTAAGCTCCTCTCTCTGTCTGCTCCTGTTATCGCCTATCCTATATCCCTCTTTGTTAAACCTCTCCTTTGTCTCTTCCACTGTCCCTACAGCTTGTAAACACACTACAGTTCTACCTCTCCCTTAAGGGGGAGATCCCTCTTCCCCAAGCAACTACCTCTCTATCTCTCTTCTTCCTACTCTGGCTAAGCTCCAGGAGCACATAGCACTTGAACAACTCTCCTCCTATCTTACTGACTCCTCTTTTCTCACTCCATTCCAGTCTGTCTTTAGAAAACAGCACTCCACCACCACTTCCCTGTTATGACTGACTGATGTTATCACCAAGGCATGGACAATGGCCTCATAACCTCAGCTATTTTTATTGACCTGGCCAAGGCCTTCGCTACAGTCTTCCACCCTATACTCCTGTCCTGTCTCAAGTCAGCTGGTGTCTCCCCTAATGCCACTGATTGGTTCAAGTCTTATCTGTCAGGCAGATCACAATCTGGCTGATGCCATCTCCACACCCCTCCCCATTACCACGGGAGTCCCTCAGGGATCGGTACTTGGGCCACTCCTTTTTTCAATCTTCCTCAACTATCTCCCTCAGTTTTGCATATTGACTAACATACACATGTATGCCGACAGCACTGTACTGTTCCCAACTGGCAAATCAGTCCCTGATTTCACCGCCAGGCTCCAGCTGGATTTCAACAATGTACAACATTGGCTTAGAGAGCACCACCTCCTCCTAAACTCAAAGAAAACAATCTCCATGGCTTTCGGTACTAGGCAGAGGTTGGCAAGGCTCCCCTCCTTACCCACTTTTTACACCATCAATGGGACTGTATTAGAAGACACCTCTTCCTTCCTCTACCTCAGAGTTTGGCGGGATAGGTACCTTAACTTCTCTTTCCACATCGATGCTATTCTACTCTGGCCTAAGCTAGGGGCCCTCTACCATAACAGAGGTAGTATCCCTCGTCCGGCTAGTCGAGAACTGGTACATAAAATGATACTGCTAACATTCGACTATTGTGACGTAGTTTATGGTGCTGTCCCTCAATCCTCCTTATCCAGGCTGGAACCTCTCTTTAACTCCTTCTGCTGATGTGCCTTGGATGCCCCTGCTCTGATCCACCACTGCATTCTCTACCACTCTCTAAATTTTCCCTCACTTGTAGACAGGAGAACCTTGCAAGCTGCAAAATTTATCTCACAATTCTGGCTAGGTTCACTCCTCCCTTATCTCTCCGCCTCCTTATCTGCCCCTCACCCCTCCAAATGTACCCTCCAATCTGATGACTCTCGTTCTCTGAATATACCATACAGAAACACTACATCAGGCCAAATGGCATTCTCCCATTGCCTACCTAAGCTCTGGAATCAACTACCAACCCAAATCCACCACTCCTCTTCAGCCTATTCTCTCTATACATCCCAAACAAACTACCTAGTGATGAACTGTAACTGCACCTAGCCCTTCTGGGCCCATGTCAAGCTGCTGGTCTATACCTCCTCCTTCCTCCAGCTGGGCCAAATATGTCTCCCCGATCCTAACTCCTCTTCCAACCTAGCACTTTCTTTTACCTCTACTGTATCACCCCTTCCTGAGTACCTAATTACTGTCCTTCCTGCCAGTCTCCCTCTATGTATTCTAGTCTAGAAATGTTAATAACTCTTGTTGGTTGTAATCCTGTACTGTCTGTCTATATGCTGTTAAGCTATTACCTCATTTATGTATTATGTTTGTTTTATATAAGTTACCACTGCCCTTCCCCCAGGACGTACCATGAGATGAGCACTTGTTGCTCAGTGTAACTTTCCTGGTGAAACAACTCAATAAATAAAAAAAATAAATAAAGAATTACCATATTAATACATTGGAAGTTTTTGTTACTTCAAGCTGGAAATGTAATATGTAGACAAGGAGCCACTGAGGGCTCTTGTGTAGGTCAGAAAATAATGTAAGTAAGTATATTCCTTTTACTTCACTGTACCATGCTACAAACTAGAAAATAAAGCTGAGTTAAAAAAATAAAATAAAACAAAATCTAAGTGGGAAAGGGTCACAATGCAAATAAGACTGACAATGGGGTTCAGATAATAACAAGACAGTCTAATAACGATTTTGTAAGTTTATAATGCCATAAGACACACCAAAGGAATCACTAATGTATTTGTAGAGGAGTACCAAAGAGAAGTAAGATAATGTTTGCGTTTTACTGCAAATTTGTTCATGTCTGGTCCCATCCATACCACTTTGGGCTGAATATTCAAACTGCGCCGGGCAGGGGCGCAAGCCCAGGTGCCGCACAACTGGGCTGCGCCAGGGCATGGACCATGTGATATTCAACAGTGCTGCACCCTGGCTCAGCACTGTTGAATATGGCACTGAGGGCGCATGCACTGCGCATGGCACAGTGGCACTGAGCCAGCGCAAGTGGCAGAACGGGAGCAGGGGGATGTGCCAGTGCAAGTGCAGTTGCACTAGGCACATCAACCATGATATTCAGCACTGGGCATGTAAATGAGGCCATTATGCATACAAGGCACAAATGGGGCCATTTGCATGTCATTATGGCCCCATTTGCATTCGGTGCGCCGATGACTTGCGCTTGGCACCCTGCCAAGCTGCAGCCATTGGGGACTGATGCCCTGAGGTATCATGGTGGCTACCTTCTCCCCTACATCCGATAATAGGCAGAAATATTGATAAAACCCTGGTGATCCAGTGGATACCCCCATCGCCCGATCGTGGGCAGTAGAAATGAAAACTCTGTTGGTCCAGTGGAACCCCCCCCCATCGCCCGATCATGGGCATTTGTAAATTTAATTTACCTGGTGGTTCAGCGGTTCCCCACCTGCCCACTGAGATCCCCCACCGCCAAACACCCCCCCGTCATTGGCGGGGGGTAGCACCCCACCCACATGCCGCCCTGCCGTCCGCCAAATGCAAGCATACAGTACAGTCTGTATACCTATTAGAACACTGCATGGACCAATGGGCATGCAGACCATACTGTACTACACAGGCCCGATATGTAAATGAATTCTTGTTCCTTAGAATATCGCACCAGGGCATATTCGTGGGTTACGCATGGTACATACCTGTTGTGCCATGCACAACCCTTTTGAATATCCCAGCCTTTGTATATAACTCAGGATGCAAATAAAGAGTATAAAAATTATTGAAATGTCTTTTTTACATTTGTGTATTATGGTTTGATTCTTTTCTAATGCGACTGTATGTTACATTTTTCATAGCCTTCTTTCTTTAACCTCCTCAGTGGGGACACACTTGGAATGGTGCCTTAGTGCAACACACATTTAGAAGTCAACAAATTCTAAAGAAAAACATTTTATTTATTTTATTTAAACTTTGATAACTGGGAAAGGCATTCTGAATCAGGAAACATGATCTGCAATATCATTATAAGTGCAGATTCATGATGAATGGACACCATCTGGAAGTGTTAAGTAACTATTACCATTTAAAGTTGTTGCATCAGACAGTAATTTTGCTGTTATGTATTTGTGTGAGTTTTATTATCATAATGAATGGTTTGTTTTAAACACTTGGACTGCTGGGAAATAAGTTCTGTTTAAATATAGGAACTGCTTATATGGTGCTTTTTATTCCATCTGGGAATGCACACTGAGGATATATGTACCCCTATAAATAACTTGTTCAAACCGAAAGCAAACAATGAAGAACTTATAGTAGTGTAGTAGCTAAGAATGTTAGTAGAGAGTACAAAAATAATTAGACTTAGCATTCAAAAAATAGTTCAGAAGTAATTTTTGTATTTGGTATACTTATTTAGACACTCTACTGTCCAGTTAAAGTTATAGATTTGTACAGTCTTTATTATTAGATGCAGAATATCAACTGAGCTGACTGAGATATTCAGAGTCAAGCAATAGATTGATTATTAGACAGTGGTGCAGTAGCTCCTGTTCACTTTGGAGACACTGTATACTCATATTTTATCTCCAGACAATTAGATTCAGACTATGATCTTTCTTCTATCTGGCCTGTTCTTTATAACATCCAGCCATGCTGATAGAACAATGCTTTCACAATGTAAACTAGGCAACCTAAACACAAATGTTTTCATAACCAAAGGAGACATCATGATTGGAGTCCTCTATGGACTGCATTTCAGTGTATCATCTTCTCCAGATTCAGCCTGTGATCTGTAAAGTATTATTTATATCCTTAAAAATTATAGATATCAGATGAAAATTGCTTCATGCTTTTACAGTGCTTACTTTTATACTGTACTGGTGTTTAGCACTTTGTGTTTTTCATATTATTCTTTTACTGGCAATGATTTTATTTGCTTACTGTGTTATTTTGTATTGGTGTTTGATGCCTTGGGTTTTTCATTACATCCTTCTATTTATAATGATTTTAAAACTCCCTGTCACTTTAGTATTTTCAAATAATGTTTATTTTCTACATATTATCAAAGCCCCTAGAATTCTGCAGCTGCAGAATTTTGCCAGAACTTGCAACTTACTGCAAAATATCTGCAATGCCACATAATTCACTGTTCTTGGTGATTCTTCACTAATATTTACATTTTTTCCATAGCAATTGGTTTCTGCCCTGCCCTTTTATATCCCAAACCTCTCTATGCTCAGCATGTGATGTTATCAATGATATCACATCATGCATTAGCTAATGGCAGGGCTGCATTCTGCCACAGAAATGAATAGTCATTTACCTACTACTGCTCCCACTCCTTGATTAAGTGGCACAACACATAAGGGTACTGTAATAGTTGTTCAACCTGTACCATAGCCTAACAAAAATTGTCAGTCTTAAGTTATTACACTAGGCCAACTTAAACAAATAATTGACAATAGCATAGACCAGTTACCTGAATACCTTACTTTGTATTGATTTATTTGCACCTTAAAGTTATAGGGAAGCCCTCTGAAACAAATAGCTGATAAAATGAATTAGCATATATACATACAATACATAAATAAGCAATACTTAAATAAAAGAATTATGACCAGAAAGGTGGAATATAATAATGTGTGGATCTATTGAAAAAAACAAAACAGACATGTTAAATGAATAAGTGTGTTGTCCACATTTTTGCCAGAGTTACTGATTACATGTTATTATGGATTGATTGAATTACCTAAAAGGTGTAAAGAAATGTGTAGCCAGCCCTTGAGCCAGGGGGTAACATGTTGTGTTCCCCTGCCGGTGACTCAAGTTCAGGGATGAGCTTGGGAAGCTGGCTGGGCAGCTTGGGGATGGGGAGGCCAGCGCTGTTGCACACCACTGCTCCAAGCCTTGGAAGGCATGACACTGGGGAGCCTTTCCTCACAAGAAGTTTGTGCATGTCATGGCCTGATGGGGCTATGTAGTGCATAAGAAGTGGGATGGCATAAAAAACAAGTCTTGAAATATCTCATTTATTCTATTTATTCCATTTACAAAGGGACCTATATGGATGAGGATACAATTTCATGATCACAAAAAGGGAAATTTGTTTAAAAAAAAAACTACATTACAGAGTCCATATATAAGTGATATGCAGTAGGGGCCCTCATGAGTGGCATAAGCAGCATACGTATGGATAAATAATTTATTATGCACAGCCCCCTCTGCGTATTTTATGTATGCAAAAGGATAGGATCATAAGTAATAGATTTATTTATAGCTTTTTTTTTTTAAATATTTCTTAAAGTCTGTGAGTTTTTTTTTAAACTAGTGACACTGTGTGTTCCCCCATCTCATTTTCCCAAGCCATTGCCATGGACATGGTGTCAGGATGACAAGCTGACTGTGATGTGTCAGTTTCTTGGTGCAGCAGAACTTTCACAGACATTACAAACCACTGCTGCAGAAGTTCTGTGGCAAATGGCAATGCTGCTGCAGTGTTTGGTCTAAAAGTGCCACAGACAAATTGGGGCATTGCATAGTATATATTTACTTAATTTTGTTTGTTTTTCTTGCTAAACATACAGAGATACATAAAGCATCATATTTACTAATAGTATTGGTGGGATGTTGGGACAAGGGGACATCATGCAGCAATATTCCACAGTAATAGTCATACTTCTCCAGGAAAAGTTGTGCCAAATGAACTTAATAACATTTTTTGAATGGGTGAGAAGGGCGGTGGAAAGGAGATGATCTGTTGATGTGGCCTATGTGGACTTCAAAAGGCTCTTGACACAGTGCCATGTGGGAGGTTACTAGAGAAATTAAGAGACCTAGGGGTCAGGAGAAGACTAATCCAATGGGTGGGAAACTGGTTAACAAACAGAACAACAGAGTAGTACCTAATGGGGAATTTTCAGAGGATGGGGTAATAAGAGGAATAAAGGCATCAAAACCACGTTCCAAGAACTAACGCTGTGGCCAAAGTGGTGCAGTGAAAAAAGTGGTTTATTCAGGAATCAAAGAAAAGATGGTGCTGTAGCACCCCAGTGCTTCAAACCCAATGGTTCTTCTTCAGGGGGCACAGCTGAACTACACAGTTATGAAACTTATACATACTGTAGGTCTTAAAGTGGCAAAGACTCTGGGACACAATAAAATACCACTCAGAGAAACCTGTGCAAAATACATTAATAGAGCAAATTACACCCTCACTCCACATATGGCAATACAAATACAAGGTAATCATGTGATAAACATTGTGCAAACTGGCTAAAATGGTGCTGAAAACAACAGAAGCAATATTTGATTTAGTGGCAGTTAATCTTAGTCAAAATACTATCAAATGTCAGGAATTATTGAATACATTGTGCTAATGAAAAACTACAGCTCCAATAATCAAAACCCCAAGAGTATGGCTTTCTAAGAAATCAAGCTTGTAAAACTACAATCTCCAAGGAGACAGTATTGTGCAGTGGTTTAGGGCTCTGGGCTGCAAACCATGAAACCAGAGTTTGAATCCCACAGAACCCACTTGCATACTGTGTGACCCTAAGCAAGTCACTTAACTTCCTTGTGCTTCCAGGTCACACCTGGAAATAAGCTTCATCTTAGTGTGCCTTTCCTGGTGAAACAATTTCCCATTTCATTTTCATTTCAAGGACAAACCTAAGGGAGAGGAAACAAACTAAGTGCAGAAATTATGTTAGTAAAACAACTACAACTTCATCCCATGTCCTCTAGTCCTGGAACATCTTTTTCGCTTAAAAGTAGTGTTTTCCTGCACCCTGTTCCTCCCTGTAAGATACTTGTATGTCTCTATCATATCCCCTCTCTCCCTTCTCTCCTCCAGGGAATACATGTTCAGTTCCTTCAACCTGTCTTCATAGGACTTGTGATGCAATCCATGCACCATCTTTGTTGCCCTCCTCTGAACCTTCTCTACCCTGTCTATGTCCTTACGTAGGTATGATCTCCAGAACTGTACACTGTACTCCAGGTGGGGCCTCACTAGTGTCTTGTATAGTGGAATTATGACCTCCCTTTTCCTGCTGGTGATGCCCCTGCCTATACATCCCAGCATCCGATTTGCTTTACCTGCTGCCTTGTCACACTGTTTCCTACCTTGAGGTCATCAGAGATGACAACCCCAAGATCCTTTCCTGCTTGGTGCATGCTATATCCTCACCCCCAACTGATACATTGTGCCAGGGTTTTGTGCCCATATGCATTATCTTGCACTTCTTTGCATTGAATTGCAACTGCCAAATCCCTGACCATTCTTCAAGTTTCTGCAGGTCACGTCTCATTCTGTCTACACCCTCTGGTGTGTCTACTCTGTTACAGAGCTTTGTGTCATCAGCGAACAGTGAAATTCTGCCTTCTAGGTCCTGTGCAATGTCACTGATGAAGATGTTGAATAGGACAGGTCCCAGCACTGATCCCTGTGGTACCCCACTGGTCACTCTTCCCTCTGTGGAGTGACAGCCATTTACCACCACCCTCTGTGTCCTGCCACCCAGCCAGTTACCTACCCACCACACTACTGTCCTGCCCACACCCATATTCCCCAGTTTGTGTAATAGTCTTCTATGTGGCACAGTGTCAAAGGCCTTGCTGAAGTCCAGATAGGCCATGTCCACTGCCCTCCCTGATCCACCTCCCTAGTCACCCAGTCAAAAATTCAACGGGTTGGTCTGACTGACCTCCCCGGTGAAACCATGCTGCCTTGGGTCCTGTAGTCCATTGACAACCAGATGTTCCACCAATCTCTCCTTCAGTAGTGCTTCCATGATCTTCCCACTACCGAGGTGAGGCTGACTGGTCTGTAGTTCCCTGCTTCCTCTTTGATCCCACTTTTGTATAAGGGGACTACATCTGCTGTCCTCCAGTCTTTGGGTACCTCCCCTGTTTCCAGTGATCGGCTAAACAGGATAGCCAGAGGTTCAGCCACCACCTCTCTTAGTTCTTTAAGGACCCTGGGGTGCACCCCATCTGGCCCCATTGCTTTATCAACTCTTATTACTTCCAGTTCCTTCAGGACCCTTTCTCGTGTAAAGGGACTTGTGTCCATTTCTACACCATTCTCACCCCTTGTACTCCCTTCAGACCCATTACCCTCCTCCTCTTCAGTAAAGACTGAGCAGAAATACCTGTTCAATATGTCAGCTTTACTGTTGTCATCCTCCACACAGTCCCCATCCTCCCCCTTCAGTCTCACTATCCCTCCGTTTGTCTTTCTTTTTTCACTTATGTACCTGTAAAAGGTTTTTTCCCCTCTACCCACTGATTTTGCAATGTGTTCTTCTGTCTGAGCTTTGGCTTCCCTTACTGACCCCCCTGCCGCCCTTTGCTCCTCCTGGTACTTCTCCCTATCCCCTTCTGCCTGTGTCTTTTTGTATTGCCTGAATGCAATCTTTTTGGCTTTCACTTTCTTTGCTACCTCTTTGGAAAACCATAATGGTCTCCTCTTCCTTTTCCTCTTGCTAACCTGCTTAATGCATAATTCTGTTGTTCTTGTAATCCCCATTTTAAATACTGCCCACTGCTCCTCAACCCCTGATTCCTGTCCCATTCCCTTAATGCCTCTTTCAAGTATCTCCCCATTTTCCCAAAGTCTGCCCCCCTAAAATCCAGGATACATGTTTTTGTGTGGTTTGGTTCTGCTCTTTCTGTGATTTCAAACCACAATGACAGGTGGTCACTGTTTCCCAGGTGCTCCCCCACTGTTACCCCCATCATACTGTCCCTGTTTGTGAGCACAAGGTCCAGTATTGCCTTCTGCCGAGTTGGTTCCATGACCAGTTGCTTGAGGAAGGCACCCTGAAGGAGTCCAGGATAAATCTGTTCTAGTTGATGCTGCTGCTGGGATGCTCCAGTCCACATCTGGAATATTGAAGTCTCCAACCAGTACTACCTCACCCTTGTCTGCCATCTCTTGGATGGCTAGCATCAACTCCTATCTGTTTCTTCCTCCTGGGCTGGTGGTCTATAGACCACACCTGTGTGGATGGCTGTCCCCATTTTCCTTTCCAGCTTAACCCACAGTATCTCTCCCCATTTGTTCCTCCTGGATCTCTGTGGCCCTTATGTCATTTTTCACATACAGTGCCACTCCTCCTCCCTTCCTGCCTGCTCTGTCTCTTCTGAATATGTTGTAGCCAGGTATGGCAATCTCCCAGTCGTGGTTATCATTACACCAGGTTTCAGTGATGGCCACAATGTCCAGGTCTGACTGTACCATGACAGCCTCCAGATCTTCCATCTTGTTGCTAAGGTTCCTGGCATTTGCACACATGGCTTTCCATGATTTGATCTCCTAGACTGTTTCACTGTTCTACCAGCCCTTCCTTGGTTGTCATTTATCCCTGGTTCTCCTTGCTGTCTGCCTTCTGCTGAATTTTGCCCTTTTCTGCTTATCCACCTCTTGGGCACTAATCTCCATCTTCTGCACACTGCTTTGCAGAGATAGCCACTCCTCTGGTTCACTGGTTCCACTGCTAGCTGTGGGGGTGAGCAAGTGGGTACCCTCCTTGCTGGCCTGCCACCCCCTTTGCTAGTTTAAATGCTTGTCAATGTAGCATTTAAACTTATCATTGAGTGCTTGGATTCCCTCAGGATGGATGCAGGCCGTCAGGCTTGAACAAACCTCCATCCTCCAGGTGGGTCCCCAGTCACCAATGAATCCAAACCCTTTCTCACAGCACCAGTTCTTCAACCATGAGTTAAAGTTCCTGGTGCATGCACTCCGATGCTCTCCCTTGCCTCTCACAGGTAGTACTTCTGAGAAAGTGACAGAGGTAGCTACTTGCTTGAGACCCCTCCTCAGTTTCCTAAACTCTTCCTGAACTTCCTTTGGCTCCCCATTTGCCAGTTCATTAGTACCTAGGTGGATAATGACATCCAGCTCACCCTCCCATCTTGCCTTCCCAGTGAGCCACAGGATCTTCCTTCCATCTCTCCATGCCGTGGCACCTGGTAGGCACCTCACCTCCCTGTCCTCCCCCTCCTGTGTTCCTAGCTGGATCCCTCTTATGATGGAGTCCCCCACCAGGATTCACTTCCTCCTCCTCTGGGGTCCACTGCTTTCCCCGCTGAGGTCACCTCCTTGGCTAACCTCCACATCCTTTCCTTCCACTTCTTTGGGTACCTCTATTTGGTTGTCCTCATTTGCCAGTGTGGCATATGAGTTCTTGACTGGAATAGGATCTGGGATGTGCCTCTGCCTGACTGCTCTAACCCTCCCTGAGCCCACTGTCATCCAAGTGCTCCTTGTTCTCGGCATCCTTTGAGGCAGTTGCATTGGACTGGGTGGTCCCTGGATAGGGGTGATGGTACTCCTGACCCAGTTTACTTCCGCTCTGAGTCTGGTTACCTCATCCGCAGTCCAGAGAGATGCATGCAGATAGGGCAGCACCTCAGTGTCCAGAAGGTCTGCCTGAATATGGCTGCCCCACAGCCACTGCATTGCACCACTCCCCACATTATACTGCAATTCCACTACTTGTCTGCTACTGAAGCTCTCCTAGTTCCCTTTTTATTAATTTACTGTACTAAAAATCCTGCCACTGATCCTAAGATAATTTTTTTTTTTTTAAAGAAAAAGAAACCAATAAGTAAATAAATGAGTCAAAACACTTGTCTTGCTGAGGTTGGGCTTCTTCCTCCTTATGCCTCTCCTACTTCACACCCCTTACTATACCCTGTGTTTAGCTCCTATCAATCAGATTTAACAGGGCATATAATTAAGAGTTGGGGGAAGGGGAGGAGGGGGTGAAATTTGCAGCAATTAAAGACAGCACAGAATTACACCACCACTATGTTTTAAATTCTCAACAGCCCAACAACAATTATAGTAAAGACAACAAAGAAAGTATAGTGTCACTAAAACCCACAATCTATGTTTAAAAGAAAAATAGCAATTACCAATTACTCTAAAGCACTGAATTGAATATGTTTCCTTCCTTCCCCTTCTGGCTTCTTCTGAGAAAATAAAAATCTGCTTGCTACTTTAACTCTGACTAAGCCCCACCTCCAGTTATCACGTAGCTGAGGTCAGAGGCCAGACAATTAACACCCTTCACCCAACTACAGGGCAGTCAGACAAGCCAAGATAAAATTTGCAGCAATTAAAGACTGCACAGAATTACACCACCACCATGTTTTAAATTCTCAACAGCCCAAAAACAATTATAAGTAAAGACAACAAAGAAAGTATAGTGTCACTAAAAGCCCACAATCTAAGTTTAAAAGAAAAATAGCAATTACCAGTTACTCTAAAGCACTGAATTGAATATGTTTCCTTCCTTCCCCTTCTGGCTTCTTCTGAGAAAATAAAAATCTGCTTGCTACTTTAACTCTGACTAAGCCCCACCTCCAGTTATCACGTAGCTGAGGTCAGAGGCCAGACAATTAACACCCTTCACCCAACTACAGGGCAGTCAGACAAGCCAAGATAAAATTTGCAGCAATTAAAGACAGCACAGAATTACACCACCACTATGTTTTAAATTCTCAACAGCCCAAAAACAATTATAAGTAAAGACAACAAAGAAAGTATAGTGTCACTAAAAGCCCACAATCTAAGTTTAAAAGAAAAATAGCAATTACCAGTTACTCTAAAGCACTGAATTGAATATGTTTCCTTCCTTCCCCTTCTGGCTTCTGAGAAAATAAAAATCTGCTTGCTACTTTAACTCTGACTAAGCCCCACCTCCAGTTATCACGTAGCTGAGGTCAGAGGCCAGACAATTAACACCCTTCACCCAACTACAGGGCAGTCAGACAAGCCAAGATAAAATTTGCAGCAATTAATGACAGCACAGAATTACACCACCACTATGTTTTAAATTCTCAACAGCCCAAAAACAATTATAAGTAAAGACAACAAAGAAAGTATAGTGTCACTAAAAGCCCACAATCTAAGTTTAAAAGAAAAATAGCAATTACCAGTTACTCTAAAGCACTGAATTGAATATGTTTCCTTCCTTTCCCTTCTGGCTTCTTCTGAGAAAAGAAAAATCTGCTTGCTACTTTAATTCTGACTAAGCCCCACCTCCTGTTATCATGTAGCTGAGGTCAGAGGCCAGACAATTAACACCCTTCACCCAACTACAGGGCAGTCAGACAAGCCAAGATAAAATTTGCAGCAATTAAAGACAGCACAGAATTACACCACCACTATGTTTTAAATTCTCAACAGCCCAACAACAATTATAAGTAAAGACAACAAAGAAAGTATAGTGTCACTAAAAACCCACAATCTAAGTTTAAAAGAAAAATAGCAATTACCAGTTACTCTAAAGCACTGAATTGAATATGTTTCCTTCCTTCCCCTTCTTTTCTGAAAACAAATCTATTGTCCAATGAAATATACACTGGTTTTCATTGCAAACTACAATTCATATCATTTTAAAATGCAACATTTTGATAGCGATTAGGTGATCATAATAACTGTATGTGTTACTGTACAGTGTGTAGTAACAAAAATGTCCAGTGTTCATCCAATTAGTGTTTAAAGTTTGGGCTTGCTCAATATTAAAAAACACAGACTATGGTGGAGACTAGATGAAAGCACCTGCACTGTGGACTTTTTGGGGGGTATGGAATAATGAAAAGGTTACAGATACAGTATTCTGTATTTTGGTAATACGTGATTTAAAAAAATTCTTATGTTGACATGACATGTCACTAAACTTTGATGGGCCAACACTTCTGAACAGGTCATTGAGGTCTGTATAATTTTTTTAATTTTAAATGTTTTCAGCCCATTTCCTCATATAATGTTGATTGCACCAATAGCCCAGGAGCAGGAAATTGTATAGTATGTTCAGTGAGGATCTGTTAGGGAATGTGAGGTGGTTCTTTGTGCACTTTGAGATAGTGTGGAAGACTGGGAGAAGCTTCTTTGCATATTTTGAAGGTGTAGTTTTCAGATACAGACTTCTTAGTTTTTTTATCTGTTTTTAAATGATGTTTTTAATGCTTTAAATGTTTTCCAGAATTAAATAATGTTTTTAACATTTTAAATGTTTTCCAGAAAAAATAATGTTATTATTGATGATAAACCTACCGTGTTAATCCTCCCCAATAAGAAATCCCTTTCCTTGATACCTTTTAGCTTCCAACAGCCTCTACCACTTCCAAAATGTTACCACTGGTTAAGGGTGAGCTTACATCACATTTGTATTCAAGGAATGGGACAGCATTCACAAATTCAACACTAATCCCTGTTATTCAGTCTAACTGAACTTTTAAGCCATTTCTGATGACTGCAACCCTCAGACATCCAGTTAAAAAATATAACATTATAGCTCTTGCCAGAGTGCAACACTAGTCCTATGGCCACGCCTTTTGTCACCCACACAACTCACCCCAAGACCTTTTTATACAAACAATTGACATGTGTCATTGTGTCAGGTGTTGAGGGAGCTTTATTTAAAAAAAACTACAGCTAGAGGAAGGGCATGGACATAGTTAAGAATGGAGTGGGTGTAGATCAGTAGATGGATTCCTCATTCCCCTATTTTTAGTCTGCATGATTCCACACCAAGGACCCAAAATGTCAAAGCATAGCCAAAGACAGATGGCCCAATCAAAGCAGAATCAGACTGCAATTTTTCACATTCACTTACCCTTCACCCAGAAACTGGGATTTTATTCATGGCTTTTATTCATTGCACTTATAAATATTTCATTTAGCTAGATAATTTCAAGTATCTCCCCACAGCAATTCTTTCAGTACTAGTAGCTAGCTCTCAGTGTCAAGAGTCACACCCACTAACATTTCAAACTAATTTGGTCCTTTCTCTGTAACTCAACAGCAACTGTTCTTTGTTTTCTTATTCCCAATGGAAGACACATTGCACTGTTTCTTATATAACCAGTGCAATTCTTTGGGGACAGTTTTCCTATATATTTATTCTTTTCACTGTAAAATACTGGAATCCCTGAAGATATGAGAGCTCTCTGAACTTGGAACCAGTACTTCTTTGATGCTGTCCAATACTAGAAGCCCAAACACAGTGTCAAGAATCATGTCATGCCCTTGACATTACTTGTTTAGTTTAGTTTGCTTTTGTTTATCAGGCAGGCAGGCTCACTCAGTAACCAGATCAAATCTTCAAATAGGGCAATTTACATACAGTTTGTAGTATAAGTAGGGAATATGACAAGTAAGTTGAATAAAAGTACATTTCAATATTGCATGTAAGTAATCTTCAACCACAGTTTAGAAGTAGTGTGCACTTCTACTTTACTGCCCCACCTACAAATGAATGTCCTCTGCCCCATATCCTTTATCTGTCACCATCACTCCCTCCCTCTTCTCATGCTTGCCACGCCCAGTCCCCAAGCATGGTGCTCATTCATCTTGAGGGGGATTGGCTTCTGAGTCATTCCCACCCCTCTCCTCTAATTTGCCAGTTCCTTGTCCCCTTGCAGGGTTTTCAGCATCCTGAAGGGGAATAGGTTTTTGCACCCCCAACTTCTCCTCCATCCTAATATATCACAAGATAGCACTTATTTTCCCCCTGTCCAACTTCCACTCTTCCCCTGCACTTAACAAAGTACCTCTGCTCCTATCAGCACTTGGAATTATTTTTGCTCTCTGTTGTACTGTTGTATTATTGTCTGTCTGTTCCTCTTGCCTTCCAGTTCTGTTTAGACTTAGCCGCTGCATCTTTTTAACTGTAAAGTTTGTTATCCATGGCCCTTAGATTCCATTCCTCCTTGTACTTCAAATGTATAACTATGCTGTCCACTTGCTTACTAATGGTATACCCATTGTATCCAATGCTTCTTGTATAATTGTATAATATCCATTTGTACATCCTCATTGTAACCCCCCATCCCCCAGGTCACACCAGGAGACAAGCAACTTGTTGTTCAGTGTGCCTTCATGGTTAAACATTTCAACAAACAAATAAATAAATAACTTCAGTTTGTCTGAGTTCTAAGGGAAGATAATTTCACATGTTGTGGGCTGTGTCTCGGAATGATTTCAGCCCCATGTTAGAGTGCATCATCTGGGCTTCCTGAACATGTTTGCTTAGTGAATGCAGTTATCTATCTTGATCTTGGTAACCAGGCAGTTTAGTTAAGTAATTTTTGGCATCCAAATATACAGTAGGACTTTGTGTGTCATGTTTTCAAGATAGGTATACATTTGCATGTAGTGTGAGTCAATTGTTTTGTAAATAGTGCAGTGGTACTCCTTATGATTTGCAGGCTGGGTAACTTGTCCAGCCAGATAATAGAGTACCCACCTGTGACACTGTTTTATTGATACATGTTCCATACAATTAAGTCCTAGCCTAGCTCTGGTGTTGCTTCATTAAATCGTTTTTTTTTTTTGCATTTTCTGTTACTTTAGCTTAGTTTATTGTTCTAGAAATTACCTTTGAGCCAATGGCTCTTTTACAAAGGTTCCACATCATCAATGTACAAACAAACAAGACATGTTACATAGACTGGTCAGCAACTGTTTTGTAAAAAGTTCTTTGTTTTATACAAACAATTTTTTATCAGTTTGCTTTGTGATATGGTCAGTATGTGTTTAAAATTAAAGGTTTCAGTGTAGATGTAATTCAAGATATTTAAAGTTGTCAATCATTTCAAGCTTTGCAACATATAAAGTTTCAATATATAATTCAGTTGTAGCCTTGTTATATTGAGTCATAGTGGTGAAAATCATGGCTTTGGTGTTTCTCTTGTTCAGTATTCATTTGTTGTATACTACTAGCCATGTCTGTAATGTTTTAAGATCCATGTCCAAATCTGACATCAAGGTTATTAAATTCTGCAACACTACTCTGAATCAACACAACATCTGCATACACCAGGACTTTGGATCACTTGCATATGTCTGGTATAGGGTTTAATAAGAATGTGGATAGTAATGCATCCAGTATGGACCCCACAGGTAACAAGTTAAGGATGTGTGTTCATATAATTCAATCTTAAAGCTTGGTATTAATTAGACACAGGTAATAATCTGAACAAGTACAACATTGATTGCCCTAGTCATACATGCTTTGAACTCCTAAGAAATAAAGTCTATTATTAATCTGACCTAGGCAGTGGTGGTACTGTGCTCCTTAATAAAATCATGCTGTATAGAAAAATCTGTTGTGTTACTATAATTCCAAAGTTCGTTGAGTATTAATTTCTCTTGAAGGTTTACATGACACAAGACTGCATCAGGTCAGTAATTGTCTATTGTCATTGTCAGTCATCCTTCACGCACTGATATGATACATGCTTTCTTTCACTGGTTGGGCATATGCATTGTAGTAAAAGATAAATCTCATACTGACCTGATTCTTCCTGTGTGACACCAAGCTTTCTTCTGATCCTTAATGAGGTCTAGCAGAGGTTTTCTTAACCATTTATTATTAGTGCCTCTGAATCTCTGTGTTGATAAGGGTGCAGGTTTATTGATTACAGTGTTTAGGTTAGATATGACATCTATATAGGTCCAATTGATACTACTGTTTACATTCAAGAAGAACTGTGGAAGCGTCTAAAGGAAACTTACTGGAAGTAACAAACCAAAGCATCAGATTGATATACAAGTCAAGAGAAGGAGAAAGCCACTGTGGTTCTTGAGAGAAATAGTGGTATATGTCAGGGCAAAATGGAAAGGGTTCAGGAAACATAAGGAGACCCAAAGGAAGGAGGACAGGGAAGAGTACCTAGAGTGTCTAAGGGAAGTGGGAAAGGCAGTAAGGAGAACAAAGGCACACATTGAGGAAGGTTTAGCACAGTCAGTTAAGAAAGAGGACACAACATTCTTCAGGAACATCAGTGAAAGGAGAAAAAACAAGGAGGGGTTGCAAGACTCAAGGGAGAGGGAGGGGAATGCAAGGAGGGTGACATGGAAAAGGCAGAAATATTGACTAAATATTTTTGTTCAGTATTCATAGAAGAGGGGGAGGGGCAGGGGCCAAAGCAGTACAGCAGCTGCCAAGAGGGTGAAGAGGTGGACAATATTCCATTCACAGGGAAAAGAGTCCTGCAGGAGCTCACTAAACTGAAGGTGAACAAAGTGATGGGACCAGTAGGCATACACCCAAGGATATAAAGAGAACTGTGAAGAGAGATAGCAGAACCTCTGGCAGCCATGTTCACAGAGTCATTCAATACAGGGTTGGTGCCAGAGGATTGAAGGAGGGCACATGTGGTCTCTCTTCACAAATCTGGCAGCAGGGAGGTGGTGAGGAATTATAGGCTGGTCAACCTCATCTCAGTATTGGGGGAAATCATGGAGACATTGTTTAAAGAAAGGATAGTGGGGCATCTAGAAGCCATTGGAGCCCAGGACCATGGGCAACATGAATAAACAATGGGGAGGTCATATCAGACAAATCTATATGATTTCTTTCACTGGGTGACAATGGAAATAAATCAGGGTGCAGCAGTGGATGTCGCTTATCTTGATTTCAGCAAAGCCTTTGACAACGTCCCACATAGGATGATGATAAGAAGCTGTGTAGGCTGGGCATTGGGAACGGGGGAGTAAACTGGGTTAGAAACTGGCTAACAGACAGGAGGCAGAGGATGGTAATAAATTGGGTGCACTCTGTATAGAGGGGGGTAACCAGTGGGGTGTCTCAGGCATTGGTTCTGGGACCAGTCCTGTTAAATGTCTTCATTAGCAACATTGCCGAAGGGCTAGCAGGAAAGGTCTGCCTGTTTGCAGATGACACCAAGATCTGTAACAGAGAAGATACCCCAGAGGGGATGAAGAAAATGAGGAGGGGCCTGGGGAAGATTGAAAAATTGTCAGAGGACTGGCAACTGAAGTTTAATTCATAAAAGTACAAAATGATGCACCTGGGATACAGAAACCCTGGTGAAAGCTACAGGAATGAGGGGAGAGTTGCTGACAGTCACAAACGAGAAAAGGGACCTGGGGGTTATTATTTCAGACCTGAAAATGTCAAAGCAGAGTGCTAAGGCAACTGGGAGGGCCAGTGGCATGCTGGGGTGCATAGGCAGGGGTATCACCAGCAGAAAGAGGGAGGTAGTGATGCCAATATATAAACCCATTATAAGGCCTCACATGGAGTATTGTATATAGTTCTGAGGCCACACCTTCTTAAGGATATTAACAGGCTGGAAATGGTTTGGAGAAGGGTGACTAAGATGGTACAGGGCTTGCAACACAAGACTTATGTGGCGAGAATAAGGCACCTCAATATGTACTCTCTGGAAGAGAGGAGAGAAAGAACAGACATGATAGAAACATTCAAGTACCCCAAGGGTATAAACAAGGTGTAAGGGGGAGACTTTTTCCAATACAGGAAGAGCACAAGAATGAGGGGGCAGGAATGACATGAAATTGGAAGGTGGGATGTTAAGAGGGAATGTGAAGAAGTTCTTCTTCACAGAAAGAGTGGTGGACACATGTAATGGTCTGCCTCAGGAGGTGGTGGGAGCAAGTGCTGTGGATGGATGCAAACATGATTGGGACAGGCATGGGGAACTATAGAGGTACAGCAGTTGGTGGGTCAGAAGCAGTAATCCAGTACAAGGGCTTTTGGGTAGACCAGATGGGCCAGGCAGTCCTTATCTGCCAACAGTTTCTATGTTTCTATGTAAGAAGCAGGGAAAGAAAAAAACAAAAATGTTACAGAACACAATTTATATGTTAGCTTGCAATGCCTGCAAGCATATTGATATTTGTCTGAGCTGTGAACGGCCTTTTTGGGAAGTGCCCTTCCTTCATCTTCTAGCTCCAAAATAGTGAATCTTCTCCCTAATTCCACTCACTGTCTGCATTTTTCCTCATTTTCCTTTTGAAGTTGTGGAGTTGTGCAACTCCTAATTCCTGCTTGAAATTTTACCTCCACTTTTCATTCCACACATGCTACTGTTTATTATTTTAATATGATAACTGGTTCGTGATGATTATCAACTGTGGGCAGAAGTTATCAAACTCCATTATACAGAGGTGATTTTACACATACATGTATTATAGTGTTTGATTATACACATATGTGTATAATCACCCATGTATAATTGAGTTTGATTATACTTGTATGGTAATAGTAATAGTTTATTGATCAGTCAAAGACTTTTACAATTACAAAAAGATAAATATAAAATCAAACAAACATGTACATCCTAATAAATATCTAGCAGTTATATACATAATATTACAAAACACCGTAGTCCCAAGGTACAATAGAGTGGCAGTGGCAAGTTCATTGAGAGACTTCCACAAGTATCTATAAAGTGCAATAAGTGGCAATGTTTACTTTGTGTAGAAACATAACTTAAACCTAAGATTTCTAGGGCAGCACATTTGATCAACATTTCATTTAAAAATGATCTTAACTACGCCTTATAGCTTGAAAAATTACTCATTCACTGACTGCTACATTACGACTAAAGTATTTGAGGCATATTCTGGAAATATTAGCTAAATATTTAGCCACAGCTCTGATTACAATGTCATCATTAGATGTAAAATAATGACACTAATAATAGTAAAACTTTATTTATTAAGTGCCTTTCAAGCACCAAGGCACTGTACAAATGAATGTTAAAATCAAAAACACACATATAAAATCAATATTCTCAGCAACAACAATTCATAAAAGCCTTACTCTGCAAAAGTGTCTTAAAATCCCGCTTAAAGGATTCCATGGTCATTCATTCCCTAATCCGACAAGGCAAAGAATTCCAGAGGGTTGAGGCCACAAACACAAAAGTCCTGGCCCCAGAGGACTTCAATGTAACCCTCAGAACCTCTAGTAACCCCTCGTCGGCTGAACAGAGTTGTCATACAGGGTGGTAAGGAATCAGAAGCTCTTTCAAGTAGTTGGGGCCCAGTCCATGCAGGTCTTTGAAGGTCAACATACCTACTTTAAAGGTGATCCATCACTGTATGGGCAGCCAGTGCAGATCATGCAGCACAGGGGTAATATGTGTCCTTCTAGATGCCCCTGTCAACAACCTTGCAGCAGCATTCTGCACTAGCTGCAAACGGTGGATATCAATCCCAGGAAGCCCCAAGTACAGGGAGTTGCAGTAGTCAAGGCATGAGGTCACAAAGGCATGAATCAATATGGGTAAATTGCTGGATGGAACAAGGTGCTTCACCCTGGCAATGTTTCTAAGATGGTAAAATGCAGACTTAACGACTGCTGACACCTGATGACGAAGAGTCAGCCCATCATCAAGCACCACTCCCAGGTTACGCACCCGTTCAGAGGTAAGGATCTGATCCTACCCCAGCAATAAGCCAGAGGGTTTGCCAGACCCCAACCCCCTGTCCCACGACCCAGGTCCACAACCATAACCTCAGTCTTACCAGCGTTCAACTTTAAGCAGCTCACATTCATCCAGTCATGGATTTCAGTGAGGCAGTTATTAAATACCGAGAGAGCACTAACCTGGTCGGGGCAAAAGACAGGTAGAGCTGGGTATCATCAGCATAACAGTGAAACCTCAGCCTGTACCATCTTACAATGTATCCGAGGGGCATCATGTACACTGCAAACAACATTGGGGAAAGTACCGAGCCATCAGGGACACCACACTGCAGAGGGAAAGGGTCAGAAGAAAAAATTCCCGACACAACTCTCTGTGTTCTCCCAGATAGAAAAGATGAAAACCATCTGATCACTGTACTAGACAATCCACGGATGGACTCCAAATGCTCAAGCAAAACCCCATGGTCTACAGTGTCAAAGGTTGAAGAGAGATCAAGGAGAAGCAAGATAGAATAGTTCCTCTGATCTCTTGCCATCAAGAGATCATTGAGCACCTGAACCAGAGCAGTCTCAGTACTATGCCTATTATAAAACCAGACTGGAGAGGTTAGTAGATACTATGGATGGTCAAATGGTCCTCCAGCTGGTTTGCCACTACCTTCTCAATAACTTTCCCAATAAAGGGAAGGTTAGAGATAGCTCTGATGTTGGCAAAAATATCTGGATCCAGAGAAGCCTTCTTCAAAAGGGGAGTTACCACAGCTTCCTTTACGGAGCTAGGAAACTCACCTATTTCTAAGGAGCATCAGATTATTTGAGCCAGAAATGGGCCCATGATCTTGACACAATGCAAAATCAGGGAGGTAGGACCCGGATCTACATAGAAACATAGAAACATAGACTTTGATGGCAGATAAGGACCGCTAGGCCCATCTAGTCTGCCCATTTCCCTACCTACAGGATAGGTCGCAGATCCTAGTTAACCAACAGCCTGTATCTTCCTGCCCCCCACAAGAATTGCCTTATGTCTGTCCCATGCATTCTTGAATTCTCCCACAGTTTTAGACCCCCCACAACTTCCTCAGGAAGGCTGTTCCATGCATCCACTACCCTCTCTATGAAATAATACTTCCTCACATTGCCCCTGAACCGCCCTCCTTCTATCTTTAAATTGTGTCCCCTTGTTCTTGCAAGACTCTTTTTCTGAAAGATGCTACCCTCTTGGACTTTGTTGATTCCTTTGAGGTACTTGAAAGTTGCTATCATGTCCCCCCTCTCCCTTCTTTCCTCAAGGGTATACATATTAAGCTCCTTTAGTCTCTCCTCATATGGCTCCTCATCTAAACTACAGCATGTAGGACGCATCCCTTGGATGATCCAAATAATATCCTCGAACATCGGCAGGTCAAAGGAACACCAGGAGGCTGAAAATTCCGTGGCCAGACGCCAACCAACAGCTTCCCCCTTAGCGTGTGTCAGGTGGATTTCTGATCTGATGTCGGCAACCTTATTCACAAAGAATTGAGCAATCTCATCACATTCATTTTGTGAAAAAACTTGACGAAGCTGGAGACAGGCTGGGTTGCACAGCCTGTCCACAGTTCTGAAGAGCTGAGCCAGTCAATTCTGAGCAACAGAGATCTCCCTGGACAGGAATTCTGCCTTCTTACGGGAGACCTCTGATTGGTAGAGCCGATAATACTCCTCCAAACTAAGGCAATCAACTTCTAGAGCAGATTTCTGCCAACAACGCTCTAACCATTGTCCTATATGTCGCTATTCTCAAGGACCCATCAAACCATGGGACCTGAGGGCGGAGAGAGAGGCGACGAACACGGACAGGAGCAATTGAGTCCAGGGCCAAGGAAATGACCCAATTATAAGCCAAAACCATAGACTCCAGACCCAAGTTGGCAACTGGAAACTCTGAGAGGTTCAATACCACCATCAGGTCTTCAGGGCTCACATCCTGTAAAGGGGGGTATCGAACCATTTCCACAGGGGAGACCTACGAAGGGGAGCACAAAAATAAATTGAAGCCCACCGTGTAGCGATCATACCAACTGATAGGTTCCACCACCAAATCCGAGGCATCGATCCCCAGAAGAAAAACTAAATCCAAAGAGTGACCGTGATTATGAGTGGCTGAAGAAACAATCTGTGTAAGGCCCAGTGATGTCATCAACTGTAGGAAGTGCTGACCAAAGGCTGAGAGTTCATCATCGACCCAGGCATTGAAGTCACCCAGAACCATCAATCTGGGTAACTCCAATGCCATTTCAATGATGAAGTCTGCCACTTTCTGCAGGAATCACCTCTCATCTCCTAGTGGATGGTAGACGAGGGCTATCCTGCAACCCACACCGGCCACTATGGTACACTCAAAGGATTCAGCTTCCTCAACTGGTACACCTATGAGCCCCAACCTGGTCTTAAAACAGACTGCTACCCCTCATGATCCAATCTTGGGCAGTGAATCACCGAGTACCCAGCTGGAATGGTCACCTTCAGAATGGGGCCAGCATTTCCATCTAGCCAGGTCTCGGTGATGCAAGCCAGATCTGCTGTCCTAGCAAAGTCAGAAATAACAGCAGACTTGTTTTTAATACATCTAGCATTGCACAACACTGCCCGAGTTGGACAAGGCTCCAGAGCCGTCCTGACTACTTGCCCATCCAAATAGGTGGTGCCCTTGGGTATGGAGACTAGACATGGATCACCACATTCCAGGCTCCATTTCACCCCAGGGCATTTTCTGGACTTACCCAACTCTATATGAAAGGTCCGTTCATTCACCCTACCAGGTCCAGGTCCATGTCCCCCGCAACACCCCCCTACGAACAATAACGAGCGCTCGACAGTGCTGGTAGGTGGAAAATGGGAGGGGAGGAGGGCAAAAAGGGTGAAGGGCATGGAGATCAGAGGACGAATAATGCACGACTGGGGTAACTAAAGAACACATATCGAAAGCAGGAAACAAACTCACTGCTATACAGCTAAATAAAAAAAATCCTAATTACCTCTTAGATAAAATGCCCACAATTACAATTAAAGTAAAACCCACCCAATAACATAATCCAAAAACAAATAAACAAAACAAAACTAATAAAAACTACCCAACCCAATAAACCCTCTCACAGCTCTAGGGAGATTAAAGACTAGATTAAAGACTACACAAATATAAATAATCTGTATGCAGTTATTGAAATTAAAGAATCCAAATACATATGGGCAGTGAGGCCCTTTCATTGCACACACTGTCCTTCGTATGATGGAAAACAGGATCCTATAAAAATGGAATTGCAGTTTTTAGGCACTCTCACTACCAATGATAATAATATTAGAAGATCCAAATACATAAGGACAGTGAGGCCCTCTCACAGCACACACTGTCCTTCATATAATGTAAATAGAATAATCCAATAAAAAGTCCAGTAGCGTTGCGAAGATCCAAATCAAAGTCCAGAAAATTGTAAATGTACATTCAAAGAATAGCAGTATGCAGTCTCAGTGCGAGTTCATAAATGGAAAGAAAATGTCTCCTATGAAATCAGGGATATCTACAAACTAAGCTATAAGACACAGGAGGTTGCCCCCCACACACCCCCAAGCTGCCTAATCAGGCCCAGTTATACCACTAAGACCCATAGCTTCAGATACCCCCAGGCCAGACTAATAAGGCCAGCCCTACAGTAGCTTAGAATCACCCCCAATAACCCCCAACTCCTTATAGGAAATAAGAGAAGCTCCTGCTTGGTCCCTGACAGCACAACACAAAGTGCCCAGACAAAAGAAAGGGGGGGGGGGTAAAACCTCCCAAAACCAAAACCATCGATGTGGCACTATTTCCCCAAGAAACATTAAGCATAGCTTGGAATAATAGAATCCTAGAGAAACAAAGAACGTTGATCGATGAATCGGGTCTCATTACTCACGATACATCTAAGGCAACAAAAACTGTCCTTTCCAGCCCGAATTCATATAGAAGTCACACCAGATCACACCAACTAATCCAGGTCTTCTTCAATAAATCACTGTAGAAAAACCTTCACAATTTATCCAGCATTGAATAATATCCAACAATCCCTGGAACTAGAGCTGGCGAATGTCCAACTAACGCGAAAACTCCCACACACAGAAAATGCTGAGGGAGCAACTGCAAGGAGCAGTAAACAACCACAAAGTCTTGTTCCTAGCAAAATTTGCTCACTTCCCCACACAACGGCGACAAACGTCAGGTAGAACTACTATAGGCAATAGAACTTACTTTCTACACTTGGGGAAAGCCAAAACAGCAGTCAGCAGCAAGCGATAAAACAGCCCAAAAAGAGGATACAACTCCCCACTGAAACTCCCTTCAAAAACAAAACACCAGGACAAGTGAAGCAGAGCATCGACGCAACAACGCAAACTAAAACTAAAATGCAGATACAAAATATAAACTAAAAAATAACTAAATGTATTAAAACGTATTAAAACAGATCTCAAGGTATAGGCTAGTCCAGAATGACTGCCATCTTGACAGGTGAAAAAACATATTCAGCAAAGTATCTTGATCCTCCAACTGTATAGTACAACATAGTGGCCTAAGCCATTTAGCTCTGGGGATGTTATACCAATCACAAACAAACATAACATGCTTCAAATTGTCTAAGACAGAACAAGTACATGAACAGTATCTGAACTGTTCAGAGGTTTCTCTCCTATAGATAGCCTCTAGTATCTTATTTGGAAATAATTCTACCCTATACGTGGGATATAGCATTCTCTGATTTACATCAGTAAGAATATCTAAGTACTGTCTGTAATGATGTACAAGATCATTAAACCTGACCCAAGGGGACATCTTCAAGTTTCTCATATAATCAAGATTCAGAGTTCTATAATGCTCTTTCATTTTATTTGTAACACATATCTGGTATTTAAGGCTAATAATAACTCCCATTTCTCTATACGTTTTCAGATGATGCAACCCTGATTCCTGCAAGATAAGAAATACTGAGGCCAACCACTCTGATTTAAAATGCCCAAGACTAAGCCAAGTATATTTCTCCTCTAAGCACATACAGTATATGTATATCTATTTTGTCTATGCTGAAGAAGTTTAATCCATTAATTTACCATCCTGGCAGCAAAATATGCTCTAAGACAAGAGGTCCCTGTTTCTTCTTTGAGTAAAGAGGATGGAACAGAGTTGTTAAGTCATAGACTTGCTCTAAGAAGTTTACTTAATGGGACTTCTAATTTATCCTGATTTTGATGTTGCCAAATTTCCCCGTTGTAAAGTGCCTGGGCATTATATTTGGTCTGTACTGCAGTCAAAAGGGTTTAATAGAGTTTCCACCATACTTTTTACTGAACATCAACAGTGAATTAGCTGTCTTTATTTTTAATTTAGTGAGTATCATTTCCAGATGTTTGGTCCATTTACCATCCTTCATTAATTGTAAATCTAGATAGACATAACTATCTACAGCAGCAATTTTTTTCATCCCTATTTTCTAAGATTTACTACTTTTTTTCTTTGACCCAAAAATGAGAACCTGACTCTCCTGGTCATTCACTCTTAATTTATATTTAAGTCTAGAACTATTCAATATACATAGCTTAGCCTGCAAGCCTGATTGAGTCAGGAAGAACAGGACCAGATTATCAGCATAGGCTAAAATACCACAATGCTTATCCACAATCTTTGGGGAATCAGTATTGGCAGAATTCAGATCATATAACAGTTTGTCAGTATAAATTCAGAATAAAAGTGGTGCAATGATGCAGCCCTGTCTCACTCCCATTCTAGCTGGAAAAGAAGAGGAAGCTGGTCCCCAGCACCCAATTTCACCTGAGCCCATGTTGAAGTGTAACGTTGAAGTGTAAGCTCTCCGGACTTGCAGACATGCTGGGTTGCACAGTTTGCCCACAGTTTGGAAAAGGAGAGCTGATCGATTCTGACTGGCCACTATCTCCTTGAACAGGAACTCTGCCTTCTTATGGGTGATTGTGGATAGATAGGCTTGATAATGGTACATCACTCTAAGGTGGTCGGCATCAAGGGTAGTTCTCCACACATACCGTTCAAACCTTTGTCCTAACTGCTGCATCTCCCTCAAAGTCCCATCAAACCATAGGGATCGAGGGCAAAGGGAGAGAAGACAAACACAGACAGGAGCAATGACATCCAGAGCCCCTGAAATGGCCATATTATAGGCCACCATGCTGCCCTTAGGGTTGCTGTTTGCCACAGGAATAATCGATAGATCAAGTACCACTCGTAGACATTCAGAGCTGACATCTCATAAAGGGTGATACTTGACCATCTCCACAGGGGTATACCTTCGAAGGGGGGAGTGCTAAAATTGAACCCCACAGTGTTGTGGTCGGACCATCCAACTGGTTCCACCCCGAAATCTGAGGCTTTGCTCCCCAGGAGGAGGACTAAGTCAAGGTAGTGAGCATGTTTATGGGTATTAGTGGTAACTATCTGTGTAAGACCCAGAGATGTCATCAACTGGAGGAAGTGTTGTCCAAATTGTGAGGATTCATCATCGACCCAGGTGTTAAAGTGGCCCAGGACCATCAACATGGGCGACTCAAATGCCATGTTGATGATGAAATCTGCCACTTCCTGAAGGAACTGCTTCCCATCCCTGGGTGGATGATAGATGAGGGCGATCCTACAACCTACACCTGCAACCACAGTACACTCAAATGACTCAGTCTCCTCAACTGGTACACTCGTGAGGTCCAATTTTGTCTTAAAACAGACTGCAACACCCCCCTCTGCGTGATCCAATCTCAAGCGATGAATCACCAAGTATCAGGCCTGAATTGTGACCTCTAATATAGGGCCAGAATGTTCATCCAGCCAGGTCTCAGTGATGCAAGCCAGATCCACCAAACTTACAAGATCTGCAATAATTGCAGTCTTGTTTTTAATGGATCTAGCATTGCATAATACCGCTCGAGTTGGATGAGCTTCTGGGGCTGTCTGAACCTCTTGCCCACCCAAACTGGTTGTGCCCTTGGGTATGGGAACCAGACATAGTGAACCATGATCTGGGTTCCATTTCACCCCAGGGCATCTTTTGGACCTTACAACCCCGATGTGGTGGCTCTGCTCATTCACCCTCCGCAGTTCGCACCCCCCTGCTCACCTCCTCCCCGATGAGCAATGCCTAGTGTTCTACAGTGCTGGTAGGTTGAATACTGGGGGGAGTCAAAGTGGCGGAGGGCATGGAAGGTGGAGGGTGAATAGTGCATGACCGTGGGGTCAGACCTCCAGTACATTTTGGAGACCAAATAACCTACTAAAACAGATAATTATTAATTCAATAATTGAACCAACTATCTTCCTACACAAAAAAATAAAGCAAAAATATAACTTCCTCGACTATCACTAAAAGAAAAAAAAGATTACTAAATAAACGATGATAACTAACCTTAAAACTCTATTTTAAAATTATAAACACATAAAAGAACACATTCTCTAAGTCAGGCTAACAGAGATTAAGTTAATAAAATCTAATTATAATAAATGTATATACAGACCCACACTTCAAAATGTTCAAAATTTCCAGTTTACAATAGTCCATACATATACATATACATATACATATACATATACATATACATATACATATACATATACATATACATATACATATACATAAGCATATATGTCCAGGTCTCCCCTGAAAAAGGAAACTTCGGGGCCCACTGGGCCTACCTGGTTAACAAAATGTAAAAAATAAATAAATAAATACACCACAAATGACTAATAGATGATAATATGAGGTCCAAGTATTTTTGTAATCTGATGTACTCTCACCATGCCAGGGCTAAATACCAACTGGAGCCTCTTAACATTGCAGTGGAAGGGTGAGCTCTCACCACCCCCTTCCTAGAATAGAACCAGAGAGTGCAGCACTCTGACTCCTGCACCAATTACTCAACATAAAATGGAACAAGGCTCTTTCGTTGTCTCTCAGATCAACAGAATAGTCAAAATACTTGCAGTTTCAAAAACTGATCAAAGTACTTGTGGTTTTATGGAATCCACACTCCTCCCTAAAGTTCAGTCATGATAATCCAAACAGAGGGGAGCTTGCTAGTTCTTAGTTCCTCAGGTTTCCCAGCACAAAGATGGAACTAACAAACATACCAAGCCGGTGAGCTCTATTTGCAGCAGACTTATTCCTCAGGTATGAAAACTCCATACCAGTTCAGAGCTGTAGAGGAAACCCAGGCCCCGCTACCGTCACCACCTTTGGCGACCAAGGAGCACACAAACTAGCCAGCTGAACCACGGAGACCAGAGGGCTAGACCAAGAGAACAATCGATCCTCCAATCAATCTCTTCCAGTCCCACCAGGGACAGCAGCCAGAGCCAAGACCTCTCACAGCCACGGCTTGTAGGATTGCACCCCTTGCTACACCACAGATAGACACCTCCTAGATGTTAGAGGGTGAATGCTCCACCAACTTGAAGGCCAGGAAACACCGGCAACAACAGCCACCAACTCCAGGCCTCAGGATAATCCACTCCCTTCCCTGAAGCACCTACAAGCTGAACCACTCTACTATCCAATCCGGAGAGACACTGTTCCTCCAGGTTCAGGTATACCCTCATAGAGTGGATTCCTCAGCTTAAATTGTGCAGTTCAACAAATCCAAGTCAGCTTGACTTATAGAACAAAAGTAACTTGCAAACAACTTAAGAAATTGTGCAGCGTGCTGTCTGCAGTCCAAACTCAGGCAATCAGTCTGTAGAAAAAGTGCTGCGTTAAACACAAGTGCATGATGGTGCACCCACAAATATGTGGTTACCGCAATGGGCTAACAACTGAGTAACACTGAATTTAAAACAAAAGTAAACTAAATACAGTAGACAGTAAACGATAGACGATAAACAAATAGCTGTAACCAAGTCCAAATTCCTGCTGCTGCTAAGGCAAGTCCAGCTCAGCCACCATCTTCATGATGTCGCTAACCTAACAAGAGGTATAATGCTACTTGTGACCAACTTTAGGGCCTCAGGGAGCATGTAGTGACTGTGTCATTAGAGAACTTCTAATTTTGCATTGGCAGTTTTAACTACATGGTTTACATGGGTTGTGAAAGACAGGGCATTATCCATGTATAACAACAAGATATTTAAAGGTGTCAACCTGCTCCAGTATATCCCCTTTGCTACTCTCTACCTGCAGTTTCCCAAATTTCCTTCATTTCTGAGGAACCGTAAAAAGCATGCTCTTAATTTTTTATAGTTGAGCAGCAATTTATTATTAGAGAACCATGTCTCAAGCCTGTGAAAATTTGCTTCCAGTTCATAGGTGATAGACGGTAGATGTTTTCAGCTTACTGAGATGACTGTGTCATCAACATATAGCAAGATGTGTGCAGGGCAAACTGAGGGTAGGGGGGTTATTTCTGTCTGTCTTTCTTATTAAGATGAAGATGAAGATGAGGGACCAAAAGTTGAAGTGACACTGGTAAAGATCTGGATCTGTGGATGACAATCTTAAACTGATATTCCATTATAGGGATTATCAATCAATAATCTCCTGTAAGAAGGCAGCGTTCCTGTCCAAGGAGATTGCTGCAGCAATTAACAGATGGGATAAACTTTTCCACACTGTCAACAGGCTACAAAATCCTGTCTATCTTCAGTCTAGGGAAACTTTTTCGCAATCAAAGTGTGATGAGTTTGCTCTGTTTTTCGCTGATAAGATTGCCGCCATTAGATCAGAGATCCAGTTGGCACCCTCCAAAGGAACACGCAGTAATCAGCCTGAAGTCACAGGTAATTAGTTTGTCTGGTCTGACTTTGACCAGTTGGCTGTCATGGATGTCATGAGAGTCATCCAGGAGATGAGGCCAACCTACTGTAATTTGGATGTGGGACCAATGCACCTCCTTGTGGGGTGTATTGATGTCATTGGCCTGGTCCTAGCTAGGATAGTCCAGTGCTCCTTAGTGACAGGGGTCTTCCTTGAGCACTTAATGGAGGCGGTGATAAGACCTTTTTTGAAGAAAGCTTCACTGCACCTAGTCTGCCTGACTAATTGCATAGCTGTCTCTAGCCTTCCCTTCATTGGTAAAGTTATTGAGAAGTCAGTGGCTCATCAACTGGAGACCTATCTGTCAATCCATGACATCTGTGACCCTCTCCAGTCTGGTTTCAGGAAGAGGCATAGCACCAAGACTGCTCTTGTTTGAGTGTTGAATGATCTCCTGGTGGTGAGGGATCGAGGAAGTTGTTCCATTCTCATTCTCTTTAATCTCTCTGCTGCATTTGATACCATGGACCATGGGGCACTTTTGGAGCACCTGCAGTTCTGTTGTGGACTGACTGGTACAGTCTTCAACTGATTTCAATCCTTCCTCACTAGCTGGACTCAGAGGGTGGTGTCAGAGATTTTTCCCCTCAGCACCCTTGCCCCCACCATGTGGGGTCCTGCAGGGCTCCATTTTGTCCCCCATGTTGTTCATGGTGTATATGCTGCTACTAGGAGATATTATAAGATGGTATGGACTGAGTTTTCACCGCTATGCAGATGACACTCAGCTATACCTGTCTTTTGCGCTTGAGCAACAAGAGGTGGTGTCAGTGTTTAATCAGTGCCTTTTTTTAATATACATTTTTTTGCGGGTTTTTACAGGTCTTCTCCTGGCCAATCCCCATGCATCCATGCCACATGCATGTGGAAGCATGCATGCTTTACAGGACTCCCTTCCCTCCCTACCAGTCATGCCATTGACAGCCTGCACTGGCCACTGGACCTCCATCCAGTGGCAGTGGGACTATGGACAGGTGACTCCCCCATCCCCGGAGAGGAGAGCCACTGTTCAGTCCTGCCCCCCACATGCTGGTGCCCTGGTGACCTGAAGTTGTTCCTGAACCAGGGTCACCATCATAGCATGAGGTAAGGCATCCAGTGCCTCAACCCTTAGCGCCACCAGACCAGCTCCTAATCAGTGCCTTTCTGAGATCCAAGACTGGATGAAAGCCAACTAGTTGAGGTTAAATCCGGACAAGACTGAGGTACTGGTGGTGTGACCTAACCACCCCAGGGTGAAGGTGCAATCTGGTCAAGTCTCCGGGCTGATGCTTGGGGACTCCCAGTTGCTTACCTCAACCAGAGTGAGGAATCTTAGTGTTGTTTTGGACTGCAGCCTAGCACTTAAATTGCAGCTGTTGGATGTGCTCTGGAGTGCATACTATCATCTAAGAAACATCACCCGGATTAAACATCTGGTCGCCCGAGCAATCTACCATCACTAGCCCACACCTTTGTGACTTTGAGACTACATTACTGCAATGCTCTCTACCTGGGGCTGTGGGGGGGTTGATCTTCACCACCTACAGTTAGTGCAGAATGCGACGGTCAGATTGTTGATCGGTCTTTTGAGACTGTGTCATATCACACCTGTGCTGAACACTGCACTGGCTGCCAGTTAGGTGGTGGATTGCCTTCAAGGTTAGTTTGCTGACCTACAAGGCCCTACACAGTCAGGGGCCTGGTTACCTGCAAGATCTCTTGTGTCCTCATCACTTTGTCCATCACCTTCGCGCCACCGATAAAGGATTTTTGGAGATTCTCTGGGTTTGCTTCAAAACATTGAGTGCTCAGGCTTTTTCTTTGGGCACTCCAACACTGTGGAACTCTCTCCTTTACTAAATAAGAGAATCTCAGTCTTTGCAAATTTTTAAACAGGAACTAAAAATGTTTTTATTTAACCAGGCTTTTTTACCTGATTATTTATTTATCTTTTGTTAACCAGGTAGGTGCTCTAGCCATAGAAATGAATATTTTCAGGCACGACCAAAGTAGTAATGTAGTTTGGCCCTTATGTGCACCCCATTTCATTAGGAAATATAGTGAGATGGGTGCGATATAGGAGAATGGGGTGAAGTTTGGGGCAGAAGAGTCCAAGGCATACCTTGATGCCTCTAACTGACTGCAGGGTGTGGAATGGTATGAGCATCACAGGCAAGAATCCCAAGATACACCCCTGATGCCTGTCATTCTCTACAGGGTTGGGCGTTATGGTTGGAAACCCTAATACCTCAGGCATTCATTGGTATTTTCACTCCAAATTTTCAACATTTTTTTTTGTGACCCCACCTCATGAACAGGGGGAATATCAATTTGTTAGCCAAAAGCTGCTTATGCACAGTGACTACAGCATTTAGCACCACAGGTACAAAAACATTCCAAACAGGATGTGAAAAATGACAGCTGTACTGTTCTTGGGGAGGTGTAAAAAATGGCAATGTTGCAAATCTGTAGTAAAAATATTTAAAAAAATGGTGAAGTCATGAGCGTACATAGAAACTGTGCAACGCACACCCGTAATATAATTAGGATGGGGATTTTTTACAGCAGATTGTCAACTCAGGCATTTGGTGCCTCAATCATGAACAGTGTCACTGTGATTTTCTTTATCTGTGCCGAACAATGGTTTCCCACAGCGACCACGCATCTCTGCGCTGAAAGTGTGGAAACACACTTCAGCCATGTTGTGAAAAATGACAGCTGTACTGTTCATAAGGAAGTGTGGAAAAATGGCACTGGTGAAAATCTGGACTGAAAATATTACAAAGTCATGAACTAGCAAGGGTGCATGGAAACTGCGCAATGCTCACTCATAACACAGTCATTTTATGGACTTTTGTCACCAAATTTTCAACATAGCCATTTAAGACCTCTGCTCATGAACAGTGTAACTGTGATTTTCTTAATCTGTCCTAAACATTGCTTTCACACACCAACAGCACCATTGTGTGCTACATGTGTGAAAACACATTTTGGGCAACATATGAAAAATTGCAGCTGTACTGTTCATAAGGAAGTGTAATAAAATGGCCATGTTGAAAATCTGGAATGAAAATATTAAATTTGCAAACTTATGAGCATGCATAGGAACTGTGCAACACATGCTCGTAACACAGTCATTTTTAGGAATTTTTTCACCAAATTTTCAACATAGCCATTTTTAGACCTCTGCTCATGAACAGTGTCACTTTGATTTTTTTAATTTGTCCCATACATTGATTTTGCACACCGACTGCGCCACTGTGCGCTACATGGGAGGAAACATGTTTTGGGTGAGATGTGAAGAATGACAGCTGTACTACTCATAAGAAGGTGTGGTAAAATGGCAATGTTGAAAATCGAGAGTGTAATTATTGAAAATTCGTGAACTTACGAGCGTGCATAGGAACTGTACAACGCACGCTCGTAAAACAGTCATGTTTTGGAATTTTTTCACCAAATTTTCAACATAGTCATTTTAAGACCTTTGCTCATGAACAGTGTCACTGTGATTTTCTTAATCTATCCCGTACATTGATTTCTCACACCGACTGCGCCATTGTGTGCTACATGGGCGGAAACATGTTTTGGGTGAGATGCGAAAAATGACAGCTGTAATACTTATAAGAAGGTGTGATAAAATGGCAATTTTGAAAATTTGGAGTGAAAATATTGAAAATTTGTGAACTTACAAGCCTGCGTAGGAACTGTACAATGCACCCTCGTAAAACAGTCAGTTTTTGGAATTTTGGCACCGTGTTTTCAACATGGGGTTTTTGGGACTCCTTCTCATGAATGATGGCACTGTCATGGCGTTATTCAGGCCTGAAGGGTGATTTCATGCAGTGACTGCACAGTGACTGCGAAATCACCCTTTGGTGCAAAAATTCCCAAAAATGCCTGAGATATGCAACAAAGTTGAAACCCCCCTATCTAGCCCACTATATAGCTTACTGGCATTTCCTCAGTTTGCGGTCAGCTTTGAAGAGTGCAGGCGTGTTCCCGGTCCACGAAGATCATCATGCCAAGGTCCAGAGGTAAGTATGGGGTGGGGGATGTGGGGAGGCTGAGTGCGCAGTGGGTGGGTGCAGGTTGTGGGAGGGGCTGGGAGCGCGCCGTGGGACTGTGTTTTCTTTACAGGTTAAAAAAAAATGATGAGGGACATTTGCCATGCTGGGGTGGGCGCCCAGCATGGCACAAGGACGGTTGTGGGGGCCGTTCAGCCGATGGAGGATTGGGCACCCCCGTCAGCCAAAGTATGGATTACCATGCTGGGGTGAGCTCCCAGTGTGGCACTTAGTTCTCGGGGGGGTAGGACAGTGGAGCTGATGGGGGATTGGGCACCCCCGTCAGCTAGATCATTACTTGCCACGCTGGGTGGGCACCAGCATGGCATTTCCGAAGGACTTTGGGGGAGACGGTGGGGGGAACGCAGCACAGGATTGGGCACCCCATTGGCTATTTAGTGTGTGCGTGCAGGAGGTCGCACACCTGCATGGTGTGTGTGTGTGTGTGGGGGCTCGCATGAGCAGGCGAGTATCTTATCGCTGCCCACTTACGCATAGCTCCCCCTTTGAACTGTATGCCACTGCATTTTGGAGCTTGTCATAGACAGCTCCAGAATGCATTGGCTTACAGGGGCCGTGCCTCCCAACACACTGACTGAATTGGAGGAGGAGGTAACACACCTCCAAAATAACCGATGATGGCACTATGTTTCTTGCACATGCGTACAAGCAAACATAAAAATCACTAAAGTCTTACAATAAGAACATGGCAGAATGAACTGGTCTATAATAGACAAGTTAACAGCAAAGTAGGGAACTAGATAAGGTAGCAACTAGAAATATAGAGAAAACTTACAATTTAAAAGCAACTAACAGTTAAATGGTAGACCAAGACAAGTAGGTATTGGGTAAGAGCAGCAAAGCAAGAAAGTAAAAGTTGGAGGGAGGGGAGCAGTAAAGTATAGAAAGCAAGACTGTGGAGAGTGACAGGTACACAAGGCAAGAGAAGGAAGAGGGCAAGGAGATCTAGTCTAAGAGGCAGGTCAGCCAGAGCATAGCTACAGACAGGGTGAGAGTGAGCAGCAGTAGGGCACTCAGTAAAAAGGCCTGACCAGGAGGGCAGCAGAAACAGAAAGGAGCAAGTGAAGGATAGTGATCAGAGGTTATTAGGGCTTAGCCCAGGAGGCAGAGTAGCTCTAATCAAGTAATCAAATAGAGCAGTGAAGGTCCGTAGTGGGCACCAAGTATAAGGAACAAATGAGAAACTAGGCACTTAATCATCTGACTAAACACAGCTATAAAATGCAGCTATAAAAGAGAGTGTCCAGCTAGGGAAGGGGGAGAGAGTGGGCTTGAGCAAGCTCTGGGCACCAATCATATCTGTTTTGGTGGCTCTTCAATCATACCACAGGCATGGATCAAATCAGGAATAAGACTATGGCAGATTCCTTCAGTGGTCAGCTTGTGGCTTAACAGCAGTGGCTCTGCGGATGAGGCGGATGGCTAGCAGCACAACTGCAGTGGCTCCTGGGGTCAACTTCAGTGGTGAGACAGATGGCTTAGATTGAGCTGCAGGAGTGGTTTGTTGCAGGATTCCAGCCCAATCTGGGCTAAGCAGCCTGGAGAGAAGGGAGGGCAAGAATAAGTACAGCTTGCTAGGAGGAGGACTTTACAGAAGACAAAGGAACAGGGGCAGAGTCAGTTGGAAAAGGAAAATTAAGAGAAGTCCAGAATTTTGGATGAAGAGAGATACCAACAGTAAAGGACTGCAGGATTAAACTGTAGAAGGGAAAATACAAGCAGCAGAAACAGCATGGCAGAAATCAGTGAGGGGGACTTAGCAGGAACAAGGAAAGGAGCCAAAGATCAGTTGGAAATAGGAAATACAGACATATTGAAATATAAACAATACTTAAAATTGACTTTAAAGTTAAAAAATAAGTTTTAAGAATCCATTACACTGAAACACAAATCAGACAGGCTAGCATTTAAACAGTCAGTCAGTAATAGGGCTTAAGTGGTAAGCGCCAATGAGGAAGCTAAGGAAAAAGGCGTCAAAGTTCAAAGTCTTTGTTTCTGGGTTCGAGTGAGGTCTGGGCACCAGGCATACCTGTTTTGGCCACCCTATGGAGAGCGAGCAGCCAGGGGCTTTTAATCAAACCACAGGCATGGATCAAATCAGGAATAAGATTGCATCAGATTCCTTCAGCGGTCAGCTTGTGACTTAACAGAGGCGGCTCTGGGGATGAGGCAGACAGCTACAGGTACATCCACAGCGGCTACTGGGGTCAGCTTCAGTGGTGAGGTGGACAGCTTGTATTGAGCCGCTTGAGCAGTTCAATGCATGATACCAGCCCTATCTGAACAAAGAGCCAGGAGAGAAGGGAGGGCAAGAATAAGTGCAGCTTGCTAGGAGGAGGGTTTTACATAAGATAAAGGAACAAGACAGAGTCAGTTGGAGAGGAGAAATTAAGAGAAGTCCAGAGTTTTAGAAGTAGAGAGATACCAACAGTGAAGGACTGGAGGATTAAACCATAGAAGGAAAATCCAAGCAGCAGAAACAGTGTAGCAGAAATTGGGGGAGGCCTGAGCAGGGACAAGGAAAGGAGGCAAAAGTCAGCTGAAAATAGGAAATACAGAGCTATCAAAATGTAAACAATACTTAAAATTGACTCTAGAGTTAAAAAATAAGTTTACAGAATCCAGTATACTAAAACACAAATCACGCAAGCTAGCATTGAAACAGTCAGTCAGAAATAGGGCTCAAGTGGCAAGTGCCACTGGGGAAGCTACGGAAAAAGGTGCCAAAGTTCAACGTCCTTTGTTTCGGGGCTTGTGTGAGCTCTGGGCACTGGTCACACCTATTTCATTTGCCCCGTGGAGAGTAGGCAGTTACTGTAGGGGCCTTGAATCAAACCACAAGTGAGGATCGAATCAGGAATAAGACTGTGGCAGATTCCTTCTGCAGTCAGCTTGCAGCTTAACAGCGGTGGCTTCGGGGGATGAGTTGGATGGCTAGTGGCACATCTGCAGCGGCTCCTGTGATTGGCTTCAGTTGTGTGGCGGATAGCTTGGATCGAGCTACAGGAGTGGTTCGATGCAGAATTCCTGCCCTCTCTGGGCAAAGGAATCTGGAGAGAAGGGAGGGCAAGAATAAGTACAGCTTGCTAGGAGAAGGGCTTTACAGAAGACAAAGGAACATGGCAGAGTCAGTTGGAGAGGAGAAAATAAGAGGAGTCCAGAGTTTTAGAAGTACTGAGATACCAACAGTAAAGGGCTGTAGGATTAAACTTTAGGAGGGAATATCACACAGCAGAAACAGTGTAGCAGAAATGGGGGCTTAGCAAGGAAAGGCGAGGAAGGAGAGTGCGCCGGGTGGTCGGAGGAGAGGCGACGCATCAGGACTGGGAGGGGGACAGCAGCACACCTGAAACTGCATTGGCAGTAGGATCTTGAAGAAGCATTGGGGCTCCCACCAGAGCCATAGAGGGCTGCGTCGGAGGCAAGGAGAGGATGCTTCGGAGTTCAGGTGACTCCTGGAGGAGCCACCAATCAGGAGAGGAAGCACTCAGGATGCAAGATTTGAATCATGGCTGGGCTATTTAAGGGCATGCCTAGCCACATACCAGTAGTGTGGAGCTTTGTTTGAGGTATTATCCCTCCCATCTTCACCGCACCTCCTCCTTATTAAATAGTCATGGGACCCCAAACAGTGGTGGTCTGAAGCGAGCAGGGGGGATGGAAGCAGGGAGTGAAGAGGTGGACACCTGAGGAGCTGTGCATCAAGAGAGTCTTTGACTGGGGTCAGAGAAACAGAAAGAGGCAAAAGTAGGAGTGCGTCCAAGGAAGTGGCCCCTGGGCTTGGACTACAAGCTGATAATAAGACTGTTCTTGGGCATTACTGTCTGTGAGGAGGATAAGAAATAAGGTGCAGCATCTCAAGCTATAGTGGGTAAAAAAAGCTATAAATGTTACTGTTTTATGCTTCTATTAGTATACAATTTGTATGGTATTTTATGTTAAGTATTGCATTTTTAGTTAGGGTCTAGAAATAGAGAAACAGAAACAAATAAGTTGATGGCAGATAAGGACCGCAAGGCCCAACTAGTCTGCCCATTTCTTTTTCTACCTTATAAATGTACCATCGGCCTTTGCTCTGTCAATGGCCTATCTATTCATACTCATCTGTATTGCTACCGTATGCCTATCCCATGCCTGTTTGAAGCCCTGCACTGTATTCATATCGACCACTTCCTGAGGTAGGCCATTCCATGCATCCACCACCCTTTCTGTGAAAAAGAACTTCCTCACATTACCCCTTAATTGGCTTCCCTCTAATCTCATGCTGTGTCCTCTTGTCCTGCTATTTAACTTATATTGAAACATGTTAGACTCTTTCACCTTGTTAATGCCCTTAAAATGTTTGAATGTTTCAATCATATCACCTCTCTCCCTCCTTTGCTCTAGAGTACACATATTGAGCTCCGTTAATCTGTCCTCATAAGTTTTCTGATGCAGTCCCTGCACCATTTTGGTTGCCCTTCTCTGGACTGCCTCAATTTGGTTAATGTCCTTGTGAAGGTGTGGCCTCCAGTATTGCATGCAGTACTCCAGATGGGGCCTATCCAGTGTCTTGTAAAGAAGGATTATTGCCTCCCTTTTCCAACTTGTGATACCAGTACTAATACACCCTAACATCCCACTAGCCTTACCTACTGCTTTAGTGGTCTGCTTGGATGATTTCAAGTCATCGGTGATGATGATGCCGTAGTCTCTTTCTTCCCTTGTGACTGCCAGCAACTCCCCTCCCAGCCTGTAGGTGGCTTCAAGGTTTCTCTTACCTTTGTGCATGATCTTGCACTTCTTTGCATTATACCCCAGTTGCCACTCTTCCGACCATTTTGCTAGTTTATCCAGATCTCTTCTCATTCTGCCCACCCCATCTAGATCATCTACTCTGTTGCAGATCTTGGTGTCATCTGCAAACAGATGAACCTCACCCTCCAGTCCATCTGCTTTGTCACTGATGAAGGCTAGTAGGTAACCAGGTAGGTAACCTCAGTTAGAACTGTATTTTCTAGGACTGTATTTTCTAGTTAGAACTGTATTTTCTAACTAGTATTTCCTGAACATGGGTAGAGTAGTGTGCTGCAATGAATGTGGGACAAGAGTTTGGATGAACATATTGTGGAAGCTAGGAGGGTGTCCAATCTATCACAGGCTGAGGAGTTTTGAGGAAGAAGTGCTGTGGCTCGGGAGGGAGTTGGAAAGGATTGGGGATGGGCGATGGGGAAAGAGAACCTAGGGCAGGAGGCACCCCCCCCAGGGAGAATCAAGAGGACACAACATGAGAGGTACATCAGACTAAGAGACAGGGTTGGGAGGGGGAGCAAAACGAATAAGGGGCCTAGCACTGGAGGGAAGGTTTAAGTCAGGAGGGAGGAACCAAGGCACATCAATGCAGAGGAAGCAGGCAATAGGTTAGCAGTTTTAGCAACATTGGTGGAGGATGAGAGGGTGCGGAGTCTCAGAAGGGGTCAAGAGAGGGAAAGGGAGGGAAATGCACAAGGTATGGTAGCTGGTCTAAAGGGTGAAGAGGAGAGGGGCACAGAAGAAGGGGTGGTTGAATGGAGCAGGGTGTAGGGGATTGGAGAAAGTTGGATAGAGAAGACAGCAGGGGAATAGCAGCTGTGGCAAGGGAGAACACTAATGGGGAAAGACAACAGGAACAGATGGGGAAACTGAGTGCAGGAGTAGTCAGGCAGGAGTGGAACAGGGACAGATGGGGGGAATTATGTGCAGGTAGAGGAGTCAGACAGAAGAGGAACAGTGGCAGGGACAGGCAGGGGAAATATGTGCTAAAGGGGAAGACAGGCAGGAGAGAAATGGCAACAGGGACAGATGGGAAAAATGATGTGCTGGATGAGGAGGAGTCAGACAGGAGAGGAACGGGGAGTGGAAGCAGGCAGATAAGTATGGGGGAGTACCAGTGCTGGGGGATTCAATACAAAGGTAGGTAATGTCAGGTAGCAAGGGGGGGGGAGACATAGCCGTATATGGGTGGAGGCCATGCCGGGTTGACAGTTGAAAGAGTGGGACAATCAGTCCTGAAATATGCTAGATGGGGAAGGGAGAGACCTCATTTAATTCTACATCTGGGGACAAACGACCTGGCTGACTGTACATTAGAGCAGTCCAAAAGAGGTTTGAGAAGTTGGGAACTTTATGTGAGGGGGGAGGGTAGGTCAGTAACCTTTTCTGAGGTATTACCAGTGCCCAAGGCATGCATTGCTATAAAACAAAGAATGAAGGAATTTAATAAATGGTTAGGCAATTGGTGTCACACCAAAGGGTATGGGTTAGTAGGAGGGTGGGGACAGACCTGGGAGGACAATGGTATATATGCTAAGGATAGACTTTACCTAAATGAAGACTGCAAGAAGAATCTAAAACAGAAGCTTGGGAAGTATACTGACATAGCTGGACATTTAAACTAGGAGAAGGGGTGGCAGATGGAAGGAGGGCATACAGTGGCCATGAGATGGGAAGCAGAGCAGGCTTACCCCCCAGAACAAGGGTGATGTACTGGGTAGAAACAATAGAGGGGATGCTGGAAGTGGAGGGCAGAGAGATGGAGAAGGAAAGATAAAGGGATGGAAGGTGGTCACCATGAATGTGAGGTGCCTGGGGATAAAATGAATGACCTACAGGCCCTTATGGTGGAAAGGGAGATGGACATGGCAGTAATCTTTGAAACAGGGGCCACTGTATACCATGACTAGGACCTGGGGGACCCAGGGTACAGACTATTATGCAGAGATAGGGAAAACAAGAGGGAGGGAGTGGCATTATACATGAGGGAGGGGTTAAAGTGCGTTAGAGAGGAGGGGGGAGGAGAACAAAGTCATTATGGCTGCTAATCCAGGATTCCATGAATAGGGCACTCTGCTTCTCTATATGAGTACAGCGAAAGCCAATGTTGTGCTGCACCTTCCATCAATGTAGCCAGCTTGTAGAGGATACAAAGTCAGTTTTCTCCAAAATGGTGGCAATATGGATGGCTTTCTCGATCAGCAGAGGTCCACTGATTAAGGCATCCCAATCTCTTGCAATCGAAAAGCACCACAAAAGTGCATCTTCAATCTCACTGTCCTTGCCATCCCACTTTCTATTCCATTTGGGATTGTGGTTTGTATGCCAAGCAGCAAACACCTTATTGTGATCTCTGCAGATTGGACAGTGTTGATTTAGGCATGCCAAAATGGATTGACAACTCTCTTAAACTCATTTTGGCAGGTCTGAATTTCATTTAAGATTTCCACCTTGTGGGCTATCAACATCACATTGTGCTCCGGAGCCATTCTGTCATGCAGGTAAGGGAAACAGCAGACTGATAGAATGCAAGCTGTGTGTGACTTGAGCTTGAGCTATTCCCTTTGTGAGCCTACGATAAAGGAATTAGCACTTACTTAACCCCACATCACCTGGTCATTGAACCTGAGTAGCACTGTTGACAGATCTGAAGGCAACTGAATGACAACGAGTAACTGGTGACTAGAAAGTGCACTTGCAGCTGTGTGATAAGAAATGTTAATGGCACTGGTAAGCACTGCTAGCCATAGGCTAGAGAAGGGCTGCATAAACTGATATATCACAAACATTTAGTGTTGCGGCTGATGGGAACAGCATTTGGCAAATGGGAATCCTCTGATGAAACCAAGCTTCTGGTTGATTGGTATCTGGTATAAGTGGGCTGCACTGTACTTACATCATATCGGTATTTGTTCTGTATCCCTCATTTGTCCCAGGACATATACTTTGAGCAGAACTGGGACAGTATTCTTTAGAAGTGTTATTAATAGAAAGGATAATAGATTTTAACATGGATCTTCAAGTCACGGCAGATATTAAACTACCAAGACTTTATATAGAAGAGCAAACCAAATATTCTAATAAGGGTTTTATATTTCCATATTTGGACTTTGTAAAAAATAAGATATTTCCATTAGATTTAGGTTCAGTTCTGACTGATATATTAAGATTCTCAATAAGAGACTTGGTAGCTCCCATTAAGCAGAGATATATATTAGTGACAACAGAAACAGGCATGTTTTTAAAACTGGTGACTTCAAAATATATATTTCTTATGAATATAATAAGAGAATTTTTTGGAAGAGAAAATTATCTTACTGTGATTAGTGGCAAGAGAGCTAATGATCAAGTTATTAGATTCAAACTCAAAATCTTTAGGAGTAATATTCTGCATTATAAGCTGAATAGGAAGAATGTTTTATCTCCTTTTTGTTGATGTGGAATGAAGGAGGTACCAGACATTGTTCTCATTTGTCCATTCTATTAAATCTTGGCTAATTATAATAATTAGACAGTGGTATTCCTCAAATCTGGGAATACGATTTGTGTAAATATTGTTTTTATTTAAAAAAACTAGCTAATTCATCTATAAGGAAATACATCTCATTTATGAATATATGACCATCTTAATTTTGAGTTGTAATGGAATTTCTTGAAGGTGAATTAGAGTATTTATTTATTTATTAAGCTCTAGGAGAAACAGCTGTGAGTGGATACTCTTTTGTATGTTCCATGTCAGTTTACAAAAAAATAGAAAAATATTAAAAATACATTTACAGCAATGGTACAGTAATTTGCAGGTGGTTGACTCAAGTAGACACAGCTGAGGCAGTGTATAATGTACGCTTTCATCAGTGGACTAAACATACTTGGGGAGGATAGACATAGAGAAGGATACCAACAAAGGCAACAAAGAGGGGAATGAGGGGAGGGAGAGGGAGGGAGGAGGGAAGGAAGTGTCATGTGGAGAGATGGGGTGGCCAGACAGGATTGCTGAAACAGGCACAGATGTCATCAGCGGTGAGATGCTGCCTGAGTTTATGCTTGAATGCACCAATGATTGTGATTCTGGAGATGGCTGGAGGTAGGGCATTTGTCCAGTGAGGTGAATGGTAGGAGAATGCACATTGAACTTGTGCAGTGTGGCATCTTGGTTTGCTGAATATTTGACTGTGGGAGTTTCTGGCCAGCCTGGTACTCTCTCAGTGTGTGAACAGGTTCTGGACTCCTGGTGGCACTGGATTTTGTGTGTTTTGTTTGGTAATTAAGATGGTTTGCTATTCGATTCTGCTCTTCTGAAAGATTTTTCTTACTAATTGCCCTCTCTCCCACCCCAAGCCAGTTCTACTTTTATAGCCAATGGATTTGACTGACAACAGGATCTTCCTGTTTGGCAGTAGGAAGGTAAGTGAAAGATCACTGAGACACATTAGTGTCATCAACCTTGAAGGAACCTAAACAATAGCTCTTTCTCCCCAGTTCCTGCTGGAGGTCTGATTCCAAGCTAGGAAGAAGGAGACTATTGAAGTCTACAGGAAGTTTCCATCCCAGAACTGGAAGAGAGAGAATTGTAGGGACACATAGGCAGTAGGAAAGTAGGTGTAAAAATACATAGAGGGAGGAGGCAGGAAGCATACAAAGCAACAGGAGAGGGGACAAAAAATAAGTCACAATGGAAGTGGTGCAGTGCAATGGCTGTGGGGCGGCAGTGTTCTGGGAGACATTCTGAAGGCTGTGATGCTGCTCTATTTGCAGGCACCTCTTTGGTCTGAGGGAGGAGGTTGCCAGTCTCCAGGGTGACCTGGCTAGGATTTGTGAAACCTCTTCCCCCACCCAGGGACCACCAGGGCCACCACCGCTACCTCAGAGGTTGCCAAGAAAGAGGAGCAGTTGGACCAAGGTGGGCTCAGGGAGGAAAAGAGTGGTGAAACAGAAGTGCATCCCTCCAGCTGTACCTTTGCACAATTCATATGCTGTTCTTGTGAAGAGTGGTTCCTCTATGTAGGCACCTGCAGGGGAGACCAAGGAGGATGCTGGGAACCTCCACAAAGGAGACTCACAGGAGGGTAGCATGAGACCCCACAGGGGAAGGAAACAACTCCTGGTGGGGGACTCAATCATTGGAGGTAGAAGTGGGGGAGGTAGGGGAGAGGGAGGTAAGGTGCCTGCCTGGTGCCACGGCTGGGAGGGACAGGAAGCAAATCCTCAGGATCACGGGAGCAGCTGCATGAGGGAGGGAGCTGGATGTTATTGTCCACCTAGAGACAAATGACCTGGTTGTGAATGGGATCAGAGCAGTGCAAGAGGCATTTGTAGAGTTGGGAAAGGGCCTTAGACAAGTAGCATGTACGGTAACCTTCTTGGAGGTGCTGCCTGTCTATGGCAAGTATGATGCTAGGGTACTCCACACCATGGGATTCAATGAATGGTTGAAACATTAGAGTGGAGCAAAGGGGTTTGGTTTCATTGGGGACTGGGGAGCCACCTGGAGGGATGCAGGCCTATACTGGCATGATGGTCTGCATCTGTTTGTAGGGGAACCAGGATCCTAGATGATATGTTTAAATGCTTCATTTGCAAGCATTTAAACTAGCCAAGGGGGGAGGCACTGAAAAGGAGCAGGGAAATCCCAGCCTCCCCCCACAAAACACAGCAGTTAAAGAGGTAAACACCAAGGCAGAGAAGTCTGTAGGGAGCAGGACAGTGGTAAATGCAGAACAAGACAGTAAGGACGGGGATGGTACTAAAAGGGGTAAGGCCATCAAAAAATGGAGGGTGATGAGTACCAATGCCTGCAGTCTGTGTAACAAGCTTCCTGAACTAGTTGCCTTGATGGAAGAGGGATGCCTGGATATTGTTGCAGTCCCTGAAACATGGTACACAGAGAACCATAACTGGGATGTCAGTATACCAGGATACACAATCTACAAGAAGGACAGGGTGAGTAAAAGAGGAGGAGGAGTAGCTTTCTCTATATAAGGGAAGGGATTAAAGCAACATAACTAAGGAGTAAACAGGAAGTTGATGAGTCACTATGGGTCATCCTGGAGACAGGAAATGGCATCACAATCTGCATGGAGGTTGTGTACAGACCCCCTCCTTTTTTTTTTTTTTTTTTGCCATTTACATTTTATTAACTTTTTGCACCAGAAAAGGGGTACAGAGGCTTACAATGTCAGATAGCTACAATATAACCAACAGTTAACAAGTATATCTCAAAGAACTATTTGTGCATTAATCAAGCGCTATTTACCCCCTCCTTCCCTTAAAAATCCCACCCAACCTACCCCCCATTAGTGAACAAAATACATTCTAAATCCAAGGCCGATTTATAAACCAGAGGCTTGCTTTTCCATGTATTATATAACAAGACCAGACAATAATGTATGGAAAGCGTATGAGCGTTTCCAACTATTTAGTAAACCCATAACATCCCCCATCCCATCCCTATTAAAACCTCCACCTCCCCCTCCCCACAAGGCCTTCTATTTACAGTCTGAAAACCTAGAAACCAGCACTAACCTAATTAGGAGTAAGCAATTTCTAACGGGGCCCAAATCTTGTCAGTAAAGGGCATTCGATTATGCAGAACCGCTATCATTCTCTCTGTCCTGAGGTTCGCTAACAATTCCCTTGTCCATTCTGTATAGGTAGTTGTGCTTGATACTTTCCAATACTTAAGGACCAGTTTTTTCACAGTCATAGATATCAATGTAATATGGAATTTTCTTACTTTAACCGGAACCTCTAACAAATCACCTAATACACAAATCTCTGGGGTAAACATATCAGCCATACCTAACAAAGGGATTCCTCTCGCCTAATCTCCTTCCACAGTGGTGCCACTCTTGGGCAATACCACAACATGTGTAACAAATCCGCCTCCTGCACCACACGGTAGCATCTGGGCTCCTGTAACACTTTCAGATCTGCTAGTTTTGAGGTGTATAATATATATTATGCAAAATCTTAAACTGAATTAATCTGAGGCAGTCCTGTCTCACATATTTATGACAGTTCCTCCAGATACCACCCCAGTCCAGACTAACATTAGGAAAGGCTCTAACCCAGTAGGATGTAAGAGTTAATTTATCTTTAAGGCCCATTTGAACAAATTTTGATAGATTTTGAAATAGCATGTGAAGATCCAATTACCGGTTTTAATTCCGACCATATATCTATATGAAACACAGCTGGCCTATTTATTTCCATTTTTTGAATTAAGAGATGCCTTAATTGATATACTCTAAAAGCATCCTTATCTGTCAACTTAAAATTTTGCATAATCTGCGTCAGCGGTAGGGGTCTCCTTCCTCATTTAGAAGGTCTACCCACCTACACTCTCGTAGGCCCGGCAGCCACTTACCTGCGATCGTCCGATGAGCAATACGCCATTGTTGGGTTGCCTATTATTGGCTGGTGGGCATCTAAGGTATAGATGTATTTTAGGTAATTACACATTTGGTTATGGACTCTTAAAGATACCCCCATGGGTGTATTCTTGAACATGGGAAACATCTTAGGGCTATTATAAACTAAAGCTACCGGATTAAATCCTAACTTCTTAATAAGGGTAGTTTCCAGATTCACCCATAGAGGGAGATAATCCCCGGTACTAAGATGCATAGATGGAATCACCCATCTGCCATATTTATTCATATGTGCAGCCCAAAAATAAAAAGCGAAATGGGGTAGTCTCAAGCCACCCTGCTCTCTGAGGCCGCCAACAATATAAAGCCATCCTTGCTTTTATAATTCCATATAAAATCGGCTATCATCCCATGGAGCTTCCTAAACCACGATAGCGAAAGACAAATATTAAGATTGGACAGAGGGTAAAGGAGCCTAGGGAATACGTTCATCTTTACCACGTTTATTCTCCCCCACAGTGAAAGAGGTAGCTGGGCCCATCTCTTCATATCTAGTTCTATGATATGAACTAGGTTATCTAAATTTAATTTATGAAGTCTATCAGAATTGGTAGTCAAATTAAGGCCGAGATATTTCAAGGATTTTGTGTTCCACCCCAGTCCGAGATTAACCACATCAGCTTTGAAAACCCTATTATTAAGAAGTTACACAATAGTTTTCTCTTGATTTAACTTGTAATTGGCTAATGCACTAAATTCAGCTATAGTCCCTAATAGGGCGGGAATTGAAGTAACCGGATTGGCAACATAAACCATCAGGTCATCCGCAAACGCCGTGACCTTTACTATGTGATCCCCGATCTGGATTCCCTGGATCTTGCTATATGTAACTATACACCTAATTAGTGGCTCTAAATAAAGGTTAAAGAGAAAAGGCGATAGCGGGCAACCTTGTCTAGTCCCAACCTGTAGCCTGAAGGATGAGGATATAACCCCATTACATACGATTCTGGCTGATGGATTGGAATAAAGGGCTTTAATCCAGTTAATAAACTGGTCTGGGAAACCAAACTTGTCTAATACCTGGAAAAGAAATGACCAGTGAACTCTGTCAAATGCCTTCTCGGCGCCCAGAGAGATCAACGCCCAGGGTAGTGTTGTCTCCCCAGATGCCGAGAAGACATGCGAGAGCATTCTAAAGTGATCCGTCGAGGGTCTTCCCCTCATAAAACCCACCTGCTCTGCCCCAATTAACTTCGAAACAACTTTTCCAATTCTCTCATAGTATTTTGGCTAGAATTTTTATATACGTAGTTTAATAGGAAATAGGCGGTAACTATCAGGCTTCTCGGGGTCTGTTAGGTTTCAACAATACCACTATAAGTGCCTCGTAAATGTAGCTATCTGTATCTCTTCCGAAGAATATGCTGATATAACTTAGCTAGCAAAGGGGTTAAGACGGGTGAAAAGATCTTATAAAAATTGGGCGAGAACCCATCTGGACCGGGCGTTTTGTCGTTTGGCAAATCTTGAATCTTCCTTTCAATTTCCCCATGTGTGATATCCGCTATTAAGGCTTCTTGATCTACTCTGTCCAAGCTCGGGAGGGATATCTCATTTAAATAAGAGATAATCCCATCCTTGCTCGGCGGAGCAGGCATAGGTCCATATAGGGCCTCATAATAACTCCTAAAGACCTGAGTTATATCCTTTGGGTTCGTTTTAATACACCTATCCTGTTCTGACCATATACCCTCAACTAATCGGGATGCTTCCAACTGAGCTAACCGTCTAGCCAGAAGCCTTCCAGGTTTATCCCCCTGATCAATATAATTGGCCTTAGTTTTAATCATAGCCAACTCCATGACGGTCCCCAGCAATTTTAGATATTCATTTTGGCTTTGATTAACCTTTCTTCGGTTTCTTCCGGGATCCTAATCAAATCCTCCTGCAACCCCTTGATTTGATCCAACAACCTCTCTATGGTAGCGTTTGCCTCCTTCTTCTTTCTAGATGCCTGACAGATCAATAGCCCTCTGATAAATGCCTTCAACGTCGACCAAAGAATATCGGGTTTTACACCTTCCCTCATATTGATCTCAATAAACTCTGTAATTTTCGAAGACAACTCATTAACTAACTTAGGAATTCTCAATAACTGGTTATTTACCTTCCACCTATTACCTTTGCGAGCAACAGAGGGAAGAGAAATTGTTGCCTCCACCACTGAATGATCTGATAAGGGTGCTGCTACTATCCTGGACCCCAAAATCCCATTGATTAAGCCCCGGGAAATAAACATATAATCGATTCGAGATCCTGAGCCATGAACTTGGGAAAAAAAAGTGTACTCTCTTGTCTGGGGATGTAATACTCTCCAGATATCTGCTAGACCCAGACGAGTAGTCAGATCATTAAATGCCAAGCTAGCCGGTGTAATCGGGGTTGATTTTTAGTAGACCTATCTAACAGGGGATCAAGAACTAGATTGAAATCCCCCCCTATTATCATTGGTATATGGGCAAATGATAACAAGGCCTTTAGTAAAGTTGCCAGGAAATCCTGACTATCTGAATTAGGCCCATATATCGCTGCTAACAAAACCTCCATATTGTAAAGCTTGCCTTTAACTAGCACGAATCTGCCTTCTTTATCCTGGATAACTTTAGTCGGATGAAAGGGTACTGTTCTATGTAATAAAATCATAACCCCTCTGCTATTCGTACTGCCCTCCGAAGCAAATACTACCCCAAACTGTCTTCTCCTCATGTTATTTGCTTCACTTTGCAACAAATGTGTCTCTTGTAAAAAAGCCACCTTTATCTCCATCGCCTCCATTTGTTTCAATATTTTATATTGCTTTAATTTATGCCATGCTTTAACATTCCAGGTGCATACTTTGATAAATGGATCAGCCCCATTACCATACCCTAAAAACAGTATGTGAAATGCCTCTCCCTGATTAACTGGCAAAACACTTTTCTATGGCCTTGTGGTTCTCCCCATCCCAAAACCCCCAATTTCCGTCCCCCACTAACCTTCCTTAACCCCCATAATGTATCCTTCCCCGCTTCACTACTACCCCCATTTCTTCCCTGCCCTTCCCCCTTTCCCGAGCAATTCGCCTTATGGCCCATGACACCAGGACGCCCTGCACTCCCCTCCGTGCCCCTCTCGTCACCCTTTTAGTATGTAAAGGCAAATTATATTACAGCACAACATTCCTCTCTTTGGCACCCTCAGATATATTAACGGCCTAGATAACATCCACATAGTGAATTATATGTTGAACCCGGAAGAACTACATCTCCCCCCCCCATTGACAAACATAGATCTTTCCTTCAGCAAAAGAGGGGGACATTAGAACAACAATCCCCAAGCAAGCACCCACATAATTATGTAAGTAACCCCACTTAACACTTGTTTGGTACAAATCCAGTATGTAAACTGAAATACACAGCCAACATGGCCCTTTTTCCAAACCACTGATCCAACACACTATTCCGTTGAACTATAACAAGCAGAACAGGAGTTCGTTTTTAGCACATATCAGTCACTTATTAAATACCATCCAAAATAAGATGGAAATGAGAATAAGCAACTTGTATTTCCAAAAGCCTAAGCATGGTCCACAGCATAATATGGCCCACAGTATAGCGCTTATCCCAGTTCATGTCTCTTTAAAAAGTGCTGGAAATGCCTCTTGTAGAGCTACCGATGCAAGATCCAAGGATTCAAAGGTTTTCCATTCCTTATTAATAAGAACCTGTAGTCGTGCAGGATAACCCATCCTGAACTTTAGCTCTGCTGCAATTAGCCGTTTAACCAGGGGATGAAACATGGCTCTTTTCTAGCGAACAGATAACGGCAGATCCTGCGTCACTCTAATCTGAACTCCTTCCCAGTATACCCCTTATTTTCTCTTACTTTATCTATAAGGAGCTGCATCTCCTGGTAATTAAGAAACCTTACAATGAAAGGCCTGGGCGGACGATCTGACAGCGGTAAAGGGCGTAATGATCGATGTGCCCTCTCCACCATAAATTTAGGCCCAAAGGGTGATGGCCCCACAATTTTCTCCGTGATTTTCTGGGCAAATTTGATCGGCTCCTGGCCCTCAGCTTTCTCGGGTAAGCCAATAAACACAACATTATTGCGTCGGCTCCGACCCTCGAGGTCTTCTATTTTAACCTCTAGCTTCTGTATTCTCTGGGAAAACTTTCTTATCTCGGTTTCAGTCCTTTCTTTCGTGCCCTCCAGGGATTTAATGTGCACTTCATTATCCATAACCTTGCGGTTTATGTCTGAGATCGACCCTTTTATTTCCTTGATCTCTCCAGCCATGCCCAAAATCGTGTCCTTCATGGGGCCAATCTCCTCCAGGAAACGTGATAGCGTAAGTGGCGCTTCTGCGCTTGAATCACTGCCTGCCCTTGTGATGCTGCAGCTCCGAGGCCTTTGACTTTTGCGGCCTTCTCCGGGGTGCTGGCGGGGGTATGTCTGGGGGTTGTGCATCTCAGCCTCCATCCGTTCACCCCTCCAGATCCTCCCCCGCCTCTTACTGCTGCCGGTATGCTCTGCGATGCCTTTGGAGACCGCAAAAATCGGGATTGACGCGGATGACGATTGGAGCTCGCGGAGACCCTGCTACTCCGTTTCCTGCATCACGTGACTCCCGTACAGACCCCCTTCTGAGGGGGAGGGAATGGACAAGGACATGATATAAGGCATCCTTAAAATGGCAGGAAAAGAGGAGATATTGTTGATGGGGGACCTGCATATGCCAGATGCTAACTGGAGTACCTTTGCTGCATGCACATCCAAGAACAGGGTCATTCTTGATGCTCTACAGGGGCATGCCTCAGACAGATAGTGTTGGAACCCACTCAGGAGGGTGCAGTCTTAGACCTGGTACTCTCAAATGTGGTGGAGAAAGGATCTCAGATTTAGAAGTGGGTAACCATCTGGGAACAAGTGACCACCAAACAGTGTGATTCACAATAACACAGCCATATAGTCAAGCCATACAAAAACAAGAGTATTGGACTTTAGGAGGGCTGACTTTGGAAAAATGAGAGAGTGCTTCAGAATAGCACTAGCAAATGGGCAAGATGGGTGGAGGAACATTGCAGAATAATCAAAACAGCCATCACAGAGGCAACAAGCCTTTGTGTGAAGCAAATCAACAAAATAGAATGAACAAAAAAAACACTATGATTCTCAAAAGAGGTGGAAGGGAAGGTTAAGGAGAAAAGGATACCATTAAGGAAATATAAGGAAACACATAAGGAGCAGTACAGAGAACTTTATCAGTTAAAGCAGAACGAGGTAGGGAAGGCAGTCAGAATAACAAAGGCACAAACTGGGAGGAAAAGATAGCCAACTCTGTTAAGAAGGGGGATAAAACCTTTTATAGGTACACTAGGGAGCGAAGAAAGACCAAGGGAGGGATACAGAGACTTAATAAAGGGGAGGGAATGTGGGCAGAGGGTGACAGTGAAAAAGCAGGGATACTGAATGAATATTTCTACTCAGTATTCACAATGGAAGAGGAGGGAGAGGTACCTAAACCAAACAAGAGAAACACTCTGAATAGAGGGTTCAATACTAGTCCAGTCACAGAAGAAAGGGCTTTGAAGGAGGTGAAAGACTAGGTTTGCTGGCCAAGGCACCTAGCTTCACCTGAGCTCTTTTCTTCTAGGTTGCTTGAAAGAACAGAGCAAATAACCTTATCAGAGCAAGGATAAGGATTAAGACTTCTTTTGGCTAGGCAGATTTACTGTGTGTTGTTATTTTTATTTTGTACTCACAGGGATTGTTACTGTTTGTTGCTAACATTTTATTGCATTATTTTTCTCTGATTCAAATTGTTGTTGCTGGGTATACCTTCTGCTGCATTATTACAGGTTGTACCTACATGGGTGTGCTTACAGATAACTGCTGTACTCTTCTGATTCAAATTGTCTTTTGCAAGGTACTGCTTTATTTTTCTCTGCAGCAAAGTGTTTTCACAGAGTATATCTTCTGTGAAATTATTACAGGTGTTGCTTTACAGGTTTTACAGTTCTATCTATCATTAGGATAAGCTTTCAGGGCTACTGCATTTGTTGCTGGCTGATTGTTTCTGCTCTTACCTTCTTGTTTCTTTCAACTGTGGTTCTTCTTTTTCGGCAGGGGAAGGGACCAACCACCCACCCCCGTCCTCCCACACTACACTCCTTTTATAGGGCAGCACAGTCGTGACATTTACTGTAGCAAAGCAGGAAGGGACAGATCAGAGGGGTATCCACACAGTGACTTCATTTACAGGGGCACTAGTTATTTAACTTGTTATTACAAGTTATACAAAAAAACAAACAAAACACAAAATCAAACGTTTGCTTTCATTTTCTCCCTACTAATTACTCTGACCAAGTTATAAACCCAGCAACTTATCTTGAATGGATATCATTAACTGTAAGTACTGAGGAACACTTTTCAAAAGGGCAGTTTTACAGGATTTAGGACACTGTCCTATATGCTGGGCCATTTGAAATCTAAGGGCTCAGCTCCAGGCAGCCTGATCAGAGATTGTGCACCTCAAATTGCATATTCCAGAGGAAATATATTATAAGAACTGCCTGCCATTTCCCCAACATCCAACAGAAGCACCTCGATTGCAGAGGGTAGTTGGTCTGAGAGGTTGGCAGGTGGTTAGGAGGGACAAATCAGGTGCCCCATCACTCGGTGCGCTCCGACATATCACCTCCACGAATCATATAAAAACTACAAACAGGTACAGTATCTGCCTCTATCTCCAAAATCAAACAAAGGGGCAGAGAACACTGCAGCACAGGAGCTAGCACAACAAAACTCACCCAAAACAGGAACCAAAACAAAAAGAGCAAAAAGGAAATCCAAAAAACCTCTGATCATAGGAAACTCCATGATTCAAGGAGTTGCTATGTATCTCCAGCCAGGCGTAATGGTCAGATGTCTTCCAGGTACATCAGCATGGAGAGACACTGACTTCATTGCTAAAATTGTTCAGGAAGCAGGAGAAAACATTGATGTCCTGGTATACATAGGGACTAAAGATCTCGCCAGCCGGTCAGTTGTGAAGACCAAGGAACACCTGACCAGACTGGGTGTCAAACTATCATCCATTTCATCCAGTTCTCCTTTTCTGAGATCCTGCCAGTCTGGGAGAGGGGGGCAGATAGACGGAAAGTCAGAGAAGGGGAGATAGGGGAACTAAACATATGGCTGAAGGGTTGGTGCCAGTAAAATGGACACAGATTGGTAGGGAACTGGCAACAGTTTTGGAAGCGAAAGTTCTTTAAATTTGATGAACTGCATCTGACTAAGGATGGAGTCCATGCATGTACGTCTTTGTAGAATATTTAAACTAGCAAATGAGGAGGGGGTGCAGCACCCCACACTTTGAATGGGAAGAACACTCCTCCACCCTCAGCTAGTGGTTAAATAGGGGTTCAGCAAATTTGTAGTTCATTAGCATCACCAGGTAAAGAAAAAGGTCTGACTTTCCATACGATGTACGGGGGAAATGCCGGACCTCGCCCAACAACTAACACACCGAAATCTGGCCAATGGAAAATCATGTACACAAATGCTCACAGTCAGGGAAACAAGATCCCAGACCTGCAGGCAATAATGACAGAGGCTAAACTAGACATTGTAGACATTAGCGAGATATGGTTTACCAGTAACCACACTTGGGAGACTTCAGTACCTGGCTATATACTGTTCAGAAGAGACTGTGGTGCAAAAAGGGGTGGTGGAGTGGCCTTTTATGTCAATGAAAATATCAAAGTTACAGATATTCAGAATACACATAAGGAGCCAGAAGAACTGTGGATCACCCTGGAAACAGGAAATGGGACAGCCATACAAACTGGGGTTGTGTACAGGCCTCCAGACTAGGGGGAGGACATAGACACGTTACTGTTAGAAGACATACAAAACATGACGGCCAAAGGGGAGGTTCTGATAATGGGAGACTTCAACATGCCACAAACAGATTGATCAATACCAGCAGGGACATCTGCCAGAACTAGACACATGGTGGATTCCCTGCAAGGGGAGGGCCTCACACAACTGGTACAACACCCCACAAGAGACAGGTTATCCTATATCTAGTACTGACTAACAGGGAAAAGATCACAGATCTCCAGGTAGGTCACCTAGGCGCCAGTGACCATCACATGGTATGGTTCAATTTGGCCACTAGAGCAAAATCATCTCATTCCAAGGTGAAAATATAGGACTTCAGAGTAGCTGACTTTAATTAGATGGCCAACAGAGTTAAGCTAGCCTTGGCACAAAGATATACAGGTGAGGAGGTACAGGCAAAGTGGGCAAGCATTAAAGATGCAATATTTGTAGCAACATCCCATTGTGTTAGTGAGAAAAGTAAGTGCAAAAGAAGAAGGAAACCACTTTGGTTCTCAAACACAATAACAAAAAAGGTCAGAGCCAAAAGGCTGGCCTTCAGGAAATATAAGGAAATGCAGCAGGATGAAGATAGGGAGGCATACCAAACTTCTCTAAGGGAAGCAGGGAAGGCAGTAAGGCAGGCAAAGCCCCAAACTGAGGAAACACTACCAAGAACAGTAAAAGAAGGTGATAAGACTTTCTATAGATACATTAGTGAAAGGGGAAAGTCCAGAGGGGGTATTGCTAAGATCAAAGGGAATAAGGGGCGAGTGAGGAGGAGGACCATGTAAAACACACAATATGCATGCATGCAGACTTAGATTTTCATGTACCTTTTTCCATCTTTCATCATTTTTGTTTTTCACAAGTGTTTCTTACAAAACTTTGTTGCTGACATAGATACTACCCCTGTCATGACCAGATATGTGTGATCTGCAAATCCCCAGAACTGTGTTTTAGGAAAAGAGGCAACTTAATTTTACTGTGTTTCAGGGATTTTCATATCACTGAATATGTGGTGAGGAGGAGGTTGATACCCAGGTCAGGGCTCTACAATGCTGGTTCGACAAATATTTAGTCAACCAGCATCACAGCGATGGATTTATGTCAACTACAAGTTGCTGTTGACATTAATCCATAAGGAAACCCGGTCCATTTTTCTATTAGGGGGCTTCGGCCCCAATCCCCCTATGTGACAGGCTCTGCTCCATTCACCCCCTTGTACTAAATATAATCAACTCAGAGTCAGAGTTGATTTGGGGAGGGGGTGCAGGACCAGAAAACAGAGTGATGGGGTCTTGGGTGCACCATTACAGTGACATGTCAATGTTGTCAGCATCAACATTGTTCGCTGTAATGGTGTCACTGTTGGGGGGGACATGCCCCTAGGGTAGCACTCAAGTTTCATGAGAAACAAGTACTGGATGTCAATAACAAAAGCTTCTGTATGGAAGATAGCAAGATGTACATTAGAAAACTTGTCTGCACACATGCACAGTGTGCATTTTGTCAGACTTTATTTTTTACAGTACTTGCAGGTGGCAGACAGCAGACAGACATGGAGGTGAGAAAAGGGTATGCACCAGCTGCCATCTTGGGATTGGGATGGATAACAAGGATAGGCACTGGAAGTGGAGTGATCCACAAAATTGCCAAGGACATTTATGGTTAGGCACAGGAAGAGTCACACCCAGGAAGGCAGCTGGTGCATGGTTAAAACAATAACAATGATCACAGGAAAAACATGCATCCTGCTTACTGCTGCAGTCAGGACCGTCCAAGAACTCTAGCACAGCACTCAAGTACAAAGTGCTCACAGGTTTTTCCTGTGGACATTTATGATTAGGAAACACATTTTGGCAAGGGGATTGGTAGAGGAAGGGGTGGGACCCACTAGATTGCTAGAAACAGATTATGACAGATGCACCTTTGGGGAAATAGTAGGGGCAGAAGACCCACTCACCACTGTTGTAAACGTACACTTCATTAGTGTTAATTAATGCAGCACTGCCAGCCTGTTAGCACTGCCAAAAACCTTTCAGTATGTCATCATGCCACTATACAGTGCTCTGGTGTTCATTAATATACATGCTAGGCATCAGTTAGTGCTCATATGCTAACAGGTTAGTACTGCACTAATTGCTTTTTTTAAAATGGCAGCATACACATTAACAGGCAGTCAGCTGTGTAATTCACAGTAGACCCTATTCGCTACTGTACAAACGCATGGGTCGTACATTGTCGGGATGTATTGGTCCATGCAGGGATTCTGCTATGCACACATAGGCAATCTGGAGGCATGCTCTAATCCTGGGCATGCACACATGCTGGTAAGGAGCTCTGCAATAGGGGTTGGTGCAGACTTAGATGAGTGGCATGGCTTGGCACCAGGCATCCAATCAGACACCCGGCTCAGCCACCCAATGGAGCCCCTGCTGCTGTCTTGCAGGATATTTTAGGATGAAGATGCCCAGGCAGTCAATGCCATAATCCCTTTCATGATGGAGAATAAACTGCATTTACTGACTTCATTTTTAATCCCAAGAGTGCAGTATGCAAATTTATGGCACCCATACAAACAGAAGAGAGAAATAAATAAATGGGATGTCCAGGTGCACCATATCCTTTCTCTAATGCTAATTTCTGATGCTGCACAGATACTGTACTTACATTTAAGTCACAAGACTGCAGTACTCCAAGCTGCCTGTGTTCAAAGTTTAAGGCACTTATTTCTTTATCGCTTCTGTTTGTACATTGATGCCAATCCTCGAAAGAACATAAATTACTTATTCCCACTAGATGCCTGTCATAAACTGAAATAACAGTGTTCAGTCCTTTCACCGATAATGATTCTGTTGTGCATGCCACCCCGGTAATAAATATTAAATGGCAAGGAATTTGGTTTAAGTGTTATTCAGATGATAACTCAGCTCTATATAACTTTAACATCAGTGACAGAGATTGCACATTAAACAGGTGGTGTGGTGAATGTGCTTAATGAGGGTTAGGATGAGATCCAGAACTGAATGTTATCGAGGTGGATGAGACTCAACTTGGACAAAACTGAAATACTTGTAGCTGAGCCTGGTAGGTTGGAGGGAGAGACAGCAGTATGAAATACAGTGCTTCAACTCAGCACCTATATGGTTATGTGTATGATGAAGGTTAAGTATCTGTGTCTCCCTCTGAAGGAAGGGCTGACATATGTGACTAGGAGGTCAGCAGTATTCCTGAAATTCATTTTACCATCTTTAGACTATCAGCTGGGTTCATACAAATATCCCCTCAGAAGATTGGTGTACAGTGATGTGAGCAAGTTTTATTGAGCGGCTCAATATGAGTAACTCAATAAAACCGCTCGTAGTTACAGCGAATGGTGGAAGAAATTGCTGTATCCTGTAGAGCTACTGTAGCACTGAGCTACAATCTCTGAAGCAGGATATAGTGAGTTGTTTGGCCAAGTCCTGACATAGAAACATATAAATTTGTCATCAGAAAAAGACTCCATGTGCCATCCAGTCTGCCTGAGTTCCCCCCAAGGAAGACCTCCACATCCATTTTCTGTCTGCCCCCTGTTGGTTAGGCCCATGTATGTATCCAAGGCTTTTTAAAATTTGCCAACTGTATCAACCCCCACCACCCATTCTGGCAGTCTATTCCATGACTCCACCATCCTCTTAGTAAAGAAATTCCCCCTGATGACACTTTTAAATCTGCTGCCCTATGGTTTTAATGCATGCCTCCTACTGGATTTGTTCTCACTCAATCTGAAGTTATTTTCAATCCTCACCCTATTTATGCCTTTCAAGTACTTGATTGTTTCAACCACATCCCTCCTCTCCCTCCTTCTTCTAATCCAGTGTGTACAGGCCCAACACGCCCAGTCTCTCCTCATATGTCTTCTCCTGCAGCCTGCTCATCATTCTGGTAGCCCTTCTCTGGATCCTCTCCAGCCTGTCCTTATCCCCTTGTAAATATGGCCTCCAGAACTGTCCCACATATTCCAGGTGAAGTCTGACCATGGTCTTGTACAGTGGCATGATCACCTCCCTTCTCCTGCTTGTAAAGCTCCTCCTATGCATGCCAGCATTCTGAGTGCCTTCCCCACTGCCTTGTTGCACTGATTCTGAACCTTCAGGCTGTCCAAAATAGTGATCCCCAGGTCCCTTTCCTGTTCTGTTGTCTCCAGTTCTTCCCCCTTCCAAGCCAGTACTTTACCTTCGGGTTCCTGCTCCCTATATGCATAATTCTGCATTTCTTTGCATTAAATTGTAGCTGCCATCTTTCTGACCACGCCTCCAACATTGCCAGATCCTCTCTCATACTTTCCCACTCCACCTATTGTATCCACCTTATTACATACTTTTATGTCATCTGCATACAGACTCACCTTCCTATGCAAACCCTCCATAATGTCTCCAGTGTAAATGTTGAAGTGTATGTGTCCCAGCACTGAATCCTGGGGCCCTCGACTTATTACCCGTTCCTCCTTTGAGTGCACCTCATTTACCACAACTCTTTGCATCCTTCCCTCTAATCATTGCTCAACCCAATTTGCGAGCTTGCTTCCCGCTCCCAAACTACCTACTTTGCCTACAAGTCTCCTGTGGGGGATGGTGTCAAAGGCCTTCCTGAAGTCCAGGTAGGCCACGTCCCCCTCCCTTCCCTGGTCCCATATCTCCATAACCTTGTCAAAACATTCAATCGGGTTTGTCTGTCAGGACCTACCACCTGTGCATCCATGCTGGCTGCCATCCAAGAGGCCCTCTGCCTCCAGATATTTAATCAGCCTTTCCTTTATAAGGGTCTCCATTAGCTTACTCACCACGAAGGTAAGACTGAGTGGTAGTTTACCAGTTCTTTCCTTCCTCCCCCTTATGCAATGGCTCTGCTTCAACCCTTTTCCAGTCCCCAGGAACCTTCCCCTTGTCCAGGAACAGATTAAACAACCTCGTGAGCAGTGCCACCAACACCTGCTTCAGCTCTTTGAGCACTCTCGGGTGAATCCTCTCTGGGCCCATCACCTTATCCTCCTGCAGTTTCCCCAGTTCTTCCAATATCCTATCCTCTATGAATGGACCCAAATCTGCTCCCTGCCCTCCCTTTCTCTGACTTCCAACTCTGGCCCTATCCCCTCCTCCACCGTGAAGACTGATATGAAGTAATCATTCAAAACATTAGCCTTTTCCAAGTTCCCTTCTGCCATTCCCCCTTCCCCTTTGAGTCTAATAATCCCTATCTTCCCCTTTCATCTGTCACTCACATATCTAAAAAACTTCTTATCCCTCTTTTCGCCTCCCTTGCTATGTTCTCCTCAGTATCCACCTTCGCCCTTCTGATTATTTTTCCTGCTTCCCTCTGTTTTGCCATATATACCTCCCTGTCCATCTCTTTCTGAGAGGCTTTATGTGCCCTGAATGCCCTCCTTTTCTCACTAACTGCTACCCCCACTTACTTTATGAACCAAAGTAGTTTCCTTTCCTTCTTTTTTTTGCTCACCATCCTGACACATAGTTCTGTGGCCTTCAATATTCCTCCCTTGAGTTCTCCCCACAGCTCCTCCACATCATCCACATTCTCATTCCCTTCTAGTTCCTTCCTCACAATTTCTATCATCCTCCTAAATTCTGTCTTCCTAAAGTCTGGCACCTAAGTGGTGGAAATGCTCTTGACTGTCCCTTTATGAATTTTAAAGCCTACGGTCCTGTGGTCACTGTCCCCCAAATTTTCCCCAACCTCCACCCCATCGACCCCCTCTCAATTTATCATTACCAGATATAGTATGTTCTTCCCCCAAGTAGGTTCTGTGAACATCTGGTGCTTAAACAATTCCTGCATAGCTACCAGCAGCTCCCTACTCCTTTCTGTTGATGCTGCCAGAATTTCCCAGTTCACATCTGGTAGATTCAGATTTCCCAACATCACTATTTCCCCTTTCCTGGCCATCTCCTGTATTTCACTAATGAACTCTTTATCCACTTCCTCTCCTTGATTTGGTGGTCTGTAGACCACCCCATCCTCACTGCCTCACCCCCCCATCCTGCTAAATGTGGCTCATGGTTTCTCTGCCGGTCCATACCTTCCCCCACATGCATTGCTTGAATCACCTCCTTTATATACAAGGCAATCCTCCCTCCCCTTCTCCCTATCCATTCCTTCCTGAAAAGTCCATACCCTGGTATTTCCACCTCCCAACTGCGGTTGCCAGACCATCAGGTCTCCGTGACTGCAATTATATCCAGGTTGTCTGGTGCCACCCCTGCCTGCAAGTCCAAATTTTATTACCAAGACTGCTGGCATTTATTAGCGACCATTTCCACCAGCACTGCCTTCCACCAGTTTCCTCCCCCCCCCCCCAAGCATCTCCTGCTCCCAGCTGTGGGGAAGTGTGACTTTGGTAAGCCCTACCAGATATTTTCCCTGGACCACCCCTAGCTGCACACTCCCCCTCTTCCCTAGTTTAAATCTCTCCCCAGTATTTTACCTCTGTATCCCTGGAGTTTCTCTCTCAACAGTTTAGCCCCCTTGTTATTGATATGCAGTCTGTCCCTCGCATACAGATGCTTGTCTACCTATGTGTCCCCCTACTCACCTATCCATTCATAGCCCTCCTTTCTACACAACTACCTCAGCCAGTGGTTAAAGTCCATGATTCTCAATCGCCTAGCCGTACTGGCACAGTGAACTGGAAGGATTTCCGAAAAAGCTATGGAGCTCACCATCCCCTTGTACCCTACTGCAGGCTCCATGCATCTCTTTTGTACCACCTCCACCTCCTCTCCCGCTATGTCATTCGTTTCTAGGTGGATGATCAGGTGAGGTTCCCCCCGACCAGCCTAATGCACTCCTTAATTTTTGATAGCAGCCTGTTCACCTCCATTCGCTGACCTCCCTTTAAAATCTACCCCTTTCCTCAACCAATGGATTAGTTTAATAATAGATTCCCTATACACTATCACCGACTTTTCCTGCATTAACACCAAGGGTGCCTCTGCATTCCTTACCTCTCTTCTCCCGGTACTACATACATCCCCCTGGCCACCTCAAATCTTCACTTCTACACCCTCATCCCTCCATTTCTCTGCCTTCCCTGAAGGTTCCCTATCCCACCCCCTTCCCCATGCCTGCTCCCATCCTCCTCTTTCACATTACCTGCATCCCTTCCTCCCTGTATCCCATCATCTACCTAGTTACCTGTGCTCTGACTTCCTTCCTGTAGGCCACCTCCTGCTTCTTTCCCATCCCTATTTCTTCCCCCTTCCTTACCACCTTGTCCTCTCAAAGTGTTACTCATTTCCTTTGATGTGCCACCACTGCAGCTGTTATCTTCTAACCCCCGTGTGAGAGCTGTCCTTAACTCTGGCTTGTTACTAATTTCCTTCAGTGTGCCCCCCCCCCCCATTGCTCTTATCTCATAGTCCCTTTGTGAGATCTGCACTTACCTCTGACTTTGTTGGTTTTTCATGGCCCAGCTCCCTAATACCTTTAACTTCCCTCCCTGCTACCTCCTCCTGATCCTCCATCTCCCTTAAGGGCCAATACTGGTTTGAGCCTATTGTGTATCTATGCTCATAGATGTTGACATACATGCCCATATTGCCCCTGAACCCTGCCCTGGCACCTCCCCTCCTGGTCTCCGGTGTGTCCTGCTAGCTCCACCTCCTCTGTCCTCTCTTACATCCTGTCTGTCCTCCACCCATTTATCCTACATAGATACATAGATACATAGACAGTGTCAGCAGATAAGGGCCTATAGCCTACCCAGTCTGCCCATTTGAGCTTGTAAGTTCAGTTTGTTTTCCTAGAAGTCTGTTGCCCTTTACCCCTGACCTCCAGAATTCCTTTATGTCTATCCCATGCATTCTTAAATCCTGTGATTGTTTCAGCCCCTATCACTTCCTCTGGCAGGGTGTTCCACTTGTCCACCACCCGTTCTGTGAAGAAATTCTTTCTCATGTTTCCTGTGAATCATCCTCCCTCCAACTTCATCCCATGCCCTCTAGTCCTGGAACATCTTTTTTGCTTAAAAATAGTGTTTTCCTGCACCCTGTTCCTCCCTGTAAGATACTTGTATGTCTCTATCATATCCCCTCTCTCCCTTCTCTCCTCCAGGGAGTACATGTTCAGTTCCTTCAACCTGTCTTCATAGGACTTGTGATGCAATCCATTCACCATCTTTGTTGCCCTCCTCTGAACCTTCTCTACCCTGTCTATGTCCTTACGTAGGTATGGTCTCCAGAACTGTACACTGTACTCCAGGAGGGGCTTCACTAGTGTCTTGTATAGTGGAATTATGACCTCCCTTTTCCTGCTGGTGATGCCCCTGCCTATACATCCCAGCATCCGATTTGCTTTACCTGCTGCCTTGTCACACTTTTTCCCTACCTTGAGGTCATCAGAGATGACAACCCCAAGATCCCTTTCCTGCTTGGTGCATGCTATATCCTCACCCCCAACTGATATATTGTGCCAGGGTTTTTGTGCCCCATATGCATTATCTTGCACTTCTTTGCATTGAATTTCAACTGCCAAACCCCTGACCATTCTTCAAGTTTCTGCAGGTCGTTTCTCATTCTGTCTACACCCTCTGGTGTGTCTACTCTGTTTCAGAGCTTTGTGTCATCAGCGAACAGTGAAATTCTGTCTTCTAGGTCCTGCACAATGTCACTGATGAAGATGTTGAACAGGACCGGTCCCAGCACTGATCCCTGTGGTACCCCACTGGTCACTCTTCCCTCTGTGGAGTGACAGCCATTTACCACCACCCTCTGTGTCCTGCCACCCAGCCAGTTACCTACCCACCACACTACTGTCCTGCCCACACCCATATTCCCCAGTTTGTGTAATAGTCTTCTATGTGGCACAGTGTCAAAGGCCTTGCTAAAGTCCAGATAGGCCATTCCACCTTCTTAGTCACCCAGTCAAAAAATTCAACGAGATTGGTCTGACATGACCTCCCCCTGGTGAAACCATGCTGCCTTGGGTCCTGTAGTCCATTGACAACCAGATGTTCCACCAATCTCTCCTTCAGTAGTGCTTCCATGATCTTCCCCACTACTGAGGTGAGGCTGACTGGTCTGTAGTTCCCTGCTTCCTCTTTGATCCCACTTTTGTATAAGGGGACTACATCTGCTGTCCTCCAGTCTTTGGGTACCTCCCCTGTTTCCAGTGATCGGCTAAACAGGATAGCCAGAGGTTCAGCCACCACCTCTCTTAGTTCTTTAAGGACCCTGGGGTGCACCCCATCTGGCCCCATTGCTTTATCAACTCTTATTACTTCCATTTCCTTCAGGACCCTTTCTCGTGTAAAGGGACTTGTGTCCATTTCTGCACCATTCTCACCTTCTTTGTACCCCTTCAGACCCATTACTCTTCCTTCCTCAGTAAAGACTGAGCAGAAATACCTGTTCAATATGTCAGCTTTACTTTGTCATCCTCCATGCCTCCTATCCTCCCCCTTCAGTCTCACTATCCCTCCTTTGTCTTTCTTTTTTCACTTATGTACCTGTAAAAGGTTTTGTCCTCTACCCACTGATTTTGCAATGTGTTCTTCTGTCAGAGCTTTGGCTTCCTTACTGACCTCCTGCCTCCTTTACTTCTCCTGGTACTTCTCCCTATCCCCTTCTGCCTGTGTCTTTTTGTATTGGCTGAATGCAATCCTTTGGCTTTCACTTTCTTTGCTACCTCTTTGAAAACCATAATGGTCTCCTCTTCCTTTTCCTCTTGCTAACCTGCTTAATGCATAATTCTGTTGTTCTTGTAATCCCCATTTTAAATACTGCCCACTGTTTCTCAACCCCTGATTCCTGTCCCATCCCTTAATGCCTCTTTTCAAGTATCTCCCCATTTTCCCAAAGTCTGCCCCCTAAAATCCAGGATACGTGTTTTTGTGTGGTTTGGTTCTGCTCTTTCTGTGATTTCAAACCACAATGACTGGTGGTCACTGTTTCCAAGGTGCTCCCCACTGTTACCCCCATCACACTGTCCCTGTTTGTGAGCACAAGGTCCAGTATTGCCTTCTGCCAAGTTGGTTCCATGACCAGTTGTTGAGGAAGGCACCCTGAAGGAGTCCAGGATAAATCTGCTCTAGTTGATGCTGCTGCTGGGATGCTCCAGTCCACGTCTGGAATATTGAAGTCTCCAACCAGTACTACCTCACCCTTGTCTGCCATCCTTTGGATGGCTAGCAACAGCTCCTATCTGTTTCTTCCTCCTGGGCTGGTGGTCTATAGACCACACCTGTGCGGATGGCTGTCCCCATTTTCCTTTCCAGCTAACCCACAGTATCTCTCCCATTTTGTTCCTTCTGGATCTCTGTGGCCCTTATGTCATTTTTCACGTACAGTGCCACTCCTCCTCCCTTTCTGCCTGCTCTGTCTCTTCTGAATATGTTGTAGCTAGGTATGGCCATCTCCCAGTCGTGGTTATCATTACACCAGGTTTCAGTGATGGCCACAATGTCCAGGTCTGACTGTACCATGACAGCCTCCAGATCTTCCATCTTGTTGCTAAGGCTCCTGGCATTTGCACACATGGCTTTCCATGATTTGACCTCCCTAGACTGTTTCACTGTTCTACTCCAGCCCCTTCCTTGGTTGTCATTTATCCCTAGTTCTCCTTGCTGTCTGCCCTTCTGCTGAATTTTGCCCCTTTTCTGCTTATCCACCTCTTGGGCACTAATCTACATCTTTTGCACACTGCTTTGCAGAGACAGCCACTCCTCTGGTTCACTGGTTCCACTGCTAGCTGTGAGGGGTGAGCAAGTAGATACCCTCCTTGCTGGCCTGCCACCCCCCCCTTTGCTAGTTTAAATGCTTGTCATTGTAGCATTTAAACTTATCATTGAGTGCTTGGATTCCCCTCCAGGATGGATGCAGGCCGTCAGGCTTGAACAAACCTCCATCCCTCCAGGTGGGTCCCCAGTCACCAATGAATCCAAACCCTTCCTCACAGCACCAGTTCTTCAACCATGAGTTAAAGTTCCTGGTGCATGCACTCCTATGCTCTCCCTTGCCTCTCACAGGTAGTACTTCTGAGAAAGTGACAGAAGTAGCTACTTGCTTGAGACCCCTCCCCAGTTTCCTAAATCCTCTGTGTTTCTCCTTTCCCTTTCTGTCCATAATATTTCCCTCTTTAGCCTTAATAGTTCGGCCTCCATCCTCCTTAGCCTTAGACAAATTGGGCACTCCCCCCAGCCACCACAGAGTGCTCATGAATATGGCCGCTCCACAGTTGTTACATCCCAAGATCCTCCCTCCACTGTGCATCCTAGCTCTCTCCATCCATCTGTCCACCCTCCCCTTTTGCTGTCCTTCCCCCTGGTGTACCCCTCTATCTAGCTCCCTCCACCAACCCCCACCGCCCATCCTCCTGATCCATGCATTCCTCTCACCCATGTATTCTTCTTACTCCATGCTTCCAATTTTACTAATGACCTCAGAACAAGCTGTATCCAAACCCTTCACCCTCAGTGAACAGCTTCTAAAAAACTCAGAGACAAGCATTATCCCACCCCTTCACCCTGGTAATATGCTATCATCAAGTAAGGGCATCAGAGTCCTTGAAGGGACAGATTCACACCCCCTTAATATCTATCAATCAAAATTTATACCACCTTCAGAATTTGTGCAACCTTTAAGATGACTATTTAGTTAATACCTAAAAGTCAATAATTTGCTATATATTCCACATTAATTTTCTTCCAAAACAGTCCCACTTCTGGCTGTTTAGTGTAGTGGCATATGCCACCACCCCTGGAGTCAGCAGACCTGGGTTCAGGTCTGGTTCTAGGGGAAAACATTTTTTTTTTGGTATTTGACTGTTTGTATTCCCTGTATGCCTCCCTCCCCCCGTGGAGTTGATTATATTAAGTTTGAGGGATGTGGGGTGCTTGGTGACTACAAAAGGATTTGCCCCCACATAAAAACACATTTTCTTGTTATGTGTCTTAAGAATATAAGAGACCATCACTGTTTGTAGCTATTGCTTTGGTATTGGTTGCCATTTTGATGTGGGGTAGTCTTTTAGCCACTCTTTTTGGTCTGCAAGATTTAGTACTCAACGTTATCACATGAAACCCAGAATTTTTATCATACAGGTGCATGATTCTGAATCCTAATGACTCGATGACTCAAATGCTGTATACACTGAGTTCAGCTGAGGTTCACTGCAGACTCTGCAGATTGTGCTGAACGTGACTGCTGGAATATTGATCAACCTTTCAAGGTTGAGTCGCTTATTTCCAGCGCTGAGTGGTCTGCATTAGTTACTGGTAAAGAGGCACAGCCCATATAAAGGTGGATTGCAGATTTGTAAGACCTTGAACTGTATAGCCCAGGTTACATGTGTGAAGTCTTGCGAATCATACAGCCATACATGCACTGTCTACAACACTGAGGAAGGTCTTTATTTTTGTTAAACTGCACTGGCATCCTGAGTCTCCAAGGGAATTAACAAAGTCCAAGAGGATAGCATCTTCCAGAAAAAGAGATATGCAAGAACAAGGGGGCACAATTTGAAGATAGAAGGGGGACGGCTCAGAGGTAATGTGAGGAAGTATTTTTTCACTGAGAGGATTGTGCATGCATGGAACAGCCTCCCTGAGGAGGTTGTGGAGTCAAGAACAGTGGAGGACTTCAAGAATGCATGGGACAGGCATAAGGCAGTCCTAGTGGGGGGGGTAGGAGGAAGTAAGCTGTTGGTTAACTAGGATCTGCAACTTATCTGTTAGGTAGGAAAATGAGCAGACTAGGTGGGCCAAGCGGTCCTTATGTGCCGTCACATTCTATGTTTCTATAAACGCTCCTTTACAACGGCAAATTATGGCACGGTCGTCCAATGGGAAAAAGGGGAGACCCATTAATTATATAGACATGTGTGTATGAGCACCCGTACACAATAAGGCTGTGTTTAAATTGAAAGGTTTGAATTGTAACAATAGACATTAAATCTTGCTACCATGGAAATCTTGAAACTGAAACTCAGCCTGTATGTGTATGATTGCTCAAACAGTCTTCGAAAGTGTATGGGTGAATTTAAGTATGAGAGCTCATAAATTCAGGACTTCAGTACTTGCCTTAGGCTGGGGGATTGCGGAAGCGCTTGAGAAGAGGATGATTGTGTGAACACATTTTATTTTGATGTGCTGCAGTACTGAGGTTGCTAGTGCTGCTCATCTCAATGTCGACTACTGCAGCACAACAACTCTGTTTCAAGCATGCACTACAAACAAAGAAACAGCATCAACTTGTACTACTGATGCTACTTTTCACTCACTGCCAGGCAGCTCAGAAAAAAATTGGCAGTCATAACTTGCAAAAAAAACCCACTTACAACCTAGTGATGTGCAGTAAATGAAATATGAGCCATGTGCAGCCCCATCTATAAATTAATACTGCTCTGGTCAATTGAGAATTGTCAAAATCAGTAAAATAACTTGATGAGAACAAACAGGTTTGCATTCACAAGATATACATCAATACAATACACTATACAAACATATGTAAGTAACATTACTTGTCGATGCCAATAGAACCAGACTGCATCTGAAGTAGTTTGGAAGCTCATCTGAGGTAGCACCACTCTTATAGGCTTAGATGGAGCTCATACTCACAAACAGGTGCATTCTGACATGGGTGCAAGTATACCAACTCAAGGATTTTGTGTAACCTTATTAGTAGTGTGGACCTGTGACTACGTAGTCAGGAATTCACAGGATAGGGAACAGTCTACATGACAACAGACTCTCTTGTAGCAACTGTCACCAATTTTTGAAGCTGGCTTGTCAAGTATTGCATTAGGGTACTTCATGCACATTGTTAACTATTCCTAGAAATAGAACAAAAACCTGTACTGAGCAGTACTGCACTCAAACTTTCAGATATTTATAGCATGCATTGCATTTGGATTGCTTCATTTGCACGATGCAATAAATCTATTTCCAACCATTTACCATATAGTCTATCACATATACATGCTAATTGTGGGCTCCATGCAACAGTTGCAAAGCTATGTTTCAGCCTTGAAAAATGGAGGCACTGTGTAGACAAGGTGACTAGGTCATACCTTGGTTATGGGCATACTCTCATTCAGCAGAGATAAGGCATGAAATGTATTGGCTCAGTTCCAGCAGATTGGTGCAGTGACTTCATTAAGTGTTCTACGTGGATTCTGAAGGTTACTTCTTGGTCCACATACACCTCCTAGGTATTTAATAGACTCAACTGCCTCAATACGAGATCTGAGCAGCATGGTAAGGGATACCATGTACTGTCTTGCTTTTTCCAAGTGGCTGGGACCAAATGGGATGGCCTTGGTCATTTTAGCATTTAGGATCAGTTTGTTGGCCATGAACTATTTTCCAAGTTCTCAAACATTATTTCAGAGATGCAGGTTGATTTGGTTGGCACCTTTGGAACATCTGTAACGCATCATCAATGTATGACAACAAGGCGGCACTACTGCAGTTGCCCAGCATGTCATTTACAAAGAAGGAGAAGAGAAGGGGACCCAGGATGAGCCCTTGCAGGATGCCATCTGTAATCAGTCATTTCCCTCACAGGGCACCTATCCATTTTACCAGCTGCATCTGCTTTGATAGATAATCTGAGAACCACTGGTGGGACAGGCTGCCAAGATCAGGGTGCTTGAGTTTAGCTACAGAAGACTGATTATCCATGTCAAAGGCTTTTGTGAGATCTAGGAAGACCACACCAGTCAGCTGCCTTTTATCTGTAGCACTCAAGGTATCAGTGGTCAATCTGACCAAGGCCAAGTCTGTCCCATGGTTCTTTCTGAACCCATGCTGTCCGTCAGTCAGTAGGCTTCATTGTTCAATGTAGTCTTGAAGCTGATTATGAACTAATCTTTCCTGCATCTCAGCCAGGGAGCAGAGGAATGGAATGGGGCATCAGTTTTCCACAGGCTTCTTAGGGCCACCCTTGTGTACAGGCACCACAAGGGTCACCTTCCATCTAGCAAGAATACTTCTTTCCATAACAGATTTGTTAAAAAGCATGGCAACAGGAGAGGCTATAACTGGAGTAGCCAGTTTTAGCAGCTTTGGTTCAAGTCTATCAAACCTAGCTGAGCCTTTCACTTTAAGTTGCCATAGGAACTTGAGCACCGCTTTCTGAGTTACCAGCCTGAAATGGAATTTGGCAACTTAGCTCATTGTGACATGTGGGGCAGGAGGTACTGGGAGACCCAGGGTGTTGACTCTTGAATCTGTCCAAGTCAGTGAAATAGACATTTAGTGCATTGGCAGAAGCAAGTGAGTTGCAGTAATGATGATTATCTGCCTCAGTGTCACCCCCAATGGAACTGTTGCAGTCTTTAAGGAGATCATTAATTTAAGGCCAAGTCTATACCATGTTTTTTTCTGAACCTATGCTTTTCATCAGTCAGTAGGCTTCACTGCTCAACATAGTCCTGAAGTTGGTTATGAACTAAACGTTCCTGTATTTTGGCCAGGGAGCAGATGAGTGGGATTGGGTGGTAGTTTTCCACAGGCACTTTGGGCCATCCTTGTGTGCAGACACCACAAGGGCCACCTTAAATCCAGTGAGAATACTCCTTTCCATAAGGGATCTGTTAAAAAACATGGCAACAGGAGAGGCTGTAACAAGAGCAGCCAGTTTTTGCAGCTTCAGTTGAATTCTATCAAACCCAACTGAGCCTTTACTTTGAGTGCCCTAGTAACCTAAGCACTTCTTTCTGAGTTACCAGCCTGAAATGGAATTTGGTGACTTGGCTCTTTGTGACTGGTAGTGCAGGGATTGTTGGGGGACCCAGGTGGTTGACTTTGATCTGTCCAAATCAGTGAAAAAAGCATTTACTACACTGGCAGAATCAAGTGAGTTGCAGTAACACTGACCATCTGCCTCAATGTCACCCTCAATGGAACTGGTTCAATCCCTTAGGTGAGTATTAATATAAGCCCAGAATTTTTTATGGTCAACAAGATTCTTGTCTTGGTAGGTGTTAGTTAACCCTAAGTCTACCCTAATGCAGTATCATATTTTTAATCCCAATGGAGAATTACTTGCTTCTAGGAAAATATTTTGGAGCAGAGAGAAAGGTAATATCACTCATGGGAGGACATAACTACAAAACTTGCATGCAATAAAATTTAAAATAATCTGAATGGCTCTGTGTAGGTTCCACCCTTGAATTGTGCCTGCATTAGGGTGCTGAGTCACTATGGTGCCAGATGCTAGTGTTGCCATTGTGACTCACTGCCCTGATGCACTGCAGTACTCTGTGTAGAGAAAGATGTTTTTTTTCTTTCTGAACTTTGCTTGTAGAAAATGACAAATGAGCTTCTTAGAAGCACAAAGTACAGTATAACTGTAAATATTATATAATAAATGGGCATCAATTTTTTTCTATGGAGATGTCTAGTTATCATTTGCCATATCAATCAGTTAGTTATTATGGCATTTCTATGATCAGAATTAACAGTTGTGCTTAAAACACTCAAACTGAGAGTCACACTCAGTTGGCAGTATTCAGTGGTTTATAGTTACTACAAAACATCAAGCCTCACAGAACCTTTGCAAGAAAAAAAACACCAAAAAATATCACTGCCACAAATAAGTAATTTACCTGCTTTTTAGTTATAAGTCCACATTCTGACCACTTCCTCTCAAGCCATCAGTACCCTAGCTTAGTATTGTCAGAAATATGTTGAACTGAGAAAACATGTTAAACAAAAGTATTTAAAAGGAAGCATAGTTTTCTGTTACCAACTCACTCCAGAAGGAGAACTGGAATAGAACTTTGTAAACAGAGTAATCAGAAACTGTTTGACAGTTTCTAAAGGAAACAAGTACAGCAAATCTGAATTGGGCAGCATCACCATGGCGGGGGAGGGACTTGATGAGCAGTAATTATGAAACATAAAGTAGGGTTGGTGTCCATACTCAAATGTAATGCATGGCATACATGGGAGATGCTTTTATAAACCCCTCGAGTCACGCTCTCGGTGTTTATGTAGCATCTCACACTTCAGGTGTGCATTAAAGTCTTGTAATGTACACCATCCCATGCATTAATCTTTATACTGTATCTCATTCATCATGATAATATATACATTTAATAAACATAATGTAATGCTATTTTTCAGCTGCTGGTCTTTCCTTTGCAGCCTCAACACAAATGTATTTCAAGCTGTGCAGGTGATGAACTTTGCACTGTTGGCTATAAACAGCAGTCCATTTCTTCTGCCAAACATCACTTTGGGGTTTGCACTTTCTGACTCCTGCAATATTGCTGTAAAAGCACTTGAAGGCACCATGTTGCTGCTTTCTGGGCTGAGGAAGTCTGCCCCTAATTATCAATGTAATGCTAAGACTCCTATTATTGTCATACTTGGTGATACTAGCACCACCAACTCAATGGTTATGGCCAGAATACTGGGACTTTTCAGGTTTCCACAGGTAAGACTTTGGAATAGAACTTTGCATGAGTTCAGTTTTACAACGGGTAATACACATACATTTGTTTTCTCATGCTTCTGTTTTTAAAAATAAATTATCAAACCTATGATAAGCAGGAAAATTACAGCAAATTCACTGATTTTCCTTGGTTTTAATTACAAGTTGATTCTGGTTATACAAATTATTTGCTATACACTACTTATAGTTTAGGGCTTTTTCTCAAATATTTATTCTTTTGTTCAGAAAAACCTGCTATAATCTGTTATAGATTAGAGACTTTCAAACTGCTGAATCAGGCTAGATAGCAAAACTCAAGTGTTAAGATTAAAGGTTAAAGAGATTCTTAAGTTTCTAGAAGAAAATGTACTGTCATCATCATCCGAAATCAGTTGTAAAAAGCTCCCCTATATTTAAATGTGAGAACCTTCCATTTTGATTGCTGAGGACAATTGACTTAAAACAGAATATTTCACCTTTGGCTTTATCTTTTCACATTGTTTACTCCTGATGCTAAGTCTCAGTTCCTGATTATGACTTTTCAGCATGATATATGGAAATAATTCTACCTGAAAGTACTCTGAAGACATATAGACATTCCCCCTTAAGTTGCACAATGTGAAGGGGATAAGCCGTGAAGAACACTATGAAAATACAAGGGTCTGAAAGTCCATATACTCAGCCCTCATCAGAGTTCATCTCTTCTGTTAGGTTCCCTTGAGGTGGCTGTTTTTGAAATTCAGATTGTTTTTTCCACCCATCGATCAGAAACTTTTGAGTCAGTGATATGCCAGCACTTTCCTCTATATATTATGTGTAGATGAGCAGGTAGCAAAAAGGAATGGAGAATCACCAACATGTGCAATTTCTGCCTGATGGCATCAAACTGCTTGTTCTTTGCTCGGGTTTGAAATGAAAGATTCAGAAAGTACTTAATATCATGCCCTTGGAACTCGATCTGATATGTCACTCATGCTATATTAATGATGCTGTCCCTCACCTCTGGATCGATTGTTTTAAGCAATACTGTCCACTGCTGGTTGACTTCAGCAAGCAGTACCCTGGTGTTGATACAATATGCCAAACTGAGGTCCATCCAGTTGAACTCTTCAGGGATTGTTGTTTTATCCGCCAACCAAAGTCTCAAAAAGTTAAGGAGATGAGCCCCTTCTGCACCCTCAGGCAGCCCGATAATGCAGATATTTCCAGCTCATAGACTGTTTTCCACTGCCTCAATTCTCCCTCATAGCTTTTGGTTTTCCTTTGTTAGCAGGGTCGCAGTAGTTTGAGTCATTAGCAATCGTTTACCAGCATCTGTAGCCAATTATTTTACCGATGCCAAAGCGGTCTCATGTGCTTCCATTTTAGTTAAAGTTTTTTCTGTCTTAGCATCCATGTTTCTTACTTAGTCTAGGATTGCTTGCTATGGAGGCTCTAGAGATAGGCTAGTTGATAAAGGGCTTGGAAAATCTGCCTTCAATGCCCGTCTGGATTCGAGATGCTGCGAGCCTTTGAGTCCCCGATGTTTGCTGCTGAGCTTCTTTTGACCCATAACAAATTTGTTGTTGTTATGTAGCTAATGACTTGTAGAAGTCAAAGAACTCCACCAATCTCAAGTAAAAGGCCTTTTGACCAGAACATTTTTGAATAGTTGGAGCCAACTGTGTGGAGCTGTGAGGAAATGCTTCCTGCCTAGAAGCTGGCTTTCTGGTGCCCTCCATTTGTTCTTTTCTGTCTAACAAGGATCTGAGATTCAGGGTGAGTGGGTAGATATGCTAATTAAACACTTGTAAATACTGTGCAATAGCATTCTGATGGTAATGGTCATTAGCAATGTAATCACACTCCAGGGTGGGAACAGGGGTGATAACCATATGGCCAATAACAGTGCACTCATGAGGTACAAAACAGTAGTTGGGCATAATGATGCCACAAACCAGAGGTCCATTGGAGAACGCCTGGTAGTTGATTACAACACAGTAATGTCCATCAGTATTTTAGATCTCTCAGACTTGAGGAAGGTGCCACTTTGTGAGCACCTTTGGATAGGGCAGGTAATGGAGGCATTCGTTATCTGGCTGGTTTGGCATTGCACATCTTTTAAGGCATAAGCGATGTTTGGCTTATTGAAAGAGGCTGTGACATTAACTGTGCCATTTGAAAAAAGGTCATTATCAAAGGTATATGACCAGCCCAGAATGATTGGTGAGTAACCACAAACTGGCATAGTTACATCAAAAATGTCACATTTGCACAAATAGTGGTAACCCCGTTTGGCACAACAGTCCATGAGTGGGGCTACCCAGGCATCCAGTTCATGATGAAATTCCAGCAAAGGAGGCAAGTTGATATGTTCTTAGTAGATGCTACCCTCTAGATGATCCATGGAGTGGATGTTCACCAGCTTGTCAAAGACTGAAGAATCTTTGACGAAGATCAGAAGGGACACAGTGAAGGTACTGTACATAGTGTCTTGCAGAGTACATTGACCCATGTTGTAACATCGTCCTTGATTCAGTTGTGGGGTTACATACCCAAAGTTCTGTGCCATGGACAAGGAAAAGGATACAATCCTGTCCATGCACCTGGAAGGCGATGTCAGGGTTTTACAATAGGCACAACTACATTTAGCCATATATCTATCATGGATCAAATCATGGATTCCAGATCCCGGAAGAGATTGGTGATAGTGTTGATAGCAAAAGTGCCATAAGCAGAATCAATAATTTCCCTGACTATGTGTTGCTCTGTGGCTTCTTTATTATTTTGGAAGATCAATTCATTGAGTTTGTTTCAGGTTTCATTGAATAAACATATAATATCATGCATGTTATGCACCGTGAATCTTTCCTCCTGGGAAATACCATCAATACTGTGTAGCGTGAACTGCATCACATCCTGACCTAATTTACTATGGAATTATGGAATGACGTTAAATTTTTGCCAAATCTGCTCGATTACAAATTGACATTCCTGACCCAAACATACCTGCAACAGTGCCTCCTATGCCTGTTATGTCAGAGAAATCACAAACTCCTCATCAGTCATTTTAGGCGAAACTCCCCTCGGTGTTCTGTACTGTGGTGCCCAGCTTCAGGGTCTTGTGCACAGTGATTGATATGCTGTCATTAGATATAACAACATAATGATGTGGCCAAACTCAACCATGTTTCAATGGATGAGGTTCAAAACAACTGGAACATGCATGAATTGAACATTATTAATGAGAGCCCCAGGGACAGAAGTCAGGGCCAGGCCACTGTATGGACCTGGCTCCACGGTTGGGCATTGTAAAGGATCATCTTCTGATACTGGGATGACTGTAAGGAAAATAGCAGTTGTTCCAGTGGAGTGCTTGGAACCGTATTGGGGCATGGTGGAATTAGGGAATCTGGTACAATAATCTGGACTCATCATAGCTGTAAGGTTGCAGAGGCCTGTATGTTGCTGGTTAACAAGGTATATGCACAGACTTCCATTGGGGCAAATGTAAGTGTTGACCAGCCTTGGAAAGTCACTTTTGCAAGGTGGGCTACTGGAATCTGTTTTCCAGTAGGACTCTCAGTCTTCCACTCTACCTGTAGAGTGGAGTAGTCTGGAAATATCACCATGGTATTAAGATGGGCATCTTTTTCTTCACACATAGTCACACAGGTGGACAGGAGCTCGATGGTCACCCCTCTAGTGGAGACGTGGAGGGGTCAGATGAAAAGTAGTCTGGGTTCACAGGGTTCCAAATGTGGATAAGTCTCTGGAGATCCATCTGGTGGAACTCTAACATGCTTGCCAGTGTGCATGGCAGAAAGTAAAGGAGAATTATCATAATTTCTGAAAAAGAACACACAAAAAGGTAAGGTTACAGATCTCCCTCCCCCCGGCTGGGGGAAGGGGCATTAAACACCTTTGCACAGTTTCAGTTGATTGGCATGGCATCATTTGTCTATGGGTTTCTTGGTGTCTATTAGCCTCACTTGGTAGACAGCAAGGCTCAATATCTAGATGACATTACAAGGGCCCACAAATTTGTTGGCAAACAGGTGGGCAGGAGTGGAGAATTTCAGTACTGTGACTTGGTCTTCTACTTGTCAATCGACTTCTTTGACATTCTTGACAAAGTACATTTTGGACTGTTGTTGGGCCTGGCCTAAGCTTCTAACAGTGAAGAGCTAGGTCTGGACAAGATTGTCCTTCATTTGCGTGGCACAAGCATCAGCTGACACGCTGTCTGTGGTGCGGGTGTTCAGATCAATCCACAGATGTTCTGATAGTCCTTTTTTCCTGTCAGTCATCACCTGAAAGGGTGTGCACCAGGTTGCTGTAGCCGAGGTAGCTCTGATTGCCATTAGGAGTAAGGGCAATAAAGTATTCCAACTGTTAATATTCTCAGTTGCAAACTTACATAACATTAGTTTAATCTGTCTGTTGGCTATCTCTATCTGTCCAGATGACTGAAGGTGGTATACAATGTGAAACATCTAGCTAACTCCCAATAACTCCAAGCATTCTTGCTTTAGATTGCTTGTAAAACTGTTCCCTTTGTCAGGGATTACCTTGAAAGATAGGCCCCACCTGGTGAATACTTGGTCTACCAGGATTTTGGCAGTGACTTTTGCCATGTTTACTCTACATGGGAAGGCTTCTACCCATTTTGAGAAAAGGTCAGTGATCACTAGTGCATGCTTGTGTCTGCCAGTGGAAGTCAAGAGTCCAATGAAATCAATTTGAATTGTATTCCAGGGACCTGATTGCCTTTGTGGAAGTAGTTTGTCATTTATCTTTCCAGGGATATGGTTGTTCTAAGCATAGGTAATGCAATTGTCCACATAATGTTGGACATCTGTTGTCATACCGGGCCACCAGCTTATGGTTTTCAGTTTCTGCAGGGTCTTGTCTACCCCTTGGTGTCCACCTGTAGGGGTGTCATAGACCTTGTAGATGAATTCTGGTTGGAGCATTTTGGGAATTACCCAAAGTGTTTGATCACCAGAGTGGTACAGGACCAACTTCTGATCCTTAGAGAGATGAAAGTTGTCAAAATGTCTTTTGAATGGGTTATTCAAAGAAAGGTGTCCTTGTAGCCCACTCGGCTACCTACCGCACCAGCAGTTCACCTCCTGCATGCCTGGACACCACTCTGCATGCCTCTCAGTGCCAAGGAGCCTGCTGCCACCAGCCCCCTGGAATCAAGCATCAGGTGCAACCTATATCGAGGCTGCTGCTCTGGCTGACAGATTTTTCAAAAACCAGTGCCTTTCTCTGGAAAGCTCTCATTGGCTGCTCCTGAGCACAAACATTTCTGACTATCTACCCTACGGACTGGCTTTTTGCTCTCCCTGTACTGGACTCAGCACTACAGATATTAAGGCAGTGAATTAAATTGTGCTGCCTTTGTTCAAACACTCTAGAACTAGTGAAGAATTCAATTTGCTTTTCACTCTCTCTTGTGTCTGGAACCCTACACTTACAGGGTTTTAGAGAATTTATAGAATTTAGAGTCAGATTTCAGAGTTTGTGATTTCTTAGCTGTAAGTCTACATAGCATACTGAACTGTTGTATTTTATTTCTTAGTTGTCCCCCCCCCACTGTTTTATAAATCTCATTTACAGAGCTGGTGCCTATCTGTCTGTTTCTTGACACATTATTTGTCCTTCTTTTAGTAAATTGCAGATCTTTTGTCTCTGTGCTGATCTTAGTTTTATTCCCACCCCTTTGCTGGGCTATAAATCCCTATTCTGTCCCTTTTCCAACAGGTATCCTTGTAGCCCACTCAGCTACCTACCGCACCCTCAGTTCACCTCCTGCACACCCAGACACCACTGTGCATGCCTTTCAGTGCCAAGAAACCTGCTGCCACCAGCCCCCAGGAATCAAGCATCAGATACGGCCTATAGACAGCAAGGCTGCTGCTCTGTCAGACAGATTTTTCACACACCCCTCCTCCTCCTCCCAGGCCACCCTTAAATACACTTAAGCTCCTCCCTCCCCTACCCCATCCTGTTCCTTTGGCTCCCAGTACTAGTGCTCTGAGCTTAAAGATTTCTGTCTTCCCACCCACTTTGTTGATCTTGATCCTGCCCTCCTCTTAAAGACAGCTTTACTATAAGACTCCTTAAAGCTTGTTCTCTGTTTCCCTGGCTGTGGTTTTACAGCTCTGTTTGAATCCTTGTCTGAAGTATCTACGTTACTTTACTCCTGGTTTTTGCTGGCTTGGGATTAAAGTGTCTGAGTTGCACTTTGCCATCCTTACTGCTTCTTTTTTCCCCTACTCTGCTTACACTTCACCTGGTGTATCCCTTAACCTGGAGCTGCTGGATCTAATCTTTTGTTCTGAACCTGCCCCTCAAGCTACACCTAGTCTAGGGTATTCCTTTACTACTGTGAGGGGAAGTTTTTCCTTTTTCCCTTTCCACCCACCTACTGCCTAAACTGTATCATGCGGTGTGTGAGCCTTATGTCTGCTCCTACATGTGTGGTGCTAATACTGGGAACCTACCTGCTCTACTCCTGGGGCTATAGTCCCATTGATCCAGAAACTAGTTCCAGTCATCACTCCCCAGTATCCATGGATATCCTGGAGGAAGGATACAGTGCTCTACTACTATCCATGCACTGCTTAACCAGACATGGCAACTGCCATGACCTATTTTACCACCTCTCTCTAAGTGACATAAAGAGGCTCCTCCCTACTCTCACCAGAATTATCAGTTACCTGGCCTGGCTAAAGCTTGCCTTGGGGAGGACATGGATTTGAACCCTAGTCCCTACCCCTCAAATATCATACTCAGCGACCCCACCTGGCTCTTTGGACCAGTGCCAGGGGACTCAAGGTGGTGCACATGAATATAGGTAGCCTAAGGCACAAAATCCATGCCCTCGAAGCCTGGACAATGCTCTACAAACCTGATATACTTGCAGTGACTGAGATCTGGCTTAAACCCTGCATCCTTCCACACGAAATGGGCCTAGTTGGCTTTAATGCTTTCAGGAAGGACTGTGTTGGGAAGAAAGGTGGGGGGGTTCTCATTTACATCCAGAGTGGTCTTAATGCAATGCAGATTGACCATTCTCCCCTCTGTAACTCTGTGAATGAGATTATATTTGTGAAGGTACTCCTTGGAGACACCAAACCTCTGTACATAGAGTGTGCCTACTTCCCTCTCCAAAGGGCTACATCTTCCCTTGAGTCGCTAACTCATGCCTTGGCTGAACACTCCTTGGGGGAGTTGATTCTCCTGGGGGACTTTAACCAAAACTGTCTCTCACTAGAGACCTCTGCCAGCAAGAACCCTATACATGACACCAATCTGACCCAAGTTATCCACCATCCCACAAGGCACCATGCTAGGACTGGTAATCACTCATTGCTTGACTGGGTCCTAGTATCCAGCCTGAACCACATACAGGCTGCTGGGGTCATGGCAGACTCATTAAGTTACCATTCCCCAATTTTCTGCATCTGGTCCAACAGGCCTCCCAAACTGCCTGCCAAAGTAATCGAAGCCAGAAACTACATCAGTTTCTCTTCAGAGGCTCTCTGCTCTGACCTATGTGCCATAAACTGGGATCTACTTTTCTCCCTCCCTACCCTAGATGAGGCACTTGACTTCTTTACCAACACTTTTACATCGATGGTCATTATACATGCCCCCTGCAAGAAACTGAGAGTACAGGGTAAATGTCACAAATGGCTTAACCTTAGCTTTAAATGGAGCATGTTGCTTCGGGATCAGGCCTGGGATCAATACAAATCCACAGGCTGGAAAACCAACTGGAAGAGGTATAGATAACTGAGGAATCAGTGCAAGAAAGTCTCCAAGTCAGCTAAATCTAAATACCTATGAGATCTCCAGTCTAGGCACCTGCAGGACCCCAAGAGATTCTGGGGCCAAATTAACCTGCTGATAAAGGGTGCCCCCAGTGCCCAAGAGGGTGCACTCCATGTCAGTGGTACCTTAACCAATGATCCTACCTTAATTGCAGAGGCATTTAGTGCCACTTTCTCCAATCCTGGAGGAACCAAACCCCACCTGCCCTCAGGTGCCCCCAGCAACAGAGGCACCACCTGGGAACACTACTGACCCCAGTTTCACTTGAAGCTGGTCAAGCCCACTGATCTGCTTCCCCTTCTGCAATGTATAAACTCAGACTCCTCTCCAGAACATGACCTGCTATAACCTAGACTCCTGCGGGCTGCAGATCCTGCTATCTCCCACCCAGTTGCCCTGCTTATCAACAGGTCCCTCCTCGAAGGAAAGGTCCCGGATAAATGGAAGGTGGCAACCATTGTCCCCATTCACAAAAAAGGGCCCCAGGACAATGTGGGGAACTACAGGCCACTCTCCATCCTCTGCCCACTAGCGAAGGTGCAGGAGAGATTGGTCTACAATCAAATACAGGACTACCTCGAAAGGTACCTACTCCTAGCTGACATTCAACACGGCTTTAGGAAAGGCCATGGCACTGATAAAGCCCTTATCCAGCTCACATCGGACATCCTTGATGCAATGGACCAAGGTTCCCCAACAGGGCTTTATTCATTTATTTATCCAAGGCGTTTGACTTGGTCAGCCATGGACTTCTCCTCAATAAACTTCACCTACTTGGACTGGACTCGTTCTCTGTTACATGATTCGAGAGCTATCTGCTCAACTGAACCCAAAAAGTCCTATGGAGAGAAACCCAGTCTTACTTTAGTTTCGTTTAGTATATTGTTCTAGGAATTATTACCTTTGAGATAATGGCTCTTTTACAAAGGTTCCACATCATCAATGTACAAACAAACAAGACATGTTACATAGAATGGTCAGCAAATTATAAAGGTTTCAATAAGCCAGTATAATACAGTACATCACAGGAAAAAAACAAAACATTCATTAGTGCTAAACCGGTAGTCTCCTGGGTACCCCAAGGCTCAATGTTATTTACTCTTTTTGTCAATGATATTGAGGGGGTTGGCAGGAGGAACAACCTTATCCTTTATGCAGATGACACTGTCGTCTACTGAAGTGATCCACTTCCTAGCATGATCAGTGTCAACCTCCAGGCTGGTCTTGCTGCACTAGAAGCCTGGTTCTCTGCAAACTCACTTGTAATGAATGAAGAAAAAATGAAGGCAGTCCTGCTTGGGTCCAGATGCCTTGGGTCAGACTGTTGTGGCATCTTGCAGCTTCATACTGCCCAAGGGAAGAGAATAGAGGTCACAGACAAGATCAAGTACCTCAGAGTCCTACTTGATCAGATGATAACCTTCCAGCATCATATTGACTCTGTTGTTAAGTCCACCCACCAGCAGTTAGGACTTCTTTATAAACTGGGTGACTCTCTTTCTCTCGAGGCTCCTTGCACCATATCTAGCTGAACCCTACTTCCCTCCCTCCTCTATGGGGCTCCCCTGCTGCATTCCCTAAGGGAGAGAAAACAAAGGAAGTTTACTAAACTCTACTACAGGGTGGCTCATTTTGCCACCAACTCTCCCCCAAGAAGGCATCACTGCGAGGTCTTCACTGATCTCCACTGGCCTTCTATGTGACAAAAACTAGCCTACTCCTCCTTGAGCCTGACCTTCAAATTTACCACTGTTGGCCCTCCTCCTCACCTGCCTGGACTGCTAAATCCCAAAGTCTGGGGCTGGAGCCTGAGATCCTCCACTGGTCATCCTCTAGACATCCCTCATGTCTGAACTAACTATGGCAAGCGATTCTTTACATACACTGCCCCACATTTATGGAACCTTCTCCCTGTTGACTTGGCTAATTGTTGTACTATTCAGGGTTTTAGATCTGGCCTGAAAATATACCTGCTAGAGCTCAGTCTCTGTGGCTGCAACTGCTAGCCCAGAACTTAGTCTTGGTGGCTGAAACTTGCTTGTCCCATGGCAGTCAGCCTACTGCCTGGCAATATATCCTGCATATTGCTGTTACCACCTCTCCCCTAAAGCATTGTTGGTTATGATGTCATATGTCTAATTTATTTGCTATGTTATTATGTGTATGTAACTGACATGCTTTGTAATGTACTCTATATCCTATCCAATGTATGCTCCAGCTAGTGTGTACTCCTACCGACATATGTACTACTGGTACTCCTGCCAATATATGCAATTATTGTCTGTGACTAATCTGGGTTGCTCCTGAAAAAGGGACCTCTGGTCTCAGTGAGCTTACCAGGTTATCAAAATCTAAATAAATAAATAATAAATACATACTTTTTTCTGTTTCCTTTGAGTGGTATTTGTATACCTCTTTTATTTCTGGATCTGCCATTTGTAATGCAGTTAGATCCAGAGGGACCACTTTGATCCTCTTGTGTGCGGCCACTGTGTGTGGTCCAGTGGGGTCTGCATACCTCATATCTCACCCCTCAAGAACTACGTTTTGCTAAGGTGTCTGCTTGACCATATCCTCATGAAAGAGCTCAGACTTGGAGTGGGCCTTACCCTTTCGTATGTACTGCTTGAAAACAAATTCCTCAGCGAGGCTGACAATACAGTATGTATGGACAGATCTCTGTATTTCACAGGCATTCGTTCTGAGGAGACAAAATCATGGATCTTCCAAAAAGGAAGAAATGCTGTGAATGAATTGCACAGCTAGGAGGAATCAGAGGAGATGACGGGGTCCTCTTCCCCTTGGCTGTGGATTATTTCCAAGGTACAGGCAACTGCAGAAAGTTCTGCATACAGTGAGGATCTAATGGTACACTTCCTGGAGACCTCAAAGGTGTCACCTGCTGGGTAAAGTGCCAGGACCCTAGATCCTGCAATTTGTTCTCCTTCATGGTAGGAGGAAAATTCATCTGTAAAGATGCAGCAAAGTGCAGGATATTTTAGGGTGCCCAGGGTGTTGGGAAGTAAAGGGTCTGGTTTTGGCAGATTAGGTGACCCTACACCCATGGGGATCTCCTTGGTATAAGAGTCCATGTGCCAAGCCAGAGGACATTTTGGTGGGAAGCACAGTGATGTCTCAATCCTGTAGGAAGAGAGACCAATTGGTGAGTCTGGAGTAAGACACATTGCCATCTTTGATTCTGTCTGTCAGTAAGAAATTGTTAGGAGTGTGGTTGGTGTGCAGCACAATAGGGGAAAACCCTATGATGTAGGTAAAATGTTTGATGGCCCAGAAGATCGCCAATTGATTTCTCTCACACAGAGAGTACTTATGTTCCACAAAGTAGATAAAAAGGTAGGTAAAATTAATTTATACAGTGTTACAGCCATTAGGGTTCTGAAGAATCCTATTTATAAGGCTTACCTATTTATATATAAAGCTAAGTTGTTACAACATTATCAAAGTACAAAAAAACAAAATATCAGACATACAATTAGTAACAAACAGGTCAAAGGATTACAAAGACTAGAAGAGCAAGGTAGATAAACATTTAACCACTTCATTCTTCTTACCTATTACAATAACAATGAACACCAAGTTCATGACTCATTGGGAAGTATTGTGGGAAGTGAGAAGCAATGAACACCAAGTTCATGACTCATAAGGAAGTATTTTTTCACAGAGAGGGTTGTGGATGTATGGAACAGCCTTCCAGAGGAGGTTGTGGAGTCAAAAACAGTGGTGGAATTCAAGCATGCATGGGACAGTCATAAGGCAATTCTAGGGGGTGGGGGTAGGAAGAAGTAGGCTGCTGGTTAACTAGGATCTGCAGCTTATCCATCAGGTAGGGAAATGGGCAGACTGAGTGGGCCAAGCGGGATATCTGCTGTCAAATTCTATGTTTCTATGTTTCTATTGCTGTTTTATAAACAGTATCAGTGATGGTTAAATCTCAGAGAAGAGGAGGGAGACAGTTCCAGCTAGAGGCAACCTGATATTGAAGAGGCATTTCACTAAATTGATTTGTATTTTTGGTATTATTAAATCCCTGGCACCCATTTTTCTTAAATTTAGTCCATGATTTGGCTTCAGTAACCTAGTTTTTAAGTTGTTTAATGATTTATTTTAAGTATACCCCATACCTGATTTAACCAGATACCCTTAGACTGCAGATTTAGTGGAATCCAGCTTAATCTTATATACATTATACAATGGAGAGTTTTAAAATCACACCTTAGCAGGTATCTTGCAAGCTTATTATGAAATATATCTAAATTATTTAACTGTTTTTTGTAGTATGTCTATATATGTGACTTCCATGGTCAATTACCAGTAATACTAATTGATTTACCAAAGTCAGTCTCATTTCTTTTGTCATACAGTCTGATATATGTCTTAATGCTCCAATCTTTGCATTGGTCTTCCTTATTAATTTTGTTATATGTTGTTGAAATGTTAAATGGCAATCTATTTGTATCCCTAAGTATTTATATATTACTGTTTGTTCCAAAACCTTACCTTCCTGAGTCATTATCTTTAATCTTAGGATTCCCTTTCTCTCTGGGGTGAAGTCCATAGTCTGCGTTTTTTTTGTTGTTGGTTAATAAATCCATAGATGAAAAATATTCTTGCATTGCAAGGAAATCACTTTGTAGTTTCTGCTCTACCTCTCCTGGATTTGTTCCTGTTGTTAGCAGAACAATATTGTCTGCATACAATCAAATTTGAGACTGTTTAATATAATTTGGTAAGTCATTCAGATAGACTATGAACAGGAGAGTGCCCAGGAGAGACCCCCCTGAGGCACCCCTCTCATCACATAGTCCATCCTTGACTGCTGGCTGTTCAAGACAACAAACTGAGATCTTTTCTTGAGATTAGACATAAACCTTCTACAAGTTTCATCCTCTACTCCTATTTTCTTCAACGTATTTATCAAAATGCCATGATTCACTAAATCAAATGCTTTGGACAGGTCCATGAATACCACACCCATGGACCTTGTCTGCCCAAGATGAGTAGTTATAAGGTCTAAGAAGTCCATGAGTGTGGTAGTCACGGACCTGCCCTGTCTGAAACCTGATTGACACTGTGTTAATTTATTATATTTCTCCAAATATTTGATTAACTGATCATGGACAATTTTTTCAAATATCTAAGAAACCATAGAGAACAGGGCTTTTGGGCGATAATTTGAAGCTTCCATAGGGTCACCTTCCTTGTCTATCAGAACCACTTTTGCAAGTTTCCAACTTGATGAAAACTGCCCCTCCCATAGAATCCAATTTAAAAGATCCTGTAATATTGGTGATAATTCCCAAGCAGCTTCCTTCACCAATTTATTATCTATCTTATCTGGTCCACTAGCCTTGTTTATCTTTAACTTATTTATACCTTTTAAGACTTCTTTCTTTGTCACTCTCCTAAATCTAAATTTTGGTGCACTTTCATCTTGGGGATCGCCTTGTTCCACATTACTCATTTTATTTACACAGGACATAATTTTTTATTTCAAATCAGGAAGATCTATGAAATAATTATTCAAAAAATCGGCAGCCCTATTAGTTTTAAGTACCGTCCCATATGGGCTTAATTTTATCTCAGCCCGGTTCCTTACAGGTTTGGTAAGATTTTTTATTACAGACCAGTAGGCACTTGGATCAGTTGATTCTTTGATTTTGTTTGTTTATAATAAAGAATCTTTGACTTCCTTATTTCCTGGATTACTCTATTCCTTGTCTTTTTATACAGTTCCAAGGCTTCACATTTTAATGTTTTATTAGCCTTTTTCCAGAGTTGATTTCTTGACCTAATCATATTCCCCATTTTGACCATTAGCCATAGTAAATTATTCAATCTTTGATTAACCTTTTTCGGTGGAGCAAATTTATCACAAGCTTTCCCAAACATTATAGCTAACTCCTGCACTGCTAGATTTATATATGGGATAAGAAAAATCCTATGCTACGGTAATCCCTGAAGATGCTTTCTAAACAACAGACTTAAATTTGGAATGACATCTTTTAAAAATAGTTTGTGCTGCATTTATGGGAATCATTGTTTCAGCAGTAGAAAAAAATGCAACTAATAACATTATGATCTCCTAAACTGGGAGCATATACTCTTTTTTTTTTCCAAGACAGTCAACTCAGGTGGAACAAAAATCAAATCTAAAATATTACCTTTACTGGTCAAGGAACCTTTCCTCATGGGAACATCTATTATTTGTATTAAATTTAAACATCTCATTGATTCTTCCAATTTCAGACCCTTGGGACAATTCCATGCTGCACTGAAATCACCAGTCAAAATGGCTTGTAAATTACTTATGTGTCCCATTAATGCATGTGTCAATTTATCAGAATGAATGGTGTTGGTTTTGGGTATAGAATAAACCACTCCAATAGCCAATTTTAATGCCTGAATCTCAAATAAGAGACATTCGATTACTTCAGTTATCCCCAAGAATAAGATTTTAGAGTGACCAATTGAATGTTTGATATATATTAAAATACCTCCCCCCCCCAGGCTCCTCAATTCTGCCTGTAATGATAAAAATATTTAAGATCCACCTCTTCATAATTAATTTCATTTTTTAACCATGTTTCAGTCAATATTACTATGTCTGGCTCTTCGTGGTCAACCCAGGTCCTGAGGAGATCTATTTTTTAATCATACTTCTTGCGTTAACTAAGAACAATTTAATGGTATTTCCTTGTGGACCTGGGTTCAATTCAATAGCCCCACAAAGGGCCAGAGACAGCGACAGAGCTTGATCACTTGAATAAGTATTCTGTGTTAACAATACTAAATACCTTATTCATAGTCCTTTTTTGACCAGGTTAAAGGGATTTCTCCATGTGGTCAATTTTAATACTTGTTATTGTTGTCTCCATTTATTCAAAGAACAATTTACAAGGAGACAATATATTTTTGTTAGAGCATTAGTATCAATGGAGACACACAGCTGAACCATGCAGACCAGTCCCACTACCGACCCCATCATTTTAAGCAACAATCCACCCTTCATTGTTACTAAGATTTGGAGGCAGTATAGCGCAGTGGTCTAAGGCTCTGAGCTGCAAATCTGGTGACATCCAGCAGACCAGACCTGGGTTTGAATCCCACAGCTTCCACTTGCATACTGTGTGACCCTGAGCAAGTCACTTAACCTCCTTGTGGTCCCAGGTCACTGCTGTAAAAAAAGCTTTCAGCTTAGTGTGCTATACCTGGTTAAACAACAATTAAAAAAAAAGATTTCTAATACCATAGGCACACAAAAATAATTCTCAAAATCCTAAGAATCAGATTCAGAGAAAAATAAATAAATAAATAAAACCTTAGATAGTGTTCATTGAACAAAGAACTCCAGCACAGGCTTCCAGTGAAAGCACTGACAATATTACATTTCAGGAACAAACTTTTCAATCAGTATTTCAGTTATCCTATTCCAGGTCAAAACACTGGGTCCAGGAGATACATGTACTTTAAGTTTAACAACAACAACTTTAAATTCAAATACAGCTTTTAGCTAAAAAAGCTTACTCCTGATATTGTGTCCTAGGTACAGACTTCACCAATTTCTTATTTTTCCATACTGGAGGCTCAACAACTCAGAAGGCAGCTACTGTTGATAAAAAACAAAACACTTAAATTTATCCATATCTAATACACTTGGACTGTCTAACAATATCTACCTGTGGATCACACTTTAGACTTCATTTTATTAGGCAAACCTTTATATTACATAAGCCTATTTTTTTAAAGTCCCAAATTACACTGTCTCCAAATATTTACCAACTGCCTTTATCAGCGTTTTTTCTTCTGAGTGGCGCCATGCCACTCACGCCGTATACTGCACTGCGGCAGTAGCAGCACAACCCTTTTCTAGTGATACTACCCCTCCTCCTCTGCTGATATTCATTTTTAAAAGTCCCACTGTAGCAACACAGCTGATGAATAATTGCAGGGGCTCCTGTGACTGGGAGCTAGTTAGTTACACACAATAAAAGGACAAAATGCAGGGTAAAGATTTGGCACACAGCTGGTAACAGTCTTGCACTACACAGTTTCTTTTAGCTAACTGCAGTGGATGGTGTAGAGTGGAAATACAGGGTACCTGACTTTGCAGTAGCAGTGCAAGCCTTTTCTAGTATTACTGCCCCTCATCCTCTGCTGATGTTCATTTTAAAAGTCATGCCGTAGCAACACAGCTGATGAATAATTGCAGGGCTCTGATGACCAGGAGCTAGTTAGCTACACACAATAACAGGACAAAATGCAGGCTAGTGCTTTAGCACACAGCTGGTAACAATCTCACACTACATAGTGTCTTTCAGCTAACTGTAGTGGATGGTGTAGAGTGGAAATACAGAATACAAGGGAGCACGTCTTTGAGGCATAGGCAATAGGCCTCAAGGTGCCATTTGCCTTTTGTGCAAGGAGTGCTGACATGCTCACATCAGAGGTGGCAGTTTCCAGATGGAATGGCAGTTCTAGGTTAGGTTTAACCACAGATGAAGCAGAAGACAATGTCTTTTTCAAAGAAGTGACATCTGCTGTATGTTCTGGCCCTCAGTGACAAGGGACATCTTTCTTCAGTAGCTCATACAGGGATGCGGCCTTCTGTGCAAAATTGCACATAAAGTCGCAGGCATAGTTTACTATACCCAGGAAACATCTCAGAGTAGCCATATTGGTAGGTAGTGGCAAGTCCTGAATACCTTGGTGTTTGCGGGGCTCCTGCCCTCAACAGTGATATGCAGGCCCAGAAAGAAGACTCCTGGGAGGCACAATTGTACTTTTGCAGGATTGCACTTCAGGCCTGCCCCGTAAGAGTGTTAAAACCTCACCTAGGAGCTCAGGTGTTTCTCTAGGCCTGTTGTGTCTAAGAGAGGTTATCCACACATTGCAGGTGACATTCTGTGGTGGAGAAGCAACATATGGCATCCCTCATGTGACTGAGCAAAAGGAAAGGGCTGTTGTGGGATTCTTGTGGAAGGCAGTTCCATGTGTACTGACTTCCCTTAAAGGTGAAGACAAACTTTTATTGGCTTTCAGGGGCCAATGGGAGTGACCAAACACCATTGGAAATGTCTAGTGTACTGAACCACTTGTGTTCAGGTTATAGATGATTTAGCACATTTGGAGTAGATGCTATGGTATGTGCACAAGCATTATTCACTGGCTATATGGGGGAGATGAATGTGGACACACATGACCTAATGACCCCTTACTTTAAAAGGGAGTCAATGATAGCCGTCAAGGAGGGTATTGCCTCTGCTGGAAAAGGGTATTGTCTCAGGCAAGATGGTTCATCACCAGTGACATGTATGAGAGTGTCAATTCCCCCACAATTATGCTTGTGTTTGGCAAAGGCATCTTTATGCCTTTCCAAAATTGGTCTCAGCTGAGTGAATAGCTCATGGTGCTGGAACATGAGGATGATGTCATACTCTGCATCATTGGCCTTCTGCTGTTACCACATGCAAATAATAAATGTGAAGCATATGGTACTAGCCAGGTATCTGAAGTAATAGCCTGTTGGCTAAGTCCAATATGCAGCCATAGCATGAGACAAAATCAGTTTCCAAGATGCTGTGGTGATGATGTAATATCATTAGGTCAAAACGGGGTGTCACCTCGAAAGTACCAATGACAACTGATATTGGTTTAGACCAGTACATTGTAATAACGGTCCCCTCAAAGGTCTGGGTGGAAGTTGCCTTCCCAGTTGACCAACAGGATAGCTGTGGATCATCTTCATGCAGCACTGAAACTGCAGCCCCATATCTAGAAGTAATTCAAGCTGGAAGCCCACAATCAGTGCTTCCATATATGGGTGTTCAGAATCATCGATTACCAAGGAGATGATGATGTAAACCAGGGCCTGACACCATCAGTCTGATTCACATTGTTTCTGCTTAGTTTTGTCACATGAGGGGTCTATCTCTTGATGCATTTGTACCACTTCAGAGTATGGAGATTTCAACCACCCGCCCTCATCGGATTCACCCAGTGGAGAAGTGGATGGAATAGCAGCCACGTTCTGGCTGGGATGGCTGCTGTGAACACCTGGACTTTGGCCTTAAACTCCCAAAGTCAGTTGTTTCCTCAGCCAAATCTTTATACGAAGGCTGGACTGCTGTTTTATCTGTTATTCTCCTATATACAGTACTTTGCTGATTTGACTTCTACCGATACCACTGTCTGTTGTCATTTGACACTTCTTGGTTTTGGTAGGAGGGCTTGTCCTATCGGGAATCCTTTGATTTCCCTTCCACCACATACTCAGTGGATGACTCAGTGCTGTTCTGCACCATGGCCACCTTGGCCTTGGAACATGAGCCCATGTCCCGGCATAAATCTGGTACGTGCGGGCTACTTTTTCAATGACCTCAGAGAAGTGGTTCCATTTAGGGAATACCGCTGTCTCTACCTTCTCACAAAGGGCAAGTTGTAAATTATTTAAGAACTGGGAATTGAACTCAGTTGATTCCCTGTCCAAATTTTTACCAGCCAGGTCTTTGCCTGCTGTGTACATGAGCCACAAGATGCCTTCATACTGGGCTGGGGTTTCTTTGGTATGCTGCTTTTTCAGAAGGGCTAGCATTATGCCAACCATGTTAGTATTGTGCATCACCAAGTGGTGAGTGGCAATAGCTTTGAAATGAAGCTCTAATGTCATGATGTATGCCTTCCGCAACTTGGCTCACTATGTAGGGTCCACAGTCTGTTTCAAAACCTGTACCTCTGCTCCACTGTAAGACTTAGCATTTCACAGCAATGTCTCACTTTTTCCAAATGGCAACTAATATTGTCACCTAGTGCCATATGGCTTATCTTGTCTGTAATGTTTTGGAGGCCTCGTCAATTGCAAGGCACTCTGGGAGGACCATGCTGCCCTAGATTAACTTGATGACTGCCTCAGCCATGGCAGTAGCCACACTCAGAAGGAGGTCTGCATTTCACTTCCTTTTGTAACACATCTGAGATCACTTGTCTCATTATCATGGCCTGAGAGTCATAGATCCAGGCTTTTGAGACCACCTTATGAATCAGACCCTGTACCTCCTCCCTGTCTTTCTTATTCAAGGTGGCTACTGGTGGGTGAGATCTCAACCTCTAGCATCCCAGGGACCACAATCTTGAATCTTGCTGCAGAAACTGAAAGAGAGAGAGCAGCTACCCACATCAAGGAGGTGATTTACTAGGTACATTGACTTAAATTCTTAATTCAGGGCCTACAATAGTAAGTAGAAGTCAGTGTTTTGGTTCTGTTTTTGGGGTTGTCTTTACTTAGTGTAACTTTAATTTGCCAGGAGGTAATCTAGCTGGGAGAATATTTGCAGTCATTTGTGACTAGAACCTTTACTGAAACTCTGTGAAGGAGGTGTCTGATAGAGGAAGAGCTGAAGAAGGCTTGAGAGGCTGTGGATTACAAATAGAGTTGACTGTAGATTCTGTTTGCTGCTGAAGCTAAGAGAGGAGAGCAGCTGGAGCTGTGTTTTGATCTGTCGGTTACAGAAGAAAGTCTTTTATTACCAGATTCTTGATAGTTTTTGTAGACACTGAGTACCAAAGGAACAACCCCCCTGCCCACACCATTCCCTAATCACCCCTGGGCGCTCTACCTTTATAGGAGAAGGCTAGGTCACACCTACTTAAAGACACAGGACCAGGTAGGTAGAACAGCACAAGCAATAACCTAGCTGGTATATAGACAGAATTACAAAGGGTGTAGTTGGCAACTAGGTCCACAAGGGCACATACAAGAGGAGGAGAGAGAAGCTGTAAGTCACTTCAAAAAGAGAGAGAAGGACAGGGAGAGGAGAAAGGAAAAAAGGGTTAGCTGCTGGATGTCTGTCTCTGAGCAAGTAAGAAGGAGACTGCTGAGGAATACAAGAACCATCACTTGGAGGGTAGAAGAAGAGGAAGAGGAAGAGTAGCTCTCTACGTAAGGGATGGAATCAAAGCAATGGAACTAAAGGGTAAACAGGGAGGAGAGGAGGCACTGTGGGTCACCCTGGAGACAGAAAATGGCACCACAATCCACATGGGGGTTATATACAGACCCCTGTTTCAGGGGGAGGAAATATACAAGAAAATGAAAGAAGGTATCCTTGTGATGGCAGAAAATGGGGAGATATTGTAGATGGGGGTCCTGAATATGCCACATGTTAACTGGAGCACCCTTGCTGCAGCCACCTCCAATAGAAAAGTCATTCTTGATGCCTGGCAGGGGGCATGCCTCAGACAGCTAGTGTTGGTATCCAGTTAGGAGGGAGCAATCTTAGACGTTGTACTCTCAAATGGGAATGGAGAAAGGATCTCAGATTTAGAAGTGGGTAGCCATCTGGGAACAAGTGACCTCCAAATAGTATGGTTCACAATAAACATAGTCATAGAGTCAAGCGATACACATGTGAGGGTATTGCAATTTAGGAGGTCTGACTTTAGCAAAATGGGAGAGTGTCTCAGAAAAGCACTAGCAAACAGGCAAGAAGGAGAGGTGGATGAACATTAGCGAAACATCAACACTGCCATCACAGAGGCAACAATCCTTTGTGTGAAGCAAATAAACAAATCGAAATGAAGGAAAAAAAACACTATTGTTCTCAAAAGAGGTGGCGGGGAAGGTTAGGGGAAAATATAGCATTCAAGAAGTATAAGGAAACACAGAAGGAGCAGGACAGAGAACGGTACCAGTTAAAGCAGAAGGAAATGGGGAAGCAGTCAGAAAAGCAAAGTCCCAAACCGAGGGAAAGATAGCCAAATCAGTTAAGAAGGGGAATAAAACCTTGTATAGGTACATTAAGGAGCAAAGAAAGACCAAGTGAGGGATAGTGAGGCTTAATAAAGGGGAGGGAAGATGGACAGAAGGTGACAGTGAAAAAGCAGGGATACTGAATAAATACTTCAGCTCAGTATTCACAAAAGAAGAGGAGGGGGAGGTACTGAATCCAGTTAATAGAAGTACTCTGGAAAGGAGGGGTCTATACCAGTCCATTCACAGAAGAAAGGGTTCTGAAAGAACTCCTGAAACTGAAGTTGGGAAAAGCAATGAGACCTGATGGGATTCACGTCAGAATTCTAAAAAAAACTAAGAGGAGAACTAGCGACACCACTGACTTCCCTTTTTAACAAATCATGGTAGGATAGTGTGGTACCTGAGGACTGGAAGAGGGCAGGTATGATTCCCCTTCACAAAAGTGGACGCAAAGCAGAGGCAGAAAACTATAGACCAGTTAGTTTAACCTCAGTGGTAGGGAAAATGATGGAATCACTTCTGAAAGAAAGCATTGTTGAGTACCTATTGGCCAGCAGGGTACAGGATCCAAGGCAGCATGGATTCACAGCAGGAAGGTCATGTCAGACAAATCTAATTGATTTCTTTGACTGGGTGACCAAAGTAGTAGACCAGGAAGGGGCTGTGGGCATGGCCTACCTAGACTTTAGCAAGGCATTTGACACAGTCCTATATCAAAGATTAATTAACTAAAGATGGCGGCCATGCTGGGCTTGTCGTTGGAAGCAGGATTAGAGTTGTGCTTTTGATTTAGCTTATTCCTGCTTTTTGTTTATTTCATTTTGAGTCATAAGTTCAGTTTGTTTTCAGTTGATCGTTCTTCTATAACTCTGGTCCGTATTTGACAACTGTGCCTTTTTTTTATAAATGGGAAAACTGGAGTAGTGGATGTTTTTACTATCATTGGTGCTCTATCTATGATCTGTTTATGATTCAGAATTGGAAAGAGCTATTATCTGTGGAGTCCCTGATATTGCTGTGGAGAGGAGTGGAGGGGAGTGTGGAGAGCAGGGCGGAAGTGTGGAGAGCAGGGCGTGGAGTCCCAGTGGTGGAGTGAGGAGTGACTCTGATTAAGCAGTGCTTGGCTCAGTGGCAGACACCGGTGGACCATGCAAAGGAGTTCCTTCCTGGCCCGGACCTTGATCTGGTGGTGTGCCGTGGTGCTAATGCCATTGAGTGGCCATATCTGCATCACATCTGCTTTTGACGCTCGGTAGCTGGTGGGCAACCGTAGCAGGGAGCAGGTCTAGGAAGAGTTTTTTTGGTCTGGGTGGGACCTTCCAGGATTATCTGAGTATCAACTGTGATCTAGACATCTTTAGCACCTTAAGTGCAGCTTCAGCCCTGTTATCAGCTGATATGAGGAATCTGGCAGAGTGGTGAAGTGAATTTTGGTTTCCTGGGTGCCCTGGCTTGGTTTTCCTTGATCTCCGACTTGGATTTCAGAGTGAGTTTTGTTTGTCTACAGACTGTATGTACTTTTCTGGGATTTAAGATCACTGTTTGGGGCTCTGTTGATTCTCAAGTGGAGATGAAAGCCCATATGAGAAATTGAACAGTTCTACCTCCCTGTACATGTGAGCTCCTGGTACATTCCGTGACTGGTAAGAGGAGTCTACCATCCATTGTTTTTTAACTGGTTTCCACTCATGAGCAGGGTGAATTACCCAATGGCCAGTCCTTGTGCTCCGATTAACTTGTGACTGTCAGATTTTAGCTCTTTATCACTTGTTGGAAACAGGGGAGTTTTGAGCTCTTCTTCTCATTTTGAGATTTAGAGTTCATCTATTCAGACCTGGACTTGGACTATTTGTTAGTTAATTTTAGCTACGCAGTTCCTTTCTTTTTGAAAGAGTATTCTGCTTTCAGCATATTTGTTCGTGTTGAGACTTTCTGCAAGGGAGGGTCGATAGTATTTAGGCATCTTAAAATATAGTTGTTGGGTGGGTGTTTTGGGATGGGGTAGGTTGGGTTTTACATTATTAGTGTATGTGTGGGTGTACAAGAGGAGTGTGTGGTGCAGAGTGTGTTTGTGGGCATTGTTTTGGGCTAGGGTTTATGTAATTGGCAGGGATGTGTCTGGGAAGGTATGAGGGACTGGGGCGGGCTAGGATTGTGTATGGGGCCCCACAGCTGTAAGATCTACGGCCTTTTGTCAGCCTCCCAGTTTCTGCTAGTACAGCTAGGCACTGTAAGGAGGTTGGAGTAAGGAGGAACCATTTGATTCGCCTGGGTTGGGGTGCCCCATGCACTGTGGTTGGTGGTAGGATCAAGGTAGTGAGATGTAGAAGGTGTCCTGGGGTTAGATGGGTTTTGGAGAGAGGTCTGACATGTTTAGTTCCCATCACTAGGGTTCCCACCAAACCGAGTGGGCAGGTAGCCAGAGGTGCTGCACTATCCACCAGTCCCCTGAGGGTGGTGCTTTGCAATGCCAGATCAATCAGAAACAAGACTGCAATTATAGCAGACTTGGTTTCTTTGGCTGATCTGGCTTGCACTATAGAGACCTGGATTGGTGATGATGCTGGCCTTGTTCTAGAGGCTGCCATCCCATCCGGATATACTGTGGTGCACTGCCCCAGAGTGGAACGCTGGAGGGGGGTAACCATCTGTTTTAGATCTAAAGTAGGCTTCACCCTACACCCAGTGAGAACACTACGTTCATTTGAATGTTTGGCCATCCATGGGGGTCTGAGCACAGGTTGCATGATTTTTTTGATTTACCGCCCCTCTGGGACAGTGGGAGACTTTCTTCAAGAGGTGGCCAATTTCATGGTCAGTGAGACGTTGGTGGGCCCCAGATGTTTAGTGCTGGGGGACTTCAACATCTGGGCTGACAACAAATCATCTCGGCTTGGTTCCAACTTCCTCTGGACTATGTCTTCCTTGGGCTTTGCGCAAGGTGTTTCCTCCGTAACTCATCTGGGTGGCCACATGTTGGATCTGGTGTTCTCTTGGGGCTTGAGAATAGTTGTCTCAGGACTGATCAGGTCATTTAGTCTGATCATTGTACAGTGAAGTTCTCGTTCGGGGCCCCCCTGGTAGCCCTCCCACTGCTGAGATGGTCAGCTATCGCTCTTTGTGGGGTTGACCCCTAAGGGTTTTTTGGCAGTAGCTGACCTATCTAGTGTGGATAGTGCATGCATTGGGGGGGGTGCGGCAGTGGATGCCTATAATAAGGTGCTTGCTTTAGCACCCAACTCCCTTGCATCAGTCTGTGTATGACCAAGGTCTTCTCACTTGAGGTGCTCTTGGTATGATGGTGAGCTCAAGGAGTTGAAGACCTTAGGTCAAAGATTGGGGAGCTGCTGGTGGAAGTCTGGCCTGGAAGTGGACAAACTGGCCCTGTGTGTGCACTACATGCATACCAGAAAGCAAGCAACCATAAGAAGGCAGAATTCCTGTCTGGGCAGATTGCTGCCAGGAAGAACCGACCAACTATGCTCTTTCAGACTGAAGACAGGCTTCTCCAACCTTCCTGTCTACAGCCAAAGGTAGCTTTTTCTAATGCATTGTGTGTAGAGTTTGCTCGGTTCTTTTGGACAGGGTGTCTCGCCATCAGGCAGAGGGTTCTGCCAGTGGGTCAAAGTTTGGCAAAAGTGGTCACCATGGGTGTCCAGAGAGTCCTCTCCACCTGGTTGGGCAAGTTTAGACCAGTGGAGGTGGCTGAGGTCATTGAGATTGCTTCCAAGCTCCGGCACACCTTTGTGAACTGGACGAAAGTAACTCAGTTCTTAATGAGATCTGTTGACTCTGTTGGCCCCGGTATTTGCCTTGTTTGTCCAGTGCTCCTTGTTGGAGGGGGTCTTCCCTGATGTCTTGAAGGAGGCATTGGTGAGACCCCTTCTGAAAAAAACATCATTGGGCCCTGAGATCAAGGCAAATTACTGTTCTAGCTCCAATCTTCCATTTTTGGTTAAGATTGTGGAGAAAGTGGTGGCACTTCAGCTTGAGGAGCATCTGATGGCCCATGATTTATACAAGCCACTCCATCCTGGTTTTTGGTGAGGCATAGCACAGAAACTGTGCTGGTTCAGGTGCCTAATGACCTCCTTAGGTCTAGAGATCAAGGAGAGGGGACAATTCTTGTTCTCCTCAATTTATCTTCAGCATTCAACATGGTCAACCATCGGGTGTTACTTGACCACCTAAGGGAATTCTGCGGACTTGCTGACATGGTCATCTGCTGGTTTGAGTCCTTTCTATCTAACAGGAGGCAGAGGATAATGATGGGGAATTTCTCCTCCTCCCCGGCCACCTGTTCTGCGGGGTTCCCCAGGGCTCAGTCTTGTCATCGATGTTGTTTGCCATGTATGTGCTGCCCTTGGGAAAGCTCATTAGGAAGTACAGTTTGGATTTTCATTGCTATGCCGATGACACCCAGCTGTATTTTTCCTTTGTCAATGAAACATCTTGCGCAGTGGAAGTGCTTAACAGCTGCCTGGCTGAAATCAATGACTGGATGGCCTCCAACTGGTTGTGACTGAAGCCCAATAAGATGGAGGTACTGGTGGCAGAGTCGAACAGAGGGTGTGATAGGTTGGCCTCTGGTGCAGAGACAGGGCTTTCACTTTACCATTGAAGGCCTCCTCTAGGGTGTGGGATCTGGGCATTATTCTGAACAGTGGACTGACACTTGAGTTTCAGGTGTCATCCACTGTCTGTACCAGTTTTTATCATCTTAGGAATATCACCAGGATAAAGCCTCTAGTTCCACCGCAGGACCTCCCCACCTTGGTACATACCTTCATGATGTCCATGTTGGACTACTGTAAAGCGCTGTATCTCAGGGTCTCTGGGGGTACCCTGTGCTGACTGCAGCTGGTGCAGAATGTGGTGGTAAGACTGTTGACTGGACAGTCTAAGTACTGTCATGTCACTCGGGTCCTAAGTCAACTGCACTTGCTGCCAGTTAGGTGGAGGGTCCTCTTTAAGGTGGGTTTACTCACCTTATGGCCCTACACAACCTGAGCTCTGGTTATCTGAAGGACCTCCTCAATCCTGCTGTCTCGACCCACCCCCTCAGCTCCTCCTTTAGAAGCCTTCTTGCGATTCCCAGGATGGGGTTAAAAACAGCAGTCAACAGAGCATTTAGTGTCGCCACTCCCATCCTGTGGAATTTTCTTATTCCAGCTGTTAGGGAGGACCCTTCTGTTGAGGTATTTAAGGCCTGCCTCAAGGCCTTCTTGTATAAACAGGCCTTCCCAGATTGCATATTATAGTCCTTGCTGTTTTGGAAACTATGTTAGGTTAGCACTGACTTTTTAGGCATTGGTTTCTATTGCCTAAGTTATTGAATATATACTGTATATATATATATATATATATATATATATATATATATATATATATATACACACACTGTGTTATATTTCAGATATTGGTATCTTTTACCTAGAATGTATAGTATTTATTTTCTTTTTAAATGTTCAGTGCCCAGAGCCTCTGGGATGGGTGTCTCTTAAATAAAATTTGCCTTGCCTTGCCTAAACAAGTTAGCCAGCCTGGGAGTGGGTCCCAGGGTGGTAGCCTGGGTGAAGAATTGGCTGAACAACAGGACACAGATGGAAACAGTAAACAGAGTCCACTCCGAAGAAAGAGGGGTTACTAGTGGGGTAGTAGAGGGTTCAGTGCTGGGACTGGTCCTTTTTAAAGTCTTTATAAGTGACATTGCAGAGGGACTTGAAGGAAAAGTATGTCTCTTTGCAGATGACACAAAGACCTGCAACATGGTTGATACACAAGGGTGTGTGTGGAAAGGATAAGAAGGGACTTGGCAAGGTTGGAGAAAGGTCAAAAGTATGGTAGCGTAAATTCAATGCAAAAGTGCAAAGTAATGCACCTGGGAAACAAAAACACAGAGGAAAAGCTCACAATGGGGGGGCTACTAACAACAATAAAAATGGAAAGAGACCTGAGGATAGTCATATCAGATGACCTAATGGTAAGCAAGCAACATGAGATAGCAGTAAGGAGGGCTGGAGGATACTGGGATGTATAGGGAGAGGAATAACCAGTAGAAAACAGGAAGTTGTTATCCCTCTGTACAGACAGTTGGTGAGACCCCATCTGGAGTACTGTGTGCAGTTCTGGAGACCCCATCTCCAGAAGGAAATAGACAGGATGCAGGCAGTCCAGAGGAGGCAATGAAAATGGTGCAGGGTCTGCACCAGAAGTCATGCAAAGAGACACCAAAGGATCTTAATATGTATACCTTCGAGGAAGGGGGGGGACATGATAGAAACTTTCAAGTTCCTCAAGGGAATCAACAAAGTGCAAAAGGGTAGCATCTTTCAGAAAAATAGAGGTGCAAGAACAAGGGGACACAATTTGAAGATAGAGGGGGACAGTTCAGGGGCAACGTGAGGAAGTATTTTTTCATGGAGATGGTAGTGGACACATGGAACAGCCTTCCTGAGGAGGTGTTGAGGTCAGAAACAGTGGGTCAGTTCAAGAATGCATTGGACAGAGTTAGGCAATTTTAGTGGGGGTTAGGAAGAAGTAGGTTGTTCGTTAACTAGGATTTGTAGCTTATCCAATAGGTTGTGAAATGGGCAGACTGGGTGTACAAAGCGGTCCTTATCTGCCATCAAAGTCTATGTTTCTGTGTTTCTATGTTTCCCTGTCATTACTGTCATCATCTTCTTCTGATGATGTCGGATTGATAGGTGGGGCATACGGCATAGCTTTCATGTGACCCTTAAGGATTGCCAACTGCTGACATAATTTTGCCACATTTGTTCTACACATTGAATGATCTGCTCTGTCTTTTGTATTGTCCACTTACTAACATGATCTTGCAAGACTCTGTCGGTGCTTACTTCACAATTTTCTCTGATAGGTCTATCCAAAGAATCTGACATTTTCCAAACTCCTTCAATAACTCATCACTCTACTACACAACATATCATCCTTATCAGTGAGCAAGTCATTCAGCTGCAACACATCATCTTACCCTGCTGCTGCCTTTCACAGTCCTTTCTCAATCTAACAATCTCTCTGTCTTTCTGCTGTACAGTACTCTGCAGTTCATTTGTAGTCTCATTTCTGAGCTTTTCCATTTCTTTCTCCAGCTCCCTCTGTTGCTTGCCCGTTTCTTGAGATTTGAAGCCCAGCTCCTTTTCAAAGCTAGGACCTCCATTTCCACTGCCTTTAGTATGGCATGCAGGGTGGCACCAATACACCTTTTGATCATGTTTCTTAACCATAGGTTTGGTCTCTGAATACAGCATGCACACATACTGTATCAGATGACCATGCTACTTTGTATCCAACAAGAAAGCCTCCAACCTCGGTATGAGAGGTTAGAAAGTTTGAGATGTCTAGTTTGATCTCTGTGCTAATGGCCATTTGGAAGGTTCCCTTTTCCTGTACTAGCTGGGAGTCCAAGGCATATCAATCCATATTGTGCACTACATCCAGTTACATGTTTGGGATATGGAATCTCACAGACCACTGCCACTAGGTGAATTGGGGGGCATAGGTTCAAGCACCTTTGTGGTTACCATGCCCTTTCATGGTACGGAGGACCTGCAAGATCATCCATATGGGTTGAACAGGTGGGTCTAAGTTTCAGCTCCTTTGTGATTCCCATGTCCATTCATCGGCACATCGTTTTGCATACTGGTTCATTTCTGTTCAATCAGATATGTGCCACAGTTGCCATTTGTTGGGTTTTGGCAGGATCTAAACCCGATAGCAAAACATGACACAGAAGACAGGTGTCACAAAATAAAGGTTTCTTCCCCAAATACATGTAAAAAAAAGAGAATACCTGCTGGGAGTCCAGAACCTCCAAACACCCGATATCATAGAAAAAACTAAGTGAAAATCAGGATTACATGGACTATTATAGTCAGAGAGGGTCCATTACCTGACAACAGGCTCATCTACATAGTAGAGAAGCTAAACAAAACACTTCTATTGGTGAGTATGGTGGGCAGGTTGCAGCCAAGGTCATTAGGTTTGCACATACACACTGATAAGTGTTATGCTGACTAAAGTTACTTTTGAGTTATAATAGAATGATTCATAAATTGTGCTGATCATAACATTATGGCTAATAGCTGTGGGTGATGCACTAAGACAACAAAAATAACTAGACTGAATATTAGTTTGTCAGTACAGTGTAGCAAGCATGAGTAAATACTGATATACGTTATACTGTTTCACAGAACATGATAGTCCACGTTAGGGATCGTAGATCCAGTAGGACTATACCACACTCATTTGTAATGATTTGTTGCACAACGCTGTCAGTGGTCCTGCTAGCTCCTTTCTTAGTTCTTTTAGAATTCTGGGACGTATTCTGTCCGGCCTCATTGCTTTATCTATTTTCAGTTTTTCTAATTCCTTTAGGACTCCCTGTACTGTGAACAGATTGATATCTACACTTCTCTTGATATTTCTTACACCTAGCTGTGGTCCTTCCCCATCCCCTTCTATCATGAACACTGAACAAAAATATTTGTTCAAGATTTCTGCTTTTTCCTGTGCCCCTTCTGCTGACCCCCCCCCCTTCCCTTTTTAGTCTCACAATCCCACCCCTGGATATGTATCTAAAAAAGGTCTTGTCTCCTTTTTTAATTGCCTTGGCTATTCTTTCCTCTGTCTGTGCATTGGCCTTTCTGGCTGTTTTCCCCACCTCCTTTAGCTTTTCCAGATGCATATCTTTATCTTCTCTCTCTATTTCTTTGTATTTTCCGAATGCTTTTTTCCCTCTCCTTCCTTCCACCTCCTCTGAGAAGCAGAGTGGCTTTTCTTCCTCTTTGTTTTACTTATTTGCCTAATGCAAAGCCCTGGCTTCCATTATGGCTCCCTTAAGATGTGCCCGTTGTTCCTCTGCATCCCTTTTTCCACTCTATCCGCAGGGGCTTTTTCAGACATATCTCCATCTTTACAAAATCGATTCTTCTGAAATCCATGACCTGTGCATTTGTGTGGCTGGATTCCTCTACTATCCTCATGTTAAACCATACTATAGTGTGATCACCAGACCCCAAGTGATCCCTACTTCTACATCCATTAACTTTTCTCCATTGGTGAGCACAAGGTCCAATATTACCCCTCATGTATGTGTTCTATTAATAACTGTCTGAGTCCCATCCACATAAGAACTTCCAGGATGTATCTGCTCTTGCTGTGGCTGCAGTATGGGTGCTCAATTGACAGCTGACAAACTGAAGTCTCCCATTAGTAATAGCTCCCTTTTTGCCATTTTGTGGATTATTTCCAGTAGCACATTGTCGACTCCCCGTGCTGGATGTCTGTAGATCACACCTACTGGACTAGCAGTGCCATTCCCTGTTTCCATATGGTCCACAGTGCCTCCCTACCTCCCTTATACCCTGTACTACTGTATGTTTTATTTCCTCCATAATGTAGATAGCCACTCCTCCCCTTCTTTCCTATGCCATCTTTTCAGAACAGAGTGTACCCTGGCCAGCTATATTCCAGTCATGGTTCCCTGTGTACCATGTCTCAGTCACAGCAACAATGCCCATGTCGGCCTTTGACATTAAGGCTATTAGGTCTGAAATTTTATTCACCAAGCTGCGTGCATTCCTGCACATAGCTTTCCATGGTCTGTCAACATTATTTTTAATTTTTTCTCCCTTGACCTTGTGTTTTACCTGTAGTTTCTTTCCAGTAAGCAAACTGTTGAGTCCTACTTTCATTTTTATTTGTTTACCTTGCTTCATGTTCCTACTAGTACCTGTCCTGCTTTATGTGATTAATTCCTGTATTTGGGGGAGTTACAGTTCAGTCCATATCTTCTAATGTATCTTTGATAGGGTCCTTTGCCTCCAGCTCCCTCTTCCCTAGTTTAAATGCTCGATTAACATGTCAAAGTACTGGCCCAGTGCTCTTACTCCTTTCCTCATTAGGTGCAGTCCACCATACCTGAATAACTTCCTCTACCAGAAGTTTCCCCATGCACCAGTGAAGTGGTAGCCTCTTTCTTGGCACCAGCTCCATAACCACTAGTTGAACTCTTCAATTTCTTTACTCTAGAACTTCTCTGTGCTACTGCCTTTGTCTCGTACATGAAGGACATCAGACAAGCTCAGAGATGTCCTTTGAGTGACCAATCAGTCATCTAGTTTTACGAGGTTTCAGTTGGCTTCCTCTACCAAATTCTGTGCCAGGTCATTTGTCCCCAGTTTGCCTCCAATCCAAAGCACAAGGTACAGTTCCAAGCCACTGCCTCATAATGGTACACTCTTCAAAGGTAGAGAAGCATGTCTCACCACAGGTTATCAACACTGTTTTTTCTACCTTTCTTCAAGCAGCGCTATGAGGGCCCAGTGTGAAAGAAAGGAGATGATGTGTGATGTTGTTTTCTCATGGAATGAGGTGGTCATTAGGGTTGACAGCCCCAAGGCAGACCCCACCACTAATTTACCAAGACTTTGGAGAACAAAAGCCCTAATGTTTTTTTCCTTTTGCTGCTTGGGGGTGGGGAATTAGGGTTGGACATCCTAAAACCACAGGTCCCTACTTCTGTGGCATTAAGTTACATCTAACTGGTGCATCAATGAAATTATTTGCAGATAATATAATTATATTAAGTTGGTTAAAGATAGTAAATTGTTTGGTCTATCCACTGCAAGTAGGGGAAGACAGCGTATCAAAATAAACTGAAATGGTTCAAATTCTCAATGATTACTTTTTTTTATGGTATATCATCAAGAAACAACAGCTACAGTGTCAAAGGAGGATTTGGGAGGTAACCAGATGACAAAGATACACAAGGAATAAGTATAGAAGATGCTGGAAATATTAACCCCAATAAGGCACAAGGGCCAGATGACATTCATCCAAGAATCCTAAAGGAACTGGCAAGTAAACTAGTGGGTTCACTACCTGATATTTTGAAATGCCAATGTATACAGTCAAGTTACAGATATCTGGATAGTGGCTATATTAGTCCCTATTTTTTTAAAGGTTCCAATGCAGAGTACAGAAATTATAGGCCTGTTAGTCTTACACCTATTTCTGGAAAAAGTCTGGAAACAATAATAAAGGCTTCAATAGATGTGCATGTGAGAACAACAATCTGGTTGACACACAGCACAGTTTCCACAGGGAAGATCATGTCAGATGAACCTGGTCAGGTTCTTTGAACCAGTGAGTGGGCATTGGAGCAGGGCCTGCTAGTAGTTGTGATGTTCTTAGATTACAGTAAGGTATTTGATACAGATCAATACAAAAAGTAATTGAGCTGATAGCTGAAACTGTTACTAATAGGATTGGGAATGGCTCTAGATATGGATGATGAATAGGAAACAGAGAGTTAGCATAAGATCGTACATGTCTAACTAGAGGAGAGTCTCAAGTGGGGTGCAGCTGGGGTTGGTTCCCTTCAACAATGTTTTCAGTGTATGTCACCTCAATACAGTATAAACTCAATAGTTGCATTTGCAAATTTGCAGTTGACATCAAAGTGGGCACTATAGTGAATTCAGAAATATAATTAATGAACAAAAGTAGAATGAAAGCAAATCAAGGAATGGGCAAAGCTGCAAGTTTCAGTTCATCATTAGTAAAAGTACAACTGTACATTTGGCCAATAGAACATTAGGACAAGTTTCAGTCTGAGGGGGGGCAGACACTTTTATTTATTTATTGAAAACTTCAGAGAATTGCCTTTGAGCACAAGTGCTCATTTGCAAAGGTTCCATGTCAAATACATAGTCACAAAAATACGCAGTTCCAGAGAATATAGTCTAGTCAGGCTCAATGCATGTAAGGCAGAACAATCACATACAGTTTTGAACAACAAAAAATACAGACAGATCATTGTGTACAGGACATGGGTTATGTGAAAGAAAAGCCAAACAGAACTGTTTAATGCTTACAATTGCACTGGTGTACAAAGGCAGACCACAAAGATCTTTTAAACTGATTATTGGGGAGATTTAGCAGTGTATCAGGCAATTCATTTAACCAATTAGTGGCACTGGCTGCAAATAACTGCTTGCCCAGCTGAGTACACCTGAAATTAGGTTTAAGACATTCCTGACCATATTCCTGGTGTTGTATTTGTTGGTGATGGTGTGAAAGCAATTTGTTAAAGCAAGGGGTGTTAGGCACAAAAGGTTCTATGTCATAAGGGTGATCACACAATAGCGATCACCATTAGGGTGAGTGTACATCAACAAAAATGAATGAGGGTGATGTATACTCACAGCGACTAGAAAACTGGTGACTGGTTTGCTATGTTATGTGAGGGGCTGTGCCCCCCACACCCACCCTGTGGGGGTCATTGCCCCCTGCACCCCTCTACTTAAGGATTAAGGATTATCAACTTTGAGGGTGCATATTGGGGGGTAAAATTTGAAAAAAAAATTAAAAACCCTGACCTGACACAAAAACATGATCGCACCCAGAATTTAACCTGGCACCCTCTCAACCCCAGCCCACCACCTGTTCATCATGCCACACGTCAGCCAACTGCTGCACTTCATCCCACATACCATCCCTCCCCTTCTGCCCATCACGCTACATGGTCCCTCCCCCTGTACACATGTATATACAGTGACATCCCATCGCTGTTGTCACCTACCCCCCCATATCTTGTTGCTACCCTGTCAGGTAGCCCCTCTACACAGGCGCCATGATTGAGTCACCCTGTTTGCGGTCACCTTGTACACAGTATACCAGTACAAAAGTGTCTTTTTAGCTAGCACTCACTTTCTTGACACTTACAGATTAACTTACAGAATCAATAATGGAAAAATGCCTGGGAATCTTTATTGCAAATTGTCTTAGTCCTTATAAAACATTACCTTAAATTCAAAATGCAATCTAGTGATACTACAAAAAAGAGTTAAAGAATCATGGGTTGTATGGGAAGAAAAACATTAAAAGTAAACAGAGCTGTTATTATGCCATTGTACACTACTTTAGTCAGAACACAGATGGAGTACTGGAATTAGTTTGGGCCCCTCAGGATAGGAGCAATATTAGGCACCTGGATGGGGTCAACAGAACAAGCAACAATGGTGTTATCTGGAATGATAGAAATGTCATATTAGGAGAGGAGAGGTGAGTTAAGTGTGTGTTCATTGGAACAGAAGAGAGAAAGTGGATTTGTGCTTGGTTTTTAATGCATTTAAGGACAGGGATTTATGGTGTCTGGGATTCACAGTTAAGGGTAACATTATGTAATAATAGAGGTCAAGACAAATAATTGAAAAGTGAGCTATATAAGACAAGTAGGAGAGGGTGGAGATTACTCGAAAGGTCATGGCAATGTGCAATATAATATCTCATTCTCTGGCAGAGTGTAAAACAATTGAGGCTTTCAAAACTAGATGGGTGTTCATTTTAGCTAAAATGGTATTTCTGGGAATGCAAATTGAGAAACGGTGAGCATCAGTATAGGCCAATAGCCTTATTTTGCTAGTTCTGTATCTTATATGAATGCTATGAATAAGCAGAAGGGACCTAGGTTTCATGTCTCTTCAGAAGTATGGAACCCCCAATGGTACAGTATTCCTTAGTACTGCACTCAGAGTGCCAGCATTTATGTATGAGCTCATTTGCAGTGTACGACTAGAACCCATGACCTTCTGGCCCAGAGGCAGATCAGCTAGTAACTGAGAAGTATAGCGCAGTGGTCTAAGGCTCTGAGCTGCAAATCTGGTGACATCCAGCAGACCAGACCTGGGTTTGAATCCCACAGCTTCCACTTGCATACTGTGTGACCCTGAGCAAGTCACTTAACCTCCTTGTGGTCCCAGGTCACTGCTGTAAAAAAAGCTTTCAGCTTAGTGTGCTATACCTGGTTAAACAACAATTAAAAAAAAGATTTCTAATACCATAGGCACACAAAAATAATTCTCAAAATCCTAAGAATCAGATTCAGAGAAAAAATAAATAAATAAATAAAACCTTAGATAGTGTTCATTGAACAAAGAAAACTCCCAGCACAGGCTTCCAGTGAAAGCACTGACAATATTACATTTCAGGAACAAACTTTTCAATCAGTATTTCAGTTATCCTATTCCAGGTCAAAACACTGGGTCCAGGAGATACATGTACTTTAAGTTTAACAACAACAACTTTAAATTCAAATACAGCTTTTAGCTAAAAAGCTTACTCCTGATATTGTGTCCTAGGTACAGACTTCCACCAATTTCTTATTTTTCCATACTGGAGGCTCAACAACTCAGAAGGCAGCTACTGTTGATAAAAACAAAACACTTAAATTTATCCATATCTAATACACTTCGGGACTGTCTAACAATATCTACCTGTGGATCACACTTTAGACTTCATTTTATTAGGCAAACCTTTATATTACATAAGCCTATTTTTTTTTAAAGTCCCAAATTACACTGTCTCCAAATATTTACCAACTGCCTTTATCAGCGTTTTTTTCTTCTGAGTGGCGCTCATGCCACTCACGCTCGTGCTACTGCACTCGTGCAGTAGCAGCACAACCTTTCTAGTGATACTACCCTCCTCCTCTGCTGATATTCATTTTAAAAGTCCCACTGTAGCAACACAGCTGATGAATAATTGCAGGGCTCCTGTGACTGGGAGCTAAGTTAGTTACACAATAAAAGGACAAAATGCAGGGTAAAGATTTGGCACACAGCTGGTAACAGTCTTGCACTACACAGTTTCTTTTAGCTAACTGCAGTGGATGGTGTAGAGTGGAAATACAGGGTACCTGACTTTGCAGTAGCAGTGCAAGCCTTTTCTAGTATTACTGCCCCTCATCCTCTGCTGATGTTCATTTTTAAAAGTCCCGCCGTAGCAACACAGCTGATGAATAATTGCAGGGGCTCTGATGACCAGGAGCTAGTTAGCTACACACAATAACAGGACAAAATGCAGGCTAGTGCTTTAGCACACAGCTGGTAACAATCTCACACTACATAGTGTCTTTCAGCTAACTGTAGTGGATGGTGTAGAGTGGAAATACAGAATACAAGGGAGCACGTCTTTGAGGCATAGGCAATAGGCCTCAAGGTGCCATTTGCCTTTTGTGCAAGGAGTGCTGACATGCTCACATCAGAGGTGGCAGTTTCCAGATGGAATGGCAGTTCTAGGTTAGGTTTAACCACAGATGAAGCAGAAGACAATGTCTTTTCAAAGAAGTGACATCTGCTGTATGTTCTGGCCCTCAGTGACAAGGGACATCTTTCTTCAGTAGCTCATACAGGGATGCGGCCTTCTGTGCAAAATTGCACATAAAGTCGCAGGCATAGTTTACTATACCCAGGAAACATCTCAGAGTAGCCATATTGGTAGGTAGTGGCAAGTCCTGAATACCTTGGTGTTTGCGGGGCTCCTGCCCTCAACAGTGATATGCAGGCCCAGAAAGAAGACTTCTGGGAGGCACAATTGTACTTTTGCAGGATTGCACTTCAGGCCTGCCCTCTGTAAGAGTGTTAAAACCTCACCTAGGAGCTCCAGGTGTTTCTCTAGGCCTGTTGTGTCTAAGAGAAGGTTATCCACACATTGCAGGTGGCATTCTGTGGTGGAGAAGCAACATATGGCATCCCTCATGTGACTGAGCAAAAGGAAAGGGCTGTTGTGGGATTCTTGTGGAAGGCAGTTCCATGTGTACTGACTTCCCTTAAAGGTGAAGACAAACTTTTATTGGCTTTCAGGGGCCAATGGGAGTGACCAAACACCATTGGAAATGTCTAGTGTACTGAACCACTTGTGTTCAGGTTATAGATGATTTAGCACATTTGGAGTAGATGCTATGGTATGTGCACAAGCATTATTCACTGGCTATATGGGGGAGATGAATGTGGACACACATGACCTAATGACCCCTTACTTTAAAAGGGAGTCAATGATAGCCGTCAAGGAGGGTATTGCCTCTGCTGGAAAAGGGTATTGTCTCAGGCAAGATGGTTCATCACCAGTGACATGTATGAGAGTGTCAATTCCCCCACAATTATGCTTGTGTTTGGCAAAGGCATCTTTATGCCTTTCCAAAATTGGTCTCAGCTGAGTGAATAGCTCATGGTGCTGGAACATGAGGATGATGTCATACTCTGCATCATTGGCCTTTACTGCTGTTACCACATGCAAATAATAAATGTGAAGCATATGGTACTAGCCAGGTATCTGAAGTAATAGCCTGTTGGCTAAGTCCAATATGCAGCCATAGCATGAGACAAAATCAGTTTCCAAGATGCTGTGGTGATGATGTAATATCATTAGGTCAAAACGGGGTGTCACCTCGAAAGTACCAATGACAACTGATATTGGTTTAGACCAGTACATTGTAATAACGGTCCCCTCAAAGGTCTGGGTGGAAGTTGCCTTCCCAGTTGACCAACAGGATAGCTGTGGATCATCTTCATGCAGCACTGAAACTGCAGCCCCATATCTAGAAGTAATTCAAGCTGGAAGCCCACAATCAGTGCTTCCATATATGGGTGTTCAGAATCATCGATTACCAAGGAGATGATGATGTAAACCAGGGCCTGACACCATCAGTCTGATTCACATTGTTTCTGCTTAGTTTTGTCACATGAGGGGTCTATCTCTTGATGCATTTGTACCACTTCAGAGTATGGAGATTTCAACCACCCGCCCTCATCGGATTCACCCAGTGGAGAAGTGGATGGAATAGCAGCCACGGTTCTGGCTGGGATGGCTGCTGTGAACACCTGGACTTTGGCCTTAAACTCCCAAAGTCAGTTGTTTTCCTCAGCCAAATCTTTATACGAAAGGCTGGACTGCTGTTTTTATCTGTTATTCTCCTATATACAGTACTTTGCTGATTTGACTTCTACCGATACCACTGTCTGTTGTCATTTGACACTTCTTGGTTTTGGTAGGAGGGCTTGTCCTATCGGGAATCCTTTGATTTCCCTTCCACCACATACTCAGTGGATGACTCAGTGCTGTTCTGCACCATGGCCACCTTGGCCTTGGAACATGAGCCCATGTCCCGGCATAAATCTGGTACGTAAGGGCTACTTTTTCAATGACCTCAGAGAAGTGGTTCCATTGGAATACCGCTGTCTCTACCTTTCTCACAAAGGGCAAGTTGTTAAATTATTTAAGAACTGGGAATTGAACTCAGTTGATTCCCTGTCCAAATTTTTACCAGCCAGGTCTTTGCCTGCTGTGTACATGAGCCACAAGATGCCTTCATACTGGGCTGGGGTTTCTTTGGTATGCTGCTTTTTCAGAAGGGCTAGCATTATGCCAACCATGTTAGTATTGTGCATCACCAAGTGGTGAGTGGCAATGGCTTTGAATGAAGCTCTAATGTCATGATGTATGCCTTCCGGCAACTTGGCTCACTATGTAGGGTCCACAGTCTGTTTCAAAACCTGTACCCTCTGCTCCACTGTAAGACTTAGCATTTCACAGCAATGTCTCACTTTTTTCCAAATGGCAACTAATATTGTCACCTAGTGCCATATGGCTTATCTTGTCTGTAATGTTTTGGAAGGCCTGCGTCAATTGCAAGGCACTCTGGGGAGGACCATGCTGCCCTGCGATTAACTTGATGACTGCCTCAGCCATGGCAGTAGCCACACTCAGAAGGAGGGTCTGCATTTCCACTTCCTTTTGTAACACATCTGAGATCACTTGTCTCATTATCATGGCCTGAGAGTCATAGATCCAGGCTTTTGAGACCACCTTATGAATCAGACCCTGTACCTCCTCCCTGTCTTTCTTATTCAAGGTGGCTACTGGTGGGTGAGATCTCAACCCTCTAGCATCCCAGGGACCACAATCTTGAATCTTGCTGCAGAAACTGAAAGAGAGAGAGCAGCTACCCACATCAAGGAGGTGATTTACTGAGTACATTGACTTAAATTCTTAATTCAGGGGCCTACAATAGTAAGTAGAAGTCAGTGTTTTGGTTCTGTTTTTGGGGTTGTCTTTACTTAGTGTAACTTTAATTTGCCAGGGAGGTAATCTAGCTGGGAGAATATTTGCAGTCATTTGTGACTAGAACCTTTACTGAAACTCTGTGAAAGAGGTGTCTGATAAGAGGAAGAGCTGAAGAAGGCTTGAGAGGCTGTGGATTACAAATAGGAGTTGACTGTAGATTCTGTTTGCTGCTGAAGCTAAGAGAGGGAGAGCAGCTGGAGCTGTGTTTTGATCTGTCGGTTACAGAAGAAAGTCTTTTATTACCAGATTCTTGATAGTTTTTGTAGACACTGAGTACCAAAGGAACAACCCCCCTGCCCACACCATTCCCTAATCACCCCTGGGCGCTCTACCTTTATAGGAGAAGGCTAGGTCACACCTACTTAAAGACACAGGACCAGGTAGGTAGAACAGCACAAGCAATAACCTAGCTGGTATATAGACAGAATTACAAAAGGTGTAGTTGGCAACTAGGTCCACAAGGGCACATACAAGAGGAGGAGAGAGAAGCTGTAAGTCACTTCAAAAAGAGAGAGAAGGACAGGGAGAGGAGAAAGGAAAAAAGGGTTAGCTGCTGGATGTCTGTCTCTGAGCAAGTAAGAAGGAGACTGCTGAGGAATACAAGAACCATCACTTGGAGGGTAGAAGAAGAGGAAGAGGAAGAGTAGCTCTCTACGTAAGGGATGGAATCAAAGCAATGGAACTAAAGGGTAAACAGGGAGGAGAGGAGGCACTGTGGGTCACCCTGGAGACAGAAAATGGCACCACAATCCACATGGGGGTTATATACAGACCCCTGTTTCAGGGGGAGGAAATATACAAGAAATGAAAGAAGGTATCCTTGTGATGGCAGAAAATGGGGAGATATTTAGATGGGGGTCCTGAATATGCCCATGTTAACTGGAGCACCCTTTGCTGCAGCCACCTCCAATAGAAAAGTCATTCTTGATGCCTGGCAGGGGCATGCCTCAGACAGCTAGTGTTGGTATCCAGTTAGGAGGGAGCAATCTTAGACGTTGTACTCTCAAATGGGAATGGAGAAAGGATCTCAGATTTAGAAGTGGGTAGCTATCTGGGAACAAGTGACCTCCAAATAGTATGGTTCACAATAAACATAGTCATAGAGTCAAGCGATACACATGTGAGGGTATTGCAATTTAGGAGGTCTGACTCTTAGCAAAATGGAGAGTGTCTCAGAAAGCACTGAGCAAACAGGCAAGAAGGAGAGGTGGATGAACATTAGCGAAACATCAACACTGCCATCACAGAGGGCAACAATCCTTTGTGTGAAGCAAATAAACAAATCGAAATGAAGGAAAAAAACACTATTGTTCTCTCAAAAGAGGTGTGCGGGAAGGTTGGGGAAAATATAGCATTCAAGAAGTATAAGGAAACACAGAAGGAGCAGGACAGAGAGCGGTACCAGTTAAAGCAGAAGGAAATGGGGAAGCAGTCAGAAAAGCAAAGTCCCAAACTGAGGGAAAGATAGCCAAATCAGTTAAGAAGGGAATAAAACCTTGTATAGGTAATTTAGTAGTTAAAAGAAAGACCAAGTGAGGGATAGTGAGGCTTAATCAAAGGGGAGGGAAGATGGACAGAAGGTGACAGTGAAAAAGCAGGGATACTGAATAAATACTTCAGCTCAGTATTCACAAAAGAAGAGGAGGGGGAGGTACTGAATCCAGTTAATAGAAGTACTCTGGAAAGGAGGGGTCTCTACCAGTCCATTCACAGAAGAAAGGGTTCTGAAAGAACTCCTGAAACTGAAGTTGGGAAAAGCAATGAGACCTGATGGGATTCACGTCAGAATTCTAAAAAAAACTAAGAGGAGAACTAGCGACACCACTGACTTCCCTTTTTAACAAATCATGGTAGGATAGTGTGGTACCTGAGGACTGGAAGAGGGCAGGTATGATTCCCCTTCACAAAAGTGGATCTCAGCAGAGGCAGAAAACTATAGACCAGTTAGTTTAACCTCAGTGGTAGGAAAATGATGGAATCACTTCTGAAAGAAAGCATTGTTGAGTACCTATTGGCCAGCAGGGTACAGGATCCAAGGCAGCATGGATTCACAGCAGGAAGGTCATGTCAGACAAATCTAATTGATTTCTTTGACTGGGTGACCAAAGTAGTAGACCAGGAAGGGCTGTGGGCATGGCCTACCTAGACTTTAACCAAGGCATTTGACACAGTCCTATATCAAAGATTAATTAACTAAAGATGGCGTGCCATGCTGGGCTTTTGGTCGACAGGATTAGAGTTGTGCTTTTGATTTGCTTGTTCCTGCTTTTTGTTTATTTCATTTTGAGTCATAAGTTCAGTTTGTTTTCAGTTGATCGTTCTTCTATAACTCATCCGTATTTGACAACTGTGCCTTTTTTTTATAAATGGGAAAACTGGAGTAGTGGATGTTTTTACTATCATTGGTGCTCTATCTATGATCTGTTTATGATTCAGAATTGGAAAGAGCTATTATCTGTGGAGTCCCTGATATTGCTGTGGAGAGGAGTGGAGGGGAGTGTGGAGAGCAGGGCGGAAGTGGGAAGAGCAGGGCGTGGAGTCCCAGTGGTGGAGTGAGGAGTGACTCTGATTAAGCAGTGCTTGGCTCAGTGGCAGACACCGGTGGACCATGCAAAGGAGTTCCTTCCTGGCCCGGACCTTGATCTGGTGGTGTGCCGTGGTGCTAATGCCATTGAGTGGCCATATCTGCATCACATCTGCTTTTGACGCTCGGTAGCTGGTGGGCAACCGTAGCAGGGAGCAGGTCTAGGAAGAGTTTTTTTGGTCTGGGTGGGACCTTCCAGGATTATCTGAGTATCAACTGTGATCTAGACATCTTTAGCACCTTAAGTGCAGCTTCAGCCCTGTTATCAGCTGATATGAGGAATCTGGCAGAGTGGTGAAGTGGAATTTTGGTTTCCTGGGTGCCCTGGCTTGGTTTTCCTTGATCTCCGACTTGGATTTCAGAGTGAGTTTTGTTTTTGTCTACAGACTGTATGTACTTTTTCTGGGATTTAAGATCACTGTTTGGGGCTCTGTTGATTCTCAAGTGGAGATGAAAGCCCATATGAGAAATTGAACAGTTCTACCACTCCCTGTACATGTGAGCTCCTGGGTACATTCCGTGACTGGTAAGAGGAGTCTACCATCCATTGTTTTTTTAACTGGTTTCCACTCATGAGCAGGGTGAATTACCCAATGGCCAGTCCTTGTGCTCCGATTAACTTGTGACTGTCAGATTTTAGCTCTTTATCACTTGTTGGAAACAGGGAGTTTTGAGCTCTTCTTCTCATTTTGAGATTTAGAGTTCATCTATTCAGACCTGGACTTGGACTATTTGTTAGTTAATTTTAGCTACGCAGTTCCTTTCTTTTTGAAAAGAGTATTCTGCTTTCAGCATATTTGTTCGTGTTGAGACTTTCTGCAAGGGAGGGTCGATAGTATTTAGGCATCTTAAAATATAGTTGTTGGGTGGGTGTTTTGGGATGGGGTAGGTTGGGTTTTACATTATTAGTGTATGTGGGTGTACAAGAGGAGTGTGGTGCAGAGTGTGTTTGTGGGCATTGTTTTGGGCTAGGGTTTATGTAATTGGCAGGGATGTGTCTGGGAAGGTATGAGGACTGGGGCGGGCTAGGATTGTGTATGGGGCCCCACAGCTGTAAGATCTCTGACCTTTTGTCAGCCTCCCAGTTTCTGTTTAGTACAGCTAGGCACTGTAAGGAGGTTGGAGTAAGGAGGAACCATTTGATTCTGCCTGGGTTGGTGCCCATGCACTGTGGTTGGTGGTAGGATCAAGGTAGTGAGATGTAGAAGGTGTCCTGGGGTTAGATGGGTTTTGGAGAGAGGTCTGACATGTTTAGTTCCATCACTAGGGTTCCCACCAAACCGAGTGGGCAGGTAGCCAGAGGTGCTGCACTATCCACCAGTCCCCTGAGGGTGGTGCTGCAATGCCAGATCAATCAGAAACAAGACTGCAATTATAGCAGACTTGGTTCTTTGGCTGATCTGGCTTTGCACTATAGAACCTGGATTGGTGATGATGCTGGCCTTGTTCTAGAGGCTGCCATCCCATCCGGATATACTGTGGTGCACGTGCCCAGAGTGGAGCAGCTGGAGGGGTAACCATCTGTTTTAGATCTAAAGTAGGCTTCACCCTACACCCAGTGAGAACACTCACGTTCATTTGAATGTTTGGCCATCCATGGGGGTCTGAGCACAGGTTGCATGATTTTTTTGATTTACAGCCCCTCTGGGACAGTGGGAGACTTTCTTCAAGAGGTGGCCAATTTCATGGTCAGTGAGACGTTGGTGGGCCCCAGATGTTTAGTGCTGGGGGACTTCAACATCTGGGCTGACAACAAATCATCTCGGCTTGGTTCCAACTTCCTCTGGATTATGTCTTCCTTGGGCTTTATGCAGGTGTTTCCTCCGTAACTCATCTGGGTGGCCACATGTTGGATCTGGTGGTTCTCTTGGGGCTTGAGAATAGTTGTCTCAGGACTGATCAGGTCATTAGTCTGATCATTGTACAGTGAAGTTCTCGTTCGGGGCCCCTGGTAGCCCTCCACTGCTGGGTGGTCAGCTATCGCTCTTTGTGGGGTTGACCCCTAAGGTTTTTAGAGTAGCTGACCTATCTAGTGTGGATAGTGCATGCATTGGGGGTGCGGCAGTGGATGCCTATAATAAGGTGTTGCTTTAGCACCCAACTCCCTGCATCAGTCTGTGTATGACCAAGGTCTTCTCACTTGAGGTGCTCTTGGTATGATGGTGAGCTCAAGGGGTTGAAACCTTAGGTCAAATTGGGGAGCTGCTGGTGGAAGTCTGGCCTGGAAGTGGACAAAGCTGGCCCTGTGTGTGCACTACATGCATACCAGAAAGCAAGCAACCATAAGAAGGCAGAATTCCTGTCTGGGCAGATTGCTGCCAGGAAGAACCGACCAACTATGCTCTTTCAGACTGAAGACAGGCTTCTCCAACCTTCCTGTCTACAGCCAAAGGTAGCTTTTTCTAATGCATTGTGTGTAGAGTTTGCTCGGTTCTTTTTGGACAGGGTGTCCGCCATCAGGCAGAGGGTTCTGCCAGTGGGTCAAAGTTTGGCCAAAAGTGGTCACCATGGGTGTCCAGAGAGCTCTCCACCTGGTTGGGGCAAGTTTAGACCAGTGGAGGTGGCTGAGGTCATTGAGATTGCTTCCAAGCTCCGGCACACCTTTTGTGAACTGGACGTAGTGTCAACTCAGTTCTTAATGAGATCTGTTGACTCTGTTGGCCCCGGTATTTGCTGTTTGTCCAGTGCTCCTTGTTGGAGGGGGTCTTCCCTGATGTCTTGAAGGAGGCATTGGTGAGACCCCTTCTGAAAAAAACATCATTGGGCCCTGAGATCAAGGCAAATTACTGTTCTAGCTCCAATCTTCCATTTTTGGTTAAGATTGTGGAGAAAGTGGTGGCACTTCAGCTTGAGGAGCATCTGATGGCCCATGATTTATACAAGCCACTCCATCCTGGTTTTTTGGTGAGGCATAGCACAGAAACTGTGCTGGTTCAGGTGCCTAATGACCTCCTTAGGTCTAGAGATCAAGGAGAGGGGACAATTCTTGTTCTCCTCAATTTATCTTCAGCATTCAACATGGTCAACCATCGGGTGTTACTTGACCACCTAAGGGAATTCTGCGGACTTGCTGACATGGTCATCTGCTGGTTTGAGTCCTTTCTATCTAACAGGAGGCAGAGGATAATGATGGGAATTTCTCCTCCTCCCGGCCACCTGTTCTGCGGGGGTTCCCCAGGGCTCAGTCTTGTCATCGGCTGTTGTTTGCCATGTAGCCTGCCCCTGGGAAAGCTCATTAGGAAGTACAGTTTGGATTTTCATTGCTATGCCCGATGACACCCAGCTGTATTTTTCCTTTGTCAATGAAACATCTTGCGCAGTGGAAGTGCTTAACAGCTGCCTGGCTGAAATCAATGACTGGATGGCCTCCAACTGGTTGTGACTGAAGCCCAATAAGATGGAGGTACTGGTGGCGGGGGTCGAACAGAGGGTGTGATAGGTTGGCCTCTGGTGCAGAGACAGGGCTTTCACTTTACCATTGAGGCCTCCTCACAGGGTGTGGGATCTGGGCATTATTCTGAACAGTGGACTGACACTTGAGTTTCAGGTGTCATCCACTGTCTGTACCAGTTTTTATCATCTTAGGAATATCACCGGATAAAGCTGTCTAGTTCCACCGCAGGACCTCCCACCTTGGTACATACCTTCATGATGTCCATGTTGGACTACTGTAATGCGCTGTATCTCAGGGTCTCTGGGGTACCCTGTGCTGACTGCAGCTGGTGCAGAATGTGGTGGTAAGACTGCTGACTGGACAGTCTAAGTACTGTCATGTCACTCGGGTCCTAAGTCAACTGCACTTGCTGCCAGTTAGGTGGAGGGTCTCTTTAAGGTGGTTTACTCACCTTGTGGCCCCTACACAACCTGAGCTCTGGTTATCTGAAGGACCTCCTCAATCCTGCTGTCTCGACCCACCCCTCAGCTCCTCCTTTAGAAGCCTTCTTGTGATTCCCAGGATGGGGTTAAAACAGCAGTCAACAGAGCATTTGTGTCGCCATCCCATCCTGTGGAATTTTCTTATTCCAGCTGTTGGGAGGACCCTTCTGTTGAGGTATTTAAGGCCTGCCTCAAGGCCTTCTTGTATAAACAGGCCTTCCCAGATTGCATATTATAGTCCTTGCTGTTTTGGAAACTATGTTAGGTTAGCACTGACTTTTTAGGCATTGGTTTCTATTGCCTAAGTTATTGAATATATACTGTATATATATATATATATATATATATATATATATATATATATATATATATATACACACTGTGTTATATTTCAGATATTGGTATCTTTTTTACCTAGAATGTATAGTATTTATTTTCTTTTTAAATGTTCAGTGCCCAGAGCCTCTGGGATGGGTGTCTCTTAAATAAAATTTGCCTTGCCTTGCCTAAACAAGTTAGCCAGCCTGGGAGTGGGTCCCAGGGTGGTAGCCTAGGTGAAGAATTGGCTGAACAACAGGACACAGATGGAAACAGTAAACAGAGTCCACTCCGAAGAAAGAGGTTACTTAGTGGGGTAGTAGAGGTTCAGTGCTGGGACTGGTCCTTTTAAAGTCTTTATAAGTGACATTGCAGAGGGACTTGAAGGAAAAGTATGTCTCTTTGCAGATGACACAAAGACCTGCAACATGGTTGATACACAAGGGTGTGTGTGGAAAGGATAAGAAGGGACTTGGCAAGGTTGGAGGAAAGGTCAAAAGTATGGTAGCGTAAATTCAATGCAAAGAAGTGCAAAGTAATGCACCTGGGAAACAAAAACACAGAGGAAAAGCTCACAATGGGGGGGCTACTAACAACAATAAAAATGGAAAGAGACCTGAGGATAGTCATATCAGATGACCTAATGGTAAGCAAGCAACATGAGATAGCAGTAAGGAGGGCTGGAGGATACTGGGATGTATAGGGAGAGGAATAACCAGTAGAAAACAGGAAGTTGTTATCCCTCTGTACAGACAGTTGGTGAGACCCCATCTGGAGTACTGTGTGCAGTTCTGGAGACCCCATCTCCAGAAGGAAATAGACAGGATGCAGGCAGTCCAGAGGAGGCAATGAAAATGGTGCAGGGTCTGCACCAGAAGTCATGCAAAGAGACACCAAAGGATCTTAATATGTATACCTTCGAGGAAGGGGGGGGACATGATAGAAACTTTCAAGTTCCTCAAGGGAATCAACAAAGTGCAAAGGTAGCATCTTTCAGAAAAATAGAGTTAAAGAACAAGGGGACACAATTTGAAGATAGAGGGGACAGTTCAGGGGCAGCGTGAGGAAGTATTTTTCATGGAGATGGTAGTGGACACATGGAACAGCCTTCCTGAGGGAGGTGTTGAGGTCAGAAACAGTGGGTCAGTTCAGAATGCATTGGACAGAGTTAGGCAATTTTAGTGGGGGTTAGGAAGAAGTAGGTTGTTCGTTAACTAGGATTTGTAGCTTATCCAATAGGTTGTGAAATGGGCAGACTGGGTGTACAAAGCGGTCCTTATCTGCCATCAAAGTCTATGTTTCTGTGTTTCTATGTTTCCCTGTCATTACTGTCATCATCTTCTTCTGATGATGTCGGATTGATAGGTGGGGCATACGGCATAGCTTTCATGTGACCCTTAAGGATTGCCAACTGCTGACATAATTTTGCCACATTTGTTCTACACATTGAATGATCTGCTCTGTCTTTTTGTATTGTCCATTACTAACATGATCTTGCAAGACTCTGTGCGGTGCTTACTTCACAATTTTCTCTGATAGGTCTATCCAAAGAATCCTGACATTTTCCAAACTCCTTCAATAACTCATCACTCTCACTACACAACATATCATCCGTATCAGTGAGCAAGTCATTCAGCTGCAACACATGCATCTTACCCTGCTGCTGCCTTTCACAGTCCTTTCTCAATCTAACAATCTCTCTGTCTTTCTGCTGTACAGTACTCTGCAGTTCATTTGTAGTCTCATTTCTGAGCTTTTCCATTTCTTTCTCCAGCTCCCTCTGTTGCTTGCCCGTTTCTTGAGATTTGAAGCCCAGCTCCTTTTTCAAAGCTAGGACCTCCATTTCCACTGCCTTTAGTATGGCATGCAGGGTGGCACCCAATACACCTTTTTTGATCATGTTTCTTAACCATAGGTTTGGTCTCTGAATACAGCATGCACACATACTGTATCAGATGACCATGCTACTTTGTATCCAACAAGAAATCGCCCCAACCTCGGTATGAGGTTAGAAAGTTTGAGATGTCTAGTTTGATCTCTGTGCTAATGGCCATTTTGGAAGGTTCCCCTTTTCCTGTACTAGCTGGGAGTCCAAGGCATATCAATCCATATTGTGCACTACATCCAGTTACATGTTTGGGATATGGAATCTCACAGACCACTGCCACTAGGTGAATTGGGGGGGCATAGGTTCAAGCACCTTTGTGGTTACCATGCCCTTTCATGGTACGGAGGACCTGCAAGATCATCCATATGGGTTGAACAGGTGGGTCTAAGTTTCAGCTCCTTTGTGATTCCATGCCCATTCATCTGCATATCGTTTGCATACTGGTTCATTTCTGTTCATCAGATCTGTGCCACAGTTGCCATTTGTTGGGTTTTGGCAGGATCTAAACCCGATAGCAAAACATGACACAGAAGACAGGTGTCACAAAATAAAGGTTTCTTCCCCAAATACATGTAAAAAAAAGAGAATACCTGCTGGGAGTCCAGAACCTCCAAACACCCGATATCATAGAAAAAACTAAGTGAAAATCAGGATTACATGGACTATTATAGTCAGAGAGGGTCCATTACCTGACAACAGGCTCATTTACATAGTAGAGAAGCTAAACAAAACACTTCTATTGGTGAGTATGGTGGGCAGGTCGCAGCCAAGGTCATTAGGTTTTGCACATACACACTGATAAGTGTTATGCTGACTAAAGTTACTTTTGAGTTATAATAGAATGATTCATAAATTGTGCTGATCATAACATTATGGCTAATAGCTGTAGGTGATGCACTAAGACAACAAAAATAACTAGACTGAATATTAGTTTGTCAGTACAGTGTAGCAAGCATGAGTAAATACTGATATACGTTATACTGTTTCACAGAACATGATAGTCCACGTTAGGGATCGTAGATCCAGTAGGACTATACCACACTCATTTGTAATGATTTGTTGCACAACGCTGTCAGTGGTCCTGCTAGCTCCTTTCTTAGTTATTTTAGAATTCTGGGATGTATTCTGTCCGGCCTCATTGCTTTATCTATTTTCAGTTTTCTAATTCCTTTAGGACTCCCTGTACTGTGAACAGATTGATATCTACACTTCTCTTGATATTTCTTACACCTAGCTGTGGTCCTTCCCATCCCTTCTATCATGAACACTGAACAAAAATATTTGTTCAAGATTTCTGCTTTTCCTGTGCCCTTCTGCTGACCCCCTTCCCTTTTTAGTCTCACAATCCCACCCCTGGATATGTATCTAAAAGGTCTTGTCTCTTTTTAATTGCCTTGGCTATTCTTTCCTCTGTCTGTGCATTGGCCTTTCTGGCTGTTTTCCCCACCTCCTTTAGCTTTTCCAGATGCATATCTTTATCTTCCTCTCTCTGTATTTCTTTGTATTTTCCGAATGCTGTCTTTTTTTCCCTCACCTTCCTTGCCACCTCCTCTGAGAAGCAGAGTGGCTTTTTCTTCCTCTTTGTTTTACTTATTTGCCTAACGCAAAGGCCCATGGCTTTCATTATGGCTCCCTTAAGATGTGCCCGTTGTTCCTCTGCATCCCCTTTTTCCACTCTATCCGCAGGGGCTTTCTTCAGACATATCTCCATCTTTACAAAATCGCTTCTTCTGAAATCCATGACCTGTGCATTTGTGTGGCTGGATTCCTCTACTATCCTCAGGTTAAACCATACTATAGTGTGATCACCAGACCCCAAGTGATCCCCTACTTCTACATCCATTAACTTTTCTCCATTGGTGAGCACAAGGTCCAATATTACCCCCTCATGTATGTGTTCTATTAATAGCTGTCTGAGTCCCATCCACATAAGAACTTCCAGGATGTATCTGCTCCTTGCTGTGGCTGCAGTATGGGTGCTCCAATTGACAGCTGACAAACTGAAGTCTCCCATTAGTAATAGCTCCCCTTTTGCTGCCATTTTGTGGATTATTTCCAGTAGCACATTGTCCGACTCCCCGTGCTGGATGTCTGTAGATCACACCTACTGGACTAGCAGTGCCATTCCCTGTTTCCAGTATGGTCCACAGTGCCTCTTCTACCTCCCTTATACCCTGTACTACTGCATGTTTTATTTTCTGCATGTTTTATTTCCTCCATAATGTAGATAGCCAATCCTCACCCCTTCTTTCCTATGCCATCTTTTCAGAACAGAGTGTACCCTGGCGCAGCTATATTCCAGTCATGGTTCCCTGTGTACCATGTCTCAGTCACAGCAACAATGCCCATGTCGGCCTTTGACATTAAGGCTATTAGGTCTGAAATTTTATTCACCAAGCTGCGTGCATTCCTGCACATAGCTTTCCATGGTCTGTCAACATTATTTTTAATTTTTTCTCCCTTGACCTTGTGTTTTACCTGTAGTTTCTTTCCAGTAAGCAAACTGTTGAGTCCTACTTTCATTTTTATTTGTTTACCTTGCTTCATGTTCCTACTAGTACCTGTCCTGCTTTATGTGATTAATTCCTGTATTTGGGGAGTTACAGTTCAGTCCATATCTTCTAATGTATCTTTGATAGGGTCCTTTGCCTCCAGCTCCTCTTCCTAGTTTAAATGCTCGATGAACATGTCAAAGTTCTGGCCCAGTGCTCTTACTCCTTACCTCATTAGGTGCAGTCCACCATACCTGAATAACTTCCTCTCCCAGAAGTCTCCCCATGCACCAGTGAAGTGGTAGCCTCTTTCTTGACACCAGCTCCATAACCACTAGTTGAACTCTTCAATTTCTTTACTCTAGAACTTCTCTGTGCTACTGCCATTGTCTCACACAGGAAGGACATCAGACAAGCTCCAGAGATGTCCTTTGAGTGACCAATCAGTCATCTAGTTTTACGAGGTTTCAGTTGGCTTCCTCTACCAAATTCTGTGCCAGGTCATTTGTCCCCAGTTTGCCTCAATCCAAAGCACAAGGTACAGTTCCAAGCCACTGCCTCATAATGGTACACTCTTCAAAGGTAGAGAAGCATGTCTCACCACAGGTTATCAACACTGTTTTTCTACCTTTCTTCAAGCAGCGCTATGAGGGCCCAGTGTGAAAGAAAGGAGATGATGTGATGTTGTTTTCTCATGGAATGAGGTGGTCATTAGGTTGACAGCCCAAGGCAGACCCCACCACTAATTTACCAAGACTTTGGAGAACAAAAGCCTAATGTTTTCCTTTTCTGCTTGGGGTGGGGAATTAGGTTGGACATCCTAAAACCACAGGTCCCTACTTCTGTGGCATTAAGTTACATCTAACTGGTGCATCAATGAAATTATTTGCAGATAATATAATTATATTAAGTTGGTTAAAGATAGTAAATTGTTTGGTCTATCCACTGCAAGTAGGGGAAGACAGCGTATCAAAATAAACTGAAATGGTTCAAATTCTCAATGATTACTTTTTTATGGTATATCATCAAGAAACAACAGATACGGTGTCAAAGGAGGATTTGGGAGGTAACCAGATGACAAAGATACACAAGGAATAAGTACAGAAGATGCTGGAAATATTAACCCCAATAAGGCACAAGGGCCAGATGACATTCATCCAAGAATCCTAAAGGAACTGGCAAGTAAACTAGTGGGTTCACTACCTGATATTTTTGAAATGCCAATGTATACAGTCCAAGTTACAGATATCTGGATAGTGGCTATATTAGTCCCTATTTTTTTTAAAGGTTCCAGTGCAGAGTACAGCAATTATAGGCCTGTTAGTCTTATACCTATTTCTGGAAAAAAGTCTGGAAACAATAATAAAGGCTGCAATAGTTGTGCATGTGGAGAACAACAATCTGGTTGACACACAGCACAGTTTCCACACGGGAAGATCATGTCAGATGAACCTGGTCAGGTTCTTTGAACCAGTGAGTAGGGCATTGGAACGGGGCCTGCTAGTAGTTGTGATGTTCTTAGATTACAGTAAGGTATTTGATACAGATCAATACAAAAAAGTAATTGAGCTGATAGCTGAAACTGTTACTAATAGGATTGGGAATGGCTCTAGATATGGATGATGAATAGGAAACAGAGAGTTAGCATAAGATCGTACATGTCTAACTAGAGGAGAGTCTCAAGTGGGGTGCAGCTGGGGTTGGTTCCCCTTCCAACAATGTTTTCAGTGTATGTCACCTCAATACAGTATAAACTCAATAGTTGCATTTGCAAATTTGCAGTTGACATCAAAGTGGGCACTATAGTGAATTCAGAAATAGCAATTAATGAACAAAAAGTAGAATGAAAGCAAATCAAGGAATGGGCAAAAGCTGCGAAGTTTCAGTTCATCATTAGTAAAAGTACAACTGTACATTTGGCCAATAAGAACATTAGGACAGAGTTTCAGTCTGAGGGGGGGCAGACACTTTTATTTATTTATTGAAAACTTCAGAGAATTGCCTTTGAGCACAAGTGCTCATTTGCAAAGGTTCCATGTCAAATACATAGTCACAAAAATACGCAGTTCCAGAGAATATAGTCTAGTCAGGCTCAATGCATGTAAGGCAGAACAATCACATACAGTTTTGAACAACAAAAAATACAGACAGATCATTGTGTACAGGACATGGGTTATGTGAAAGAAAAGCCAAACAGAACTGTTTAATGCTTACAATTGCACTGGTGTACAAAGGCAGACCACAAAGATCTTTTAAACTGATTATTGGGGAGATTAGCAGTGTATCAGGCTATTCATTTAACCAATTAGTAGCACTGGCTGCAAATAACTGCTTGCCCAGCTGAGTACACCTGAAATTAGGTTTAAGACATTCCTGACCATATTCCTGGTGTTGTATTTGTTGGTGATGGTGTGAAAGCAATTTGTTAAAGCAAGGGTGTTAGGCACAAAGGTTCTATGTCATAGGGTGATCACACAATAGCTATCACCATTAGGGTGAGTGTACATCACCAAAAATGAATTAGGGTGATGTATACTCACAGCCACTAGAAAACTGGTGACTGGTTTCGTTATTGTTATGTGAGGGCTGTGCCCCCACACCACCCTGTGGGGGTCATTGCCCTGCTGCCTCTACTTATAAGGATTATCAACTTTGGGGGTGCATACTGGGGTAAAACTTGAAAAAAATAAAAACCCTGACCTGACACAAAAACATGATCGCACCCAGAATTTAACCTGGCACCTCTCAACCCCAGCCCACCACCTATTCACCATGCCACACGTCCAGCCAACTGCTGCACTTCATCCCACATACCATCCCTCCCTTCTGCCCATCACGCTACATGGTCCCTCCCCTGTACCATGTATATACAGTGACATCCATCGCTGTTGTCACCTACCCCCATATCTTGTTGCTACCTGTCAGGTAGCCCTCTACACAGGCGCCATGATTGAGTCACCCTGTTTGCGGTCACCTTGTACACAGTATACCAGTACAAAAGTGCCTTTTAGCTAGCACTCACTTTCTTGACACTTACAGATTAACTACAGAATCAATAATGGAAAATGCCTGGGAATCTTTATAGCAAATTGTCTTAGTCCTTATAAAACATTACCTTAAATTCAAAATGCAATCTAGTGATACTACAAAAAAGAGTTAAAGAATCATGGGTTGTATGGGAAGAAAAACATTAAAAGTAAACAGAGCTGTTATTATGCCATTGTACACTACTTTAGTCAGAACACAGATGGAGTACTGGAATTAGTTTGGGCCCCTCAGGATAGGAGCAATATTAGGCACCTGGATGGGGGTCAACAGAACAGCAACAATGGTGTTATCTGGAATGATAGAAATGTCATATTAGGAGAGGAGAGGTGAGTTAAGTGTGTGTTCATTGGAACAGAAGAGAGAGAAAGTGGATTTGTGCTTGGTTTTTAATGCATTTAAGGACAGGGATTTATGGTAGTGTCTGGGATTCACAGTTAAGGGTAACATATGTAATAATAGAGGTCAAGACAAATAATTGAAAAGTGAGCTATATAAGACAAGTAGGAGAGGGTGGAGATTACTCGAAAGGTCATGGCAATGTGCAATAGAATATCTCATTCTCTGGCAGAGTGTAAAACAATTGAGGCTTTCAAACTAGATGGGTGTTCATTTTAGCTAAAATGGTATTTCTGGGAATGCAAATTGAGGAAGCGGTGAGCATCAGTATAGGCCAATAGCCTTATTTTGCTAGTTCTGTATCTTATATGAATGCTATGAATAAGCAGAAGGGACCTAGGTTTCATGTCTCTTCAGAAGTATGGAACCCCCAATGGTACAGTATTCCCTTAGTACTGCACTCAGAGTGCCAGCATTTATGGTATGAGCTCATTTGCAGTGTACGACTAGAACCCATGACCTTCTGGCCCAGAGGCAGATCAGCTAGTAACTGAGACACACTTGTACCTTAAATTGTTTGAGTTCCAAAAGCATTTTGGATTGGACAGACTCTCTGATTGCTGGGTTCTAAAATAATGTGACTTGGGAGTCTTATCTTTTATTTATACTGATTGCATTGACTGGTTGTTATGTTTTATTGATTTATTTTTTTTTCATTCTGAATGGCTATTATAGTGGAATTTTCATCTAGTGTGATATCAGTAAAAGAACATATTTTTAGCTCAAATGTGTCTCTCTTTTTTCAGTTGGAGGTGTGGCTTGATCAATGGAAGTTAGGAGAAGAGGAGGATACCATGTTCCACAGTATAGCGTAGGAACAATTAGTCTGGGAAATAATCATTTTTATTTTTAATCTACTACTAAGGGTTTTATAATTGTACTCTTTTCAGTGCTTATGTATGCAAAGCTTGTGAAAACAAAGAAGAGTAGGGGTTTACTGGAAAGGAGAGTGAAATGCTTGCAAAGAGATTGAGTTTATGATAGGAATGAGTTTTAGGTTGCAAACTACACATTTACTTGTAAAAGTAGGTGAAGTAATTCAAAAATTCAGAAAAAGTGATGTAATAAAAATCATCTCACTATTTTAATTTTGATACATGAAATTACTATACTGATAATAAATTATCAATACAAGGAAATAGCCAATATATCACATTATCACACTTTAACTAATGTAGAGTATACTGTACTATTGATTTGCTTAGGTATGTATTGACACATGAAAACTGTGTTAATTTGATTTATTTATGTTGACCTGATCCAGAACATGCACTGAAGAGTTTCTGGGAAACGTTAGACATCTTGACAGATATTGTTTCAAAACGGGGTTACTTTTGAACTGTTAAGGCTAGGAAGTTACTATGTTACAAAAGTTTGAAGTCAGTTGTTGACATATCACTATATCATTTTGCTACAGTTTCCATATAGTCTAGTAGGAAAGGTCAAAACAGTACAAGAATTATTCAAAACCTGAGAAAAAAAAATCATGCAAGCTGACCTATAGGTAGGTTTTAGTATGCTCTTTCACACAACAGCAGGACACAAGTGATCCAGCAACATTTAGGGGTTACAAATGGGGTTTTTATTTAAGCACACCACAGCTGCAGTCATTAGTGCCAAAGATGTGTTTGATCAGCATTAGATTTATATATCATATAATCTCTATGTTAAAGTTTTGATATCAGTGGTATCAATGATAGGAATGCCAGCATTTTCTTGAAATTATCTTGTTTAGTAGCGTTCTTGTAATTATATTGTTTAGCAATCTTTTTGTATTTACTTGCAGGGAAGCTATGAAAGCTAGAAGAAAAATCATCGGATGAAACACTGTGGTGTAGTGGCTTCAGTGATACAGTGCTAGTGCTGTAGTCTACTAATATGGATGTGACAATGTCTAAGAAGTGTACATTTGTAAATCCTGGTGAGGGAACTTTCAAAACGCCGCATGAGTCCACACAGCCTGTAACAGAAGGCACCTTTGAGCTTTATGTCAGAGATAGCAGTGCAAAACTTGTGAACCCAGGAGAAGAAAACAGGAGCAGTGAAAAAGAACCTGGTTATAGAGTTGTTGCAGAAAACATCCTTCAGTATGAAAAGCTAGGCTGTGTACCACTGGACATTGACACAAGAAGGCTTGATGGTGGCAATGATAGAGAATTATATTCAATTAAATAAGGCAGTGTGGGGGACAGAGCCTACCAGCAGATGGCAGCAGGGTAATCTTCAGTGCCTCATAGGGGGCATTATTTTCCCAAATCCAACAATTCAAGCTTGCAAAAAGAGATCGCTAGTAAGCTCAATCGATCTGTGAGGGCTTTGCCTTTTAAGCAGTGCGCTTTTTACCCTGGATGGTGAAAATTAAGAGTAACGCTGAGCCATGAAGAGTTTGCTTACCTCACGCAGATTAGGCCCTGATTGTCCTGGGCTAGCAGTTGCATTTCACTGGGGAAAGCGATGTAAGGATGCAGTATCTGTAACAGTAATCAGCTCAAACAACACCGAATGCAAGCACTACAGCATGCTACATAGATAGGTGAGGACATAGATGGAAAACTGGTGCACTGGATATTCCTGTTAGTGCTTTACTGAGGACATGCTGATTTAAACAGGGACTGTGTACCCTGGGAGTATCAGGCCCTGCTGATCCTGGGCTGGGAGTTGTACATACTGGGGGAAGTGTTGTAAGAACTCAGTGCCTGGCAAGCCTAATTAGACCACTGTCAGTTGGTATGATAATGAACATAGCAGACCCTAATCTAGCAGTTGTGATGGCTAAACTTGATCAAATCTTACTGGACACTGCAGACTTGAAACAAACAGCAAACAAAACTAGCAAAGTCCTCTCTGCTTTATCCTCTCAAGTAGCTCATACTGAATACCACCATCAGCAACTGAATACCACAGTGCATCATCAGGAGAAAACCCTGCAAGATCACTACATAAAACTCAAATACGTTTTGAACAAAGTGGATGATTTAGAAAACAGGGCCAGGAGAAAGAATTTACATATTGTGGAAGTGCTAGAGGGGGCAGAAGGCAGAGATATGTACACTTTCCTTAGAGTGTTTCACCCTGAGCTTATACAAGATAACAATTGTGGATCTCCAGAGACTGAACATGTGCACTGTTCTCTGGCTCCCTACCCCAAGCAAGGAGTGCTCCACAGACCAATTTTGTGCAAATTTCTAAGGTACCCTGAAAAAGAATATTACATAGGGAGGGCACGGGAACAAGGATCCTTTGTGTGCAATGGCATGCACATTCAGCTGTATCAGAACTTCTCCCAAGATCTTTCTAACCAAAGGAGGGCTCATGGAGGGGTGAAGCAACAGTTCTACAAACTGCTTATACCAACATCACTGCACTATCCCAAAATGTTACAGATTCTGTAGCAAGGAGAATAATCACATTTGAAAGCCCTGCAGCTGCGGAGCAGTTTCTATGCAATAAACAAGCCAATCAGGCACCTTCTGGTCCACACACCCACCATTCTGTAGATGACCTGTCATCCAAGATGGAAATGAGCCAGGAAGCCCCAAAGCAGGGCTCTACACCAAGCTACTTATCAAAGAAAACACTCAGTTTTAGCAATTGGTGTTGAGCGGTCACTCAAAGAAGAAGCTTACAGCAGGAGGGAAGCCTCTTATGAAAAGGGACCAGTCTAGGAGTCAGCAGAGGCGTTGCCTACAATCTGACACTAACAGCTGCTTCCCAGGGGACACACCAGTTAAGATAGGTAACAGGTATGAACATCTATCTGATCTCCTTCCTACTGAGTTGAATCATTCCCCAGCCCTCCAACAGCCAAGTGAGACCTAAGATGGGTTGGAAGATTGGTCCCCACTGCCAGGAGACTGGGCCGACTGCACTCCTATTGGGGAGGTCAAGAAGGCTGAGAACTCTGTCGAGAACCTGGAGGCCCTATTTACCACATTAGATGAGCTTATTGCTATGGAAACTCCTCCTTAGTCTATTGAACTGGTGATAGTGCATATGGAACTGTCAAGGGTAATATAAGGCTCAGCTGGGTGTCTAGGGAGATGGTGTATGACTCCACCATCTCAGCAGTTGAGCTATGGGCACCAGTTGATGCCAATCAAGGCAACTAAGCGCAACTGATACTTACAGGGTGCCCACACCTGCACATCCTATAGGCTATGGCATTGACTGCTCCTGGGTTCTAGATTGCAGCTACTTACCAAGGATGCACAAATAATTTTATGAAGGTTAAAGTTAATGGTTATAAGTTTAAATTTGATGTTTAAAGATCTCTTCATATATATCTTACCTTATGCTTTAAGATGTAGGTAATGATTTGATTCTAGGGTCATGCAGACTGCGTATCAGCCTTCAGCACAGAAAAATGTTAGCTCTGATTTCTGATGCAGATGTTAATTATGCTTTCTTGTTCATACGGTGTTTGGGATGCCTAAGCAGATCTCTAGTAATTGGGGATAATGAATGAATGAAGTAGGTAGATTTCTCTACTGTGGATTTGGCCTGTATGGCACTGCTTCTGTCACCGCCCCTGGAGGGAGGCTCTGGGAACTTGGGAAACCTGGTGTCTTCCTGCTCCAGAAGCACAGCCCTACCTCCGATGCAGGTTCAAAAAGGCACACTGGTGCCATGGAAATTACCCCATAATGACCTACACAAGGGTTCCAGTAAACATCACAGGTATGGTAGGGGATCACAGAGAGGCAACGTAGAATGGAGTGTCCTCTCCGTAGATAAAGGGGAACAAAATGAATATGACAGTAAGCAGCAGCAGGGCCATAAACTTATACAGGTGTATATAGTGGGGAAGGCATCACAGAGAAGAGAATGGGAGCTCATATTGATAGTCAGTTTGTTTAGTTATTTGGTGACCAGAAAATTAAATATTTTGAATGAAAGTCACATGGAATCCAATAAACTGATTAGTGAATGGGTGGGTTGGGAAGTTCATAGCATCACAGGGAAGGCTAAGAGGGGTGTCTCTATTCTATTTCACAAAAAATTAAAATGGGTTATAACACTCCAGAGAGTGGACAAAGAAGGCCGATGGGTCCTGGTTAAGACGGATACCCCATCGGGTCCCATTTTACTTGTTAACATCTACGCCCCTAATGAAGATGTCTCTGAATTTTTCAATGTGATTTCTCAGCAAATCCTAGACTTGACCTCCAATAATCCAGGGATAATAATTGGGGGAAATCATAACTTAACAATGGATTATCTCCTAGATCATTCAAATCTTAAACAGGAACCCCACACCAGATCCCTTAAAGCCCTTCAAGACATGCTTTCTTTACATAGTCTTGCTGATATTGGAGGTTACAGCATCCAACAGATAGAGACTTTACTTATTTTTCTGCAGCTAAAGCCATGGTGAGTAGATTGGATTACTGGTTCACTTCTGAATCCTTGACAGCAAGAACCATAGACACACATATAGAACCATTATATCTATCTGATCATGCTCCGTTGCTACTAAAAGTAAATATGTCCCCATCCACCACAGGCAGTTTTGCTACCTGGTGGCTGGATCCCCTCCTTCTGGTGGATGCAGACTTTCAGACCCTCGTAAGGGAAGAAACTAGGAAGTTCTTTCAATTAAACCCTCCTTGATCTTCCTCTGCTGCAATGATTTGGGAGGCTTTATAAAGCCACAATGAGGGGCCAAATTATAAGCTTTGCCACTCATCACAGAAAACAAAGGGAGGGTGAGATGCTACTGCTGGAGAGAAGTTGAAGCAGCTGTAGGCCGAATATAAGAACAACCTGGGGAGACTTAGGAGTCATTGCTTGCGGTCAGATTTGATACGGGTTCGACTCCAACTTAATACGCTTATGACTAGAAGGGCAGAATTGAATATCAGGTGCACACAACACCGGTATTAGGCAGAGGGGGAGAAAGCAGGCAAGCTTCTTGCCTATAGACTAAAGAGAAGGCAAGCAGATTGACACATTACAGAACTTCATAAGTCGGGGGGGGCAATGGTATACTCTCAAAAGGAAATTAACGACTCCATGGTTCAAGTCTATCAAGACTTATACACAGCCCATGTGAAATGGGATGAGGAAAGGTTCCATAAATTAATGAATCATTTGCCTCTACCTGCCTTGACAGAGACCCAACAACTAGATTTGGATACACTACTCTCTAAGGAGGAATTGCATGGGCAGTTCTGAGTATGGCCCCAAACAAGGCCTCTGGAAGTGATGGATTTTCATCTGACTTTTATAAATTGGAACACCCTAAAATAATGACCCCTCTCATGGATATGTTAAACGAAGCTCAGGATAAAGGTGAACACCCCCACTCCTTGAGAGAAGCAATGATTACTGTCCTTCCGAAAGAAGGAAAGGACCAGTCATTTCCTAGTAATTATTGGCCAATTTCCTTAATTAATATGGATGCTAAGATATTAACCAAGGCACTGGTGTTGAGATTGGAAATGGTATTACTGGATATTGTACACCCCTCCCAAGTGGGATTCATTAGGAGTCAGCACAGCTCTGACCATGTCAGAGCTCTGGTAACTCTGATTCAGACAGCAGCAGAACTTTCCACTCCAGAAGCACTAATTATGATTGATTTTGAAAAAGTGTTCAACTCGGTAGAGTGGAAATTCTTGCACGCTGTCTTGAACCGGTTTAAAATAGGACCACACTTCTCCTCCTGGATACATACATTATATCAGTCTCCAGTAGGTAAAGTACTTACTAACTCCATGCTGTCCCCCCCCCTTTCCAGCTTCACCGGGGCACCAGATGAGGTTGCCCCCTCTTGCCCCTACTGTTTGTTCCGCCTATGGAACCCCTGTCAGTCGCTATATGCACCCACCCCAAAATACATGGTATAAAGATGGGAAACCAGGAATATTACACAAAATCATATGTGGATGATTATCTGATCCTAACTGGGGATGTTCATGAGAGTTTACTATCTATTATTGATACCCCTACTGAGTTTGGGAACATATCCGGTCTTCAGATTAATAAAACAAAGTTGGAAGTCTTACCTCTCAACCCCCATATATCTAGCATGATGATTAAGGATTTGGGTTTAAAGTAGGCTGACCAAGGCATTAAGTATTTAGGAATCATATCATCCATAGATATCTCCTCAATGGCATATAAAAACATTATGCCAGTATGGACACAATTGTCCAACAGTATCATATGTTGGGAGCAGTTACATTTATTGATGGCATGGAGGATAGCTGCCTTAAAATTGATGTTCACCCCTAAAGTGTATTACCTGCTTTTCCATCTCCCCATAAGTATCCCTAGGCTATGGGTACAAAAGCTTCACATACTCATGAGTAGGTTTCTGTGGGGGACAAAACCTCACTGCAGCAGAACTAAGTTAAGAGCCCCTTGGACTAGAGGGGGTTGGAGCCTTCCTGATTTTAATAGATACTCACAGGCTTTCCAGGTAGCTAAATTGTGCAAGAGCCTAGACAGGCATTCCCAATTCCTTCCTGCTTGGGTAGAAATAGACAGCGCAGCTCTTGGAAATATCTCTCCACTTTGCTTTCTGGGCCACTCTTTTCCCAAATTTGCACAGGAGTGGTTAACTATCAAATCTAGCCATCAGGTTTGGCACTCCTTAGGTAAAAGCAGCCATAGGTGCGTGAGTATTGGCATACGCACCCCACAGTGAAGCAACCCTTACATGAGAATAGACCAGAAACCCTTCGACTGGCCAGTTTGGAGAGCCTGCCAAATATTCACATTTCAGAACCTATTTCAGGATGATGAGAAACCTTTTGTTTCCTTTCAGCACTTGAGAGATTCTCACTCCCTGCCCCGTGAATGCTTTTGGCAATATTTGCAACTTCGCAATGTATATAATACTTGGGCTAGATCTAAATGTACTTGTGTGATGTGTGGGACACATGCTGGGCGCCCCTCAAAGAAAAGCTCCTTTTGTCCCTGTGGTCCCACCAAAGCAAAGGGTTAGAGGGTGGGATTCAAGGTTGGGCCAGGGATGCTGCACCAGATTCTTCCCAAACAGCCAAGGCAAGATGGGAAAGAATGTTGGGAACTACAATTACCTCCCAGGAATGGTCCAATTGTTGGAAAGTAGCTCATAAGGCCTGTGTATATCAGAGAAGTCTCCTTATTAAAAACAAAATTATTCACCTTTGGTATAGAACCCTTTTAAAGCTTCATAAAATGAGACTAACCCCCTCATGACCTTTGTTGGAAATGTCAAACATCTGCTGCAGATCTACTTCACATACTGTGGAGTTGTAAACTCCTTCAACACTTATGGAGAAAAGTAATTCAGTTTTTCTCAACTACCCTAGCCCATAACCTGCCTCATTCCCCTTCCTTCTGGTTACTTGGTTTAATATCTGATGAATGGTCATTGTCTCAGTCACAGTTGCTATGGCTCACCCAAGCCTCTGTCGAGCTCCTTCGGCTCATTCTTGTGATATGGAGAACATCAGGTCTTCCACTTTTCCATGCCTGGTTAGCAGCAATGGAATCTTTAGTCTCCCATATGCGTCTTATTCACTTTGCTAAAAAAATGGGTGCAGCTTTTATGGAAATATGGGCACCATATTTAGGTCAGGTTACCCAATCTCCTTTTATACCACTGGTATCAAATGCAAAAGAGATACTAAAGCCCCCTTAAATTTACAGCTATATGGTTAAGGACTGAAATATTATAGTGCCTGGATAAGTATGCTTTACATCTTCTTCTCTCTTATATAATGTTCCAAGCAGTGTATTTTTTTTACATTACTGTTATGCAAACTTCTCTGTAACCAGAAGCTGTGAACAGTATATCTGTAAGTGAGTTTAAAAGCAGTTTTTTTTTTCTTTTTTATTTACCTGCTGTGACAGGTGTGTTGTTTCCTCAATAAAAAGACTAACCGCAAAAAATAAATAAGACAGTGTGGTATAAACATTGCAGAAATAGGCCAGACAGACAAATACTCCAATGTACTCAGAAAAGGAAGGAAGGCGAATACTGACAACAAATCTGAATATAATCCAGTCAGAACAAGAATGAGTGCAGGTTGGGAGTCTTTGTCAAAAGCAAAAAAAAGTGTTTCTTTCCTGTGGCAATGATGAAAGAAGTGAATGACGGGGGGACCACATGATGCAAGGTACCGAGTAGAAGCTCCTCTGTACAGTGGTATGTGCTTTAATGCAGAGAAGTGTGTGGTTATGCATCTGGGAAAGAAGAACCCTATGGTTAATTATACAATATATGGGAATAAAATAAAGACAGGAAGCTATGAACAAGATTTGGAAATAACTGTAAATAATAAGTTTGATTGTACTAATCAATGTAATAAGGTTGTTCGAACAGGGAACCGTATTATTATGCAATAAAAAAAGCTTTTATAACACGTAATAAGGAATGTATTATTAAATTATACACAACATATGTTAGACCCCATACAGATTATGCAGTATCTTTTTGGGCACCATATTTAGAAAAAGATAAAAAAATGGTGGAGAGTCTTCAATGGAGAATGACTAAATTAATACCAGAAATGAAATATTTACCATATTTAGATAGGATAAAGGCATCGGGATTGTATGATTTACAGACTAGATGGGACAGAGGAGATTTGTTGTTACTATTTAATATTTTGAATGATGAATGTTTAATGAAATCATGTGGATTAACATACCTAGATAAAGTCTATGGATTGAGATGTAACAATAGGCAAATAAAAATAACTAAGGCATTCACCAATAAGAGGAAATATTATTTTACCATGAGAACTGCGGTTCTTTGGAATTCCTTGCCTTAGTATATAGTGACTCAAACTTCCTGTAACCAGCTTAAATCAAAATTGGATATGCATCTTTTGGGTAGTTAAACTAAATATCTCCCACTTGTGTGGGAAAGTGGTCTCGATGGGCCTAGTGCCTGCTTCCACTTTGTAAATACCGAGTAATACCGAATAATACCGAGCTCAAATCCCTATCTAAAAATCTCGATGAGGTCTCTGTTACAACCTCGAATAACACAGTCCGAATCTCCTCCCTTGAGAAGCGTGTTGAAAAGGTCGATCCTGGGCTTGCGGCTATACAGCAGAAGCTGACATACATAGATACATAGACAGTGTCGGCAGATAAGGGCCTATGGCCCACCCTGTCTGCCCATTTGAGCTTGTAAGTTCAGTTTGTTTTCCTAGAAGTCTGTTGCACCTAACCCCTGACCTCCAGAATTCCTTTATGTCTATCCCATGCATTCTTAAATCCCGTGATTGTTTCAGCCCCCACCACTTCCTCTGGCAGGGTGTTCCACTTGTCCACCACCCGTTCTGTGAAGAAATTCTTTCTCATGTTTCCTCTGAATCGTCCTCCTCCAACTTCATCTCATGCCCTCTAGTCCTGGAAACATCTTTTCGCTTAAAATAGTGTTTTCCTGCACCCTGTTCCTCCCTGTAAGATACTTGTATGTCTCTATCATATCCCTCTCTCCCTCCTCTCCTCCAGGGAGTACATGTTCAGTTCCTTCAACCTGACTTCATAGGACTTGTGATGCAATCCATGCACCATCTTTGTTGCCCTCCTCTGAACCTTCTCTACCCTGTCTATGTCCTTACGTAGGTATGGTGTCCAGAACTGTACGCTGTACTCCAGGTGGGGCCTCACTAGTGTCTTGTATAGCAGAATTATGACTTCCCTTTTCCTGCTGGTAATGCCCCTGCCTATACATCCCAGCATCCTATTTGCTTTACCTGCTGCCTTGTCACACTGTTTCCCTACCTTGAGGTCATCAGAGATGATAACCCCAAGATCTCTTCCTGCTTGGTACATGCTATATCCTCACCCCAACTGATATATTGTGCCAGGGTTTTTGTGCCCCATATGCACTTCTTTGCATTGAATTTCAACTGCCAAACCCTGACCATTCTTCAAGTTTCTGCAGGTCGCTTCTCATTCTGTCTACACCCTCTGGTGTGTCTACTCTGTTACAGAGCTTGTGTCATCAGCAAACAGGAAATTCTGCCTTCTAGGTCCTGCGCCATGTCACTGATGAAGATGTTGAATAGAACTGTCCCAGCACTGATCCTGTGGTACCCCACTGGTCACTCTTCCCTCTGTGGAGTGACAGCCATTTACCACCACCTCTGTGTCCTGCCACCCAGCCAGTTACCTACCCACCACACTACTGTCCTGACCACACCCATATACCCCAGTTTGTGTAATAGTCTTCTATGTGGCACAGTGTCAAAGGCCTTGCTGAAGTCCAGATAGGCCATGTCCACTGCCCTCCCTGATCCACCTCCCCAGTCACCCAGTCAAAAAATTCAATGAGGTTGGTCTGACATGACCTCCCCCTGATGAAACCATGCTGCCTTGGGTCCTGTAGTCCATTGACAACCAGATGTTCCACCAATCTCTCCTTCAGTAGTGCTTCCATGATCTTCCCCCACTACCGAGGTGAGGCTGACTGGTCTGTAGTTCGCTGCTTCCTCTTTGTTCCCAAATGACATGACAAAGACAAAAACAAAATTAAAAGACCTCAAGGGTTGTAGCCGCAGGAATAATGTTGTCATATTTGGGCTTCCAAAGGGAGAAGAGGGCCAGAATATCATAGCATTTGTTCAAATGCTGGTTGAAAGGATCACTGGCCCCTCTCCCTTTGGGGCCAAATACACCATCGAGAGGGCACACAGGTCCTTACCGCTAAAGCATCCCCCAGGAGCTACACCTAGTCATATTATATGCCATTTTTTTGAATTATTTAGAATGGCAGCACTTTCTGGTAAGTTAAAGAGGTGCAGGAAGTCAGATTGGAGAATACCAAACTTAGGATAGCACAAGATCTACCAGATTCTGTCTGACTGAAACCCACAGCATTCCACCCTATAGTCTCCAAGATCATCGCAGCAGGGCTTAAGTTCAGAACGGGGTACCAAGCCAGGCTACAGGTGCAAGTGGCTGATACCTGGTCAGCTTATGATGATCCTGATGCTGCACTTTCTGGCCTAAAGCTAGCCCTGCCTAATCTTTTCCATGATTCATGACATGCCCTGCATTTCCCGAATTGGAGAGATCTGAATTGATGGAACGATGCTGCTCTTCGAGGGGTATGTTGGGGATAAGTGATAATCGTCACTCGAGTCTGTGAGAGCCTGATTTCGATGGCTGAAGGGACATAATCCTATTGTGTTCATTTAATTTCTCATAACACTCACACATCCTAATTATGTCTGGGACAGCTGATTTCATTAGGAGACTGTTTCCTTTGAATGACTGTTTATTAAGGGGAGGGTATTCTTTGTAATGAGTTTGATTGGTTCCTACTCGTAGGCGTTGGAGAGGGATTGTTGATTTACCAGGCTCACACCCCCTAGGCTCTTTATATAATATATATGAGAGACCGTTTCAGGGTAGTGCTGGGTTTTTCCTTTTCAAGGTGCACTGCGGTGCGCTTTCACTCCAGTATCGCCAGAGGGAGCTCCAGACATATAATTAGCAGGCTAGTGCTACTTGACAACCCGAGATTCTACTTTTTTTGCAAGATCTCTCTATTTGTGGCCTGGGATTAGTGAGTACTCCTCTCACTGGGCAATCTAGTCCTGCTGCTGACATGGCCCCATGGTGGACTTGTTTCATCCTGTATCGCCTGCCATTAGTAGTAATTAGGTAATTGAGCTTACTCGGCAGGATGTATGTAATTTGCTGAGTTCAAACCTCAAAGTGCTGTGCCACTCCCTCTGGCTACTAGGAGTCGGTTAGTTAATGATTTTTGATGGAACGTTGTCTTTCTTTACATTTTTATTTAACAATCACCAGTTCCTTATAAGGGGGGCATTCAGAATTTGTCTAGGTTTGTGGGGGTAATGCTAGGAGGCTAGGGGGGAGAGGAAGAGAAGCAGTATTTTGTTGAGCATTGTTTGTGACAGTTGGGGTGGTAGGGTGGGCGGGGTTAAGGTCAGATTTAAGCGACCTGGTTTACCGATGTTATGGGATGTTGGGGTGTTCTATGGGGGGTGGGACTGGGGTGGATTAGGTCTGTATGGGAGGGTGTGGGGTTGGGAAGTGGTGCAGCAGTAATCAAGGGGTATTGGATTTTGGACTCTTGTTGTAGTAATATCTGGATGTTAATTATGTGTTTACTTTTACCAGCTTAGATAGCTAGCAATATCAATCTAGCTACTTGGAATGTGAAGGGGATAAGGAAAAAAATAAGTAATATCAGGTGCTTAAACGCCTGAGCTTGTTGTATTCCCAGATACTGTTTTTGCAAGAGTCTCATTTGCTAGATTCTGAAGCTTTACAACTCAGGAGGCAACAGGTTGGACAAGTTTTAAATGCTTCGGGGTCCACTAATAACTGTGGGGTCATGTTAATTGTTAAACAGAGGCATTCCCTTCATCTCCACACAGGTTTTCAAAGACTCAGGGGGCAGGTATGTCCTGGTTCAGGGTAATCTTTGGACTGTGCCACTATTACTCTGTAGTATCTATGGGCCTAATACAGACAACCCCGGCTTCTTTATGAAGCTGATCACCATTATTCTCCCTAAGCTTCCTATTGCGATAGTTATGGGTGGAGACTTTAATTTGGTTTTGGACCCTAACATAGACAGGTCTGGTAATGGGTCGAGGGGACTGTCTCCTGGGCAAAGGGCCTTTAGGGACCTGTTGGATCAGTGCGGACTGTGTGACAAGTGGCGAGTTCTGCACCCTAACTCCAAGGAATATACCTTTAGTTCGCCAGTGCACAGATTACAGTCTTGCATTGATTACCTATTAATTTCCCAGGTGCTCCTGCCGGGGGTTTTATCCACCTCAATTCAGCCTGGTCCTGTATCTGATCATTCCCTGGTGGTATGTAACTTGGCTTTTCTTAATATTCCTAAGAAGGAAACCCGGTGGAAATTAAATTTGAACAATTATTAAAGGATGATAGGTATTGCAACCTTGTGAAGGAGCAGATTGATTTATTTTTTTCTACTAACCCAATAGAAAGCACTGCGCCGGATAATTTATGGGGCGCTTTCAAGGCCTATATGAGGGGAATTCTTATTAGTTTAGCTACAAAGAGGAAGAGGGCTCAAGAAGAGGAACTATTATCCTTACTGTCTCAAGTACGGTTACTAGAAGCTAACTTATCCCCTAGCACTCCTAAGGAGGACAGGAAGAAACTTCTGGTAGCTAAAGATAGATATTTAGAATTGTTGAGGGAAAAGTCAGAGTTAGCCATTATCCGCACTAAAGCAAGTTTCACAGATCAGGGAGAAAAAGTGGGGCGTATGCTCGCTTTATGGTTAAAGCAGCAGGAGTCTGCAAGATTCATTCCTCCAGTCAGGGCTCAGGCGGACGGGTCCCTGAGGATATCCCTGTCAGAGATAGTGCAGGAGTTCGCATTGTATTACGAGCAACTATATAGGGACATGGACAGTCCTCCTCCTTTGGAGACTTTGGAGGCGTACCTTAGGGACTCGCATCTTCCTTCCCTGTTAGGCTCGCAGAGGAGTTTTCTGTCCTACCCATTATCCATGGAGGAAATTTCAGAGGTCATAAAGGCCTTGCCCTCGGATAGACCAGATGGTTTATCATCTTTATTTTATAAAGTTTTTCAAGAACCATTACTGCTGGTGCTTCACTGGCTGTACCTCCACATTTTCTCTGGGGTAACTGTAGATGCCCACTTGTTTGAAGCCCTGATAGTCCTTATCTCCAAACCTGACAAAGATCCTGAATTGGTACAGAGTTATAGGCCAATATCCCTTTTGAATCAGGATATCAAAATTCTCTCGAAGATACTGGCTGACAGGCTAACTCTGTTCCTCCAGGATCTGATTGGCATGTCCCAGGTTGGATTCATGAGGGGACGTTCATCATCAGACCATTTGCGCACCCTTTCGCATGTCTTCTTGGAGTCCAGGGATGCCACCTTTCCTGCTGGGCTGGTCTCCCTGGATGCTGAGAAGGCATTTGACTGTGTGAACTGGAATTTTCTATTCCAGGTTCTTAAAGCATTCGATTTGCCCTCCATGTTCATAGACTGGATCCGGGCTCTATATCGGGCACGTTCTGCTAAGATTTCAGGAAATGGTGCATTTTGCAAATCTTTCCTTTTATATTCAGGTACTAGACAGGTCTGTCCCCTATCCCCTCTATTATTTAACCTATACTTGGAGCCCCTTATTCAAACTATTCTTAACAAAATGGGGATACAAGGTATACCGATTGGGAGTAATGTGGTGAAGATCACGGCATATGCTGATGATTTTCTCCTTCATTTGGCTCATCCAGTAACATTCAGCCCGGTTACGTTAGGGGAGATTGCTAAATTTAGCTCCATTTCAAATTACAACTTGAATGCTAACAAGTCGTCCTTTTTCCCCCTTAACCATAAGGTCTTTAAGACAGACATTATCCCTTTTGGATTGTGCGGGTCACCCCATGTTCTTAAATACCAAGGTATTAAATTAACACGCAATTCTTCCCTATGGTTTAATGAAAATTTAGACCCCTTTCCCAGTTGATTGCGCAAGACCTAGAGAGATGGGCTAAGCTTCCGATCTCATTATGGGGTCACATCAACATAATTAAGATGAATGTATTTCCCTGACTTTTTTATCCCCTTTCACACCTTAACTCATTCGTTCCGTTATCCTGGTTTCAGAAAATGCATAAAATCTTTATCAATTTCATTTGGTCTAACAAACATTCTCAACTGGCATACCACAAGTTGGCCGCCCCAAAAACTGATGGGGGACTGCGGATTCCTCACTTGTCAATCCACCACTAGTCTAGTCATCTTGCTAAATACCTGAAGTGGGTAAGTCTGAGTACCGAGAATCTAATACTACTCTGGCTCAACATTGAATTAGACTTTATCCAGGCTATGAACATGGACCCCTTGACCATGTTTTATGTTAAGATTTCTCTTCTGCAAGACGCTAGTAAATGCCCCACCCTTATGACATCATTAAAAGTACATGCTCAGCTTTGTTCTTTTTTGGGATATACTCCGTACTTGACCTGTCCCAGTCCATTTGGAATTCCCCAACCTTTACCATAAATAAACAGAGGATTCCTCGTATGTTGTTGTCCCAAGTAGGGAAGGGGATAGTATCCTCATTTCTGGATGGTGCGGGGGCATGGCTCCCTGTAACTGAAATTACCCGAAAATTTGATATCCCAGTTTCTCAGCAATTCAGGGTTTTCCAACTAAAACATCTGCTTACCACTGTGATGGGTAACACTCCTCCCCACCCACTGGCCTTTGCATTGTTACCTGAGCTTTCTTCCCTACTTGGATCCCCAACTGTCATTTCTAAAACATATCGAGTTTTGTACCACTGGTGGTATGAGGATCCCTATGGCCCTACTATGTTTTGGGGCTCTATTTTCCCCCAATACACCTTCAATTGGCTGGCTCTTTGGATGTTCTGTCATAAATATGTGTCTCAAGACAGACTACGTCTTATGCAATATCACATCTTACACAACATGTATTACACCCTAGTTAAATTGGTGAAATGGGGCCTTCTCAAATCAGAGATGTTCACTACAGTAGGTATTCCCATGAAGAAGGAACACTTTTTCATATATTCTGGTTGTGCCCCAAGATAATTCCACTGTGGGACTCAATTAAAGCCAACTTGGACCCCATACTGGGTTTACAGGACTGCTTCACACCAGATATTTGCCTCCTGGGAGACCTGTCTTCCATTAAGGTTAAAGCTCGGATATTTCACATCTCTATGATTGCAATATCTGTCAAAAAAATCATACTCAGGCATTGGAAGGATGAGATTTGCCCAACATACCAGGAATGGAGTCATGAAATCCTTGCTAACCTTCGCACAGAGAAAGCTATAACAAGTCTCTACAACAGGTTACAAAGGTACAAACGAATCTGGGAACCCCTTCACACCTTAATCATGGTTGCTATGGTTAAATGAGTAGTTGGCAATCTGTTATCCCAGCATACATAAGGTTATTGTCATAAGATATTTAACTACAACATTCAAATGTGCTGCTGTATTGGGGGGAGGAGGGGTAGGAGTGGGGGAAGAGCAGGTAATGTACTATAAGCATGTTGCATACATTACAATTGCTGCCTCATGTATTGTGGAAAATTTGTTAATAAAATTTGAATAAAAAAAGAAGTGAATGACTGCACAATGCTAGCATAATAGCAATACATCATCGAGTTTGGGAATATGCGCATATTTGCAAGACAGAAAGTTATTAGGAAAGTTGTCTGAAGGACAAATGAATGTTTTGGATGCCAGGTATCACCTCAGTTGTTTGACTGCTTTGTACAATCATGTTAGACAACATAAGGCTGGAGGAATATGGCAAGGAACAGAAAAGATATTAGAGGGCATAGTTTTAGCAGAGCTGGTGTCACACTTAGAAAAGCATAGAGATGATGAGATGCCTCATTTGTTCAAACTGTCAGATTTAGGGGAAGTTGTATCAGTGCATACTTCAGGAATTGGATCAAGTTTCTCTGGAAAAGTCAATATGAGAAGACTGAAGGAGAGACTGCTGGGAATGATTTCAGATTTAACAGCACAGGCTCAAATAAGAGATCTACTGTAGTATTGATGTTAAGTGGAGACATTGGTGAGATCTTCAAGATTGTGTGTTCTTGTTTTTCTGATGACTATGCAATTCACTTGGTCTGTGCTGCTCAAATTGTTAGAAAATATTTTTTTTCCAAATGTCACTCATTTGATGGGTCTTTTTGACCTGGGTGTGAACAAGACGTAGTCCTACAAAGCCTTCTTGCTCTGGGAAAGACCTTAACCCCCCCACCACCACAAAACAGGGAAGTTATCAAGGTAAACTGAAAGGCAGAGAAGTCAATAAGGAGCAGGAAAGAGGTAAATAAAGGAAAAAGGTAAAGGCAGTAAAGACAAGGAGGCAGCTAAAAGGGTTTAGGCCATCAAAAAATGGAGAGTGATGATTACCAATGCCCATAGTCTAGGTAACAAGTTTCCTGAACTAGTAGCCTTGATGGAAGAGGGATGCTTGGATATCATGGCAGTCACAGAAACATGGTACACAGAGAACCATGACTGGGATTTCAACATGCCAGGATACACAATCTATTGGGGAACAGGAAGGGTAAAAGAGGAGGAGGAGTAGCTCTCTACGTAAGGGAAGGGATCAAAGCAATGGAATCGAAGGGTAAACAGGGAGGAGAGAAGGCACTGTGGGTCACCCTGGAGACAGGAAATGGCACCACAATCCACATGGGGTTTGTATACAGACCCCCATCTCAGGGGGAGGAACTGAGCAAGGAAATAATAGAAAGCATCCTTAGAATGGCAGAAAAAGGGCAGATACGGTTGATGTGGGACATGAATATGCCAGATGTTAATTGGAGCACCTTTGCTGCAGCCACATCCAAGAGCAGGAGGCAGTATAGCACAGTGGTTTAAGACTCTGAGCTGCAAACCTGGAGACCTGGGTTTGAATCCCACAGCCCCCAGTTCCATACTGTGTGACCCTGAGCAAGTCATTTAACTTCCTTGTGCTCCCAGGTCACACCTGTAAACAAGCTTTCAGCTTAGTGTGTCTCTTCTGGATAAAATAAATGAAAAAGAAGAGCAGAGTCATTCTCAATGCCCTACAGGGGGCATGTCTCAGACAGCTAGTGTTGGAACCCACTCAAGAAGGAGCAGTCCTGGATGGACCTGATACTCTCAAATAGGGATGGAGATAGGATCTCAGACTTAGAAGTGGGTAACCATCTGGGAACAAGCTATTGCCAAACAGTGTGGTTCACAATAAACACAGCCATAGAGTCAAGCCATACAAAAGGGAGGGTATCAGATTTTAGGAGAGCTGACTTTGGCAAAATGAGAGAGTACTTCAGAAAAGTACTAGCAAAAGGACAAGAAGGAGGGGTGGAGGAACAATGGGGAAAAAACAAAACTGCCATCACAGAGGAAACAAGCCTTCATGTGAAGCAAATAAAGAAAACTAAATGAAGGAAAAAACTATGGTTCTCAAAAGAGATGGCAGAGGAGATTAGGGAAAAAAGACAGCATTCAGGAAGTCTAAGGAAACACAGAAGAAGCAGAACAGAGAACTGTACCACTTAAAGCAGAAGGAAGCGGGGAAGGCAGTCAGAATAGCAAAGGCCCAAACCGAGGAAAAGATAGCCAACTCAGTTAAGAAGGGGGATAAAACCTTTTATAGGTAAGTTAGGGAGTGAAGTAAGACCAAGGCAGGGACAGTGAGGCTTAATAAAGGGGATGGAGGATGGGCAGAGGGTGACAGTGAAAAAGCAATGATGCTGAATGAATACTTCTGCTCAGTATTCACAAAAGATGAGAGGGAGGCACCTAAACTAAACAATTGAAACACTCTGGATGGGGGGGGTCGATACCAGTCCATTCACAGAAGAAAGGGCCCTGAAAGAACTCCTAACACGCATTTGTCAATGCTGAATGTTTGCTTGCTGGCATTGGCAGTGGTAATGTAGAAGTTACAGAGCTGTGTAATAGGAATGGCAGTGAAATATTGAACTGAAGCCAACTTCACAACCACCCTGCAGAGAGTGACTAGCATTGGGGTGTGTCTTTGGGTAGTCAGGCATAACGGCCATGCCATTTCACCACACCCCACCCTAAAGACACTGACAAGTGTCACGGTGTGCCTTGGGGTCTTTGGCCCTTATGCGCACCCCATTCCATCAGGAAGTATGGTGAGATGAGTGCAGTATAGGAGAATGGGGTGAACTTTGGGGCCAAAGAGTCCAAGGCATACCTCAACGCCTCTCACTGGCTGCAGAGTGTGGAATGGTATGAGCATTACTGGCAAGAATCCCAAGTCACATGCCTGATGCCTGTCATTCTCTACAGGGTTGGGTGTTATGGTTGAAATCCCTAATACCTCAGGCATTCATTGGTATTTTCACTCCAAATTTTCAACATGTTTTTTTTGTGACCCCACCTCATGAACAGAGGCAATATCAATTTGTTAGCTGAAAGCTGCTTATGCACAGTGACTACGGCATTTAGCACCACAGGTGCAAAAACATTCCAAACAGGATGTAAAAAAGGACAGCTGTACTGTTCATCGGGAGGTGTAAAAAATGGCAATGTTGCAAATCTGCAGTAAAATATTAAAAACTGGTGAAGTCACGAGCGGCATAGAAACTGTGCAACGACAATTCGTACGTAATTAGTTTGGGATTTTGCAGCAGATTGTCAACAAAGGCATTTTGGGACCTCCGATCATGAACAGTGTCATCGTGATTTTCTTTATCTGTCCCGAACAATGATTTCCACAGCAACCACGCATCTTCTGCACCGAAAGCTGAAAACGATTTCGCCATATTCAGAAAATGACAGCTGTACTGTTCATAAGTGAAGTGTGAAAAATGCCATGGTGAAAATCTGGACTGAAAATATTACAAAGTTATGAACTTACGAGGGTATGTGGAAACCGCGTAATGCTCTACGTGCATACAGTCATTTATGGACGTTTGTCACCAAATTTTCAAGATAGCCATTTAAGACCTCTGCTCATAAACAGTGTAACTGTGATTTTCAATCTTCCCTAAACATTGCTTTCGCAGACACCGACTGCACCATTGTGCGCTACTTTAAAGAAAACACATTTTGGGTGACATGAAAAATGGCAGCCGTACTGTTCATAAAGAAGTGTAATAAATGTAATATTGAAAATCTGGAGTGAAAATATTGACAATTCGCAAGTTAGCAGAGGCGTGTATAGGAACTGCGCAATGCACGCTCATAAAACAGTGATAATTTTAGGAATTTTGATACAATTTTCATATAATACTAGACCTCTGCTCATGAACAGTGACATCTGATTTCAATGTGTCCTATATTGATTTCAGATAATCGATCAGCGCCATTGTGCGCTACATGGGTGGAAACACATTTTGGGCAAGATGCAAAAATTGCAATTGTACTGCCTAAGGAGGTGTGGTAAATGGCAATGTTGAAAATCTGGAGTGAAAATATTGAAAATTCGCGAACTTATGAGCGTAGTATAGAACTGCGCATGCATGCTCGTAAAACAGTCATTTTTAGAATTTTTTCACCAAATTTTCAACATAGCCATTTCAAGACCTCTGCTCATGAACAGTGTCACTGTGATTTTCTTAATCGTAACCCATACATTGATTTCTAGCAACCAACTGCGCCATTGTGCGCTACATGGGTGGAAACACATTTTGAGCGAGGTGTGAAAAATGACAGCTGTACTGCTCATAAGAGGTATGGTAAAATGGCAAGTTGAAAATCTGGAGTGAAAATATTGAAAATTCGCGAACTTATGAGCGTGTATAGAAACTGCGCAACGCATGCTCGTAAAACAGTCATTTTTAGGAATTTTTTCACCAAATTTTCAACATAGCCATTTTTAGACCTCTGCTCATGAACAGTGTCACTGTGATTTTCTTAATTTGTCCCGTACATTGATTTCACACCATCGATCATGCCCATCGAGTGCTACATGGAGAAACACGTTCTGGGTGAGATGTGAAAATGACAGCTGTACTACCTATAAGAAGGTGTGGTAAAATGGCAATGTTGAAAATCTGGGGAAAATATTGAAAATTTTGGAACTTCACGAGCCTGCAGCACTTTGAAGCTGCGCAATCCTGCGCTCGTGAAACAGTCATTTTTGGAATTTTCCACCAGATTTTCAAAATAGGCTTCTGAGAGCTCCACCTTATGAACACTGGCAGTGTCGTTTCATTAATCAGTCCTGAAAGGTGATTTTGTGCAGTGACTGCGAAATCACCCTTCGGGCCCAAATAATGCCATGACAGTGACATCATTCATGAGAAGGGGTCCCAAAAACCCCATGTTGAAAAGTTGGTGCCAAAATTCCAAAAAAAGCCTGAGATATGCAGCAAAGTTGAAAAAACCCTATTTATTCCATTATACAGCTTACAGGCATTTTCTCAGTTCAGACGTGTTCCCAGTACACACGAAGATCGTCGTGCCAGACTCTGGAGGTAAGTATGGGGTGTGGGGGTCTGGGGAGGCAAGGTGCACTAGTGTGGGTGCGGTTGTGGGGGGCAGGGAGACACTCGGAGGACCGCTTTCCTTCTTTACAGAAAAAAAACCCATCATGGGATGGTTTTGCTTTCTGGTATATTTAACTGGACATTTGGCATGCTGGGTGGGCTCCCGGTGTGCCAACCCTAGTATTTTGTTGAGGCAACTGTAGCTGATGGAGGATTGAGCACCCCATCGGCATATGGGGGCGAAGTAATCGAGGGGGTTTGGGCACATCCATGGCACAAATATAGGTTTTGTGTGTGTGTGTGCGTGTGAGAGAATTATGCTTAACGAGATTGGGGTCCCCCATCAGCACATTAATTGTGGCTGGGGGACATTATGCCGATGGGGAGTGGGCTTCCTGTCGGCACATCCAAAAACTTGGATGGACTGAAGCTGGCGGGATTGGGGCCCTGTTGGCAAACAAGGACTGTTTGAGGGGGAGCACATGCTGCTGAGGGGGACTGGGTACCCCCTCAGCATAGGGGCTGCATAATACTGTTTGTGAATGTGGCGGCAAGCCACCCGCCACATTCACAAACAGTATTAGGCTAACGTTCTGCCCTGCAATGATGGGTCACTCCCTCATTGCAGTAGAATGACTGATGCTGCAATGATGAGGTGGTCCCTGATTTCTGGGGTGAAAACATTTGTACTTGGTGCACTTTTGGAGACCAGTGTCATTGGCACACTGTGCCTCCATTGGTCCACCACTGCCAAGCCCCCAGATGCAGTGCCTCCCTTGGCTGTAACAGTGCCATGCCTCCACAACCCACTTCTCTCCTAAGCTGTCACATCATGTTTCTTGCGCATGTGCACAAGCAAACATAAAAATTACTGGTACACAAAACTGATAGCTCATTCTCCCTTTGGATTGCTAAATGGTTGAGAAATAGAAGGCAAAGGGTAGTAGTAAATGGGTATCAGTCAACAGTTGGGGAGGTTATAAGTGGTGTGCCCCAGGGGTCAGTCTTGGGACTGGTTTTGTTTCATACCTTTATTGCTGACTTGACATCAGATATTGATTCATGGAACACTGAGTATGCCAATGATACAAAGATTGGTGCACCCTGTACCAGTATAGATGACTGCATTAATCTACAAATGATTTGAATAAGATTGTGCATTGGACAAATAAATGGGATATGATATTGAATCTAAATAAATGTAAAAGTCATGCATTTAGGTAACAAAACATGAAATTCAAATATAATGTAGATGGCTATATTTTGGAAGAAACAAACTGCAAAAGGGATCTAGGTATTAATATGGGGCAAACTATGGATTTAAAAGAACAAGTTTCCAAGGTTATTAAGAGAGCAAATAGAGTAATCCACTCAATTAAGAGAAATATTATATTCCTGTCTAGTTCTGTTTTATTGCCATTATATAGCTCCTTTGTACGCCCCATCTTGAATTTCTGCTGAATCTGGAATCCCTACAAAAGGGTGAAAGAATAAAGCTAGAGGGTCCAGTATAGATTCTCAAAATGATACCAGATCAGAAAAATAATAACTATGATGACAGACTCAAATCTTTAAATCTAATGTCATTGGAGACACACCGTGCTTGTAGAGATTTGTTGTTTGTGTATGATGTCATACAAGACCCAGTCATAATGTACTATTTAGATATCAAATTTAAGGAAACCTATGGTGTTGAGATTAGAGATTAGGTAAGAAATTTAGAACAAATATGAGTGATGTGTTTACTAATTGGATTGTGGGGTTATGGAATGATTAGCCATTAGAAATGATTATTTCAGAATGTAAAATTATCTTCTAGCAAAGACTTGACAGATACATATTAAGAGATTGTAATTTGAAGTATTTGTTGTAGGAACACCTTTCATAGGCTATGACCTGCTTGCTTTACTTGCTACTTTGTATAAGAATTGTTGAGTACTCCAGAGGTCAACAGGGTAAGACCCAAGGCAACTTGATCTACAGTGAGAAGGTCATGACAGATGAATCTAATAGATTTCTTTTGGCTGGGTGACCAAGGTAGTAGACCTGGGAGGGCTGTGGATGTGGTCACCTAGTTCTTTAGGCAAGTGATTTGACAGTCCCACACAAAAGGTTAGTAAAATGTTAGACAGCCTGGGAGGGCTCTAGGTGGTAGCCTGCAAAACTTGACTGGACAACAGGACGAGGAGGGCAACAATAAAAGAGTCCACTTTAAGAACGGGGGTTAGTAGTGGGATACTGCAAGGTTCAGTTCTGGGACCAGTCCTCTTTAATGTATTTATTGGTATCATTGTGGAGGGACTGGATGGAAAAGTATGCCTCTTTGCAGATGACACAAAGATCTACAACCAGGTTAATACACAAGGGGGAGTGGAAAGGATGACAAGGGATTTGGCAAGGTTGGAGGAATGATCAAGAGTCTGGCAGCTTAGATTCAATGCAAAGAAGTGCAAAGTAAGACACCTGGGAAACAAAAACCCAGGGGCAGTGTACACAATGGGTGGGGGGTCCTAACAACAAAAAAAATGGAAAGGAACCTGGGGGTAGTCATATCAGATGACCTAAAGGTAGGCAAACAATGTGAAAAGGCAGTAAGGAGGGCTGGGTAGATACTGGGATGCATAGGGAGAGGCATCATGAGTAGAAAACAGGGTTGTTATCCTTCTCTTCAGACAGTTGGTAAGACTCCATCTGGAGTATCATGTTGCAGTTCTGAGAGCCCTATCTCTGCAAGGACATGGACAGGATGGAGGCGTTCCAGAGGATGGCAATTAAATGGTGTGGGTGTAAGGACAGAAGCCTTATGAGGAAAGATTAAAGAAGCTTAATATGTATACCCTCAAGGAAAGGAGGGAGAGGGGCATGATAGAAACCTTTCACCTCAAGGAATCAACAAAGTCCAAGAGGGTAGCATCTTCAGAGAAAGAGATGAAAGAACAAGGGGTACAATTTGAAGATAGAGGGTGACAGCCAGGGCAACAGGAGGAAGCTATATTATGGAGAGGTGGTGGGAAGCATGGAACAGCCTTCAAGAGGGGGTCGTGATATCAAAAACAGTGGGGGAATTCAAGAATGCATGGGACAGACATAAGACAAATCTAGAGGGGGGTAAGGTGAAGTAGGTTGTTGGTTAACTTGGATCTGCAGCTTATCCTATAGGTAGGGAAATGGGCAGACTAGGTGGGGTAAGCGGTCCTTATCTGCCATCAAAGTCTATGTTCCTATGTTTCTATGTTGGTGAGAATGATATTATATGGCCCTAGCATTATTTTATTTTTTTTATCATAGAAGAATTTTATTTATTTTTTAAAGGATCCACACAGTGGTGACACGAAGGTCACATTCACAGGTAATACAGCCAGAGGATCATAATATCCATGCAAAATGTCCTGATACTAATTATACAGCCTGACAATCTGGCCATAACAAACTGCTATGTAATATTACACAAAAGTAGAATGAGAGTCAGTGTCACAGACAAGAAACAAGAGGTGCCAACTGCTCAAATAGGATGGTTAATATAGGAAGGGGGAACTTTGCAGAGGGAAGACTGTAAGTAGGCTTCCCATATTACTGCTTACTTGTCTTACCGGCCCTGATGGGCATGGGAGAGGTGCTTGAAGGAAGCTAGCAATGCCAAAGCAGCATACCAACTATTCCAAGGGGTAGAGTCGTCTGGCACCAATACATTAAACGAAGATGCTTCTCTTCCATAAGGGCCAATATCACCTATTCCTGGAGAGGGGTAGATAGAGCACTGAGTGATGAAATATCCCCAAGGAGAAGTTTCAGATCTGCTATGCATATCACAGACCTACCACCCGTGAACAATTAGAAGCGACAGCTAGCCAAAAAGGCAGGACCAGAGGATATGCAACAAATTTGCCTTTAGTTGGTGGCACCTTCAGCAATTTGAGTAACTCAACAAGCCTCAACTACACATGGTCACTGGGGTGCGATACCAAAAAAGATGTATTTTAAGCTGAATTAATCTGTTTTTTGTATCCCTGTACAGCTTGTGTGCATCCTCCAGGTGTTGGGAGCAAGTATCTTCGGGGATGGTGCAGTTAAGGGTTGCCATCCACTTAAGTCTGCACTGGGTAGAGGGATCCAGCTGGGCATCTCTCAGTGTGTAGTAAAACCTCCCAATAAGACCTCTTGGACCAGAAGACTTATGCATCTGATCCATCCACCCCCATTTGCCATCAGTGTCATGACTAGCTGAAAAAATCTGTAGGGCAATATGCAATTGGAGATATTCCAAAATCTGTAGGGGAGACAGAATTTAGCTTGTAGCTACATAAGATGGTAAAACACCAGAGTCCTCTGCACATGTCCTGAACCTTTGAGATACCTTTCCCATTCCCAGGTAGGCCAGCTGATAGGGGCACTCCCTATCGTTAGGAGGGGGTTATGCCACAGAGAGGAGTATCAAAACAGGGGGCCCCAAACCTTATGGGGTGTGTGGGATTGAATCATAATAGTATGCCATGCCCTGTGAGTTACTAACATGGAGGGTTGAGAGATTCTTAGAGTCTTTAACTTCTGGGTTAAGCAGATTTGGCAAGGTGTCATTTCAATACAAACCAGTTTCTACCTGAACCTGTGGAAGGTCCTGATAAGTCTCTGCACACACCATCAAGCAGTCTGAAGCCGCCAGACAGGCTAGATGGTAACACTTGGAACCATGGGACTCTAGCCTCCCATGAGTCCAATGTGCTCATAGCTTCTGTTTGCTCTAACATGGGGTTTTGCCATACTACAAGAAGTGAAACACAAGGCAGTTCAGAGACACAAGCAGTTTTGGAGAAAGGGGATTGGTAAGCTGTTAAGGAGGTACATAACCTAAGGGAGGAATAGAATATGCACCGCCATGGCTCTACCAGGTAAAGACAATTGCAATTTGCACCATCGCTCTACCTCTGAGGAAAGTTGGGCCAGTAAGGGAGCAAAGTTTGAGGACTCTAGCTCTAATCACCAGTTGCGGATGAAGATGCCTAGATAAGAAAACCCTTTCCACCCAGGAAAGTTCTGTTCCTGTAAGGCAGTCTTTGTGGCAAAGGGGTTCAATGGGCCAGAATTTTTTTTTCTGGTTGACGTTTAGCCCTGAGAGAGTGGCAACCTGGAACATGGCCAGACCATAGGAAGTGACTGATGAGGGTGGGAGGGTGAGTAGAAAGTCATCCATAGGTCTCTACTAAATGGGATGCCTTTGATCACTATACTGGGATGGTCTGAGAGGTATCAAAGCCCAGACAAAGGGTCTAGGGCTATCAGAAAAGGAGGGGAGAGAGGGGGACTCTGTCCGAGTCTCTCTGCAAATGGAAAGGGGGCAGAAATGGTAGTGTTAGTGAGAATACAGGCTACCAGTGAACTGTAGAGGGTATGTACCCATTGACAGAAGCCAGGGCCAGTTTACCATATCTTGGGGTACCTCTGACTGGTAGTTCCACCAACTGAGCCGAAAGTTTAATAAAATCAACAGCAAGGCTGCTATTGGATGTTGGACCAGATGGTTGCCCATTTGAGATTGAGCAACAGCCTGGTATTGTCACTGCCTGATTTTCTTTTCATAAAGCCTGCTTGAGCTGGGTGGATGATAGAGGAGTACTCCAGCATTCAAGCAGCTAGAATTTTGCAAGCATCTTCATGTCAACAGGCAAGAGGAAATAGTACAAAAATTCACAGTCTGTGAGGGTCATTAGTTTTTTAGGAGAAGGGTAATGAGGGTCTCTCCTATTGTGGGCAGAAGAGATAGAGCTGTATGAGCTTCTTCAAGGCCTGGAGTAAAGGGACCAGTTATTTCAGTCCCAGAGCCTGACAGAGTTCTAATCATCCCATCAGGGCCTGGGACTTTCCGGCACCATTTGGGAGTGAGCTTGTTCACTTCGTCCTCAAGTGGGGCATCCAGCCAGGTCATCTGGTCTAATGTGAGGGTCGGCACCAACATTTTTGACAGAACTGGCCTGACCCAGGCATAACTGGGATGGGGATAGGGTGGATGTGATTGGTAAAGGGCATAAAAGGACTGCATGGTGTGACTGATGTCTTGTGGATTACAGACAGTCTTCCCCGAGGTATCCCAGAGAGCATGGATACGCAATAAGGCTTGTTGTTTGCATAGTCTAAAAGCAAGAATCCTGCTGCTGTTCTCACCTCCATCCCAATAGTTTTGTTTTGTCCTAAGAGGTAGCCACTCTGCCTTTTGCTTTAAAATTGTGTTGATTTGTTACTGTAACCCTACAATCTGGTGCAAAAGGGAGGTATCTCTGGCTGGAGATCTCAAAGATTGAAACCTTTGTACTATGCCTGCAAGTTTGGCTTAAAAGGAAGCTAAGGTCGCCTTATGGGCTTTATTCTTTGTGGCTGCAAAGGCTATAATATGACCTCTGAGAACAGCTTTGAAAGCTTCCCAAACTGTACCCGGGGTTACATCCCCCTTGGCACAAGCAGCAAAATAGTCACGATGCTCAGGATACTGCTACAGTGAAATTCCAGATCTTTAAGGAGTGAGGTCTGGTCTCCATCGTGCCTTATGGTTGTTGCCCACAGGCGTGTAGGTGGTGAGAACTGGGGCATGATCAGAGATCACAGTACTCCTGATTTTGTTCTTGGACAGGTTCTGGGCCACAGCTACATTGGCCAACTAGAAATAAATGCTGCTGTGAGTAGTGTGGGTATGGGTATAGAAAGTATAATCCCATCCAGTTGGGTGATCCCGTCGCCAGGTATCCACCAGGCCCCACTCCTCCCGCAAGTCATCTAGGGTGGCCTGGGCTTTGGGATGCATGTGAGGGAGAGGGTTAGACTTATCTAAAAAGGGATCTATGACCATATTGAAATCTCCTCCAGGATAGGGATGCTGGGACTCAATCGAGAGGGAAGGTATGGTCTGGCCTACAGCGGAAAAAATACAAGTGGTCCTCATTAGGGGTGCATAGAGATTAGTGAGGATAAGCAGCCTAGCTGTGGAAGACATCCTTACCACCACCCATCTCCCATAAGAGTCTCTTCGAGTGTCCTCAACCTTCTATGGTGACGATCAAGGTACCAAAATGGCCACTCGTTTGATTTTATGCAGAGCTGAGCTGGCAGGTACCTCTTCCATCCAGGATTTCCTCAGCCAAGGCACTGCTTGACTCAGGAGATGCATTTCTTGAAGTAGAGCGAGGTCTGAGCGAAAAGATCAGAGGAAGTGGAGCATTCCAGGAAACCAGAGTGGTACCAGAAGATGGGGAAGCTGACAGTGGGGCCATGTTTCGAGAAACAAAAAGGGTACATACTCAGATCCCAAAGGTAAGGAAATGAAAAAAAGGTATCAGCAATACAGGAAGAAGGTTTCACCCACACGAGGCACAGGACACCTCTGATGTGCCATTGGCACGAGGCTTTAACAGGCACAAAGTGTTAAGAAAGGGAGCTATGGGGTAGAGGCACTGATACAAGAAAGAGTCAATAAAGCAAAAACATAGTATAAAATGTCAAAGCAGCAAACAACTGATTAATCAAGCTAACCGCAGTCTAAAGGTTGTGCCCAGAAAACAGTGTGAACAAGTGTAAATATGCTACTGGGTACTAGGCTAAATGCAGAAAATAGAGTTAGACAGTCAATGCTCTTGGCTACGCCAGCCAAGGAACTCACTTAGGCAAAATGCTTGGGATCCAGTGGAAGGCAGACCCCCTATAGAGACATCTGCTGCATGGTTGGGCACTGGGACATCACAGGGGAATAGGAGGAATGGACAGGAGGAGAGGGCTGAGGGTGGTAGGATATGGAAGGGGGTAGGCTGGTAGGTAGAGAGGAGAGGGAAGGAAGTGAGGATAACCCTAACCGCATATATACAGTGGAGCTAAGGTATGGCTGCATATCAAAATAAACCTGCAGGGGGAGAACAGATAGCAACTTGAATATGTTCCTGGCAGCTATAACCAAAACGGTGGCATGCCTTGGCTAGCAGGCCATAATCCTCAACTGCTGCCAAAGACAAGGCCCTGAGAGGAAAAAATAAATGGCTAGTGAAGAAGAACGGGAAAAATGGCTCTCACCAAGCCCCCGTGTTTCACATGGCAAAACTAAGCTTATATGACACCCTAATGGGAAAAGGAAACAACAGTAGGAATTCCATTACAGCAACTGGAGGAAGAGACTAAAGCATGCAGTAAGCCTTAAGCTAAACTTGTACAGGGTACATATGCAAAGAGAGAGTCCAGTCTTTAGCCATGGGGACCTTCAACCTGCCAGTAATAGCCATGGGAACAGCATAAAGATATTGAGGGCTCTACAGCACAGCAACATAGAACAACACCCCAGGTCTCACAGGAGTTGAGGCATCCACTACTTCTACGAGGGAGGCATCCGGAGAGTCAGCCCATTCACGAGCAGCATCAGTGTCCATGTCTGGCAGATCCTGGCATTCAGGGTGGGTAGGAAAAGCAGCAGGGACTTGGTCCTCCCAGGAGATTTTTGCTGGAGGAGTGCTCAACTATGACTCGGGAGGCAGAGGGGTTCCACTTTGCACCCTTTGTTTGTGCCTAGAGGAGAAGTTAGAGGCCCGATGTGGCAAGGGGGTAGGATAGCTGAGCTCAGAAGGAGTAACTGCTGTCGGTGGAGAGGACGAGTGAACTGTGGAAGCAGCTGGTGAAAGGGGGTTGGAGTTAGGTGTTGCACATCCATCAGGTAAGGAGTCCTCTGGCAACTGCTTCTTCATATTATCTGATCCCCTAGTGGATGGAGATCAGAGCCTTCTGAGAGTCGTAGTAGGATGCGGAAGTTTGGGCCAAAATCTGCTGAGCCATTTTTCCACCAAAGCAGGATGATCAGCCACTAATTCATGCCCTTCTTTAGACACAAACAGGGAAGTGAGTGCCTTAAACTGAAATTGAAAATTGTGCTGGTACAAGAGCTTTTTGATCGGCCCAAACACCCTTCTATGGGCAGCAGTTTCATGTGCAAAATCCTGATATAAAGACACCACTGAACCTTGCCATCACACCTCTCCCAAATCCCTGGCTGCTCTGAGAATGCACTTCTTAGTAGTATAGCATAGGAAGTAAGCCACAATGGGCCTTGGGGCCTGTTTATTTTTGTCTGGCCTGCTGGACACAAGATGCACCCTTTCAATGTCCATTGGGCCATGTCACCTTTTATCCAGCAGAGCCAGAAGGTTCTTTTCTAGGAAATGTTCCATAGTCTGGACTTCCACCCCCAGAGAGACCAATGATGTGAAGATTATTACAACAGGCTCTATTTTCTTGATCTTCCACCCAGTCCCATTAGGTAGTTAATCTTTCTTCTTGCAATTGAAGTCTGTGCAGTAGTTTGGATTGTTGGTGCTCACTGATGTTGAAGTGTTGTTCCACCACATTCGTTTTATTCTGTAATTGTCTAACATTGTCTACTGTGTTAGTCAGCGAGAGGCTAATATCATCAACTCGAACAAGCAAAGTTTCAAGCATGGTAGTAATATGTTGTAGAGAGTCCCCTACAGAGACAGGCTGGGCCAGGGGTGGGATGCCTTGGTGTTGTGGAGTTGATAGCCCGAAGCTCAGCATGGTTGCAGTCACAAAGGAGGAGGCATAGCTTGATGAGAGCAGCAGGTAGGCAGTTTGGTAGCCCATGGGCCATTCTGGAGGCCTGTAACCTAGGGCATCTCTGGCAATCAGGCAGGATGGGGCCTATGCGGCCTACGGTACCGGTACAGCTCACAGATACACGGCACTGCAGAAGAGGCAGATCGTGTCAGAATTCATTGAAAATGCCACTGGTCAGTAGAGGAAAGACTACCCGAGCATTAGAAGGGGCTACCGGTTTCCGATGACCATTGAAGGTGGTGTCTGAGCACGGATGTTGCCCTGATAGGGGAGAGCTGAAGGGATTAAGCAGTCATTGCTCCGGCGGTCAAGCCACGCCCCCATGGCACCAATATTACTGATAAAAAAGAAGCAAAATCTGCTAAGGTGAAAATAGCCTTATCAACAACAGAGTTTTTTGTGTTCAACACAAAGAAGACGTCAAGGGAATCATCCAGATTAGTCAATCATCATTATAAATCAAGGGAAGCACCACTTGCAATTTACAACAGTTTGATTGTTTATTCAAACCAGACAAACAGAGTTGGTTGATAAACTGTGCTAGCAAGGGCCATGCATTTCATATGACAGAACACTAGAAATATCTACAAATTTGCTAAACAGTGTATGTGCACATTTTATTTATTTATTAGCTTTTATTTACCGGTAAGCACACTAGACAAGGAATGCCTATTTTCAGGTATGACCCGTAGATTTCAAAAGCATGGTTTGCATAAAAATGCACAAGAATTAGCAATAATGTGAAATACAAGTAAGCAGGGTGATACAAATAAATAGGTATAGATGATAAGATATATATAGCATCAAGGGTAAGAACTAAGTAAACAATAGTTACATTTCATGGAAATAATACTAGTGCAGTTTGTCACATTTTGAGGATGGTGGGTGCTGAGGTGAAGGGGTATGCAGGGTAGATATACTTCTCTTACTGAGAGCTCAGGTGGGGTATGGTTCAGGAATTGGAGGGTACATCAGGTCCAAGCAGGGGAAGGGGATATCAAGCAGCCTTGGAACAGTTACAGGCTGAGGCAGACTTCAGGTGCAACCAGAGGAAGCACTTAAAAGTGGGATAGGTGGGGGTACATCTGATGATTGCAGGTGTTTCAGAATTTAGGGGCACGAACAGGAAAGGCATGATCACCTGAAAATGTATGAGTTTTTGGGACAATGAGGGGTTGCCAGTCAGCTGATCTTAGCTAGTATGATAGTAGAGCTGGCTGAAGGAGTTTGAACAGGACGGGTGGGGTGGTATTGCAGAAGATTTTGTCTGTGAAGCAGTCCAAGACAAATGAGCAATAATTAGCCTGGGACAACCAGTGTAGTTGATTGTATAAATCACAGTGATGGTTAAGTCAAGGGACGGCAAGTGAAAATCAACAAATATTATTAAAGGCCAAATCCCATTTAGCATGGCTTTTTTTTTTTTTTTGCAGTGAGGGTAAAGGTTGTCACCCATAGCTAAGAGAGGAAAGGAATAAACCTTTAACAAGGCGTTATGCATCAGCAGTATGGACCCACTTGCTTCGGGACTGCAAGTCCAAGTTTGATATTTGTTGTCCTGCAGACATTTTGAATGTGTAGAGACAGGTCTAACTGGTGGTCAAGAGTAACCCTAGGTATCTAAAGGAGCATGTAAAGCCAACTGGGGACATTAACAAAACTAAGACACTGAATGAGACAGGACACTGTTTGAGTTTGTTAGAGGAGCTGTAATAGTGTGAGTTGAATTTTCTTTAAGTTCAGTATGAGTTTATTTACCAGGAGCCAATGCTGCAGTTTATTGGAGTCAGCTTTAGCTTGTGATTTATGGCAAAGACATCACCTGAGCTAGCTAGGGATTTTGCAGGTCATTGGCATATAGGGTTGTAGTGCTATGGGTAGGGGCCATTGGGAAGGTACTGATAAAAAAGAGAAAATAGGATAGGGCCCAGAATAGATCCATAAGTGACCGATATTCGGAACAGGTTCCATTAGAGCTTGTGACAGGAAGCTCCGCCACTCTAGAGGATCAACCTTTTCTTAAATCTATTGCAACAGTTCTTATTTCTTAGTCTATTCTATCCTTTATTTTTGAGTCAATAAGGTTAGTAAACCTATGAGCCCCTCTTCCCTTTCTTGACTATGCTATAGTGTCCTCTTTAATTTTCCTTTCCATCTCAGGTCCTCATACAGGAGGTTATTGTGTGACTTCCAATGAATATAAAACAGGTTGTGTTTATCATTGTTGGATTTAGTATGTACTAGCAATTCATGTCATAAAAATACCTTTATGTGTATACTATATGTTTATGAAACTTGTAAATGTTGAAAATAATTATTGCACTAGGTGTTTTTGATAAAGGAAAAAGTGGAGTGACTATTATAGAAATCAAGTTAGTTGTGTTATTTAAAATGCTTGTAAATTGCTGTAAACTGAACAAGTCTGAAATGTCATGGTGATTTGCATATATCACATGATGCTTTGCATTATGGAAGTATGTATGATGCTGTATGTCTTTGAAACTTGATTTGTTGCCAATCCCATTTGGGATAACCCTTTTTTCAGTGTTTCTGCACTGAGGTTCTTTGTTTTTAGCTTGTTCTGTTTTTCTTTTCTTTTTTTGTGCCTACACTACCCTAGCAAATGGGGTCCATAGGGATGAAGGGTTTTCACTGAAAGTGGTTAGATCAGAGATCAGTGTCAGTAGGTGGTGGCTAAGTGAAGAGAAAGGACATTCATAGTCTATTATTGCAAACTGATGTACTGAAGAATGAATATGCTATTTCAGAAGCTTATTTCCTGTATTCTGAATAAACATCACAGAGATTGCGTGTTGAACCTGAAGTTTGGTGTCTGGTCCATCTGTTATCACACAACCTCCACAGACTTGGTGATGTAGCGGGATAACTGGCTGGAATCATCTGACTGGTCAAGAGGGATGTTTTCTGGGTGATATCATCCAGATATCCCAGCTGGACCAATGCAGCAGGAGTTGTCAGAGGAGAACCTGGAGAAGAAAGTCCATGGAGTTCTGACCAGAACCATAGCTGACAGATTGGGAGAGAAGTTATGCCTGCACAGGACCTGGGAGCTCAGAGGAAGGCTGTTTGAGGACAATCACGAGATGCATGTTAAGGAAGACTGGAGGTGTGGAGACAACACCCTGGAGGTGGAGACTCGATGAGGATGATCCACTGGCTGAGTGGCAATGGATGAGGCAGTCCGACTATGCAGAGAGGTGAACACCAGTGCTGCTCAAGAGGCCCCTGCTGGAGTGTTTGGATAAAGAATCAGCTGAGGATTTCCATGGGCTCAGCTGGAGGAAGAACCCCTGACTGAGCAGGATATTCTTTGTTGCCTGTGTTCTCAGGATGTTACCTGTTGAGGTCTGAGATGCAAGTGCTAGAACTTGAAATGTGAGCCTCAGGCAAGAATGTGCCTAGTGATACTGTGCTGGGTTGAAGACTCCAAACAAGAAGAAGCCCATGAGGCTGAAGGGACTTTTTCTTGTATTAATGCAGCTAAATTTATTAACAATATTGACTGGGGTATACTGCAGACTGAAGATGCTAATATTGCCAAAATGTTACAATATGTTAAGATCAAGGATGTGGTGAATGTGTTTATTTTTATTTTTTAGGGAAAACCTATGAAGGATGAGGTGGGTGGAAAATGAAGGGAACCTGAAGGAGGTAACACTAGACTGTCTACCCTAAGGTGTCTGTATCAGTAGCAAGGAAATGAATGATCCAAGAGACAGTGGGTTTATAGAGGGTTGTTCTAGGACTGGGTCCCTGCTTTAAACTGACATGTCTTCAGGTTAGAGCAGGTAATTACTCACCTCAAGAAAGTCTTTCTCATGGTACTGACTTACAATTCGTCCAGATGTTCAGTCTGTAAGATATGATGACTTTTCCTAAACGGGAGATGTAAGGTACTGTTTGTCTCTTCTGAGAAATGTGTTAATGCCTCAGGGTAAAGAATGATGATATCTACTATGTTTATGATAGAATGTTTATCGTTAGTAAGGACCCTGAGACAGAGCTCTGATGATGGATGATGGAATGCATCCCTTCCTGACAGAAGGTGGCACGTAGTCTGCAATACCTGCTTCTCTTAAGGTGGGGGATATGTGTCAGGAAGCTCCTGACACTCTTGGGGACAACCTTTCTTAAATCTGTTGCAACAATTCTTCTTTTCTTAGTCTATTCTATCCTTTACAATTCTAGTCCATAAGGTTACCACCCATGCATCCCTTCCTTTCTTGACTACATGATAGTGTCCTTTAATTTTCCTTTTCCTCTCAGGTCCTTGTATAGGAGGTTATTGCAGTGTCTCAAACATATGTAAACAGGTTATGTTTATCATTGTTGGATTAATATAACAGCACTATGTCACAAAGTACTTTGATGTATATACTTTATGTTTATGAAACCTATAATGCTTATAACACCATGCACTAGGTGTTTTTGATAAAGGTAAAAATTCTTATGACTATTATAGAAATCAAGTTTGTTGTGTTTGTTAAAATGCATGTAAATTACTGTAAAGTAAAAAGTATGAATTTCATGGCAATTTATATACAGTATATCCCATGAAGCTTTGCATTGTGGAAGTATATAGACATTAGATGTCTTTGAAACTTGATTTATTGCCAGTGTCCTTTGAGGTAACCTCTTTTTCAATATTCCTGCACCGAGGTTCTTTGTTTTTGGCTTGTTTTTTTTTCTTTTTGAGCCTCACCACCTAAGCAAACGGGGCCCACAGAGGGATGAAGGGTTTTAAGTGAAAGAGATCAGTGTCAATAGGCACTGGCTAGTGCAGAGAATGACATTCATAGTTTGTTGCTGCAAACTGATGTACTGAAGAAGGAATATGCTATTGCAGAAGCTTATTTCTGTTTCTGAATAAAACAAATACACAGAGATAGTGTGTTAAACCTGCAATTTGGTCTCTAGTCCATTTGTTATCCCACAACCTCCACAGAGCTCTCATTGTAGTTAACAAGCTGTTACCGACAGTGAGATAGTAGGAAAATAGTTTAAGGCTGACCAGCAACACCAAGGGAGTGAAGCTTGGTACAGAGTAGGGAGTGATCACTAGCTAGAAAGCCTTTGAGAGGTCCAAGAAAATAGGCCCCAGTCAGTATACCCTGTCCATGGCAACTTTATCAGATGTAACTTTAGCAAGGGCCGTACCAGCTAAGTGTCCTTTGATAAATCCATGCTGTTCAGGTGACAGTAAGGGTGTTTAGACATGTAGTATGTCAGCTGCACTTCCACCACCTTTCTCCAATATCTTGCTAACAGCAGACAATGTAGCTATTGGACAGTAGTTTCAATGCATTTCCAGTCACCTGCTTGGAAGCAGGAACAACTTTGTTACTTTCCAGATTGCAGGAAGAGTTCCAGGTGAGGAAGAGATTAAGAATATCGGATATTGAGTGTGCTAAGGCCCCAATCTTAGGAGTTTTGTTCTAAGGTCATCGTGACCAGCACTCATAAGAGGAGGAAGGCCAGCAAGAAGCTTGTAGGTTTCCCTCACTGAAGTTGTCTTCAGATAGAAAGGTGGGTGACAGAGATCTTGGAGGGAGGAATTGTTAGAAGTAGATGACTGTCATTGTCAGTAGTAAACAGGAGGTGTATGCCAAAAGATTGATAATTGCTTGTTAAACCGGTACTGGCAATGGTAATAGTATTGCAATTTCTACCATCAGCAATCATATCTGCAGTGTCACACTGGCTATAACCCCAACTACTGTTTTAATAGTGTGCCGTATTGACATTGCAGTCCTGTCAGTAGAGGAGAAGAGGGCAGACTTCAGTATCTCACTTTGGTCTTATGTATGCCTTTTTACAGATATTGCAGAGCTGCCGGTATTCATGGCAGTCAGACGATTCCTTAAAGGCTTTTGAATTTACCCAGTGCTTGTCACTGGGTTATGAGGGAGTGTGTCCTGTAATCATCTAGTGATAGCTCAATTCCGCTTGATTATGACCACTTGTTTGCCCTCACATTTTGAAAAATGATGTATTCACAGGGCTGGGACATAGGCAGAATCTCAGCCAGGGCAGCAGTGATTCTTTCATGGTACAGCCATTCCATGGATTTGTTTTCTAACAGCAGCCAACCTGTGCACAGTTGGAGGCACTGCATCCATCAACCCAGGAATTGTCCACAAAAGAACCATAGATCCTTTGCCTGCAGAATATTCTGCTGTACCACCAGAGTTATCTGCAATACTTACTGTACTCCAGGAGAGAAAGGGAACAGCTGGTTTATCTATGTGGTAGAACTGTTAGATAAAGACGGGCTTGATACTGGGACTTTGTTTCATGGGTGGCTTACTATGCCAACAGATAGACACCCTTCTTTACCCAGTGCTTCGATTGCCTCTAGCCTCTGTTTATAGAAAGCCTATTCTGTAGCTTTGCTTTTGCATGCATGAATCTAGTACAGAAGGCATACACAGCTGTCAACAGAGGCCAGATACAGCACTTCTCATGTCCATGGACCAGCCATTCTTTCTGTATAAAGGAAATTTAGTGTGCTTCACCTGAAACTCTTGGTGAGGAAAATATATAGTGATGATGGGAAGGGCTCACATAGAGATGAATATGCTTAAACATTTTGGAGATTGGCTAAATGGCACTGTAGGGACCAGTGTTCTTGTGCAGGCTGACAACTACTCTTGGTAGGGCTCTATGCCATATTGAAAGTGTCCCATGTCACATGGGCCAGATATGCCTCCAGGTAACATGCAGTAGAAATACACCTACCAGATGCCTCGAATATATGAGGAATATACTGCAGAATCACTTGAAGCAAATGAAACACCACTGACTTTAGCGCATGGTGTTGACACAACATGTGATCAGAACTCAGTTCTTGTACTGGTTTATGGTTCTAGACCTTGAGTTGTCTGCCATGCAGTTTATGCATTCTCTTATGGGAGGAGACTTCAAGCTCTACAGTATGTCCAATGTCTTGGTGAGGTAGTGCTATGGATGTTTGCCCTTTGATAACACAAGCTGTGCTAGGTGGATTCCCTATTCATATGAGAGATATGGGTCCAGTTGCCAGCTAGGAACCCATAAATCTAAGTGAGAGTCCATGAGGGTCATTTTGTTGTTCAGGAAATCTTGTTCACTTTTTTCTTCACCATGGCCATTGACCAGGCTCATGAACAGGTGAATGAGAAGATTATAGGATGGTGGTGTGACTGGTTTTACAGAGAACCCACTGTATTACTTTGGTGGATTACTGCTGGTCCACAGATTCAAGGTATTATAGAAAAGTCTGAATCCAGCTTCCAAGCTTCTAATAAAAGTACAGCTACTCAGCGCCATGAGCAGGTGCCTGAGTTCAAATGGAATTTATAGAAATGTTAAAGCAGTGGTCTCCACTATTCAGGAATTTGGCAACCCATTCTCTGGAGGACAGTCACAATTTGATTACTTTGGACACAAAGCTGGTCATTAGCCAAGATGTTTCAACACTGTCAAGACCATCATCAAAGCAACTGGCTGAACAAAGTATGATACATTGTTGAAGAAAAGACTTGCAGTGCTGGATTTCAGCAAGCCTTCAACACAGTTCCACAGAGAAGGCTGGTAAACAAACTGAGTAGCCTAGGAGTTGATCCTAAAATAGTAAAATAGGTGGAGCATTGGCTTAGCAATAGGATCCAAAAAATGGTGGTAAATGGGGTACACTCTAAGGAGGCATGGTGATTAGCAGGGTGCAGCAGGGATCAGTTTGGCCCAGTTCTCATCAGTGTCTTTATTAGTAACATTTTAGAAGAACTAGAGGTGAAGGTGTGCCTGTTCATAGATGACACAAAAATCTGCAACACAGTAGACATACTGGGAGGGGGGATTGAAAGAATGAGGGAGGATCTAAAGAAGTTAGAAGAATGGTCATGAATTTGGCAGCTAAGTTTGATGCAAAAAAGTGTAAAATCATGCACTTAGGGCACAAAAATCTGGGCAATGTACCAACTCGGGGGGGCATTAACAGTTACAAAACACGAAGGAGACTTGGGAGTTATCATTTCTGATGAGCTGATGAGCTGAAGGAAGCTAAACAGTGTGACAAGGTAGTGGGATAGGCTAGCTGAATGCTCGGATGCATAGGGAGGGGTATCACCAGCAGAAAGAGGGCAGCAACATAACCCTGTATAGATTGTTGCTGAGACATCACCTCAAGTACTATGTACAGTTCTGGAGACCCTGTCTCTAAAGCGACATAGACTGGTGTGAGGGTGCAAAAGGAGGGCAACTAAAATGGTGCAGGGACTGCATCAGAAACACTAAAAAGCAAAAGGCTTGGAGGGATTTAAATGAGAGAGTAAACTTTTTATTCATGTTAATCAATATGGAAAGCATGAACATGGTTAAACTCCAACTGAGCAACAAGGCTCATTTACAATGAGTATCATATTTATTTTATTTTATTGTTGGATCATCAGTTTACAGACCTTGAGTCATAGACTCATTTACAAAGGCACCTTATCAAGAGAGCATACATCACAGCAAACAAACAGTACAGGTACATAACGCTTAGATTAAAAAGCAACCAGTGTTACAGGCATTCACTGGTGGCACCTGCTTGGTAATAGGTAGATCGCAGTGTCATAATATAGGTACACCAGTACCATGTCAGGCAGCAACCAGAGATATTTTATTACATTAGTCAGCAGATGCTGTATGAGACCCAGTTATATACAGCAAAAGTAGTGTCTTAAGTTGCAACTATACAAAACATATAAATACAAAAAAATATATAATAAATATCTACTCTAGAAGACAGGAGGGAATGGGGAATATGATAGAGATTTCAAATATTTCATAGGAATAAACAAAGTTACAGGAAGGAGCATTTTGCTAGGACAAGATGTTCTAAGGACAAGGGGTTCACAATGTGAAGCTGGGGAAGGCCTCAGAGGAAACATGGAGGAAGCATTTTCACTGAGAGGGTGGTGGATGCTGAACAGACTCCTAGAGGAAGTGTTGGGGCTAGAACTGTGCAGGATTTAAAATGCATGATAGACACAAGGAATATTAGAGGCAAGAGGGGGTGTAAGTTTGAACCAAGTAGGGTTCCAGTGGCACTATGGGTAGGAATTTAGGCAGACTATGTGGTCCAATTGATCCTTCTCTGTTGACATTCTTGTTTCTAAGCAATCATGGATTGCACAACAGATCACAACCTCAAGAATAACTGAAAACTGTTTGCTTGCATGCATATATCATGCCAGTCTATAAATGGGGATATGGGTGACTTCTTCAAGCATGAGAATCAATCTACCCTCACCAGCCTTGTCACGATAGGGGCATGTTGAGAGCATGTACAAAGTTTTATCTTGTGATTCTGCTCTTTAAAACATGTGCCCATCTACAAATATTGCTCCCAGTATCCCTCAAGTAAAATTCTTGATGGTTCTGCTGTTATTCATATGTTGTCACCCAAAGGTTGCAAGATCTTTCATGACTATGCAAGCAAAGTATTCATACCGCATATCCTCATGGAGTTGGAGTCACGGATCACTTAGACATTGTGTGTGGGATTGCTGCCTAGCTCAAAGTCTTAAAAATTCAACTAGGCAGAGAAGGGAGATGGGGTCCATGTTGTGTGAGATTGTACACCAATTCCAAAACTGCCACAGTTTCTTTGTAGTAGGTGGGAATAAGACAAACTACAACTTGCGGCAAAATACTTTTCTACCCTTGTCTGTTGAAGGAGAGGAGGTATATGGTACTCAAGACACAGGATAGTTTTTCACATGGAAGCAACATTGGTTCAGATGGGCCCATGACCATGAGGAAGCAGATACTCAGGATTCTTTGCATACTCTTCTGCACAGAGTAAATCAAAAAGTTACTGAAATTAATGCAAGTACCAGTGTACAATCAGATTTCTACTTCCCCAAATGAACCCTAGTTAATATTCTATAGGAGTTAGCATTCCATATGGGAGTGTTTCATTAGAGCACTGAACCAACTTCTCATACAGTCGTAGCACAGTACACCATGATCTCACCTGAGACAAAGTCAGTGCTTTTTATTAAACACTCACAGCTACAGTAGTTTGCTATTGGTGCTGTCAAAAGTAATATCACATATTTTTCATTCTTAACTTCAGATTGAGTAGATGCTTGGAAATAAACCTGTCCAGAGCCGATAGGGCTGCAGCTAAGATCTTACTAAAGTTAGGAGCCTGTCTGTATATTTTAATGCTGTCTCACAACTTTGATATGTTGTAATATTTTTCTAAGCAAACCTGTCAACATTGCCTTCTTATAATCCCACCTCATGAAGAACAGCAGAGACTGTTAACTCTGTCTGTAACGATGATTACACAGAGACTGCAAAATCACCTTTCTAGGATACACAATACATGTTCGGCAGCATTTGAAAAAATTACACCCATCACATTCATATAGTTGTAAAGAAATGGCTATGTTGTAATTATGGGTTAAAAATATTGAAAATTACCAAAATTACAAGCCTGCATTCAAAAATTCAATGTACACCATAATCTTATTATTTTCTAATATTTTTACACCAAATATATAACACAGCCTTCTTATGACCCCCCTTTAATGATCAAGGCTGATAAATGTTAACCTCTGTTCTGAAAGCTGATTTCATGTAGGAACCTCAGAATCACCTTTCAGAATGTAAAAACAACATTTTGGCCAGGATTTAAAAATGACAGCTATCCCATTCATAAGGTGATGTGAAGATATGGCTATGTTGTACTTTTGAGGTCAAAATACTGACAATTATCAATGTTATGAGCCTGCATTTGCAAAATTAAAGTAGGCATATAACTCTGTTGTTTTGTATTATTTTAGTCCAAATTTTCACATAGTTTTATGACCCCACCCCTCATGAACAAGGTCAGAGAAAATTTTCTAGTTGTTGCCCGGAAAGATGATTTTGAGCAGGGATGGCAAAATCACCTTTTGTGATGGATGTGTCTAATGTCAGTACCATTGTTCATGTGGTAACGTCCAAAAAGTGCAACGTTGAAATTTGAGCCAAAAATAGTGCCCAAGTTATACCACCAAGTTCAAAACACCTTTGAAATACATTGAACTGCATACTTGTTTCTTCAGTTCGTGGTCTGACTTTTGAAGAGTGAAGATGGTCTATGATCAAGACAGGAAACAAAAATGGACCTAGGATTTCATCGGGACATTGTGTATTGTGCACCTCAAGTGTCACTGCTATGTTTATGTTAGGGGGTGCTGAGTGCTAAGATGGAGGGTCAGGTTGACAGGAAGAAAAATACATATATTAAAAAAAGAAATAATCACACATGCAGTAGTGGAGCGGCATTGAAAAAAAGATAGAGGATCTCAACCCAACACTGAGATTGGACAACCCCAATGTCACTGTTATGTTCGTGGGTTGGTGTGTGGTAGGTGCTGAAAGGAGGGTCAGTCAGTTGAAGAAAAACTGACAACAAATCAAAGCAGCTTCTTGAGTGCATTAACACAGTCAGTTGACAGGGAAGATATGAAGAGCGAGAGAGAGAGACAACGGAATGGACCAAAGATTACTCATTGGACACTTTAGGATTGGGCACCCCAGTGTTGTTGTTATGTTTTGGGGCAGGGGTTGTTTAGAGGAGGACCAAGTGGGTGAGAGGGAAGAAACACATATATATAAAAGAATGACCACACATGTGCGGTACGTGGGATGGGGGCCTGAAAAAAAAGTAAAAAAGACAGGTATTCCTCATCACAACACTGGGGTAGATTGGGCACCCTAATGTCACTGCTATGTTCTTGGGGTGAACAGGAAGAACAACTAAGAGGACGGAGCTGATGTTATAACACTACTTCTACTTGACTAAAGAACTAGAACTCTACTACTGGGACCTTCAATTTAGGGTAAAAAACAAAACAAAAAAAAAAGATAGTGTGTTTGTCTGAGTTGGTTGAAGTGAATTTTTATCTGTGCAGTTATCTAGGTGTTTGGTCAACAGGTGGATGAAGGAATTGTTATCTGTGCTAGTAACTAAGTGTAGAAAGAGCTGTAAGTAGGGGAGTGAATTAGCTAGAAGGAAGTCAGGTTAAAGCCAGATTTAAAAACATCCTTAGATAGTTTCTGCCAGAGAACAAGCATAGAGAACACCAAGAGGTAGGAGCTTGCTTTTATAACTATACTTACTGGGACTATATTGCCCTGCTTCCCCTCCCTCCACCCCCCACCCAAGCCAGTTTTACTTTTATAAGACACAGAATTTGACTGACAACAGGAACTTCCCTATTTGGGAGCAGGAAGTGAGTGATCACAGAGCCACAAAAGACCCGCCATCCCTAGAAGGAATAGAGTAGCTCTCCATCCCTCGTTGCTGGAGGTCTGACTGAGCAAGCAAAGAGGACTACTGAGAAATATAACTTCTCTTATCTCAGAATAGGAAGACCAGGAGCTTAAAGGGCAAAAGAGGCAGAGTAAGTAGGGAGAAACAATAAATAAATAGAGGAAAGAGTAAGCATTCCTTTCAACAGTTAAGGGCTAGAAATAAGACATGATGGGAGTGGTGCAGTGCAGTGGCTGTGGAGCAGCAGTCTTAAGGGAGACATTCTGAGGATGCTGTGTTGTCCCATCTGCAGGCACTCTCTGGGCTGAGGGAGGAGGTTGATCATCTCCAGGCTGAGTTGGCCAGGATTCCAGGGACCTCCTTCCCCATCCAACAACCACCTTGGCCACCGCCATTGCTTTAGAAGTTGCCAAGAATGAGGAGGTGATTGGACCTCTGTGGGCTCAGGGAGGTGAGGGTGGTGAACAGGTGCATCCCTTCCAGCTGTACCTCTGGCAATCTATATGTTGTTCTGGCAAAGTGTGGTTCCTCTTCATGAGGTACCCGCAGAAAGTGGAGACCAAGGAGGATGCTGGGAACCTCCACAAAGGGAGACCCACAGGAGGGTGATATGGGACCCCACAGGAGAGCGAAACAAATCCTGGTGGGGGACTCCATTGTTAGGAGGTAGACTGGGGAGGAAGGAAGGGAAGTAAGGGTCTGCCCTGGGGCCATGGGTTAGAAGTAGCAGGGAACAAACCCTCAGGGACTCCACTGCAGCAGCTGCATGGGGGAGGGAGCTGGATGTCATTGTCCATCTAGGGACAAATTATCTGGCTGGCAAAGGGGACTGGGGAGCAGTGCAGAAAGAGTTTGTGGAGTTGGGGAAGGGCCTAGACAAGAGCACCCATGGTAACCTTCCTGGAGGTGTTGCCTGTCTCATGGTGTGGGTGAGGCTAGAAACATAGAAATATAGAAACATAGAATTTGATGCCAGATAAGGACCACTTGGCCCACCTTAGTCTGTCCATTTTCCTACCTAACAGATAAGCTGCAAATCCTAGTTAACCAACAGCTTACTTCCTCCTACCCCCCACTAGGACTGCCTTATGCCTGTCCCATGCATTCTTGAAGTCCCACACTATTCTTGACTTCACAACCTCCTCAGGAGGCTGTTCCATGCATCCACAACCCTCTCAGTGAAAAAAATACTCCTCACATTACGGGGTCTGGAGCTGTCCCCCCAGGTACTCCTCTAGGGTGCTCCATACCATGAGATCTGATCAGTGCTGAAAAACTGGGTGCAGAGCCCAGGGATTTGGCTTTATTGGGGACTGGGGCTCCACCTGGTGCAACCTAGGCCTATACTGGTGTGATGGTCTGGATCTGTCCGGGGGAACCAGGATCCTAGGGTGATAGGTTTGAATACTCTTGCAAGCATCTCAAACTAGCCAAGGTGAGGCACTAGAAAGGAGCAGGGAAATCCTAGCTCCAACCCAAAAAATCAGGGTAGTAAATGAGGTAAACACCATTTGAGATTGAGCAACAGCCTGGTATTGTCACTGCCTGATTTACCTTTCATAAAGCCCGCTTGATTTGGGTTGTATGATAGAGGATACCTCAGCATTCAAGGAGCTAAATTTTGGCAAGCATTCCATGTCAACAGGCAAGAGGAAATAGCAAAAAATTCACAGTTCAGAGGACATTAGATTTTTAGGGAGAAGGGTAATGAGGGTCTCTCTCATTGTAGGCAAAGAGATAGAGCTGTAAGAGCTATTTCAAGGGCCTGAGTAAAGGACAGTTATTCAGTCCTAGAGCCTGACAGAGTTCAATCATCCCATCAGGGCCTAGGACCTTCCGGCACCATTTGGAGTGAGCTGCTCACTTCTGTACCTCAAGTGGGGCATCAGCCAGATCTCTGGTCTAATGTGAGGTTGGCACTACAACGTTTGACAGAACAACTTACTCAGGCATAACTGGATAGGATAGGGGAGGGATTAGCAAAGGAAGCATAAAGGACTGCATGGTGTGACTGATGTCTTGTGGATTACAGAAGTCTTCCCGAGGTATCAGAGGCATGGATAAGCAAAGGCTTATTGTTTGCATAGTCTAAAGCAAGAATCCCATGTTCTCACCCCATCCCAACAGTTTGTTTGTCCCGAGGTAGCCACTCTGCCTTTGCTTTAAAATTGTGTTGATTGTTATTGTAACTACAATCTGGTAAAAGGGTATCTCCAACTGGAGATCTCAGATTGAAACCTTTGTACTATGCCTGCAAGTTTGTAAGGAAGCCAAGGTCGCCTTAGGGCTATTCTTTGTGGCTCAAAGGCTATAATATGACCTCTGAACAGCTTGAAAGCTCCCCAAACTGTACCCGGGGTTACATCCCTTGACAAGCACCAAAATAGTCACGAAGCTCAGGATATCACAGGAAATCAGACTTTAAGGAGAGAGGTTGCATTCCATCGTGCCTTATGGTTGTTGCCCACAGGCGGTAGGTGGTGAGAACTGGGCATGACCAGAGATCACAGTACTCCTGATTTTGTTCTTGGACAGGTTCTGGGCCACAGCTACATTGGCCAACTAGAAATAAATGCTGCTGTGAGTAGTGTGGGTATGGGTATAGAAAGTATAATCCCATCCAGTTGGGTGATCCACGATAGCCAGGTATCCTGGGCCTCCTCCACCAAGTCATCTGGGTGGCCTGGGCTGGGATGCATGTGAGGGAGAGGGCTAGACGACCCAAAAGGATCTATGACCATAAAATCTCCCCCACCAGGATAGGGATGTTGGGACCTCAACCGAGAGGAAGGTATGGTCTGGCTAACAGCGGAAAAATACAAGTGGTCCCTCATTAGGGCATAGTTAGTGAGGATAAGCAGCCTACTGTGGAAGACATCATACCACCACCCATCTCCCATAGGTCTCGAGTGTCCTCACCTTCTATGAGACGACAAAGGTACCAAAATAGCCACGTTTGATTTATGCGAAGCTGAGCTGGCAAGTACCTCTTCCATCGGGTTTCCTCAGCCAGAAACTGCTTGACTCAGGAGACATTTTGAAGTAGAGCGAGGTCTGAGCGAAGATCAGAGAGTGGAGCATTCAGGAAACCAAGTGGTACCAGAAGATGGGAAGCTGACAGGGCCATGTTTGAGAAACAAAAGGGTACATACTCAGATCCCAAAGGTAAGAAATGAAAAAAGGTATCAGCAATACAGGAAGAAGGTTTCACCCACAGGGCACAGGACAACTCTGATGTGCCATTGCGCGAGCTTCAACAGACACAAAGTGTTAAGAAAGGGGCTGCGGAAAGGCACTGGCACAAGAAAGAGTAAGTAAACAAAAAACATAGTATAAAATGTCAAAGCAGCAAACAAGTTAATCAAGCTAACAGGGTATCTAAGGTTGTGCAGAAAACAGTGTGAACAAGTGTAACTATGCTACTGGGTACTAGGCTAAATGCAGAAAATAGAGTTAGACAGTCAATGCTCTTGGCTACGCCAGCCAAGGAACTCACTTAGGCAAAATGCTTGGGATCCAGTGGAAGGCAGACCCCCTATAGAGACATCTGCTGCATGGTTGGGCACTGGGACATCACAGGGGAATAGGGAGGAATGGACAGGAGGAGAGGGCTGAGGGTGGGTAGGGATATGGAAGGGGTAGGTCAAGGGGTAGAGAGGAGAGGAAGGAAGAGGGATAATCCTCTAGCACATATCAGTGGAGCTAAAGTATGGCTGCATATCAAAATAAACCTGCAGGGGAGAACAGACAGCAAACTTGAATGTCTGGCAGCTAAACCAAAACGGTGGCATGCTGGTGCAATACCTCAACTGCTGCCAAAGACAAGGCCCTGAGAGGAAAAAAAAATGGCTAAAAGAAAAGAACGGGGAAAAAATCTCCCCACCGCCCCCGTGCACATGGCAAAAACTAAGCTATGACGACACCCTAATGGGAAAAGGAAACAACAGTAGGAAATTCCAGCACAGCAACAGGAGAAGAGACTAAAGCATAGCAGTAAGCCTTGCTAAACTTGTACAGGAAATGCAAGAGAGACAGTCTTAGCCATGGGCCCCCAACCTGCCAGTAATACCATGGGAACAGCATAAAAGATATTGAGGCTCTACAGCACAGCAACATACAACACCCAGGTCTCACAGGGTTGAGGAACCACTACTTCTCTGAGGAGGCATCCGAATCAGCCCATTCACGAGCAGCATCAGTGTCCATGTCTGGCAGATCCTGCATTCAGGGTGGGTAGGAAAAGCAAGGGACTTGGTCCTCCCAGGAGATTTTGCTGGAGGGCTCAACTGTGACTCGGGAGGCAGGGGTTCCACTTGAACCCTTTGTTTGTGCCTAGAGGAGAGTTAGAGGCCCGACGTGGCAAGGGTAGTATAGCTGAGCTCAGAAGGAGTAACTGCAGCCGGTGGAAGGACAGGAACTGTGGGCAGCTGGTGAAGAGGTGGAGTTAGGCCTTCACATCCATCAGGTAAGGAGTCCTCTGGCAACTGCTTCTTCATATCTGATCCCCAGTGGATGGGATCGAGCCTCTGAGAATAAGCAGGATACGGAAGTTTGGGCCAAAATCTGCTGAGCCATTTTTCCACAAAGCGGATGATCAGCCATAATTCTGCCTTCTTTAGACACAAACAGGGAAGTGAGACCTTAAACTGAAATTGAAAATTGTGCTGGTACAAGGCTTTTGATCGGCCCAAACACCCTTCTATGGGAGCAGTTTCATGCAAAATCCTGATATAAAGACACCACTGAACCTTGCATCACACCTCTCCCAAACCCTGGCTGCCTAGAATGCACTTTAGTAGTATAGCATAGGAAGTAAGCCACAATGGGCCTTAGGGCTGTTTATTTTGTCTGGCCTGCTGACAAGATGCACCTCATGTCCATTGGGCCATGTCACCTTTATCCAGCAGAGCCGAAGGTTCTTTTCTAGAATATTCCATAGTCTGGACTTCCACCCCAGAGACCAATGATGTGAGATTATTACAACAGGCCCTATTTCTTGATCTTCCACCCAGTCCCATTAGGTAGTTAATCTTTCTTGCAATTGAAGTCTGTGCAGTAGTTTGATTGTTGAAAATATGATGTTGAGTGTTGTTCCACATTCGTTTTATTCTGTAATTGTCTAACATTGTCTACTGTGTTAGCTGAGGAAGCTAATATCATCAACTCAACAAGCAAAGTTTCAACATGGTAGTAACAGGCAGAGAGTCCCTACAGAAACAGCTGGGCCAGGGTGGGATGCCTTGGTGTTGTGGAGTTGATGGCAAACTCAGCATGGTTGCAGTCACAAGGAGGCACGCAAGCGTGGAGCAACCCAGCAGAGCAGTTTGCAGCCCATGGGCCATTCTGGAGCCAGCAACCCAGGGCATCTCTGGCACCAGGCAGGATGGGGCCTGCGCCTCACGGTAACCGTACAGCTCACAGATACGGCACTGAGAAGAGGCAAATGGCAATTCACTGAAATGCCACCAGTCAGTAGAGGAAAACTACAAGCATTGAAGGCTACGGTTTCATGACCATTGAAGGTGGTGCCAGCACGGATGCTGCCCTGATAGGGAAGAGCTGAGGATTAACAGCCATTACTCCAGCGGTCAAGCCACACCCCATAACAATATTACTGATAAAAGAAGCAAAATCTGCTAAGGTGAAATAGCTCATCAACAACAGAGTTTTTGTATTCAACACAAAGAAGCGCAAGGAATCATCCAGATTAGTCAATCATCATTATAAATCAAAGGCACCCTTGCAATTTACAACAGTTTGATTGTTATTCAAACCAGACAAACAGAGTTGGTTGATAAACTGTGCTAGTAAGGGCCATGCATTTCATATGACAGAACACTAAAATATTCAAATTTGTAAAAAGAGTATGCACATTTATTATTTATTAGCTTATTTACCGGTGCACACTAGACAAGAATGCCTATTTTCAGGTATGACGGTGAATTCAAAGCATGGTTTACAAAAATGCAAATTACAACAATGGAAATACAAGCAAACAGGTGATACAAATAGGTACAGGATGATAAGATGTTATACATCAAGGGTAAGACAAACAAACAATAGTTATATCATGGAAATAATACAAGTGCAGTTTGTCACATTTTGAGATAGTAAGTGCTGGTGAAAGGCATGGGGTAGATAATTCTTACTAGAGCTCAGAGGTATGGAACCAGGGAATTGGAGGGGCACATCAGGGTCCAAGCAGGGAAGGGACATCAAGCAGCCTTGGAACAGGTACAGGCTGAGGCAGACTTCAGGTGCAACCAGAGGAAGCACTTAAAGTGGGATAGGTGGGGGTACATCAGTGCAGGTGTTTCAGAAGACAAGAACAGGAAAGGCAGTCATGAAATGTGAGTTTTGGGACAATGAGGTTACCATCAGCTGATCTTAGCTAGTATGATAGTAGAGCTGGCCAAGGGTTTGAATAGGACGGGTGGTAGTGGCAGAAGAGTTTTGTCTGTGAAGCAGTCCAAGACAAATGAGCAATAATTAGCCTGAGACAAACAAGTGTAGTTGATTGTATAAATCACAGTGATGGTTAAGTCAAGGATGACGAGTGAAAATCAACAAATATTATTAAAGGCCAATCCCATTTAGCATGGCTTTTTTTTTGCAGTGAGGGTAAAGGACATCACTCCATAGCTAAGAGAGAAAGGAATAAACCTTTAACAAGGAAAGACAGCATCAACAGTATAGGACCCACAGCCGGACTGCAAGTCCAAGCTTGATGTTGTTGTCCTGCAGAGTATTTGAATATGTGAGACAGGTCTAACTGCGTGGTCAAGAGTAACTCCTAGGTATCTAAAGCCACATATAGTGCCAACTGGGACATCATCAAAACTTAAGACACTGAATGAGACAGGACACTGTTTGAGTTTGGCAGAGGAGCTGAATAGTGTGAGTTGAATTTTCTTTAAGTTCAGTATGAGCTTATTTACCAGGAGCCAATGCTGCAGTTTATTGAAGTCAGCTTGTAGCTAGTGATTTATGGCAAAGACATCACCTGAGCTAGCTAGGATTAGCAGGTCATTGGCATATAGGGTTGTAGTGCTATGGGTAGGGGCCATTGGGAAGGCATTGATAAAAAGAGAAAATAGGATAGGGCCCAGAATAGATCCATAAGGGACACCGATATTCAGGAACAGGTTCCAATAGAGCTTGTGACAGGAAGCTCCTGCCACTCTAGAGGATCAACCTTTCCTTAAATCTATTGCAACAGTTCTTCTATTTCTTAGTCTATTCTATCCTTTACATTTTTGAGTCAATAAGGTTAGCAACCTATGAGCACCCTCTTCCCCTTTCTTGACTATGCTATAGTGTCCTCTTTAATTTTCCTTTTCCATCTCAGGCCCTCATACAGGGAGGTTATTGTGATGACTTCCAAATGAATATAAAACAGGTTGTGTTTATCATTGTTGGATTTAGTATGTAATAGCACCATGTCATAAAATACCTTTATGTGTATACTATATGTTTATGAAACTTGTAAATGTTGAAATACCATTGCACTAGGTGTTTTTGATAAAGGTAAAAGTGCTAGGTGACTATTATAGAAATCAGATAGGTGTAAAGTATTTAAAATGCCTGTAAATTGCTGTAAACTGAAACAGTCTATGAAATGTCATAGTGATTTGCATATATCACATGATGCTTTGCATTATGGAAGTATAAAAAGATGCTGTATGTCTTTGAAACTTGATTTGATTGCCAATCCCATTTGGATAACCCCTTTTTCAGTGTTTCTGCACTGAGGTTCTTTATTTAGCTTATTTCTGTTTTCTTTTTCTTTTTTTGTGCCTACACCACCCTAGCAAATGGGGTCCACATAGGATGAAGGGCTTCACTGAAAGTGGTTAGATCAGATCAGTGTCAATGAGGGTGGCTAAGTGAAGAGAAAGGACATTCATAGTCTATTATTGCAAACTGATGTACTGAAGAATGAATATGCTATTTCAGAAGCTTATTTCCTGTATTCTGAATAAACATCACACAGAGATTGCGTGTTGAACCTGAAGTTTGGTGTCTGGTCCATCTGTTATCACACAACCTCTCCACAGACTTGGTGACAGAAGTGGGATAACTGGCTGGAATCATCTGGACTGGCCGAAGAGGGATGTTTTCTGGTGGATATCATCCAGATATCCCAGCTGGACCAATGCAGCAGGAGTTGCCAGAGGAGAACCTGGAGAAGAAAGTCCATGGAGTTCTGACCAGAACCATAGCTGACAGATTGGGAGAGAAGCTGCTGCCTGCACAGGACCTGGGAGCTCAGAGGAAGGCCAAGCCTGAGGACAATCACGAGATGCATGTTAAGGAAGACTGGAGGTGTGAGAGACAACACCCTGGAGGTGGAGACTCTGATGAGGATGATCCACTGGCTGAGTGGGCAATGGATGGAGGCAGTCCGACTATGCAGAGAGGTGGAACACCAGTGCTGCTCAAGAGGCCCCTGCTGGAGTGTTTGGATAAAGAATCAGCTGAGGATTTTCCATGGGCTCAGCTGGAGGAAGAACCCCTGACTGAGCAGGATATTCCTTTGTTGCCTGTGTTCTCAGGATGTTACCTGTTGGAGGTCGGAGATGCAAGTATAGAACTTGAATGTGAGACCTCAGGTAAGAATGTGCCTAGTGATACTGTGCTGGGTTGAAGACTCCAAACAAGAAGAAGCCCATGAGGCTGAAGGGACTTTTTCTTGTATTAATGCAGCTAAATTTATTAACAATATTGACTGGGGTATACTGCAGACTGAAGATGCTAATATTGCCAAAATGTTACAATATGTTAAGATCAAGGATGTGGTGAATGTGTTTATTTTAATTTTTTAGGGAAAACCTACGAAGGATGAGGTGGGTGGAAAATGAAGGGAACCTGTGTTGAGGTAACACCTAGACTGTCTACCATAAGGTGTCTGTATCAGTAGCAAGTGAAATGAATGAATCAAGAGACACAGTGGGTTTATATAGAGGGGTTGAACCTAGGACTGGGTCCCTGCTTAAAACTGACATGTCTGGTGGGGTTAGAGCAGGTAATTACTCACCTCAAAGAAAGTCTTTCTATGGTACTGGACTTTACAATTGTCCAGATGTTCAGTCAGTAAGATATGATGGACTTTTCCTAAAAGGAGATGGGAAGGTACTGTTCGTCTCTTCTGAGAAATGTGTTAATGCCTCAGGGTAAAGAATGATGATATTCACTATGTTTATGATAGAATGTTTATCGTTAGTAAGGACCCTGAGACAGAGCTTCTGATGATGGATGGATGGAAACTGCATCCCTTCCTGGGACAGGAAGGTGGCAAGCAGTCTGCAATACCTGCTTCTCTCTTAGGTGAGGGATATGTGACGAGAAGCCCTGACACCTCTTGGGGACAACCTTTCTTAAATCTGTTGCAAATAAATTCTTCTTTCTTAGTCTATTCTAATCCTTTTACAATTTCTTTAGTCCATAAGGTTACCAACGATGGGCACCTCTTCCCTTTCTTGACTATGATATAGTGTCCTCTTTAATTTTCCTTTCCTCCTCAGGTCCTTGTACAGGGAGGTTATTGCAGTGACTCCCAAACATATGTAAAACAGGTTATGTTTATCATTGTTGGATTTAATATGCAATAGCACTATGTCATAAAGTACTTTGATGTATATACCTTATGTTTATGAAACCTGTAAATGTTTATAACACCATGGCACTAGGTGTTTTTGATAAAGGTAAAAAGTTCTAAGTGACTATTATAGAAATCAAGTTTGTTGTGTTTGTTAAAATGCATGTAAATTACTGTAAAGTAAAAGTATGAATGGTTGGCAATTTACATACAGCATATCCCATGAAGCTTTGCATTGTGGAAGTATGTATGACATTGTATGTCTTTGAAACTTGATTTATTGCCAGTGTCCTTTGAGGTAACCCTTTTTTCAATATTCCTGCACCGAGGTTCTTTGTTTTTGGCTTGTTTTCTTTTTTTTTTTTTTGAGCCCCCACTACCCAAGCAAACGGGGCCCACAGAGGGATGAAGGGTTTTTGCTGAAAAGAGATCAGTGTCAATAGGCACTGGCTAAGTGCAGAGAAATGACATTCATAGTTTGTTGCTGCAAACTGATGTACTGAAGAAGGAATATGCTATTGCAGAAGCTTATTTCCTGTGTTCTGAATAAACAACACACAGAGATAGTGTGTTAAACCTGCAATTTGGTCTCTAGTCCATTTGTTATCCCACAATCCCTCCACAGAGCTCTATTGTAGTTAACAAGCTGTTACCTGCCAGTGAGATAGTAGGAAAAACAGTTTAAGGCTGGACCAGCAACACCAAGGGAGTGAAGCTTGGTACAGAGTAGGGAGTGATTCACTAGCTAGAAAGCCTTTGAGAGGTCCATGAAAATAGCCCCAGTCAGCATACCCTGGTCCATGGCAATCCTTATATCAGATGTAACTTTAGCAAGGGCCGTACCAGTGCTATGTCCTTTATAAAATCCATGCTGTTCAGGTGACAGTAAGGTATGTTTAGACATGTGTAAGATGTCGGCTGCACTCCACCACCTTCTTCCAATATCTTGCTAACAGCAGACAATGTAGCTATTGGACAGTAGTTTCTCAATGCATTTCAGTCACTTGTTGAAGCAGGAACAACCTTTGCTACTTTCCAGATTGCAGGAAAGAGTTCAGTGGTGAGAAGAGATTAAGAATATCGGATATTGGGAGTGCAAGCAAAGGGCCCCCAATCTTTAGGAGTTTTGGGTTCAAGGTCGCGTACCAGTACTCATAAGAGGAGGAAGGCCAAAAGAAGCATGCAGGTTTCCCTCACTGAAGTTGTCTTCAGATAGAAAGGTGGCAAGACAGAGATTCTGGAGGAGGGAATTGTTAGAAGTAGATGACTCGTCATTGTCAGTAGTAAACAGGGAGGTGTATGCCAAAAGATTGGATAATTGCTTGTTAAAGGCACTGGCAATGGTAATAGCATTATTGCAATTTCTACCATCAGCAATCATATCTGCAGTGTCACACTGGCTATAACCCCAACTACTGTTTTAATAGTGTGCCAGACATATTGCAGGTCCCTAGCAGAGGAGAAGAGGGCAGACTTTCAGTATTCACTTTTGGCCTTATGTATGCCTTTTTTACAGATATTGCAGAGCTGCCGGTATTCATGGCAGTCAGACGATTCCTTAAAGGCTTTAAATTTACCCCAGTGCTTGTCACTGGCTTTCATGAGGGAGTGCAAGTCCCCATGTAATCATCTAGTGATAGTGCCTCTAATTCCGTTTCTGATTATGACCTACGTGTTTTCCCTCACATTTTGAAAAATGATGTATTCACAGTGTGGGCAGTGGACAATATAGGCCAGAATCCCTCAGCCAGGGCAGCAAAGGATTCTTTCCATGGTACAGCCATCTCCATGATTTGTTTTCTAACAGCAGCCAACCTGTGCACAGTTGGAGGCACTGCATCCATCAACCCAGGAATTGTCCACAAAAGAACCATAGATCCTTTGCCTGCAGAATATTCTGAAGTACCCACCAGAGTTATCTGCAATACTTACTGTACCTCCAGAGAGAAAGGGAACAGCTGGCTTATTCATGTGGTAGAACTGTTAGATAAAGACAGGCTTGATACTGGGGACTTTGTTTCATGGGCAGCTTACCATGCCAACAGATAGACACCTCTTTCTTTACCTGTGTTACCCATTGCCCTCTAGCCTCTGTTTATAGAGCAAGCTCATTCTGTAGCTTTGCTTTTGCATGCATGAATCTAGTACAGAAGGCTACACAGCATGTCAACAGAGGCCAGATACAGTACCCATCATAACCATGGACCAGCCATTCTTTTCTGTAGCAAAGGAAATTTAGTGGCGTTCACCTGAAACTCATGGTGAGGAAAAATATATAGTGATGATGGGAAGGCCTCACATAGAGATGAATATGCTTAAACATTTAGGAGATTGGCTAAATGGCACTGTAGGGACCAGTGTTCTTGTGCAGGCTGACAACTACCTCTGGTAGGGCTCATGCCATACTGAAAGTGTCCCATGTCACATGGGCCAGATATGCTCTCCAGGTAACAGCAATGAAATACACCTACTCAGATGCTCAACATATGAGGAATATACTGCAGAATCACTTGAAGCAAAATGAAACACCACTCGACTTTAGCGCATGGTGTTGACACACATGTGATCAGAATCCCCAGTTCTTGTACTGGTTTATGGTTCTAGACCTTGAGTTGCTTGCCATGCAGTTTATGCATTCCTTATGGGAGGGAGACTTCAAGCTCTACAGTATGTCCAATGTCTTGGTGAGGTAGTGCTATGGATGTTTGCCCTTGATAACACAAGCTGTGCTAGGTGGATTCCCATTCATATAAGAGATATGGTCCAGTTGCCAGCTAGGAACCTATAAATCTAAGTAGAGTCCATGAGGGGTCATTTTGTTGTTCAGAAATCTTGTCACTTTTTTTCACCATGGCCATTGACCAGGCTCATGAACAGGTGAATGAGAAGATTAAAGGTGATGGTGGTGTGACTGGCTTTACAGAGAACCCCACTGCATTACTTTGGTGGATTACTGCTGGTCCACAGATTCAAGGTATTATAGAAAAGTCTGAATCCAGCTTCCAAGCTTCTAATAAAAGTACAGCTACTCAGCGCCATGAGCAGGTGCCTGGAGTTCAAATGGAATTTGCTAGAAATGTTAAAGCAGTGGTCTCCACAATTCAGGAATTTGGCAACCCATTCTCTGAGGACAGTCACAATTTGATTACTTTGGACACAAAGCTGGTCATTAGCCAAGATGTTTCAACACTGTCAAGACCATCAAAGCAACTGGCTGAACAAAGTATGATACATTGGTTGAAGAAAGACTTGTGCAGTGCTGGATTTCAGCAAGCCTTCAACACAGTTCCACAGAGAAGGCTGGTAAACAAACTGAGTAGCCTAGGAGTTGATCCTAAAATAGTAAAATAGGTGGAGCATTGGCTTAGCAATAGGATCCAAAAAATGGTGGTAAATGGGGTACACTCTGAGGAGGCATGGTGATTAGCAGGGTGCAGCAGGGATCAGTTTGGCCCAGTTCTCATCAGTGTCTTTATTAGTAACATTTTAGAAGAACTAGAGGTGAAGGTGTGCCTGTTCATAGATGACACAAAAATCTGCAACACAGTAGACATACTGGGAGGGGGGATTGAAAGAATGAGGGAGGATCTAAAGAAGTTAGAAGAATGGTCATGAATTTGGCAGCTAAGTTTGATGCAAAAAAGTGTAAAATCATGCACTTAGGGCACAAAAATCTGGGGGCAATGTACCAACTCGGGGGGGCATTAACAGTTACAAAACACGAAGGAGACTTGGGAGTTATCATTTCTGATGAGCTGATGAGCTGAAGGTAGCTAAACAGTGTGACAAGGTAGTGGGATAGGCTAGCTGAATGCTCGGATGCATAGGAAGGGGTATCACCAGCAGAAAGAGGGCAGCACTAATAACCCTGTATAGATTGCTGTTGAGACATCACCTCAAGTACTATGTACAGTTCTGGAGACCCTGTCTCTGAAAGGACATAGATCAGGTGGAGGTAGTGCAAAGGAGGGCAACTAAAATGGTGCAGGGACTGCATCAGAAACACTAAAAAGCAAAGGCTTAAGGATTTAAATGAGAGTAGAGTAAACTTTTATTCATGTTAATCAATATGAAAAAGCATGAACATGGTTAAAACTCCAACTGAGCAACAAGGCTCATTTACAATGAGTATCATATTTATTTTATTTTATTTATTAGATCATCAGTTTACAGACCTTTGAGTCATAGACTCATTTACAAAGGCACCTCATCAAGAGAGCAATACATCACAGCAAACAAACAGTACAGTACATAACGCTTAGATTAAAAAAAGCAACCAGTGTTACAGGCATTCACTGGTGGCACCTGCTTGGTAATAGGTAGATCACAGTAGTCATAATATAGGTACACCAGTACCATGTCAGGCAGCAACCAGAGATATTTTATTACATTAGTCAGCAGATGTTGCATGAGACCCCAGTTATATACAGCAAAGTAGTGTCTTAAGTTGCAACTATACAAAACATATAAATACAAAAAAAATACATAATAAATATCTACTCTCTAGAAGACAGGAGGGAATGGGGGCATATGATAGAGATTTCAAATATTTCACAGGAATAAACAAGGTACAGGAAGGAGCATTTTACTAAGGACAAGATGTTCAAGGACAAGGGTCACAATGTGAAGCTGGGGAAGGCTCAGAGGAAACAGGAGGAAGTACTCTTCACTGAGAGGGTGGTGGATGCTTGGAACAGACTCCTAGAGGAAGTGTTGGGGCCTAGAACTGTCACAGGATTTAAAAATGCATGGGATAGACACAAGGGAATATTAGAGGCAAGAGGGGGGTGTAAGCTGGAATCCAAGTAGGGTCTCCAGTGGCACTATAGGTAGAAAATTTAGGGCAGACTATGTGGTCCAATTGATCCTTATCTGCTGACATCTTGTATGTTTCTAAGCAATCATGGATTGCACACCAGATCACAACTCTCAAGAATAACTGAAAACTGTTTGGTTGCATGCATATATCATGCCAGTCTATAAATGGGGATATGGGTGACTTCTTCAAGCATGAGAATCAATCTACCCCACCAGCCTTGTACGATAGGGGCATGTTGAGAGCATGCACAAAGTTTGATCTTGTGACTTGCCTTAAAACATGTGCTCCATCTACAAATATTGCTCCCAGTATCCCTGCTAAAATTCTTGATGGTTCTGCTGTTATTCATATGTTGTCACCCAAAGGTTGCAAGATCTTTCATGACTATGCAAGCAAAGTATTCATACCGCATATCCTCATGGAGTTGGAGTCAATGGATCACTTAGACATTGTGTGGGATTGCTGCCTAGCTCAAAGTCTTAAAAAATTCAACCAGGCAGAGAAGGGGAGATGGGCTCCATGTTGTAGTGAGAGATTGTACACCAATTCCAAAAAACTGCCACAGTTTTCTTTGAGTAGGTGGGAATAAAGATTAAAACCAAAACTTGGTGGCAAAATACTTTTACCCTGTCTGTTGAAGGAGAGAGTATACAGTACTCAAGACACAGGATAGTTTTCTCACATGGAAGCAACATTGGTTCAGAGATGGTACCATGTGACCATGAGGAAGCAGATACCAGGATTCTTTTGCATACTCTTCTCTGCACAGAGTAAATAAAAAAGTTACTGAAATTAATGCAGGCACTAGTGTGATACAATCAGATTTCTACTCTCCCCCAAATGAACTCCTAGTTAACATTCTATAGGAGTTAGCATTCTATAAGTGGGAGTGCTTCCATTAGAGCACTGAACCAACTTCTCTCATACAGTCGTAGCACAGTACACCATGATCTCACCTGGAGACAAAGTCAGTGCTTTTTATTAAACACTCACAGCCACAGTAGTTTGCTATTGCGTTGTCAAAAGTAACATTCACATATTTTTTCATTCTTAACTTCAGATTGAGTAGATGCTTGGAAAACAAACTCTGTCCAGAGCCGATAGGGCTGCAGCTAAGATCTTACTAAAGTTAGGAGCCTGTCTGTGTACATTTTAATGCTGTCTCACAACTTTGATATGTTGTAATATTTTTGCCACAAACTGTCAACATTGCCTTCTTATAATCCCACCTCATGAAGAACAGCAGAGAATGTTTTCAACTCTGTCTGAAAGATGATCTTACACAGAGACTGCAAAATCACCTTTCAGGATACAAAAATACATGTTCGGCAGCATTTGAAAAAAATTACACCCATCACATTCATAAGGTGCTGTAAAGAAATGGCTATGTTGTAAATATGGGTTAAAAATATTGAAAATTACCAAAATTACAAGCCTGCATTCACAAAATTCAATGTACACTCATAACTTTATTATTTTCTAATATTTTTACACCAAATATATAACACAGCCTTCTTATGACCCCCTCCCCCTTAATGATCAAGGGCTGATAAAATGTTAAACTCCTGTCTGAAAGCTGATTTCATGCAGGAACCTCAGAATCACCTTTCAGAATGTAAAAAAAACAACATTTTGGCCAGGATTTAAAAAATGACAGCTATCCCATTCATAAGGTGATGTAAAGATATGGCTATGTTGTACATTTGAGGTCAAAATACTGACAATTATCAATGTTATGAGCCTGCATTTGCAAAATTAAAGTAGGCATATAACTCTGTTGTTTTGTATTATTTTTAGTCCAAATTTTCAACATAGCCTTCTTATGACCCCACCTCATGAACAAGGTCAGAGAAAATTTTCAGCTGCTGCCTGAAAGATGATTTTGAGCAGGGATGGCAAAATCACCTTTTGTGATGGATGTGTCTAATGTCAGTACCATTGTTCATGTGGTAACGTCCAAAAAAGGCACGTTGAAATTCTGAGCCAAAAATATGCAAAAATGCCCGAGTTATACCACTAAGTTCAAAACACCTTTGAAATACATTGAACTGCATACTTGTTTCTTCAGTTCGTGGTCTGACTTTGAAGAGTGAAGATGTGTCTATGATCAAGACAGGAAACAAAAATGGACCAAGGATTTCTCATCGGGACACTGTGGCATTGTGCACCTCAAGTGTCACTGCTATGTTTATGTTGGGGGGTGCTGAGTGCTAAGATGGAGGGTCAGGTTGACAGGAAGGAAAAATACATATTAAAAAAAAAAGAAATAATCACACATGTGCAGTAGTGGAGGCAGCATTGAAAAAAAAGACAGAGGATTCCTCAACCCAACACTGGGAGATTGGACACCCCCAATGTCACTGTTATGTTTCCGGTGGGTTGGTGTGGTGTGGTAGGTGCTGAAAGGGAGGGTCAGTCAGTTGAAGAAAAAACTGACAACAAATCAAAGCAGCTTCTTGAGTGCATTAACACAGTCAGTTGACAGGGAAGATATGAAGAGCGAGAGAGAGAGAGAGAAACAACGGAATGGACCAAAGATTACTCATTGGACACTTGGGGATTGGGCACCCCCAGTGTTATTGTTATGTTTTGGGGCAGGGGTTGCTTAGAGGGAGGACCAAGTGGGTGAGAGGGAAGAAATACATATATATAAAAAAAGAAATGACCACACATGTGCGGTACGGGATGGGGGGCCCTGAAAAAAAAAGTAAAAAAGACAGGTATTCCTCATCACAACACTGGAGCATTGGGCACCCCCAATGTCACTGCTATGTTTCTTGGGGGGGGGGTGAACAGGCACAGAACACCAAGAGGAAGGAGCTGCTGTTATAACAATACTTCTCTACTCGGACTAAAGAACTAGAACTCTACTACTGGGACCTTCAATTTAGGGTAAAAACAAAACAAAAAAAAGAGTTAGTGTGTTTGTCTGAGTTGGCTGAAGTGAATTTTTATCTGTGCAGTTATCTAGGTGTTTGTCACAGGTGGATGAAGGGAATTGTTATCTGTGCTAGTAACTAAGTGTAGAAAGAGCTGTAAAGTAGGGGGAGTGAATTAGCTAGAAGGAAGTCAGGTTAAAGCCAGATTTAAAAACATCCTTAGATAGTTTCTGCCAGAGAACAAGCAGAGAACACCAAGAGGTAGGAGCTGCTTTTATAACTATACTTCTCTACTGGGACTATATTGCCCTGCTTCCCTCTCCTCCACCCCCCCACCCTAAGCCAGTTTTACTTTTATAGACACAGAATTTGACTGACAACAGGAACTTCCTATTTGGGAGCAGGAAGTGAGTGATCACAGAGCCACAAAAGACCTCGCCATCCTAGAAGGAATAGAGTAGCTCTCCATCCCTCAAGTTGCTGGAGGTCTGACTCTGAGCAAGTAAAGAGACTACTGAGAAATATAGGAACTTCTTATCTCAGAATAGGAAGACCAGGAGCTTAAAGGGCAAAGAGGCAGTAAGTAAGTAGGGAGAAACAATAAATAAATAGAGGAAAGAGTAAGTATTCCAACCAACAGTTAAGGGGCTAGAAATAAGACATGATGGGAGTGGTGCAGTGCAGTGGCTGTGGAGCAGCAGTCTTATGGGAGACATTCTGGAGGATGCTGTGTTGTCCCATCTGCAGGCACCTCTCTGGGCTGAGGGAGGAGGTTGATCATCTCCAGGCTGAGTTGGCCAGGATTCCAGGGACCTCCTTCCCCATCCAACAACCACCTTGGCCACTGCCATTGCCTTAGAAGTTGCCAAGAATGAGGAGTGATTGGACCTCTGTGGGCTCAGGGAGGGTGAGGGTGGTGGAACAGAGGTGCATCCTTCCAGTTGTACCTCTCCACAATTCATATGCTGTTCTGGCAAAGTGTGGTTCCTCTATGGAGGTACCCGCAGTGGAGACCAAGGAGGATGCTGGGAACCTCCATAAAGGAGACCCACAGGAGGGTGACATGGGACCCCACAGGAGAAGGAAACAAATCCTGGTGGGGGACTCCATTGTTAGGAGGGTAGGACTGGGGGAGGAAGGGGAAAGGGAAGTAAGGTGCCTGCCTGGGGCCATGGGTTAGAAGTACAGGGAACAAATCCTCAGGATCACTGCAGCAGCTGCATGGGGGAGGGAGCTGGATGTCATTGTCCATCTAGGGACAAATTATCTGGCTGGCAAAGGGATCAGAGCAGTGCAGAAAGAGTTTGTGGAGTTGGGGAAGGGCCTTAGACAAGTAGCACCCACGGTAACCTTCTCGGAGGTGTTGCCTGTCTATGGTGTGGGTGAGGCTAGAAACATAGAAATATAGAAACATAGAATTTGATGCCAGATAAGGACCACTTGGCCCACCTAGTCTGTCCATTTTCCTACCTAACAGATAAGCTGCAAATCCTAGTTAACCAACAGCTTACTTCCTCCTACCCCCCCACTAGGACTGCCTTATGCCTGTCCCATGCATTCTTGAAGTCCCACACTATTCTTGACTTCACAACCTCCTCAGGGAGGCTGTTCCATGCATCCACAACCCTCTCAGTGAAAAAATACTTCCTCACATTACGTCTGAGCCGTCCCCCCTCTACCTTCTAGGGTGCTCCATACCATGAGATTCGATCAGTGTTGAAAAACTGGTGCAGAGCTCAGGGATTTGGCTTTATTGGGGACTGGGGCTCCACCTGGTGCAATCTAGGCCTATACTGGTGTGATGGTCTGGATCTGTCCGGGGGGGAACCAGGATCCTAGGTGATAGGTTTAAATACTTCATTGGCAAGCATCTAAACTAGCCAAGGTGGTAGGCACTAGAAAGGAGCAGGGAAATCCTAGCTCCACCCAAAAAAATCAGGGTAGTAAATGAGGTAAACACCAAGATAGAGATGTCGATAGGGAGAAGGGCTGGGGTAAATGGAAAAATGACAAAGGCAATAAGGACAAGGATAGGGTAGAAAGGGGTAAGGCCATCAAGAAATGGAGGTTAATGAGTAGCAATGCTCATAGTCTGGGCAGCAAGCTCCCCAAACTGTTGGCCTTGATGAAAGAGGCATGCCTGGATATCATAGCAGTGACAGAAACATATTACACAGAGAACCATGACTGAGGTGTTAACATACCAGCGTACACAACCTACAGGAGAGACAGGAAGGGGAGAAGAGGGGGAGGAGTAGCTCTCTATGTAAGGGAAGGGATAAAAGTAACACAACAAAAGAGTAAACAGGGAGGAGAGGAGGACTGTGAGTCACCTTAGAGACTGGAAATGGCACCACATTCCACACAGGGGTTGTATACAGACCCCCATGTTAGGAGAAGGGAATGGACAAGGATAAGATAGAAGGCACCCTTCGGATGGCAGAGAAAGGGGAGATAATGTTGATGGGGGACCTGAATATGTCAGATGTTAACTGGAGCACCTTGCTGCAGCCATATTCAAGAGCAGGGCTATTCTCGATGTCCTACGGGTGGCATGCCTCAGACAGCTAGTTTTGGAACCCACCTATGAGGGAGCAATCTTAGGCCTCATACTCTCAAATGGGGACAGTGAGAAGATCTCAGATCTAGAAGTGGGTAGCCATCTGGGAACAAGTAACCACCAGATAGTGTGGTTCATGACAAAACTCAGCTAGAGAGTCAAGCCATACAAAAGTGAGGGTACTGGACTTCAGGAGGGCTGACTTTGGCAAGATGGGAGACTGATTAGAAAAGTACTAGCAAACAGGCTAGAAGGAGGGGAGCAACAACAATGGGGAAACATCAAAACTGCCATCACAGAGACAAAAAGCCTTTGTGTAGAAGCAAATAAACAAATTAAAATGAAAGAAAAAGCCACTATGGTTCTCAAAAAAGGTGGGGGGGGGAAGGTTAGGGAGAAAAAGATAACATTTAGGAAGTATAAGGAAACACAGAAGGAGCAGAACAGAGAACTGTACCAGTTAAAGCAGAAGGAAGCAGGGTGGAAAGTCAGAATAGCAAAGGCCCAAATTGAGGAAAAGATAGCCAACTCGGTTAAGAAGGGGGATAAAACTTAAATAGGTACAACTGGAGTATAGAAAAACAAAGGGAGGGATAGTGAGGCTGAATAGAATGGATGGTGGATGGGCAGAGAGGGACAGTGAAAATGCAGGGATACTGAATGAATACTTCTGCTCAGTATTCACAAAAGAGAAGGAGAGGTAGGTGCCTAATCCAATTAACAGAAGTACTCTGGATGCCGGGGTCAATCCCAGTCCTTTCACAGAAGAAAGGGTTCTGAAAGACCTCCTAAAACTGAAGGTGGACAAAGCAATAGGGCTTGGTGGAATTCACCCCAGAATTCTAAAAGAATTAAAGGGAGAACTAGTGACACCACTGACTATCCTTTTTAACAAATCATGGGAGGATGGTATGGTACCTGAGGACTGGAGGAAAGCTGATGTGATTCCCCTTCACAAAAGTGGGAGCAAGACAGAGGCAGGAAACTACAGACCTGTCAGTTTGACCTCTGTCTTAGGGAAAGTGATAGGATCACTTCTGAAGGAAAGAATTGTTGAGTACCTAGAGGCCAGTGGGGCACAGGGCCCAAGGCAGCATGAGTTCATAGCAGAAAGGTCATGTCAGATGAATCTAATTGATTTCTTTGACTGGGTGACCAAAGTAGAAGACCATGGAGGGGCTGTGGACATGGCCGACCTAGACTTTAGCAAGGCATTTGACACAGTCCCACACAAAAGATTAATAATCAAATTAACCAGCCTGGGAGTGGGTCGCAGGGTGGTAGCCTGGATAAAACATTGGCTGGACAACAGGACACAGAAGGCAATTGTAAATGGAGTCCACACTGAAGAAAGGGGATTACTAGTGGGTACCGGAGGGTTCAGTACTGGGTCCAGTCCTTTTCATTGTCTTTACAAGTGAAATTGAAGAGGGACCATAAGGAAAAGTATGCCTCTTTGCAGATTACACAAAGATCTGCAACAGGGTTGATACACAAAGAGGCATGGAAATAATAAGAAGGGACTTGGCAAGTTTGGAGGAATGGTCAGAAATATGGTAGCTTGGATTTAATGCAAAGAAGTGCAAAATAATGCACCTAGGAAACAAAACCCAGGGGAAGATTACACTATGAGTTGGAAGGTAGTAACAATAACAAAAATGGAAAGGGAGCTGGGGGTAATCTTATCAGATGACCTTAAGTTTGGCAAACAATATGAGATAGCAGTAGGAAGGGCTGGGGGATACTGGGATGTATAGGGAGAGGCATCACCCGCAGAAAACAGGAAGTTGTTATCCCTCTATACAGATAGTTGGTGAGACCCCCATCTGGAGTACTGTGTCCAGTTCTGGAGACCCCATCTCCACAAGGACATAGACGTGATGGAGGCAGTCCAAAGGAGGGCAACGAAAATGGTGCAGAGTCTGCAAGAGAAGCCATACGAGGAAAGACTAAAGGAACTTAATATGTATACCCTTGAGGAAAGGAGGGAGAGAGGGGACATGATAGAAACTGTTAAGTACCTCAGTGGAATCAACAAAGTCCAAGAGGGAAGCATCTTTCAGAAAAAGAGATGTGCAAGAACAAGGGGACACAATTTGAAGATAGAGGGGGGATGGCTCGGGGCAATGTGAAGAAGTATTTTTTCACAGAGAGGGTGGTGGACATATGGAACAGCCTTCCTGAGGAGGTTGTTTGGGTCTAAAACTGTGGGAGAATTCAAGAATGCATGGGACAGACATAAGGCAATTCTTGTGGGGGGTAGGAAAAAATAGGCTGTTGGTTAACTAGGATCTGCAGCTTATCCTGTAGGTAGGGAAATGGGTAGACTAGGTGGGCCAAAAGGTCCTTATTTGTTAGAAAAGTCTATGTTTCTAAGTTTCTATGGGTGTTGGGTGCTTAGAGAGAAGTTCAGGTGGTGGAAAAAAAAACTTACACGTGAAAGAAGCTTCTTGAATACAGACAGTGCCGTTATTCTTGTCTGACTGAAGAGACTGTAGTGGAAGTCCAACATGTTGTTCAATCAGAAGGAATGAGCTGATTCCTTTTCTTAAAGCATGAGATCTGCAGGGCTCTGCCCACTGCAGCCCTAAAAAGGAGGCAAGCATTTGTTGTAGCGGAGAGGTGGTAGACTGATCGACCCTGCACTTAGTGATGATTCATCAGGAGTGATGTGCAACCTGTCTCATTGACTGCAGGTTCTACCCGTGTGAGTGGAGGGTTTGTGCAGACCATTGTCAGAGAGGTGAATTAGTGATGTTTGGGGTATAACAAGTCACCGGTGATACTTAGTCAAGGGTAAGGTATGAGAGAGAAGTACCTCTGGATGCCAGAAATATTTGACCATGGTGCAGTGTTTGGTAAAAGGATGACACATGACACTGATACTTGGATACAGTGAAGGGTACAGGAATGAGGTGTCACTGGATCCCAAGGTTACTTAGACATGGGTTAGGATGTGGAAGAGGAAGAGTCACTGGATGCCAGCAATACTTGGAATGGGCCAGACTGTGGGAAAGGGGGAAGTCATGGATACTTTGAATCAGTCAAGGTGTGGTTGGCCACATCAGCGTATTAGATACTATGCTTCATGAAAGGCCCAAAGGTTAAGATGGGTGAGGTGGCTAAAATTCATTTTGCAAATTAATTTATGAGGTTGGCAATGTTCACAAAGTGCAAAGGGTCAAGTTTACAAAGTTTTTGCTAGGGGACATGGCCATTTTTTTTGATGCAAATTGTCCAGAATTCATTCACAAAGTTGTAACTCCATAAAGACTTTGCAGAAAAATGGCAATTTCATGTGGAACTTTCACAAAAATGGTAACATTCTAGGTGAGTGATACCAATCAAAACTTTATGTGGTGAATTTCATCACTTTGCCAGAACTTTGCTGGCAAAATAAAACTTCATAACATCTCTACCTACAGGGTTATTCACAACGCATGCTATAGCCCAAAGGCAGTGTAAGGGGCCTGTGCTTTGTAAATGATCCTTTAGCACTGTGAGGGGATCCCTGCCTTGTAAATCACAAAGCATGTTAAAGGCCTGAACCACTGTGATGGGTGATATGCTTCATGAATAGTCTGCAGGGTTCTTTATAAAATACACTATTGGCTCATGGTAGTATGAGAGTTTGCATGCTTTATGAGCACCACAGAGGAACCAGGGGTCGAGGGAGCACACAAGGAATCTGCACCCCCTTCCTGCAGTGAACTGTGGCTCTTTCAATGCAAAGCTTGAAAAATCAAAATAGAAGGAACCTCATCAAAAGGAGACTGAACTTGGCAAGGAATTAATCCCAATTCAGGAATTAACTTTTTATTGCTTAATTCTTTGGGCTATCTCACCAAGAATAGACATTTGATGCATTACTCATGAACTGTTAGAAAATAATTTCTTTACTATCTGCTCTGCTAACTGCCTGATCGCTAGTTTAGCCTGCTTGAAAAAAGATTTTGCTTCAAGATACCTGCTTCAGATGATCGTTAACTGAATTGTGCTATGAAATCTTATTTTTCTCTGTTGTGCTGCTCACTTGCTACAGTCCAACCAAAAGTAGAGATTCTTCTCCCTCTCTCCCATCCCTGCTCCGGCACTCATAAGGCTTCACTCCCATAGTCATTCTAGTCAGGCAAAAAGCACATAGGCAGATTGCCCCTATCTAACACCTCTCAGTCTTTATGTTACTTGGAAATAAGTGCCTAAACACCTCCCCTAAACTTCCTCCACCTTCCCTTATTCCCCGTATCACCGCCATCTCCACTCTAGTGAACTCAGGAGAATTAATCCTTCTTGGTGGGTTCAACTTAGATTGACTTGCCCCTTCTTCTCAAAGCTCATGTCAACAGATTGGAGCTTTAAACCTTTCACAACTGATTAAAGAACCAACGTGTCTCAACCCTCAAAGTCAATCACATTCCCTTTTTGACTGGGTGCTCTCATCCCACCCCCACCGCATTTGCTCTGCTGATACTTTACCCAATGTGATAAATGACCACTGTCCTACCTTCTGAGTCAGGAAGTGCCATCCCCCTTCTACCCCTCCCAAATACATCCAACACTGCTCCCTTAAATCCCTTGATGAAGATAAACTCCTTGACTTGGCCCTGGCCAACTGCTCCCCAGTCCTATGCTCCATCTCAGTTGACATTGCCCTTGCCAATTTCTTCTCCATCTTCCTAAGCCTTTGGGATGTCCATGCCCCTCTAAACACTTCCAGAGTTTAACATGTCCCCCACCCCTGGATCACCACTGACATCCTGGCAAATTTTAGAGCATGTGACCATGCTTGTCACCACTCTAAATGTTCAGGTGATCATGCTTCTCTTCATATCTTTCATACCATCTGCAACAGTTGCACCCAAAGCATTCACCATGCTAAATCAGATTTCTTTAAATCTCATCTGCACCCCTCTAACAGTACTCCTTCCTCCTTCTGGAGGGATTTCCATTTGCTCCTGCACCCATTCCAACTCCCCCTCCTCCCTCTATCCTGGAGGCTGGCTCACTTATCTCTGGCCCTTCCCGTGTCAGTGAAATTCTAAGCAAGTATTTCAACCCAGCGCTAATCCACCTGGGAACCATCCTCCCCCCCCTTGCCCCCAATCTTCCCCACAGCACTCAAAGTTTCAACTGCCACCAATTTCACCTTCAGAGGTACTGAGAGCCCTCACATCCCTAAACCCTACTAAGTCTAGCCCTAATGATTTGCACCCTAGGCTCCTCAAAATCACTACTCTTTCAATAGTTGCCCCTTTAACCTACATCCTAAACCTCTCGCTCTCCACTGCCATAGTTCCCAGAGCCAGAAAGTCTGCCAGAGTTCTCCCTCTCTTCATAGGTGGTGATCCCACCTCCCCTGACAACTACCACCCCATCTCGCTACCTCCTGCCCTTGCCAGAGTTCAAGAATCCCTCATCCTTTCCAGGCTAAAAATTTCCTATCCACCTCTAACACTCTCTCCCCATTCCAGTCAGTCTTTAGAAAGTCCCATTCTACCACCTTCTCCTCCCAACTACGCTTCACAAATGCCATCCACACTGCTATGAATCTTGGCCGCATCACTCATTCATATTCACTGACCTAGCTAAGGCCATTGACTCATTTTCCAACCCCCTTCTACTCTCTAAGCTGTGCTCCATTGGCCTATCCCCTACCTCAGTGTCCTGGTTCAGTTCTTATCTTACTGGCCATTCCCAATCAGTTTCATTTAACTATATCTCATCCCCCACCCTTCCCATCCTCACTGACATGCCTCAAGGCTCTATCCTGGGGCAAGATCCTTTTTCTCTCTTCATCAATGACCTTACTTCCATATGCTCCTAATCCAATATCCATATGTATGTGGTCACACTGACCTTTTCTTTCCTGGCTCATCCACCAAAGCTGCCCAAAACCCCCTTCAAAATGACCTCTCAGTGGTAACTGCCTGGTTTGATGCCAACTGCCTAAGACTTAACACCAAGAAAACTGTTGCCATGACCTTTGATTCCAAACAAAAACTTGCCAAACTTCCCTCACTTCCCATCTTCTTCTCATCAGCTAACACGCCTCTTGAAAATGTCTGCACTTATAAGTACCTTGGTGTCTGGCTCGATCCCTCCCTGGATTCTTTCCTCCCACTTCAGTGTGCTCCATGCCAAACTGCATCCCAACCATGGGCTACGCTATTGCCACAAAGCCATCCTCTTCCTCCTCATAAGACATAATCTGATAATCAAATGGATCCTCCCTGCCTTTGACTATGCCAACATAGTTTTCAGCCCTGCCCCAGCCACATATCTCACCAAACTGGATGTCCTGTTTCATGCTTTTTGCCAGTTTGCCTCAAATTCTTCCCTGCTAACTCACCACTGTGACCTCTACTCTTTTCTCTCTATTCACTCACTTGCACAGGGGCACTCCTCTCACTGCTCCACCTTCATAGCTTAGTATTGGTTTGGGTCTCTTCCTTCATACATCGCCTCCCCCTCTCTCCTACTTCTTCCTCTCCCTCTCCCTATAACTCATGGTCTAGCTGTGCCTGGACCTTCTCTCTCCCCCATATCTGCTCCTCAGCTGGCAAACTCTCTTTCTCCTATAGGTTTCCTTCCCTTTTGAATAACCTTCCCCCTTACCTGCCTCTCTCTCCTTGAATGCCTATGTTGAAAATCTGGAGCTGATACTCCATAAAATGACTGTGTTACGAGCGTGCATTGGCAGATTGCACGCATGCTCATACCATCATGCATTTGTGATATTTTCACTCTGGATTTTCACCATTGCCATTTGTACACACCTCTTGATGAACAGTACAGCTGTCACATCACATATCCTGCCCAAAATGTGTTTCCACACTTCCAGCGCAGAATAACGTGGTCGCTGTGCGAAATCACTTCTTGGGACACTTTGAGAAAATGACAGTGACACTGTATATGAGCAGAGGTGCTAAAATGCCTATGTTGAAAATTTGGTGCCGAACACCCACAAACTGGCAGTGCTGCAAGCGAGCCTTACATATTTCCCACGCACCCTTGCAACTCCGCAAATTCTGTATATTTGTATGCCACATTTTCAGCACTGGCATTTAATTACACCTCCTTATGAACTGTGCAGCTGTCATTTTTCACATCCTGCCCAGCATGTTTTCCTGCACTGCACTAACAAACACCCACAGGGACACCCTAATGCCTCTCACTCTCTGCAGGGTGGGGGTGGGTTGGCATCAATTCAGTACTTGACTTCTACTCCTATGCTGCATCTCTCTAACTCCTGCACTGCCAATGGAAACAAGACAACATTCGACATTGACAAATGCTTGTTTGTATAATGATAGAGGTCTTCCCAAATATGTTTCCAATTAAATGTCATAGTTGGGAACAAAGTGGACCAATAAGGTGAGTGACTAGAAATATCTGGAAACAGTTGGGTGTACAAAATAACCATAATTTGGGATACTGAATGAGGTTGCCATGCCAGGGTCTGAAGCATGTGAAGAAGCTCCCCTTGATTGGCGGACTAAGACGTAGTACCAAACCAGCTAATCAGTCAATGCCAAATTTGGTAAATCTTACAGATATATTTAGTTGACAGGTGGAGAGTTCAGAGCAGTTTCTGACTAGTTTGAAGTTGGCCACTAGTAAGGTGATCACAGATTCTTATCCTTACCAGCTGGGGGAGGCATTCAGGAGCCAGCATTTTCTCACCTAATTTAAAGTTAGGATTATGACATAACAGCTGAGAAACATCCCTAAGATTATCATATCTTAGGGTTTTGCACAACTGGGCAAGGACCTTCAAATAGGTAAAAATAACTGACCCAGGAATCCAAGGTGGCAATAATTTTGGGGGCTATAAAAAAGACTTTCAGGAGAGATGGAAGAGTCCTGAATAAAATTCCTTTCTATTTGTAGCCAAAGTGATGTGTAAGAGGGTTCTCTCTCTGGCAGAGGGGTAACTGGCCATTTGATGTACTTGGCAATGTGACTGGCCAAGTAATACAGGAAAATGTTCAGCAGCTTGAGATCTCCTAATTTTTTGGGTGCTCCCAAATGTGTGTAAGTATGTCTCAGGGTTTTCTCTTGCCAAGTAAATCTGGAAAAAAGGCTATGGACCTTTTTAAACCAGTTGCGAGGAAGAAATAACTTTAACAGTTGCAGGGGATAGAACAGCCCTGGAAGGACATTCATTTTAATAGTACTAATCCTGCCTTGAAGGGAAAGATAGAGAAAGGACCATATATCCAGATCCTGCTGAAGTTTAGTAAGCAGGCAGGTCATCGAGGTTCAATTTTTTCATTAGATTAGTACTCTGGGCAAGGACGACCTCCAAATATTTAAGCTAGGTGACCCAAGTAATGTCTAGTTCAACCATCTCCAACTTAAATACTCTGAAATTGAGGGGCATCACTATAGTCTTATCTAAATTAAGTTTGTAATTCAAATACGTGCTAACTTCTTGTATAAGGGCTAATAATGTGAAGATATACAACAGAATATCATCTGCATACATAGAGAGTCTGAGATTGAAGGGGCCGATCTGTATACCCTTTTAAAGGTGTGATACCTTAAGGTGAAGGAGTAGTGACTCCAAATATAAATTAAACAATAAAGTGAAAATTGGGCATCTGTGTAGAGTACTTGAACACAACAGAAAAGCTGTTGACAATACGCCATTTCAGTAAATTTTTACACTTGGGTGTGAGTACAGAACTTGGCTCCATTTAATAAAAGTGGAGGGTATGCCAAATTTGCATTGGACAGAGAACAGAAAAGGCCAACTTACTCTGTCAAAGGCTTTCTCTGCGTCCAAGGCGATCAGAGACACAGATTGGGTAGCCTCCCTGGACATGGAGAAAATATGGGATAGCTTCCTTAAGTGATCTGCTGAGGAACGAGTTCTCATAAAACCCACCTGCTCCAGGCTGAGCAACTCATGCCATACCTGGATTATTCTGCTAGTCAGAATTTTAGCAAAGATTTTAACATCGTAGTTCATAAGGGATATGGGGCAATAATAACTTTGTCTGGGAGCTTGCCTGGCTTAGACAGAACACAGTCATAGCATCTAGCAAGGAAGGGTCTGAAATCCCAGAATTACAGAAATAAATATCAAGTTGTTGGTGGAGTGGAATCAATTCTTTAAGAAAACATTTATAGAAATTTGATGGAAAGCCATCAGGGTCAGGGGCTTTGTCCAAGGAAAGAGAGTTAACTGCATCTAAAATGTCTTGATGAACAATGAGCCTACTAGGAAAAGCTTGTTGGTCCATTGCTATCTTTTATTTATTTAGTTTTTTTTTGACCGGGTAAGTGCACTAGGCAAATCCTGCCTATTTTCAGGCACAACCCGGGGGAGGGGGATACAGATGAATGCCAACTGACCTTGAACCAGATGAAACTGTTGATAGTATTTTTAGTGAATGAGAGAAATTTAGCCAGGACACTTGGAAAATTCCCCTACTCTGTGAGACAGAGGGCACTGTGTGGCTGAGAGTCATTTTGCTCAGTGGCATCTGGAGTCTCGAAGGAGTCAGACGTGTGGGTGGCTGAGAAACTGGTCTCCTCCTTGGCCCCCTTTCTTTAATGGAGATGAAAAATGAAGAGTGTTTGCAGGCTACAGAGGACATGGATCCAGTTGAGCAATTGGAAAATAAAGCAAATGATGGCTTACCAGGAGATTTAGAGTTTGGAGCCCAGGAGATGCATGTTGCAGCTAAGTCTGCAAAAGTTGATACCATGGCTGCACTGTGAGTCCAGCTAGAGTTGTCGGAATGTTCCTATCTGGAAGCAAGGGAGAGCTTACAGGAGGCAATCAAGTGGTAGTCAGAAAACAGTGCTGCACAGGAACCGGATGTGCAGACTGAGGCAATGGATGCAGAGATGACAGAAGCAGTTTTTGGCTCAACAGGAGTTTCGTCGGTGCTTGCCGTAAAGGATTCTTCTGCAGTGTCATTGGTAAGCACTTCTCCTGCTTCAGAATCTGTTGTTATTATGGGGGCCTTGAGCAAGGGAGATGATGCAGCTTGTATGGCATCTGTTTCTCAGGGCTTTGAGTCAACTAATGAGCAGGCCAAATACTTGGTTTTATCATCGGGAAGCCCTGCTCCAAAAGAGCTGCCTGCTGTGACTTTTAATATAGGGTCCTTGTCGGGTGGTTTAAAGCAATTAATGAAAGAAGGGGTGGGGAAAAATAGAAAGCTGCATGCTCGGGTAGCTGATGCTCCCCTATTAGATAATAATATACAGAAAATGGACCAGGGCCCTGTGAATTGGGTTTCTACGGCCTTACAAGCTGCAGGATGGGTAAAGAATCCTGCAGGTACTGGGTGGAATGCAAATCTGCAAGGTACAGCTTTTTTGAATTCTCCTCAATCTCTTGCCCCTGGCATTTCAATTTTTCCCCCTGATAATGCTTCAGTTTCTTCAATGCCACCAGGACAATGCTCTCCTAAAGAAAGTATATCAATCCACTATTAAGATGGGCCTCATCCTTTATTAGAAGATGTTAGAGAACAAGAAGCAGAGTTTATAAATTCTTCTTCTGAGGAACTGGTAGATAACTCTGTTTCAGTGCAACAAGGCCCTATTCCTAATGACCACCCAACCTTAGATGCCCTGGCTCCAGCCTCTGCCACAGTGTGGCATGATCAAATCAAATCTTTATTTATCCAGGTGATCATCATTGAGCAAGCTCATTTCCAAGATGGACATGCTGTTGTCCAAGACAGTTATACATACATAGATTGAGAATACAAAGTACAACATGTGCAAAGAGTTACAAACAAATTTACAGAAAAGTGGTAGGTGCACGATATACATTCCAAGCATTCTTGTAGGAACATACATGCATCACTCAACTTTGCTGTGGTATATACTGACTCCATGTATGCAGAAGTTGAGGTGGTATGTTTAGTCATTCTTAGTCAAGCCTCCATCAGAGGGTACAATTCTTTGCATTTCAACCCTCAGTGACCATTTTCCATACTTGGGTGAGGGTCCTGGGCTGCATAGGGGCCCCAATGAGGTCTGTATGTTCTGCTTAAACAGTGAGAGGAGAGTAATACAGGAGAAGTGGTGCCTTGGTGCCGAGGGTCACTATGGCAGCTGACTAGTGGACTTGATTAAAATAGGGAGGGAAGGAACTAGGTTCATGGCTGGATGTGGTAAGGATATGGAGTGAACTGTCTGCGGGACAGCTAGGAACTATGGAAACACTTACAGATTTTGGTGAATGTTTTGTCATAAATGATCCTTAACAGGGCACAACTGACAGGAGAGCTGAGTCTCAAGGATCTTTGTACCCTGTTCCAGAGCGTAGGCAAAGCATGGCTTATGGCAGCCTTGCCAAAGTGGGTACTGATCCTGAGGATTTTCAGAGAAATTAGCGAGTGACTTCTTAGTGCGTAGCTACTGATTGGGCTTGGGGGAGGCAGGCAACAATGTAATCTGGGAGTTTGTTGGTAAGGGCTCAGAATGTCCAGAGTGCTGCATTTCTACACCGCCTATATTGAAGGGAAGGCCACCCTACAGCTGCATATAAAGAGCAGTGATGTGCGGAGAATGGGAGACCAGTTATAAATCTTAGCACTCTGTGGTACAGGACATCCAGTTTTGCAAGGTGTGAGATGGAGCATTGGCCATAGACACTGTCAGCGTAGTCAATTAATGAGAGGAAAGTTGATTGAACATGCTGTCTTCTTGCGTCTGCAGTCCGAAGGTGTTTAATTCTGAAGAAGAGGCCAAGCCTCAAGATAAAGTAGGAAAGCATTTATTTCCATCTGAGAGAGGCCCATTATTAGAACCTGCTGTTAGAAGGAACGCCGTGAGATTAAAATATAGGAGTGATGTTTCCACTGTTCCTGATAGGCATTTTGTTGAACGAACTTTGCTAAAGGACAGTATGAAATATTATGCATATGAAATATATGCCCTGATACATGTAGCGGGGGATTCTATCTTTGACATCAGTTTTAAGCATCTTGCAGTCCTGGAAAGATTTTGGAAGCAGTATTGACTATTGAAACTCTCTCCTTTATGGAGGTCTTTCCCGGCAATTCCATTAACAAAGCCCCTTACCAAAAAAATTACTGTGTTGCTTAGGAATGAGGGGGTGAATGTTGCAGATATAACTTACTGGTTGCAACAACACTGCACTGTTAAAGGGTTTCCAGAACCTATCTAGGGTGAGGAACAATTGTGGACTGGGGATTGTAAGTATCAAGTAGTTTTGGAACTTGAAAATGGTCAAACTAGTCATTTGCCTAATTGTTTTTTCTTGGGTCGGGACAGGAGGGTGATATTTTATCCTGGACAGCCACGAGCTTGTTTCAAATGTGAGGATATAGGATACCTTAGCAATGTCTGTGATAAACAGAAATGTGGTCTGTGTGGGGAGCTGGGTCATGTTGGGGCTCATTGTCGTCAGTCTTTACATTGTAATTTATGTGACGAACAAGGGCACTCATTTTGAACATGTTCATGGGCATCACATAATAATGTGGATGTATCTGTTAGAGCTGAACAAGATGTTTACATTGCCAATGCTCAGAAGGAAAAAAATGTGAATGATAGAACTGCTTAATACTGTCCCTGATAGGAATCCCCTGCCTCAGAGGATCCTGAGGAAATCATATAGGTCTGGCATTCAGGAGAACGGGGTAGAGAAAGATGTATTAGTGGAACCAACTATTAGTGAAGCACCAGGACCAGATAGTGATTTAAGGTCAGAGGTGACTGAGGGTGCGGAAAGTCTCCCTTGTCAGTCTGAAGAGGAACGTAGGGGGATAGAAGCTATAGTTGATACAGAGCAGTGTGTTGAAAGAATGGAGGAAGGAATCTCCATGCACCTCCCCACACAGCAAGAGGCAGCATTTCAAAGAGCGACCAGGTCTAAAGCAAGCAAGCTCCTAGCAGGCTCCCAAGTGGCATCTCAAGGCACAGAAGGGATATCAGTAGAAAATTCTTATGTCTTGTTGTTTGACCAGGTGGTGGAGGAGTATAGTTTTGATTCAGATTTTTCCTCAGTAGCTTCCTCCCAGACAGAAGGTGCTTCAGATATAGGTCCTCCTGATAAACCTAAAACTAGGAAAAGGAAGAAAAAGAAATGATTAGGTGGTGGACAAATAATACTGTTGCAGGATACTAGGCTGCATTCCTTATTAGAAGTACAAGCAGCACAGAGGGAATGGAGATGGAGTGTCTCCTGCTGGTCTATAAGGGAGGAACAATGTTCAGGAGTAGGACTTCTTTTTTCTGGGATATCAGTAAAAATCTTACATGTTTTTGATATCCAACCAGGAAGAGCTATGATTATAGATATAATCTTGAGGGAAGAGGTATTTAGGATTATTAATATATATGCACCTCAGTCTAAAGCAGATAGGTCCACCTTGTTTAAAAAAATAGATCCCTATTTACACACCTCCAAGGTGGTGCTATTGGGAGGTGACTTTAATTGTGGACTTTCGCATAGAGACTGGGAGAGGACTATGAGGAAAATTTATAGTGACTCCAACACTTTGTTGGCAAATCTATGAAAAAATTATCTAAAAGATGTATATGAGGTTTTACATCAGGTGCCGAAACATACCTTTTATAAGGGCCGATTATCTACTAGGATAGAGTTTTGGTCCATGTCAGCATGTTTAACTTGTCAAGAAGTAGTCCTGCTACCATTGGAAACTTCAGATCATTTAGCGGTTAAGCTGTTTTTTGGTGATAGACAGAAATTAGTATTAGGTAGGGGTTATTGGAAAATGAATGAATATTGTGGTACTGCAGGAAGTTTTAATACAAGATTCTATAAAATACCTATTTGCTTTAAGGGCAGATATTTGATTTTTATATGATAGCCTCATAGATTGGTGGGAGGGTACAAAAGGGACTTGCAAAGTTTATATGTATCCCTCATAAAGAGAAACGCAAAGGATAAATATATTAAATATTTAGGGCTCAGAGCAAAATATATATGAGTCTTGATGCAGACAGCAGATAAATCAAATGATGTCTCATTGCATTTACAAAGTCTTAAGGAACAAATATGTCAATATTTGCAGGAGACTACTAAAAGGGTGGCGTGCCAACTGAAATACTAAACAAAGGGATCAAGGGAAGAGGTAAACCCACATGATTTAAGTATACAGGTTGTTTAGAATTTGGTCATGGCTGCTTTAAAAGATGAGCAGGGTACTTTGAGGATGCAAAATCAGGAACTGATGCTTATTGTTCAAAAGCATGTTGTAGCTACTTTTCAAAAGGAGGCTAAGGGCAGCAGGTCATTTTTTGATGACTTAATTATTCCTCCTTTGGATAATGTAGGAATAGAGAGTTTGTTTTTACCTATTACAGAGCTACAAATTAAAGAAGCTATTTCTCAGCTGATTGCTAAGACTACTCCAGGATATGAAGGAATACCTAATGACTTTTATAAAACGTTTACTGACATTTTGGCTCCATGTTTAGAATTAATTTACAACACCATTTGGGAGGAAAATAGGCTTGCCCAGACTATGAAAATGGGGATCATGATTTTTTTATATAAAGGGAGACTCCCAAGACCTAAAAAATTGGAGGCCATTAACTCTGTTAAATACAGATTATAAGATCTTGGCAAAAATACTTACTACTCGGCTGGCTAAAATTGCGCAAAAATTAATTATCCCAGAGCAGACTTGTGCAATTCCTGGTAGGAATATTATTCAGAATCTGACCTTTGTCAGGGAGATTGTTGAGCAAAGTTTAGAAATGAAGTTAGAAGGTTACTTAATGTTGGTAGATCAGGAAACTGCTTTTGATGCAGTGCGGCAGGAGTACATTTGGATGGTTTTACAGCATTATGGGATTCCTAAAGTTTTTTTGGATTTAATTAAATTATTATATACTGAAGTTCTGATAGTGAATGGTTACTTAAGGGTGTCAATCTATTTAAAAAATGGGGTGAAGCAGGGTTGTCCGATGAACCCCTTGTTATATGTCTTTGGTCTGGATCCTTTATTAAGGCTTATTGAGAGGAACAAAGACATTAGTTATTAAAAATCATGAGGGATTTGTCTTTCATAAAATTTCTGCTTATGCGGATGACTGTGTTTATACAGTAGCAGATGGGGAGTATGGTGCCTGTGTATTAAATATGTATAAATATGTTACAAGATGTATATGATGTTACAGGAATCAAACTTAATATGAGAAAGAGTATTGTTCTGGTGTTGGGGCAATAGGGAAGGTAGAAGGTTTTCCAATTTCTATGACTATGGATGAAATTAAAGGTTTAGGATTCTTTTTTGGAACCAAGGATTCAGAGGGGCATAATTGGAGTATTGTATAAGACAGAGCACAACTTAAGGTCTTATCTTGGCTATCATGGAAGATGTCTAGGAAGAAACAAGTTTTTTTTTATTAAGAGCATATATAGCGCCTATTTTTTTATATGTTTTGCATGTTTTCCCCCTCTCTTATAAGATGCACACCAAAGTTATGGGTTTATTTTTCCATTTTTTGTGGGGAAGTAGACTGAACCCTGTCAAAAGAGTTCACACTTATAAGGTATGGAAAGAGGGAGGTTTAAATAGGATCCATCCTCTGGTATATTTTTGGGGGAATTTATTTTATAGTTCTATTTGCCCTTTGTTGTTTCAAACAGTAGGAATGGGTCAAGTATGTATGCGGTTGTGGGGTAAGCCTTTTTTGGAAGCACAGGGTAGAGGTAAATGGCATCCTGTGGATAAATTACTCTCAGATTATGTACAAACCACTTTACGATATATACGAACTTGGCAGATTGAGCTGAAATGGTGTATAGGAAAGGGAAAAACTATTTTATAAAAGTATTCTTGATAAATGGTATAGGGAGGAACCAGTTTTTCAGGTTTCATCCACGATTAAAATGGGTTTAATTTTAGAAAGTATGATAGACACTAGGGTTCCCCTTAAAATGCAAGATTTCATTTGGTTATGTGGGCATCAGAAATTGCAGGCGAGAGGCAATCAGAAGCATAAACAGCAAGATGATAGAAGGTGTGGGGAAAGCACTTGTGCTGATACTGAGGAAACTATGCAGCATCTTTTTTTTGAATGTATACATGTTTCTGATTTTTGAAAGTTATTGTCCGACTTGGGAGAAAAATTGTTCCAATCGATGAATTATGACATTTTAATTTTAGGACAAATTCCAACCTCCTGGACAAAAAGGACAAAAAGCACTGTTAATATCCTTCTGGCCTGCATAAAGTGGTCCATTTTGCAGGTGAGATGTCTGAGGTTCCCGGAAGGTAAAGTGATAACGCAACAAGATGTATTTTTTAGCATACAGAAAGAACTTGAAAACATTTATGATTATGAAAAATGTACACTGGGGCAAGAAGTGGTTTCAAAGCTGTGGAAAAATGTTGGATAGGTGGGTTAATTTGTAGTGTTAATGTTTCTTTTTTTTCTCTTTTAGTTTGCAAAACAAGTTTATTAACTTTCAGAAGTAAAAAAATAGTTTTATTTATTTAATTTTGGTTCTTTTTGGTGATGGGATTTAATGTTTCTATTATTATTTCAGAATGATATGTTTTTGACTTTGTACGGAGACATTTGCATTTTGTATGGTTTTGCATATTAGTATATATTATAGATAACTTTTTTTTAAATGTTATTGTACCTTTATTGTTTCCTGTTTTTCAATTTTGAATACAAATTTCCCCTACACTTTTCGATAAGTGCCATGGGATCATTAACATCCACCTGAACTACCACCAATCCAGGTAGATAGGACCTCGGTTTAACGTCTCATCCAAAAGACGGCACCTCAGAAGTGCAGCGCCCCTCTCATGCTACACTACAGTGTCAGTACTGGGATATTAACCCAAGTGCCAGATGTAGGAACTGAACCCACAGCCCTCTGATCTCCTGGACTCAGAGGCGAGAGTGCTACCTACTGAACCACTGATAGTAAAGCTTAGGAAAGAAGACGTCATTTAGATATTCCAGAATGTTGGAGGCGGAAAGTGAATTGGTGGGTGAACTATGCAGATGTCAACAATATGATTCAAATTCCTGAAATATGTTTTTAGGGGAAGTTTTGAGGGAGTTGTCTGTCAAGGAAGATATAGATAAAACAATATGAGATGTCTCCTGTATCTGCAGCCTTAAGGCAAGAAAACGCCCTGCTTTTTCCCCCCTTGGTCAACATAACGGGAGTGTTTTTAAAAGGGCATACTTGGCACGTTCCCTCAGACTTTCAGTGTACTTAGCCCTCATAAGCATTAAAGTAGTTATATCCTCTTCAGAGGTTTCAGGGGACAAGTTTCTTTCCAGCTCATTGATACATTCTAAAAAGAGACATAGCTCAACTTCCCACGTATGCTTCCTCGTAGATGCCAAGCTTATGATCTTCCCCCTCAACACACATTTAAGAGTGCACCATAGCTTATCTGTGTCAGGAATGGTCCCAGCATTTTGATCTAAGAACTGCAATATTAATTCTTTGATCCTAGTTGTGACCCCCTCATCTTTAAGGAGCTGTACATTCAATTTCCATATCATGACCTTTTAGACATTAGGAAGGAGGGTGGACTCTAACCAAGTAGGGTAGTGGTTGGAGAGTACTCATATAGTAATCCCCCCATTTAAGACCCCAGACATTACAGTCCTGCTGACTAGAAAATATTCCAAGTGTGAGTAGGGCTTATGGGTAGGCAAATAAAAGTTATATTCCCAGGGAGTGGGATTTGAAACCCTCCTTGGGTCACACATTCCTTCCATATCTAGCAGCTCACAGAAAGAGCACTGTGCGGGGGTCAGCCAAAGGTGCCAAAAGGTGGACCTGTCCAGGTCCGAAGTGATTGTCAGGTTCTAATGCCAAACCAAAATAATGGGAATATGAACAAAGCAGGCTAACAGAGTAGACAAGTCCGAAAAAATAATTTGGGAGTGTCTTTATTGGGTCCATAAATACTGCCCAGTAGGACTTCTGAATGGTCCAAGACCCATCTCAACAGGAGGTAGCACCCTTGTGTATCCTTGACACAGAGCAGCAATCAGAAGTTTACTGCTATAAAAAATAATATATCTATGCCCCTCTAGGTGGTGGAGTTCCCAGCTGCAAAGACCTGCCCCATAGCTTGCCAATGTAAGAGAAGCCCCTCTGAGGCAAGTAAGTGGGACTCTTGAAGGAATGCAATTTGACAATGCAATAGGTTGAGATGCTTTAAAATTTGATAATGCTTAGCCTTGGAGTGGGCACCCTTAACATTCCAAGTAAACTTACTTTATTCAACCTAAGCAGAACAAATAGTATGGACTGTAAATAGACCCTCTTCAGATAAAGTAGATTATCCCAAACTTGTGAATCAGGCCTCCGTTGATATGATCCCCTTAAAACCCCCAGTTGAAGAGTTACCAACCCCCAGTAAACCATAATTAAGTACTGCATATTTGAGTACTGACAAGCGGTATAGAAGTGACTAAAAATAGCAATATGGATGCTAAATGCTAGCAAAAGCAAGACTGGGGGTTGACTCCCACCCTCCGTCCAACACAAATCCAATGAACAATGAACCCCAGCTATAGGAAGAGAGTAAAATATACAGAAGGGCCTGAGCCATAACAGAGGATTCATCAAATACTGAGCAGAGCAAAAAAGGGCTCAGATTTGAAAAAGATAGAACATCTCCCTTCCCCCTCCCCAAAACCCCTTCTGCCAATAGTAATAACAACAATTCAATAGCCCCAGTCCTAATGACTGTACTCCCACATCTGGCTGGGCTATGCTGGTAACCATCACTACTTGCAGCATGTTCCCCTTCCCCCTTTCACCAAATCAAATAAGTCCAGTAATGTAAAACATCTTATTAGTATTAAAACTGAAATAAAACAAGTTTGCAAAGTCCTGGGTACTGCCCAAATTACTCCAGCTAGTCCACAAGTATGTAAAACAATAGGGGAAAGTAAAGGAGCAGTATAACAAAAGCCAGGAACAGAGCCCATTTACCAACAATCCAGGAATAATTATATAAAAAGAGGAATAGGGAAACTAAGTTCCAGAGTCTTTAGGGCTATACAAGATCTTGGCAGCAAAGTTAACAAAGCCATTAAACTCGTGCTCTTCACTAGTCCATTCTTGAAACATTTTACAGGCTTACCCATCCAGATAGGAGCAGGAGAAGAAAACCAATGCAATCCTTAGTAGCAACACAGTCCAGAATGGCATGGAAAAGGTACCTACAGTCCAACTCAAAGACCGAGGTCCATAAACAGCCATTCAGTCAGACACAGAACAAAATGTGGCAAAGGAAAATCAGCTGCCAGTCCTGTCCATGATCACACTGTCCAAAGAGCATCATAAGCAGACTAAACTGATGAAAGCTATAGGAGCATCCCCCTCAGTCTGCAGCAGCATATCTCTCCCTAGAGCTGGTGGAGCACAAAGTACAGAAGAGCTGGTACTGGTCAAGACAACACCCTACCCCCAGCGGGAAAAGGGACAACAAGCAGCCCAGCAGATAAAATGCAGCAAACAGATCAGGAGACATGCAACAGCGCTGAAAATAAGCAAAGGTGGGTACCAGAAGTGCAAAGAGTTCTGACCAGAAGGAGACCAACTAGTCCATAATCCATAGGTTCAAAAGGCAGTAAACTATTTAGCCCAGACTTTAAAGGAGAGTGTCTCAAAAAATTAGAAAAGACATGTGCCCTAAGATTTAAGTTCATGGTTATCTCCATCTTAGATGTATCCTGGGAAGGTCACCCATGGCCCATTCCGGCTTATAGAGCTCATCTATGGTCTTATCCCCCCCTTTTCCTTTTCTTAGTCAAAATGCTTTCCTGTATCTTCTTTCTATTGCCAGCTGAGAGGTTTAGATTACTGCCTATTCTCTCTGCTTTGTATCAGCCACTCTATCCTTTTTCCCTACAGGGGCTCCTGTATTATTTTGTTGCTGACTATGGGTTTGAGGTTAAGAGTGTGATTGGACAGTGCATGTATGAAAGTCCAACATCAGCAGATTAGTATTCATTATTCTGTCAATACCTCAGGTTGGATATTATCTGCAACAAGTGTAATGTGTTCTGACTGAATTATGCGTGTTTGTTCCTTCTTTTGGAAATTATTCTATGATAAAAAAAAAAGAAAAGCCATGCGAACACCACCAAGTTTTCCAGTAGGCTGAGCCTTGTAAGCTACAATCAAACAGGCAGGTATTCACGTAAATAGATCAGGAAATAGTTTTTAAGCTCATTACCGGCAGCCTCCAATGATTCATAGCTGGACCGTCTCCTGGCATGGTTGACCTGTAGAGTGGAGGAATAGTGGACTCCATAGCGGACCCCAGCCGCTATCAACTTGGACACCAAAAGGTGCAACACTGATCTCCATTGGCGCACAGAGTAAGGGAGATCTTGGACTAAGTGAATCTTTTTTCCCCTCCCATTGAAGCTCTTTTATATCCCTGATTTTGTCTAGTATGAATTGTTCAATCCAAAAAATTGAGGAGGCAAAAAATGAAGGGACATGGAGGGGATCATTGCTGAAGAGGCAGGACGAAGAGAGCGGTGCACCCTCTCCACTATGTTGCTAGGCCCATTCATAGAGGGGGCCCACGATTCATCCAGATAGCTTCTGTGTGAATATTATTGCCACAGATCCCTCTTCACCCTCTGTAAGGCCCAGGACTATGAGGTTGTTATGTCAGGAATGCCCTTCATGATCCTCAAGCCGGTCTTCCATTTTCTTGAGCTGCTGCCTCAGGGTAACTATTTCAGGATCTAGGTGGGTTGTCCAGTCATCAAGCAAAGAGATGTGGGCTTCATTGTCACTAGTATGACTGGTTAGAGTACTGATTGAGGTACACATACTTTGTAACTCCGTTGCCAAAATCTGCAAGGTGTCTTTAATTGGGGCTAGTTCTTCTAGATATGTGGCCTTAGTTAAAGGGACCTGGGAAGCACAGTCACTGGGGGTTCTGGCACCTTTCACCTTAGGCCACTTGGATATCTTCTTCCACTCTGGAGTTGGTGACAGGGTGTGCCGAGGGAGTGGTGTCTTTATGTCGGCATCCGTTGAGAAACAAAAACAGCACTGGATTGTTCTTAAGGATGTAATAACATTTCAGAAATCCCCAAATTGTTGAATTAATTAGAAAAGGAGGCATTAGAGAGTAGATTTTGGTGAACAAAAGAGGAGCAATATTGGGGCACGTCCTATCAGGCAGCCATCACATGACCTCTCCCTCACCTACAAGGTCTAAAAAGTGAAATAGTGAATATCTTGCAACACTAGGTGCACTGATTGCATCTCCCCTTGTTTTTCTGACTTAGGTCCAGCCATAGTTTCTATAAGGGCTTGATGACTTCTATCTTTGATCTGGATGTATCGGTTGACTGATGACTAAAGTTATTCATAATGCTTGAGTAACTGGAAGCTGTATTACCAGAGGAGCTGATTATTCTTACAAATGTTGCTTTACTAGTGGAGCTGATTATTTCTCTCTTCCCCCATTAGGTCTATAAAGTGACTCAGTGAATATTAGTCCCACTAGGGTTGCTGATTGTCTCTCCTTCTGTTCACCAGGTTTAGGGCCAAGCATACTGTTATGATGGCTTGACGTTTCTTACTGATGATATAGATGCTTTATTAGACTAAGGCAGAAGTCCTACGAGTTTGTTGTTTCATTAATTAAGGGTAATTACTGTCACCTCTGCCCTTCTCCAGCATTAATCCAAGATGGTGTCCTGTACATCCTGGTGGTCTTAGGCTTGGATCACATCTTGCGTACCAGAATTCAGAGTAGACAGTGGACCTGCCTCACCACAAATGCCCTGATGGGTATCCCCTATTTGGGATCAATACCTCCCTAATCACTATGCAGGGTCTTAAGCAAAAGGGAAGCCTCTACAATCTAATTTTCTATTACAGTGAACATAGGAAAAGGTCCCTCTCCCCATGCCAGGGTATCTAGTCAAAATCTTGTCTAAACTAAAATTATTACTCGGAGGTGACTTTGAGCAGAACCCTGGCCCCCACTGCACTAATGTTCATATTACCTCCTCTATGCAGTCTGATTGAGTCAACACTAAAGGGTTAAGAATAACTCACTTGAATTTCAATAGCCTAAGGCCAAAGATTCATGAACTGGAGGCCTGGGTGAGCCTGTGCTCCCGGATGCAGGTGCAAATCAGAAACCTGGCTCAAACCACATGTATTAGATCATGAGGTTGTGATAAAAGGGTTCAAGATATTTAGGCAAGATGGACCTGGAAGAAAGGGAGGAAAAGTCTTGATCTGCATCCAGTCCTCCCTAAATGCTTCCCTGGTGAAAACACCCACCCTAAAAAATGGCATCTGCAAAGCTGTATTCACAACATTGATGCTAGAAGGAACTAAACCTCTGATTACAGGGTATGTGTACAACCCCTCCTCAAAGCAGCAAATGCTCTTTACTGGAACAACTTAACTCTGCCATAATGGCTCAGTACTCTTTTTGGGGCTCCTTTCTAAGGCGTCTTTAGCCAAGAGAATCTTTCCCACTGCACCTCAAGGGGTGGAACCCTCTTTGAGTGATCCTTGCCTTTGGCACCCCTACAAAGTGGTAATTCCCTATGGAAAAGAGAGCGCAAACTGCCAAACAGTTACTACAGTTGCACAAATATAACACTACTCTGGCTGCAAAAGCCTATTGAATGAAACTTACTAACAGCCCAACCTCTGCTCTTCACCCAGTAAATTTTGTTACACACTGGCCATTTAGGTCTAGCTGCAGATTTTAGTGTAGTCATGGAGTGACGTCTGATCACTCTGGTTTGACAAACCCACAGAAAAAAGCTAGGCCACCATTAATTTCCATGATACTGGGATAACTACAGAATGTATTTTTATGAGCATGATGAAAAGAAGAGGTGGGTTGCAGGATGGTGAAGCCATTAAAAGTAACGGCTTCGGTTTTATTTTGTAATTTAAGGTGCAAGAAAAAGCTTAGACAGCGAGATTTTTGATGGGTGTGGAAACTGTGTGCTACATCGTGGGAGGGAGAAATTGGGAGATGTTTGGTTAGACTGAATAATGAGACTAAAGAGAGGAGTGTTGTCTTTTGAAAACCACACTGTTGACTGCGAGTTAAGTGAAGCTGATTACATTGTGAAAGGGGCTGGGCGGCATCGAATGGGCAGTGGTCAATGAAATTTTTTTTTATGTAATTCAGTCATATGTGTACTGGGACCAGATCTGTGATATTATGATGGGATATCATCATGGGTCCAGCCCCACACTGACCAATCAGAGCCCTGCATTCTTTCTTGTCATTGTATGATACTGATTATGCACAGGACAGGAAAAATCTAAGAAGCTGATTGAACGGCAGCATTCTATGCCCATACTTATATTCCCTCACAACAGAATGGTTAAAAACAAGACCCCCTGTAGAGGCTACTTACCTAAATTAATATCCCTCAGGTCTGTCAAAACCCTTCCTTGCAAAAAAAGAAACTCACTGGCAGTTCCCCTTAAACATTAACAAAATAAAATAAACTAGTTTGTAATACATATTGATGTCACAGTAAACTGGCTGCTCATAAACTTTTATTTATGAAATATTTTGCTGCTTTTGATAAGCTATTTATGAAATGTTTATTATAATTGGTCAAAAGTTACTACAGTTATCTGATTTATTACTCCTGCATTGGGCTATTTTTTGTACTAATATGCTTCCACAGTTTAAAAACAGTAAAAAAAAATAATTGTTAGACCAATGTTTCTGTCTTTTTTTTACTTTATGGGGGGGGGTCCAGTGCATAATTGCAATAGAACACTCCAGGTTGTGCTTTAACATCAGATATTGGCACTTCTCAGGTGCGTAAGACACTTGGCTTCATCTCGTGCCTCACAACACACCCAAGGCATGCTGATATCCTAAGATAAAGCATGCCCTATCACATATTATTGCTTAAGTATAAATTGGCTAGAAAAAATCCAGGTAGCTGATTGACTAAGAGGTATCTGAAGTTGTGATTAATTCCAGCGACATAATCACTGTTTCAAAAAGCCTCCAGACACCAGCCTCCTTACTCCTGAGAAATTCCTCTGACAGCAACGCCAACTCTAAACTCAAACAGCAATGGTCAGTCTCATGTTTTGACACCCCGCTCTGACTAGAACAACACAATGGCCACTTATTGGAAAATTTAAATGTACATTGGCATATTCAGAACTGACTCCTGCTTACTGGAAAAAAAAAAAAAACAACTCCGTCACCCACAGCAACCGCTGCCAGCCACCACGCTAACCTCACATCAACCCACCCACTCCTCTGACAGAATACAACATGAGCAGGGGTCCTGCCTGCTCGCAGCAAATGCCAGTTCTCCAGATTGAGTCACACTACAATTGCTGCTCCCCTTCACCCCTGACATGTGCTGACTGTACCATGTGAGTCATGACTCAACCAGTGCTTTTGGCTGTATCGGGTGAGACTCAGTATAGAGAGAGTGGTTGCTTGAGTGGAGCGGTCTGATGTTTCAGCTCCAACAGCCAGCACATTTCAGATAAATCCCTCACTAGGCTTGCCAAATTTCTTCTTTCTTCCATACAGAGTCCTTCCATAACTCTCAAATGCAAAATCAAATGAGCAATACTGGTGAGTGGTGAACACCGAGAGAGCAATGGCTGGGAAGTGAGAGGAGGAACGAGATACAGAAGACAAGAAAAAAAGCATCACAGCATGCAGATGAGCAGCAACAGGTAGCAGCAACAGCGCCACCTACTGGAGACATAACATGTTGCGGACCTCCTCTACAAACTCCACTTACAATAGCTGACAAGAGAGCCCTCCAGGAACTATTTTCTTAAAAGATACTCCGCTAACATCCTCAGAAAAAGTAATTCTCAAAACGTATATTTTTTTCCCCTGATAACACTTTCAAGCCAGTTCATAAGAGCAATAATGCACTCCAGGGTGTGGTATATCATGGGATATCTTCACTTCTCAGGTGCATGAGGCACTCGGCCAGTAGTCGCATGCCTTACAATATACCCGAAGTATGATGATATCCCATTATATACCAAACCCTGCCGTGCATCACTGCTTAATTATTACAGGGTTATGTTTTTATACCCACAGGGAAAAAAAAGCTTTATTTCTCCATATCACAAATTCTTGAATCTGCATTGTCCACTAATTAAAGAAGTGTGGCATTATCAACAGGGACATGAATCAATTGTGATATTAACAATTGACAATATGTTGAATGTCTTTCCTCAGCGTTAAACACAAACCTTTAAATTGTAAAGTGTTTCTCAAGAGTTTGCATTACCCTAACACCCAAAAAAAAAACACATGTTCCTTTTAAAAGCATTACAGTTTCACAACAAAAGTGTTTAATAACATTTTCAGCCCCCCCCCCCCCAATAAATGCATAATAAAACCAATAGACTTTCACAGAAAAACTGTTTCAGTCCTTTCCTTTTCAGGCAGTGATTAGAGTTAATAGACTTAAAGCTGCTTGTTAATTTAGTTACAGCTTTCAAGCACACTATTTCAATACACAAACCAAGAGAATTAACTTACATATACTGTAACAGATCACTTCTAGGGCTTTAAATAATTTGCTCCACCTATAGTACCCCTCATAAGGAGGAACCTTGTCATACCCTTTTAGACAGTGATATATTGTAGAATACAGCAGTAACCAATGTAATCCAATGATAATTAGTCCAATTTGTCATGCAGGAAACTGGCATCTAATTACAAAGTGCTTCCTTTTGGTAGGTAGCACTGTCCAAATAACTTGCAAACATACAAAAACACATCAGCTAAATTACCATACACTCTTCTACTACTGCAGGGACTTCCCTATAGCTTCCAACACATGTTCAAGACAGTATGAAGCAGGCTTTAAAAACTACTATCAAAATATATTTTCATACTCAGTAAAAGTGATCTACTTTACCACAAAACACAATTAATTGGTATCATAGGTAGTATCTGAGCTTAAATGGACTTTCATTTGTGACAGTCGCTCTATTAATAAACCTGTGCTTTGTCTCTAAAGTATATGTCTAATTTGGCTTTGAATTCGTTCATGGATGAACTTCCCACTGTTTCCACAGGTAGTTTGTTCCAAACTAGTATAACTCTTTGGCTAAACCATTTCTGTCTCCTTACTAAGTTACATTTACTCCCATTTAGCTGAAGTGGGTATGCCCTTGTGCTATATACTAGGTCCTTAAGTTCTAGCCCTAGACTGTCCCAAAGTGTATTCTCCCCAAAGGCTTTGTATACCAGGTACATGTCTCCCCTAACCCTGAACAGCTAATATTTTTTAAGGCAAGCTACCTCTTGCTGGGAGCTACAATACTGAACATAGGATTTGCAAGAAAGCGAGTTGTGCTCACAACAGAGGGAGATGAACCTTACAATTGTCTTTGGTTTGTAGCAGATATTCTGCAGGTGGAGGCTACTTCTAACTGAAAGGTGAAATAAGGAACTTAATCAGGAAAAGACAGTCTTGGTACAATTCTTAAGATGTTCAGTGCAGGAAGAGTTTAAAGCACAGCTGACTTATTTTGGGGCTGACTGCTTTCAGAAGCACAAACCACCAGGCTGTTTTGGGGCTGGGGATGTTTACCTGTGTCTGACTTGGATGTCTGGATTTTTCTCTGTTTGATTAGCAGGGGATTTGCTCTGTCAAATTGTTGTGTATGGTATCTTGCTGACAGGAAGGCACTCATCACAGCGGTGGGTCAAAGCTCTTAGCTGATTGTTTTGTGAGGGCACAGTTTAGCCAACTCCTACCCACCCCTCACCCCACCCACCCCTGGAAATAGTTGCTTTATACCTGGGGTTCTGACATCATTTCCTCAAGAGTGCAAGGTGCATATCAATGTCATATCCTCTGTAGCACACAGCACTGAAAATATAAGCATACACATTGTATAATATATAGATTTCTATATAACAAACCAATCACACACACACACACACACACACACACAACAAGTACATAATCATGTGGGGAGTAGTGCAATGTAATGGCTGTGGGGCAGCAGTCTTCCGGGAGACTTTCTGGAGGCTGAGATGCTGCCCTATTTGCAGACAACTCTCTGCCCTGAGGGAGGAATTTGCCCATCTTCAGGCCACTGGACAGCAGTAGAGAACCTTCCCCAGGCCAGACTGGATGGTAAGAAGGAACCTCCCCATCCAGGGAGCACCAGAGCCACCACCACTGCCTCAGAGGTTGCAAAAGCACAGCAGTTGGACCACAGTGGGCTCAGGAAGGGTGAGGATAGTGGAACAGAGGCACACCCAGTCAGTTGTTCCACTCCACAATCCATACACCATTCTTGGAGCACAGCTCCCATGGATGCACCACAGAGGAGATTAAGGAGACTGAGGACACCTGTCACAAGGGAGGCCCACAGGAAGGAGGCAGAGGACACCACAAGGAAAGGAAGCAGCTCCTGGTGGGGGACTCAATTATTAGGGGGATAGAACTGGGGGGAGCAGGGAAAACTGAAGTAAGATGCCTTCCTGGTGCCATGGCTTGGAGGGACAGGAAGCGCATCCTCAGGATAACGAGAACAGCTGCATGGGAGTCTGAGCTGGACTTCATTGTCCACCAAGGGACAAATGACTTGGCTCAACATGAGATTAGAGCAGTGCAGAAGGACTTTGTAGAACTGGGGAGGGGCCTAAGACAAGTAGCACACACAGTATCCTTCTCAGAGGTGCTGCCTGTAAATGGCATGAGTGGAGCGAGGGTACTTTGCACCATGCAGTTTAATGAATGGTTGAAAAAATGGTGTGGAGCACAGGGGTTTGGCTTCATTGGCGACTGGGGTTCCATCTGGAGGGACATCAGCCTATACTGGCAGGATGGTCTGCATCTGTCCAGGAAGGGAACAAGCCTTTTGGGCAATCAGTTTAAATGCTTCATTGGCAAGTTTTAAAATAGTCAAGGGGGGAGGCACTGATAAGCAACAGGAAAATCCCAGCATCTCCCTACAAAACAGGGTACTAAATGAGAAAAAGACCAAGGTAGAAAGGTCAGTGGGGGATGCTGCAACTGAAGGTAAAGCCATCAAAAAATGGAAAGCAATGAGTACCGATGCCCGTAGTCTGAGTAACAAGCTTCCTGAATTAGTAGCCTTGATGGAGGAGGAACATCTGGATATCGTGGCAGTTACGGAAACATGGTTCACACAAAACCATGACTGGGACATAAACATACCAGGATACACTATCTACAGGAGGGACAGAGAGGGTAATAGAGGAGGAGGAGTAGCTCTTTACATAAGGGGAGGAATCAAAGTGGCAGAACAAAAGGGAAAACAGGGAGAAGAAGCACTGTGGGTAAATTTGGGACCAGCAATGTCACCCACAATCCTTTGGGGGTTGTGTATTCTGACCCCTTCTCAGTGGGAGGAAATGGACAAGGAAATGATAGAGTATACTTAGTATGGCAGAAAAAGGGAGATATTGCTGATGGGCAAACTGAATATGCAGATGTTAACTGGAGTGCAGTTGCAGCAGCCACTTCGAGGTGGGGTTCTAGATGCTACAGGGGCATGCCTTAGACAACTAGTATTGGAGCCCACTCGAGAGGGAGCAATCTTAGACCTGGTCCTCTCAAATGGAGATGAAGAGAGGATCACAGATGTAGAAGTGGGTAGCCATCTGGGAACTAGTGACCATCGAACAGTATGGTTCACAATAAACACAGCAATAGAGTCAAGCCATACAAAGGCAAAGGTACTGGACTTTAGGAGGGCTGACTTTGCCAAAATGGGTGAGTGCCTAAGGAATGCACTAGCAAATGGGCAGGAAGGAGAGGTGGAAGAACAATGGGGAATAATAAAAACTGCCATCACAGAGGTAACAAGCCTTTGTGTAAAGCAAATAAACAAAACTAAATGATGTAAGAAACCACTATGTTTCTCAAAGTAAGTGGCAGTGAAGGTTCAAGAGAAAAAGAAAGCTTTCAGGAAGTACAAGGAATCACAGAAGGAGCAGGACAGAGAACTGTATCAGTTAAAGCAAAAGGAAGCTGGGAAGGCAGTCAGAACAACAAAGGCCCAAACTGAGGAAAAGATAGCCAACTCAGTTGAGAAGGGGATAAAACATTTTATAGATGCGCCAGGGAGTGAAGGAAGACCAAGGGAGTGATAGTGAGGCTTAATGGGGGTGGGCAGAGGGTGACTGTGAAAAGGCAGAGATACTAAACAAATATTTTGCTCAGTATTTACAAAGGAAGAGGGAGGTACCTAAAACAAACAGTAGAAACTCTCTGGATACAGAAATTGATCCAGCCCATTTACAGAAGAAAGGGTTCTGAAAGAACTCTTAAAACTGAAGGTGGACAAAGCAATGGGACCTGATGGATTCATCCCAGAATTCTAAAAGAACTAAGGGTGGAATTAGTGACACCACTGACTACCCTGTTTAACAAATCATGGGAGGATGGGGTGGTACCCGAGGACTGGAGAAGGGCAGATGTGATTCCCCTTCACAAAAGTGGGAACAAGGCAGAAGCAGGAAACTACAGACCTGTTAGTTTAACCTCAGTGGTAGGGAAAATGATGGAATCACTTCTGAAGGTAAGAATTGTTGAGTATCTAGAGGCCAGACTGGCACAGGACCCAAGGCAGCATGGATTCACAGCAGAAGGTCATGCCAGACAAATCTGATAGATTTCTTTGACTGGGTGACCAAAGTAGTAGATCAGGGAGGGGCTGTGGATTTGGCCTACCTAGACTTTAGCAAGGCATTTGACACAGTCCCACACAAAAGATTAATATACAAGTTAGATAGCCTGGGAGTGGGTCCCAAGATGATAGCCTGGGTAAAAAATTGGCTGGAGAATAGGACACAGAGAGTAATAGTAAATGGAGTCCACTCTGAAGAAAGGGGGGTTACTAGTGGGGTACTACAGGGTTCAGTATTAGGACCGGTCCTCTTCAACATCTTTATAAGTGACATTGCAGAGGGACTGGAAGGAAAAGTATGTCTCTTTGCAGATGACACAAAGATCTGCAACAGAGTTGTTGCACAAGGTAGGGTGGAAAGGATGAAAAGGGACTTGGCAAGGTTAGATGAATGGTCAAATGTATGGCAGCTTAGATTCAATGCTAAGAAGTGCAAGGTAATGCACCTGGGAAACAACAACCCAGGGAAGAGGACACAATGGGGGTGAGATACTAACAACAACAAAAATGGAAAGGGACCTGGGGGTAGTCATATCAGATGACCTAAAGGTGGGCAAGCAATGTGAGAGGGCAGCAAGGAGGGCTGGAGGGATACTGGGATGCATAGGGAGCGGCATCACCAGTAGAAAATAGGAAGTTATTATCCCTCTGTACAGACAGCTGGTCAGACCCCATCTGGAGTACTGTTTACAGTTCTGGTGACCCAATCTTCGCAAAGACATAGACAGGATGGAAGCTGTCCAGAGGAGGGCAACTGAAATGGTGCAGGGTCTGCACTGGAAGACATATGAAGAGAGACTTAAGGAGCTTAATATGTATAGCCTCGAGGAAAGGAGGAGAGGGGGACATGATAGAAACTTTAAGTACCTCAAGGGAATCAACAAAGTCAAGAGGGTAGCATCTTTCAAAAAGATGTGTGCAAGAACAAGGGGCACAATTTGAAGATGGGGTGGAAGGCTCAGAGGTAATTTAAGGTATTTTCACACAGAGGGTTGTGGATGCATGGAGCGGCATTCTGGAGGAGGTGAGTGAGTCAGAAACAGTGGTGGAATTCAAGCATGCATGGGACAGTCATAAGGCAATTCTAGGGGGTGGGGGTAGGAAGAAGTAGGCTGCTGATTAACTAGGATCTGCAGCTTATCCAGTAGGCAGGGAAATGGGCAGAATGGGTGGGCCAAGCGGTCCTTATCTGCTATCAAATTCTATGTTTCTATGTAACTCTCCTGTACTCAGGTGAGTACAAATCCAAATTTCTCATCCTGTTCTTATAATCTGCACCTTTTTGGTCTTTTTACTGCTCTTGTCACTCTCCTTTGCACCCTCTCAAACATGTATCTGATTTCTTTTGTATGTAGACCAGACCTGGCCCCCATACTCTAGTATTGGCCTCATCAGTGACCTATACAGTGGAACCAACACCTCCCTCTTTCTACTTGCAATATTGCTGATTATACTATTTAGTATTCTGTTACCATGCTGAACTATAGTTTTACAGTGAGTTTTAAATCCTCGGTTATGACTAAACCCAGGTCACGTTCTTCAGTTACTCTTTTCAAGATGGAGTTATTTAGGGCATATACATTACCTGGATTATTTCTGCCATTTGCGTGACTGTACACTTTTCATGATTTAAATGTATTGTAATGCCGCCTGTGACGCTTTTGCATCTTCTTGGTTTCTTATGATTACAGTCATCCACAAATTTGGTTAACCAAATATTATCTTTGTCATATTGTATTGATTATACATACATATTAAACAAACAAGGCCCCAACACTGAGCCTTGTGGGACTCCACTTGTCACCTCTGCCCAGTCTAAAAGTACCCCCCTTATGCTCCCCCTCTGCTTTCTGTCTGATTACCATGAGTGCACCCATCTGTTAATATTTTCATGTATTTCCATGATGTTTAATACCTCTATTAGGTCTATATGGCAGCAAGATGGCTGCAGGGTTGCTCTGCTCCCAGTTGCTTTTCATTTTGCTCCATCTTCTTTTATTCAGAAATTTATTTACTGGAGGCTTTTTAGTCATTTTCATGAATGAAACTATTTATTTTGCTCAACGGGGCTATATAGTTTGTTTTATTTTGTGTCGCTCGGGAGATTTAAGTTTGCCGAATGATTGCTCATATTTGGCACTTGGCATTTTAGGGCTGAGACTTTAAATAATGTTAAATAATTCCTTATCGCATGACCATTTACTCTGAGTTTTATTTCCCTAAGGGTGTTTTTGCTTGCCTTTTTAATTGCAACAAGAGAAGAATTTTGGTTTTTAGCAGGCTGAGCATTTTGTCGAGTAAAGTTTCTCAGCCTACAATGCGCTTAATATGCATCTTGTCTGGAGTAGCTTTGAACGTGAGAGCGGTATGAGGTAAAATCTGTTGTACCTCAGGAGATGAGCAGCAGTGCTGCTTGAACTCTGCAGATTTCCTCCAGGAGATTTGGCTGTCCTCACATAGAGAGAATGCAGGGGAACTTCAAAGGAGGTTGATGCTACGGAGATACCCAATATGTCGATAGGCTTGATAAAAGCCAGCAGCAGGTATGCCGTGGTTGCCTGAGGGTCGGGGTTTCCAATATTCTTTGATAAGTGTGTTTTACTGCACTTAGAGGAGCGCGTTTTCTTGATTTATTTTGCAGCCTTCTATATACTAAGGGAATACAAGTGAACTACAGCTGATTGATAATGAGGAGGATTTGTGGCTGATTATGGGAGCTAAACTGACCCTTGGAACCTTTGGCCTATTCCCGCCTTCCAACTATGAGAGAGAAGACCGAGAATTTTGCATAAGTGCTGTGAGTAATGGCTGCTGGTAAAAGATATTTGGCAGAGACAACAAGAGCCTGCTTACTGGGATTTTTCTCTCATTAAGGAAGTTATCGTTTTCTTTTTTAACTGATGCCCAGGTAAGCGTCTTTGATATTAGTGAATGAAGGTTGGAAAGATGGACAACAGGGCATAGCTGCTGGATATAACTATTATGAGAAGGCTTTGTTCTTTTACCCTGGTATTATGAAATGGGATATTAAAACTTCTATAACCAATACAGAATGTTATGCCCTGTTTGAAATAGAAGCCTTTGTCTGCATTTCTTTCATTTTGCTCAGCTAGCAGGACGCTATAGTGACTGGTAACTGTTTATTCTAACATTTTTTTTTGAGGGAATATTTGCTGAAGGTAGTCCATTAAAAATTGAGAGTCTCATCACTCTACAGCATTTTCTGATTTCTGGCCGAGCTATGATTTGCATTTTCAGAAACATAGGCTGCAGGTCCTAAAAAGAGCAAAATGTCATATTTTATTTTTGCTGTTGTCCTGTGGAATATTATGGGATATTGGACATTGTGTGTTATGGATTACATGTTGTTTTTTTTATTATTATTTATAAAGATTTTATGATTATTTGTGCTTTGAGCACTACCTTTAAAAATTATGTTAAAGGGGTTTAATTTAATTCTCTGTAGCCTTTTAGATCTTTCTACTCAGTACATGGAATACTTGGGTATATCTCTAGAGGACCAATTTGGCCTGTAATATTAGGAATCAGTAACAAGTTTTGGACCTAAAATTGCAGGGTACTGTGAGAATGTTTCTGGGGAAAATCTCAAATTTACTATGACCAGAGCTGGTTAAAGTTGCAGCGGGTACCTAATTCCCATTATACCGTGGTGTAGTCGGAGCATAGGACCACATGCATGGTGGGATGTTTTGTAATAACACCCCAATCGGATGGGTGTTACTGGAAGCCTTTTACCTAACTTGGATCTGGTAAGTGGGTAATTGTGGATGATTCTTCTAAATGATATCTCCAAGTCCATAGGATCGATCTGTGACTGGTCTGGATATGCTGGCTAAATGTTAGGCCTTGGGCCGGCCCGTCGGTGCAGCGGTTGGATTTCCACTTGCGATGCCGGTGACCCAGGTTTGGGAATGGACCCAGGACACTGGAGGGGCAGCCAGGGGGAGAAGGATTGAGCATCCTTTGGACAGCTCTCCTTCTCTGGGGAAGGGCAGGGCAGCATTCGGCGTATGAGCAGCACCTAGTGGAGGCTGGGCTGCCGCGTTCCGTCGATGCTTAGCAAGTGCGACAGGATGGGTCAGTCACAGGTCGTCATTGCACGTCTCCATCCTGTTTAAGGGAGGGGATAAAAATCCCGAACCTCACCATCTATATGGCGCTCTGCCCCCGTAAGGCCTCAATTAGCCGCTAGAGCCGGTCCCCCAACCAGATACGAGTACCGCGGCTCCGATAATGGGGGAAGGTCGATGCTGCGGCCCCACTCTCTGGGAGGGAAGCCAGGGATAACCGTGGGGACACAGGCATTTCTGGAGGTGGGGGCATAAGGGGGGGTCCGTGACCAGAGCAGAAAATAACAACGGGAGTAGTGGGGTGGCAAAAAGAATAAATTGAAATAAATGTTAGGCCTTACTGGGGATAAGTGAATACTCTTTACAAAGAGTTTATTATGGATATTTTATACTGTATGATATATCAGGCTGTTACATATGTGATCTATTGTAATATTAGCTGATATTATCTGTCTCTATCACAACCTTTGAGTTGTGAAATGTTTCTATGACTAATATTGTAATGTCTTTCTGAAACAATACTAATGCTAGATAAATTAGCCTGTGGATTTTTTACTTTGTTCCCAGGGGAACTCTGTACTTTTTAATTGGCCCAAACTAGCCGAATATGGTGGGTACTAGCCCCAAATTATTGGACCCGAAAGAAGAAGGAAAGGTGAGGATTTTGTTAGGGGGTAAGCTTAAGTCTCTTATGACCCAGAATTGGTTATATAATTAGCCAGTATATAATTCCCATCATACCCGGGTGCAACTGGAACATGGGACTGTATGTATGGAGGGATGTTCTATATTAGCCCCCCAACTGGATCGGTGTTACTGGTGGTTTTGTTCCTAATTTGGATCTGGAGAGCGGGTTTCCCTGGATAATTCCCTCACATAGTACTTCTAAGAGTAGAGTTCTATTTGTATCAGGTCCATTCCTTTTGATTAAAAGGCAGGTCTGATTGGGGTATGGGGATAGTCCCCTATTAGGGAGAATGAGAGGATTCTTAGATACAACTGGTAATAACAAATGTTTAAATCACTGTTTATAACCAGGCATATTATGGCCATTAAGCATTTAATGATGTATAGGGGTGGTAGATTCACCTGTTTATTGATATTTAAGTGATTCGATATTTTGAGTGTAATGAAGTGTTTCATATGTATCTGCATCTCAACGTGCTATTAATGTTGTTGTGTGAAGTATTATAGTATTACTTGTACAATATTGTAATGGCTTTTTAGCTGAACAATAAAAAACCTTGAACCATCTTCCATTTATTAGGTCTATATGAGGAAGTCTATCAAAAGCCTTGGAAAAATCCAAGTATACCACATCCACAGATTCACCCTCATCCAAGGCTCTGCTCACTCTGTCATAAAATTCCAACATACTAGTCTGACAGTACCTTCCCTTTGTGAAACCGTATTGTGTTTTGTCCTCCAAGTTCTTCTGTTCCATATAATTTATTATCTCATCTTTTAATATGCGCTCCAAGATTTTACATAGGACAGATGTCAGGCTAACAGGGCGATAATTTGCTGGATCTGTTTTGGGTCCTTTCTTATATAAGGGTATAACTGTAGCAGTTTTCCATTTGTCCACTACTTCGCCTCTATCTATGGATTGTTGAAAACTATATGCTGGGGGCGCAGCTATTTCATTCGCCAATTCGTTCAGCACTCTTGGATGGAAGCCATCTAGTCCTGGTGATTTGTTGGGATTTAGATTTTGTAGCCTTGATCTTACATCGTCTACCATGATGTTAATTTCTGGCTGTTTCTCACCTGCCGATGTATACATTCTGCCTATGTCTGATTTGGGGTTAAATACTGTGGCAAAATAGTTATGTACATTTGCCATATTTTTGACGTCAGTTATCAAATTTCCATCTTTGTCAATTAGGGGCCCAGTGGTGTTTTTTGTTCCCTTTTTGGTTTTTATAAGAGTAGAATGCGTTATCTGTAGTCTTGGATGCTAGTTTTAGTTCATAACCAGATTTGCTTTTGTGATTTCTCTTTTAGTTTTTCTTGCTATTTTTGCTAGTTAATCCACCCTCCTTCATGTTTGTTGTTTCTTATCTTTTTATAATATTTATTCTTTTCATTTATCAATCTCTTTATTTAAGATGTCATCCAGCATGGTGATCTCCCTACTTTACTATATTTAGTTTTTCAGGGAATATTCCTATTTATTTCCTCATTTGATCTGTTACAGAACAACTCCCATATAGTTTTTGTAAGGATTAACCCATAACAGAGCCTGGGTCTATCAGACATTAATGTATTGCTGGGGAAGGGGGGTTGTTCGGCTTCGGGGTTCCAACCACCCAGTCATACACTAATACCTGATAGACCCATGCTATGGAGTGGGTTAATTCACTTGTAACATGGGCAAGAAAAAGGGTTCAGTTCCCTGTTTAGAATGTTTTCTAGCCCATGTTACAAGGTGTAACACTGTGCTTTTATCTCGCTCTCTTGCGCCGCTACACTTCCAGGACTCTGGTGTTGCAAGACTTTCATGTAGATTCCAGATTACACAGCGTGACATTCTGAGTGTTTAATTGCTGCTGTTGTACAGTGGTAAGGGAGGGGAGTGCAGCAAGCAGGATGGCAGTCTCTAAAGAATCAGCAGTACAGTAGATGGAGACTTTGAGCTTCCCTCGCTTGCTCTTGCATTGCACTGAAACACAGCTCTGAAGCTGAGGAGACAGCAAGACATTTCAGGTACACAAAAAGGAGTTCACAGTACCTGCAGTTTCTGTCTCTCACAGACCAAATAAAATGAATACTGGTCCCACTTTATGCAAGCGATCCTGTAACTGCTCACACTCTGTCCTATGCTCCCTGTCTGTAGCACCAATTTACTGTTTCCAGAAATAGAGATCAGAGACACATAGCCTCAAGCTGCAAAACATCAAGGACTCACACAGAGAGACATGCATACTGGTGACACATAGATGCAAGTTGACAACCATTGGGAGAGAGACACACAGACTGCCGGCAGACAGTCACTAGTTCACGAACATGTGCTCACTCTGTGCTATAGTCGAAGCTCACAGTAACACAGATCGAGAGATGGTCCATAGACAGGTTGCCTCTGGCCAAACTCTCAGAAGAGCAGATTCACCCAGTACCTCTCACACTGTATTTGACATGTAATGCACTCTTTCTGGGTCACTATCTCTCATGACACTGTCCACTTGGTCCTCAGTGATGCCGTTGCAAGTGGTGTTTACTTCTCAAGGGTTTTTATTCCTATTTTTTTCCATCCTACAAACATAGAAACATAGAAACATAGACTTTGACGGCAGATAAGGACTGCTAGGCCCATCTAGTCTGCCCATTTCCCTACCTACAGGATAGGCCGCAGATCCTAGTTAACCAACAGCCTATATCTTCCTGCCCCCCACAAGAATTGCCTTATGTCTGTCCCATGCATTCTTGAATTCTCCCACAGTTTTAGACCCCACAACTTCCTCAGGAAGGCTGTTCCATGCATCCACTACCCTCTATGTGAAATAATACTTCCTCACATTGCCCCTGAACCGCCCTCCTTCTATCTTTAAATTGTGTCCCCTTGTTCTTGCAAGTCTCTTTTTCTGAAAGATGCTACCCTCTTGGACTTTGTTGATTCCCTTGAGGTACTTGAAAGTTTCTATCATGTCCCCACTCTCCCTTCTTTCCTCAAGGGTATACATATTAAGCTCCTTTAGTCTCTCCTCATGGCTTCTCTTGCAGACCCTGCACCATTTAGTTGCCCTCCTCTGGACTGCCTCTATCCTGTCTATGTCCTTGCGGAGATGGGGTCTCCAGAACTGGACACAGTATTCCAGATGGGGTCTCACCAACTGTCTGTACAGAGGGATAACAACTTCCTGTTTTCTGCTGCTGATGCCTCTCCCTATACATCCCAGCATACCCCAGGCCCTCCCTACTGCCTTCTCACATTGCTTGCTAACCTTAAGGTCATCTGATATGATTACCCCCAGGTCCCTTTCCTGTTTTGTTGTTGTTACTACCTCCCCACCCATTGTGTATTCTTCCCCGGGTTCTTGTTTCCCAGGTGCATTATTTGCACTTTTTGCATTGAATCCAGCTGCCATCGTCTGACCATTCCTCCAACCTTGCCAAGTCCTTTTCATCCTTTCCGCCTCCTTGTGTATCAACCCTGTTGCAGATCTTTGTGTCATCTGCAAAAGGCATACTTTTCCTTCCAGTCTCTCTGCAATGCCACTGATGAGACATTAAAAGGACTGGACCCAATACTGAACCCTGTGGTACCCACTAGTAACTGCCCTTTCTTCAGAGTGGACTCCATTTACAATTACCTTCTGTGTCCTGTTGTCCAGCCAATGTTTTACCCAGGCTACCACCCTGGGACCCACTCCCAGGCTGGTTAATTTGACTAATAATCTTTTGTGTGCGACTGTGTTAAATGCCTTGCTAAAGTCTAGGTAGGCCATGTCCACAGCCCCTCCCTGGTCTACTACTTTGGTCACCCAGTCAAAGAAATCTATTAGATTCATCTGACATGACCTTCCCGCTGTGAACCCATGCTGCCTTGGATCCTGTGCTCCACTGACCTCTAGGTACTCAACTATTCTTTCCTTCAGAAGTGACTCCATCACTTTCCCTACCATAGTGGTCAGACTGACAGGTCTGTAGTTTCCTGCCTTTGTCTTGGTCCAACTTTTGTGAAAGGGAATCACATCCGCCTTCCTCCAGTCCTCGGGTACCACACCATCCTCCCATGATTTATTAAAAAGAGTAGCCAGTGGTTTCACTAGTTCCTTCCTTAATTCTTCTAGAATTCTGGAGTGAATTCCATCAGGACCCATTGCTTTGTCCACCTTCAGTTTTAGGAGTTCTTGCAGAACCCTTTCTTCTGTGAAAGGACTGGGATCGACCCCCCTATCAAGAGTGCTTCTGTTAATTGGATTAGGCACTTCCCCCTCCTCTTTTGTGAATACTGAGCAGAAATATTCATTCAGTATTCCTGCTTTTTCACTGTTCCCCTCTGCCCACCCACCGTTCATTCTATTCAGCCTCACTGTCCCTCCCTTTGTCTTTCTATGCTCGCTGATGTACCTATAAAAGGTTTTATCCCCCTTCTTAACTGAGTTGGCTATCTTTTCCTCAGTTTGGGCCTTTGCTATTCTGACTTCCCTCCTGCTTCTTTCTGCCTTAACTGGTACAGCTCTCTGTCCTGCTCCTTCTGTGTTTTCTTATACTTCCGGAATGCTATCTTTTTCTTCCTGACTTTCACAGCCACCTCTCTTGAGAACCATAGTGGCTTTTTCTTTCATTTTGATTTGTTTATTTGCTTCACACAAAGGCTTGTTGCCTCTGTGATGGCAGTTTTGATAATTCCCCATTGTTGCTCCACACCTCCTTCTAGCCTGTTTGCTAGTGCTTTTCTGAGGCACACTCCCATCTTGCCAAAGTCAACCCTCCTAAAGTCCAGTACCCTCACTTTTGTATGGCTTGACTCTGTAGCTGAGTTTAACGTGAACCACACTGTTTGATGGTCACTTGTCCCCAGATGGCAACCCACTTCTAGATCTGAGATCCTCTCACTGCCCCGTTTGAGAGCAGAGGTCTAAGTTGCTCCCTCATGAGTGGGTTCGAAACTAGCTGTCTAATGCCTGCCACCTGTAGGGCATCAAGAATAGCCCTGTTCTTGGATGTGGCTGCAGCAAATGTGCTCCAGTTAACATCTGGCATATTCAGGTCTCCCAGCAACAGTATCTCCCTTTCTCTGCCATTCTAAAATGCCTTCCATCATATCCTTGTCCATTCCTTCCCCTGACATGGGGGTCTGCACACAACCCTGTGTGGATTGTGGTGCCCTTTCCAGTCTCCAAGGTGACCCACAGTGCCTCTTCTCCTCCCTGTTTACTCTTTGTCCAGTTGCTTTATCCCTTCCTTTACATGAGAGCTACTCCTCCCCTCTTCTCCCTGCCTGTCTCTCCTGTAGGTTATGTACCCTGGTATGTTAACATCCCAGTCATGGTTCTCTGTGTACCATGTTTCTGTGACTGCTACGATATCCAGGCATCCTCTTCATTAAGGCCACCAACTCAGGGAGCTTGTTGCCCAGACTACAGGCATTGGTACTCATTACCCTCCATTTCCTGATGGCCTTACTCCTTTGCCCCATCCCTGTTCTTCTTGCCTTTGTCACTTTCTCCTTTTACCCTGCCCTTATCCCTATCGACACCTCCATGTTGGTGTTTGCCACACTTACTACCATGATTGTTTGGGGGCTAGGATTTTCCTGCTCCTTTCAGTGCCTCCCCTTGGCTAGTTTAAAAGCTTGCCAATGAAGCATTAAACCTATCACCTAGGATCCTGGTTCCCCTCCCGGACAGATGCAGCCCATCATGCCAGTATAGGCTTGCATCACTCCAGGTGGACCCCAGTCCCCAATGAAGCCAATTCCTGAGCTCCACACCAGTTTTTCAACCACTGATTGAATCCATGTGATGCAGACACCCTAGCCTCTCCTATGCCATAGATGGGTAGCACCTCCGAGAAGGTTACTGTGCGTGCTACTTGACTAAGGCCCCTCCCCAATTCCACAAACTCTTCCTGCACTTCTCTAATCCCTTTCTTAGTCAAGTCACTTGTCCCTAAGTGGACAATGACATCCAGCTCCCTCCCCTGTGCAGCTGCTCCGGCAATCCTGAGGATTCACTCCCTGTCCCTCCAAGCCATGGCGTCAGGCAGGCACCTTACCTCCCTCTCCCCTTCCTTGCCCAGTTCTACCTTCCTAACAATGGAGTCCCCCACCAGGAGTTGTTTCCTTCCCTGCAGGGTCCCTGCCACCCTCCTGTAGGTCTCCTGCGGAGGTTCCCAGCATCCTCCTTGGTCTCCACTGTAGGTGCCTCCATAGAGGAACCACACTTTGCCAGAATGGCATAGGAATTGTGGAGAGGTACAACTGGAGGGATGTGCCTCTGTTCCACCACCCTCACCCTCCCTGAGCCTACTGTGGTCCAACCACTCCTCTTTCTTGGCAACCTCTGAGGCAACGGCAGTGGCACTGGTGGTCCCTGGATGGAAGAGGAGGTCCCACAAATCCTGGCCAACTCAGCCTGGAGATGAGCAACCTCCTCCCTCAGCCCAGACAGGTGCCTGCAGATGGGACAACACCGCATCCTCCAGAACATCTCCCGGAAGACTGCTGCTCCACAGCTACTGCACTGCACCACTCCAATCATGTCTTATTTCTGGCCCCTTAACTGTTTGCAATCCTTACTCTTTCCTCTGTTTTTTTTGCTCACAATGTTGGCATGTGTAACAGATGTTAGTGAAAATTGGAGGGGGGTGTAGTTACCACATCTGTGTAATGGCAACTCTAGCACCTACACCATGCATTACTTGAAATATGCTGTGCATAACAATGCAGGATGATCAGTGGATTCTGAACATGAAGGCATCATGCATTAAATGTGGCATGACCATACATCACTTGAGAGTTAATGTGCGTGCACGGTGTCCACTCGTGATGCTATTCCTCCAATAACCCTTAATCCTTTTTCTTGCCCATATTACAAGTTAGGATTAAGAAATCCTGTTGAACAGCTGAGCATCTGAAATTGTAAGAATGAAGTGCTCACTCACACAAAGAGGTTTTTTGGCCCTCTCTCCCACACCCCGCCTGCCCAATAACCTTATAGACTAGGCAGGGACTGTCATCAAGGATGGGAAATTATAGGAGGAAAGCTAGGCGATACAACAAAAGAAGCAATGCAAGAAGTAAATGCGAGGCAGACATCAACGAGATAAATAGAAATTGTACTATGGGTCTTTAGCTGCTGGTTTCCTAACTACCTAGGATAAACAGTGTGATTTAAAGTTGTTGCTAGTGATTTTGTGTGTTTTGGGGACATTTGGTGGTTGGCAGGGCTTATATTGGTTGATTCCTGAACTGCCTTGATAATAAGGCACTGCTACATGCTGCTGATGGTCTCACTGGCTTGGTTTTTTCTTTATTTGATGATTGTATAGCTGCATAGGATGAAATTGGGGACCACTGAACTGCATAATGTATAGCTGCTAAATATTGCAGTTGCTCTTGCAAGCTCTGGCATTGTGCCTAATTGTGCTAGGGCTCATTGGAAGCGCATTGCAATCAGTGAGTAAATTTGCAGTCACTGAGGACTTCTGTACTGTGTTCCACTTTGTCCCTGGGCTAATCACTAACAAAAATATTGCGTTCTGTATCATTTTGTTAAGGAATCAGGTTGTATGGGGGTGACTTGGAGGTAAGTTACGTAAGCTCTATCTAAGTTGGACAAGTTCAATCAATCAATCAGTCGATCTTTATTTAGCCAGGTGAAACTCCACTGAGCAAGGTAATATCAAGGAGGGCCTGGTAGGTACAGAATAAATAATACAGTAGCACAATAGAACATATAGCAAAATGGGCATAGTAATGCAATACATAGCAATAAAAAATGAGGTACAAGGATAATCAATGAGACCCAGTCATAAGGTGAAGCCTCTTCCCAGTAAACAGTACAGCAGAGAAGTGGAAGCAAGTCAGCACCAATGTGAGGAACCAGTGATTTTTAGACACTGATCGCTCTAGTAGAGCAGAGTTTTTTTATTTTTATTTATAGCATTTAGTACTTGAGCTTACAAAATTCATGCATTCTAAGTAGGTATACAGCTTAAAAATTCAGAAATACATTACTTAGGATGGTGACTATCCAGTCATTTGGTACAGCATTAGGAGTTAGTCTCATTTTCCTCTAATACAATAGACATGAACCAATGTCAGGAGCCATAATGCAGCCAATGCTCACATTTTACAATAACAGTGTTGGAAATCCACTTTTGTGAACCGACCTTGAAATGTCATAGTTAACTTTATACAACCTGTGCTATAACAAGAGAACTCCAGTCCAGAGCTCCCTAAAAGTCTAAACTAGGGTGTTAAGGCATAGTCCACAGTGCTCTGGGAAATCAGCCTCTTATTGAAATTAAGTAAGTAAAAGGAAGAAAAACAAAAAAGGTGTCTGGTGCCATAGTAGGACTTTGATTACCTGAGCCAAGACCAGCTTGTGCCTTGTGTATAAATGGTGGGCACCTAGGCTGTTAAAACTCATGAGGCTCCCTGGAGCAACTGCGGAGCAACAAATGAGCTGCCATGAGGCATAATGCACCCCTCCCCACAATTACTCACTATGTGAGATAAAACAGAACTCTCTCCTCTTATAATTCATTATATTCTTTCTATTAGGAGGTAATATAAATGAAAGCATCACATTGCAATAAAAAGATCAGGAATTAGCAATCACTAAACAATTCTGTGCACGTACATTCCTAGTTAGAAACATAAAAAATGAAAGGAAAACAGCCACTGTTCCATCACAGGTTAATTAAGAAAGTGACTGCATAAACACAATTTGAGAGTTAACATCAGAGTCTTAACAGTGTTCAAATCTTCAGCACAGTCCTCTCAATAAAAAGTTAGATACCGCCATAAATTTAATGGACAGTTTAAAGTCCTGCATCTGAGGTGGAGTGTCCATTCATTTCTCAGAAATCCCAAATCAAACTGCTGTTTAAAGAAAAGTTCTCCATTACCAAATACCCGGGTCTTCACATCACCTCCTTGTCCTCGTCTTCCGATGAGCATTTCTCCTGTTGTCGTTTAACTGTAATTCTGTCCACACAAGCACCAGCCTCCTTTGGGTTGCTAAATCGGAACTGCCGAAGGCCTTCAGAAAAACAGAGTTGTACTGGAAAAGCAAGAGAATAAGTGATACCTAACTACTACAGTCTGCCCTTCACCCCATCGAATGCTTTTCTTCTCATTCGGGTGTCATAGGAGTAAGTCTCGCTCTCCTGCAAACCGAAATGTAAACATGACAGTTCTTGGATTTTCCATGCTATTTGAAGGCCTTCTGGGGGTATCCCTGTAGGCAATGACCACACAAAAGTCTGACATGGAAGTTAAATCATGCAGCCAGGTTTGCAGATATGAAAGAAGGGCATCTCCCTCTGAGTCCTCGGGAAGACCTAGGATGCACATGTTAGCTGCCTGGACTGTGTTCTCCAACTGCTCCACGTGGCTCTGCAGAGAGCAGCCTGTTCCTTTAGAGATGTGGCAATTGCTGCCATGGCCTTCCCCGCCGTCGCTTCTGCCATCTTTGTAATCTCCCCCATGGCATCTAATCTATGTTACATCAACAGAAATTTTTCTGAAAAACCATCCAGTTTTTGGTCCATTTGCTGGACAGTTTTTGTTACAGTATTTACTGCAACTTGTAAAGTAAATAAGGTAGCTGCGTTAGAGTCAGTGCTTATAGGCTGTGAAGGGCCTGCTGCTTTATTGGGTGGTAAAGTACTGGTTGAATTTTGTTAATTTTGTATGGCCCATCTTCATGTTATAATATAGCTCTCTGGATGCAGCCTCACTTTTGCTCCGAATTTAATTTGGAGATCAAGTATTTCTTTTAGAAACAATGTTTTTATTTATAAAAATATAGCCTTGTCTTGGGAGCTCCAGAAAAGTGCTGTTGCTAGCTGTGCTGCTGACTCCACCCCCCCCCCCAGTAGGGCAGTGTTAATGCTAGTGACAGTACAAGCAGGGGGCCCAGCAGCAAGTAGAAAGCAAGGATGAATCCTGAAACATGACTTAAGGTAATTCTAACGAGAGGTTAGAAAGTGTAGAGGGTTGACTGTAAGAATAGCAATGTATGGTTACAGTTTAGTGACAGGGAGGGCACTGATAAGGCTCCAAGAAGTATCTCCAATAGAGTGACTTGAATTCCACAAAACCAATAGGATGCACCAGTTTTCTGGATTTCTGGATGTTGTTCCACAGCCGGGGCAGCACATAGCTGAAGGAAGCTCTGCCAAAATGAGAAAAGACTTTAGGCACAGCTAGTGAGATGTACGAAAGGCTTCTCAAGGCATAGTTTCGTAAGGTCCAGGAGGCCAGACAGTCAGAAATGGAGAAGAGTAGCATCTTTGATATAGATCTATAGGTCCATAGTATAGCATTCCTTTGCCTCCTGAACTTAAGTGAGGTCCATCCTACCATGGAATAAAGTACACAGTGATGGGTATTATATGCCGCACCTGAAATGAAACGTAAGGCCCTACGATAAAGGGTGTCAAGGTTAGATAGGGCGGTTTTTGGGACTTGGCCATACAGAAAGTCTGCATAGTCCAAGACAGCTAGGAACGTGGTTTGTACTAAGCTTTTTCTGGCCTAATGGGTAAGCAGATGCTTGATTCTAAAAAGAGTTTTTTTAAGAGCTCATCTATATGATCAGCAAAAGAAAGTCTGTTGTGAATCCATATACCTAGGTACTTGAACTTGGTCACATAGTTAAGTGACTCACAAAACAGGGTGGTGATAGTTGGAATATGGTCATGCTTAAGGGAGTTTATGGACTTGGTCATTGGGGATAACAGCATAGCCTTGGTCTTTCTGGCATTCAATAGGAGCTTTTGACTCAGGAGGTTTTGTTGCAGTGTAAGGAAATCTTCTTGCAAATCCGAGCAGGCACTTTCAAGAGTAGGCCTGGCATTGTAAAGGATCATGTCATCCACAAAGAGATATTCACTGGAAAGTTTGATTCCACGGTTGATGTTGTTGATATAAAGTGAGAAAAGTCAGGGCCCCAAGACGAAGCCTTGAGGTACGCCTCTGCTAATCTATTTTAGAGTGGAGAGATCTCCTACTGCTTTTACTTGCTGCATCCACTCTTCCAGGCAGCATGAGAATTATTCTAGGGAAGGTGCATCCAGGCCAATGTTGCAGAGAGTAACTAAGAGCAATGCATGGTCAACTGTATTGAAGGCCTTGCTTAAGTTGAGGAATGCTGCATATACATGATTCTTTAAGTCAAGGGCTCTCTGCCAGTCATTTGTGACTTTAGCCAGAGCTGTGATTGTGGTATGGCATGGCCTAAAGTCTGACTGTGCAGGGTTTAGCAGATCTGAGGCATCAATGTAGTTTCTAAGTTGGCAATTCAGTAATTTCTCCAGCAGTTTTGATATGGTGGGGAGTAAGAAGATTGGCCCATAGTTATTTGGGTCACTGGGTTCTCCTGTTTTGAAGAGTGTTAAAACTTGGGCAGTCTTCCAGATAGAAGGAGTTTACCCAAGCTGAGGGACATACTAAAGAGGTGCATTAATGGAGCTGCCAGCACTTGGTGACCAAGCTTTAGGAAAAAAGGGCCAATGAGGTCTGCTCCTGCACTTTTTCTGGCATCCAACTAAAGGAGCAAGTCATCCACTTCCTTGTAAGTTACCAGTTGGAAGAAGAACCCAGTGACAGGAGTACTGTGTACAGGGGGAGCGCTTGCTGGTCCTGATGATAAGAATTGGGTAAGTAGGTTATTTGCAGGTGAATCGTCATAGGCCATACCTATGGTAATAAAATGATTATTAAAGCAGTCAAGGATTTCTGCCTTTTCAGTAATGAGGGATCCTTCGTATAACATCTTGGAAGGGAGAGAACCTGATGAAGCATGTCTTTGAATATCTCTTAGGGTTTGCCAGAATTTGGCAGGGTCCTTGGTGGAGGAGTGCAGAGCTGACTGGAAGTAGTTAGCCTTAGTGTTTCTGACAAACTTTGTGCAAAGGTTTCTGGCTGCCCTAAAATCAGGCCAATCCTACTGATGCTTTGATTTATGCGCTTTCTTCCAGAGCTAGTCCCTGCTGAGCAAAGCTGACTTCAGTTGACGTGTAAACCTAGTAAGAGTCTTTTTCTTGGTACGTGCTTTGATCAAGGGTGCATGTGTATCAATAGCTCCACAGACAATAGTATGGAAGGTCTCGTATGCTGTCTCTACTGGCTTGGTTAGATAGAAGTTCTGCTATAGCAAGGAGTTTTGTAAGTCTTACAGGAAGGCTTGTGGCACTAAATTACGTAAACATCTCCTGCTTGTGAACCTCAAATTAGAAATAGGCTTGGGTGTGTTACACGAGGTCCTTGCACCCTTATTGGTACCCCCAGAGGTACACCGTAGACAGCTAGTGCTTAGACATATGTTATACTAACATATAGGGCTGAAGGGCATCTACTGTACAAAAGTAGATGTCAGGATATGTATGCATATTATTGTTATACACTTTGCTTGCAAGTACATATATATATTCTATTTATTTTCTGTGTATTTCTTGCTTACATGATGATCAGGACATCTGTGTCCTTGTAAAGATTATGATATATAAGTCGGCATTGCCACCTTTTGGTGACTTGTACTAGTACATTGATTTATGTAAGACTCTGTAATAACTGTACTCTTTTGTTTCACAAAGTGATGACTGCTACAAAATTGTATAATGTTATCTTGGACCGTAGAGCCATTTCTAATTTAGCCAATAGGGCTCATCTCCGTCACTAGAAATGTTTCTATCTTACAGTAACCATAGTAATTATCATAGGTATATAATATGACACACTGAGTCATATCTTGGAGACCCCAAGAGACACGAAGAAACCTTGAGGTATAGGGAACGCTTAGCATTGGTTCCCGGTTCGTATTGGTGAGAACTGCTCAGGGCAACTGTGATTTATCCTTTTGGTAGTAATAAACAAGTTTATTACTCTTATGCAACGTGTTTGTGATTCTTTGCATTCCCAGTATTGCCAAAAACCTGAGAGTGAGGTTTAGACCTCCTGACAATTGGCAACTGCATGAGGGCAATATTTGGTGTTTGTAAGATTTCACTTGTTGCTTAAAACTTTTCCCTTCCCAATGGGGACAGTGGGTGTGCATTTCAGTGACATTTCTCCCGTTTTCAGACCACTTTGAAGTCACTTGCAAAGTCTAGCTGCTTTTCTTGGGTGTGGTCAATGCCGACTCAACCCACTCCACAGCAGCATTGAATTGCAAGCCTCCGAAGTATACAGTAGCCTGACTGTGTTTAAAGTGTTCCTGCTTTGGATCGATACACTGCATGGCACCTTTTTCACAGTTTGATTTTTCATTCCCTCCCACACAATGGCCACTGTATCAAATATCTGCACAGAACTGAGACTCGATGTCTCTAACTTCCTTACCTCCCATGAAGGCTGGACTGACTTCGCGTGGGATGCAAGTCAATCCGAAAACCCTATGCTGGGGATTTCAACCTAGTACTGTGGGATGAGACAAACAGCCAATAAGCCAACTGCTAAAGAGCTGTTGGGCAAGGCTCTCTATGCTGCTCTAGAAGCCTCTGAATTGAGGTTTCAAACCCTTGATCTGCAGATCTCATCTCTTAAGCAAGAGATGGGTTTGCAAGAAACAGAATGTGTTAGACTGCAGCAGAATTTGGAGTCTGAACTTAAACCCTGCACAATGAAAAGGATTCACTTTTGCATCATTCAACACAGGCTGGAGAGCAAGAAATTTGTATGTTGAAGCAGGAGTGTGAATGTTTAAGACAGGATTAGGGGCAGGCTTTGAATATGAATGACTTGTTAAGTAGAGCGAATGAACAGTTGAGTGAAGATATGGGAGAGCTACAGGATAAGATAAACCAGGTACATAATGACTTAGAAGTGGCTACTAGGGACAATCACAAATTGAGCAAAGCATAGAGTGTTGCAGAAACAAATGCAAGATGAGGTTGATTTGGATGTTGCAAATGTAAGTCATGCAGAATGTGAATAAAAGATGGTGAAACTGCGCCATCAGCGAGAGGTTCTGGCTGGGCATGTTAAGGCGATGGGAGCTGTAGCCCCTGCCTTACACACGTCATCTGAAGGGGAGGTCTCAGATGATGACATCTCTCAGTACAATGCCCAGTCACACCCCTCTATGGCCCAGAAACCCCACCCAGTCATCCACAATATGGCGGGTCCCCACTCCACCCACACCATGTCATATGTCATCAATGTCATGATACACATCATGGTAGATGCCAACATGGTGGCCCTCATGATAGGGGAGCAGGCCCAGACCTGGTCCTAATGGCACCATCGGAGGCTGTTATTAATGTGGAAGACAGGCAGGAGATAGAAACAATGATTGAGAATGCAATAGGTAACATGCCTATCTCTGAGAGGAATAAATGGGTCCTTAAAACCCAGATTAGGCAGCTTCTGCAAGAGTCTGGTACTCAGGAAGGCATGGTTCATACCGTGGCTGAGACTGCAGCCCGGGCAGCCCTGGATGGCACCCGAGGCAACCTTCCCCAGTCTGATCGGCCCAATAATCCCCTACAAATGGCCTACTCTGTTCAGCAAATAGCTGACAGCATCGGTTGGATGAGCCAGTCCAACAACCTCAGCTGCCACTTAGAAAAGATGCGTTCCAAATGTGAGATGCTTAGTCTCACTGGAGAATATCAGGTCCAAATACTACACCAAACCATCAAGCCTGGATTGTGGGCCAAACTCCCCAATGCCATCTGCCAGAACAGTAATGCCCCTTTTGATGAGGTCGCAGCTGAACTCATTTCTGCGCATAGCCCAGGTGTAGTAGGAGTGATGCTTACATACCCTGTGAAACAGAATGCAAAAGAAAGTCCAGCGACTTACCACCAGAGACTCTGGATGGCCTACTGAGCAGGAAAACACCTAGCACAATAAGCTGAAGATGTGGATCCTGTTGAATATAAGATCCTGTTCCTTAGGAGCATGATCTCTGCAGTGAGAGAAAAGGTAGAACCAACCACTTAACCCTCCATGGAAAGGCTTACTGACATCCTTCAGAAAGCCAAGAGAGTTTGCCAACTCTACATCCATGATCTGGGCTCCGGTTCCAAGAAAGTAGCCACAGTGGAGCCGTTCAAGAGGCAGCGATGCACTACACGGTGGAGGGACAGGCCCAACACAAACAGCCCATCCCCGTTGATAACCAACACCCCAGCAGGCCCAACAACAACAACAACAAGCACAACAGCAACAGCAGCAATGGGCTGGGAACCGGAACTATCATAAGAATAAGAAGCACAAGAATCATAAGGGTAAACAACAAAAACAAACACCAGGCCCATCAATAGGGAGAAAGCCAAAGAGAACTGGAAGTTTAGAGAACTCCTGAGGCAAGTGTACTCTGTAGCAGATGCTGTTCCTGATCAGTCCCTTGCAGCCATACAACCGAGAACCCAGGTCCCAATGGGCCATGATGACACGGGAAGTACATGCCCTCAAGCCCATTCAGGCCTGTACCCAGAAGCACCTCCCTATATAGCATCACTGCAGCATGGTGAAGTGGTTCAAAGGAGCCAGGCCCAACCTCTCAATGCTCCTTCCAGCACAGATTGACAATAACAGGCCCCAGTCCGGATTGTAAACAAGCTGGTCTTGGATACAAATGGAAGGCCCTGCACTGAGGCCGAGGTTGGTGGGCCACCTACTTACAGTGTTATTGGATACAGGTGTGGCTGTGTCTGTATTACATGATGACCACATGGATACATCTCCTTGGTCCACCAGACAGAGTACCAACATGTCAGGAGTAGATGGTACTAGGCTACCTGCATACCGCTCTCTACCTCTACTTGTAGAGTTGGGCCACCTGAAGGCCTTACATACCTTTCATCTGATGGTATTGCATTATCATCCTAGTATCATTGGAATTGACTTCCTCACACCACATGGCTGTATGGTGGACCTAGCTAATATGCTATTGATACAGATTCAGGGACAATATCAAACCATCTTGATCCCTGACTCACATGTTGTTGCAACAATATCTGCCAACAATAAGGAGAATGACGTCATAGATCTGTTCAAGAATCATGATCTTTTTCCAAAGCTCCTCCTCATTTTGCAAAGGCATTTAGAAGCATTTGCTATCAACAAGCATAACTGTGGCAGAATGCACACTGTCATCAAAGTTCCAGGCCCAGCACATGAGAGGCAAAGGCAATTTCTTTTCCCATCTGAGGTCTTGCCTTCTTTCAGAGAAACAATAAAATCACTCCTCCAACCAAGGGGTAATCAGAACATGTGTTTCTACTGCCAACTCCCCAGTGTGGCCTGTAAAAAAACCTACAGGCACCTGGATACTTACTATTGACTACAGGAAACTGAACCAGGTCACCCCAGTTGTGCTCCAACTGTGGCCTCCTCACCTGATGTGCTGAGACTCCTGACCCCTGTCCTAAAATGTTTCAGTGCCCTGGATATCTCCAGTGATTTCTGGTCACTGCCATTGGCTCCCAAAAGTCAATATAAGTTTGCCTTCACCTTTTAAGGTAGACAGTACACGTGGACCTGTTACCACAGGGAATCCATAACATCCCGTCCCTGTTCCATCTGCACATGATGGAGGCCCTTGAGGGTTTCTCTACTCCACAGTGGCTCTTATAGTATGTGGATGACCTGCTCTTGGCAACAGCCATGCAGGGACAACACTTGGATCTCCTGGATGAACTACTGACTCTCATCCAGAGAGCAGGCCTCCAATGTAACCCAGCAAAAGTACAACTATGTCAGAAAGAGGTACTCTTTCTGGGCCTGAGAATAACTGATCAAGGCCATAGCCCTACCTGGAAGAAGATACAAGGATTGCAAGACTTGCCATTGCCCACAAGTGTGGCAACTCTTAGAAGGTTTCAAGGCATGGTGAACTATTCCAGAGATTTTATCTGTGATTTTGCTCAGAAAGCTGCTCCTCTGTATGAGCTACTTAAAAAGGACATTCCTTGGACTTGGGGTCCCATACCCAAGCTGTGATATCACTGAAACAGGCCTTGGCCTCGGCTCCAGCTTTGGTCAACCCCAGTCCAGCACTACCATTCCATCTGGAATGTGCCACCTCTGACATTGCCATGTCAGCAGTGCTGGCCCAGAAGGTTTGTGGTACCCACTACATATGCATCACAGCTCTTGACTCCAGTGGAACAGAAGTACAGCCTTTGTGAAAGGAACCTTGTGGCTACCTACTGAGCTGTCAAGCACTTCCTGTTGCTGCTATCAAATCTCATTCAGCCAAATTTCAGACTGGTTTGGTGAATAATATACTACCCCCATTATTGCATAGTGTGGATGGCCTTAGTCAGGAAGAAAGATACACTGTTTACAATATGCATGACATTGCTAAGGCATTTACTGATTCTAAAGAAAAGATTAACTCACTTATTGCACAGAACAGCAAAGAAGCAGATCAACAATACATTGCTAGAGAGATTCTATGCTCAGCCTATGTTTCATATATTATTACTACCATTAATAACCTCTTCCATGATCTAGAATCTGGAAGAATCCCTGATATCATACATGATAGATGTATTTCCAAATGGTATTGTCCATGGTGTAAAGCCCCTGGCTGTATTGCTATGCGTAAGCAACAATCTCCATTCCTCTTTCTATGGCTAGGAATTTGGGTTTTGTGACCAGACACCCTAATACTGGTCCCTGTTTTACTTCTAAGAAATGTTCTATCAGAGATACAATGTTTGTTTCATTCACTGTCTCTTTACCATGCTTTAATCCCACTACAGCTTTGTTCGACAAGCTTGACTCTGTTCAATCCATTGGACACCTTGATAACGACGTCTACAGAGAACACCTGGACTTACCTCCTCTACTGGTCTTCCATCCTTTCCTGGATGCCTGGGTCACTCCGCACACAGACTGCTGTGTGAAGAAACTGTATATCTACTTGTGTCGATGTGATGTATTTGATGTTATTAAACCTGTATGTGGTTATTCTCCTGACAGTATAGATTGGTCCTTTTCCATGGGCGATGACATAAGCACATATGACACTACCTTTTTGGACTCAGCATTGGCTCCAGATAAACTTTACCAGTCTTATCGAGAGGAGGTTCATTGCCTGTCAACACGGATTTCCAAGACGATCTACACCTGCATGGTACAGTTGCAAAAGTGGAGACTCCCCACTGTCAAAATGCTGTACAATTCTGATGGCGAGTACTGCGTGGTCTCAAACTGTAAAACCTATACCTGTGGAACAGAATCATGTGTTATTGATAACCCTAATTTTTGCTTTGTGCCCCACCAAAAGTCTGTCATTGGACATACTGTTATTACCCCGGTCCCCCTTATGGATGCGGACATCATTGATGGTAACCCCAATTATCTGCTCACCCTTTCTGAATATTTACCATATTTTAATGAACACATAGATCCACTGTCACATTAAAATCATTTTTAGAGAGGAAAGACACCCACCTTATCCACATCAGCAATAATATTACTAAGGCTAATGAAGCTATCCTTTCATTGATTAATGATGGTGATATGAACTATGCTTTAACTAACGCATGGCTAGAGATTACTTTTAAAGGTGTTGTTATTATTCAAACATTTTTTATATTTTTCATGGTTATTATGCTATGCTGCCTACAGTGCACACTGTGCCAACACCGTGAGCAGCTGGAGTTCCTTTACAAGGTTCACGTGTTGGGTTTGTAAACGACCCCTGCACTCTGACCTTTCCCTAGATTTGCCTGTGTTGCCCTTGGAGACAATGGGGGGGGATGTTACACAAGGTCCCTGCACCCTTATTGGTACCCCCAGAGGTGCACCATAGACAGCTAGTGCTTAGGCATATGTTATACTGACATAGACGCCTAAGGTCATCTACCATACATTAGTAGATGTCAGGATATACATGCATATTATTGTTATACACTTTGCTTGCTAGTACGTATTCTATATATTTTCTGTGTATTTCTTGCTTACAAGATGATCTGGACATCTGTGTCCTTGTAATGATTGTAATATATAAGTCAGAATTGCCACCTTTTGGTGAATTGTACTACTACACTGATTTATGTAAGACTCTGTAAAAACTGTATTCTTTTGTTTCACAAAGTGATGACTACTACAAAATTGTATAATGTTATCTTGGACCATGGAGCCACCTCTAATTTAGCCAGTAGGGCCCATCTCTGTAACTAGAAATGTTTCTGTCTTACAGTAACCATAGTAATTATCATAGGTATATAATGTGAGACACTGAGTCTTATATCTTGGAGACCCCAAGACACACGAAGAAACCTTGAGGTCTAGGGAATGCTTAGCATTGGCTCCCAGTTCATACTGGTAAGAACTGCTTAGGGCAACTGTGATTTATCCTTTTGGTAGAAATAAACAAGTTTATTACTCTTATGCAATGTGTTTGTGATTCCTTGCATTCCCAATATTGCCAAAAACCTGAGAGTGAGGTTTAGACCTCCTGACAGGTGCAGCTCTTATGCCAGCAATAAAGCAGTGGTCACTGAAATCAGTGAAAAAGACTCCAAAATGAGAGAAGAGGTGCAGCTTTTTTGCTAGAATAATGTCTAGTAGGAAGCTTTTATTTGGGTTCTTTTTATTTGGATGAGTCACTTCTGAGACAATTTGAGTAAGTCTGAATGAGTCACATAGAGGTTTTAAGGGTTTGGAGGAGTCCAAAAGCCAATCCAGGTTACAGTCACCCAGGACTATGACTTCTGATGGCAGCACACTAAGAGAGTGGGAAAGGTGACTTAACAGTTGAAACCCTACAGACAGAGGCCTATAGCATCTATGATTTGCAAGGCCAAGGTGGTTGAGGGTGGGACTTTGATCATGAGGCTTTCAAACTCTTTCGGTAATGATGAGGCATCGGTAATAGAAACGTTACATTTTTACAATATACAGATGGAAACCCACCACCTCTAGTCCATCTGTCTGCACAAAAGATATTGTATTCAGATAAGTTGACCTCAGAGTCCAGGGTAGTGGGTTTGAGCCAGGTCTCAGAAACCACCAGGATGTCAGGTTTTGTGAGTGTAATCCAAGCCTGAATGGCATCTAACTTACCTAGGAGGCTGAACACATTAATATGGAGGATACTTAGACCTTTTAGGTTGATAAGGTCGCAAGGAGCAGAGATAGGTGGGGGGGCCTGGGTTCAGTTCAACACTGCCAAAGCAGAGCAGAAGCATGACTAGTATAATTTCAAGGGCTCTCAACACAAGTTTCATAGATCATGCCCAAATCCATTTGTTCTGATGAGGTGGGCAAGGCATATCATAGTTGAAGCAGATGCCAAGTGCTCCCAAAGTTGCACATAGAAGTACCCTGGCCTGGTGCCATAGGAGGGAAAGGTGTAGCTGTTGAGATTTGCTAAGTCCAATGCACATATTAAACATCTGTGATGAAGTCCCAATGTGCCATGGCAGCAGAAAAGGTTAGGCAAATGATGAGGACATGAAAGAATCAGTAAAGGGGACATCATTACATGGTGGGACATTCCCAAATGAAGGATGGATCGCTATGCAGGGAGCTAGCGAAAAAGGCATATAATTGGCCATAAAACCTATGAGCAATAAGGGCCACATTCCTTCAGAGATGAGGTGTGTACTAGCGGAATCTACAGTATGTATACCTTTGAACAATGCAACTTAGGGCCTGTGAGGTGGAAGGGGGAAGGAGGGCAGGAGTGAAAATACACTAATTGAGGAGTACTGAGCAATGGGAGACAGCTAGATCTATCTGGCTTGGGGCCAAAGACCAAATGGGTAGAGATTTGGGTGTTGAAGGAGGGACCAATAGGCAGAACGCTGTTGGCCAATAGTGAAGAGGTTTGGGGGCTGGAGGAGGGACTAAGGCGTATTTAATTAAGGCAGACGAGGGGGTGTGGGGAGAGGGCAAAAATAACCCTAGTAGAGTTCACAGAAGGCAGAAAAGCAGTCAGAAATTCAAGCAGCAGTCCCAGGAGAGCTGCAGTCAATAAGTAGGAAAGCCGTAAGAGCTACAGCCAGTCAGGAGCAGTCAATCCAAGCTGCGGCCTATAAGAGTGCCTGAAAGAGCTGTAAAAAGTAAGGTTATAGCTACCCTAGTGTGGACAGTGAATTGCAATGAATGTGGGGCCCTAGACTCCAGGGGACTACTCTGGAAGCTGGGTCATTGCCCCATATGATGACAGATAAAGGAGCTCAGGATCTAGTTGGAATCAGCTTGGGTAGAAATCTCCAGGCTGAATCATCATCTGGCCTGAAGTTCCTAACACACTCTCCTACTTCCTCAGAGGCCTGTCAGCCCAAGGGGGTGGCAAGTAGTGGTGCAGGGGGGAAGAACAACAAAGATTACCCAGAAGGGCACTGTTCAAGAGTCACATGATATGCAGGCAGGGGTAACAGCTTCTAGCTTCACTCCATTGGACCCATTAATTTTGTACCTTTAGTTTTGTCTCCTTTTCTGCTTTTTTTTAACTAGTAGTCAAAAATAAGTTAGTGAGTACCTTAGGTGTTGTTTGCTGAGCTGTCAAATCATGGATCAGCAGCTGCTAGATGGGATGTTTACTGAGCAACTGGGGGAGCGGCAGTCTTTGCAGGCCCTTGCCCTTGAGCCTATGAGACCTCGCTGAAGTTCCTCCCCACTTCCTTTGGTCTGTTGATCTGTGACTGAGCTTATACCTAAAAAGTTTTTTGAAGAGCTTAATATGATTAAGGAGGCTCTTTTCTCATTAAAAGCATACTTCAAACACATCAAGCCAACACTTCAGGACCTATCTTAGCAGGTCTCTGATGCAGAAGTCTGTATTTAATCAGTAAAAGATCGTGGTGGGTGAAGTGGGCTCAATCCGCCTCGTGATGTGATTCACAGAGCAAAGATGTATTAGCGGAGTGCTCCGAAATGCAAAGTGGAGTACTTCGTATTATGATGAGTAACGTGAAGTCCATTGGAAACAAGGAATTTGCGTTACTCTACCTCCCCAGACCACTACTTCACCAAATTTAAGGTGAAGTGCATTGAGGACAATGCACTTCACCTCACTTCACCTTATTTTTGAGCTCAGAAGGCAAATTTTGCAGTGATTCATGGGATTTCAGGTCACATGGGCTCTATATTGATCTGCACAGCCTCAGTTCGGGGTAGTATGTGTAGGAAGGAGTAGTTGACAGTGTGCTCTGATAGCTGCCTGTGATGGAAATCTTGTAAAAGCTGTTTAAAAAGCATTTTTGCATTTTTGGGGGGGGCTCCAACTTTAGTTCATTGATTGTAGGAAACCCTCCTGTGCTCATATCATCGCACATTTTGGTTTTTGTGTGGATATTGAAAGTTAATTTACAACATTGAGTGTGTGTAGTGAAAGACAGTGAAAGTGTGCTTTGGGGGAGGGGCATATCTGTGGTGTAGGTAGATTTAAGTTGGAGAAATAGTTATATTTTTGTTATATAACTGACTGTGTTAAAGTACAGAGTAATACTGAAATTTTCTTGCTGTTTGTTGTGTGGATCTGGTGCAGCAGCTCATAATTTCAGGTTGTTTACATTACAATTCGTAATGTGGCATAGTACTGAACTTTTGCATTTGCTACACATTACTCATTCAGCATTGTACACAAACTGTTCTGTGTGTGTGTGTGTGTGTGTGTGAGTGTGTGTACGGTGTTGCGCAACATTAAATAATACACCTTTTATTGTGTCACAGACTAGTGTAATTGTAAGTGCAGCAGAGTGAACCTGCTATCCACTGCAGCTACCTGATTTTGTACTGCGATCATAATATCTGTTCTTTGTTTTGCTGCTTGTACTGCCATAAAAATCTGCACTGCAGTCAGTGCTCCCCCCAACCCAGACATGCAAAAGGAATTTTTTACCAGATTGGATTTTTTTTGTGACCTCATCAGCACCACTGGTTACTGAAGTTGTTTTCACTGCGTGACAGACTAGTCTCTTACCTGTTGCTGAAGCTACAGTTGTTTTATTGGGGTCACATCCAGCATCCCCCCAATCAGAGAGTGAACGTATCAAAATCTGAATTTGGTATAATATTATGGTTGATCCCCCAAAATGTCTGCAAAGAAACGTGCAAGCAAAGCTGTTTCTCACCATGGCAATGTTGGCAGTAAGATAGTCTATGGGCGTTGTAGTAGTACACAGGCACAGAAGTGCATTGCTGATGTGAGGAAAGGTATTTCTCCTGCAATGTTTTTTACAGTCCAGTCAGCAGCTTCACTCATAATTGAAGGAGATGATGTTTTCCCAGCCAGTGATGTTAGTGTTACTGGTGTTAGTGGTGGTGATAGCATTAGTATTTAATTCTAACCAGTGTACCGTATCCAAAATTACTGAGTGTGAAGCAGTGCAACTTCAAGTGAGTGGCAGCGTAGTGTGTGACGTTGATGAATATGATGATGATGTAATTGACTCCAGTTGGGAACTTGAGAAAAAGAAATTCAAAGTGGCTGTGTCTGAGTGTTTGCAGGAATCCTCCCCTGTAAAAACTTGTGATCTACTGGTTTTAATTGATGATGATGACCCAGTAATAAATATGATAGGTAGTCGTGGTGGTCAGTTGCAGTCCAGGTGTGCAGTGCCTGAAACATCACATACCCCCCCTACTTCAGTGCTTTCAATAACGGACTTAAATAAGCCACATAATGGACATGTTAAAAGCAAAGCATCACAATCCTTTGCTTGCGATTTTTTTGTTCAAGATGCAAATGATGAATCAGTTGCAATCTGCCAGGCTTGCCATGTGTGTGTGTGTAAGTTGAGGTAAAAAGGGGAGTCATCTGGGCACAGGAGGACAGCATACGCATCTTAAGAATAGGCACTTGGTACTGTGGACCCAGCACAAGCTGGCAGCTAATACCACAGTGGGGCATTCACCTTTGTCACCGGCAACCATAGCAAGCATGTTATCCCCTTCCATGACCGCTAAGTCCTGCAGTAAATTAAACGTGTGTAGTAGTGAGGTAATAAGAGCAGAGGATTACTACAGGTATGATGAGGTGGAGGACCATAATGACTTTGAAATGTTGTCCAGTGCTGGTGATAGTAGCAGTTTTTGTGGTGGTGGTGGTGAATGCAGTATGTCTAGTACAAGTGGTACATCAACCCCAGTTGGCAAATCTGGCAAAATAACATCATTTCTGGGGTTGTCATCATAAACTGCACAACCATCTTCATCAATTTTCCACACTCCACCCCCTGCCAATGTCATTCATCACAGAGCACAACCATTTGTGATCACACCCCATGTAAAATGTTTAAGTCAGCCCACATTACAGAGTGTTTTTGTGCATAACCTGAAGTACCCCCCGAATCATACAGTGTCACATGAACTTAATGCCGCTATAGTGGAAATGCTGGCAATTGATCTTTTGCCCTTCTCCTTTGTGGAGAATTCTGGGTTCCAGCGGTTTGCTGCACGTGCCTGTCCAAAATGGAAAGTCCCATCCAGGACATACTTTTCTACCCGTGCTGTCCCCGAGTTGTTCCGCACTGTGTCCGACTCAGTAAGACATGCCATTCAACATTCCTCCTCTCCATTCATCCATTTAAGTATGGATTTGTGGACAAGTGGCAAAACAGCAGGAAGTTCATATTTGTGTATAACTGCACACTGGGCGCTGGTGCCGGGGGTTGTTTGTGATATTAGTAGTGTGAATAATCAGTGCAGTAAGGTGGATTGTCATGGTAGCAATCTTCCAGGAATTCGACAGCATGCAATGATTGATATGTGTAATGTGACCTATTCACACACTGGTGAGAACATGTTGGATATGGTACTAACTGAAATTGACAAATGGCTAAACCCTCTGTCCCCAAGAGCTGGGTTCATAGCAAGTGACAATGGTCAAATGTGGTAAAATACATAGAAACATAGAATTTGATGGCAGATAAGGACCGCTAGGCCCATCTAGTCTGCCCATTTCCCTACCTACAGGATAGGCCGCAGATCCTAGTTAACCAACAGCCTATTTCTTCCTACCCCCCACAAGAATTGCCTTATGTCTGTCCCTTGCATTCTTGAATTCCTCCACAGTTTTAGACCCCACAACCTCCTCAGGAAGGCTGTTCCATGCATCCACTACCCTCTCTGTGAAATAATACTTCCTCACATTGCCCCTGAACCGCCCTCCTTCTATCTTTAAATTGTGTCCCTTATTCTTGCAAGTCTCTTTTCTGAAAGATGCTACCCTCTTGGACTTTGTTGATTCCACTGAGGTACTTAAAAGTTTCTATCATGTCCCCTCTCCTTCTTTCCTCAAGGGTATACATATTAAGCTCCTTTAGTCTCTCCTCATGCGCTTCTCTTGCAGACCCTGCACCATTTTAGTTGCCCTCCTCTGGACTGCCTCTATCCTGTCTATGTCCTTGCGGAGATGGGGTCTCCAGAACTGGACACAGTACTCCAGATGGGGTCTCACCAACTGTCTGTACAGAGGGATAACAACTTCCTGTTTTCTGCTGATGATGCCTCTCCCTATACATCCCAGTATACCCCCAGCCCTCCCTACTGCCTTCTCACATTGCTTGCTAACCTTAAGGTCATCTGATATGATTACCCCCAGGTCCCTTTCCTTTTTTGTTGTTGTTACTACCTCCCCACCCATTGTGTATTCTTCCCCTGCGTTCTTGTTTCCCAGGTGCATTATTTTGCACTTCTTTGCATTGAATCCTAGCTGCCATACTTCTGACCATTCCTCCAACCTTGCCAAGACCCTTTTCATCCTTTTCACGCCTCCTTGTGTATCAACCCTGTTGCAGATCTTTGTGTCATCTGCAAAAAGGCATACTTTTCCTTCCAGTCCCTCTGCATTGTCACTGATGAAGACATTAAAAAGGACTGGACCCAAAACTGAACCCTGCTGTACCCCACTAGTAAACCCCCCTTTCTTCAGAGTGGACTCCATTTACAATTACTTTCTGTGTCCTGTTGTCTAGCCAATGTTTTACCCAGGCTACCACCCTAGGTTCCACTCCAAGGCTGGTTAATTTGACTATTAATCTTTTGTGTGGGGCTGTGTCAAATGCCTTGCTAAAGTCTAGGTAGGCCATGTCCACAGCCCCTCCCTGGTCTACTACTTTGGTCACCCAGTCAAAGAAATCTATTAGATTCGTCTGACATGACCTTCCCGCTGTGAACCCATGCTGCCTTGATCATGAATGGTGTTTCTTTTTGTGTTCCATGCATGACCCACTGTTTAAATCTTGTGGTTCAGGAGTTTCTGCAGCACCCTGATGTAAAGGAAATGCTGATCACTGCACGACGTATCTGCTCTCACTTTTCAAGATCTGGAAAGGCCCATGACCAACTGTGGCAGTTGCAGATACAAAACAGCCTGCTTCAGCATCGCTTGAAGCTGGAAGTTGTCACCTGATGGAACTCCACTTTATACATGACACAGCGGTTGTATGAACAATACAAAGCCATCTCAGAATATCCTTTGATGCACACTAGCCATGACAATTCTGAGGCCTCCATGTCTATGATGACTGAACAGTGGCGCCTCATGGACTATGTAATAAAAATTTTGCGGCCTTTTGAACATGCCACACAGGCAGTAAGTCTGCCTCCATTAGTCAATCAATTCCACTGCTGCTGGTGCTGAGGCAAACATTGTTGAATGTACAGCATGGTCTTGATATTGCCGGAAACGGTGGAGGCAGTATGTTGCTCCAACACATGCTGACAGTATTCGACCAGAATTGTCATGTGAGCATTCAGTGTAGTGATAGCTTTGCCATAGCAACAATGCTAGACCCATGATACAAACGTGGAATTGCAACAGTACTGGAGGGAGGGCCTGAACAGGTAAAAAATATCAGTGGTCAACTGGTGCACTTGGTTAATGGGGCACAGAAGTCACATGCCAAGGTCAGCAAACCTCAGCAGCATAATCAGGCTGATGGTGTACCTGGAGGACCAACGAGCATATCCTGCAAGGAAAAGAGGGCTGCAGTTCCAGGTGGTCTGTCATCCAAAGTGGCTGGCATCTACCTGCTTTGGGAGGCTTTGTCCCAAGTGGGTATTTGTGAAATAAATGATTCGGGAGAAAAGGATGATGCATCAACCACTGGACTTAGTGTGTCACAGAGAATGGTTGAGTCATATTTGTCTGAAAAGAAGCATCTGACAATAGCTCAAGATATTCTTTCGTACTGGAGTGGAAAGGTCAGTAAATGGCCAGAGCTGACTGCAGTGGCACTGAAGTACCTCAGATGCCCACCCTCCAGTGTAAGTGTTTAGAGGGTATTCAGCTCAGCAGCTGCAATAGTCAGGGATTGTCAGACAAACCTGTCTCCTGCAAATGTTAGTTTGCTAACATTCATTAAAATGAATGAGAGGCGCATACCAGCACAGACTGCAACCTCGGTATTTGTACCCTGGCCTAGTCATGCTGGTTTTGGAGATGTGGAAATGGACCATCCTGGTGGCACTGGCAGTGGCTGCCTAAAATGGCACACCACTGACGTAGATGATGACACAGTGGAGAAATAATTTCCCAGTGGTCAGACTTCAGACATCGATGACTGTTAGGGCAGCTTTCTTTATGAGGATGATGATGTGGTTAATGTTGGTAGGTTTTAACTGAAGTTTTAAAAAGGTGGCGTGCCCCCCCCGGACCACCACCACTTGCCACCACTGAGCCTGAGTCTGTCCACCCCCCCGGACCACCACCAACACTGGGACTGCTGTTAACCACTGCCACCACTGAGCTTGAGTCTGTCCACCCATCCGGACCACCACATAAATCAGCCAGAGACACAATGCTTCTTAATATTTAAACCATAAAGTGAGTATGTGTACTCATGTTTGTTATGCTGCTTCACTTGCTATAATTGTATGTTTTTTTTCAGAGCCACAATGGTAAAACACATACAGTACACTTATTTTGTTTCTTTTACAGGTTAACAAAAAAAGTCTGCATCGCTAAAACTTGGTGGGAATGGTACTGCAGCTGTACCATACATAGAGGAACCAATGGAATATCCATGTGACATCCATTCTGGTAAGTATGAAGATTTTATTTCATCCATTTCATTGTTTTCAAAAGACTGTAGCAAATATTGTACACAGGTTGTGCTAGTTGACAAGATGTGGGTTTCAATGTAACTTGACTTGAGATTCAGAACCAGGGAGGGAAATAACAATTAAGTTGTAAGAAGTCATTCATTTCTTTTTTCAGGAAACTTCCAGATGCTTTGTTGTTCTGTCAAACTGGCCTTATCCAACAAAATTCTTCAACATCAGGCACTCCCCTGCCCCGGGCTTGGGCACACATGCAACACACAGAAGTTGTTTCATTAGATGACCAGGACCATCATTAACAACAACCGGACTCCAGAAGGATGCAGATGAAATCTGTGAAGAAGTAGCAAAATAAGAAACCATTACAGACAAACCAGCAAATATGATCCCTGGCAACCCCAAAAAAAAAATACTTACATTCATGTGCTTGAGAGTTATCCGTTTCCAATTTCAGCGCAAAAAATTCTCATTGAGCACACTGTGACCTGTGATGCAGAACAATACCATGGCATGCTCATGTCAACCCCTCGCCCCTCACCTAATACACAACTATATATCTATATATCTATATATATATATATATATATATATATATATATATATATATATATAAATATGTGTATACTGTACATGTATATATATAGATCTACACATCAAGGCTATTATTAATGTACAGCCAAAGGACACACTTCAATCTGGTTCAGATGACCACATTGCATTTGCTCGAATCGCCTCGCAGAACACATTGGACCAGCAACAGAACGCTCACGGTCATCATTTTACACTGTGAAACTTTGTATGTGTTGAAACATTTCCATTTCACTGAGTTACCACTTGTCAATTTTCTGCACAGAAGGAGGATGCATTTTGGGCCTGCCGAAAAAATCTGGGACTCTGTTCCACCATTGGGCGCATGACTGAGTGCACCATTAATTCTGGGAGACTTTCTATATGCTGAAACACTCCCATTTCACTGTGTTACCACTTGTCAATTTTCTACACATAAGGAGGATGCATTTTGGGCCTGCAGAAAAAATCTTGGACTCTGTGCCACCACTGCATGCATGATTGCTTGTGCCATTAATTCTGGGGGACTTTCTACTGTATGTGCTGAAACACTCCCATTCCACTGTGTTACCACTTATCAATTTTCTGCAAATAAGGAGGATGCATTTTGGGCCTGCAGAAAAAATCTGGGACTCTGTGTCACTTTTGTGTGTTGTGTGATTGTTGTGTGCTCATGATGTCATACTGACATTACAGTTAAAGCAGTGTTGCAAGAATGTCGTGACAATTTTGAACTGTACTTTTTTAAGCTAATTTACGTTGCCACAGCCACTAGTTACCTTCAAGTTGTGATTTGAATGATACGCTTCTTTTCACAGTTTATGTCTGCTTTACTTAGTTGACTACTTTTTCATGTATGAAAAACAAATGAGCACGATTAACACCTTCCAATATTGTTCTGACCAGGTTTGTATTTATTTGCAGCTGCTTTTCAATAACTATTGTTCTGCGGTGTCATAAAACACTGCTTGCTGCATAACTGTTAATTAACAACAGAAGTGATATATAACAACTAATCGCTGTGATGGAGAAAAGCAGAGGAAAACAATGACAAAGACCTGGTCAGCACCAATTTAAATGGAATGCTCCTTTCATTATTTCACACATGAAAAAAAAGTAGTACAGCAGACTCAACTACTGCAAATTCTCATATCTTTCCAGTCAGTCAGGATGTAAGTAAAGGAAGTTGTAACATAGCATTAAAAAATATAGCTGACATTTCTCAACAGATTGCTGCTCTGCTGCTGCTTTACAGAGATTCACCACATTACATAGTTATGGTAATGTATGTAACATAATATGTGGGAGCCTTACTCCGACTGGAATATTTCTTGCTCCACAGAGTGCAATATATTTCTGTGAAAACCACCCATAATTTCATTACAGTGTGTCACATCATGGAGGAATTATCATTCAGAAAAGCCACCCACATTCTGCCCCCCTTTCTCAGAAATGTTAGGATGTGATGCCAGGGGTGGCGCAGGTGCATGCTCCACTATAGTGAATGTCCGGCAGCTATCCCAATGTTTCCTTATGTTATAATGTTCACTGTGTGGTGAGATGTGGCTCTTCTTACTGGAAACATGCCCACATGTTTCACCACAAACTGATCATTATAGCATAAAGAAACGTTAGGAAAGCTGCTGGACAATAGGATATTCACTGTGATGGAGCATGCACACGTGCTCTCCCTGGCATCAAGTCCTAATGTTGTTGAAAAGGGAAGCAGAATGTGAATCAAGCAGAAGTTCCTCCCATTACATTGACACGCTGGAATGAAATTATGGGAGAGTCTTACAGAAATGTATTGCACTATGTGTGAAGAAGATCCCCTGGAAGGGAAAATGTGTATTATTAAACAACAACAAAGAAAAAACACACAAAAACAGTACAACACAATAGTGGGGTGGGATGGGCAGAAAACAATCATGTACGTTACTGTGGCCATGGGATGCTGCTGTGGTCATGCAGCAGGTGCAGCATTCAAACTATTTGTTGCTGCTTCTCTTCTATTGTGTGGACCTGCTGCTGCAAAGCACCAGCCCTCTGAATGTTCTCTTCCAGAGCTGCCCACACCAGGGAGATATCATGCTGTGTTGCAGGGACTGTGGTGGGGTCCACTGCAGCTGGATATCCAGATAGTGGGGGTGGTGGTGGTGGAGAGGGAGGTGCTGGTGGCTGTGGTGGCAGTGGAGCAGCTTCTGTACTGGCCCTCCTCCTGCTGCAGCGGTGACTGTGAGGCACAACTCTGACCCCAACAGCACTCTCTGCCACTGCCATGGAAGGGCCAGCAGGTGGTCACCTAGCCACTTCCGTGGCAGCCTGCCACTCTGCCTTACGGTGGTTGAGCATGTGGGTGCACTGGCCACTGGCCCCAAATGCAAATGTGTCCCACAGGAGCCACAGCACATCAGCACACCACATACATAGCACACCACAACTGTGCTGTCTCCCCCAACAGAGTTAAAAACCTCCCATATGGGGGAGCTTCAGGGGGGACCAGACACAGTCCTCGCATAAGTCACATGGTTCACACCACCTTGATTTTTAAGGGGCACCTCCTGTGGCTGTGGAGGTGGTGGAGGGGGTGCTGCTGGAGCTGGTGATGTTAGTGGTGGAGAAGGTGGATGCACAGCAGCCACTGGTGGCACTGGTGCTACAGCTGCTGCTGCTGTATCTTCAACATAGAGCCAGGGAGAAGCAACACTCAGGAGTCGGGAGTGGTCCAGCATGACACGACCATCCCCATGTCTCTGCACTCCCCTCCAACCACACCTACGGGTCAGTGACTCACCTTCTCCAGGGTCCACATCCATCCCTCCCACACAAGTCCCCAGCACACACACACACACATGCTCACACTCCCACACAGTCACTCACACAAACTCAAAACAAAACAACACTTATAAAAAAAAATAATTATCAAAAAAAATCACAAACACAATACAAAAACTAAATAAAGATAGTTTTTAAAAAAGCTGTTGTTTACAAAGGCAATAAGCACTTTGTCACTGACTCCTACACTGCTCTCTCACAAGCCTTCTCCTTCTATGAATGCAAAAGAGAAAGTGAAACTGCTTCTCCGACTCACTTCCTTCCTGCCTGGCTAAAGCATATGACTTACAGTACTGTAAGCCATGTGATGTGTAGGGCCTGCATATTTACTTCTCACTTCACCTTACTTCACGATAAGGCATAATGGCAACACAAAGTAATAATGATAACTCGAAGTGAGCACTTTGCAGTGCTCACGTCGCATTGTGCTCTGCCAACATGAAGTGGGCACTCCGCATTCACTTCACCAAAGGATTTAAAATTTGCTGCATCTCTAGTAGAAGATCAAGATCACCAAAACAGGATGGAGCATGAGCTAGTGACTTTGTGCCATGCCCTCACTAAGTTAGAAGACAAGCTGGATGACTTGGAGGGCCAGAAACAGAGGAATAATCTGATACTGTTGGGTTTTCCTGAAGGTGAAGAGGGATTGAATCCCATTGACTTCCTCCATAAATTCTGTCATAGGACACACGCCATCTACATCATATCTTTATGAGTTTCTGCATGCCCTCCTCCTGTTAGGAAACACCAAAAAGGTGCACTTGATCTGTGCCTAAACCCCCCCTAAGGGTGGAGTTCCAGGGCTCTCCTCCCTCCTTGACAGTCTTAGCCTAAAAGTTGGCTCGAATGAGTAACTAGTCGTAGGTGACTTCAACCTCAACTGGGTAGGCTGCAATGTCCAGCAATATGAACCCCTGTTCGCTGGTCTGGCCCTCAGTCAGCTCATCTCTGAACCCACAAGGCCTTCCCCAAGAGGAGACAAGGGTTCCATCATTGACTGGGTGCTAAGCAACGGAAAAGAGAAAATTGTGTCCTGTGGGGTTCTCCCTGATGCTATATCAGATCACTCTCCCACCTACTGCATATGGGGCGACTCCCCTCCTAAAATCCCCCACAAGGTGATACAAATGAGGGACTACTCCAAGCTCAATGTTGAAGACTTCCTTGCTGACCTGTGACACGCTGACTGGTCTCAGGTCATTGCCACAAACGACCCCTCAAAGGCCCTTGACAACTTCCTAAAAGTTTGCACCCTACTTCAAGAATAGCATGCCCCCCTCACTAGAAGTGGAGTAAGGGGCACTGCAACAAAATGGCTCCATTGAGGCCTTTTTTCTCTCATGAAACAAATGGATAAATGCTGGGTGAGATACAAGTTCTCAGTTCAGACCTCCAAGATTACAAACAGTTGAGGAACTTGTGCAAGAGAGCCATTCAAGTTCAAGTTCAAGTTTATTGCAGGAAAGACTGTGTTGAGCAAGATCATTCACAAGGAGGTCCTGTGGCACATACACATACAGTTCACAATTACATAGACAGGAGATATAAAAAGTTGAACAGCAAAGAAAAAATATATAATACAAGAGGTATACGCAATAGAAGTCCTTATGCTATATATGCAGTACATTCCAGCTTTAACCTTGCCCTAAATTATGCAACACATTTCAGCTCAATAAGTAGAGGGCCAGTTGGTACCTAGGAACTTGACTTGACATTGGGAGCCTAGTAGCACCAACATATGTCTTTTAATTTAGAGATAGCTAGCGTTTTGTAGGAGTTAACTGATACGATGCTGGTTAGCTTCAGCATTGCTTGTAGTTGGTTCCAAATGTTTGGGAGGGCATATGAGACAGCTCTTTGGCCAGCTGTGGTACGTGTTCTGGGAACATCTAGTAGGATAAGGTTGGATTTCCTTAGGGAGTAGGCGCTATGAGAGATGTGTATGAGAGACGTTAAATAGACAGGCAGTTTGTGGAGTAGTAAATTGAGGGTCCAAATGCCAGCATGCAGGAGGTGTCTGGTGGCAAGAGAGGTCCACCCAACTGCTGCACAAAGATCACAGTGGTGGGTCCTGTATGCAGAGTTAGTAATGAAGTGAAAAGCACGATGATAGAGTACGTCCAGTTTAGATAGGCTCAAGGTTGGGGAAGAAATAAAGATAATGTCTCTGCAGTTAATCAAGGGAAGGAATGTTGCTTGGACAAGTCTTTTGCAGGTCATGAGAGAAAAGAGGGTCCTATTTCTAAAGAAGAAACCCAAGCGTGCTTTAAGCCTCTTTGATAGATCCTCAGTGTGGTCATTGAAGGAAAGCTTGTTGTCTATCCACATACTTAAATATTTAAATTTAGATACGACTTCCAAGGGTTCACCTAGGGAGGTAACTATGAAGTTTTTAGGTGGGGTAGGTAGGGCACAAGACAAGGCAAGTCTCAAGAAAATCATTGTCTTGAATTTTTTTGGCATTTAAGAGAAGCTTGGCATTGATAAGGTTACTTTCTAACTGGATAAAGTCAGCTTGGAGTGCTTTCCTGACTTCAGTTAAGGACGAGCCTGATGCGTACAAAACCATATCATCCACAAAGAAATGTATGCTAGAGTTCTTTATGTGGGAGTTAAGGTTGTTGATGCACAGGAAAAAAGTTGTCTAGGATGGAGCCTTGAGGGACTCCTCTGGCAATTGGAAAGGGGGTAGATAGTAGGCCATCAGCTTTGACTTTTTGTATCCTTCCTGTGAGATAACTGTTAAACCACTGTAAGAAAAGTGGAGTGGCACCTATGTAGGCAAGACATGTGATTAGGAGGTGATGGTCTACAGTGTCGAAGGCCTTACTGAGGTCTAGAAAGACTGCACCAGTAACCTTCTTGGTGTCCACAGCATGGATCATCATTAGAGACTTTAGCCAAGGCTGCGATAGCACTGTTCTTCGACCTGAAGCCAGATTGAGCTGGGTTTAGGAGTGAGTACGCTTCAAGGTGATTTCTTAGTTGGTTGTATATAAGTTTTTCCAGCACTTTGGAGAGAACGGGCAAGATAGAGATAGGATGGTAGTTGTTTAAATTCACTCTGCAAAAAGTGAGTTCTGTCAGTCCATATTGCTCTCCATAGCCAGGAAACCCAAGGAGATTCTGGCAGAGCATTAAGAATGCAGTTGGTGAGTCTACTAGAGTTTAGGTCGTAGACATGCACATTGACGGGGTAAACTGCAACAACCCTCTCACAATTGCCAATGCCTTCAACTCCCAGTTCACCAACCTGCCAGCTCTCCCCAAACTGCCTCATGACCCCAAGGATCGGGCCTCTTCACCCACTGGGACAACCCCCATCCTTCCCTTTTACCTCAAGGTCATCTTGAACATGGAGGGCCAGAAGCTCCTTGCTGGCCGCTCCCCTCACACTAGTGCTGGGTATGACTGCCTTGAGCCCAAGCTACTTAGGCTAGGGGCATCTGTACTAGCCTGACCCATCACTCACATCTTCAATGCATCGCTTACCTTGGGTATAGTCCCAGACATCTGGAAGATGGCCAAAGTCATCCCTGTGCCCAAACAAGGTGACCCAAAAGACCCTAACCTACTCTCCCCTGCACAGCATGGGTTCAGAAAAGGGCACAGCACCTCCACTGCCTAGCAGTTGTTACCCTGCAATCAGGTCTGCTGCTGACCAAGGCAAACTGACGGGGCCATCTTTTTTGATCTCTTGAAAGCCTTCGATTGGGTTGACCACGCACTACTGTGCTCCTTTGTCTTATCACTTGGTTTCTCCTCCCCCATTCTTGCCTGGATCAGTAATTACCTCACGGGCAGGCAGCAGTACACCAAGTTCAACAAGACCCTGTCTGAGCCTGCCTAGGTAAACTGTGGAGTCCCCCAGTACTCTATCCTGGGGTCTGTCCTGTTCTCGCTCTTCATAAAAGAGCTACCCTCAGCTCCAGCTCATGGGTCCTCAGTGGTGTACACAGATGGCCTAGTCATCATGACTAGCTCCCGGGACATCTCTACCATCAATACCAAATTAAACTAGGACTTCAGCCAAATCTAACTTGGTTGTAGGACCATAAACTTATGATTAACCTTCAGAAGATGCAGGCCATACTCTTTGGCTCAGCAGCCAAGACAAAAGCTGTCACGTATTCACTGCAGATCTCTGGGTCCGACGGGTCCCTACTGCTAGTTGCAGATTCTGTCAAGTATCTGAGGGTGACTCTTGACCCACAACTGGATATGAACGTGCATATATGCAATACATTTAGGGCCTCAAACTGCAAGTTGGGTCATGCATACAGAGCAAAAAGCTGTCCCACTCTAGCTGCCCATCTCGCCTTAGCCAGGGGAGTCCTCCTACCTACGCTTTGCTATGGACTAGTCACCTTCGCTCACATTGCAAAAACTAGTCTAGCAAAGTGGGACTCAGCGTACAACAGCATCTGTCATTTTACGCTCTCAGCCCCTTGACTCACCCACCACTGTGAGCTCTATTTCAGGTTTGAATGGCTCCTTCTGGAAACTCACCACTCCTATGTCATGGGCAACTTCCTAGACAGTGTTGTCAGATCTGCCACCCCCGGCCCCCCATCCTCGCTGAATCCCTTGTTCTGGCTACTTCCTCCTATCATCTGTGATCCAGTGACCCTCATGCCCTCCTGGTTCCAAAGACCCGCACTCAAATGGGTGACTGGGCCTTCACTGCATACGTGCCCAGGTTGTGGAACTCTCTTCCATCAATCACTTGTTCCTCTCCCTCCCACCAATGCTTTAAAGCCTCCCTCTGGGGCTTTCTCAAAATGGCCTCTACTTTCCTCTGTACTAGATAAACCCCACGGCCTATGCCACTCCAACTAACTGAGACGCTACCTATATAATATGACATAGGCAGTGCCCCTCTGCATTTTATACACTTCCTGTGCTCACAGCTTACTAGAAGGATTAGACTACTTAGGCCCACTTGCCCAACAGGGAGAGCATTGTTACTGTACAACCTCCTTATCTTGCTCTGGGCCTCCTGTATCCCAATTTATCTCCTCTCTGCCTCCCTGCAATCCTTGCAGCACTGCTACCCAGCATGATGAACACTGACTTCCATAATACTACCATACTGTTCTTCTACCTACTGCCTGCATTGTAAACCCCTGTTGTTACTTGTATTGACCCTGTGTGCTAATGCTCATTAATGTAATCCTTCACTTGTTTTTGCCTGATGTTCATGTATGTACCTTGTAATCTCTCGGATGCATCTGAAAATAGGCACTTGGCTGTCTAGTGTGCTTACCCAGTTAACAAAAGCAAATAAATTAATTCTGTCTTAAAATTGCTTACCCCTCTCCTAATGGTACCCATTATGTTATTGAATGAGTTCATCAAGCCTTGCAACTGAAACCTGCTCCAGGGGATCTGCCAAGGCCTCTTATCTTCCATCTGCTTGATTATTTATATCGGGACCATATATTCAAAGCGGTGTGAGGAGTGGAAGTCCTTCAGTGGGATTGTCTATGATTGTCTTAGATGCAGGATCTAACTCTCAAAGTCTGTCAGCAATGATCCAAATATCATGCCTTACAGTCAAAGTTACGGGCTTCACATATTAGGTGCATTATGCTGTGTCCAGCCCGAGTAACGGTGCATACTGCTATGGGCAATCGGATCTGCACTCACACGTTAAGGGGGAGTGTCCCTGTTTGTTTCCTTCTAAATTAAGTTATTGAGCCAACTATTTCTCTTTTCTTCAGGATAGTACCTTGTTTTCTGAGGAGTCCTGTTCTTTCTTTCTTTCTAGAACTTTCAGCGCTGGGATCCTTGTTTCTTCATTTGGTGCCATCTTTTTAGTAGTCCTTTTGTATCACCTTCTTCTTCGATTTGAAGAACGGGTCGAAACGGATCTGCAATTGAACAGATGGATACATAGATACATAGACAGTGTCGGCAGATAAGGGCCTATGGCCCACCCAGTCTGCCCATTTGAGCTTGTAAGTTCAGTTTGTTTTCCTAGAAGTCTGTTGCCCATTACCCCTGACCTCCAGAATTCCTTTATGTCTATCCCATGCATTCTTAAATCCCGTGATTGTTTCAGCCCCCACCACTTCCTCTGGCAGGGTGTTCCACTTGTCCACCACCCGTTCTGTGAAGAAATTCTTTCTCATGTTTCCTCTGAATCGTCCTCCTCCAACTTCATCCCATGCCCTCTAGTCCTGGAACATCTTTTCACTTAAAAATAGTGTTTTCCTGCACCCTGTTCCTCCTGTGAATTGTATGTCTCTATCATATCCCTCTCCCTCCTCTCCTCCAGGGAGTACATGTTCAGTTCCTTCAACCTGTCTTCATAGGACTTGTGATGCAATCCATGCACCATCTTTGTTGCCCTCCTCTGAACCTTCTACCCTGTCTATGTCCTTACGTAGGTATGGTCTCCAGAACTGTACACTGTACTCCAGGTGGGGCCTCACTAGTGTCTTGTATAGCGGAATTATGACCTCCCTTTTCCTGCTGGTGATGCCCTGCCTATACATCCCAGCATCCTATTTGCTTTACCTGCTGCCTTGTCACTGTTTCCCTACCTTGGAGGTCATCAGAGATGATAACCCCAAGATCCCTTTCCTGCTTGGTGCATGCTATATCCTCACCCCTAACTGATATATTGTGCAGGGTTTTTGTGCCCATATGCATTATCTTGCACTTCTTTGCATTGAATTTCAACTGCCAAACCCTGACCATTCTTCAAGTTTCTGCAGGTCGCTTCTCATTCTGGTCTACAACCTCTGGTGTGTCTACTCTGTTACAGAGCTTTGTGTCATCAGCGAACAGTGAAATTCAGCCTTCTAGGTCCTGCGCAATGTCACTGATGAAGATGTTGAATAGGACCGGTCCCAGCACTGATCCCTGTGGTACCCCACTGGTCACTCTTCCCTCTGTGGAGTGACAGCCATTTACCACCACCCTCTGTGTCCTGCCACCAAGCCAGTTACCTACCCACCACACTACTGTCCTGCCCACACCCATATTCCCCAGTTTGTGTAATAGTCTTCGATGTGGCACAGTGTCAAAGGCCTTGCTGAAGTCCAGATAGGCCATGTCCACTGCCTCCCGATCCACCTCCCTAGTCACCCAGTCAAAAATTCAACGAGGTTGGTCTGACATGACCTCCCCTGGTGAACCATGCTGCCTTGGGTCCTGTAGTCCATTGACAACCAGATGTTCCACCAATCTCTCCTTCAGTAGTGCTTCCATGATCTTCCCACTACTGAGGTGAGGCTGACTAGTCTGTAGTTCCCCGCTTCCTCTTTGTTCCCACTTTTGCATAAGGGGACTGTATCTGCTATCCCCAAGTCTTTGGGTACCTCCCCTGTTTCCAGTGATTGGCTAAACAGGATAGCCAGAGGTTCAGCCACCACCTCTCTTAGTTCTTTAAGGACCCTGGGGTGCACCCCATCTGGCCCATTGCTTTATCAACTCTTATTACTTCCAGTTCCTTCAGGACCCTTTCTCGTGTAAAGGGACTTGTGTCCATTTCTGCACCATTCTCACCCCTTGTACTCCCTTCAGACCCATTACCCTCCTCTTTCTCAGTAAAGACTGAGCAGAAATACCTGTTCAATATGTCAGCTTTACTGTTGTCATCCTCCACGTGGCCTCCATCCTCCCCTTTCAGTCTCACTATCCCTCCCTTTGTCTTTCTTTTTTCACTTATGTACCTGTAAAAGGTTTTGTCCCCTCAATCCACTGATTTTGCAATGTGCTCTTCTGTCTGAGCTTTGGCTTCCCTTACTGACCTCCCTGCCTCCCTTTGCTTCTCCTGGTACTTCTCCCTATCCCCTTCTGCCTGTGTCTGTTTGTATTGCCTGAATGCAATCTTTTTGGCTTTCACTTTCTTTGCTACCTCTTTGGAAAACCATAATGGTCTCCTCTTCCTTTTCCTCTTGCTAACCTGCTTAATGCATAATTCTGTTGTTCTTGTAATCCCCATTTTAAATACTGCCCACTGTTCCTCAACCCCTGATTCCTGTCCCATTCCCCTTAATGCCTCTTTCAAGTATCTCCCCATTTTCCCAAAGTCTGCCCCCTAAAATCCAGGATACGTGTTTTTGTGTGGTTTGGTTCTGCTCTTTCTGTGATTTCAAACCACAATGACTGGTGGTCACTGTTTCCCAGGTGCTCCCCACTGTTACCCCATCACACTGTCCCTGTTTGTGAGCACAAGGTCCAGTATTGCCTTCTGCCGAGTTGGTTCCATGACCAGTTGCTTGAGGAAGGCACCCTGAAGGAGTCCAGGATAAATCTGCTCCTAGTTGATGCTGCTGCTGGGATGCTCCAGTCCACATCTGGAATATTGAAGTCTCAACCAGTACTACCTCACCCTTGTCTGCCATCCTTTGGATGGCTAGCATCAACTCCTATCTGTTTCTTCCTCCTGGGCTGGTGGTCTATAGACCACACCTGTGTGGATGGCTGTCCCCATTTTCCTTTCCAGCTAACCCACAGTATCTCTCCCCATTTTGTTCCTCCTGGATCTCTGTGGCCCTTATGTCATTTTTCACATACAGTGCCACTCCTCCTCCTTCCTGCCTGCTCTGTCTCTTCTGAATATGTTGTAGCCAGGTATGGCCATCTCCCAGTCGTGGTTATCATTACACCAGGTTTCAGTGATGGCCACAATGTCCAGGTCTGACTGTACCATGACAGCCTCCAGATCTTCCATCTTGTTGCTAAGGCTCCTGGCATTTGCCACATGGCTTTCCATGATTTGACCTCCTAGACTGTTTCACTGTTCTACTCCAGCCCCTTCCTTGGTTGTCATTTATCCCTGGTTCTCCTCGCTGTCTCCCCTTCTGCTGAATTTTGCCCCTTTTCTGCTTATCCACCTCTTGGGCACTAATCTACATCTTTTGCACACTGCTTTGCAGAGATAGCCACTCCTCTGGTTCACTGGTTCCCCTGCTAGCTGTGGGGGTGTGCAAATAGGTACCCTCCTTGCTGGCCTGCCACCCCCCTTTGCTAGTTTAAATGCTTGTCAATGTAGCATTTAAACTTATCATTGAGTCTTGGATTCCCTCCAGGATGGATGCAGGCCATCAGGCTTGAACAAACCTCCATCCCTCCAGGTGGGTCCCCAGTCACCAATGAATCCAAACCCTTCCTCACAGCACCAGTTCTTCAACCATGAGTTAAAGTTCTGGTGCATGCACTCCTATGCTCTCCCTTGCCTCTCACAGGTAGTACTTCTGAGAAAGTGACAGAAGTAGCTACTTGCTTGAGACCCCTCCCAGTTTCCTAAACTCTTCCTGAACTTCCTTTGGCTCCCCATTTGCCAGGTCATTAGTACCTAGGTGGATAATGACATCCAGCTCACCCTCCGTCTTGCCTTCCAGTGATCCCCAGGATCTTCCTTCCATCCCTCCATGCCGTGGCACCTGGTAGCACCTCACCTCCCTGTCCTCCCCCTCCTGTGTTCCTAGCTGGATCCCTCTTATGATGGAGTCCCCCACCAGGATTTGCTTCCTCCTCCTCTGGGGTCCACTGCTTTTCCCACTGAGGTCAGCTCCTTTGCTAACCTCCACATCCTTTCCTTCCACTTCTCTGGGTACCTCTATTTGGTTGTCCTCATTTGCCAGTGTGGCATATGAGTTCTTGAGTGGAATAGGATCTGGGATGTGCCTCTGCCTGACCGCTCTAACCCTCCCTGAGCCCACTGTCATCCAAGTGCTCCTTGTTCTCGGCATCCTTTGAAGCAGTTGCATTGGACTGGGTGGTCCCTGGATAGGGTGATGGTACTCTGACCCAGTTTACTTCCGCTCTGAGTCTGGCTACCTCCTCCACAGTCCAGAGAATGCATGCAGATGGGGCAGCACCTCAGTGTCCAGAAGGTCTCCTGAATATGGCTGCCCACAGCCACTGCATTGCACCACTCCCATTATACTGCAATTCCACTACTTGTCTGCTACTGAAGCTCTCCTAGTTCCTTTTTATTAATTTACTGTCCTAAAATCCAGCCACTGATCCTCAGATAATTTTTTTTAAAAAAAAGAAACCAATAAATAAATAAATAAATGAATCAAAACACTTGTCCTGTTGAGGTGGGCTTCTTCCCCTTATGCCCTCCTACTTCACACCTTACTATACCCTGTGTTTAGCTCCTGTCAATCAGATTTAACAGGGCATATAATTAAGAGTTGGGGAAGGGAGGGAGAATAATTTGCAGCAATTAAAGACAGCACAGAATTACACCACCACTATGTTTTAAATTTTCAACAGCCCAAAACAATTATAAGTAAAGACAACAACGAAAGTATAGTGTCACTAAAAGCCCACAATCTAAGTTTAAAAGAAAAATAGCAATTACCAGTTACTCTAAAGCACTGAATTGAATATGTTTCCTTCCTTCCCCTTCTGGCTTCTTCTGAGAAAATAAACTCTGCTTGCTACTTAACTCTGACTAAGCCCCACCTCCAGTTATCACGTAGCTGAGGTCAGAGGCCAGACAATTAACACCCTTCACCCAACTACAGGGCAGTCAGACAAGCCAAGATAAAATTTGCAGCAATTAAAGACAGCACAGAATTACACCACCACTATGTTTTAAATTTTCAACAGCCCAAAACAATTATAAGTAAAGACAACAAAGAAAGTATAGTGTCACTAAAAGCCCACAATCTAAGTTTAAAGGAAAAATAGCAATTACCAGTTACTCTAAAGCACTGAATTGAATATGTTTCCTTCCTTCCCCTTCTGGCTTCTTCTGAGAAAATAAACTCTACTTGCTACTTCAACTCTGACTAAGCCCCACCTCCAGTTATCACGTAGCTGAGGTCAGAGGCCAGACAATTAACACCCTTCACCCAACTACAGGGCAGTCAGACAAGCCAAGATAAAATTTTCAGCAATTTAAGACAGCACAGAATTACACCACCACTATGTTTTAAATTTTCAACAGCCCAAAAACAATTATAAGTAAAGACAACAACGAAAGTATAGTGTCACTAAAAGCCCACAATCTAAGTTTAAAAGAAAAATAGCAATTACCAGTTACTCAAAAGCACTGAATTGAATATGTTTCCTTCCTTCCCCTTCTGGCTTCTGATATTTCCCCCAATGTTTTTTGGAACATAGTTTAATTATGTAGCTGGACTAATAATATTGGTTATAGAAAATGTTTCTAATAAGCTTTTATTTCTGGTGGAAATTACAAGGCTACTATATTTTGGCTGCCTTAATCCTTGTACTTTTGAGTGTTCTTGGTTCCTACGATAGTGTATATCTATGTGGGGCAACTGGAGTTTGGAGACATAATTGCTTTGGTGTAGATTGGGGGGATTTCTTTTAAGTTGTCTCGTCTTCATGTTCCTGCAGCACTTGTATTTCATTTGTGATCTTGGAGTGCACTCTTGTGGAGAATCCTTATTATGACATGCAGCTCACAATTTTTTTCTTTGGTTTTCTTTTATTAATTATGATCTGGTTTTTGGATTATTAGTTGGGATGGTAGTCTGTGTCAAATGTACAGTACAGCAGAAGCAAACTTTGAGCTTCCATTGCTCACTCTTGCATCACACTGACATACAGCTTGAAAGCTGGGGAGACAGAGAGACATTTCAGGTACACAAATAGGAGTTCACAGTACCTGCAATTTCTATCTCTTGCAGATCGAATAAAGTGACCACTGGTCCCACTTTATGTAAGTGATCCTGCAACCGCTCATGCTCTGCCCTCTGCTCCCTGTCTGCAGCCCCAATTCCCTGTCCCAGAATCAGAGATCAGAGACACATAGCTGCATGTTTCAAAACATCGAGATTCACACAGTGAGACACACATACTGGTGGCACATAGATGCAAGTTGACAACTATCAGGAGAGAGACACACAGACCACTGGCAGAGAGCCACTAGTTTATAAACATGCGCTCACTCTGTGCTATGGTCGAGGTTCGTGGTGTCATAGATCATGAGACTGAGCTATAGACAGGTTGCCTCGAGTCAAATGCTCAGAAGAGCAGATTCACTCAGTACCTCTCACACTGCATTTGACAAGTAATGTGCTCGCTCTGGGTCACTGTCTCTCTCTCTCTCTCTTGACACTGTCCATTCGGTCCTCAGCAATGCTGTTGCAGGTGATGTTTATTTCTCAGTGGTTTTTATTTCTATTTTTTTCCATCCTACAATGCTGGCAATGTTGGCATGTGTAATAGACGTTCATGAAGAGAGGAGGGGGGCACAGTTACCATTGTGTAGTTGCAACTCTGGCACATACACCATGCATTTATTGAAATATGCTGTGCATAACAATCCAGATGATCAGTGGATTTCTGAACACATACGGCATTGTGCATTAATTGTGGTGAAACCATATATTAATTGAGAGTTAATCTATGCGCACGGTCACCACACGTGCTGCTATTCCTCCAATAACCCATAATTGTTTTTCTTGCTCATGTTACTAGATACTATAACCTCCTCATTTCAACTTCTTATCATGGATGCAGTAATCTCATAGTCCTTTTAAATATCCTGCAAATCTCTTTTTCCTATGTTGTTTACTCCAGCATGGATGATAACAAGGGTATTTTCTGTGATTTCCATTAATCCGTCTAATAAATTTCTTATATCACTGATTTTAGCCCCTGGAAGAGTGCTAACTGTAGTGTGTTCTTTCCTCCCTTTGCATACTAGTGTATCAATCCCCCTAATTATGGAATCTCCCATTATTGCAATATATCTTTGTTTTTTTGGGCTCTTAATTCTATATTCCTCATGTCATGTGTTTTGTGCTGGTTTCTGTTTACATTTTCTTTAACCCTCCTGTTTCCTTGTGCGGAATCGCTAATTTGTACCATTCGTTTAATGTTTTCTTCTTTTGGGTTTGGGTCTAGGGGCTTAATATGACTTTGCAGCTTAATTAGGGTGCTGTTATAAACTTTACCCCCTCTTCTTTTGCTGATATTTGGATGCACGAGGGACCATTTTTCAATGTCATATTCCTCAGGAGCTGAAATAGGTTCCTGTTCAACCATATCCTGTATTATTACCAGTTAATGTTTCAAGGCCATTTCATCAATATAATGCTCCAGAATCCCAATCTCATTTCTCATTAAAAGTCTTTTGGACAACGTTTCTATTTCCTGCTGCGTGGTTTGATTTAACAGACATTTATCTCATACAAACTGAGGTACCTATTGATCGAAAGTATACATTAGGTAAACAGTACAAATATTTCTTGTGGGCTCCATTTTGGAATCCATTTACTTCTTTCCTTACAGCCCCTAGTTCACTTTCCTACTACAGAATATGTTACCTTTAGTTTGAGGATACTGTCATTCCCTGATCCCCTGGCATCCCCTGCAGACACTGCAGACACGCTCCAGGCCACTGGAAATAGTGCTGAACCAGAAGTTAGTTCCCTTCCTGTTTCTGGTTCAGCACTATCTCTTTAACCTTCAAAAACCTAATAAGAAGAAGCCACTAACCTCTATAACAAAACATCTACACAGCAGTCCAGTTTCCAATGCACAAAAGCTGATAGAAACATAGACATTGTTGACAGAAAAGGACTGGTTGGCCTGCTGAGTTACCCCTTACTATGCACCCAGCACCCCGCTAGTCCTACCCAATGCTGTATCACAGTGTCCTACAACTTTGAAGTCATCAGGTATGATAACCCCATGGTCCCTTTCCTGTTTGATTACTGTCACTACCTCCCTTACATCCTATACTCAGGGACTGGGTTCCTACGCCCTAGGTGCATGATTTTGCATATTCTGTCATTGAACCCAATCTGTCATGCTCTTAAAAACTCCTTGAGTTTCCCAAGATCCCTGTGCATTCTCTCCATCCCCTTCTGAGTGCCCACCCTATTGCAGATTTTAGTATAATCTTCAAAAAGGCATGCCATCCCTTCTAGTCCTTCAGCAATGTCACAAATAAAGTCTTAGGAGAGAACCAGTCCCAGCACTGAGCCCTGAGGCACACCATTAGTCATTCTCATATCATTAGAGTGAGTGCCATTTACCAACACCCTCTTTCTCCTATCTGTCAATCAGTTTCTAACCCCAAAACTGCTCAGTTTCTTTATCTGCTTCCTGTGTAGCAGTGTCAAAAGCTCTGAGCTGCAAATCTGGTGACATCCAGCAGACCAGACCTGGGTTTGAATCCCACAGCTTCCACTTGCATACTGTGTGACCCTAAGCAAGTCACTTAACCTCCTTGTGCTCCCAGGTCACTCCTGTAAAAAAGCTTTCAGCTTAGTGTGCTATACCTGGTTAAACAACTAAATAAAAATAAAAAATTAAAAAAAAGGCCTTAGAAAGGCCACTTCTACTACATGGTGACATTTTAGGCTGCCTAACAAATGTTTGCTGCTTTAAGAGTCCCAAATCAGAATACATGCCCTACGTTTTATATAACCATAATTTTTAATAACAATATTCTAAATCCTAAATTATATCAACTTAGAATAATATTGCTGCAATGCACAAGCTATATGGATCACAGCACTCCTTCTTTCAGATCAGCCCTATAGCTGCATTACTTTCCTTAAATGACAAGTACCAGTTTCCATCTTTTCTGCAAACCCTTGCAAGTAATAGTCTTAAGTACAGCTATGTGGTCAAACTTCTGATGCACTTTCACTGGAACTGGATTGGAATTTTAGTGGAGTAGGCTGACCTTGGTCAACAGGCTAGCCAAGTCCTGAAAGAGATAATAGAAAAAGCAGGTATCTGCACTGAGTTCTATGAAACTATCCCAGTCATTAATTTGGAGATTAAACTTCAGCATCTAATCCAAGTAATTACCACTTCAACAGCAAAAGTAGTAGTAGTAATAGTTTCCTCCAGTTATAATATTATACCACCGATGACAGAAATTTCAAACGGAAAAATAACTGGAAAGGTTTGGATTGGAACTGAGCACTGGCCTGAAGCTACAATGTTTTCCAGTGAGCCCTATATTGAAACCCTCCATGGAACCATTTGGTTCTCAGTCCATGTGAGGAACATACCTGGATTTGAGGATTTTTTTTATAATCTCCACCCATCAAAAAACCGTGATGATACTGTGATTGAATTATTTTGGAAAGTGGTATTCAGAAGTACGTGGCTTGATCCTGAGGCAGAAGATAAAAATGAAACTACTCGCTGCAAAGAAAGTCACAACCTACACGATCCATCACTTATTAAATTGTTTGTGACTCGCCTGTTGGGAATTTATAATGTTTACAATGCAGTGTATGCTATTGCACATGCATTACATGCTCTGTACACATGCAGAAATGATGAAGGACCCTTCATTAATGGAACTTGTGCAACTTTTCCTACATTTGAGTCCTGGCAGGTAAGAAGGACAAGTGGCCCTTATAAATATTTGTGTCTTTTTTATACTTCTCACAGATATGAAGACAATAGCAATTACAGATAAATACTGCACATAGAAACATAGAATTTGATGCCAGATAAGGGTCACTTTGCCCATCCAGTCGGCCCATTTCTCCCTACCTATACTATTATTGCAAACTGCGCCTGATCTACAGTTCTTTCCCCCCTTGCTTTCCACTATAATTCCCTTGTTCTTTTCCCATGCATTCTGAAATCCAGCATTTGCACACCCTTCACTTCCACTGGAGGGCTGTTCCAGGAATCCACCCCTCCTTCTGTGAATAAGTACCTCCTCGCATCTCTCCTAAATCTACCACCCTCCATCTTCATAGCATTTGTTCTTGTTGTTGAACACCTTTTCTTCTGAAAAATACTTCTCTCCTGTACCTTAATTACCCCTGTGAGGTATTTAAAGGTCTCTATCATATTCCCCCCTCTGCTCTAGGGTGTACATACCAGTTACTGTACCAGTTAAAAAAAATTATCAGAATTCACCAGTCCTGGCTCTGACCAACTTGAACCTCGCCTTTTAAAACTTGTGGCGCATTTCATCTCCAAACCTCTGGCTAGAATCTTCACCTTATCCCTCACCAGCGGGGCAGTCCCCAAATTGTGGAAAATGGCTAGGATCTCCCCTATCTTTAAAAAAGGGAACAAGAAAGACATCTCGAATTACAGGCCTGTTGCAATTCTATCCCCTCTCAGTAAAATCCTAGAAAAACTGGTTGCCTTACAGTTACAAGAATTCCTTGAAACCACCAAGCAGCTCAATGATGCACAGCATGGTTTCAGGAAAAACCACAGCACTGCGACGGCCCTAGCTAAATTCACCACTGACATCCTCACTGGCATGGATCAAGGAAAGCTCACAGGGGCTGCCTTTATTGACCTAACCAAGGCATTTGACCTTGTTGACCACCCCCTGCTCCTATCCACCCTAAGCAAAATAGGCTGCTCTTTCCCTGTGGTTCAATGGTTCAGGAGCTACCTGACCAACAGGTCCCAGGCTGTTAAATTCTACTCAACCATCTCCACCACTGTGGAAACTAACATAGGAGTGCCACAAGGCTCCATTCTGGGTCTTCTGCTATTCACTCTATTCATCAATAACCTACCAGACATAATACCAGCCTGTTCATCACTCCTCTACGCAGATGACCTAGTTATCTACACCAGCTCACCCAAGGTGGAACACATTAACTTTTCGCTAAACAGTGCCTACTCCAGTGTCCAAAATTGGTTAAACTCCCACCGCCTCATTCTGAATTCCTCCAAAACTAATGCCATGCTACTAGGCACCACTCAAAACATCCGTATGAGTTCCACTCCCCTGTGCATCATGGATTTGAACGGAGATCCTCTGCAGACAGTCACCTCCTTTCACTACCTGGGCTTCCTACTAGACCAGTCGCTTGATTTTAACCTACATATCCAAGCCACCTGCAAGACCGTAAACTGCAAGTTAGGAGCTGCCTACAGAACAAGTTATATGCTCACCTCCTCTGCCAAACTTGCCTTAGCTAGAGGGATCCTGCTACCAACGCTTAACTACTGTGCACCCATTCTAACCTCAGCCCACAAATCTGCACTTCACAAATGGGACGTTACCTATAACAACATATGTCGGTATGCCTTACAATCCCCACGGCTCCTTCATCACTGCCAGCTATATAAGGACCTGGGTTGGCTCCCTTCCCCGGCCGTTAGGAGCTACTTCCTGGCATGCCTAAATGACTCTATACTGAGACAAAATCAGCCTGACGCCCTGGTGAAGCTCCTTCTTCCTGTGATTCCAAACCGCACGCTCAGATCTGCTGATAAAGACCTGCTGGAAATTCCCCGATGCCGCACCAACAAAGGAACAGGCTCCTTCCAACATGCTGCCCCCAAGTTATGGAACCTGCTCCCTCTTGACCTCAGGCAGGTACCCTCCCATTCCTCATTCAAACGGGGTTTGAAACTACACCTGGCCGCCACTGATCCATGCACCTGCTTTGATCCTACCTGATTCCTTTACCTTCCCTGACCTCACTCCATCCACCGTACTACTGATCTCTTCTCCCACCCCCCCTCTTGTTCTCTCTCCGCTGACTTCTACCCCTCTCTCCAAACTTCATCATTACTACAACATGTATAAGTTTTCTATGATTGTATGCACTTATCCTCTATTACCTATACTTTCTGTATATTATGTACTGTTTAGATATTTACTGTTTTACATCCTCTGTGCTGCCAAACCACGGCCTAAATCTACCTCAGTAGAATGTTGGTACCATAAGGCCCACCTCCTCCTTCCCCCTCACTTGTCCGCCATTTCCACCTAGATCCCCGGCTAGGGACCTCACCTTGCCTTGATGCCCAGCCTTGGAACCGCGAGCCCGGCTGCACCCTCCTGCTTACTACCGCTAAAGCTGTATTAATGCAGCTCCCCCCCCTTTTGTCTTTTTTCCTCATCCCCACTCAGCTGGTACACAAACCTGGTGTCCTACCAGCCTGCATTGGGATCCTTGGGCCCTCAGAGGCTGCACAGGCTGGCTGCTGGCAGCCGTTAGCTTTTGGCACCTCTCACCATTCACCTGTCTCTTACCCCTGCACTCTCGGGGCACTGCCTGTTTAGATATTTACTGGTTTACATCCTCTGTGCTGCCAAACCACGGCCTAAATCTACCTCAGTAGAATGTTGGTACCATAAGCCCACCCCCTCCCTCCCCTCACTTGCCCGCCATTTCCACCTAGATCCCCACTGGGGACCTCACCTTGCCTTGATGCCCAACCTTGGAACCCAGAGCCGACGCACCCTCCCGCTTACTACTGCTAAAGCTCGCTAATGCGCTTTCCTCCCACCCCTTGTCTTTTTCTCATCCCCACTCGGCTGGTACACAACCAGGTGTTCTACCAGCCTGCATTGGGATCTCGGGCCCTCAGAGGCTGCACAGGCTGGCTGGCAGCATTTAGCTCTATAGCACCTCTTACCATTCACCTGACTTGACATGGGTGCTTGTTGGCTTGACTGTCTCCCTTCCCTTGCTCTTAACTACTCTGTCTTTCCCTGCCCGCTTGGGAACCCCAGACCCGGCAGTCTCCCTATGTTTTCCCTCTCCTTGGGATAGCAGCCAGCAGTTCTCTGAGTCCATACCCCTTCCTAACCGACCCTAGGTACCTTTAATCCCCCTAAGCTGCCCTTGCCTGATTGGTCATGCTCATTTAAACTAACCTTGCTAGACTAGCCTGAACCTCCATATGACTAGGATGTACTATGTAATTGTTGTCTGCCTAATTGTTCTGTTTGCCTCAATGTGTAATGCTGTATTGTACTCTTCCGGGTCGTGCCTGAAAATAGTCACCTGTTGGCTAACGCACTTACCCGGTAAACAAAAACTAAATAAATAAAATAAAAATATTGAGGTCTTTTGACACGGTGGGCCATCATGTGTTATTCGACCTCCTGAGGGACTACTGTGGACTCACTGGCACTGTTATCTGCTGGTTTGAGTCCTTTGTGATAAACAGAAGACAGAGGGTGGGGATGCAGAATTTTTCCTTGTCCCAAAGCATCCTGTCTTGTGGGGTACCTCAAGGTTTAATCTTGTCACCGATATTGTTTGCCTTGTATATGCTGTCCCTGAGTGAGATCATTAGGATGTACAGCTTGGGGTTTCATTGTTATGCTGATGATACTCAGCTGTACTTATCCTTTGCCCCGGGACATCCAATGCATTGGAAGTATTAAACAACTGTCTGGCAGAGATCAACGACTGGATGGACTCTAGCTGGTTGTGACTGAACCCTGATAAGATAGCAGTACTGATGGTGGAGTCAAACAGGAGGCATGAGAGGATGGCCTCTGGGGCAGATATTGGACTAGTTCTAGGGTCTGTTCCATTGATGGCCTCCTCTAAGGTGTGCAATCTTGGTGTGGCATTAGACAGCGGTTTGATGATGGAAGATCAAGTGTCATATGTTGTTAGGGTTAGTTTTTTCCATCTGAGAAACATTGCCAGGATTAAGCACCTGTCTCTGCCCCTGGACCTCCCCACCCTGGTGCATGCATTTGTAACATCTAGGCTTGACTACTGTATTGCGCTCTACCTCGGGGTCTCTGGCGGCACCCTCCGTCGACTGCAGCTGGTGCAGAACATAGTTGCCAGGTTGTTGACTGGACAGTCGAAATACTGTCACATCACCCTGGTGCTGTGGGAGTTGCACTGGCTGCCAGTTTGATGGAGCGTGCTTTTTAAGGTGGGCTTGCTCACCTATAAGGTCCCACATCGGCTGGGCCCTTGCTACCTGGTGGACCTTCTTACACCCGCTGCCTCAGTCCACCCCCTGCGATCCTCCTTGGAGGGCCTCCTGGCGATTCCCAGGATAAGCCTGAAAATGGCCGGCAATAGAGCTTTTAGTATCACCAGCCCTGTCCTGTGGAATTCGCTTCCGCTATTGGTAAGGGAGGCCCATCGGTGGAGGCATTCAAACCCCGCATTTAGTGTTATCTGTTTAGCCAGGCTTTCTCAGGTACTGTATGAGAACATAGATTATCAGTCCTTTTTAAAAGCAAAGAGGGTAATTATTTATATGCAGGATACTGTTTTTTTTTTTTTGATATGTGATTATTTATTTATGGTGCAATATATAGATATAGATATAGATATAGATATAGATATAGATATAGATATAGATATAGATATAGATATAGATATGTATTTTTAGCTTTGAATTTTTGTGTGTTTGTATGGCACCCAGAGCCTCTGTGGTTGGGTGCCAGAAAAATAAAATTTGTCTTGCCTTTTAGTCTCTCCTCATAGAGTTTTTGATGCAGACCCTGCACCATTTTATTTGCACTCCTCTGGACCACCTCCTCCCTGTCTGTGTTCTTCCAGAGATGTGGTCGTCAGAACAGGACACAATAGTTTAGGTGAGGTCTTACCAGCAATATACAGTGGCAAGACTACCTCCTTCTTTCTGCTGAAGATACCCTTCCCTATGCACTCCAGCATCCCACAAGCCCTACCAACTGCCTGGTCACACAGCCTGACCATATTTAGGTCATCCAATATCATCATCCCCAGGTCTCCTTCCTGCTTGCTGGTTGCCAATACTGCTACACCAATTTTGTACTTTGCCCATGAGTTTCTGTGCCCCAAGTGCGTCATTTTGTACTTTTCACAGTGAAATCCAGCTGCCATACCTTTGATCACTTCTGTAAGTTTCTGAGGTCTCTGCTCATTCTTTTTACCGCCCCCCGGAGTGTCCACTCTATTGCAGATTTTAGTGTTATCTGCAATGAAGCAAACCTTCCCATCCAGTACCTCAGCAATGTCACTTACAAAGGCATTAAAGAGGACCATTCAGTCCCAGCATTGATCCTTGAGAAACCCCACTGGTCACTCTCCCTTCCTTGGAATGAACTCTATTTAACACCACCCTCTGTCACCTTTCTGCTAATCAATTTCCTATCCAGTTTACCATCTTTGGACCCACTCCTAAGCTACACAGCTTGCTTACTAGTCTCCTATGTGGAATGATGTTGAAAACCTTACAGGAATCAAGGTAGGCCACAACCACCACTCCACTCTGATCTAAATCCTTTGTCAACCAGTCAAAGTAAACTCTCAGGTTAATTTGGCATGACCTCCCCCCATGAAACCATACTGCTTGGATCTTGTAACTCACTGGAATCAAGAGATTCCAAAACCCGTTTCTTCAGTAGTGATTCTGTTAACTTTCCCCCCACTGATGTCAGACTAACTGGCCTATAGTTGTAGGCTTCCTCCCTGCTTTTGTGTAGTGGGACTACACATACCCACAGGGTTCGCTTTCAGTCATCTGGGGCCAGAGCTTTTTCTTTCATGGCCCCAATCCTGTGGAATTCTCTACCTTGTCAGATTAGAGAGTGCCTGTCCACGGAATCATTTAAGGTGTCCCTGAAGAGTTATTTATTCAGATTAGCATTTGGATAGGTTTATTGCTGCTTTTCATTGTTTTTATGTAATTATTTATTATGTAAGATGCTGTTTTGTACTTCCACTTTGATATGTTAAAAAGCGCATTATAAATAAAATTTGATTGATTGATTGACTGTCTTCCAGTCCTCCAGAACCACTCCTGTTTCCAGTGAGCTGTTAAATAGAACTGTCTTAAGTGAAGCCAGCATTTCCCTGAGCTCCCTCAATACCCTTGGATGCACCTCATCTGACACCATTGCTCTGTCCACCTTCAGATTAGAAAGTCCCTTCAGTTTTCTCACCTTCAAAAAAGGTCTAGTGTCCACCTCCCTTTCTCCAAAGCTTATGTTACTTTTGTTTGGTTCCTCCCCTTCTCCATCCTCTGTGAACACCGAACAAAAGTATTTTTTCAGAATGTTGGCCTTTTTTTGGTCCCCCTCTACACAGTGTCCTTCCGATCTCTTTTTAACCTTACCATCCCACCCCGATTGTCCTCTTTTCACTTGCATACCTGAGAAATGTCTTTTCTCTTTCCATTACCTCCTGGGCCATATTCTCTTCAATTAGCACCTTTGTGCTCCTTTCTGCATTCCCTGCTTCCCTCTGTTTCCCCAATATACCTTCATCTCCTCCTCCTTCTGCATCTCCATATACCTTCTGAGTACATCCCTTTTAGCTTTTACCTTTTCAGCCACCTATTTCAAGAAACAGAGCAGTCTCTTTTTCCTCTTGCTTTTGCTCACTTGATTGATGCTGAGGTTTGCTGTGCTTATTATGCTCCCTTTCATTTTCAACCAGTGTTCCTCTACCCCAGTCAAGCCATCCACCCAACAGATCATTGATTAGGCATTCAACCATCTTTATAAAATGTGCCCTATTGAAGTCTAGGACCCTTGCCCTTGTCTGGTTAGATTCCAGAGCCATCCTTATATTGAAGTACACCATACGTTGACAATTGGTCACAAAGTGGCCTGCCACCTTGACATCTGCAACAATGTACCTGTTACTGAATACCAGGTCCAGTATTGTGTCATCATGAGTAGGTTCACTGACTAGTTGCCTGAGGAATGTCCCCTGCAGAGACTACAAGATGTTCCTGCTTCCAGCCAATCACAGAAGAAGGTGCCAAGTTTAAATCTGCAGGAGCTTTAAATCTTCTGAGCATTGCTGAATACAGCCCAGACACCACTGCACCAACTCGCAGTCATAGACTCTAGCATCAGGGGTTGGAGGAAAGTACAGATTGATTTTGCTTCACTGACCTCCCCCGTACCATGAGATAATCTCACTTTTTGCATGGAGCTTTAAGAAATCCAGTTAGACAGCTGGGCATCTGAAATTTTAAGCATGCAGTGCTCACTTGGACCCCGGTATACAAAGAGGTTTTTGGGCCCTCCATGTTACATCCCACCTGCCTAATAACCTTATAGACTAGACAAGAACTGCCATCAAGGATGGGGAATTACAGGAGGAGAGCTATATGATACAAGAAAAGAGGCAATGCAAGAAGTGAACAGGAGGCAGAGATCAACGAGATAAAGATTGTACTATGGGTCTTTAGCTGCTGATTTCCTTACTCCCTAGGACAAACAGTGTGATTAAAAGTTGTTGCTAGTGATTTTGTGTGTGTTGGGGACATTTGGTGACTAGCAGGGCTTATATTGGTTGATTCATGAACTGCCTTGATAATAAGGCGCTGTTACATTCTGCTGATGGTCTCACTGGCTTGGGTTTTTGTGTAGTTGATGATTGTATAGCTCCATAGAATAAAACTGGAGATCATTGAACTGCATAATGTACAGTATAGCTGCTAAACATTGCAGTTGGTCTTGCAAGCTCAGGCATTGTGCCTAATTGTGCTAGGGCTCATTGGAAGCGCATTGCGATCAGTGAGTAACTTGGCGGGCACTGAGGACTTCTGTTCTGTGTTCCACCTTGACACTGGGCTAAACACTAACAAAATAATTATGTTCTGAATCATTTGGATGAGGAATCTGGTAGGAGGGGCATAGCTTGGAGCTAAGTGACGTAAGCTCTATCTAAGTTGGACAAGCTCAATCACTCAACCAATCAATCAATCAATCAGTCAATCTTTATTTAGCCAGGTGAAACTGCATTGAGCAAGCTCATTTTCAGGGAGGGTCTAGTAGGTACAGAATAAATAATATAGTAGCACAATAGAACATATAGCACAAATGGGCATAGTAATGCAATACATAGCAATAAAAAACAAAGTACAAGGATAATCAATGAGGTCCAGTCATAAGGTGAAGCCTCATCCCAGTAAATAGTACAGCAGAGAGGTGGAAGCAAGTCAGCACCAGTGTGCCGAACCAGTGATTTTAGACACTGATAGCTCTAGTAGAGCAGAGTTAATGCTAGTGACAGTGCAAGCTGGGGGCTCAGCAGCAATTAGAAAGTAAAGATGAATCCAGAAACATGGCTTAGGGTAATTCTAACAAGAGGATAGAAAGTGTATAGGGTTGATTGCAAGACTAGCAATGTATGGCTAAAGTTTATTGACAGGAAGGGCATTGACAAGGCTCCGAGAAATATCTGTAATAGAGTGAACTGAATTCCACAAAACCAATAGGATGCACCAATTTTATGGATTTCTGGATGTTGTTCCACATCTGGGGCAGCACTTAGCTGAAGGAGGCTGTGCCAAAATGGGAAAAGACTTTAGGCACAGGTAGTGAGATGTATGAATGGCTTCTCAAGGCATAGTTTCATAAGGTGCAGGAGGGCAGACAGTCAGAAATGTAGGCGGGTAGCATCTTGGATATAGATCTGTAACATTCTATAGTGTTCCATTGCCTCCTGAATGTAAGTGAGGTCCATCTTACCATTGAATAGTGTACACAGTGATAGGTATTATATGCCGCACCTAAGAAAAAACATAAGGCCCTATGATAAAGGATATCAAGCTTAGATAGAGCAGTTTTTAGGACTTGGCCATGCAGGAAGTCTGCATAGTCTAAAATAGCTAGGAACATGGTTTGTACTAAGCTTTTTCTGGCCTCCTGGGTAAGGAGATGCTTGATTCTAAAAAAGTCCAAGGCTCTGTCTGAGTCTTCTTGAAAGCTTATTTATATGATCAGCAAAAGAAAGTCTGTTGTCAATCCACTTACCTAGGTACTTGAACTTGGTCATGTAGTCAAGTGACTCACCAAGCAGGGTGGTGATAGAATATTGCCGTGCTTAAGGGAGTTTATGGACTTGGTCATTGGGGATCACAGCATAGCCTTGGTCTTTTTGGCATTCAACAGGAGCTTTTGACTCAGGAGGTTTTGTTGCTTGCAAGTCTGAGCAGGCACTTTCGGGAGTAGACCTGGCAGTGAAAAGGACCATGTCATCTGGAAAGAGATGTACACTGGAAAGTTTGATTCCGCGGTCGATGTTGTTGATATAAAGTAAGAAAAGTAAGGGCCCCAAGATGGAGCCCTGAGGTACGCCTCTGCTAATCTATTTTAGAGTGGAAAGATCTCCTACTGCTTTTACTTGCTGCATCCGCTCTGCCAAGTAGCATGAGAACCATTTTAGGGAAGGTGCATCCAGGCCAATGTTACAGAGAGTAACTAAGAGCAATGCATGGTCGATGGTATAGAAGGCCTTGCTTAAGTCAAGGAATACTGCACATAGGAGATTCTTTATGTCATGGGCTCTCTACCAGTCATTTACGAGTTTAGCCAGAGCTATGGCATGACCTAAAGCCTAATTGCACAGGGTTTAGCAGATTTGAGGCATCAATATAGTTTCTAAGATGACAATTCACTAATTTCTCCAGCAGTTTGTATAGGGTGGGGAGTTAGGAGATTGGCCTGTAGTTATTTGGGTCTCTGGTGTCTCCTGATTTGAAGAGTGGTAAAACTTGGGTAGTCTTCCAGACAGAAGGGAGTTTACACAAGCTGAGGAACATATTAAAGAGGTGAGTTAATGGAGCTGCCAGCACTTGGTGTCCGAACTTTAGGAAAAAGGACCAATGAGGTCTGTTCCTGGTCTTTTTCTGCCATCCAGCTGAAGGAACAGGTCATCCATTTCCTTGCAAGTTGGAAGGAGAAGCCCATGACAGGAGTACTGTGGACAGGGGGAGGACTTGCTGGTCCTTGTGATAAGAACTGGGAAAGTAGGTTATTCACAGGTGAAACATCAAAGGTCATACCTACGGTAATAAAATGATTATTAAAGCAGTCAAGGATTTCTGCCTTCTTGGTAATGAGGGATCCCTCATATAAGATCTTGGTAGGGAAAGAACCTGAAGAAGCATGTCCATGAATATCTCTAAGGGTTTTCTAGAATTTGGCAGGATCTTTGGTGGAGGAGTGCAGAGCTGACTGGAAGTAGTTAGCCTTAGTGTTTCTGACAAGCTTTTTGCAGAGGTTTCTGGCTGCCCTAAAATCTGCCCAATCCTACTGAAGCTTTGATTTGTGCGTTTTCTTCCAGAGCTAATCCCTGTTGAGCAAAGCTGACTTCAGTTGATGTGTAAACCAAGGAAGATTCTTTTTCTTGGTACGTGATTTGATCAAGTGGCATGTCTGTCAATAGCTCCATGGACAATACTATGGAAGGTCTCGTATGCTGTCGCTACAGTCTAGGCTAGGTAGTAGTCCTGCCATAGATAGGTGTTTTGCAAGTTCGAAAGAGGAAGGCTTCTGGCACTAAATCACATAAACATCTCCTGATTGTGAACCTCGAATTAGAAATAGGCTTGGGTGCAGTTTTTATGCAAGCCATAAAGCAGTGGTCACTGAGATTAGTGAAGAAGTCTCCAGAATGAGAGAAGTTGTGCGGTTTGTTTGCTAGAATAATGTTTAGTAGGGAGCTTTTATTTGGGTTCTTTTTATTTGGATGGGCAACTTCTGAGACAATTGGAGTAAGTCTGAATGAGTCACATAGAGTTTTTAAGGGTTTGGAGGCGTCCAAAAGCCAATGCAGGTAACAGCCACCCAGGGTTAAGACTCCTGACTGCAGCACACTAAGACAGTGGGAAAGGTGACTAAACAGTTTAAGCCCTGGAGAGGGAGGCCTGTAGCATCCTATGATGTGCAAGGCCAAGGTGGTTGAGAGTTGGACTTTGATCGTGAGGCTTTCAAACTCTTTTGGCAATGATGAGGCATCAGTAATCGAACAGTAATATTTTTACAATATGTAGATGGCAACCCCCCCACCTCTAGTCCGTCTGTCTGCACAAAAGATGTTGTATTCAGGTAAGTTGACCTCAGAGTCCAAGGTAGTGGACTTCAGCCAGGTTTTAGAATCCACCAGGATGTCAGGTTTCATGTGTGTAATCAAAGTCTGAATGGCATCTAACCTACGTAGGCGGCTACACACATTAATATGGAGGATGCTTAAAACTTTTAGGTTGATAAGGTCAAAAGGAGCAGAGATAGGTAGAGGGGAGCCTGGGTTCAGTTCTCCACTGCCAGAACAGTGCAGAAGAATGAATAGTATCACTTTAAGGGCTCTCAACACAAGCTTAACAGTTCATACCCAAACTAGTTTGTTCTGATGAGGTGAGCTAGGCATATTGTAGTTTAAGGGGATGCCAAGTGTTCCCAGTTGCATATAGAAGTACCCTGGCCTGGTGCCATAGGGGGAAAAGGCATAGCTGCTGGGATTTGCTAAGTCCAATGCACATACTAAACATCTGTGATGAAGTCCCATGTGCCATGGCAGCAGAAAAAGGTAGGCCAATGATGAGGGCATGAAAGAATCAGTAAAGGGGATATCACTACATGGTTGGACATTCCCAAATGAAGGATGGGTCCCTATGCAGGGAGCTAGTGAAAAAGGCATAAAATTGGCCATAAGGTCTATGAGCATTAAGGGCCACATTCCTTCAGAGATGACGTGTACTAGCGGAATCTACGTATACCTTTAAACAATGCAACTTAGGTACTATGAGGTAGAAGGGGGAAGGAGGGCAGGAGTGAAAATACACTAATTGAGGAGTACTGAGCAATGGGAGCCAGCTAGATCTCTCTGGGTGCTGAAGACCAAATGGGTAGAGATTTGGGTGTTGAAGGAGGGGCCAATAGGCAGAACCCTGATAGCCAATAGTGAAGAGATTTGGGGGAAGGTTGAGGGGCTAAGCTTATTTAATTAAGGCAGGAGGAGGGGTTGGGGGAGAGGGTAAAAGAAAACCCAAGTAAAGTTCACAAAAGACAGAAAAGCAGTCATAAATTCAAACAGGAGTCCCAGTAGAGCTGCAGCCAATCAGTGGGAAAGCCATAAGAGCTACAGCTAATCGAGAGCAGCCAGTCCAAGCTGCAGCCAATTGGAGTCCTTGAAAGCACTGCAAAAAGTAAGGTTATAGCTACCTTAATGCAAACAGTGAATTGTAATGAATGTGGGGCCCTAGTCTCAAGGGGAATACTCTGGAAGATGGGTCATTGCCCCATATTGTGACAGCTAAAGGAGCTCAGAGTCCAGTTGGAATCAGCTTGGGCAGAAATCTCCAGGCTGAATTATCCTCTGCCATGTAGTTCCTAACACACTGTTCTATTTCCTCAGAGGTCCATCAGCCCAAGGGGATGGCAAGTGGTGCGGAAGGGGGGGAACAACAAAGATTACCCAGAAAGGCAGTGTTCAGGAGTCAAGTGATACACAGGCAGGGGTAACAGCTTCTAGCTTTGCTCCGTTGGCCCCACTAATTTTACACCTTTAGTTTTGTCTCCTTTAGAGCTTTTTCATTAGCTAGTAGCTAAGAATAAGTTTGTGAGTACTTTATGTGTTGTTTGCTGAGCTGTTGAATCGTGGATCAGCAGCTGCAAGATGGGATGTTTACCGAGGAACTGGGGGAGTGGCAGTCTTTGCAGGCCCTTGCCCTTGAGCCTATGAGACCAGGAAGAAGTTCATCCCCACTTTCTTTGGTCTTTTGTTCTGTTACTGAGCTTATGCCTAAAAAGTTTTTTAAAGAGCTTACTATGATTAAGGAGGCTGTTCTCTCATTAATAGCAGACTTCAAAGACTTCAAGTCAGCACTTCAGGACCTTTCTTGGCGGGTCTCTGATGCAGAAGGTTATATTTCATCAGCAGAAGATCACCAAAACAGGATGGAGCCTGAGCTAGTGACTTTGAGCCGTGCCCTCACTAAGTTAGAAGACAAGCTAGATGACTTGGAGGGCCAGAACCAGAGAATAATCTGATTCTGTTGGGTTTGCCTGAAGGTGAAGAGGGAGTAAATTCTGTCTTAAAATTTCTTACCCCTCCTAATGGTCCCCATTATGTTATTGAATGAGTTCATCGAGCCTTGCAACTGAAATCTGCTCCAGGGGATCAGCCACGGCCTCTTATCTTCCATCTGCTTCATTATTTAGATCAGGACCATATATTCAAAGTGGTGCGAGGAGTGGAAGTCCTTCAGTGGGATTGTTTGCAATTGTCTTTGGTGCAGGTTCTAACTCTCTTAGTCTGCCACCAATGAGCCAAAAATCATGCCATACAGTCAAAGTTATGGGCTTCCCATATTAGGTGCAAAATGCTGTATCCAGCCCGAGGTCCATACTGCAATGGGCATCGAATCTGCCACCTGTGGAGGAATTTCTTTTAAATATATATATAATCTTTCTTTTATGCATACAGATAGAGTGGATTACATATAAAGTAAAGTGTGTTACAACATATATATATATTATGATTATAATATAGAAGCTGCTAACATATATATATATTATGATTATAATATATAAGCTGCTAGTGTAGTTGAATATAGCCAGGTCTGAGTAGAAGCTAAGGGTCATTATAAGTTTGTAAGAATTGCAAAGGCAAGCAGAGGCAATAGCTCATGCTGGCTGAAACCAGTTACTTAAAGTTGTGAAAAATAGCAGTTTAGATAAAGCTGAACAGAACTGATGGTACCAGCCTGGATAGCAAGCTTGGGCAGGGTTGGGCAAGAAGCAGAGATAAGAACATGTAGTCACATTGAAACCAAGCTGTCGGTACCATGGAGTGAGTGAAACTCATTGTTTCTATTAGGTCAGCTTGACCCAGGTGTATGTATTAAGCAGTGATGAAATAGGCCAGTGGAAAAGTACCTGACGATATGAAACTGTTTTTCTGTTATTGCTAAGAAACTATGATTAATGTATACTGAAATGTTAGTGTATTTTCAAGATAAGAAGTGCTATAAAATACTGTGTAAAACTTAGTTCGAGGAGCTCTCTGTCTTTTAACTGAGGCTCCCATACATATGTATGTGCAGACAATAAACTGAGTTTATTGGAATAACCATTGGGTGTGGTTATTGAATATATAGAATTTAAGGTAAAGTATATACAGTAATGAGAATCTGCGACCACAGTTTTTTGGCGTAGTCGGCAGGATGGCTTCACTTCTCCGTGTCACACTGTGATCGGACTGACAAGTCCCAGCCTCAGGGGAAGGTGGCCCCGGAGGTTTAAGTCCCACCATACGTGTGACGCCTTGGGAGCGGTGACAGTCATCAGTTACTGTTTCTAGGTGCAAGGGTGGCACCAAGAGTGCTAAGGGGCACTCGGCGTCAGGGGACGCCCGTAAAAAGTAAGAGTGCTAAGGGGCACTCGAGTGCTAAGGGGCACTCGGCGTCAGGGGACGCCCGTAAAGAGTAAGAGTGCTAAGGGCACGCGTCAGGGGACGCCTGTAGAGCTGTGGGGGCTAAGAGGCACTCGCGCCAGGGGACGCCTGTAAGAAATATAGGAGTGTTGGGCACTCCGAGTTTGGTCAAGACGCCTATAAGGGACTAATATGGGAAATCAGGGGACAAAGCAGGGAGGCGGGGTAGAAACCGGACCAGCGAAATGTATGCTGGATAAGTATGGTGGGGACTCGGTCTGTCAGATAGGGGATTGGAATAGATGGACCAAGGGCGTCTTCCCCCAGGCAGGGACACTCAGTATGGATGTCCTCAGGGAGACTCGTATTAGGCTTAGTGAGTGGGAAACAACCCACAAAAAGGGAGAGACGGTGAAATGGCATGTGTTTAGAATGTGGGAAAGAGAAGCGGGCGTGATTTGAGAGTCAATTGAGAGGATTAATGTTAAGGAAAGGGAAAAGAGGTAGGTACGCTAAGGAGGCAATATAGACATCACGATACCCTCCACCGTGTCGGCCACCCGCCGACGGCTCCACCGATACCTGAGGTGCACAGGCAGCAGATCAGCAGGTGCTAGTGCAACCCGACAGCTCAGGATCAGGAGCGGCATCTGCAATACCCCACCCTTCCACGGGTCTGTAATGGACGGGGACGAGAACGGAGCAGGAGCCCACCTCCTGAGTTACATGTGGAGGAGAAAGTGAGGATTAGGGGGGCGGAGAAATGCCGCCCATACCAAGGAGCTGAGGGTGAGGAAAGGGAAAATGCGGACGCTGCTCGCCGTCACAGAAGGACAAAAAGGGAATGCTCGCCCAGTCCGCTATGGACGGGATTGAGCATTCGGCAGGGCAGTTCCCTTTGGTTCGATATCCCAACCCAAATCCCGGGGAAGACGGGCCACAGCTCATTGAAGTAGAACGACCCTGGCATCCCGATGAGCTCAAGGATGCTTTAAGGGAAATACTGAAACCCCATGAGAATATAGAGGAGTACATAACAGAGCTGGGAAACCTAATTAAAACATATGAACTCTCGCCCAAGGAAGCAGAGGAGTCCCTAAGACGCACTTTGAAGGGACGTTGGGGGGAAGTTAAGGCGTCATGGAATGCTAATACTGACAGAGAACACCTTGAAGCCGCTTTGGGTACGATCTGGGGAAAATTACTAGAAATATATGCTGTAAGGTGGATTGGGACCGAATACGAAATGCCAGGCAGACAGAGGGCGAAACTGTAAGAGACTACCGGGAGAGGCTGGAGGAGGTTTTCCGGCACTACTCTGGTATCAAGCCAGACAACCCAGCTTACGACAGCCAGCTAGCCATGGCATTTTGTGCTGGGTTATTAGAGACTATTCAGACGGGAGTAAGAACAGTTTGCGTTGGCTGGGAAACACAATCGTTGAAGGAGGTCTTTAGGTATGCGGAGCATGTTGAGAGACAGACAAAGGGGGTGGAAAAGGAAGAAAGGAAAAAGTTAGAACAAGCGCAACTAATGTACTATTCAAGAGATGGAGGACAAGGTAATACGGGCGGGGGCAGTCGAGGTCGAGGCAAGGCAGAGGACCCCGAGGGCTAGCTATGCCCCGAATGTTGACCAGGGTACCATCAGCCCCAACAGATGCAAGGAGGACCTAACACGAGGCAAGGAGGTAGGGAATGGAAGCAGAAGGTAAAGACATTATTTGCTTTGTATGCCAGGAGAAGGGACACATTGCTCGAGAGTGCCCCAGAGTCCAGCGTGTCGAGTGGCAGCAGCAGCACCAAAACCAGGAGAACGAGTACGCCTACCTCCACCACCACCACATACAGACACAACAATGGTCAGAGCCAATGGGGCCGACCTAATGGAACCAAGGGGCCAGTATAGATCCAACCAGCAAAACTCACAGTACTGGTCCGACGCAGGAAACATGGGTAACAGCAGCTGATGGTTACAGGAGCACCTGTTGATGGTTCAAGTCTCTGCCACTCCGCAGGGAGTCCCTTGATGGAATTGATGGTGATGGATACTTTATTGACTTTTCTTATAGACACTGGAGCGTCTGTTTCGTACAACAACAAGAACTATTGCCCCTTTGTCGGGAAAATTGGTGACAACAATTGAGCTTCAGGAGTACCTCAGAAGGAGCAGATGACGCACCTTACCGGTAAAGTGTGGAAATACTTTGTTAAAGCATTCCTTTGAGCAGTTCTACCTGCCTGTAAATTTGATGGGACGGATCCTGGCAAAGGTAAGTGCCCAAATTAAGTGTACCTTAGGGAATAATTGTTGAAGCACCAGCGGAGGAATCTATGTTTGTAATGAGGGGAGGGATTGGCTGTACAGTTGGGAAATTGTAAATTCAGATGAGCACTACTGGTTGGAGAAGGGGAGAAAAAGTAAAAAGGGCAATATGCAGTTTAGGTTAATCTGCATTGATGGCACACTATGCTGTGGGGGTAAGGGATTATGAATACGAATGTGGGGATTGGGGTGCAACAAATTGAACAATGGATGGGTGCATAATCTGTATGTGGGTAGAGATAGGGTGGGGTCTCAGTATTACTCACTGAGGAGCAACAAAAGGTGTTCAAAGTTCCTGATTCATATCCACATATTTCTTTGGACAAAAAACCCAGCTGCAGTGGAAAGATTTGGGCCCTTGGATGGCAAGCATGGTGCAGCTAAAAGATTGGGTGGATGTGGAAGGAGGGCAGAGATCAGCAGAGGGCAGTGTAAAAGAATTAGTTTAAGAAAGTGGGTGCAAGTATGTGTATCAGAAAGGCAGGTGAATGTGAAAGATGGTGGAGAAGGAGAAAAGCAAGACCCTGAGCCTGGGTGGATTAGTCAAATACCAGAAGTTCTGTGGGCTACATCTAAGTATGATGGGACTAATGAAAGGAGCACAGCCACTAGTTGTGACGCCCAAAGCTCATACAGACCGAGTCGACACCAGTACCCGCTGGGAGGGAAGTAGAGGAAGGATTGCACCGTGCATGCTGCGTTAGTACAAAAGGGGTTATTGTTCCATGTCCAGATGCTGTAGTTAATACACCAATATTGCCAGTAAGAAAGGGAAGTGGGATTATCGCTTTGGCAAGATTTGAGGGCAGTAAATGAGGCAGTACATGTAAGAACTCCTGTGGTACCCAAATCCAGCTACTATTCTGTCAGAAATCCCATACTGCCATGCATTTTTCAGTCATAGACTTAGCAAACGCGTTTTTAGCATACCAGTGGATCCAGCTAGTGAGAATGGTTTGCATTTACGTATAAGGGTCAGAAATGGAATTGGACCTCAGTATGCCACAAGGTTATCTGAGTCACCTGCTGTATTTTCTGCTCAGATGCGTGAGAACTTGCAGGGTTTTGTCGCCCACAGGGCAGCGCCCTAATTCAGTACGTAGATGATTTACTCCATGCCTTCCAGGGAGGCGGTGAAGAGGACACTAGAGCTCTGTTGATTTTTCTAGCCCAAAATGGACATAAAGTCTCAAAGGGTAAGCTGCAACTCATATGCTACCAAGGTACATTACTTAGGTCACATACTTCTCTGCAGAGGGAAGGCAGTTAGATCCCAAACGCATTCAAGCAATCACTGAATGGCCCCGCCCTGTAACCAAGCAGCAAATGATGTCATTCCTAGAATGGCAGGTTACTGTCGTGCCTGGATAATGGACTATGCGTACATCATCCAGCCATTACACAACACAATCACGGCACAAATGAAAATGACAGATGAGGTGCAGTGGCCTCGGGTTAGAAATGACATTCGCTAAAGTAAAGGAAGTACTGGCCAGCACTCCATGTTTAGGACTCCCAAATTATGAGAAAGCTTTTAACCTGTTTGTAAATGGTCAAGGGGGTTACATGTCGGCAGTTTTGACACAAGATCATGGGGGAAGCCAGAGGCCAATTGCTTATTATTCAAAACGGTTGGATTCGGTAGTGGCAGGTATGGTCTCCTGCCTGCAGTCCGTGGCAGAAGCCACAAAGGCAGTATTGTCTTGTGTGGATCTGGTGGGATTTTGCCCCCTTACTGTGCATGTACCCCACGCAGTGCAAGCTATATTGTTACAAGCTCGCACAGCTCATCTGACCCCGGTGAGAGTTTTGCAGTACCAGAATGTATTTCTCACAATGTCAAACATTACTCTCAAGCGGTGCACCACTTTGAACTGCAACCTTGTTGCCCCCGACGATGGTGAACAACATGACTGTGGACAGGTAATTGACTGTGACAGTAAACCTAGACCAGATATAACAGATGTAGCTACTGACAAATGCAAGTTGAATATTTTGTGGATGGCTCAGCTTTTAAAGATCTAGGGGGTGACTAAAGTTGGTTATGCAGTATGCTGTGTCTGAGGTAATGAGAACAGTTCATTGCCATCCAGTTTCTCTGCCCAGGCTGCAGAGTTGGTAGCCTGAGCGAGGGCTTGCGTGCTTGCACAGGACAGAACAGTAAATGTGTATACAGACAGTCGGTATGCCTTTGGTGTGGCACATGACTTTGGGACATTATGGAAGCATAGAGGTTTCCTTACGGCTACGGGTAAGCCTATTGCGCATGCAAAATTGGTAAAAGAGTTACTGTTTGCTATCCAATTACCTAGAGCTTTGGCAATTGTAAAATGTGCAGCACACACGTCTAACAAAGATTTTGTCTCCGCAGGTAACGCTGTAGCGGATGCCGCAGCAAAGGCGGCGGCTCAGTCAATGAGTGCTTCAGTCTACCGGTTAACTGTTGTAAATAGTGAAACTTGTAACTTGTTTTCTCACAGGACTTAGTGGAGCTCAGCGTAATAGTACAGAGGCAGAAAAGCGCCATTGGAAACAGCAGTGTGTATTTGATTCGATTCAAAAGTGTGGGTGTCTGGGGATGGGAGACCATGCTTACCGATCGGTATTTCCGTATTTGGCAAAATTGGCTCATGGAGCCGATCATGTTTCAAAGACGGCATGGTAGATTTTGCAATAAGTATTGGTATGTTGTTGGATTTACTAGCTATGCTGAAGTGTTTTGTAATAAGTGTGTGATTTGCATGCAGTACAATGTGGGCAGAGGACAGCATCTAACCCCTCTGCCCACCCGATTCCTGCTGGTCCATTTGAGCATGTTATGATGGACTTTATAGCGCTTTACGCCATGCCAAGGCTATAAATATTGCTTAGTTATTGTAGATATGTTTTCAAAGTGGGTAGAGCATTTCGGCCATGGAAGACGATCATCGTTGTGGTAAAAGCCTTAATTCGAAATTATCCTCGCTGGGATTGCCCAGCCGCTTGTCATGCGATAATGGATCTCATTTTGCAAACGAAGTGATAAAATCATTGTGTGAGGCCTTGCAGGTGGACCTCCGCATGCACTGCGCTTACCATCCCCAATCGGGTGGGGCAGTGGAGAGAGCAAATCAGACTCTAAAACTTAAAATTACAAAAATCATGGCGGAGACCAGTCTGACTTGGGTGACTGCTTTGCCTCTCGCCCTCATGGCTATGAGGGGGCGGGTGGGGTGCCTTGGTCTCTTCCCACATGAAATTTTACTAGGACGGCCATTGCGAATGCCAAATGCCCCTTACCCACAAAGTCGAATCACCCTGCATGGAGTAGATGAGGAAATGCTTACTTATTGTTTATCCCTTAATGGTGTCTTGAGGTCTTTCTATTCTAGGGTTAAGGCAGCTTTGCCAGTGCCTACTGAGACACCCCTGCACCAGATCCAGCCTGGCGATTTTGTTCTGGTGAAGGACTCCCGAAGAAAAAGATGGAGTTCCCCAAGATGGCGTGGCCCGTACCAGGTCCTGTTGACAACGGCAACAGCAGTGAAGGTTGCAGAAAGGGAGACATGGATCCACGCATCACATTGCCGGCTAGTAAGAGCAGACCTGTCCGAGACTGTACAAACCGAAGGGGATTAATGCTTGAGGACTTACTGTTCTTGCAACCATTGATTGGTGGTTCTTGCAACAGACTTTAAGCACCTTTAATGAGAAGCATCAAGAGTGCTGAGCCCCTGCATTATGCAAATACCTGGTGGACTTTAATGAAGTTGCATGCAGAAAATATTAATTTGTCTGATTGTTATGTGTGTGCCCTTCCCCCTGCTTCAGCAAAGGTTGGGCTCCATCTATATCCAGAACCCCTCCCTCAAAATGATACTACATTGCTCTGCCACACTTTGGCATCTGTATCTTGGTACGTGCCGAGAGTCAGTACCTATAAAAAATTGGGCCCTTGGGTAGAGCGTGTCCTTAGTAATGTGATGGTGTTGGCAGGAAGGCCCTTCCTCACGTGGTATACGCCAGCGCACCCCAACACAACTGGTGAGCTCTTGCACATATGGCCCCGGGTTCCGAGGTCCCAGCCAGTGACTTGTCTCTGTAGCAGTACGGTGGGGGTTCAGGAATTGGGCTCATCCAATTGTACTACTACTATTGCTATAACTGATCTACAACTTTGGGTAATCCACGGTGTCGCTGCTCCTTTGGGACTTTAACTGGTTTATACTGGGTATGTGGAATATGTATATTCCTGCCCTCACAGTGGGCTGGATGCTGTTACTTGGCTACATTGCACCCAGTAGTGCGGACTTTCCGTATAACTAACCCAAATAACCACAACCACACTATCAGAGTTAAACGAAACCTAGGTAAACCTGTTCCACCTGAATCTATTCGTATACCTTGGTATGAAAAATTTGGAGCTGGAGTGTTCCTTGGTGGGGGTAGTACAGGCAATGCACTACATAGATCAGTTAAGTTATGAAATTGAAATTTTATAAACAGTACAAAGACAGAATTGCCTTTAGTAAATGCTGAAACACGAGCCACCAGATTAATGGCCTTGCAAAATAGGGCAGCCCTGGACTACCTTCTAGCTGCCCAGGGTGGGTGTGCGCTGTCATTGGCGAAGAATGTTGCACATATATTCCTGATAATTCAGAGGCCCTAGATCAGGTCCTGCAAGGTGCAGCAGTTGCAGGATCGAGTTTTGAGTGAGCATGCACCAGTGGAAAAGGGTGGGACCCTGGTCCTGGTTTTCTAGCATCTTTGGTGATTGGGGAGCCACTGTGTTACATTGGATTGCGGTGGCTCTCCTTATTCTACTGGCCATTTGGCTTGTGGTCACTATTATGAAGCGTGTATTTTCCGCTTGTGTTCTTTGAGTACTCCCATCTCTGCCCAGATGCCCCTGCTTGATTATCAAAGGAATCTTTTCCCAGAAGAACACCCATTTCCTTTTGCAGACATAGATGACCTTACTAAAATTTAGTTGAGGCAGAGCCTCAAAAGGGGGGAGTGTGGAGGAATTTCTTTTAAATATATATATAATCTTTCTTTTATGCATACAGATAGAGTGGATTACATATAAAGTAAAGTGTGTTACAACATATATATATATTATGATTATAATATAGAAGCTGCTAGTGTAGTTGAATATAGCCAGGTCTGAGTAGAAGCTAGGGTCATTATAAGTTTGTAAGAATTGCAAAGGCAAGCAGAAGGCAATAGCTCATGCTGGCTGAAACCAGTTACTTAAAGTTGTGAAAAATAGCAGTTTAGATAAAGCTGAACAGAACTGATGGTACCAGCCTGGATAGCAAGCTTGGGCAGGGTTGGGCAAGAAGCAGAGATAAGAACATGTAGTCACATTGAAACCAAGCTGTATGCGGTACCATGGAGTGAGTGAAACTCATTGTTTCTGTTAGGTCAGCTTGACCCAGCTGTATGTATTAAGCAGTGATGAAATAGGCCAGTGAAAAGTACCTGACGATATGAAACTGTTTTCTGTTATTGCTAAGAAACTATGATTAATGTATACTGAAATGTTAGTGTATTTTCAAGATAAGAAGTGCTATAAAATACTGTGTAAAACTTAGTTCGAGGAGCTCTCTGTCTTTTAACTGAGGCTCCCATACATATGTATGTGCAGACAATAAACTGAGTTTATTGGAATAACCATTGGGTGTGGTTATTGAATATATAGAATTTAAGGTAAAGTATATACAGTAATGAGAATCTGCGACCACACACCCAGGCTTTAAGGAGGCATTTCCCTGTTTGTTTCCTGATTTGTTTTCTTCTAAATGAAGTTATTGAGCCAAGTATTTCACTTTTCTTCAGGACAGTACCTTGTTTTCTGAGGAGCCCTGTTCTTTCTTTCTTTCTAGAACTTTCAGTGCTGGGATCCTTGTTTCTTCATTTGGTGCCATCTTTTTAATAGTTCTTTTGTATCGCCTTATTCTTCAATTTGAAGAATGGGTCTACACGGACCTGCAATTGAGCAGATGGTTATTTCCCCTAATGTTTTTAGGAACATAGTTTGATTATGTAGCTGGACTAATGATATTGGTTTTAGACAATTTTTCTAATAAGCTTTTATTTCTGGTGGAAATTACAAGGCTACTATATTTTGGCTGCCTTAATCCTTGTACTTTTGAGTGTTCTTGGTTCATATAATAGTGTATATCTATGTGGGGCAACTGGAGTTTGGGGACATAATTGCATTGGTGTAGATGGGGGGGGTCTTTTTAGTTGTCTCCTTGTTTTCATGTTCCTTCAGCTCTTGTATTTCATTTGTGATCTTGGAGTGCACTGTTGTGGAGAATCCTTATTATGACACATAGCTCACAGAGTTTTTCTTTGATGTTCTTTTTGTGTTGCTTGCATGTATATGCAAGAAACACAATGCATCAGGTTTTCTTTACAAGCGGGTTGTGGAGGGGCAGCAATGTTATGCCAAATGACAACTGCCCATTAAGGGGCTGGTGTCTGCCTCAACAAGCAGTTCACTACATCAAAGTAACTGAGTCACTGCAATCAGGAAGCGCTCCATCACTACGCAATCAGCTGTTTGTACGACGGGGCTCCCTGACTGCAGCAGCCAAGTACACAGCAACATGGTACTGTGTTCCCATGGTGACAGGTGACGGCTTCTTTGTCAGCCTCTCACAGTCCTCACAAAGCCAATGAATGAATGCAAGCACAATGTCAATCAAGAATCCAAGAGTTGGCTGGTACCTTAAATAGCTTGTCCAGAAAAGTAATTGCAAATGAATGTATCCTGTACCAGGCATTCCCTGGTGTCCATTGGCACCCTCCACGCTTACGCTATCACTTGCCAAAGACACACTACTTGCCAAGGAGTCACTAGTATGAAGAAGCAGTCTGTTCCTGTCCCAAGCCAGTTATTTGCTGCTGCCCTGTGGTACACACTCTCTTCTACCCAATCTCCATGCCAAGCAATTCTTAGTGCCCAGTGGCATTCTCTTAGCACATGTCCAATCTCTATCCACCATGCAATGCCAGCTAAGTAGCACCATCTCCCTCTTTCTATCATCTGCCAAACAAGCAGTAGAATCCTAGGGCTACTCCTTCACCTAACTCCATGCCAAGCACACTATGGTGTATGGTATCAGTTCCCTCCCTAACCTCATCCAGGGTCAAGCAGTCTCTGATGTCTAGTGACACCACCTTCACTTATTCTATGCCATGTGAAGCATTTCATGGTTTTCAATGACACCTCATCCCTTCCTCATCCTGCCCCAAAAACTCCCTAGTGTCTACTGGCACCCCTTCCCCTCCCCTTCCCCATGCTATGAACTCTCAGGCACCTGGTTGCACCCTTTTCTCCCCTCCATTCAGTGTTAAGAACTCCCTAGTATCCAGTGGCACCCCATGCATGCCAAATACTCCCTGGCCCTAGTGTCCACTGGAAGTCCTCCCTCCATCATCCCATTTCATTCAAAATATTCCCTGCTGTCCAGTAGCACTCACTATCTTTCCCAGTCCCATGTCAAACCTTTTCTGGTATCCAATGGCCACTGTCTTACTCAGACCCATGCCAAACACTCCCAGGTTTCCAGTTGCAGACTCATGCTCTCTCTGTCCCATGTTAAGTGGTCTCTAATGTCCAGTGGCACCTCTCCCACACCACATTCTATGCCAAGGACACCCTGGTATGTGGAATGTCATTCCATTACCACAAGCACATCCAGTGTCTCTTACCATATTGTATGGCAAGCACTACTTGGTTTGTAGTGGCCCCCTCCATCTTACACACAATGGGTGTGATTCTTGAACAGGTGGGTTTCCCATGTGAAATGTGCATAACTTGCCTGTGCAGTTCCATACTTGTGAACAGATGTGTGGTGGTCAGCATTTGTGATCACTGGTCACAGACACCTCCTGTCCACAGACCCTCCCCCTGGTGTGTTAATGCATGGGGAAGATCAGTGGACACAGCTGGGCAGCCAATGGAATGCTTCTACCCAGTCCTTCAGTGGATCCCCCACAGTGTGGGAGTCTCTGGTAGCAAGGTACTGGTTCCATGAAGTGACAAGGGGTGAGTGCCTGGGTGGCCACCTTAGCCCACCCCTGTTCCATGGGGCTGGTGGCATTGTGAGGAGACCAGCAATGCTTTGATATTGTCAGTGGTGGCATTAAGACGGGAGGTGCAATAGGTATGCCTATGTCCCCCCTGCATTGAGGATGCAGCCCAGAATGGTGCATAGTACAGTTGTGAATGGGCACCATGGTGGTGCCCCCTGGCATGCAGCTATCCCACCCTTGTTGTGGCACCCTGCAGCCAGCCAGGGATCACTTGCACTAGGTACTTTATTAGTGAATTCTGTGGGGGTAGACAAGGCATCACTGCATGCCATTCGGTGCTGGGAATGCCTAAGTGCTGCCCTTGCACACCACATAGGCATTGGTGAATCACAGACTGGTCCACTCATGCACGCGGTCACAGACTGACCACTTACACAGTCAGTCACAGACCGATTCATTAACATACTTATTCACTGACTGACTGACTCATTCACTCACTCATTCTTTCATTCACTTTTCTATTCTCTGTAATAGCCCAGGCAAATATATTGTACCACACTCAACCACAGTTAGAAATGGTAAAACACGCTTTGACTGTGGTTGCTGATCATCGTAGTAAACAATTGTTAGCCTAACTTTGTAATGGTATGGCCCACAATGGTCTTCATCACAGGATGTTATTAAATGATAATGGACCATAATGATGACTGACATCACTTATAAGTTCTCATTACCTGGCAGCTGGAAACGGAGCCGACAAGCAGCTATGAAAGCAAGAGATTATGTGATATGCTTGCCTGCATCGGGGGGGGGCAGTACATTAAAGCACATTTCGTGGGCATCTCACATTTTGGTGCAGAATGGTTTACAGGTACATCGTCCTACACATTAAATATTTTACTTTGCACCCCCCCATTTTAAAGTCCTCTCCCTCCTCTCATTTTAAACATACTTCACTCCATTCCCTCCACTACATTTTAAATATACTGTTCATTTGTAGCACCCTAGAGTTCCTGGTGCCTTCCAGAAATGGGTATCCAGGTGCTCTAGGGCTGGCTAAGGATTTAGTTGTGCCCTTGGTAGGAAGGTGCCCCTGTTTTGTACCCCAGCATTAGATGTCACAGTCATAGATGCACCTAGGTTATGCACCCCCCCAAGAAATGCAAAGCCTCAGCTTGGATGTGCTTTAAAATGTTTAATTTCTGTTTGTTTTCCCTGCTTGCAGACTTGTGCAGACCCCCTCCCAGTTGCCTTGTGCCGGGAACCTGCTCTTGTGAGTTCTAGTCATGAGGGCAGGCAGACAGGAACAGGCTTGTGAGGATTACTGGATGGAATCCATAACCCATTTCAACAATGGCTACAATCATTCAGTTCATCATTGGAGTGAAAGGGAGCAGCAGCATCGAGTGAGAGGGAGCGATCAGACAGCTGAGGCAAAGCCTATAGGAAGGGACTTACCTCAAGTTCCTGCATCCCTCTTGAGTCCTGGCCAGTCCAGAAGGTCAGCAGCTCCTCCTCCTTTCTCCCCAGCAGTTGTCCGAGATCCATGGTGGTAATGTAGTCCCAATGAAAGGGGTGATGGCAGCAGCAAAAGGCCAGGCCATTCATCATCAATGGTAGCCAGCAAACGTCAGAAGAGATGAGTGGGAGGAGTTGGGGCTAGGCCTCCCACATTGCCCTTCCAGCAGTCCCAGCGCTGAAGGAAGTTGGCAGCAGGGTGAGTGGCAGCAGCACTGCAGTTGGGTGCTGGTCACCATCCATTAAACAAAAGACTTATTATTTTTATTTATTTATTTTCTTTATTAAAAAAATAAACTCTGAGCTCTTTCTGGCACTGGCAGCAACAGCAATGTCTGGGCTGAGTAAGGCCCCAGAAATGGACTGCCCACTGGGCCGAGTTGTGCTGAAGGCTCCAGTGAGTCAATGAACAGTGAGAGTGGGCAAGGCCCCAGGAATTGACCTCTCATGGGGTGGAGTTGAAGGAAGGCTCCATTGAGTCAGGGACTGTGGGGGAGGGTAGGGTCCCTGTCATGAAACCCCTCCATTGGGGAAAAGATAAAAGAAAAACCCAATAGACAATAAAAGAAGAGGGCAATAATTATTTAAATGATGTGCTGAATGTGGATAATTGCCCTGAAAGCAAATTTAAAGGGGAACTGCAACAGAGACAGGATTTGAAGGGGCAATTGCAGCATAGCGCAGTAGGTTAAGGCTCTGAGCCGCAGATCTAGAGACCTGGATTTGAATCTCACATCTACCTAGGTACATACTGTGTGATCCTAAAGTCAGGTGCTAAAATCTGCTGCATGCACACTTGCTCCCAGAGGAAAGATCCCACGCATGTGTGAGAATGTGCCACTAGTGCACATGCACAAGATTTCAGTGCAAGACTTTAATAGAACTTAGCGGCTCATCTAGCACTCAGGTTTTTTTTCACAAATACCAACAGCACTTTACCTTTATCAGCTGTGTTGGATTACATGTTTATTGGGATGGGGTTGCTATAATGTGCATCTCGGCACAGTGTGCACAGTAGAGGCATGTTCTCGGTGTGTGACCTTCTTCCGGTGGAAGGGTGGGTTTCAGTCAGGCCAAATGTAAAGAACACAATAAGAAATATGAAATAACAGGTAATCAGACCACTTTCTCTTTTATGCAGGGACTTTCTTGAGCATACTTAGAACTAGTTTGTGTCTGCAGATCAACAGTTGCTTATTGAAAGAGAACCGAGGGGCAAAGCTGACAGTGCCGCTTTAATGACAGATTTAGGTGATCATTCTGCCTTTCAATTATTTTGCTTAAGTTGGAGTGATCCATCATCAACCCTCCTCCCCATTTTAAAACTAAAAAGAAAGGGGGTTGCATGGACAGGTACCCATCTTAATAAAGAAACACTGTAGCCATAATAGTACATGCATGTGTTGACAGTTTTAACTGGGTAGTGCAAATAGTGAAGCATAACACAATGCTACGTTGTTAATATTGGACCTGAGTCCTTCACCAACACCAAGATCTTTTTATGATCTATAGCACTGCATAATAGTTTTTCTGTAGTTTGCATCCCACTGAGTCAGCATCCCGTTGACTGATTTTGGCCACCCTCCCACTCTTTGTACAATAGCTAAATAAATAAATAATTATCAGTTTTGGGGTTCTAGTGACATAAAGCTATTTGAACTTTGCTTTCTTTATTATGATGTCATGGGAACCACTTCAGAGATTTAAAGGCCAGCCTAGTATATGATAGTTCCTCAGGTATTATTTAATTTGTAATTTCTATATTCAACTGCTTTGAAAGCATGACAGTAGCAAATGGCATCAGCCCTACAAATGCTGCTTTCATGTTCTCTCTCATTCTCTGATCTAATGACCAGGGCCACTGGAAAATTGCACCCGCAATTTTTTTTCGGAATCCATACTTTTCACCATTCTCTGCAAAAACTGACATGTTCCATAATTTCTTGCAATTTTTGAGTTTTTATATTGAATTGCGTAAAAAGTATTAACATTTTTTATAAAATACTCTAAATCTATTGACAATTTTGCATGCAGACTTGGGTTTGGCCGAAACAATGCAGTGCAAGGTAGAGCAAGGGTTTTATATGACACTGATTTCTTTTGAATCTTTGTCTTGTTTAGTTTCAAAATCCATTGGCCAAGCATACGTATACTTAAACACTTAACATTTATTTTTGTGTTGAAGCAGTCTATGAGAAAACTTTTTGCTGACACATAGACTGAAACAAAAGATGGGAGAAAAGGTGCAAATTATTCCATTCACTTAATGGGGTGCTAACTATGAAGCCTTTTTGTAAGTGGCAGGGCTAGTTTTTCCTCGTGAGCATACTTTCATTCAGACTAGTTTTGATTCAAATAGCTAAGGATTTTTGAATGACCTTGCCGATTTTACACTTGAATAAGCTAATTGGTAACAGTGATCTCACTCTTAGCAACTACCCCCTAGATGCTCACATGCAAAGACTACAATAATAATCTGACTAAAGTCTAAACACAAACTTATAAAATACAAAATGTATCTGAACATTTATCTTTAACTAAACAAAATCTTTGCAGCCAGAGTAAAACAACGGTAAATTACAGGGAAACCTGACTACTGTATGAAGCAGTAAAAATATGTTGGTATTTCTCTTACATTTTTTTTGTAACCGCATAAGGCCCACTAGGCACAAGTGCCAGTTTTCAGGTACAATCCAGGAGCCCTGAAGAAGTTAAGTGACTTGCTCAGAATCACATGATATGCAAGTGAAGGTTGTGGGAATCAAACCCAGGTCTGCTAGATGTCATCAGCTCATTCACAGTTTGTCACTCTTACCTCTAGATTATACTGCCAGCTCCAATAACCCCCAGATTTAATGTTTAAATATGTGATTTCAAAAATAGTGTACAGTACCTACAGTACAGATTATGACCATTAAACACTTCAACAACATTTTACTAAAACTCAATTATTCACCACTCTGTCTGCTTATTTTTTCTTGTACCAAAGTGAGTGAATAGCTGGTAGAGCACTATAAAGAGCGTTGATTAGGCTTCATTATTCTACAGCCAGAAACAAACAAAAAAATTATTCTGGCTTTATTTAATACGTATTTGATGTGGCTCACTTTATAGAATCTATTTAGCACTGTATGAGGCAGAAGCTTTTAAATTTTGGAAGATAGGCAACGCTTATGATAGGTTATCAGTTTAGTATTCTTGTTAGAAACATAAACTTTTCTTTATGTTTTAAACATATCCAGGTGTCAGTGTATTCATTTAGCAATTTATACTGACTAATATATGCTGCAGAAAACATTAAAATAATTATCGTGAAGTACTCTGGGTCTATGGTAGAACCCCTGAAATTTCCCACAATTTTTGCAAAATGCTCTGCAATTTTGGGGAACCTTTTCCACAGTTTTCCAGTGGCCCTGCTAATGATGAAGTTTACTGTGAGATTTACAAACTTCTGTAGGTGTATTACTGTGATGTTTCACCCCTCTTTATCACCACTAAATGTCACAATATAATGTGGTATGTCATACTGCATGATGTGAATCCCAGAATGCAGTCTTTCATAATTTGATGGATAATATGGGAGCATAAATCTATCTTATTGTTTAAACAAACAAAAAAAAAACTGTTCTGAGCTAAAGTGCATGTCATAATGTAATGTTTATATACATGGAAAAAGTCAGGCAGGGCTGTACATTTCTGATTAATGCCATACCCATTTAAGCATGAAGGGGGAGGTGTTTATTTCTTTTAGCAGGGTCTCCAGCAAAACAGTCACATACACTGACATGGCAGACAAACAGAATGGCTCTGTGTTACTTCTAGTGAAAATGTATTTACAGGTAAACAAGCAATGAATTGCAGACTGTACTGGCTACCCAACACACAGAGAATGCAGCATGACTCATAGATACATAGATACATAGATACATAGACAGTGTCGGCAGATAAGGGCCTATGGCCCACCTAGTCTGCCCATTTGAGCTTGTAAGTTCAGTTTGTTTTCCTAGAAGTCTATTTCCCCTTACCCCTGACCTCTAGAATTCCTTTATGTCTATCCCATGCATTCTTAAATCCAGTGATTGTTTCAGCCCCCACCACTTTCTCTGGCAGGGTGTTCCACTTGTCCACCACCCGTTCTGTGAAGAAATTCTTTCTCATGTTTCCTCTGAATCATCCTCCCTCCAACTTCATCCCATGCCCTTTAGTCCTGAAACATCTTTTTCGCTTAAAATAGGTGTTTTCCTGCACCCTGTTCCTCCCTGTAAGATACTTGTATGTCTCTATCATATCCTCTCTCCTCCTCTCCTCCAGGGAGTACATGTTCAGTTCCTTCAACCTGTCTTCATAGGACTTGTGATGCAACCCATGCACCATCTTTGTTGCCCTCCTCTGAACCTTCTCTACCCTGTCTATGTCCCTTACGTAGGTATGGTCTCCAGAACTGTACACTGTACTCCAGGTGGGGCCTCACTAGTGTCTTGTATAAGCGGAATTATGACCTCCCTTTTCCTGCTGGTGATGCCCTGCTCATACATCCCAGCATCCTATTTGCTTTACCTGATGCCTTGTCACATTGTTTCTACCTTGAGGTCATCAGGATGGCAACCCCAAGATCCCTTTCCTGCTTGTGCATGCTATATCCTCACCCCAACTGATATATTGTGCCAGGGTTTTTGTGCCCCATATGCATTATCTTGCACTTCTTTGCATTGAATTTCAACTGCCAAACCCTTGACCATTCTTCAAATTTCTGCAGGTCCCTTCTCATTCTGTCTACACCCTCTGGTGTGTCTACTCTGTTACAGAGCTTTGTGTCATCAGCGAACAGTGAAATTCTGCCTTCTATATCCTGTGCAATGTCACTGATGAAGATGTTGAATAGGACCGTCCCAGCACTGATCCCTGTGGTACCCCACTGGTCACTCTTCCTCTGTGGAGTGACAGCCATTTATCACCACCCTCTGTGTCCTGCCACCCAGCCAGTTACCTACCCACCACACTACTGTCCTGCCCACACCCATATTCCCCAGTTTGTGTAATAGTCTTCTATGTGGCACAGTGTCAAGGCCTTGCTGAAGTCCAGATAGGCCATGTCCACTGCCCTCCCTGATCCACCTCCCTAGTCACCCAGTCAAAAATTCAATGAGGTTGGTCTGACATGACCTCCCCTGGTGAAACCATGCTGCCTTGGGTCCTGTAGTCCATTGACAGCCAGATGTTCCACCAATCTCTCCTTCAGTAGAGCTTCCATGATCTTTCCCACTACGAGGTGAGGCTGACTGGTCTGTAGTTCCCTGCTTCCTCTTTGTTCCACTTTTGTATAAGGGACTACATCTGCTGTCATCCAGTCTTTGGGTACCTCCCTGTTTCCAGTGATTGGCTGAACAGGATAGCCAGAGGTTCAGCCACCACCTCTCTTAGTTCTTTAAGGACCCTGGGTGCAACCCATCTGGCCCCATTGCTTTATCAGCTCTTATTACTTCCAGTTCCTTCAGGACCCTTTCGTGTAAAGGGACTTGTGTCCATTTCTGCACCATTCTCAACCCTTGTACTCCTTCAGACCCATTACCCCCTCTTCCTTAGTAAAGACTGAGCAGAAATACCTGTTCAATATGTCAGCTTTACTGTTGTCATCCTCCACGGCTCCATCCTCCCCCTTCAGTCTCACTATCCTCCCTTTGTCCTTCTTTTTCCTTATGTACCTGTAAAGGTTTGTCCCCTTTAACCACTGATTTTGCAATGTGTTCTTCTGTCTGAGCTTTGGCTTCCCTTACTGACTTCCCTGCCTCCCTTTGTTTCTCCTGGTACTCCCCTATCCCTTCTGCCTGTGTGTCTTTTGTATTGCCTGAATGCACTCTTTTGGCTTTCACTTTCTTTGCTACCTCTTTGGAAACCATAATGGTCTCCTTTTTCCTCTTGCTAACCTGCTTAATGCATAATTCTGTTGTTCTTATAATCCCCATTTTAAATACTGCCCACTGTTCCTCAATCCCTGATTCCTGTCCCATTCCCTTAATGCCTCTTTCAAGCATCTCCCCATTTTCCCAAAGTCTGCCCCCTAAAACCAGGATACGTGTTTTTGTGTGGTTTGGTTCTGCTCTTTCTGTGATTTCAAACCACAATGACTGGTGGTCACTGTTACCCAGGTGCTCCCCCACTGTTACCCCCATCACACTGTCTCTGTTTGTGAGCACAAGGTCCAGTATTGGCTTCTGTCGAGTTGGTTCCATGACCAGTTGCTTGAGGAAGGCACCCTGAAGGGAGTCCAGGATAAATCTGCTTCTAGTTGATGTTGCTGCTGGGATGCTCCAGTCCACGTCTGGTATATTGAAGTCTCCAACCAGTACTACTCACCTTGTCTGCCATCCTTTGGATGGCTAGCATCACTCCCCTATCTGTTTCTTCCTCCTGGGCTGGTGGTCTATAGACCACACCTGTGCGGATGGCTGGCCCCATTTTCCTTTCCAGCTAACCCACAGTATCTCTCCCCATTTTGTTCCTCCTGGATCTGTGTGGCCCTTATGTCATTTTTCACATACAGTGCCACTCCTCCTCCTTCCTGCCTGCTCTGTCTCTTCTGAATATGTTGTAGCCAGGTATGGCCATCTCCCAGTCATGGTTATCATTACACCAGGTTTCAGTGATGGCCACAATGTCCAGGTCTGACTGTACCATGACAGCCTCCAGATCTTCTATCTTGTTGCTAAGGCTCCTGGCATTTGCACACACGGCTTCCATGATTTGACCTCCCTAGACTGCTTCACTGTTCTACTCCAGCCCCTTCCTTGGTTGTCATTTATCCCTGGTTCTCCTTGCTGTCTGCCCTTCTGCTGAATTTTGCCCCTTTCTGCTTATCCACCTTTTGACACTAATCTCCATCTTTTGCACACTGCTTTGCAGAGATAGCCACCTCTGGTTCACTGGTTCCATTACTAGCTGTGGGGTGAGCAGTAGGTATCATCCTTGCTGGCCTGCCACCCCTCTTTGCTAGTTTAAATGCTTGTCAATGTAGCATTAAACTTATCATTGAGTGCTTGATTCTCTCCAGGATGGATGCAGAGGCGTCAGGCTTGAACAAACCTCCATCCCTCCAGATGGGTCCCCAGTCACCAATGAATCCAAACCCTTCCTCACAGCACCAGTTCTTCAACCTTGAGTTAAAGTTCTGGTGCATGCACTCCCTATGCTCTCCTTGCCTCTCACAGGTAGTACTTCTGAAAGTGACAGAAGTAGCTACTTGTTGAGACCCCTCCCCAGTTTCCTAAACTCTTCCTGAACTTCCTTTGGCTCCCCATTTGCCAAGTCATTAGTACCTAGGTGGATAATGACATCCAGCTCACCCTCCTGTCTTGCCTTCCCAGTGATCCCCAGTATCTTCCTTCCATCCCTCCATGCCGTGGCACCTGGTAGGCACCTCACCTCCCTGTCCTCCCCCTCCTGTGTTCCTAGCTGGATCCCTCTTATGATGGAGTCCCCCACCAGGATTCGCTTCCTCCTCCTCTGGGGTCCACTGCTTTTCCCTCTGAGGTCACCTCCTTGCCTAACCTCCACATCCTTTCCTTCCACTTCCCTGGGTACCTCTATTTGGTTGTCCTCATTTGCCAGTGTGGCATATGAGTTCTTGAGAGGAATAGAATCTGGGATGTGCCTCTGCCTGACTGCTCTAACCCTCCCTGAGCCCACTGTCATCCAAGTGCTCCTCGTTCTCGGCATCCTTTGAGGCAGCTGCATTGGACTGGGTGGTTCCTGGACAGGTGTGATGGTACTCCTGACCCAGTTTACTTCCGCTCTGAGTCTGGCTTCCTCATCCCGCAGTCCCGAGAGATGCATGCAGATAGGGCAGCACCTCAGTGTCTAGAAGGTCTGCCTGAATATGGCTGCCCCACAGCCACTGCATTGCACCACTCCCCACATTATACTGCAATTCCACTACTTATCTGCTGCTGAAGCTCTCTTAGTTCTCTTTTTATTTATTTACAGTACTAAAAATCCTGTAACTGATCCTCAGATATATATTTTTTTAAGGAAAAAGAAACCAATAAATAAATAAATGAGTCAAAAAACTTGTCGTGCTGAGGGTGGTCTTCTTCCCCCTTATGCCCCTCCTACTTCACACCTCTTACTATACCCTGTGTTTAGCTCCTGTCAATCAGATTTATCAGGGCATATAATTAAGAGTTGGGGAAGGGTGGAGGGGGCAAATTTGCAGCAATTAAAGACAGCACAGAATTACACCACCACTATTTTTTAAATTTTCAACAGCCCAAAAACAATTATAAGTAAAGACAACACAGAAAGAAAGTATAGTGTCACTACAAGCCTACAATCTAAGTTTAAAAGAAAAATACCAGTTACCAGTTACTCTGAAGCACTGAATTGAATATGTTTCCTTCCTTCACCTTCTGGCTTCTTCTGAGAAGATGAACTTCTGTTTGCTGCTTAACTGTGACTAAGCCCCACCTCCAGTTATCACGTGCTAGGGTCAGGGGCCAGACAATTTACACCCTTCACCCAGCTACATGACAGTCAGACAAGCCAAGATAAAATTTGCAGCAATTAAAGACAGCACAGAATTACACCACCACTATTTTTTTAAATTTTCAACAGCCCAAAAACAATTATAAGTAAAGACAACACAGAAAGAAAGTATAGTGTCACTACAAGCCTACAATCTAAGTTTAAAAGAAAAATACCAGTTACCAGTTACTCTGAAGCACTGAATTGAATATGTTTCCTTCCTTCACCTTCTGGCTTCTTCTGAGAAGATGAACTTCTGTTTGCTGCTTTAACTGTGACTAAGCCCCACCTCCAGTTATCACGTAGCTGAGGTCAGAGGCCAGACAATTAACACCCTTCACCCAGCTACATGACAGTCAGACAAGCCAAGATAAAATTTGCAGCAATTAAAGACAGCACAGAATTACACCACCACTATTTTTTAAATTTTCAACAGCCCAAAAACAATTATAAGTAAAGACAACACAGAAATAAAGTATAGTGTCACTACAAGCCTACAATCTAAGTTTAAAAGAAAAATACCAGTTACCAGTTACTCTGAAGCACTGAATTGAATATGTTTCCTTCCTTCACCTTCTGGCTTCTTCTGAGAAGATGAACTTCTGTTTGCTGCTTTAACTGTGACTAAGCCCACCTCCAGTTATCACGTAGCTGAGGTCAGAGGCCAGACAATTAACACCCTTCACCCAGCTACAGGACAGTCAGACAAGCCAAGATAAAATTTGCAGCAATTAAAGACAGCACAGAATTACACCACCACTATTTTTTAAATTTTCAACAGCCCAAAAACAATTATAAGTAAAGACAACACAGAAAGAAAGTATAGTGTCACTACAAGCCACAATCTAAGTTTAAAAGAAAAATACCAGTTACCAGTTACTCTGAAGCACTGAATTGAATATGTTTCCTTCCTTCACCTTCTGGCTTCTTCTGAGAAGATGAACTTCTGTTTGCTGCTTTAACTGTGACTAAGCCCACTCAGTTATCACGTGAGCTGAGGTCAGAGGCCAGACAATTTACACCCTTCACCCAGCTACATGACAGTCAGACAAGCCAAGATAAAATTTGCAGCAATTAAAGACAGCACAGAATTACACCACCACTATTTTTTAAATTTTCAACAGCCCAAAAACAATTATAAGTAAAGACAACACAGAAAGAAAGTATAGTGTCACTACAAGCCTACAATCTAAGTTTAAAGGAAAAATACCAGTTACCAGTTACTCTGAAGCACTGAATTGAATATGTTTCCTTCCTTCACCTTCTGGCTTCTTCTGAGAAGATGAACTTCTGTTTGCTGCTTTAACTGTGATCTGCTTCCCACCTCAGTTATCCGTAGCTGAGGTCAGAGGCGGGACAATTAACACCCTTCACCCAGCTACAGGACAGTCAGACAAGCCAAGATAAAATTTGCAGCAATTAAAGACAGCACAGAATTACACCACCACTATTTTTTAAATTTTCAACAGCCCAAAAACAATTATAAGTAAAGACAACACAGAAAGAAAGTATAGTGTCACTACAAGCCTACAATCTAAGTTTAAAAGAAAAATACCAGTTACCAGTTACTCTGAAGCACTGAATTGAATATGTTTCCTTCCTTCACCTTCTGGCTTCTTCTGAGAAGATGAACTTCTGTTTGCTGCTTTAACTGTGACTAAGCCCCACCTCCAGTTATCACGTAGCTGAGGTCAGAGGCCAGACAATTAACACCCTTCACCAGCTACAGGACAGTCAGACAAGCCAAGATAAAATTTGCAGCAATTAAAGACAGCACAGAATTACACCACCACTATTTTTTAAATTTTCAACAGCCCAAAAACAATTATAAGTAAAGACAACACAGAAAGAAAGTATAGTGTCACTACAAGCCTTCAATCTAAGTTTAAAGAAAAATACCAGTTACCAGTTACTCTGAAGCACTGAATTGAATATGTTTCTTCCTTCACCTTCTGGCTTCTTCTGAGAAGATGAACTTCTGTTTGCTGCTTTAACTGTGACTAAGCCCACCTCCAGTTATCACGTAGCTGAGGTCAGAGGCCAGACAATTTACACCCTTCACCCAGCTACATGACAGTCAGACAAGCCAAGATAAAATTTGCAGCAATTAAAGACAGCACAGAATTACACCACCACTATTTTTAAATTTTCAACAGCCCAAAACAATTATAAGTAAAGACAACACAGAAAGAAAGTATAGTGTCACTACAAGCCTACAATCTAAGTTTAAAAGAAAAATACCAGTTACCAGTTACTCTGAAGCACTGAATTGAATATGTTTCCTTCCTTCACCTTCTGGCTTCTTCTGAGAAGATGAACTTTCTGTTTGCTGCTTTAACTGTGACTAAGCCCCACCTCCAGTTATCACGTAGCTGAGGTCAGAGGCCAGACAATTAACACCCTTCACCCAGCTACAGGACAGTCAGACAAGCCAAGATAAAATTTGCAGCAATTAAAGACAGCACAGAATTACACCACCACAACTTTTTAAATTTTCAACAGCCCAAAAAACAATTATAAGTAAAGACAACACAGAAAGAAAGTATAGTGTCACTACAAGCCCACAATCTAAGTTTAAAGAAAATACCAGTTACCAGTTACTCTGAGCACTGAATTGAATATGTTTCCTTCCTTCACCTTCTGGCTTCTTCTGAGAAGATGAACTTCTGTTTGCTGCTTTAACTGTGACTAAGCCCCACCTCCAGTTATCACGTAGCTGGAGGTCAGAGGCCAGACAATTTACACCTTCACCCAGCTACATGACAGTCAGACAAGCCAAGATAAAATTTGCAGCAATTAAAGACAGCACAGAATTACACCACCACTATTTTTTAAATTTTCAACAGCCCAAAAACAATTATAAGTAAAGACAACACAGAAATAAAGTATAGTGTCACTACAAGCCTACAATCTAAGTTTAAAAGAAAAATACCAGTTACCAGTTACTCTGAAGCACTGAATTGAATATGTTTCCTTCCTTCACCTTCTGGCTTCTTCTGAGAAGATGAACTTCTGTTTGCTGCTTTAACTGTGACTAAGCCCCACCTCCAGTTATCACGAGCTGAGGTCAGAGGCCAGACAATTAACACCCTTCACCCAGCTACAGGACAGTCAGACAAGCCAAGATAAAATTTGCAGCAATTAAAGACAGCACAGAATTACACCACCACTATTTTTAAATTTTCAACAGCCCAAAACAATTATAAGTAAAGACAACACAGAAAGAAAGTATAGTGTCACTACAAGCCTACAATCTAAGTTTAAAGAAAATACCAGTTACCAGTTACTCTGAAGCACTGAATTGAATATGTTTCCTTCCTTCACCTTCTGGCTTCTTCTGAGAAGATGAACTTCTGTTTGCTGCTTTAACTGTGACTAAGCCCCACCTCCAGTTATCACGTAGCTGAGGTCAGAGGCCAGACAATTAACACCCTTCACCCAGCTACATGACAGTCAGACAAGCCAAGATAAAATTTGCAGCAATTAAAGACAGCACAGAATTACACCACCACTATTTTTTAAATTTTCAACAGCCCAAAAACAATTATAAGTAAAGACAACACAGAAAGAAAGTATAGTGTCACTACAAGCCTACAATCTAAGTTTAAAAGAAAAATACCAGTTACCAGTTACTCTGAAGCACTGAATTGAATATGTTTCCTTCCTTCACCTTCTGGCTTCTTCTGAGAAGATGAACTTCTGTTTGCTGCTTTAACTGTGACTAAGCCCCACCTCCAGTTATCACGTAGCTGAGGTCAGAGGCCAGACAATTAACACCCTTCACCCAGCTACATGACAGTCAGACAAGCCAAGATAAAATTTGCAGCAATTAAAGACAGCACAGAATTACACCACCACTATTTTTAAATTTTCAACAGCCCAAAAACAATTATAAGGAAAGACAACACAGAAAGAAAGTATAGTGTCACTACAAGCCTACAATCTAAGTTTAAAAGAAAAATACCAGTTACCAGTTACTCTGAAGCACTGAATTGAATATGTTTCCTTCCTTCACCTTCTGGCTTCTTCTGAGAAGATGAACTTCTGTTTGCTGCTTTAACTGTGACTAAGCCCCACCTCCAGTTATCACGTAGCTGAGGTCAGAGGCCAGACAATAAACACCCTTCACCCAGCTACATGACAGTCAGACAAGCCAAGATAAAATTTGCAGCAATTAAAGACAGCACAGAATTACACCACCACTATTTTTTATATTTTCAACAGCCCAAAAACAATTATAAGTAAAGACAACACAGAAAGAAAGTATAGTTCACTACAAGCCTACAATCTAAGTTTAAAAGAAAAATACCAGTTACCAGTTACTCTGAAGCACTGAATTGAATATGTTTCCTTCCTTCACCTTCTGGCTTCTTCTGAGAAGATGAACTTCTGTTTGCTGCTTAACTGTGACTAAGCCTCACCTCCAGTTATCACGTAGCTGAGGTCAGAGGCCAGACAATTAACACCCTTCACCCAGCTACAGGACAGTCAGACAAGCCAAGATAAAATTTGCAGCAATTAAAGACAGCACAGAATTACACCACCACTATTTTTTAAATTTTCAACAGCCCAAAAACAATTATAAGTAAAGACAACACAGAAAGAAAGTATAGTGTCACTACAAGCCTACAATCTAAGTTTAAAGAAAATACCAGTTACCAGTTACTCTGAAGCACTGAATTGAATATGTTTCCTTCCTTCACCTTCTGGCTTCTTCTGAGAAGATGAACTTCTGTTTGCTGCTTTAACTGTGACTAAGCCCCACCTCCAGTTATCACGTAGCTGAGGTCAGAGGCCAGACAATTAACACCCTTCACCCAGCTACAGGACAGTCAGACAAGCCAAGATAAAATTTGCAGCAATTAAAGACAGCACAGAATTACACCACCACTATTTTTTAAATTTTCAACAGCCCAAAAACAATTATAAGTAAAGACAACACAGAAAGAAAGTATAGTGTCACTACAAGCCTACAATCTAAGTTTAAAAGAAAAATACCAGTTACCAGTTACTCTGAAGCACTGAATTGAATATGTTTCCTTCCTTCACCTTCTGGCTTCTTCTGAGAAGATGAACTTCTGTTTGCTGCTTTAACTGTGACTAAGCCCCACCTCCAGTTATCACGTAGCTGAGGTCAGAGGCCAGACAATTTACACCCTTCACCCAGCTACAGGACAGTCAGACAAGCCAAGATAAAATTTGCAGCAATTAAAGACAGCACAGAATTACACCACCACTATTTTTTAAATTTTCAACAGCCCAAAAACAATTATAAGTAAAGACAAAACAGAAAGAAAGTATAGTTCACTACAAGCCTACAATCTAAGTTTAAAAGAAAAATACCAGTTACCAGTTACTCTGAAGCACTGAATTGAATATGTTTCCTTCCTTCACCTTCTGGCTTCTTCTGAGAAGATGAACTTCTGTTTGCTGCTTTAACTGTGACTAAGCCCCACCTCCAGTTATCACGTAGCTGAGGTCAGAGGCCAGACAATTAACACCCTTCACCCAGCTACAGGACAGTCAGACAAGCCAAGATAAAATTTGCAGCAATTAAAGACAGCACAGAATTACACCACCACTATTTTTTAAATTTTCAACAGCCCAAAAACAATTATAAGTAAAGACAACACAGAAAGAAAGTATAGTGTCACTACAAGCCTACAATCTAAGTTTAAAAGAAAAATACCAGTTACCAGTTACTCTGAAGCACTGAATTGAATATGTTTCCTTCCTTCACCTTCTGGCTTCTTCTGAGAAGATGAACTTCTGTTTGCTGCTTTAACTGTGACTAAGCCTCACCTCCAGTTATCACGTAGCTGAGGTCAGAGGCCAGACAATTTACACCCTTCACCCAGCTACAGGACAGTCAGACAAGCCAAGATAAAATTTGCAGCAATTAAAGACAGCACAGAATTACACCACCACTATTTTTTAAATTTTCAACAGCCCAAAAACAATTATAAGTAAAGACAACACAGAAAGAAAGTATAGTGTCACTACAAGCCTACAATCTAAGTTTAAAAGAAAAATACCAGTTACCAGTTACTCTGAAGCACTGAATTGAATATGTTTCCTTCCTTCACCTTCTGGCTTCTTCTGAGAAGATGAACTTCTGTTTGCTGCTTTAACTGTGACTAAGCCCCACCTCCAGTTATCACGTAGCTGAGGTCAGAGGCCGGACAATTAACACCTTCACCCAGCTACATGACAGTCAGACAAGCCAAGATAAAATTTGCAGCAATTAAAGACAGCACAGAATTACACCACCACTATTTTTAAATTTTCAACAGCCCAAAACAATTATAAGTAAAGACAACACAGAAAGAAAGTATAGTGTCACTACAAGCCTACAATCTAAGTTTAAAAGAAAATACAGTTACCAGTTACTCTGAAGCACTGAATTGAATATGTTTCTTCTTCACCTTCTGGCTTCTTCTGAGAAGATGAACTTCTGTTTGCTGCTTTAACTGTGACTAAGCCCCACCTCCAGTTATCACGTAGCTGAGGTCAGAGGCCAGACAATTAACACCCTTCACCCAGCTACAGGACAGTCAGACAAGCCAAGATAAAATTTGCAGCAATTAAAGACAGCACAGAATTACACCACCACTATTTTTAAATTTTCAACAGCCCAAAAACAATTATAAGTAAAGACAACACAGAAAGAAAGTATAGTGTCACTACAAGCCTACAATCTAAGTTTAAAAGAAAAATACCAGTTACCAGTTACTCTGAAGCACTGAATTGAATATGTTTCCTTCCTTCACCTTCTGGCTTCTTCTGAGAAGATGAACTTCTGTTTGCTGCTTTAACTGTGACTAAGCCCACCTCCAGTTATCACGTAGCTGAGGTCAGAGGCCAGACAATTAACACCCTTCACCCAGCTACAGGACAGTCAGACAAGCCAAGATAAAATTTGCAGCAATTAAAGACAGCACAGAATTACACCACCACAGTTTTTTAAATTTTCAACAGCCCAAAAACAATTATAAGTAAAGACAACACAGAAAGAAAGTATAGTGTCACTACAAGCCTACAATCTAAGTTTAAAGGAAAAATACCAGTTACCAGTTACTCTGAAGCACTGAATTGAATATGTTTCCTTCCTTCACCTTCTGGCTTCTTCTGAGAAGATGAACTTCTGTTTGCTGCTTTAACTGTGACTAAGCCCCACCTCCAGTTATCACGTAGCTGAGGTCAGAGGCCAGACAATAAACACCCTTCACCCAGCTACAGGACAGTCAGACAAGCCAAGATAAAATTTGCAGCAATTAAAGACAGCACAGAATTACACCACCACTATTTTTAAATTTTCAACAGCCCAAAAACAATTATAAGTAAAGACAACACAGAAAGAAAGTATAGTGTCACTACAAGCCTACAATCTAAGTTTAGAAGAAAATACCAGTTACCAGTTACTCTGAAGCACTGAATTGAATATGTTTCTTCCTTCACCTTCTGGCTTCTTCTGAGAAGATGAACTTCTGTTTGCTGCTTTAACTGTGACTAAGCCCACCTCCAGTTATCACGTAGCTGAGGTCAGAGGCCAGACAATTAACACCCTTCACCCAGCTACAGGACAGTCAGACAAGCCAAGATAAAATTTGCAGCAATTAAAGACAGCACAGAATTACACCACCACTATTTTTAAATTTTCAACAGCCCAAAAACAATTATAAGTAAAGACAACACAGAAAGAAAGTATAGTGTCACTACAAGCCTACAATCTAAGTTTAAAAGAAAAATACCAGTTACCAGTTACTCTGAAGCACTGAATTGAATATGTTTCCTTCCTTCACCTTCTGGCTTCTTCTGAGAAGATGAACTTCTGTTTGCTGCTTTAACTGTGACTAAGCCCACCTCCAGTTATCACGTAGCTGAGGTCAGAGGCCAGACAATTAACACCCTTCACCCAGCTACAGGACAGTCAGACAAGCCAAGATAAAATTTGCAGCAATTAAAGACAGCACAGAATTACACCACCACTATTTTTTAAATTTTCAACAGCCCAAAAACAATTATAAGTAAAGACAACACAGAAAGAAAGTATAGTGTCACTACAAGCCTACAATCTAAGTTTAAAAGAAAAATACAGTTACCAGTTACTCTGAAGCACTGAATTGAATATGTTTCCTTCCTTCACCTTCTGGCTTCTTCTGAGAAGATGAACTTCTGTTTGCTGCTTTAACTGTGATTAAGCCCCACCTCCAGTTATCACGTAGCTGAGGTCAGAGGCCAGACAATTTACACCCTTCACCCAGCTACATGACAGTCAGACAAGCCAAGATAAAATTTGCAGCAATTAAAGACAGCACAGAATTACACCACCACTATTTTTTAAATTTTCAACAGCCCAAAAACAATTATAAGTAAAGACAAAACAGAAAGAAAGTATAGTGTCACTACAAGCCTACAATCTAAGTTTAAAAGAAAAATACCAGTTACCAGTTACTCTGAAGCACTGAATTGAATATGTTTCCTTCCTTCACCTTCTGGCTTCTTCTGAGAAGATGAACTTCTGTTTGCTGCTTTAACTGTGACTAAGCCCCACCTCCAGTTATCACGTAGCTGAGGTCAGAGGCCAGACAATTAACACCCTTCACCCAGCTACAGGACAGTCAGACAAGCCAAGATAAAATTTGCAGCAATTAAAGACAGCACAGAATTACACCACCACTATTTTTTAAATTTTCAACAGCCCAAAAACAATTATAAGTAAAGACAACACAGAAAGAAAGTATAGTGTCACTACAAGCTACAATCTAAGTTTAAAAGAAAAATACCAGTTACCAGTTACTCTGAAGCACTGAATTGAATATGTTTCCTTCCTTCACCTTCTGGCTTCTTCTGAGAAGATGAACTTCTGTTTGCTGCTTTAACTGTGACTAAGCCCCACCTCCAGTTATCACGTAGCTGAGGTCAGAGGCCAGACAATTTACCCTTCACCCAGCTACATGACAGTCAGACAAGCCAAGATAAAATTTGCAGCAATTAAAGACAGCACAGAATTACACCACCACTATTTTTTAAATTTTCAACAGCCCAAAAACAATTATAAGTAAAGACAACACAGAAAGAAAGTATAGTGTCACTACAAGCCTACAATCTAAGTTTAAAAGAAAAATACCAGTTACCAGTTACTCTGAAGCACTGAATTGAATATGTTTCCTTCCTTCACCTTCTGGCTTCTTCTGAGAAGATGAACTTCTGTTTGCTGCTTTAACTGTGACTAAGCCCCACCTTCAGTTATCACGTAGCTGAGGTCAGAGGCCAGACAATTAACACCCTTCACCCAGCTACATGACAGTCAGACAAGCCAAGATAAAATTTGCAGCAATTAAAGACAGCACAGAATTACACCACCACTATTTTTAAATTTTCAACAGCCCAAAAACAATTATAAGTAAAGACAACACAGAAAGAAAGTATAGTGTCACTACAAGCCTACAATCTAAGTTTAAAGGAAAAATACCAGTTACCAGTTACTCTGAAGCACTGAATTGAATATGTTTCCTTCCTTCACCTTCTGGCTTCTTCTGAGAAGATGAACTTCTGTTTGCTGCTTTAACTGTGACTAAGCCCCACCTCCAGTTATCACGTAGCTGAGGTCAGAGGCCAGACAATTAACACCCTTCACCCAGCTACAGGACAGTCAGACAAGCCAAGATAAAATTTGCAGCAATTAAAGACAGCACAGAATTACACCACCACTATTTTTTTAAATTTTCAACAGCCCAAAAACAATTATAAGTAAAGACAACACAGAAAGAAAGTATAGTGTCACTACAAGCCTACAATCTAAGTTTAGAAGAAAAATACCAGTTACCAGTTACTCTGAAGCACTGAATTGAATATGTTTCCTTCCTTCACCTTCTGGCTTCTTCTGAGAAGATGAACTTCTGTTTGCTGCTTTAACTGTGACTAAGCCCCACCTCCAGTTATCACGTAGCTGAGGTCAGAGGCCAGACAATTAACACCCTTCACCCAGCTACAGGACAGTCAGACAAGCCAAGATAAAATTTGCAGCAATTAAAGACAGCACAGAATTACACCACCACTATTTTTTAAATTTTCAACAGCCCAAAAACAATTATAAGTAAAGACAACACAGAAAGAAAGTATAGTGTCACTACAAGCCTACAATCTAAGTTTAAAAGAAAAATACCAGTTACCAGTTACTCTGAAGCACTGAATTGAATATGTTTCCTTCCTTCACCTTCTGGCTTCTTCTGAGAAGATGAACTTCTGTTTGCTGCTTTAACTGTGACTAAGCCCCACCTCCAGTTATCACGTAGCTGAGGTCAGAGGCCAGACAATTAACACCCTTCACCCAGCTACAGGACAGTCAGACAAGCCAAGATAAAATTTGCAGCAATTAAAGACAGCACAGAATTACACCACCACTATTTTTTAAATTTTCAACAGCCCAAAACAATTATAAGTAAAGACAACACAGAAAGAAAGTATAGTGTCACTACAAGCCTACAATCTAAGTTTAAAAGAAAATACCAGTTACCAGTTACTCTGAAGCACTGAATTGAATATGTTTCCTTCCTTCACCTTCTGGCTTCTTCTGAGAAGATGAACTTCTGTTTGCTGCTTTAACTGTGACTAAGCTCCACTCCAGTTATCACGTAGCTGAGGTCAGAGGCAGACAATTTACACCCTTCACCCAGCTACATGACAGTCAGACAAGCCAAGATAAAATTTGCAGCAATTAAAGACAGCACAGAATTACACCACCACTATTTTTTAAATTTTCAACAGCCCAAAAACAATTATAAGTAAAGACAACACAGAAAGAAAGTATAGTGTCACTACAAGCCTACAATCTAAGTTTAAAAGAAAAATACCAGTTACCAGTTACTCTGAAGCACTGAATTGAATATGTTTCCTTCCTTCACCTTCTGGCTTCTTCTGAGAAGATGAACTTCTGTTTGCTGCTTTAACTGTGACTAAGCCCACCTCCAGTTATCACGTAGCTGAGGTCAGAGGCCAGACAATTAACACCCTTCACCCAGCTACATGACAGTCAGACAAGCCAAGATAAAATTTGCAGCAATTAAAGACAGCACAGAATTACACCACCACTATTTTTAAATTTTCAACAGCCCAAAAACAATTATAAGTAAAGACAACACAGAAAGAAAGTATAGTGTCACTACAAGCCTACAATCTAAGTTTAAAAGAAAAATACCAGTTACCAGTTACTCTGAAGCACTGAATTGAATATGTTTCCTTCCTTCACCTTCTGGCTTCTTCTGAGATGATGAACTTCTGTTTGCTGCTTTAACTGTGACTAAGCCCCACCTTCAGTTATCACGTAGCTGAGGTCAGAGGCCAGACAATTAACACCCTTCACCCAGCTACAGGACAGTCAGACAAGCCAAGATAAAATTTGCAGCAATTAAAGACAGCACAGAATTACACCACCACTATTTTTTAAATTTTCAACAGCCCAAAAACAATTATAAGTAAAGACAACACAGAAAGAAAGTATAGTTCACTACAAGCCTACAATCTAAGTTTAAAGAAAAATACCAGTTACCAGTTACTCTGAAGCACTGAATTGAATATGTTTCCTTCCTTCACCTTCTGGCTTCTTCTGAGAAGATGAACTTCTGTTTGCTGCTTTAACTGTGACTAAGCCCCACCTCCAGTTATCACGTAGCTGAGGTCAGAGGCCAGACAATTAACACCCTTCACCCAGCTACAGGACAGTCAGACAAGCCAAGATAAAATTTGCAGCAATTAAAGACAGCACAGAATTACACCACCACTATTTTTTAAATTTTCAACAGCCCAAAAACAATTATAAGTAAAGACAACACAGAAAGAAAGTATAGTGTCACTACAAGCCTACAATCTAAGTTTAAAAGAAAAATACCAGTTACCAGTTACTCTGAAGCACTGAATTGAATATGTTTCCTTCCTTCACCTTCTGGCTTCTTCTGACTCAATGATGCTGTGTAAATTTTAACTCCTGATTCTCTTGTTCTTAGGCAAGGTGCCTTTCCAAATCAGAGGGGGGACTTTCTCAGTTGGAACAATAAAGGTCGGTTGTCAGGAAAAGCATCAGTCCTTTAAAACACGCAGAGTAAATGTGTTCCAGTTGCTGTTTTTTTTCTCATAGATTTATTCAAGAAAATAGACTTACCTCCTTAAAACCGTTTACTTCTAAATTCAAAACCTTTTTATCACTTCCCCAAAATGCAAATCTAATTTAACTTTGAATTGATTCATACTCCCACTATTAACTATGGCCTCTGGTAGAACATTCCAAGTAGTCACCACCCTCTGACTATACCAGTGCCTTCTTGCATTATGTTTCCATGTTGATTGTATCAGTTGTTTGTTGTGCCTTCTACTGCCATGCTCATCTGTCCTAAGGAAAATTCCTAGCTCAGTTCGACAGTTTAACATCTTCGATTATCCTATACAATAGGCACACGTCCCCCTCGAACCTCCTTTAACACAACGAATAAAGGTTAAGAGGCGTCAGTCTATCTAGATATGGTTTACTTTTCAACCCGTGTATTGATTTGCTAAATCTCCTCTGGACAGACTCTAATTTAATAATATCTTCACTATTTTGAGGGGACCACACCTGGATGGCATGCTCCAAATGGGGTCTCACCAGAGCCACATAAAGTGGAATTAATACTTTTGCATCCCTGCTTGCAGTATATCTCAAAATGAAATTCATGTTTTGGTTAGCTTTTTTTTGTCTGAGACCTACAGTGGATGCTAAACTTAAGATCAGAACCTACTGTAAAACCCAAATATCTTTCTTCAGTAGTGACTATGAGTGGTGAGTTAGCAAGTTTATAATTATTATGTTTATTTGATTTGACCATATGCATTACTTTGCATTTTGTAGTGTTCAAAACCAACTTGTGGGCAATAGTCCAATCAAAAATGCCATCTATGGTGTTCTGCAATTCCATTGTTTCTTCCTGATTATTCATGACTGCCCCCACCATACAATCATCAGCAACTTGTATAACCATACCCTTGGATTGTTTGCTTGAAGAAAAGCTATGTAAATATTAAATAGACTAGGTCCCAAAATGGAACCCTGGGGTACGCCACTAGTAATAGGAGACAAATTTGAAAATGTACCCTTGATGGATACCCTTTGTTGTCTGCTCTGCAACCACGATAAACCCAATTACAAATATTAGAATTCAGGTTGATCTTTTCCAACAGATTTAGTAATTCTATATGGGGCATTTTATCAAATGCCTTCGCAAAGTCCATAAACACTACATCAACTGAATTACCATTATCCAATTCTCTGTTTACATTTTTGTAAAAACCCAGCAGATTAGTCTGGCAAGACCTGGATTTATTGAACCCATGCTGTGATGGGTCCACCAATCTATTAACCTCCAGATAGTTTATAATTAAATCTTTAATTACACCTTCCAAAACCTTTCCCATTAGTGAAGTCAAACTCATTTGTCTGAAATTTTCTGGTTTGGACCTAGCCCCTTTCTTTAAAATGGGCACCATTGTAGCTATTTTCATATCCTGGGGTATCTTTTCTAGATCCAAAGAAGTCTGAAAAACATGCGGAAGTGGAGGGGCTAAAACAGTTGCCAATTCCTTTAATACTTTGGGATGCATATCATCAGGACCTGGGGTTGTAGTAATATCTAATTTTGATAGTCTATCATGTATATCTTCTATCTTAATAATAACTTGTCCAGGACTTTAACTGTATTCCCCACTATGTGTACTTTGGTTACTGATGTTAAAAACAGAACAGAAATATCTGTTTTGAATGTCAGTCATCTCTTCATGGGTAGCTACCTGTCCCATAGTATTTATGAACGGGCCTATAATATTATTTCCTTTCCTTTTACTATTTATATATGAATAACAGCTTTTTTGCAATCTTAAACTGTGTCTGCAAGTAATAGTTCGAATTGTGCTTTTGCTTTCCTGATTTTTAGTTTAATCTGTTTGAGGCTTCCTTTGTAGAATTTATAGTTTAAAAGTGTACCATGGATTTTGTACATTGTAAACAGTCTGTTTTTCTATTTATCATTTTTTTGATGGAACTATTCATCCAGGCACTCTTGTTCCTCTCGGAACTATCATGTTTAGATTTACTTGGTACATATTTATTAAGAAGCTGTTTTATTCTAGATAACAATGAATCCCACATGTCTTGAAAAGACATACCGTGTAAGTCTCTTTCCCAGTCCCAACAAGCAAATTCTCTCTTGAGGCCAACAAAATCAACTCTACCAAAATTTAATTTAGTTGTTATGCCTGGTATGTTTCCAATGCATGGCTCAGAAATGTTAAAGTGAACCAAAGAATGGTCACTGTTACCTAATGGACTTTTTATTAACACATTTCTAATTAAATTACCCGTGTTAGCAAGAACCAAATCCAATATCTTTGACCCCCTGGTACTACTATGCACTAGTTGTTCCAGTCCCATCTGTTCAAAAATCTCAAGATATCTCTTATTTATGTTACCATTAGCCTGCAGTGTTTTCCAATTAATTCCAGGTAGATTAATATCACCCACTAAAAGTATTCTGTCCACATGATCCAATTTGCCTATTACATTGAGTATTTTAATATCATCCATTAGAAATGGGCTTTTTATTTCCTGGCATCTGATTGGCTAGTACCCTTGCCAAGGGGGTACATTAACTTTCAATAGATGCCCAGGAAACAAAAAGTACCAGTCTACAGTGCCCCTTCACCCAGTAGTATTGTGCCCACCCTGCTACATAATTGGCTGCAACAACTAATTTAAAATGTAAAACGCCGCCATTTTTTTCCCTTCACTTAGCGAGAGAGCTGAACCACCATCACTTCTCCCAATACACTCCTTCCTGACAGAAACAACTTTCTGCTACCCACAATAATCAATGTAACATTTCTTTCTCGAAATAAACCCCGATACTGTGTCTACTTACATTCCCACAACTGGCAGCACTGTCACTCATTCCTACAGCTCTCTACATTGTGGCTCCTCCTGCTCCGCTTGCCCACTCGCCGACTCGTAAAACACACGCGCACCCTCACAATCCCGCCAGTTGAAACAGACGTTCCCGCTCCATAAACCACCGAGGATGAAGAATGTTTTTAAAAAAAATAAAACAACTGGCTCCTGAGTACAGCACCTTACTATCCCACACCGTGCTTCCGTGTCACCACAGTAACCTCTGACCTACCACACGCAACCTCTGACCTCTCTAAAAAAAAAAAAAACTGTCACAGAAAACAGCTTCAGGAAACTGGGGGGAGTGAAACAAATGAAGAAATAAAAACGAAGCCGTGAACCCGATCGGCTTCAGTCAACTGGGTGGGAGTCGGGCACGAATCAAAAAACAAAAATGAAGCCATCAGCCTGATTGGCTTCACGCAACTGTTGTTGAATTGTTCGCGCCCATAACTGCCACACTCCGATCTCAACAGCAAAGCTACTTCCCGAAGTTGATAGTTAAAGAAACAAATACCGGGAGAGACACACACACTATCTTTATTTTATTTATTTGTGATTTATTTCCATGGCAGTACAAGAAGGACGTGTCTATTCCAATGTACAGTGCAGTGTCCAGATGTACCATGTCAAATGAAGGCGTAGGAACTATTTTATTATAAAAGTTATTTTAAACTAATTTTTAGTTAATTTTTTTAAATTAAACTTACATTCTTTAACAGTGCCCATTTTCTAAATGCAATAATACCCTCGAGGGTGGGTGGTACGGGCAATACCGGACCTTCCAGGGGCTATAAGGCCCTCCGCTTGCGGCGTCAGGCCTCATTACGCCCCTGGGCGGTCCGGTATTGCCCAATACTGCCCACCCTCTCTGGTATTATTGCTTAATTAGAGCAATGGAGGGTGCTCTGTACAGTTACACTAAAATGATTTTGGTGCCTTTATGTAGAAACAGCTTTACCCACAGAAGTTCCAAATTAGACATATCCCACTGTATTTCTTCACATTGAATAGATTCGTGTACACAGCTAGCTATACCCCCTCCCTTCCTGTAAGTTCTTGATTTTGAGAACAGAGTATACCCTGGGACACTTTGTTCCCACATTTCTTTATGATCCCACCATGTTCCCATAATCATGGCCAGATGTATGTTCTGTGTATGTAACAATAAGCTGAATTCATCAAATTTTCCCACCAGATTCCTCGCATTAATAAGTATTGCATTCCACTCCAGTGATTTTATGGAAACAGAATTCGTATCTGAATGACTATTGGGTTCCTTTACCAACACTCCCCCTTACCCAGTTTAAATGAAATGTTGTTATTTTCTTCACTTTTTTGCCTAAGATCCTTGTACCTGAGTGACTTAAATGTAGACCGTCAGGTTTAAAAAATACTTTTCTGTTAAAAGTCACAGAATTGTCCATAAATCCTATGTTTTCAGTTTTATTAAATTGCCTCAACCACAAATTAATCTCAGAAATTAGCCCATTTTTGTATGACTGATGTTCATAAATTGGTAAAATGCTACAGATTATTATCTTCTCATTTTTTTCTCTAATCTTGTTAATTATAGTTTTATATTCTACCTGAATATTCTCCATGCTACTTCTACCCACATCATTAGTACCCATGTGTAAAATCACAAGAGGACTTTCTGTATTTTCAAGAAGCCCCTCCATCATTATAGAGACATCCTGAAGTCTAGCTCCTGGTAATGTACTAACCATGATACAGTCTTTCTATCCCCAACAAACTGCCATGTCTATCCCCCTTATAATGGAGTTGCCAATCACCACTATGTCCCTATTAATGGTCTCCTTTATTTTAGTGAACTTGACATTTGTCTGTTTGTGAGCTTCTACATTTGGAGCAATATCCTCAGTTTGTGGTTTTGAGTCATTCGCTCCCAGTTTGTCCTCATTATCAGTAGGCAAGCATCCAAATTTATTGGTTAACTGGAGGGGTGAGTTCAATGTATAATCTTGATTAAGGTCCTTCACAGGTGCACATAATCCCCTAGTATCAACCGTATTATCCCCATCATCTATTCTATCAGCTATACCAACCCATTCTTTATCATTTGTTTCCTGAGTACTCTAATATTTCAGACCATTTCATCTATATAATTCTCCAACGTCCCAATCTCCTTCTGGGTTTCTAGTCTTTTAAGAAATTGCTGAACCTCCCCTTGGAGGGTAGCAACTAGGAGACATTTATCGCATGTAAACTCATGGGTTACTACATCCTTCGTGAACATTCTACATTCTATACATGATTTCTTACCCTTACTCCGTTTAGTTCTTCCTTGTGCCATTTTACACTTCAGTTAACAATAGATCCTTCCCAGCCTACAAGGTTTATGGCCATAAGTGCTTCCTCACCAATCCACCTGTATCCATAGAGGACACAGCAGACACGTGACACAGATTTTATGTGCGATACACCTGGAAGTCTACCCCAAGACCAGTCTCTCACTACAAAACTAAATGTTAATTTTAAAGTAAACAAGCAAGGCTACAAATAGGCCAAGAATCCAGGTCCTATGAGTAAGCCTTCCTAAACTGTTTAAAATATAAAATTAAACTCTTGCTACAGAACTGCAGTTCAGTCACTCATGAACTGGACTACAGAAACTCTCTTCTTGGTTTTAAACGATACCAGGGCTCCCACAGTGTAATATGAGTTTAAAATATAAACTAGGTCAGTAAAATTACAATATTTTCATTGCATTTAATTTCACATAATGGGATCAGTTTTACAGGTATATAGCTTTTAATGCTGTGTGCCCAACAAAACAATTCTTCCGCTGGAGTTGGAACTGCCTTAACTTGTAAACGTCCTTTACATTTCTTTCTCCCTTATGAGTGTGAAAGAGTAGATCATTTCTGTTGTGGAACCAACTTCTGTTTACAGTTTTTTTTTGCTATCTTTTCTTGATGTCAGTTGCTTTTTTGGCATGTTTACCATTTTTGTTGTGAAGCTGTTTCTTTTTTGTTTGCATCTTTAATTTTTGAGTTGTTTTACTGTTTTATTTGGTGCCTTATCTAGTAAGATGCTTTCATTTTTTGTTTGTACCATACATCTTTTTGTTGTTTAATTAGACATACTTTTTGCAGTTACTTTATTTTTGTTTTATTTGCATTCATATTTTACTTACTTTCATGTTTGCATTCATGCATCATACTAATTTTTTGATTACATACTTTTAGTTTGCATTCCTTTTTTAGGTTTGCTATACATTTTATTCATTTTTGTTTGGATTTATTTTGCAGTTATTCTATAGCTGTTTGTTTGCATTTCATTTTTTTAATGTTTCACTTTTTTTGTTTGCATTTCATTTTTTTGGTTGTTGCTTTACTTATCTGAATGCAGATTACTTTTTTTGTTTGTATTTTGCACATCAGGGCCACCATAATATTTATTTATTTATTTGTTATTGCTAACTAGGTAAGCACACTAGACAACAAGTGCCTATTTTCAGGTGTGACCCAGGAAATTACAATACAGAAAACATGGTACATAGTCATGGTAACATATGGGCCCATATACAAGTGGAGCCAAAGTACAATATAAAGACATGGTACAGAGTCAGAGATAGCAACATGATTCAACTACATCTTGTATTAAAAGGTAGAGAGGACATTGCATCTTGTATTATATGATAAGGAAGAAATTACAACCACAGGGTAACATGGGAGCATGGGGAGGCAGGAGATTATCAGGTAACCACAAGGGGAGTGTAAGCAGTGCACTATCAGGGTGATTGTCAGGTAAAAAGAAAAGGGGAGTGTAGACAGTGCAGTAAGCCAGCAGGGTACTTAGCAGGCATAGAGAGGGGGAGGAAACAGCTGGAGGACCACCATGATGGAGTCAGGTTCCAACTGAAGGAAGAGTACTGCTCTACAGTTGCATGGCCAGAGGTCAGGGCAAGATAATGTGGGGTCATCTAAGTGCTACAAGGGAGGGAGGGAGCTAATGGGTAAGTGGGTAAGGGGTACCTCTCAGAGGAGGGTGGGAAGTGCTATAGTGGAGAGTGGCAGAGGCCGATTTCAGCCTGTAGGAGAGGTGTCAGGGGAGAGGAAGAGACTCCCCAGCATCTAGTTGGCACAACAACAAGTGGAAGCTGCTTTGAGGAACTTCCATAGGGAAGTTTTGAACCCAGGGTGGGAGGAGGCGGCCCGGACTAGAGCTGGAAGGGAGTTCCAAAGTTTTGGAGCATAGGCAGAGAAGGCCCAATCACCAGTGAGGGAGTGGGTCCTTGGAACCATGCAAACCCGAGTCAAGCTCAACCTTAGGTGGTAGGCCAGGGTGCAGTGTTTGATGGGAAGGGCAAGAGCAGAGGCGCATGCAGTTCAGACTATATTATCTACCATGTTGCCGAGGACAAAGGCTCAGTGTTTTTCAGGGAGGAGCCACTCCAGTCGGGCGTAGAGGTCACACCGATGCTTAAGGCGAGGTGCAGAGAGGGCAAAATGACATATGTTGTTGTAGGCCGTATCCCATTTTGCTAGACTGGCATTCGGGACTGGTGCAAAGGCTACAAGCCCATAGCAGAGTGTGGGTATGAGGCTCCCCCTGGCTATGGCAAGCTGAGCAACTGAAGTGAAGCAGTCCTTTGCCCTGTAGGCTAAACTGAGCTGGCTGTTTGAAGCTTTGCAGATGTTCTGGAGATGCTCAGTGAGATCAAGCTGAGGATCCAGGGTCACACCTAGGTACCTGGTGCATTTCAAGACTGGCAGGAGGCAGCCATTGCCCCCATGAAAGGCAAGGGGAGTAGGGCAGGAGGCAGTTTTGGCCACTGAGCCGAATAACATGGTATGGATCTTGTTTAGGTTAACAGTGAGCTTGTGTCCCACTAGCCAGTTATGGATACTCCCAAAGTCTGAGTTGAGTTGGGAGTTAATGGTTGAGTTGTCCTGGGAACTAGATAATAGTACAAGGTCATCCACATAGAGTGTGGTGGACCAGAAGGTTGCAACAGAGGGAAATTTGTTTATGTAAAGGGAGAACAGAATGGGACCAAGAATGGACCCTTGGAGGACTCTGCATCTGACTGGGGAAAGGTCTGATAGGGTACGGTTAAAACGGGTATATTGCTGTCTACCCCCAAAGTAGTTGGAGAACCAAGCAAGGGCTCAGGGGGAGAAACCAAGTAAGAGTAGAGAGGAGTGAAGGAGGTTGTGGTCAACCCAATCGAAGGCCTTAGAGAGGTCAACAAAGATGGCTCCAGTCAGTTTACCAAGGTCCATAGCAGATCTGACCTCTGAGGTGACCATGGCAATAGCAGTTGCCATACTGCGCCCCTTCCTGAACCCACGCTGTGCAGGGGAGAGAACTGCATACTCCTGAAGTTAATGAGAAATTTGTGCAGCTATGGCCTTTTCAAGTAGCATGCTGGTAGCAGAGAGTATAGCAATGAGGTGGTAGTTGTTCATCTCCTTGGAGTCACCGTGCTTAAACACTGGGACAACCTTGGCCATTTTCCACACATCAGGTAAAATTCCAGAGGTGAGGGAAGAGTTGAATATGTGAGTAATCGGCCGGGTGAGGAGGGGCTCCCACAAACTAAGAAACTTAGGTTTGAGCTTATCATATACCGCACCTGTGTGGTATGAGAGACCAGCAAGGAGAGCTTAAGTCTCTCTAACAGAGATTTGTTTAAGGTAAAAAGGTGGCCGTGGGAAGGGGGGTCATCCAGAGGTTCAGGGGTAGAGAGTAGGAGGGGTGGGGGGGCAGGCAGTTTGGAGAACAAACTGTTGAATGCTAAGGCTATGGTCTGGGGGTTATTACAGTTGGCCCCCCCAATATTCATGTTGGCGACCGAATTCTTGGCGGACCCTCCAACCATTTTTTTAATGTTTTGCCAGAAGTGCCGGGGGTTGTAGGCTAAGTTGAGCATGGCAGATTTACAGAACTCACTCTTGGCAGTGCGTATAGTGGACTTGCAGGACTTTCTAAGCTGTCAATATTCAAGGAGGTCGTAGATGTCGCAGGAGATTTTGTGGTTTTCCAGCACTTGTCTCTCTGCTTCATGAGAGCTAATAGGCCTTCATATGGGGCACAAAAGCCTCAGAACAACATGTCAGTTGGGGGGGTGAGGCTATAGCATGCACCAAGCAGAAAAGGGACCTTGGATTTATCATCTCTGATGACCTCAAGGTAGGGAAACAGTGTGACAAGGCAGCAGGTAAAGCAAATAGGATACTGGCATGCATAGGCAGATCATCACCAACAGGAAAAGGGAGGTCATAATTCCATTATAAAAGACACTAGTGAGGCCCACCTGGAGTACAGTGTACAGTTCTGGAGACCTTACCTATATAAGGACATAGACAGGGTAGAAAAGGTTCAGAGGAGGGCAACAAAGATGGTACATGGATTGCATCAAAAGTCCTATGAAGACAGGTTGAAGGAACTGACTATGCACTCCCTGGAGGAGAAGAGGGAGAGAGGGGATATGATAGAGATATGCGAGTACCTTACAGGAAGGAACAGGGTGCAGGAATACACTATTTTACATAAAAAAAGATGTTCTAGGACTAGAGGGCATGGGATGAAGTTGGACGGAGAGTGATTCAGAGGAAACATGAGGAAGAATTTCTTCACAGAAAGGGTGGTGGACAAGTAGAACACCCTGCCAGAGTAAGTGGTGGGGGCTGAACCAATCACAGGATTTAAGAATGCATGGGATAGACATGAATTGGGAATTCTGGAGGGCAGGGGTAAGGAGCAACAGACTTCTAGAAAAATGTAAAGGGAATTTACAAGCTTAAAAGGGCAGATTGGGTCGGCCAGAGGTCTTATCTGCCAATAGTGTCTATGTACACATGTACAAAGCCTGATGATGTCTGCTTGCTGAATAATGGGCAGAAAAAGCAATTTGACTGGTGAGGCCCTTCTCGTTTGAAGTACAAGAAGTTTACACTCATAAGCCAGAGGAAGCCTGTCATTGTATATCTTCTAGAAGTAGCTTTTGAGAGGCAAGCCTCCTGCATTTCTACATCTGTTGGCTTATACAGTACACACCTACACAACTCCTATACAGTACTATACTATACAGAAACAATATGTTTGCTTTGCACATGTGTGCAAGCAAACATAAAAAGTGAATAAATGTTACAAGATTTTGTTAACTAGTCAAACTCTACACTTTACCTCTCATTGCCTATGAACTATTGTGATAGTCAGAGCACCCTGCAATACACTATGGGCCTCTTTTTCTCTGTCTTTCAGATCTTTCCCACAGAGACCTTGTAGACCAGCTTTGCAGCTGCCAAGTTCACCTTTAACAAGGGTGCAGACCACAGTGCTCTGAAGACCCCTTTGCTGCCAAGTTCTACCCATTGGATACCTCTAGTGAAGTTCTTTGCTCTGGGTAGGATTCTCTCTCTCTCTCTCTCTCTCTCAGACTTTTACTATGCATCCCTTTATCCAGATACTCTTTCCTCAAGGTCGCAGTCACAAACAACCAGTTACTCTAGTCTTAGATGTATAAATAATTATTAAACCCTGGTTGTCCAAATACAGCAGTAATATGCAGGTTTTACACAACTTACACATAGTTAAACAACAGTTTGCTTCCAGAACTTGCACACTTGTGCAGATAAACACTTCTGTCTTCCCTGCCAGCTACATGATTCTCTTACCTCACTGTCCATGCTAGGCTTTGCTTCCTTAAGTCTCTCTCTCTAGAGGCACACAGTTTTGCTTTCTCCATTGAATCCAGTCCCATATTTACCCAAGTAAAAAAAAAAGAACAAGGGCTATGTTTAAGCATTTATACAAATGTTCCTGTCTTTCTCCCAGGTTCCTTCAGATTGGCTGAAACTGTTTCAGGCCTGGGATTTGGGGTCATCACTATCTAGCAATTTTATCTGACCTTCATCTCTCAGGTGCCCAATTCACTGTCAAAGGTTATTTAGCATCTTAAGAAATTTGACAGATGATATACAGACAGTCTATCTCTGAGTCTTTGTCTACTGAGGAAATCATCCTCTGTCTACCAGATCTGGGCAGATAGTACCCAGCCTTGCTGGAAATGTACAGCTATGGGACAACACCCTACTGTACATCTAATAAAGTCATAGTATAACTCCTAGTATTGTGGAATCCAGTTACAATGAAAGTCCACTCCACTTACACCCTGCTGGGCTGCTGATAATCTCCCAAGCAGGACATTTACGTTACACTGACCAAGGCATCCTGCCCCCCCCACCGTTACAATAGGTACCAGCATTTGATGAAAAATTATTCAGACTAGAAGTGATTAGTTGTCTGGTGGTCAAAGCTATATACCTGTTTTTAAGGCAGCCTGGGCATAGCCATGCTGTCTTCTTGCTATGAAGTAGAAAAGGAAAGGGGATGGGAATGTCATCAAGTGTCCCTCCACAGTGCTACAGTCATGTTCCCAGCATCGATTTTTCAGTGGCTCTCCCACCTGCAGACCTGACAACCCACTCTCCTTCTCCTCCTGCTGGGGTTACTGAAGAAATAGTTCTCTACAGTTTTTAAAAACACAGGATTTGATTACCCTTTCTAAGCATTTTCTGCTGCCAGTTTCTTATCAGGCTGGCACTAGGACCTTGTGGAATCTGAGTCTCACAGGCTGAACGGATTGTAGTTTCAGAGTCAGACAGCAACCACTTAATTAGAACTTAGCTGAAAGTAAACAGAAGTGCAGGATTTTTAAAAGCACATCTAGGTAAGCAAAGCTGCTGTAGTTGGTACACAGCACCTGAGAGACTGTAAATGCTTCTCCTTTAAAACCTCTTAGTTAAACAGCTGTGACATTATAAATTACAGAACCCTATTTATCAAATATTGTAAGATCAATGGCAAATGGCTCTCCGCGTTTTGCTGTATTTTGCCTTTTTCCAGTTTTATTCCTCGAATCGATCAGTACTGTAGCTGTTTGGGACATTAATTTTAAGGTGAACATTTTTTATTTTCTCCTCCTGGAGTTTCAATGTCTGAAAAGGAAATCAAAAGGAAGTTTTTTCTATACTCAGCATCTTTCTGCCTGGTCAAACAGTGCTGTGAGGACATCATAAGGGTGCTAATTTGCATAATTGTTCTATGGAGACCATTTGTCCCCCACAAGATCTCTGAGTAGCATTCAAGCAGTTAGTTCAGTAAACAACAAAGTATGCCTGCAGCTTGTTCAGAGCTGAACAGCACTGCAACTGCCATGTGTCCAGCCAATCACACCAAAGGTTAAACAGTTATCAGCCCCCCTCATAAAATACTAGTACATTACTCACATGCAGCAGGACCCTTTTGAGCTGTTCAGCAAACAGAAACAGGCTTGCGAAATGACACAGCACATGACACTATCAGTATAGTAACCTTAGACTGCAGCACAGTTGAGAAGGCCAGACACAGTGTTTTTGGTAAACTCACAATAATAGGTAGCAAACTATTATTTCAAAACCAATTTTAATAAAACAGCACAAGTGCCGTGTGAAACTATGTGGTTAATGCAGCAGATTCAAAAGACTGCATTTTAAATTGCAGACATTTTATTTATTTATTTATTGGAATTTCGGAAACAAGTAAGAACTCTTTTTACAAAGGGTCCAGATCCATTAAATGGTATGAAGACAGACATCATTGAATTCACAGTACAAATACAGACATAGTTCAAATATTAGTACATAATTGAATTCACAGAACAAAATGCAAACATAGCTGAATTATCAGTACAGGAAGTAACAAAGGCATGGAAAACAGCTACATTTCTTATGAGTTTCATTAAAGGTTACTGTTAAGTGCTGTATGGCATAAGGGAGATTATGAGAGAGAGAGAGAGAGAGGAAAATGTAGGATAGGGAGAGAGTGGTCTGGGAATAGAACAGCCCAATAGGAGACTTGTCCCATTGCATTACAACTTTGAAGTTGAGGAACTGGGGAGGATGCATGTCAGATAGCGTGGTAAGGTGGGAGAAGGTTGTTTATTTTATTTTTTTTTATTTTAGTAAACTCTAGGATTACAAGTACCTTTGAGCAGGGACTGCTCATTTACAATGGTTCCACATCAAAGGATGCAGGGGAACAAAAATACAAAGGAAGCAATTTATACATATATTACATTTCAAAGTTGAATTAAGCATGGCATGTACAGTGATTTGCAAAGAGAGACAGCAATAGCCAGGATGAGTAAGTTTTGATGGTGAACTGCATTTGGAGTGGAGAGTGGTAGAAAGGAAAGAGCAGGCAATGCCAATGTCAGGTAGAAGTGGTGAGTGGCATGAGATTGGTCATGGTGGCTAAGGTCTAGCATCAGCTGAGATGGGAGGGGTGGGTGAAGGGAGGAGTGGAGGCGTGGGTGTCAAAGGAGGCACAGGATGCAGGAACCACTGTCACCAATACTATGTGAAGACCGTGCTTTAGTAGAGGCAGTCACACTGCGTGGTTGAGGCAATGGAGCATCATAGTTCCCTTCTAAAGGGACCTAGAGTCGTAGTTGTAAGTGCTTCTTTGTTAAGGGTATTGTAGTACTGAGGTGCCCTATGTAAGAATGATCTCTGCCCCATGGTAGTCCGGCACCTGGGGACCTGGAACGTCTGTTGCAGAGCTCTTCATGTAGATTGGGTGCTGCTGTGGGCAGTGAGGAGTTTTGCAACTCCAGGCAGCATGTGCCCAAGGAGAATTTTTTTTGTGAGTAGACAGGTCTGGTACTGTATTCAGTTCTGGAAAGGTAGCCATCCAGCCTGGGCATATAGGTCACAGGTGTGAGTTAGGCAGTGGGCACCTGTAAGGAGCCTACAGGCATTGTTGAGAGTCACAGATATCCTCTGGAGAGCCATAGGGGAGGCAGAGCCATAGATGACAAGACCATAGTCAATGATGGAGGTGACAGAGCTATAGATAGCCAGCCTAAGGGCTTCAGGGATCAGGCAATGCTTGTGCTTGTAGAGCAGGCCAATCCATATATTGGCAGCTCTTGCTACATTACCTATATGATGTGAGCATGAAAGTGAGCAGTCCAGGGTGATGTCAAGGTATTTGAACTCAGGAACATGCTCAAGTGAAGCCCCTTCATGGTTCTTGATGTTGAGGAGCTGAGTTTTGTACTTGCTCTGTAGGTTGTAGAATGTCATAGTCTTAGTTTTGCTAAAGTTCAGAACCAATTTATGTGAGCGGAACCAATCTTTGATGCACCTGAAGTCGTTTTGAAGATGACTCTCTAGCAGGTTAGTATCATGGCCCCTTGAAAATAGTACTGCGTCATAAGCATAAAGTAATATTCTCTGTTGGCAGATGCTAGGGAAACCATTAAAAAAGAGAGAAAAAAGTAGTGGTCCTAATATTGACCCTTGGGGGACACCTGAGAGGACTGGCTTTTCATCTGAGGTGACTCCTGCGATCCTGACACATTGGACCCTGTCCCCTAGGTAATTAGCAAACCAGCTTACTGCATGTTTGGAGAGGCCAAGGGTGGACAGTTGATCGAGAAGTAGTGGGTGGTTAATGGTGTCAAAGGCCTTCATTAGATCAATGAATACCGCCCCACCACACATGCCTTGGTCAACGGTGCCATGGAGGAAACTGGTGAACTCAAATAGTGCCCTGGTGATGCTGTGCCCTTTCTGGAAACCATGTTGTTCAGAGCAATGGATTTCATACTTATCCAGGAACTCCACAGGTTGATCAGAAGCTATATGTTTGAGTGCTTTTGATAAGGGGGGGGGAATGGAGATGGGCCTGTAGTTTGTGTGTAGCATCTTGCCTCGATTTTTGTACACTGGTGTGATAGTTGCTTCTATCCAGAGTGATGGGAATTGACCCAATCTTAGGTAAAGGTTAAAGATCTTAGTCAGGGATTCAAGGAGTTCATCTAGAACTAATGCGAGTAGCTTCAGATCTTGGGAATCACCACGGTATCCAGTTTTGCAAATGGCCTTGTGGATATAGGTTCTGGCTATGTGCATTGGGCCTCTTGGAAGAAGAACTGTTGGGTGGGGTGTACTTTGGATGACATTGTTGAGGTGGAGTTGGTGGTGGGGACATTGAGGAAATCAGGTGGTAGTACGCTGCTCAGGTTAGAGAATGTATTGTTGAATGTATTAGAGACCGTATTATGGTCAAGCGTAGGTGTACCGTCAATGTTAAGCATAGTTGGTGGTGTCTTACTTGTCTTCCCTGTGAGGTCCTTCAGGTTGTTTCAGAATTTTTTACCTTCACCCCAGGAGTTGGAAAGTGCCTCTTTAAAGTGTTTGCTTTTGGCATTGCGGATAGACCGGGTACAGCTATTTCTTGCTGCTTTGTATTGTTGAATGTCTTTCTTTGCTCCTGTGGCTCAAGCACAGTGTCAGAGATGGTCCCTTAGTTTGAGCTGTGTTAGGAGTTCAGAGTTCATCCAGGGGTTCAATGTGCCTTTGACTTTCTTCTTTACTACTGGTGCGTAAATGTCACAGGCTGTGGTGAAGAGACTAATGAACAGTGCCAGTGCTTTGTTTACATCCTTGAGAGTGTCAATTTTAGACCAATCAAGCCTGCTTAAATGAGATTTTAGTAGGTGTAGGTGACCATGCTTTAGCAGTCTAATGAATATAATTTTCGGTGGGGGCTTAGTGGTATTAATAGCCCATGAGCAGATCACAGGCGAGTGGTCACTTATGGAGTCTGGGAGGACAGACACCTTAGTAATTTGGTCAGGGTGATTTGACAGTTTCCAGTCTATTAGGGTGCTGGTTGCTGTCCTGTAGTTGTTTCTAGTGGGGGAGGAGACAAGCTGTGTGAGGTGCTGTGCAGCAATAGTATCCTTATAGATGCTGGCCTCGGGTGCTAGCCAGTTGATATTAAAGTCCCCCATTATCATTGTCTCCATACTATGGTGTAGACCCTTAAGGCATTCCATTAAATTTTTGAAGCTGGTATCCTGGTTCTTTGGGGGTAGGTACACAGAGACTACAGTGTTATTTTTGTTATGGGCTCCTAGAAGAACTCTAATTGTGAGGATCTGAGATGGTGATCCTGGGTTTGGAACTTGCATGGCATGTCCCATGAGAGAATCTTTTAGGTAGATGGTGCAGCCACCACCCCTCTTCAAGATCCTGTCCATCCTGAAGATTTAGTATCCAGGAATTGCTACCACAGAGTCAGGGATCTTGGGGGTTAGCCATGTTTCGACAACCGAGAGGATATCAGGATTGTGTTGTTGGATCCAGGTTTGGAGGTTATCGAGTTTGCTAAGAAGGCTACAGACATTAATGGATGCGAGAGTGTGGGATCCCATTCTTTATTCTGAGGGTGGGTGGCTGAACCATGTGGTCCAGGGTTAGGGTGAACATTACCTGAGAGGAGAAGCAGTATTAATAGAAATCTTATGAAAGAGGTTTTTAGAATATTGATGGCTTGCTTATATGTTAGGTGTCTCCATGCTTTACTGCATGGGTTGACTAGACTTACTGCAGAGTGCTGCAACAACCAGTAGGTTACACAGTAGACCAGGCATATGAGGCTTCAGGGGATAAGGAGTCAGCCATAGTAGAAAGTAGTGGGACACGGGATAGTTATATTGGATCCCAGTTATCATGCCAGAAGTATAGTGCAGGGCAGTGGTTGGCATTAGCCGACAGTTTGGGTGGGAGGATGTAATTACTTGCAGATTGGTGCAGAGCAGCAGTAAATAAGCTGTAACTAGAACTGTTGGTAGCAGTTTTGAAGTCACCATGGTTAGGGATTGGAGGGAGGCACAGTTATGCTAGAGGGTGGGAGGGGGAGAGAGAGAGAGAGAGAGATGTCAGTTATCAGTGATGACAAGTATGATTGGTTGAGGCAGAGGGTGCTGAGTGGATTGGTGCAGATGCCCTAGGTGGGAGGGGTGAGAGAGTATTTAATGGAGGCCTAGGAGGGGGTGGTGGGGTGGTACAAAATTACACTTCCTCCAAGAGTGAATAGCAAGAGCTTTGGGAGGTAAAGATAGCAGTCAGAGTTCTGGCCAATCACAGCACACTTTAAGCAGCGTCTCACCAATCGGAGCACAGCCGCAAGTATGGGGCTCTACCCAGCTTTAGGCGCTCATATCTGCAGTGATGATCCACAGGATGGTTCCGGAGAAGTGGTCAATAGTTGGGGCAGAAGTTAGAGAGAGTGAGAGAGGGGAGGGAGGGAGAAAGAAGGGAAGGAGGTAGAGACCAAGCAGTAGAGGGTGGCATCATGATAGTGGAGATTGATGGAGAAATGAAGGGTGGGGGGAGAGGGACAGAGACTGGGAGAGAGAGGGTGATGAGGCATGAGACAAACAAGTGAGCACAACCACTGTCAGAATAAGAATTATGGAGCATGAGGTAGTAGAGTTTAGGGAATAGGGTAGGGAGTGGGAAGGGGTGGACCGTGTGAGTGAAACCATGAGTAGTTACTAGAAGGCAGGATTGGTGCAGGCTCTGGAGAACTTCTCTGAACAGTTGAGCACTCATAGACATTATTTTGCAGTAGCAACTACATAAGTTCAGCTTTGAAGGTTCCAGGGTTAGCAGCATTTAAAATGTTAGCTGGGATCTCATTAAGCCACAGTGGGGTACGGTAGGAAAATTGACTTTGTCAAGAGCTGTTCTTTGGAATGGGTCACAGAACAGGTGCAATTGTTTATTCCTGCCATTTACCACTGACCTAGAGCTGTACTGGTACTGGAAGAGTGGTCTCGTGGGGGGGCTGGGAATGTGGATTTTCCTACTCCAGCAGGGTGTACAGCTGAAGACTTCAAATTCTTACCTTCTAGACACAGACCTGAGGGACTGTAGCTGCTAGTCCTTTGTGGGTACACAGCACCAGTACTGAGAGACTGTATGTAGCCTCCCTTCGGGGGCCTTACCTGGTAGTCCTTCCATATGTCAGCCATACCTCTTAGGCATCCTCATGATTAATCCCCCAGTTCACCACCTGGCCCAAGTTCTGTGTCCCCCCACAGGTTCCCCAGGTAGCCCCATTATCTCATTTGAGCCCTGCTAGGCTCCAAGAGCACATTCTGAAAGGGGGCAGCATTTCTGCTATGCAGTTGCTGTTCGCATTTTCAAGAGGTGCACTGTTTGTGACCGCCGGTTGTGGTCAAAAGTCAGAAGGTATTCCTGTGGATACTTGCACACAGTATTTAGATTAAAAGGCACCAGGGACCTAGAGCAATGGCAGGGAAAGTGTTTTTAAATAAGTCTAAGACAAGCACCTATAGTGCTGCCTCTGAGGCACCAGTATTAAAGGGCAAATCTCAGGGCAGTGAAAACTTAATGAATATTAATGAGCTGCTGCCAGTTTTAGAGGGGTGCTGTATTTGCAAGGCAGTGACAAAAAACTAGGCACACTTGGGAGAGATTAATAAATGTATATAAAAGAGAAATACCTGGGTTATGTAACTGCAGGGAATTTATGTAAGAATAGCATTTATTCTGGCTGAATCAGGACAGTTTTGTTGGGACTGCAATAAAATGTGTGCTTGGGACTATGCAGCAGCCACCATTATGCAGTCAAATAACCAGTCAATAGCCTGGACCTTTGACCAGAGACTTATGGGGATTAATAAATACTTGGAAGGAAAAAAGGATGACCTTTTCTAGGCACCAAAAACAAGCCAATTAAGAGACTGGGACAGTTTCCGACAGTTTTGGCAGCAAATGAGATTCCTGGAACTTAGCCCCATATAAAAGGGAATAACTGCTGAAATAGTGGAGATTTGCCAGATCTGCCAGGAGTTCAGAGTGTGAGCCTCTGGGGAGCTGGCCAGCTCTCATAGGTTAGGCCTAGTGGGCCGAGACTTTCCTTGTTGGTTCAGTCCACGGAGTCCGAGGTGCATCAGTCAGTGCAAGCTGCAGTGCGCAGCAGCAGGGGATTCATGCAGGAACATACAGCATTGCGGATCTGCTTGCAAGCTGACTGGAAGGACCAGAGAGAAATCAGCAGCACCCTTACATATGGATGTGTAAAAGTTGCAGAAGTGTTTGTGCAGCCAGACAGTTCAAGATGTCATGTTCACGGTTTTGACTCATTGACTCTGCTAAGCCATTTGGCCTTGGGCTATGCGAAATCAGCCTGAGTCATTTGCTCCTACAACACCAGACCAGCTGCAGTATGAGGACCACAAGGGAATCCTCCCCCCTGCTTCAAGAAATAACCCCCACAGGTCTTATTTCGTTCAGCTCATCTCCAGTGTCTGAGCACAGTGAGTAGAAATCAGGGTAGCTCCCTGCAACAAGCTTTAATAATCATTGTGGAACTACCTAATCTCCATTTCACTACTAGTTTAATGGTTCAAGTGACTGGCCATCTGGCCACTGGACTAAAATAAAACTGCATGCTGAATTTATTTTTTTATTTATTGAAATGTTTCACCAGGAGGGCACACAGAACAACAAGTTGCTCATCTCACGGTGCAACCTGGGGGGAGGGAGTTTACATAGGGTAGACAAGAATAACTGAAGGATGAACAGTTACAATAGAATGTGGGTAGTACAAACAAAACAACATTGTAAGATTATGCATCAGTTGGAACACGAGGTATTGTACAATAAACAGTAGTGGAACATTCAGTAAATTACAGTTTATGTCCAAAAACATACAAAAGATCATCTAAAATGTACAAACGAGTAATAGTGTAACTGGACCATTTAAAGTGCGTAAGTGTTCCAGGACCAAGGTCAAGGTAGTAAGCAAGTGCTGTTGGAGTAAAAAAGATGGAGTGGGTGGGAAGGGGTAGCCATTCCCTGAATCCTGATTGCCCCTTCAGGGTGCCCCATCATGTCTTCTTTCATCAAGGGCCCCAACAACAGTTGCAACCCCAGGCACCATTTAAGCTATTGTTTTCCATCTGGGTACCCGGTGTGTGTGTGTGTGTGTGTGTGTGTGTATGTACTGTATATGTGTGTGTGTGTGTGTGTATATATATATATATATATATATATATATATATATATATATATATTTATATATATACATACACACATGACTTTGAAGTGAATCTAAATACATGCTTGTATCCTGGCTCAAACTAGTAAGGATGAAATAATTTGACCAGATGTGCCCCTTCCTTGTTATGCTCCCCCTAAATAAACCTGATTGGTGTTGCAATGTTATATTGGCTCATGCATGTTTACTGGTGGTCTGTTACCATGTTTGGAATATTCCTGAACATGCATGCCTGATAACCATTGTTTGCAGGAGGTTCCAGGAGGTCACACTGAAGCTCAGACCATGGAAAACCACTGGAAAACCTATGAGCATGTCATTAATGTCTGCTGATGAATTGTATTGTGAATGTTGTGAAAGATTACTGCTTGTTCCAAGGTATAGGGTCACTAGGTGGAGTAGTGGGTAGCTATAGCTTCCCAGAGGGTTGTAACAAATTTAGTAAATACCCACTGAAACCTTACTCTCAGAGGAGCCACCAAAACACTTTGTTTACCATGGGCGGGTAAACCCTGGTACTAGCTAGATATGAACCCATGCCCCTCAACCTGTGGATAGTAATACAAGCAGAAGTTGTAACCCTAGAAGTATTGCTACTCAGGGGTTACATGTAAATGCTTCTTTGAATTCCTTACTTAAGCAGCTATGAAATGATACATTCCAGAAGCCAGTTTAACAAACAATGTAAAGTGTAATATACAGAGCTACACTGGTACTGGAAGAGTGGTCCTGTTGGGGGGTGGGGCAACTGGGATGTAGGTTTTTCTTCTCTTAGCAGGGTGCTCAGCTTTAGGGATGTTCACTGGGCAGGAATATCTAGAGGCAAGGCAAGGCAAATTTTATTTTTCAGGCACCCAATCCTCGAGGCTCTGGGTGCCGCACAACAGCAACAAATCTATCATAAAATGATAAAGGAACATAGCACATTTTCCAGTCTACGAATTATCACTTTCATAAATTTTAATCAGTAAAACAAGACGAGGGTAAGAGGTGAGAAGGCCATCTTGTGGATGGCATCACCCACTCTAGGGTTCTAAGTTAAATTTTGCAGCCACTGGCCAGCAGGTCTAGTAACTAGGAAAATTTACTAACCTCACAAAGTCTTCCACTGCCTTAGCTGAAGTACTTTTTGGTTACATTCTACAGTACAAACCTACAGGGCTAGTTAAAGGAAAATCTTACTAGCCTAGCACATAATCCACCAAAATTTGGCTAGTTGGCATGTACAAGTTTTGACCGCTGCACTCTCTGTAATGGGTTGCCAGTACTTAAACAACTTATTTTTAAACAATAATGACTGAGGTGTGGTCAGTTCTGGGACTGCCAGTGGATGGTTGTCAGTGCTGTGACTGTCAGGTGCATTGCTGTAAGGGGATGGGTAAGTACTATGACTGTTGAGGAAGGTTCAGTGGCAATGTTGTGTTAATGGTGGGGGCAGTACTGTGATTGTTATGGTTGAAGGTGTCGGTGACTTAACGGTTGAGGGTGGGAAACCAATGCAGTTTTTGTCAAGGGATGAGTGGTCAGTGCCATGACTGCCAGATGGGAGGCAAGACTGTAACATTTGAGAGTGGGGAGGGAAGTGTTGTGACAGTGTTGGTGGGGATTACTGCTGTGTCTGTCTGTGGAGGGTATCAGCCCTGTGACTGTCGTGGATGTAGGGGGACAGTGCTTTGACTGTGCTGGTGTATAGTGCTGTGACTGTTGCGGTTTGAGGTAAGTTTTGTCACTGTTGGTAGATGAGGATCAGCACTGTGACTGTCGGGTGGGCGGCCACTGTGACTGATGGTGGAATGTGTTAGTTCTGTGACTATTGAAGGGTGGTACAGTTCTGTGACTGTCGGGGGGGGGGTGACAGTCCTGTGACCATTGTGGGCAAAGAGATAGTGCTGTGGCTTTTGTGGATGGGAGTCAGTGTGGTGACCATTAGGAGTAGTAGGTCAGTGCTGTCATTGTCAGGGGATAGGAATTAGTGCAGTGACTGATTGTATAGGGTGTCAGTTCTGTGATTTTTTTGGGGTGAGGTGACTGTGGTGTGGCTGAGATTGATGATCAGTGCTGTAAGATGGGATGGGGTACAGTACTTTGACTAGTGTTGTTACTATGAAGGGATGGGGATCAGTATTGTGACTTTGAGGGGTGTATGGTCATTGCTGTGACTGCAAGGTTAGGAAGGTAGGAGAGCATTTCTGTGACTATTAGGAATACTGAAAAAAGTGCTGTGGCTCTCAGCGGCGTGGATCAGTGCTCCGACTGCCAGAAGTGGGTACTCATTGCCAAGACTGTCAGTGGAGAGTGTTAGTCCTGTGATTGTCAGTGGGGTGATACAGTCCTGTGATAAGGGTGTTAATCCCATGCTTGTGGGGCAGGGGGTGATACAGTCCTGTTACTGTTGGGGGGTACAGTCCTGTTACTGTGGGAGGAGTAAATCAGTCCTGTGAAAGGGTGGACAGCTCTGTGACTGTGGGGGGGTTAATCTAATGACTGTTGATGGATGGTCTTTGCTGTGACTGATAGTGGATGGTGTCAGTACTGTAACTGTTAGAGCAGTGATACAGTCCAGTGATTGTCAGGAGGAGGTTCTGTTATGTAACTGTCGGGGGACAGCGTGTAATTTATGCGACTATCAGGGTGAGGATCATCCCTATGACTTTTGAGAGGTCTGCTTCTGTGCAGTTTTACTGCTTTAAGGGACAGAAGCATTTGCAGGATGTTGTACATGTGGCAGGAAGGTTCTATAAGGCACCAAACTAAGTGACTGTTAATGGAGGGGACGTTGTGGTCCCGACTGTGTGAGGTGGTCATAAGTGCTGTGATGTACAGTGTTGTGACTGGTAGGGGTGGGGATTGCTGCTGTGACTGCCTGTGGAAAGCGTCATTCATGTGACTAATTGGGATATAGGTATAGTGATGTCATGGTGATGGGGTGTAGTGCGGTGATTGTTGGAAATGGGGATCTGTTCTGTGACTGTCAGGCATGGGTAGCCAGTGCTGTGAATGACAGTGGAGGGTGTCAGTCCTGTAACTGCTTCGGGGGTACAGTCCTGCGACTGTCAGTGGCGGGATAGTCAGTCCTGCAATGGTCAAGGGTCAATACTGTGGCTATTGTGTAAGCAGTGTATAGTGGTACACAGGTAAAGGAAAAGGCAGTGCATAAGCAAAGCAGCCAGCTTGTAATAACAAAATAAATGAGTGATCAGCACTCCTAGATTCAGTTTTACATGCAAAGTGATACATAGGTACATAGACAGTGTCGGCAGATAAGGGCCTATGGCCCACCCAGTCTGCCCATTTGAGCTTGTAAGTTCAGTTTGTTTTCCTAGAAGTCTGTTTCCCCTTACCCCTGACATCCAGAATTCCTTTATGTCTATCCCATGCATTCTTAAATCTCGTGATTGTTTCAGCCCCCACCACTTCCTCTGGCAGGGTGTTCCACTTGTCCACCACCTGCTCTGTGAAGAAATTCTTTCTCATGTTTCCTCTAAATCATCCTCCCTCCAACTTCATCCCATGCCCTCTAGTCCTGGAACATCTTTTTTGCTTAAAAATAGTGTTTTCCTGCACCCTGTTCCTCCTTGTAAGATACGTGTATGTCTCTATCATATCCCCTCTCTCCCTCCTCTCCTCCAGGGAGTACATGTTCAGTTCCTTCAACCTGTCTTCATAGGACTTGTGATGCAATCCATGCACCATCTTTGTTGCCCTCCTCTGAACCTTCTCTACCCTGTCTATGTCCTTACGTAGGTATGGTCTCCAGAACTGTACACTGTACTCCAGGTGGGCCTCACTAGTGTCTTGTATAGCTGAATTATGACCTCCCTTTCCTGCTGGTGATGCCCCTGCCTATACATCCCAGCATTCTATTTGCTTTACCTGCTGCCTTGTCACACTGTTTCCTATCTTGAAGTCATCAGAGATGATAACCCAAGATCCTTTCTTGCTTGGTGCATGCTATATCCTCACCACCCAACTGATATATTGTGCCAGGGTTTTTGTGCCCCATATGCATTATCTTGCACTTCTTTGCATTGAATTTCAACTGCCAAACCCTTGACCATTCTTCAAGTTTCTGCAGGTCGCTTCCTCATTCTGTCTACACCCTCTGGTGTGTCTACTCTGTTACAGAGCTTTGTGTCATCAGCAACAGTGAAATTCTGCCTTCTAGGTCCTGCGCCATGTCACTGATGAAGATGTTGAATAGGACCGGTCCCAGCACTGATCCCTGTGGTACCCCACTGGTCACTCTTCCCTCTGTGGAGTGACAGCCATTTACCACCACCCTCTGTGTCCTGCCACCAAGCCAGTTACCTACCCACCACACTACTGTCCTGCCCACACCCATATTCCCCAGTTTGTGTAATAGTCTTCTATGTGGCACAGTGTCAAAGGCCTTGCTGAAGTCCAGATAGACCATATCCACTGCCCTCCCCTGATCCACCTCCCTAGTCACCCAGTCAAAAAATTCAATGAGGTTGATCTGACATGACCTCCCCCTGGTGAAACCATGCTGCCTTGGGTCCTGTAGTCCATTGATAACCAGATGTTCCACCAATCTCTCCTTCAGTAGTGCTTCCATGATCTTCCCCACTACCGAGGTGAGGCTGACTGGTCTGTAGTTCCCTGCTTCCTCTTTGTTCCCACTTTTGTATAAGGGGACTACATCTGCTGTCCTCCAGTCTTTGGGTACCTCCCCTGTTTCCAGTGATCAACTAAACAGGATAGCCAGAGGTTCAGCCACCACCTCTCTTAGTTCTTTAAGGACCCTGGGGTGCACCCCATCTGGCCCCATTGCTTTATCAACTCTTATTACTTCCATTTCTGCATCATTCTCACCCCTTGTACTCCCTTCAGACCCATTACCCTCCTCTTCCTCAGTAAAGACTGAGCAGAAATACCTGTTCAGTATGTCAGCTTTACTGTTGTCATCCTCCATGCGGCCCCCATCCTCCCCTTTCAGTCTCACTATCCCTCCCTTTGTCTTTCTTTTTTCACTTATGTACCTGTAAAAGGTTTTGTCCCCTCTACCCACTGATTTTGCAATGTATTCTTCTGTCTGAGCTTTGGCTTCCCTTACTGACCTCCCTGCCTCCCTTTGCTTCTCCTGGTACTTCTCCCTATCCCCTTCTGCCTGTGTCTTTTTGTATTGCTATTGTATTGTATTGGATTTATTTTCCAGCAACATGCCTGGCATGCATCCACTTTGGCTAGCACTTCAAGTCTTCAGTGGCTCTACCACAGAGGACAGGTCTGAGGATTAAAAATGGTGCATCTCATTTATACAGAAATGTTAAAGTGATATACACCACACACTAAAAACAACATGCAAGTCAAGGTGAAAACACAGAAACAGCTTTTCCAGTGGTAACAAACATTTCATTATTCTGTTTGTGCTTTGTTTATGACACTCACTGTAAACAGTTGCTGATATAAGCATAATATTAAATTAATCATGTCTCTGTATCTTTTACTTCATTTGATTGTACATCTTTCCCTCTACATCTACATTTTTTTACCTCTTACACTGTACTTTACTCATTTCATCTCTCTCTCTCTCTCTCTCTCTCCTCTGTTGTTCCCACTACTGTATGTACTCCATATTAAGCTTCTCTTTGCTTTCACAGGTCTCACAGGATGTGAACCCCTTCTCCATTAGATAAGTATTACAGTATATCTAACCTGCCTTATCCTTCCTAGTAACTCTCCAAGAACTAAGGATCCTTTGTGATCCCTTTCTTCTGTTTTATCCTACAGGTTTACAAAATGTCATCCCTTTATGACTCCTACCTCTGGGTCTGTAGTACCCTTGTAAGAGACCCTGTACATATAACCTATACTTGATAGGTTTACTGTAACAGTGCAGCTGCGCCCATTGTGGGGGGGGGGAGTTGTGTATACTGTATGTGTTAAGGTCATAGATACATAGATTCATATACAGTGTCAGCAGATAAGGGCCTGTGGCTCACCCAGTCTGCCCATTTGAGCTTGTAAGTTCACTTTATGTTTTCCTAGAAGTCTGTTGCCCCCACCCCTGACCTCTAGAATTCCTTTATGTCTATCCCATGCATTCTTAAATCCCAGTATAAGGCCAGCCTGGTCCAGTGGTATGGAAGGATGAGGTGCTAGGTGCCTTATTGCATGCCACATCAGTGACCGAAGTTTAGGAATATGCCAGGTTGCCAGGGGTCGGAAAGCAGATGGAACATTCATCACATAGCTGTCCTGTCCCAGCATTAACAGGCATGCTGTTGTGACATTTGGCTTCCTCCAGATGAAGGCAAGAACTCAAGAAAGGGAAAAATGCAGAAATGACTAGCACAGGCTCCATAAAGCTCTACCCAGCTACCTCTGCCCCACATCACCACATGGATGACTGGCTCAGTTGTGGATGTAAGTGACTGGGTGGGGATAAGGATGGTTTCCCCTTTCAGGGCACTCTATCATGTGAGAGGGAGGGAGGCAGTTCATGAGAACTTTGGGCTCTGTGGTTGGGGTCAGGAGAGTGTTAGACAGGGAAGGTAGGGATAGGGCTGAGAACCTGCCCAAGTCAACTGACAAGGTCAAATGTTTTATGGATGGGGGGGATTGCTGCAGTATGTATGACCTCATGTATGTATGTTCAGAGGATGGCAACAAAGATGGTACAGGGATTACATCACAAGTCCTATGAGGACAGGTTGAAGGACTTGAATATGTACTCCCTGGAGGAGTGGAGGGAGACAGAGCATATGATAGAGACATACAGGTATCTTACAGGGAGGAACAGGGTGCAGGAAAACACTATTTTTAAGCGAAAAAGATGTTCCAGGACTAGAGGGCATGGGATGAAGTTGGAGGGAGGACGATTCAGAGGAAACATGAGAAAGAATTTCTTCACAGAACGAGTGGTGGACAAGTGGAACACCCTGCCAGAGGAAGTGGTGGGGGCTGAAACAATCACGGGATTTAAGAATGCATGGGATGGACATAAAGGAATTCTGGAGGTCAGGGGTAAGGGGAAACAGACTTCTAGGAAAACAAACTGAACTTACAAGCTCAAATGGGCAGACTGGGTGGGCCATAGGCCCTTATCTGCTGACACTGTCTATGTATCTATGTATCTATGTATCTATGTATCTATCTTTCTTCTGAGACCAAAAGGCACTCAGGTGAAACTGAATGTCCCTCATCTGAACTCTAGCCCCTTGTACCACTGCTGTAGAAGCTGCCAAGTGGCCCAGAAGCTGAAAGTGCCTTGCTGTCAGAGAGAGACCAGAAGGTGGAATGAACAAGCCAGCTCTACAATAGCCCTTGCCCTTTTAAGGGGAAGAAAAGCTCTTTCTTTGACTGAATCCAACTCTGCCCCTATGAAGGTGAGGAGCTGTACAGGCTCAATAACTGACTTGGGAAGACTAAGAAGGAATCCTAGGGAAGTGAGCACTTGCTTAGTCACTTGCAGGTCTGACTTGACTTGGTCTGGGGACTGACCCAGAATGAGCCAGTCATCCAGGTATGGAAATATGGAAATATGTTTCCTTCTTAAAAATACCACTACTACTGCTAGGCATTTTGTGAATACCCTAGGAGCTGATGTTAGACCGAAGAGCATAGCTCTGAACTGATAATGGCCTGAAGGCAAATCAAACCTGAGGTACTTTCTGTGGGAGCACCTGATGGGAATGTGAAAGTAGGCATCTTTTATGTCCAGGGAGGCTAGCCAGTCCCCTGGCCTTAAAGAAGGAAAGATTATTCCCAGAGTCACCATTTTGAATTTTGGTTTTAAAAGATGTTTGTTTAGGTATCTTAAGTCTAGGATGGGTCACCACTCCCCTGTCTTTTTTGGGGTAAGGAATTACCTGGAGTACAGACATTTGCCCCTGTGCAACATAGGAACTCTAAACAGTCTTTAGAGCCAGTAGAGATTAAACCTCTACATCTTGGGCAATGGTTTCAGAGATGCTTGCAGGTGGAAAAGAGCTGGCCCTCAGCTTTGGAAATTTCTTGAAGCTGTGAACCAGCCCCTGGCTTACCACCTCTAGGACCCACTTGTCTGAGGTAACAGGCATCCAGTCCTGGATGAAGTAAGCCAGTCTGCATCCTACAGGAATGGGGGAGTTAACCCATGCTGACACATCAGGGTGTCTGCTTGGCAGGAGCCTTAGGCTGAGGGGTGAATGCAGCCCTGCTCATTCACATTCAGCCTCTCCCTCTGAAGAACCCCCTCTGAGGGAAGGGAGAAGAGGCCTGTGGTTAGTAGAAAGGCCTATGAAAAAGCCTGCCCCTGCCCCTAGCATGCTGCCTTTGAGGAGTTGCTTGCCTTTCCTTGGCCTGTGCACTCCTATAGGTGATTATATACTCATCCATCTTTTTCATGTAATTCTCTGTCCACTCCAAAAACAGAGAATTACCTACCACAGGGAAATCCATGGCCTTAGCCTGGGTGCCCTGTGAGAGGCTAGTACATCTGAGCCAAGCCATTCTCCAAAGAGCCACAGATGTAGCCATGACTCTAGATGACACATCATTGGAGTCCACAGCAGCATGGAACTGTACCTTAGATGCCTCATTCCCATCAGCAGCCACCCCCTCCAGCTCCAAGACTAGCTAGGGGGAGGTGCCAATGCCAGTGCCAGTACAGTGCCCCACCTAGACTTCTGGTACCTGGCTGCATAGGACATCTAATTAGGCTGCCTGAGTCCCAAGGCAGATGCCATGTACTGTTTCTTTGCCATAGCATCCAACTTCATAGAGTCTTTATCTGGAGGGGGGGGTGAAGCCAAGGTATATTAGCCTTATCACAGGCTGCAGCCTGCACCACCCTGACATGGCTCATTGCTGATACAAGTACTCTGTACCCGAACCTGATAAGATGTACCTTTTGTCCATCCTTCTGTCAACATGAGGTACAGAATTTGCAGTTTTTAAAATCTTTTGTGTCTGTTTCCCAAAAGACTTATGAAGGGGAATAGACAGTCTCTTGGACTCTGGGATGTCCATCATCTCCACATAATCAGGTTCATCTTGTTCCTCTACAGCTTCTTTCACAGGGAGCTGGAGGGTTTCTGCCACTTTCCTGTAAAACATTTAGTGGTAAGGGGACTCTGAAAGCCTTGGAGGGAACACCAGAAGGCCTGCCTGGGGAGATGTCTGCTTCAATGAGTTCATCCAGACCTTCCACATCATCATCATCATCATCATAATCTTCATCCCCCTCCAAATCCAGTTCATAGAAATCTTCAGGGGCATAAACTTGAACCAGAGGAACCAAATGAACTGAGCACCTGCCAGAAGGTGCCAGATCAGACGGAACTGGCCGAAGCGATTCTACAATCCTTATTGCTTTGGCAATCTCTTAGGCAGTCAGAAAATGGGTCTCTGGATCCAAACCGGATGATTTTTCTTTTCTTTTCCTTTTTATAGGAACCGATCCCTCAGGATCGGCTCTCCTCTTGCCTGAAGAAGTATCATTCTGGTCAAAGGGCACTCCCTGAGTTTCGGCCGGAACCGAACTGGGCTGGTCATCCAGGTCAGTGAACTTCTCGGTCTCCATATCCCTAAGCCTACCTAATCTTTTTTCCAGGGTAGACTTAGGGAAATTTTTGCAGATTTGGCAGTCTGAATCGAGGTGGTAAAACCCCTGACAATAAACCAGGTGGTGGGGGAATCAGCCTTAGCAAAGACCTCCCCACACACACTGCAGTGTTGAAACCCAGTGGGTCTGGTTTTTCTTTTGGGTTTCTCAGATGTAGCCATCCTAACCACAAACTTACTCTTTTTATGGCAAACAACCAGGCAAGACAACCTTATTGGTTTCTCACCGCTTCATGGGTATTGGAAAAAAACACAAGAAAAAGTGTTTTTTTTTAAACCAAAAAGGACCGGTAACCACACTCTAAGTTTAGAAACAAAGACAGAATCTAAAATTCACTAAACGCCCGGTTCAGTCGAACCGGTCAAAAAATAAATTTTTATAATTTCCTCATGTTTACTATGTCTTGTTCACTACTAGTACTTACTGTACCACAGACAGAGATCTGAATCAAAACTTGCAAAAAATAATCGATAAAACCGAGGACTTTAACCGACTTACAAACCGCGAGCAAAGGAGAAATCTCCGGAGCAACCATTCAGTTAGGCAGAGTAAAGAATCTAACAGTTGCACTTCAAAGTGCAGCAGACAGAGGTTTGAAATGATCTTGAGCTCAACGTTCTATGCTTTGCATAGAAATTAACCCTCTACTCTCTGGGGCAGTTTGAGTGCTGGGGCTAACTGCAATAGTCAGACTACAGCAAGACTTCATGTTGTTTGAAAGATGTTCTTAATGAGAACAACCTCCATGTTACCAACTACTGACTCAGCACCACTGTAGGACTTGATTTTTAAAACCTGTTAATTCCTCTTTTTGCAAGTGAGTGGTCTTTATAGGGCTTCTTCATTTTCAGAGCACCTCTGAGTATTGGAAATCTAGAGAATAATAAGTAAAGTAGATCAAATATTTTGTGGCTTGCACTAGAGCCTGGAGACTGGCAGTCTAGCCTAGGGATTAGAGTTACACGCTGTGAATGAGCATGGTACACCCAGCAGACTTAGTTTTGATTCCCACAGCCTCCCCTTTGATGTGCTGATGCAACTGGATGGGATATTATGGGATGATGCCTGTGTAACTTGAGTTTGCTTTGTGGCTTTTCACCTCTCTATCCATGGGATATACCACCTTATAGAGGTACGATGCAAGGAACTCTAGAGGAGTTTCCCCCTGTACAGGTGCCAGGAATGAATGTGTTGGCTAAAGGTAGGGTAAGAAGAAGCCCACAGGTAAGGAGAAAGACATGCCACTGGAGGAGGCAGAGGGGAGGATGGTGGGCAATGAAAAAAGAATCCTGGAGAGACCCAGGATGTTGTGACCTTTAAACTAGATTGAGGAGTGACGTTGTTGCTCTGCCCATCATACCATGGATTTAAAACCCTCCCATTCAATGTGCTAATGCAACTGGATGGTATATTATGAGATGATGCTTGTGTATCATGAGTTTGTTTTGTGGCTTTCCGCCTCTCTATCTATGGGATATACCACCCTGTAGGGATACAATGCAAGGAACCCTAGAGGAGGGCCCCCCCACAGGTGCTGAGAATGAATGCGCCAGCTAAAGAAAGGGTAGGAAGAAGCCCAAAAAGAATACCTAAAGATGTCGAGCATTAAAGAGGCGAGGATGATAAATGAATTCTGTGAAGAGAAGGGCTAACTTCCTTAGGAGAGAGGGGAAGGCTAGGGCCACCATCCGCCTCCATCCAGCAATGGAACCTAACTAACTAACGAATGAGAAGAAAGCACTAACTCCAACAAATATTGTGACCATCGGCATGGAGAAGAGGAAAACCACCCTTTGAGGAGGAAACCTCTGGGGATCCAAAGCCTAGGTCACCTTCCCACCAGGCTGACATTTGATTTGAGGACATATGTTGGTAAAGAGAATGGTTCATAGATGAGGGATATAAGTAGGGAGGATGACTATGAGATAGGGAAAAACTCCAAGGAAGCACAGATTAAATAAGGAACATGAGGTAGCAAGGACCCAAAGAGGGTATGCTTGAGTAGTCGATTAGAGATATTAAATCAGAGGAGCAAGGATGGAAGGGAGTAAATCCATGTATGAGTCAGAGGAGCAAGGGTATCCAGATTTGCTCACAAGGAGATTTTAGATGTGCTGATGAGGAGACAGATGGTAATGTAGACTGGCTTGATTGAGCAATGTGAGTGAGTAGACATGAGGTTGAAGAGGCATGTTTGTCTGTGTGATGTGAACAATTAGACCCTGAATGATTAGACCCGGTAGTTGTAGTCTGTAAGGCAGTTTGAAATTCAGTGATAGGAATGTTTGAGTAAGCGATGTAAATAGATAAACCTTGAGGTAATGCTGAGTGAAGGATGACTGGATTTATGAACTGGATATGACTGGTAACCCATGAAGTGGGTGCATGAGGAAGGGTGCTATCCATTACAGTGACACCTTCCTGGTGCAATCCATTCACAACGATGGAAAGGTAGGGCAACTGGATGAGGGGTTGGGTGAACTAGGTGACAGGATGTCACTATACATATGTGCACCGGGGGGTATGAGCGAGCACGATGAGTGTGGGTTGGGAGGGGGTAGTTAGGCTGTAGGAAGTGGCACTGTGGTTTCCAGTCAAGCTGTGTCATGGCATCAGGGATAGGCTAGTGTCTGGGGTGGATGTGGTACCGGATTCAGGTCCGGGCACTTGTGCGATTTTTATTGTGCCCAGCCCAGACCTTTTCATTTTTACTGCTTTCAACTCCCCAACATGCACTCCCCCTGGAGTTGAGAATCCTTAAGTAGGGGGGTCTGAGGTGAAGCCCCCCATGAGGGGGGGTGGGGGGCACAGCCCCTCACAGAAAGCAGTAAAACTATGTCCTGGTGCCAGTGTGCTGGTGTGCCGGGGTTGTCAGAGTGTCAAAAATGTGTTTGGCACTCTGACTCAGTGATAACGGTGATTGCCTTTAGGCGTTTGTTGTTATTACATAGACCTGATATGACTGAAGTTATGAACTTAATACATGTGACAGAATACATGCAGCAGGATGGCCGCGGTTGATAGGTGGCATAGAAACTATGGTAGGTACACCCAAAAAGAAATATCGATATCAGGCCGCGAGTGGAGGGAATCCTGGATGGCCGGAGGGAACTGGAAGAGGAGGAAACATGAAGGAACTTGAAAATGAACTTGTACAAAGGAAGAAAAGGAAGTAGACTCCTTGAAAGGAGGTATACTCCAAGGCCAAGAAGGCAGAAATGGGACTAGAGGCAACAACGTTTGAGCAATTGAGGAGCAAAACTGGATAATGTATGATGAGGAGGGCATCGAGGAGCAAAGTGAACAATGTATGATGAGGAGGGAAGCTAACAGTGAAGTCAAATCAGATGAGGTATGATGAGGAGGGAAGCCAAGAATGGATAGAATCCAGGATGGCTGGGAGGAGAAGAGGCTCTAGACCGATGAAGGGAACAGAGGAACTGATGAGGTGCGATGAGGGATGGAAGCCATGGAAACTAGTATAGGAAAGTGAGTCATGAAAGGATGAAGGACAGGAGGGATGTGGGATTGATACCACAAAGACATGTACTAGAAAGTGAGGCATGAAATAATGGACAGTAAGAGGTCACTAGGGTAGCATGGGAACTAACCAATACAGGATGAGAACTGCATGAGGGTGATTCGAAATAGGTGGTATATGATCCATGATAAGCATAAAGAAATATTGACTGTAGGCCTGTGAACAAGTAAAAGATAATGGAGTGTTAAGTACGATGGCTTAGATTGAAGAAAATAGATGACCTGGTCTAGGCGAGGCATGCACTCAAGTGGGACATAGACTGGAAAGAGGTACAATGGTGAAGAGAGAGGCAGAGGAGTACAGGATAGGTTTACCAAAAAGGAAGGCCTGAGGGGGAGTGAAACTAAGAGTTGAATGAAGCCAGAACGGCTGGTACTAGAAAAGGTATGGAAGGAATCAAGGCACATGACAAGTCATGGTGAAGGGTGGTTGAATCTGATCCACAATATGCGGAATGGAAGCCTATGTGAGTTATGGAAAGAATGGTGGATTACCGTGCAGATTTCCTAGCAGGGGTGGTGATACAAAAACAGTAGTGAGGTTCAAGAATGTACGAGAGAAGCACAAGGAAATCATCCTGGAAAGAAAGGAAGGAAGATCAATTAAGGTCTGAAGTGATAACTGAGGTAGCGAAAATGGGCAGACAGCTGGAACCAAACAGACCAGAGTCACCATCAAAAGCTGTGATTCTGTCAGCAATCTGGTATTAATTTTGCTTCTGAATGGAGACGGGCATATGAGTCATGATAGGGATGCCCAAAAGAAATATCAAATGCAGGACATGAAATGCTGAAAGCAGATCAGATATGGCTTACGGTGCCACCTACTGGTCAGAAAAAGAACGTGCCTAAGATATAGTAGGAATCCCCCATATTAAATATAGATTGAATCATGCCAGATTGGTATACAGATTAGCTAGGTAGGGCTGAACAAGTACAAGAAAAATGAAAGGGCAAGACACTGAGCATTAGTCTACACAGGTAAAAAGGACAGCAGACCAGAGGGCATATCGCTCCTCAGCTGGTGATGCTAAACATGTAATATAGGCCATCCCAGGTGCTCCAAGAAAAGAAACATATACCTAGAATTCCATCTGAAGATGTATTAGTATCTCCAAGAGAAAGAGCCGGTCTTCCTTATGGTGGATGCAGAGATGCCTGACAACCCAAGCTGCACCTCAGAAAGTATAAGCCACCCGTCTGTGCCCCCACACAGAAGGCCCCATGAGCACCACAATGTTTTTTTTTTTTTTCTTTGATTCGGTTTGTGTCATCTGGAATGTAAGTTATCTGGTACCAGGCGGCGTCAGGAAATGAAGCAAAGAAGTGACCGGATGCTGTATCCTCACATCCGCCCAAGGTCCTGCAACCAGCTCAAACAGTTCATGCAGGCATGCATGGGATGGTCCATGGTCCCACAGTGAGACCGGCCAGGCTGGGAACAAGTGCCGCTCGCATGCACTCACAACAAACTGCTGCTGTGGAGACAAGGATAGCAGCCAACAGGCGAGTCCGGAAAAGAACTCACAACTACCAGCAATAGAAGCTGGGCACAGTGGAAGAAGAAGCGAGAAGGCAGGAGAGAAGCAGGGAGAGGGCAACAGAGGTGAGCAGGAGAAACGGAGGGGAGAGACATGAGGGAGGGAGCACATCAAGGAATGAATGGAGAACCACAAACAAGCTACAATAGGGGGACAGAACAGGTAGAACACAGTGGGTGAGAAAGGGACAGAATGAAACACCGGGAGAATGAGCAGTGGGGAAACAAGGAGAGGAACAAGCAGGTGGCCTGAGGTGCCGCAAGAATAAGGAAAGCACAGAGGTAGGAGGAACAGGAGGAGTGGCACCTCCGGCTGCAATGAAAAAAGAATCCTGACGAGGCCCAGGAAGTTGTGACCTTTAAGCTAGATGGGGGATTGACGTTGTTGCTCCACCCATCACACCACGGGCTTAAAGTCCTCCCATTGCATACTGTGTGACTCTAAACAAGTCAAATAACTTGTCTAGTGCTCCCAAGTCACCCCTGAGAACAAGCACTAATCCAGTTACCAATGGAAAAAAAATAATCCTGAAACAGATTATTACATTTTTGTTTTATGTTGCCATGCAGTTGTTCAACTTAATTTTATACATATAGTACACAAAGAAGACAAACAATGGAGTTAGAAATGTGTGATGCATTTAACATAAGAAATCATAATTTAGGTGTAGCATTAAATTTCCAGCTTAACAACAAACACATTTTACTCAAATACCAAAATGGAATAAGTGAGTCTTATCATCAATCACAATGCCAGTTTAAATTAGTATTTAACTTTTGTTTGAAAAGAGTTATCAATCATACAGATCTAATAATAGGTTATAAATTATTCTAAGTCTTAGCTTCAGAGAATCATAACATCATTAGCTCATATTGTCGTCTAATATTTGGAATCAATAACCCTTTAAAACGAAACTCTATCAATAAATAATTATGCCAAGAAGAACATGATAGCAAAATATTTCAGATTTGAGGTGCCAGAAGGGGAAGGAAGGAAACATTCAATTCAGTGCTTTAGAGTAACTGGTAATTGCTATTTTTCTTTTAAACTTAGATTGTGGGCTTTTAGTGACACTGTACTTTCTTTGTTGTCTTTACTTATAATTGTTTTTGGGCTGTTGAAAATTTAAAACATAGTGGTGGTGTAATTCTGTGCTGTCTTTAATTGCTGCAGATTTTATCTTGGCTTGTCTGACTGCCCTGTAGTTGGGTGAAGGGTGTTAATTGTCTGGCCTCTGACCTCAGCTACGTGATAACTGGAGGTGGGGCTTAGTCAGAGTTGAGGTAGCAAGTAGAGTTTTATTTTCTCAGAAGAAGCCAGAAGGGGAAGGAAGGAAACATATTTAATTCAGTGCTTTAGAGTAACTGGTAATTGCTATTTTTCTTTTTAGATTGTGGGCTTTTAGTGACACTGTACTTTCCCTGTTGTCTTTACTTATAATTGTTTTTGGGCTGTTGAAAATTTAAAACATAGTGGTGGAGTAATTCTGTGCTGTCTTTAATTATTGCAAATTTTCACCCCCTCCCTCCTCTTCCCCCAACTCTTAATTATATACCCTGTTAAATCTGATTGACAGGAGCTAAACACAGGGTATAGTAAGGGGTGTGAAGCAGGAGGGGCATAAGGGGAAAGAAGCCCACCCTCAGCACAAGTGTTTTGACTCATTTATTTATTTATTTGTGCTTTTTTTTTAAAGAAAATTATCTGAGGATCAGTGGCAGTATTTTTAGGACAGTAAATTAATAAAAAGGGAACCAGGATAGCTTCAGTTGCAGACAAGTAGTGGAATTGCTGTATAATGTGGGGAGTGGTGCAATGCAGTGGCTGTGGGGCAGCCATATTCAGGCAGACCTTCTGGACACTTAGGTGCTGCCCTATCTGCATGCATCTCTCTGGACTGTGGGATGTGGTAGCCAGACTCAGAGCGGAAGTAAACTGGGTCAGGAGTACCATCATCCCTATCCAGAGACCACCCAGTCCAATGCAACTGCCTCAAAGGATGCCGAGAACGAGGAGCACTTGGATGACAGTGGGCTCAGGGAGGGTTAGAGCGGTCAGGCAGAGGCACATCCCAGATCCTATTCCACTCAAGAACTCATACGCCACATTGGCAAATGAGGACAACCAAATAGAGGTACCCAGAGAAGTGGAAGGAAAGGATGTGGAGGTTAGCCAAGGAGGTGACCTCAGCGGGGAAAGCAGTGGACCCCAGAGGAGGAGGAAGCAAATCCTTGTGTGGGACTCCATCTTAAGAGGAATCCAGCTAGGAACACAGGAGAGTGAGGACAGGGAGGTGAGGTGCCTACCAGGTGCCACGGCATGGAGGGATGGAAGGAAGATCCTGGGGATCACTGGGAAAGCAAGATGGGAGGGTGAGCTGTATGTCATTATCCATCTAGGTACTAATGACCTGGCAAATGGGGAGCCAAAGGAAGTTCAGGAAGAGTTTAGGAAATTGGGAAGGGGTCTCAAGCAAGTAGCTACTTCTGTCACTTTCTCAGAAGTACTACCTGCAAGAGGCAAGGGAGAGCATAGGAGTGCATGCACCAGGAACTTTAACTCATGGTTAAAGAACTGGTGCTGTGAGGAAGGGTTTGGATTCATTGGTGACTGGGGACTCACCTGGAGGGATGGAGGTTTTGTTCAAGCCTGATGGTCTGCATCCATCCTGGAGGGGAATCCAAGCACTCAATGATAAGTTTAAATGCTACATTGACAAGCATTTATACTAGCAAAGGGAAGGTGGCAGGCCAGCAAGGTGGGTACCTACTTGCTCACCCCCCACTGTTAGCAGTGGAACCAGTGAACCAGAGGAGTGGCTATCTCTGCAAAGCAGTGTGCAAAAGATGGAGATTAGTGCCCAAGAGGTGGATAGGCAGAAAAGGGTCAAATTCAGCAGAAGGGCAGACAGCAAGGAGAACCAGGATAAAGGACAACCAAGGAAGGGGCTGGAGTAGAACAGTGAAACAGTCTAGGGAGGTCAAATCATGGAAAGCTATGTGCAAATGCCAGGAGCCTTAGCAACAAGATGGAAGATCTGGAGGCTGTCATGGTGCAGTCAGACCTGGACATTGTGGCCATCACTGAAACCTGGTGTAATGATAACCACGACTTGGAGATGGCCATACTTGGCTGCAACATATTTAGAAGGGACAGAGCAGGCTGGAAGGGAGGAGGAGTGGCACTGTATGTGAAAAATGACATTAAAGCCACAGAGATCCAGAAGGAACAAAATGGGGGAGAGATACTGTGGGTTAAGCTGGAAAGGAAAATGGGAACAGCCATCCACACAGGTGTGGTCTATAGACCACCAGCCCAGGAGGAAGAAACAGATAGGGAGCTGATGCTAGCCATCCAAAGGATGGCAGACAAGGGTGAGGTAGTACTGGTTGGAGACTTCAGTATTCCAGACGTGGACTGGAGCATCCCAGCAGCAGCATCAACTAGGAGCAGATTTATCCTGGAATCTCTTCAGGGTGCCTTCCTCAAGCAACTGGTCATAGAACCAACTCAGCAGAAGGAAATACTGGACCTTGTGCTCACTAACAGGGACAGTGTGATGGGGGTAACAGTGGGGGAGCACCTGGGGAACAGTGACCACCAGTCATTGTGGTTTGAAATCACAGAAAGAGCAGAACCAAAGCACACAAAAACACGTATCCTGAATTTTAGGGGGCAGACTTTGGGAAAATGGGAGATACTTGAAAGAGGCATTAAGGAATGGGACAGATTCAGGGGTTGGAACAGTGGGCAGTATTTAAAATGGGATTACAAGAACAAAAGAATTATGCATTAAGCAGGTTAGCAAAGGAAAAGGAAGAGAGACCATCATGGTCTTCCAAAGAGGTAGCAAAGAAAGTGAAAGCCAAAAAGATTGCATTCAGGCAATACAAAAAGACACAGGCAGAAGGGGATAGGGAGAAGTACCAGGAGAAGCAAAGGGAGGCAGGGAGGTCAGTAAGGGAAGCCAAAGCTCAGACAGAAGAGCACATTGCAAAATCAGTGGATTGAGGGGACAAAACCTTTTACAGGTACATAAGTGAAAAAAGAAAGACAAAGGGAGGGATAGTGAGACTGAAGGGGGAGGATGGGGGCCGCATGGAGGATGACAGCAGTAAAGCTGACATATTGGACAGGTATTTCTGCTCAGTCTTTACTGAGGAAGAAAAGGGTAATGGGTCTGAAAGGAGTACAAGGGGTGAGAATGGAGCAGAAATGGACACAAGTCCCTTTACACGAGAAAGGGTCCTGAAGGAACTGGAAGTAATGAGTTGATAAAGCAGTGGGACCAGATGGGGTGCACCCCAGGGTCCTTAAAGAACTAAGAGAGGTGGTGGCTGAACCTCTGGCTATCCTGTTCAGCCGATCACTGGAAACAGGGGAGGTACCCAAAGACTGGAGGACAGCAGATGTAGTCCCCTTATACAAAAGCGGGAACAAAGAGGAAGCAGGAAACTACAGACCAGTCAGCCTCACCTTGGTAGTGGGGAAGATCATGGAAGCACTACTGAAGGAGAGATTGGTGGAACATCTGGTTGTCAATGGACTACAGGACCCAAGGCAGCATGGTTTCACCAGGGGAAGGTCATGTCAGACCAACCTCATTGAATTTTTTGACTGGGTGACTAGGGAAGTGGATCAGGGGAGGCCAGTGGATATGGCCTATCTGGACTTCAGCAAGGTCTTTGACACTGTGCCACATAGAAGACTATTACACAAACTGGGGAATATGGGTGTGGGCAGGACAGTAGTGTGGTGGGTAGGTAACTGGCTTGGTGACAGGACACAGAGGGTGGTGGTAAATGGCTGTCACTCCACAGAGGAAAGAGTGACCAGTGGGGTACCACAGGGATCAGTGCTGGCACCGGTCCTATTCAACATCTTCATCAGTGACATTGCACAGGACCTAGAAGGCAGAATTTCACTGTTTGCTGATGACACAAAGCTCTGTAACAGAGTAGACATACCAGAGGGTGTAGACAGAATGAGAAGGGACCTGCAGAAACTTGAAGAATGGTCAGGGGTTTGGCAGTTGAAATTCAATGCAAAGAAGTGCAAGATAATGCATATGGGGCACAAAACCCTGGCACAATATATCAGTTAGGGGTGAGGATATAGCATGCACCAAGCAGGAAAGGGATCTTAGGGTTATCATCTCTGATGACCTCAAGGTAGGGAAACAGTGTGACAAGGCAGCAGATAAAGCATATAGGATGCTGGGATGTATAGGCAGGGGCATCACCAGCAGGAAAAGGGAGGTCATAATTCCGCTATACAAGACACTAGTGAGGCCCCATCTGGAGTACAGTGTACAGTTCTGGAGACCATACCTACGTAAGGACATAGGCAGGATAGAGAAGGTTCAGAGGAGGGCAACAAAGATGGTGCATGGATTGCATCACAAGTCCTATGAAGACAGGTTGAAGGAACTGAACATGTACTCCCTGGAGGAGAGGAGGGAGAGAGGAGATATTATAGAGACATACAAGTATCTCACAGGGAGGAACAGGTGCAGGAATACACTATTTTAGCCGAAAAGATGTTTCCAGGACTAGAGGCATGGGATGAAGTTGGAGGGAGGATGATTCAGAGAAAACATGAGGAAGAATTTCTTCACAGAACGGGTGGTGGACAAGTGGAACACCCTGCCAGAGGAAGTGGTGGGGGCTGAAACAATCACGGGATTTAAGAATGAATGGGATAGACATAAAGGAATTCTGGAGGTCAGGGGTAAGGGGCAACAGACTTCTAGGAAAACATAAACTGAACTTACAAGCTCAAATGGGCAGACTGGGTGGGCCATAGGCCCTTATCTGCTGACACTATCTATGTATCTATGTATGTGTGTATGCATACTGTCCAATTTTACAAGCTCGAAAATCTCTATGGTTATGGCTCTTTCTCAATTAATGCAAGCCAATGAAGACCTTCGAACATCAAGTAGTGGCAAGTTTCATAGTTTCTAGTGCACTGCGGGCTCAGGAGGCTTTCGCCTTTTGAAAGCTCGCCACACAAAGGATGGATTGTTAGTGTTTGATGCGAACAAGATAAAACAATTATTATGTTAGGTAAGCATGACATTTAATATGTGATACTTGTATTTGCTACAGTAGTTCAATGTGTGAGATCATTAACAAAACCAGGTAAGAGAAAAAGAAAAGCAGTAGTGGGACATGGATTAGGAGAGCATGCATTAAAACAATTAAAATGAGCTTTATTTGTTGTCTGGTATAATATTCTGTATTTCCAATATACCATACATCAACTGAAAATTAATCTGAATCAGAACAGTGAGTGCAATGAAATGTGTAAAACATATTTAACAATAAAATCAGAAGACAACAAAGAGATTTTTTTAGGTGGCCAAGTTGAACCACCCTCACACCACTGCTCCAGGATATTGAAGGACCCAGCTGGCTGGCCCAGAATCTGTGATGCAAAGAACTGTTCACATAAGTGTTATAATAGAAAATATGGAGACACATAAATCGATGCTGAAGCAAATAGTAGGGTATAAAGTCATAACTTCTTTTTTAATATTCAAAATGCATAGCTAGCCAGTTCTGCTTATTAATATCACATAATTATTGCAGCTTTATGGCAAGTTAACTTGTATAACCTTTTGCAGATACCTTTGCCTCTATTTACTACATACTGCAGTTTCTGCTGTAGCAAGAAACATCTCATTGTCCACAATCAGTAGTAACAATACCTTTTTATACTACTGTACCCTTTCAGATACCAGTGGCAGTGCACCCATCATTAGGGTGCCAAATAGTAAAATGCGCTGTCCTCTCCCCTAGGTTGCCCCCCCCTCAAAGTTGGTATACGTAGAAAGAGGGGGAGTGCAGGGGGCTTGAATGGTTGGGACCTTTGTCTACAACACATACTGTTTGCTTTGAGATGTGAAGATTTTTCTATTGTGGCCTCATGTTTATAATTTATACATTAATTATTATAAATTATAAATTTCACGTGTGTTTAAATGTCTTTTTATTAGCACTTCATGCTTATAAATTGCACGTGTGTTTAAATAAATGTCTTTTTATTAGTACTTCATTCTTACAAATTGAACATGTTTAAATAAATGTCTTTTTATTAGTACTTCATTCTTATAAATTGTACGTGTTTAAATAGATGTCTTTTTATTAGCACTTCTTGCTTTGGTGTCCCATTTTAAGGTTTGTGAGGAGGATAAACAGTTTTGCTGTTGCTACGTTAGTTTCTCTGCACCATGCATCTAGTGTGCACTCTTCTTGCCTATTCCTGCAGCATAGAGCAGAATCCGGGGTGCACCCACAGCTGCTCTTCTCACAATTTCCAACTTGCTCCCCATAAAACTGGCAACACACAGCTTCCTATTAGATTTTGCAATTTTTCTACAGCCTCAGAAGGAAGGGTGAGAGACAAGAGAGAGAGAGAGAGAAAGAAAGAAAGAAAGAAAGAAAGAAAGAAAGAAAGAAAGAAAGAAAGAGTCACAGACACAGCAAAAGAAAGACACTTAAAGGCAATATGTTCAGCCCCTCCATATTCCACTACTATAAAACTGATAGCCATTATATTAATGTTTAATGTTGGTAGATTGCTTTCCTGGTAGGTTTCCTCTTGTGTTCATATCAGTCCTTAGTAGGATAATGTAACATTTGGGAGAAAATATACAAATTAACAATCCAGCACTTGAGGAAAGGATGGCAAAGATCTCCACAGCAACCATGTACTTTCCCTTTGTGCTGAGGTATGCTGGTATAAATGACAGCCAAACACTTATGAAAATGATCATGCTGAATGTGATAAATCTGGCCTCATTAAACCTATCCGGCAGGTTCCTGGCCAGAAAGGCTACTATGAAGCTGACGCTGGCTAAAAGGCCCAGATATCCCAGCATTTTGTAGAACATAATTACTGAGCCTTCATTACATTCAACTATAATCTTCTCTGAAGCTTTCCTGTTGAGTTCTGCGAAGGGTGAGGAAGTAGACAGCCACACAATACATATAACAACTTGTAATGCTGAACAACAAAGAATTATATAAAAGGGCGTCCTGGAGCCAATCCATGCCTTTAATCTGCTGCCTGGTTTTGTGGCTTTGAATGCAATGACCACTATGATGGTTTTAGCCAATACAGAGGAGACACAGAGAGAAAAGAATATACCAAATGCAGTCTGGCGGAGAATGCAAGTCTCATGCCTTGGATAGCCAATAAACAACAGGGAACCGAGAAAGCATAACACAAGGGTGAAGAGGAGGAAATAGCTGACTTCCCGGTTGTTGGCTTTGACAATCGGAGTTTCATGGTGTTTCATGAAAATATACAGAACTGCAACTGACATCAGGGAGAAGACAGCAGCGATGGTAGCCAAAACTGCACCCAAGTGCTCATTATATGAAAGGAACTCAACATACTTTGGGAAGCAGACGTCTCTCTTAACATTCGACCAGTATTCCTCTGGACACTTCATGCACTCACTGCAACCTAATATAAAGAAATTAGGTATAAATGACAAATGATATTGGAAGCATATTCCATTCTGCTACATGCCACAATATTTCAGCATAATTCAGGAAAAATAAGCTGCATAAAGCCTTAGGACAAGGGATAAGTGTTTTTTCTTGACTACAATAAATCCTTTTTGCAGCATACACATTGCAGTCACCTCTTTTTGTTTAATCCTCTGTTTTGTTTTTGTTTCCTTGGTGGTTATTTTGCTGAGTGCTGCATTTACTCTGATATGCCAGCCCGTTCTTTCAATTTGGGAGTCTTCAAAATCAAGGGAGGCAAAACTGCCCCCTAGATGATGTAACATTAGGGAGGTAGTGCCCAAGAGGACTAAACTCCACTAGGGCAGAGGCAGAAGAAGACAGGGACAGGGACAAGGCAGAGGAAAAGGTGGCATAAATCAGGTCACCAAGAATAAATGAGTAGAGGAGATAGTGAATGGACAAGGTAAAAATGAAAGAGATTGGTCAGGTGGATCTTTACAGGACAACAGGGGTAGGAAAGGGGAGGAAAGCAAGGAAGCAGGCAGAGAGGGAGTACACTATGAAGTATACAATGAGTCTTGGGAAATAACATTCCAGACTTGGAGGTCATCTTGGCAGAGGATATCCAGGATCTGGTGTCCATAATGGAACCATTGTACACTTGTCACCACTAGAGGGACATTGCCATGTCTGGCTACTGTCTGTTTAGGAGCAACGGAGCATGGAAGAAGTAAGGAGGCATTTCACTATATGCGTAGGAGAGAATCATGGCCATAGAACTACAGGGTCACCCAGAGGAAAAGGAAAACCTGGAGGTGCTGATGGTCATACTGGAGACAGACTGCAGGGTAGGTATCCATACCATGGTAGTGTACAGAACTGCAGCACATGGGAAGTTGTGTATAGGGAACTTGAGGAAGCCATCATCAGAATGGCAAGTAAAGGGGAGGTGTTGCTAGTTGGTGGCTTCAATCTGCCAAATGTGGAGTGAAGCTTTCCAAGGGTAGTTTCAGAAAGAAGCAGGGACATCCTTTGACTCCCTACAAGGGGCAATGGTGTTACCACTATATTGCTCACTGGTGAGATCCCACTTGGAGAATTGTGCCCAGTTTCGGAGGCAACACCTCAAAAAGGACATAGACATAGTGGTGGTAGTCCATAGGAGGGCAACTGAAATGAAGCAGGGCTGGCACCAAAAGTCCTATGAAGAGAGACTGAGGAATTTCAACATGTACACCCTGGGAGAGAGACGACTGAGGGGGACATTATATAGATCTACAAATACCTCACACGGGTAACTGTGTGCAGGAAGGGAATCTCCTTCAAATGAGAAACAGCATCTGTACCAGAGGGCATGCAATGAAGTGTAGGGTGGAAGCTTATGAGGAAGTACTACTTCATTGAAAGAGTGGTAAACATACTTAGAACATACTGCCAGCAAAAGTGGCAGAGGCAAAATCAGTGGAGGATTTCAAGGATATGTGGGAAAGACATAGGAGAATATTAATAAATAATCATGGTGCAGGATTGTCATCAGACACCAGTTAGGGTTTGCAGGGATAGATTAGGCAGGAAAAACCTTGGCAGACTGGATTGACCTAGTGATTGATCCCTTACTGCCATCAAATCCTATTTTGCTATGTTTCTAATCAAATTACAGTACTTTCCATTTTATTGCTCACTATAAACACAACAATGGTTATACTTGGTCCAGCTATAATCTTCCACTGAGCTGAGACAAAGGATAAGACATACTACTAGAATCTATGAAGGCTGAAACAGATGCTTATGGTATAATATTTTTAGACTTTTAGAAGACTGTTTGCAAGACCTTGTGACAGTACAGTCCTGCTTAAGGCAGTGGAGCATGTTAGGTTACAAGTTTTACAAAATTCTACTTTAGGTGACCATAGTCTCCCATAAAGTAATATGCCATTTTCCCATTTTGAGTATGTTTTAGCACACTCTTATACTACAGAGAAATACATATATTACAAAGCACTTCAAATGCTAATTGAGATGCAGCAGACAGAACTCCACTATTAGTTTTGTATACAGCTTTTTGAGCTTCTTTGAGCTTATCTTTGTTTATTTTTGTTGACACAGTTGTTTGTGTATTATGCTAAAATGTGCTTTTTATTCAGAATTGACATATCATTGCACTGATACTACACAGCCTGCCATGCTTTTGCTTGTGTCCCCCCGACCTCGCCAGTTAGCGATGTATACAGTGAGGAAAAAAAAATATGTTAGTGGAGAGACTCAAGGTAATTCCATTTGCTGCCAGAACATTATGGCCCAGATATTCAAAAGGGTTGCACCATGAGCAACAGAGATGTGCCAGCACAAGTCCAAAAATGGGCCATTCTGCGATATTCAGCAGGAGGCAGCTGTGCCACTCAAATTACAATGCGCAGGAGCGCAATGGTAATGAATGCGTGCGCAATCATTGGGGGAGGAACCATGAATAAATGGCGTAGTGCGATATTCAATGACATGCGCCATGCTAGTGGAAGTTGTGCCATAGCGGAAGTGAGCCAAAATAAAAAGGAGCAAGAGAGAGGAGGAAGAACACTACAGGAAGGCCTGCAGTGGGGGTGAGCTGGCAGCCATACCGGGGAGAGCAACAGAGAGAGGGACAGTGGTGGAGCAGGACAGAGCACACTTGTGCCACGCAGGACAGGTCTGCGGAGCCAGACAAACAGAGCGGGGACAAAAGGGCAGTGCTGCAGAGTAGTCAGGGCAGTGGCAGAAGGCAGGACAGCAGAAGGCTGGAGGTGTACCCAGTGCAGGGAGAGCAGCATATAGAACAGCAGGGGGACTGGGACAACATCTACCAGTGGGGTGAACAACAGCCAGAGACATGGCCAATGCCACCATACAGAAGGAGGCAGTAATGAGGGGTGTGAGAAGGCAGGCAGCAGAGGGGTGGAAGGGCTGTCAGCGGTACACCCCCAACAGGCGGTACTGAGACTGCATCACCTTGGAGCAGTACAGTGATACAGAGATCATGGGCTAGTACCGCTTCAACCGGGCAATCCTTAGGCGGCTCTGTGAGCTGTGCAGTGATGAGATGCAAGCACCCACATGATGGAGCCATGCTCTCTCAGTGGAGACCAAGGTGACAGCTGTCATGTGCCTGCTCACCAGGGGCACCTTCCAAAGACCAACAGGGGACATGACAGGCATAACCCAGTCTGCCACGTCATGCCTACTCACACAATTCCTCAGCACACTGCTGCCACATGCTGCGGAGTACATCCATTTCCCCAGCACACAGGCGGAGTGCACAGCACACATACAACAGTTCCACAGAGTAGCACGTATGCCTGGCATGCTCAGGGCCATTAACTGCACCCATGTGGCCATCTGAACACCACCTGGCCTGGAAGGCATTGCGTACGGCAACCGCAAGGGATACACCAGCATCAACTGCAAGGTGGTGTGCGATGTCAGGGGTCGCATAACTAACGTCTGTGACATGCACCCTGGGGGAGCACATGACACCTTCATCTGGCACCAGTAAGCACTGTGCCACAGGTTCAAGAGTGGGATATCCCCACTGGCCACCTAGTGAGTGAGTATGCACAACACACAGGATGACATGGGCTGCCATGGGGGGGAGGCGTAGTCAGAGGTGCCATGGGTACCGGCCTTGACGGCCCATGGCAGAGCGATGCAGACCACCATACTAATGTACACCCTCTGTACACAGGTGACAGAGGATAGGATACCCCCTCCATCCCTGGCTGCTCACACCATACCAGTGCCCCGACACCCCATCACAGCAATGATACAATGAGGTACACACCGCCACACGTAATATCATAGAGCTTGTGTTTGGGATGCTGAAGTCACAGTTCCAGTGTCTGGACATGTCTGGTGGTGCCCTACAATACAGCCCCTTGAAGGCCTGTGGGCTATTCCTGGCCTGTTGTATCCTGCACAACATGGCCAATGACTGTGGGATAGCTGTAGAGGTCAAAGAGTGGGACAGTGATGGGGGATGATAAGGACGCTGATCCAGATGGTGATAAACAGCCACCCCCTGGGTGACGGGGAGGACACCATCACAAAGGAGCATTTTGACCAACACAGGTAGGTCACGGGTCATTGTGTAACCACCACTGGCAAGGGCACAACCCACACACATGCATGGATGAACACCAGGGGTGGATGGTGGCAAGTAAATGGGACTGAGCATGGATCCACACACGCCATCAGGGATGGGCATGGCCAAACATGACACGTGCACACACACACACACACACACACACACAAGCACACACCCCCACTCCCACCCCCATACCACAGGACATGCACAAGGGGTAGAAGGCACTCCACCATGACTGCAACACCTAGCCACACACAGGCCCACACACGGCAACGCCCAGTGACTGTCACTGTGCATGTGTCAGATGCTGGGCACTATTGCACACTGGTGGACAGCACAATGCAGGCATCAAAATGCACATGCCACAGTGGCCAGCAGCTGGGAAGGTGTGCACATGGACTGTGTGTGTGCAGGGCTGGGTACCCCACCTGTGCATCTCACGGTGCACAACACACTGCACAAAGGGCAGCGGCAGACAGTGGCCATGGTGGAAGACAGGTCAGTCATGGGGCACAGTGCCATGGCCACCATGGATGCATGGGTGGCCCTGCTGAGACCTGCCAGCTGTGTCAGGCTGACCATTGGCCTTATGGGGTGGCACAGATGTACCCCCAGGGGTGATGCTGTGGGAAAATGACTGTGTACGCGCAGGGGTCTGCAGCTCACCAAACATGCCTGCACCAGGCATGCTCGGTATGCCCACAGCCAAACCTGGTGTCTACATGGGAGGTGTCACACAATGCCGGGAATGGGGCTAGACATGGCACTGCATGGTGTCTGCAGTGCATGGGCAAATAACTAGGAGCCCATTGTGGCCATGACAGCTGTGAATGCCTGTGTCTGCCTGTCAATGGCAGCGGTCACATCCTTCTGCAGCTGGTCCATCTCTGCCAGGAGCAGACTGGTGTCGCTGCTGTGCCGCTCCTCTGCCTGGCACAAGACCGCACTGAGTGCATCCACTGCCATCACAAGCCACGACTGCTGATTCACTGAATCCTGGAGTATGCGGGTGTGCTCATCTAAGAGGTCATCCACCTGATCGGCATGCTGTCCCTCATGGTGTTCGCGGCCATGCTGGGCAGCACCCCTTGAGGTTGGGCGCTGCACACCAGGGCCATGCCTGGGCATGTCCACAGGTGGTGCACTGACACTGCCCCCCAACACTGTCCCCCCATCTCCATAGTCCAACTGCTGGCACTGCCCCTCTGGCCGCCGATCGCAAGGGCTTGCCAGTGCCAATGCATCATCCGCAACTGCCCCACCAGCCTGGACACACACCAGTGCTGCCCCACTGGGGCATACAGGTATGGGCTGGGACTGACGTCATGCAGGCCTCCACTGTGGCACCACCCAAGGCTACGCCAGTGCCGTTCCCTGATGTGGGACCATCCTGTGTCCCACACGTATCACTGTCTGGGATGTGTGATCCATCATCATCATCATCATCATCATCATCGGTGCCTGATCTGGCACCAGTCCATGCCCCAGCATGCTGGATTCCGTGGCTGCTGTCACACTGGGACACAGGCAGAGCCTCGTCTGCACCATTACCAGCATCTTTAGTCCAAACACACAGGCAGGTATGTGGTGGTACTAACCCTCAGACACCGGTGGAGGTGGATGGGCACTCCGCCGTGGACACACCCACCACCTCTGATCCATATAGACGCTCAGGAGCTGCAAGGGAACACAGTAGCATTAATGTCACTGCCCTACCCTGTGGCACTCCCACCGCCACCCACACAGTGACAGCACAGGATCTACCATGCAGTGACAGGCTGCCACCCATCTGGAAGCCACCACCTGCAATGCCCTCTATGGCACAACGCCACATGCTGCTGGCCATCCGCTCCTCCTGTGGCATCAGGCGAGGCACATCCAGCTGCCCACCACCGGTTGCAGCACGTGGAGCCCTGATGGCAGCCACCTTGTCTTTAATCCTCCTCCTGTCTGTGCCGACCTTCTTCTTACATTCCTTCACAGACCGCTGGTGGCTGCCATGCTGGTTCATAGCATGTGCAACCTCACCCCATGCCGCAGCACGGGCCTATGGTGTTCCCTGCTGTCCACTGAGCAGCGGTTCCCTGTCAAGGTATGCCTCAAACAGGGTGTCTGTTTCTGCCCATGTGAAGTTGGGTCTCCACTTCCTCCAACATTCCTGTTCCACCTCTTCCTCACCTTCGGTCATTATTGAGCCTATGGGAATGACAGATGTTACCTGTGCAGTCCTATGCATCTCCCACACACCACAGTCCACACTGGCAAACAGCATGCAACCCACAACAACAGGCTGCAATACCAGACTATGGCCTCTGCAGCCCCATGTCACATTTATATAGCACAACGCATGCAAATCAGGTGAGGCTCAAATTTAAGTGAATGCTAATGCAGTAGCTGCACCATGGAATTGCTGATGAGCTGATTTGCATATGCTGGCTGAATATCACGCTGTTGCACCTTGCGCAACTGTGTTGAATGTGCTTAGGCACAGACGCAGCTCTGTGACATGCACAGTAGGCACCGCACAGCACATGCACGGGGTACTGACACCAACGCCTGCCATGCTGCTGATGTGCTGAGTGCGGGAGGCAGTGCAGGGCATGTCCACCACTGTGCCAGTGGTGCCAGTGCACTGTTCAAATGTATGGTGCCCTTGCCCTGGAGCACCATAGGTGCAGTGGTGCCACAGCATGGAAGGCCACTACAGGAAGTCCCACACAGGCTACTGTGTTACACCCGGGGAGTACCAATCATGCTGTGGTGGTCCATGTATGAGAAACCTGTGACCCTGTGCCTGACCTTTGCCCCCTAGGCACCATGTGTCAGCATGGGTGCACCCCTATCACACTGTTCAGTGACAGGGCGATGGGGAATGGCAGTGCTGTACCACACAGCATCTGGCGGATGTGCGCTAGGGAATGCCATTTTGAATCTAAGAAGATCCAAAGATGGCATGTAGGAGGGCTGCAGTATGGAGCCAGATTTAACTAGTCAATCCAGTGGCACTGGTGGAGCCCCATGCTGGTGCTCTATTTGTGAAGCACCAATGTACAGGACCAGGAGTGCCATGTGAGAGGAGGTGGCGGTGGTGCTGGAGGAGGCCAGAGGGATGGACAGATCAGCAGAGCAGTGTTGACACTGGTACGGGGACCTCCAGCAGAGGGACCTGGATAGGCTTGCCAGCCTGCGGGCACACGCCAGGAGAGGCACTGTTCCATGGCCAGGTAGGTGCCCCATCCATACACTGGTTGCATCCATACGGGTATCACGGTGGGCATGTGTCCACCACACGAGGGGTTGGGCCATCCAGTTTTGGCATTGGTGGTGGTGGTGTGGGGGGGCGGAATGGTTGGGCTGTACAGGATCGCACACACCGGGGACCTTTGCTACTGGACTGTATTGATGTTCCTCTCTCCATGTTTGCACCCTAGGCCCTGATGAGCGTCGCCGTGCTCGTGAGGACAGGCAGAGATGTAAGCTGAGGGAAGGGGAGCTATGTCCTCATGCCGGAGGTCCCATCATGAGTTAGCGCCAGGACCAGCCCGATGATGGTGAGTGCCTTTCATCCATGATATTCTGTGCATGCTGTGTAGCAGGGCAGACAGTGGGGCATGGCCACCATCCATTGACACCACTGCAGTGCACGCCACATGGTACAGTTAGCACTGTCCAGTGGCACTGCATGTCTGGGTGTGCAGTGCTGGTGGTTCATGCATTCACTGGGTACATGGCTGTGCCACTGACTTCGTACCACATAGCCATGTCACTGTACAGCCACAGTGGTGCTGTGCGGGACTTGGGTACTGGGTGTGTGCAGCAGTCTGCATGGCGGTGTGTGCCTGGGTGGGAAGGTCATGTGGACATGATCACTGTGGGTGGTTGGACACCATCACAGGGGCGTATCCCATGGCTGTATGCCATACACAATGGGTGGGCTGCAAGGGCCTGTGCATTCACACCTATTGACTCTGCTCCCTTGCCCTAGGTGGACGGCGGATGATGAGAATTGAGATGGTGCTGCAGGAGCTTCTGCAGGTGGCCCGGGCCTCTTTAGAGATCCTTCAGTGGGTGGAGCAACTTGGAGTCCGCAGGAGACATGGCAGGAGGTGACACCAGAGCAGGGAGCAGGGCTCCCACTGAATTGCATGTGCTCCAGGATAAAACCTACCCCCCTGGACTCACCCTCACACCCATCCTTCCCTCTCCCATATGTCCACCCCTGCCCCTTACCCACTACCAATTGGTTTGTGGCCCTCACCCCATAATTATTGTATATAGCTGTATATAGTTTTGTTATTACTTTTCAAATACATTTGTTTTGTTATGCCTACTGTGGTGGTCTCTGATTTGCTGTGGGCTAAAAGTGCTCAGCTGCAGTGGTGTGCATGGCATCATGGGTGATGCTATAATGGTCATGTGTGTGTGTCCATAGGGGAGGTGACTTTGGTGTGGGCATAGCTCTCAGTCACTGTCTGTGGTTTGTGTGTTGTTCCCTGTGCACTGGATGACTGTGTGCAGTGGTACATGGTGCATGCACTGTGTCCATGGTGCCCCATCAGACCATCCATGGCCTGTGTAGCTGACACCCTTGCATGTCTGTGACCTTCACAGTCCACTGGCATATCACTGGTGGCTGCCCATGCTGGACAGCCACTGTACCCAGCATGATGCTGGGTTGCCTCCTGTCACTGGTGTGGTGCACGTCTGCCTTGGGTGGCACTGTTGCCTCCACTGTTATTGTCTCATCTCAATGCTGTCACTTGTGTCTGTTGCAGGGGATGTGCTCCACTGTCTGTCACTTGCGCTCCGGCCGCATGCTGGTGGCATACAGCATTGTGGTGCCTGCACAGGGTTGCTGGCACAACTGTGCTGTGGAGGGGTTCTGGCCGTGTGTACATGGCTGCCATGGCTACATGCCAGGGGCTTGAATGACTCACTACTGTGTCCCTGTGTTGCTGTGCCCTTTGGTATGGGTGGGTGTTTGTCCATGCACTGTGTTGCATCCTGTGTGGCACATGCATCCATGCACCACTATGGGTGTCAGCGCTGGCTGTTGTGGCCAATGCTGGGATGGGGTGTGTCCTTGGGAGGGTGTGCAGGGTGCTGTACCACTGGCGGTGGGGTCTGGGGCATGTCCTGTCACATGTGGGGTACCTCATGTACCGATGCATGGTCGGTCTCTCAGCTGTACCTCGGGGGAAGGCATGCGGTTCTGCACTGTGTATGCAGTCGTTGCTTCATGGTCTGTTGCCGCCCGCTGCAGGGTGCTAGTGGTGGGGCTGCCTCGCATGGTTCTGTGGTGCACAGGGTTGCATTATCACAGTGGGGGTGGTGGCATGCATGGAGTGTCCTGCACTCTTGGGCACTACTCCCTGGCAGGGTGTTTGGGGTTCGTGGTGCAGGGTGTGCTCTGCATTGATGAGATGGTATAGCACAGGGTGGCTGGGCATCCATGTGTGACGGTCACAGCTTGCCAGGGGGTGTGCTGGGGCAGCATGCCCCGGTGGTGGGTTTGTTGCTGGTGTCCCTGTGCCGGTGGTTCTTCCAGCTCTCCTCTGGTTGTGCAGTGCATGGGGTGTGGGGGGCAATGTCTGTCCTGCTGTGTGCTCCTCTGCCCATCCCTACCATGGGTGGTGGGCCCCTGCATCCTGTCTCTGTGCATGCCTGGTTGTGCTGTTTCGCTGCTGCCCCGCTTCACTGAGCATCCCTGGTTGTGCTATTGTGCATCTGACTTGTGCCACTGCACATCCCTAGTTGTGCAGTGGCACAGATGGCATGATATTCAGTCATGTGCCACAGGTGCATCTTGACCTGCACGGTGTTTGAATATCGTGCGTGTTGCACGTGGATGCAGTGGACTTGGCCTGTTCTGCTATTCATGCTTACTTTGTATGCAGTTTGAATATCTGGGCCTTTTATTTTATTTTGTATCCACATATGCATGTTTCTTTGCCTCAGTTTATTGATAGTGATTTATAGTAATATAAGATTTGCCTCCATCCCTTTGATTTTTGGCTCTGCTATGAATTCATTGCATTGGCTTACAATAGATTTCCTGGCTCAGAACCCAGAGCTGCATTTTTAAAAGAAAACCATGTACCAGAAATAAGTATAATATTTTTATTCATTGATATAAATGGTTGGAAATGTTTTCAAAAAAATTCATGTGCTCAAGATTTTCTCTCCATTTGTGTTCTGGTGATGTCAATAAGGTTACATAGCTAAGTCTGGGTACAAAGAGGGGCTCCTCAGTGCTAAGCCCATTTTCCACAAATGCAGTCAGAAGTGAATCATGCAGTAGCACTTGAGAACAGTTTTTGTAACTAAAAAAAATGTTAAGGGTGAGGATTTTCCTCATGTCTCTGCACTAAAAGAACACCAAAACCTGAGGCCTGTTTAAACTCTTGTAGTTTAATAAAGACAGAAATGCTATATCTTTCTGAGTGTAATCCTGGTGTATGCTGGCTTGAGTATATCTCAAAATCTAAAAACTTTGGTGGCTGTGTACACTGTGTAAGCAATTAACTAGAGATCTAGAACACTCACTGGAGCAACTTGACTAATGACCTGTCTACCTCAAGCACCTGGAGACTGGTCCAGAGTTAAACTTTATTAAACAAGAACTAGTAAAATAAATGTTGAAAAATTATAATATATAACCAACAGTCCTGTCTTAAAGCAATAGCAAAGGGGCCTATTCATTTGATTACTACTTCATGAAAGAAAACCAGCTAACGTAGTATGTTTTAGTCTTGCTTATTAAATTATTCTGATAATTAAATGCCTCTATATATTTTTAACATATTTTAGATAACTGGGGCCTGCTTCAATGTTTAAAGATTTTTTTAGATGCATTTAAAATAGCTGAACCTGAAGCTGATCTGCTTAAACTTTATAAATAATAAAATCAGTATTTTAAACAAGGAATTTGTATCCCAGTAGCACTTTCTTCACAAATATCCCAGAAAGCCTATTGTAAAATAGTGTCTGAGTGGCTAACACCCCCAAGGAGGATGGATTACAAAGAAAGAAGAGCCTACATCCAGACTGGGAAAAGCAGGATGAGGACATTCTTGCACCAGAAATGTAAACTGATGTGCAAATAAATAAATAAATAAGTAAAACAAGCATTTTAGAAAAAAGATACATGGTGGTGATAAAAATGTATGTGTTTTTGTATGTTTAATTTTTTCTGTATAAGCACTGACTGGATTTAGACATATTACACAGAATGCAAACAAATACTAAGATGAAATTATGTTATCTCCAGCTGAACTGGCTAAATTAGCAGCAAAAGGAAGGATAAGAAAATTGCAATCAATTGAAGTAACATACGCAGTTCTGATCAGTAACATCACGGAACAAAAATAAAGTGGACAAAAATAAAGTGGCAAAAACTGTCAACATCAATATTGGCAGCACAAAATGTAGCATTCCAGAACAATGCAGGCCACATGACACACAGGTAGCAAGCAATGTCCACCTCATGGAGGCACTGCACTAGAACACACAGCAGCAGGCACCCATGCACAATAACAGTACAGGGGTGCAGGCAGATGGAACAGGGTAGGATATAACCACCACTGGGGGAATCAGGCCACTGGACACCTACCATGGTAATCTAATAGCACAGGCACCCACATGGTGGGGTACCCCCACACAGAATGCTGAGTGATGGAGAACGTGCACCAGGGTAACCAATGGAGGACAGGTGAACCGCAGCCACCATGTGGATGGCCGTGTATAATGCAAGGGGCCAGGAGCACAAGTCAGCATGCAGCCAGCAACACACACACAATAAACAGGACAAGGGAGATGGCATGCTGGCATGTTGTCCTGGCCCTTGTGGTTTCAGTGCAGTGCCTCCATGTGGTGGACATTGTTTGCTACCTGTGTGTCATGTGATCTGCATTGCTCTGGCAAGCTACATTTTGTGCTGCCAGTATTGATGTTGACACTGTTTTTGCCGTTTTATTTTTTTCCACTTTATTTTGTCCCACGATGTTACTGACCGGAACCACATAGGCAACTAAAAGTATAGACAAGATAGAAAAGGGACCCCCAAAAGGGTGTAAGGTAAACAAAAAAATGTAAGCATAAGAGGAGAAAATGTAACAGGAAAAGTGACCCAGTCCATCTTCAAACTGAAAATGTTATTGATAGGATAACCACTATCCTAAACCTCATTTAAGAAACTTGAACCACTAATGTTATCCAGACAAGTACTGAGAAAGCAAGGATTAGTGGTATTAAGCATATACATTTTCCCAAATCTGACAACAGTAAGGATTGCATCTCACTAAACCATGCATTGATAATTTCAGTTTAAAACTTGTTGAAAGTGATTCAATCAGTGATATCTCTGCATGCTCATGCAAAGGTAACTTAGTATGTTGACTAAACCAAAGTAAAGTTTTGACTGAACAGCTGCCAAATCAAACTAACCTACATTTATATGTTTGATACACAAGAATAATTTTCAGCTTACAAAATGATTGTTTTTTCTGCATTGGAGAAAAACAAACATGAGACTCAAGCTAAGCAAATCCTGTTTAGCTAGATTCTGGTGTTTATGTTTCGAAAAAAGGTCCCCCAGATTTGATTTTGGGACATCCCTAAAATTCTGTGAGGAAGGCTCAGCAAGGGTTCCTGATTCTTCTTTCATGAGCTGGACTTCTTTTAGGAGTCTCACAGAAGAATCTTAGATCACAAAAGAAGAGGATGGGACTTAGGATTTTTTCATCATTCCTCCTTCATTCAAACTGCTTCTCCCATACTGTAAGTCATGAAAGAGGAATCTCTTCTCACAAAAGAACAGGGTGAGATTTAATTTTTGTTCACAGTTCTTCCATGAGGTCAAACAAAAGAACCATTGTTCCTTTGTGAGATCTCAAGAAAGAACTATCTGTGAGCAGAACTTTCTGGAACTGAGAAGCCACAGCTGTAGTCATACTGCTGGCTTTATTGGAACAGTGAGTTGACAATCCATTGATCTCTCTCTCTCTCTCTCTCTCTCTTGCTCTCTCTCCTTTTCTCATTCTATCTATCCGTCTGTCTGTGTCTATCTGTCTGTCTGTCATTTTTTCTGTATGTCTGTCTGTCTGTCACTCTTTCTGTCTATCTACTGACCTACCTATCTGTCTGTGAATCGTATTATCTATTTACATATTTATTTTTTTAATATCTCTTAAGCAGACTTGGTTGCCCACCCAAATACCACTCCCCTCCATGTCACCTGTTCCCTACCTTTTTTTGTTTACTGTGCTAAATGGACCAGAGTGTCCACATCCACTGCCTCCAAAATCATCCCAACAGTGGGGAGCCCAATCCCCAGTGTCATCTTGTGTCCCCATTCCCCTTGCGCTCCCTCTCCCCTTCCCCCACTCTATTTTCTCTATCCTATACCCTGCCTCCCCCCACTGCTCCTCCCTGTGCCTTCCTAGAGTTGTGATTCTCTCTACTTGAGTTCCTCACCTCACCCTTGTTCCATCCACCCCCAGTGTCCACCCCCAGTATGCCTTCTGTTATCCCCTTCTCAACATCACCCTGCTCCCTTTTTCCCACTAACGTTACTGCCTCCCCAACTTCCTGTTGCCCCTTCCCTCTATGGCAACTTGTGTCACCTCTAGCACCTGCTGACTCTGTGCCACCTTCTCTTTCTCCTGTAGCGCCCCCTCCTTTACCAACCCAGGAGTTACATATCCCTCCATTACTGCTCCTTTAGGCTAGCTAAAACTGAGAAACTGTTTGTACTGGTAATCTCCTTTACCCAGATTGTTCTCCTATCCTCCCCCTGATGCCTATATCCCTCATTTGATACTGATGCCACCTTATTGCTTTGCCAGTGCCCCCTACAGTCTTCTGTTCTTGCCCTTGATGGCACACCATTGCGTAGCCCACCTCCTGATCTACCCAGCATTCCCTTTTGTTGGCCTGCTGCAGTCCGTATTGGATGATTTACCAGATTCCCCTCGCGTTCACATTACACCCTATCCTGAACCCTCCATGCCTACAGCTCTCTCTTCAGCCACCAAATTTCTTCCCAAAGCCAACCTATCTGCCAGCACACCATGCAGCCTCCTGCTCTCCTTGCCACTCCCAGGAATATGGCTGCACTGCATCCTTGGCAGCAAACAACCCTCCCTATCCCCCGACCTGGTTGGCTATCTATTTCCCTCCTCCCTACCTATGGATTAGTCCTGACCCTCTCCCTGGGACCTTTCCCCACTTTGGAGTACTCCTATCCATGCCGAGTGTGCTTGCCTTCATTGTGTCGGCTGCTGACCCACACCTAGTGTGGCCCATGTGCAGCTGTATCACGACTGCATTCTCCCCACTAGCTGGCTCAGTCATGTGTCCTCAGATGTCCCATCTGCCCACCTCAAGCTTCCCTCACTTGTCGACCACCCTCCTCCCCATCCAGCACTTTAATCCCAAATGCTCAGACCAAACAGTTGGTACATTATCTTTACCTGTGATGTTCCCTTTCCTTTAGCAGGCCCCTCGGAAAATCCCTTAATACACACCAACAGCACTTCCCTATGTCCGAAAGCCACTGACTCTCTGTGAGAAGGGTAGTGTGGTGATTGTGGGGGACTTCAACATGCCAGGAGTGGACTGGAGCACCCCAACAACCAGGAACAAAAGGGAGCAGGTACTGCTGGATGCCTTCCAGAACAGCTTCCTGCTGCAAATGGTCAGTGAACCAACCGGGTTAGGAAATACCCTTTACCTTGTGCTGGCAAATGGGGACTTTGTAAGAGAACTTATAGTAGAGGAACCACTGTCAGGGAGTAACCACCGCTCAGTATGGTTCACATTGGATATGGGCAAGGAAGGAGTGGAATCTGGCACACTGGTGCTGGAATTCAGGAGGCCGACTTTGGGAGAATGGGGGAAGTGGTAAAAGGGTACCTGGCCAGAATTCAGTCTAGTATGGACACTAACCAGAGGTGGGAGCTCATAAAGCTGAGGATAGTGGAGACAACCAAAACCTGCAACAAAGCCCAGAGCAAGAAGGCTAGGGCTAAGAAACTGATCTGCTTGAGCAAGGAGGTCATGGAAAAGGTAAGGAGGAAAAGAGCTGCCTTTAGGAAGTACAAGAAAACAGGGAGGAGGGAGGAGTACTTGACAGAATCAAAGGAGGCAACAAGAACAGTAAGGGGAGCCAAAGCATCTACAGAACTTAGGCTGGCACAAGGCATTAAGAAGGGGGAGAAGGACTTCTTTAAGTACATCAGGGAGAAAAGGAGCTGTAAGGACCACATAGTAAGGATTAGGAAGGAGGGGGGTTGGGTGGAAGCAGGGTGTGATAAGACGGAAGCACTAAATGAGTACTTCTGCTCAGTATTTACTAAAGAGAAGAGAGGGGTGACACCCAAGGTGGGAGAAATTGCAGAAGCAGGGGAGGAGTGGTGACAGATGGGGAAATCATGGAGAGAAGAGTTTGAGAGGGTTTGATGGCACTGAGGGTGGTCAAGGCGCCAGGTCCAGATGGCATCCACCCCAGGGTACTGAAGGAGTTGGCAGAGGTCCTTGCAGGACCTTTGGCAGACCTATTTAATGCCCCACTACATTCAGGGTATGTACCTCAGGACTGGAGGATGGCTCATGTGGTGCCCCTCCACAAGAGTGGCCCCAAGGATGAACTGGGAAACTTCAGACCAGTGAGCCTCACATCCATCGTGGGTAAGCTAATGGAGACTATCCTGAAGGAGAGGCTGGTGGCCCTCCTAGAGGCCAAAGGACTACAGGACAGCAGACAGCATGACTTCATATGTGGCAGATCCTGCCAAACCAACCTGGTGGAGTTCTATGACTGGGCAACTAGGCAACTGGACAGGGGCCATGCAGTGGATGTCCTGTATCTGGACTTCAGTAAGGCATTTGACTCAGTGCTATATGGAAGGCTGTGAAGGAAGTTAGTAGGCACAAGGGCAGGTGCAAAGCTGGTGAGATGGGTAGGAAACTGGCTGCAGGGAAGGCAACAGAGGGTGGTGGTGGGTGGGGAGCTTTCACACCCAAGGGCAGTGACGAGTGGTGTTCCACAGGGCTCAGTGTTGGGACCACTGTTGTTTGGGATGTTCATTGCAAACATGCCATGGGACATCAAGAGCAAGATCAGTCTGTTTGCTGATGATACCAAGGTAGGCGCAGTGGTGGATGACCTAGGGGGATGGCAGGGGTTTCAGGATGATCTGGCAAAGCTTGAAACCTGGTCAGACACCTGGCAACTGGGCTTTAATGCCAAAAAGTGCAAGCTGCTGCACTTTGGGAAGAAGAACCCAAGGAGGAGTTACCAGCTAGGGAGAGTATAGCTAGCCCAGACAGAGGAGGAGAAGGATCTGGGTGTGCTCATTACAGGGTCAATGAACAACTCGGCACAATGTAGGTAGGCAGCAGCAAAGGCCAACAAAATGCTGGATTGTATTGCAAGGGGTATATCCTCGAGGAGGGAGGAGGTGAATCTGCCACTGTATAGGTCATTAGTTAGACCACACCTGGATTACTGCGTGCAGTACTGGCGTCCGTATCTGAAGAGGGACATTAAGTTACTGGAGGGGGTGCAGCGCAGAGTGATAGATGATCAAGGGGCTGGGGGACTTATCATGCGAGAGGAGGTTGAAGGATCTGAACATGTATTCACTGGAGGAGAGGAGAGACAGGGGTGACATGATTGAAACCTTTAAATACATGAAAGGAATAAACAAGATGGGTACAGAGGGGCTGTTTAAAGTAAGGTAGGGAAGGCCACCAGGGGCCATGATATGAGACTGCAGTGAGGAAGGTTCAGGAAGGAGATGAGGAGACACTTTTTTACAGAGAGGGTGGTTGCTGGGTGGAATGCGTTACCTGCTGAAGTGGTATGCATTAGAACAGTGGACTGCTTCAAACGAGGATGGGACAGGACAAGGGGGAGGGTTAATGAAGGGGAAGGGTGGAAGGGAGGGGCAGCTGCAGAATAAGGGGTTCTAGCTACACATTCGAGCAGACTTGATAAACTTCTAGGCCTTTCTCTGCTGGCAAATTTTGTATGTTTGTATGTTCGTATGTCTCTGCCTGCCTATATGGCTACCATAGTAGGTCTAAACTGAGATATCTTTTTTTTAAATCTATGCATTATCCTCACCCTGCAGATGTACCTGCTGGATAGGGACTAAATATGACCTGCACCTAGCAGTTCTGTCCACCAATCGTAGGGTAGCTTACCCCTTATAAATGTGCAGCAGGGTGGGGTTGGGTGGGATTGGGGCCCTATCCCATCTCTTGTGACTGGGTGGGGGGGGGCAGACACTGGGTTAATCTAGCAATGTTAGTATTAACTATGTTGTTGCATTTACTATTTTTCCTAGTTGAATGTTTACTGTTGTTTACCACCTATTACAGTTCTTCACTTATGGTGGTACTGGTGTAGAGATTTATGGCTCTTTTCGGTCTTTTTCTGCTTCTTTTTTAGTAGAAACATAGAATTCAGCAGATAAGGACCATACAGACCACCTAGTATGCACATTTCCCTACTTACTTCTGCAGCCTCAGATCCTATTTGATCTGCAGCTCTCCTGATCTGCATATCTCCAGGGTACCCTTGTGGCTATCTCATGCAGTCATATTGTTTTTACCCCCACTTCTGCTGGAAGGCTATTCCATAGCACCACCACACTTTCAGTGAAAAAGTACTTCCTAACATTACCTTTAAGCCTTCCACCCTCCAGCTTCATATCATGCCCCCTTGTTCTTGTGCAGAGTTTTCTCTGAAAAATGCTTTTCACCTGTACCGTTTATTCCCCTAAGGTACTTGAAAGTCTCTATCAAATCTCCCCTCTCTCTTCTTTCCTCCAGTAAATAGATGTTAAGGTCCTTAAGTGTTTGCTCATAGGGCTTCTGGTGCAGTCAATGTACCACCTTTGTTGCCCTTCTCTGGATTGCCTCCGTTTTGTCAATGTCCTTCCGGAGATGTGGTCTCCAGAACTGGACATACTTTCCAGCTGAGGCTTTACCAGTGATCTGTACAGTGGCATCACCAGCTCTTTCCTCGTGCTTGTTATGCCCCTCCCTAAGCATCCCAACATCCTGTTTGTTTTCCTCACCGCCTTTTCACACTGTTTGGTAACCTTCAGGTTGTCAAATATGACAACCCCCAGGTCTCTCTCCTGACTTGTGGTGGCCAAAATTTCCACACCCATCCTGTACTCCTCCCTTCAATTCCTGTGACTCAGGTGCATGATTCTGCACTTTTTAGCATTGAAACTCAACTACCAGACACCTGACCACTCCTCTAATAGGCTTAGGTCCTTTCTCATTTTTTCCACCCCCTCCGGTGTGTCCACTCTGTTACAGATCTTGGTGTCATCTGCAAAGAGACACACCCTTCATTCTAGATGCACTGCAATGTTGCTAATGAAGATATTAAATATGACTAGCTCCAGCACTGACTCCTGTGGTACCCTGCTGGTCACCTCCTTCTCCTCAGATTTCATTCCATTTGCCACCACCCTCTGAGTCCCGCCCCTTAGCCAGTTCACAACCCATTTTACCACCATAGGACCCACTCCCAGGCACCCCAATTTAGTTAGCAATCTCCTATGTGTGACTGTGTGACTGACCACCTTGCTGAAATCCAGGTAGGCCACATCTACCACCCCTCCCTGATTTACAACCATGGTTACCCAGTAAAAGAATTCTATAAGATTTGTCTTACTGGACCTTCCTGCTGAGAATCCATGCTGTCTTGGATCCTGTGCCCCACGATCCTCCAGGAACTTCACAATTCTATCCTTAAGTAAGGACTCCATTAGTTTTCACACTCTTGAGGTCAGGCTTACAGGCCTACATTTCTTGCCTTCTCTCTATTTCTACATAGATACATAGACAGTGTCGGCAGATAAGGGCCTATGGCCCACCCAGTCTGCCCATTTGAGCTTGTAAGTTCAGTTTGTTTTCCTAGAAGTCTGTTGCACCTTACCCCTGACCTCCAGAATTCCTTTATGTCTATCCCATGCATTCTTAAATCCTGTGATTGTTTCAGCCCCCACCACTTCCTCTGGCAGGGTGTTCCACTTGTCCACCACCCGTTCTGTGAAGAAATTCTTTCTCATGTTTCCTCTGAATCGTCCTCCCTCCAACTTCATCCCATGCCCTCTAGTCCTGGAACATCTTTTCTCTTAAAAATAGTGTTTTCTTGCACCTGTTCCTCCTGTAAGATACTTGTATGTCTCTATCATATCCCCTCTCTCCCTCCTCTCCTCCAGGGAGTACATGTTCAGTTCCTTCAACCTGTCTTCATAGGACTTGTGATGCAATCCATGCACCATCTTTGTTGCCCTCCTCTGAACCTTCTCTACCCTGTCTATGTCCTTACATAGGTATGGTCTCCAGAACTGTACACTGTACTCCAGGTGAGGCCTCACTAGTGTCTTGTATAGCAGAATTATGACCTCCCTTTTCCTGCTGGTGATGCCCCTGCCTATACATCCCAGCATCCTATTTGCTTTACCTGCTGCCTTGTCACACTGTTTCCCTACCTTGAGGTCATCAGAGATGATAACACCAAGATCCTTTTCCTGCTTGGTGCATGCTATATCCTCACCCCCCCCAACTGATATATTGTGCCAGGGTTTTTGTGCCCCATATGCATTATCTTGCACTTCTTTGCATTGAATTTCAACTGCCAAACACCTGACCATTCTTCAAGTTTCTGTAGGTGCTTCTCATTCTGTCTACACCCTCTGGTGTGTCTACTGTGTTACAGAGCTTTGTGTCATCAGCAACAGTGAAATTCTGCCTTCAGGTCCTGCGCCATGTCACTGATGAAGATGTTGAATAGGACCGGTCCCAGCACTGATCCCTGTGGTACCCCACTGGTCACTCTTCCCTCTGTGGAGTGACAGCCATTTACCACCACCCTCTGTGTCCTGCCACCCAGCCAGTTACCTACCCACCACACTACTGTCCTGCCCACACCCATATTCCCCAGTTTGTGTAATAGTCTTCTATGTGGCACAGTGTCAAAGGCCTTGCTGAAGTCCAGATAGGCCATGTCCACTGCCCTCCCCGATCCACCTCCCCAGTCACCCAGTCAAAAAATTCAATGAGGTTGGTCTGACATGACCTCCCCCTGGTGAAACCATGCTGCCTTGGGTTCTTTAGTCCATTGACAACCAGATGTTCCACCAATCTCTCCTTCAGTAGTGCTTCCATGATCTTCCCTACTACCGAGGTGAGGCTGACTGGTCTGTAGTTCCCTGCTTCCTCTTTGTTCCCACTTTTGTATAAGGCGACTACATCTGCTGTCCTCCAGTCTTTGGGTGCCTCCCTGTTTCCAGTGATCGGCTAAACAGGATAGCCAGAGTTCAGCCCACCTCTCTTAGTTCTTTAGGACCTGGGGTGCACCCCATCTGGCCCCATTGCTTTATCAACTCTTATTACTTCCAGTTCCTTCAGGACCCTTTCTCGTGTAAAGGGACTTGTGTCCATTTCTGCACCATTCTCACCCCTTGTACTCCTTCAGACCCATTACCCTCCTCTTCCTCAGTAAGAGACTGAGGCAGAAATACCTGTTCAGTATGTCAGCTTTACTGCTGTCATCCTCCATGCAGCCCCATCCTCCCCCTTCAGTCTCACTATCCCTCCCTTTGTCTTTCTTTTTTCACTTATGTACCTGTAAAAGGTTTTGTCCCCTCTACCCACTGATTTTTGCAATGTGTTCTTCTGTCTGAGCTTTGGCTTCCCTTACTGACCTCCCTGCCTCTCTTTTGCTTCTCCTGGTACTTCTCCTACCCCTTCTGCCTGTGTCTTTTTGTATTGCCTGAATGCAATCTTTTTGGCTTTCACTTTCTTGCTACCTCTTTGGAAAACCATAATGGTCTCCTCTTCCTTTTCCTCTTGCTAACCTGCTTAATACATAATTCTGTTGTTCTTGTAATCCCCATTTTAAATACTGCCCACTGTTCCTCAACCCCTGATTCCTGTCCTATTCCCCTTAATGCCTCTTTCAAGTATCTCCTCATTTTCTCAAAGTCTGCCCCCCTAAAATCCAGGATACGTGTTTTTGTGTGGTTTGGTTCTGCTCTTTCTGTGATTTCAAACCACAATGACTGGTGGTCACTGTTTCCCAGGTGCTCCCCCACTGTTACCCCCATCACACTGTCCCTGTTTGTGCACAAGGTCCAGTATTGCCTTCTGCCGAGTTGGTTCCATGACCGGTTGCTTGAGGAAGGCACCCAGAGGAGTCAGGATAAATCTGCTCCCTAGTTGATGCTGCTGCTGGGATGCTCCAGTCCACGTCTGGAATATTGAAGTCTCCAACCAGTACTACCTCACCCTTGTCTGCCATCCTTTGGATGGCTAGCATCAACTCCCTATCCGTTTCTTCCTCCTGGGCTGGTGGGCTATAGACCACACCTGTGCGGATGGCTGTCCCCATTTTCCTTTCCAGCTTAACCACAGTATCTCTCCCCATTTTGTTCCTCCTGGATCTCTGTGGCCCTTATGTCATTTTCACATACAGTGCCCTCCTCCTCCCTTCTTGCCTGCTCTGTCTCTTCTGAATATGTTGCAGCCAGGTATGGCCATCTCCCAGTTGTGGTTATCATTACACCAGGTTTCAGTGATGGCCACAATGTCCAGGTCTGACTGCACCATGACAGCCTCAGATCTTCCATCTTGTTGCTAAGGCTCCTGGCATTTGCACACATGGCTTTCCATGATTTGACCTCCTAGACTGCTTCACTGTTCTACTCCAGCCCCTTCCTTGGTTGTCATTTATTCCTGGTTCTCCTTGCTGTCTGCCTGTCTGCTGAATTTTGCCCCTTTTCTGCTTATCCACCTCTTGGGCACTAATCTCCATCTTTTGTACACTGCTTTGCAGAGATAGCCACTCCTCTGGTTCACTGGTTCCACTGCTAGCTGTGGGGGGTGAGCAAGTAGGTACCCTTCTTGCTGGCCTACCACCCCCCTTTGCTAGTTTAAATGCTTGTCAATGTAGCATTTAAACTTATCATTAGTCTTAGATTCCCCTCAGGATGGATGCAGGCCGTCAGGCTAGACAAAACCTCCATCCCTCCAGGTGGGTCACCAGTCACCAATGAATCCAAACCCTTCCTCACAGCACCAGTTCTTCAACCATGAGTTAAAGTTCCTGGTGCATGCATTCCTATGCTCTTCCTTGCCTGTCACAGGTAGTACTTCTGAGAAAGTGACAGAAGTAGCTACTTGCTTGAGACCCCTCCCCAGTTTCCTAAACCCTTCCTGAACTTCCTTTGGCTCCCCATTTGCCAGGTCATTAGTACCTAGGTGGATAATGACATCCAGCTCACCCTCCCATCTTGCCTTCCCAGTGATCCCCAGGATCTTCCTTCTATCCCTCCATGCCGTGGCACCTGGTAGGCACCTCACCTCCCTGTCCTCCCCCTCCTCTGTTCCTAGCTGGATCCCTCTTATGATGGAGTCACCCACCAGGATTCGCTTCCTCCTCCTCTGGGGTCCACTGCTTTCCCCGCTGAGGTCACCTCCTTGGCTAACCTTCACATTCTTTCCTTCCACTTCTCTGGGTACCTGTATTTGGTTGTCCTTGTTTGCCAGTGTGGCATATGAGTTCTTGAGTGGAATAGGATCTGGGATGTGCCTCTGCCTGACTGCACTAACCCTCCCTGAGCCCACTGTCATCCAAGTGCTCCTCGTTCTCAGCATTCTTTGAGGCAGTTGCATTGGAATGGGTGGTCCCTGGATAGGGGTGATGATACTCCTGACCCAGTTTACTTCCGCTCTGAGTCTGGTTACCTCATCCCACAGTCCAGATAGATGCATGCAGATAGGGAAGCACCTCAGTGTCCAGAAGGTCTGCCTGAATATGGCTGCCCCACAGCCACTGCATTTCACCACTCCCCACATTATACTGCAATTCCACTACTTGTCTGCTACTGAAGCTCTCCTAGTTAACTTTTTATTAATTTACTGTCCTAAAAATCCTGCTACTGTTCCCCTATAATATTTGAAAATACATACACTTCTATCTAAGCTCTTTATCCTTACAATCAAGGGTAACTACAATCACAATAATCTACCTTCTACTAATACAGATTCTATCACAGAATCAGAGCACAATGCAAAAACATCTGCTACTTAGCAACAACAAACAGTTGACAACATACCAAGTTGATGTAGCTTTTTTTAAAATAGAAAAGAAAAATGTAAGTGTTTAAACCAATAGAAATCAGCAGTTCAAAAGCACCTGAACTACAAGAAAGAACACAGTACCACACCTCTGCCACAATAACTAAACAGTTCTAAAACATTGGAGAAAGAAGAGAAAAATTAGAGACTGAGCAAAAAGATACAATGTACTATAAAGTATTAGGCAATAGGTATACTCAGTTGTTTAACAGAGAAAATAAAGTACCTACCAAAACAGACGGGATACCCACAAATGACACTTAGGTTCTCAATATCAGACACCACCAAAGGCACATACAGAAAGGGTTTAAACTATAGTGTTAAAATAGTATTAAAATTAACCACATCAGAGTAGAAAGATCACACTAAATAAATGTGTTGATCCTTCTGACTTCCAACGAATATCTACCGCACAAATTTTATATCTTCCTGGAGCCCACAGGGTTGTCTTTCACAATCACCTAAATTTACATAAAACAAAACAATTTTTAAACTGGAAATTATATCAAAAAGCACTTAGCTTTGGGAGCTCTTCTCAAACACAGCCACTCAGCTCAGAGTTCTAGAATCAGAACCATTTCTTTTTTTTTTTTTGCAATTAAGTTTATTTTAACTTTCCAGTGCAAAATCAACTTATACATACAAGGCCTCAGATACAAGAGATTACAATACAATACAAATCACCGTTCATGGACAAAGAAAACAAAAGAAAACATATCACAGATAGCCCTTCACCCCACCGCCCACACCCCATCCCCTCCTCCCAGAGCAAGCAGAGCCAATATCTTATAACATCTTCCTTAGGTAGGGAAGGGAATATACCTTGGCACATACAGGGGCTTAATAATCTAATACAAATTAATAAAGGAGAGTATTATACATATTTTATTAAGCCAGGAAGAGGAAGAGGGAAACAGAAAAGTAAGGGAGAAGGAAGGGATAAAAAGGTAAACTTTAATTGCCAAAGTTATCTTTTAGAGCTAAGAAAAGGGGGCTCCAACAACTTTGAAATTTTTTCCAAAACTGAGAAATGTTATTAATACTTCTCTCAGCATTTAAGGCAGTGAGGAGTTCTGCCCACCATTTCTGATATGAAGAGGTCCAATCATCCTTTCAATGCCTTAAGATTAACAATTTAGTAACCAGAGAAACCATAGCAGCTTGCTTTTTCTGAAAAAACAGTCGGAATAGAGTTACATAACCCCAAGATGCAGGTCTCCACTGAAAAGAAAGCTGATATAGTGTAGTAATCTGCAATCTTACCTTTAACTGTTTTCTAAAAGTTTTTTATTTTATGACAAGTCTGGACTTTATGGTATAATGTATCATCTTCATGTCTACAATCTGGACAATTCAGGGAAGCTATCCTACCTATTCTATACAGTTTGCTAGGGGAATAGTATAGATTATGGAGGATATTATATTGTAAGTTACTCAGACAATCTTGTTTGTTTAGCTCAAAGTTATCAGTCCAAATCCTCATCCATGTAGTATCAGAGAGAACTATCTAAGGTATATTTCCAATAGTATGCTACTGGGGAGATACCAATCCAGGGATGATTAAGGAGCGCATCAAAGAGTTTAGAGATTGGTTTAGATTTTTTAGCTATAACATGGAGGGAGTCTAAAAGGATGCCAATTTTCTCTGACCAGGGAGGTCTACCCAAAAAGTTACTTACACAGTGACAAACTTGACACCAAAAAAAGAAAGGCTTGTGAAGCAAGTTAAACTTATGTTGAAGAATGGAAATAGAAAGTAAAGAGTCTCCTTGGATTACATCTTTTAACTTAAAAGGTTATTGCATCGGCCCATCATTTAAACAAATAACTTTGTTCACTATCTTTAAATTAGGGTTATTTAACAAATTTTGGGTAACATATTTCTTTGAACTAGATCTGGTTAATGTGCACAGTTGTTGAAATGCTTTGATGTCCCATCTGATAGGTGAGTCCCTGAGTGCTGATGGGACTACCTTCCATGAGTCGAACAAAATTGCAGTTAAAGAAAGTTTAAATTTGGATGCATGTTTATAATCTATCTGTAACTAGTTGCCAATATCTAGCACTTCTGTTCCTAAAATAATCCAGTGCTAGAATCTATTAACATGGATGGCTAAATAATAGAGGAAAAAATCAGGAAGTTTTAAGCCCCCTGTAGCCTTTGAACGAGTCAGTTTCAGATAAGTTCAACATGGGGTTTTCCCATTCCAGATGAAATCAGAGCAAATTCTGTGTACTGCTGAAAAAAAGGACTTAGGGAGGTACATATTAAGGTTAGATAAAGGGTGAAATATTCTAGGAAGTGTAACCACCTTAATTATTTTGACTCTGCCTCAGAAGGTAAGTGGTAATTTCTTCCATCTTTGCAGATCTTCTTGTATCGATTTTAATAGAGGATCTATATTAACATCTTTAAGCTTAGATAGGTCTTCTGAGACTCTAATGCCCTAAAATGTGATCACTATTTCTTCCCAAAGTAGGCCCATGTCAGTGATATGCACTTTAGTTATCAAACCAGAAAGAGAGTACACCATGGTTTCCTCCTTGTTTAACTTCTATCCTGAAAACACATTGAATTGTTTTATAGTCTCTAATGCTAACTGGAGGGATTGCCTACCATCTGTAAGATGTAAAAGTAAATCATCTGCAAAAAGGGATCATTTGAGATTTAAATCACCAAGTGGTATTCCTTTGATACTCTGTGTTTGATTAAGAGATCTTGCTAAAGGTTCGATATACAAGTTACACAAATAAGGAGACAGAGGGCAACCTTGTCTAGTTCCACTACATAAAATAAAAGGACTAGTTAAATGGTTATTACACAGTAGCCTTGCGGATGGTGAAGTCTAACAAACCTGAATTAGCTTGATAAAACATTCAGAAATGCCAAAATATGATAGAGCAGCAAAAAGGTAAGGCCAAGACACTCTATTAAATGCTTTTTCTGCATCCAGGGAGACCAGCACCACTTCAAGGCCAGACTCCCTGAATGCAGAAATAAGATGGAAAAGTTTCCTGAAATGATCTGTTGTGGCGTGACCTGCAAAAAATCCAACTTGCTTGGGTCCTAGTAAAGAAGTCCAGACCCTTGCTAGTCTATCTGCCAAGACCTTTGCATATATTTTAATATCTACATTCAGGAGAGAGATTGGTCTGTAATTACTTATAATAGTAGGATCTTTTCCTGGTTTGGGAGGAGAATAATTCTCACCTCAAACAATGAGGATTCAGTGACATCCAAGGATTCCCAGTAGTTGAAAAGGTGAAGTAGTAGGCAGGTAAGCTGGGCTTTGAAGATCTAATAGAAAAGACCAGTAAAACCATCTGGGCCAAGAGCCTTGTCAGGTTTTAAAGCAGCGATGGCTGAGTTGATTTCTTCCAAAGAAAAAAACGGCCTCTCTTAACGGCCTTGAGATGGCAAAGCTAATTGTGGGAGATTAGCATTGTGGAGAAAACTATGCATGGCCTGAAACTGAGAAGGCGAAAGTGAATTAGAAGAATGTAGAGATTGGTAAAAATCTCTAAATGTTACTAGCATCTCACTCGGGTCCACCTGGGGCTTAGATCCATCCTGGGGGTGCTTAATTGCTGATATCCATTTTGAAGATGAACACAGCTTTAATCACTAGGCTAGCAGCTTACCAGCTTTGCTCCCTTAGCCTAAATAGGTAGCTTTAACTAAAGAAGCTGCCTTTCTACCTTTTCCAATAGTACGCTATTATAATAAGCTTGTAAGTGGGAAATTTCTTGTTTGTCTATCTCTGTTAACTTATCCAGTCCAATAGTTTCAAGTGTACGAATTCTGTCCAGGCAAGAATCATTTGTGAGAATTTATTCTTCTTTTGGGTTGAGGTGATACGTATAAGCTCACCTCTCCATTTAGCATTCAGAGCGGCCAAAATTTTATCTTCTGCTGGGACTGAATTTAGATTCTCCTGGATAGAATTCTGGATGAAATGTGTTAGACGGGGGACCACTAGATGGTCTTTTAGGACTGAGTTATTCAATGACCATGTATGTGGTCTAAGGAGGATTTTAGAAAAAGCCACATCCACCGATATGAGGGAATGATATGAAAGGACTGTAGCATGGATTTGCGCTTCAAGTATAGAAGAACTCAAATGTTGACTAAGAAGGAAAAAGTCTATTCTAGGTAAGCTATTGTGAACAGCGGAGTAAAAGTTGAAGTCTTTTGTGTCAGGGTATAATATCCTCCAGGGATCCACTAGCCCTGCAGAAGAAATCAACTCATACAGTGCTCTTTGTGCAGGTGAGGTTCCCATAACTCTGTTATGAGACCGATCCATATCATTAGTCTGGACTATATTCCAGTCACCCCCTAAAATGAGTGGAAGATGAAATAATGGAGCTGATACTGTAAGTAGATTAGAAAAAAAGGGAGGGGAATCTATACTGGGGCCATAGACTGAGCCAAGAACAATCTCTGTTATTAAGTAACCTGTATACAATAACATAACAACCCTCTGGGTCAGAAATTACTTCTGAGGCAGTAAAAGAAATTCCTTTAGCAACCAATATAGCCATTCCCCATTTTCTTGAGCTGAATTCTGTACCAAATACTTGTACAACCCAACATTTTAGGAGGGTACCTAGTTGGTGAATTAGTAAATGGGTTTCTTGAAGGAAGGCTATTTTTGGGTTGTGTTTTGCTAAATGTTTTAAAATCATGTATTTTTTAATGTTGTCTCTTCCTCCTTTTATATTCCAAGAAAAAAGCCTTACCACGTGTGCCATATTAAAATCCAAAAAATCCTTGATGTAGCTAGATAAGTATAGCTGTGCTGTTCCCTTTCCCTTCCCATCCCTCCCTCTCCCCCCATTACCCTCCCAACTATCCAAAACACAAACAGAATAACCAGGTTAACAAAGACCACAGTAACTATGTACAATAAACTCCTCCAGGCCCTGAGCCTGCTCCTCCTGCTAATAACCATGATGCTCATCAGGAAGGTGAGCATCCGTTCACCCACACAGAAAAATCCAGCAGCAATAAAATGTCCGGCTCCCCTATGTACGGTCCCATCTGAGGTGCTCAATCAACCAGTAGGGCACCCAGTTACTACTTTAATTAGTGTATAACATAAAATAAAAATAAAAATGCCTCTAGTGATGTTGAAATGTTGGAAAATTTCTTAAAAATATACTCTGCTCCTTAGGGGAATACATTTTCAGTACTTGTTTGCAACATGAAAACATTGTCTTGGTAATCAGGAATAAAACAAAGAAACACAGTACAGAACAAAGGGCAATAGTGGTCATTAGTGGTCAAAAATATTTGTTATATAGTGTAGGAGTAATATAAAATCTTAAGAGTCAGCCACATAAGATTTATTGGTAGAGGCATTCAAACATATAACTTCCAGTTAACAGTCTGGTACCAAACAGAACTTCAGGAAGTAAAACAGACCGAAAAAAGCATTAACTTGTTAATTTAAGTAGAACCAAAAGAATAGGGTCTTAACCCTTTCAAAAGTGACAGTTCTCATTCACCATAACAATTGTCTGGGAAGCATCCATATTCTTGTTAAATGAAACAATTGGATAGCTGGGTACTGCTTTAAATAATATATGTCATATGGTGCAAATAGATTATATAGGTGTCAGTGTGGCTCAGTTGGTAGCACATCCGCCTCTGGACCAGAAGGTCATCTGTTCTCATCCCACACTGGGGTTGAACTTGCACCTAAAAATTGCTGGCATCTGACTGCAGTATTGGGGGGTGCTGTACTGCTGAGGTGTGCCGTCCTTTGGATGAGATGTTAAACCGAGGTCCCTTCTGCCCATCCTGGTATTGTTCTGGTGGAAGTAAAAGAACCCAGGGCACTCTTTGCAAAAGAGTAGGGAACATTCCTGGTGTCCTGGCCAACATTCCCCTTCCCATAAACCGGTTCATGCAATTATGCAGGCTGTGTGTGGGTGATGATGTGCGATATGGCCGCCACCACACATTCAGTCACTTCACTACCAGTCTAGCATTGCTTCTAAAGTGCTTTGGATGTTCGAAAAGTGCCATATAAATGCTGATTCTTCTTCTTCTATATCATAATGCAATAAATGTTTAGGCAGCCTTCTAAAAAAATGAATAATTGCATCCCTAGTCCATAGGAGGACACTGTTTGCATATTTATAGTATGCCAAAGTTGTCCTAATAGTCAAAAATAGAATGTGGTGATAACAACCTCTAGTGACTATAAATTCTTGTTATTTTTCACTAGAGTAAGGTAAAGTAAATGGAAAAAAAAAGAAAAAAATAAAGTCAAGTAACCAGATCTGTTGGTCCCCTAAGCAAAACTATCCAGCATATTTATAAAAGTCCATGAAAACGTAGTAGCCAGTTAACAGCAAAGTAGTGTAGCAGGAATTAAGGGAGCAACTTCAGCTTAAATGAATTGAAAAAAATTCAAACTCAAAATGTCCTCTAATTAGTAGAGCCAGTGAGATAGGGTATCCCTTAAAAGGTGACAGTCTTAACTCCCCGTAATTGCTGACTGAAAGGAAACTCAGTTAGTTAAAGGTTATCAGAGTCTATAACAAGTTCTTAGTAAAATAACAGCAAAAAAAAGGTTGTCTCATATTCTCTGCTTCTGATATTCAAATCAAAATATGCTAAGAAACAAGAGTCATAGACCCAACTTTAACAGCAACATGATCCCATCAAATCTCTCATACTGCAAACAATTCCGGGAAAGATTTCTGAAGGGCTGTCAGGGCAGCTTCAGCTGAATCAGAACATTTAGCTCCATCAGAAAAGGTGACTTCCAGTCTGGCTGGATAAAGAATTCTGTGCTTAATTCCCACAGCCCACTGTTTAGCAGTAATTGGTCGGAAGGTAGCATGCAGTTGTCGGGTCTTGTAGGTGAGATCAGGCACTATACAAAGCTTTTTACCCTCCCATAAAATTGCAGAGAGTTTCCTTGCTTCTTTTAAAATATGTTCTCTGTTGAGGTAGTTTAACAATTTGAAAATGATCAGCTGAGAGGGATCAGAAGGGTGAGGTTTAGCTCTTAATGAGTGATGAGCTTGTTTGATTACATTTTCTGGGCCATGTAATGAGTCTCTAACAGATTTCTTATGAAATTTTTGTGAAAACTGAATGGTGTTGGGACCTTCCTCACCTTCAGGTAAATCTAATAGTACTAATTTGTTTTGGTGTTTCCTTCCCTCCATATCGTCAATTCGCTCCTCGAGCTTTACTGTTGTTCACGTGAGAGCAACAAACTCAGGTTGGATTTTTTTTTGAGCACATTCTATTGATCCCACTCTGACTTCAGTGTCTGCCACCCAGCGAGATAGCTGTATAAGCATCAGTTTTATTTCTGCCACTTCTCCGATTAAATTGAGGATAGCTTCCTTGAGTGCAGAAAGTTCTGAGTACATATGCGAGGGGGATGGTTCAGCTTTAACTTGCTGGGGAGACGAGCTGCCACATGGGCGTTTGGCCTCTAACTCATGAGTCGGATCCTGGGTGGCCTGCATGTCTGGTGTGAAAGGAGACTCAGAGGTTTCCATTTCTTCACCGAAGGTAAGTTGAACTCGCCACCTACTTCTTTCTTCAGGCAAAGCTGAAAATTTGAAGGTAGATTGGAGCTGTAAAAGCAGGAGTTAGTATAAAGTCTCAAAATTGTGGTGGGATAACAGAGCTCACCAGAAACATGTCTTCCCTCTAGCTGAGCATCACATGACACATTTCTATTTCAACTCTTTTGAAGGGGGACCATATCTGCCCTCCTCCAGTCCTCAGGTACCTCCCCTGTCACTATAGTGATATGTTGAAAAGGGCAGCCAGTAGAAAATATCAATATTGCAGAGTGGTTCATAAATTAGCAATATGGGATATATATTTTTTTTATGGGGAGCTTTGGTCTATGGTGTTATTTCTGTGGTCTTACAGTTATTTATATTTTTCTTTGAAAGATGTCGTTCTTTATTATGTACAGTCAATTCCACTTGTGTGCCATTCGGTTGTGTGCACATTCCATTTGTGTGCACACATGCCCCAGGTCCCGATTCATTTCCTATCTATAACCATGTTAGAACAACCTGATGTATGCACACCTATTTTTGCTTGTGTGCACACATTTTTTGATCTGATAGCGGTCATTGAGCTCCAGCTGTTACTATTAATCACTGCTTATCACTCACTAATTGCCTCCCACGGTTGTACAAAAGAGAGATCAAGTTACTATAGCTAGTTTAGCAATAACAAGGTGATCAGATAACAAGGGAATTAGGTGCAGGTCTTAACTAGTGCCCAACTGCCCATTGAAAAGGCAACTGAAGCTCAGCAGGATTCAGATTGTTAGAAAAACATGGAGCTACCAAAACTGAAGCGTAATGTCCTGACCCTGGAACACAAGGTAGCGCTTCTTGATAAAGCTCTCCTACCTGTGTTATCTTGTAAAGACCTCGCTAATGAGTGCAGTGTCATTAGCTCAGTGGGTAGCATACTCATCTCTGAGGCTGAGAAATCAGAGGGCTGTAGGTTCAGTTCCAACATCTGGCACTTGGGTTAATATTCCTGTACTGACACTGTAGTACAGCATGAGAGGGGAGCTGCACTTCTGAGGTGCCATCTTTCAGATGAGATGTTAAACCGAGGTCCCAACTGCCTGGATTGGTGGTAGTTCAGGTGGATGTTAAAGATCCCATGGCACTTATCAAAAAGAGAAGGGGAAATTTTTATTGGAAACAGAAATTAAATACAGAGTAAACATAAACACACACACACACACATTATATATTATGGTAGCACGGTAGTGCTACCATAGTTAGGGTTGAGGAGCCATTTCCATGTTAAACCCAAAATTTTGCACCTTAATAACTTTGCAACCATTTGATGGATTTGCCTGAAATTTGGAATGTATGATCAAGATCCATAGTCCTTGGGATCTGCCAAGTTTTGTACTGATTGGATATACGGTTGTGGAGTTATTAAGTGTAATCTGTGCACACGTTTACGCTTTTCTGGAATTCTGTGGTCGCGCCTACAGGTCGTACAGTTTACGTGACCGGCCCAAAATCTTCAGGGAACGTGCAGCCAGGGTCCCCGATGTGCCTTTCAAAGATTTCGTGAAAAAATATTAAACGGTTCAAAAGTTATTCAAAAAACAGTTTCCCATTATAAGTCAATGGGAAAAGTTAACAAAAAGTTCAACACTTTCGCAAATGCATTTTTACTACAATGAGCCTGTTACTTTCTACAAATCAGCCATTTTGTTTTCAGTTGGTGATCAGAAAAATGGTTGGCATTTAAATTTGGGACCCTCTAGCAACCTAATTTTTTTTGTATTCACCTAGTCGGGCCCTGAGGATGCTTGCCATGTCTTTATTTTGTGGTAAAACACCCCAGAGATATGTTTTTCAAATTTCTGGAAAAAGTACTTTCGCAAATTACTTTCGTGCTCACGAAAGTGTCCCAAATTTTTGTGAAAGCTTTCGCAAATTGCGACAGTAGTTTTCTAGTCTGTGGGAAAATGACAGCACTTCTTTGGCACTGCGCTGCAAAAGAACCGTTGGGAGTTTTGAGCTGAAATTTGAAGGGAACGGAGCCGACATTTTACAGATGTGCCTTTAAGTGTTGTATTGAAAAAATATTACATGGCGGCAAAGTTACGGCACTCCAAAGTTGACGGTTTTTCCCATAGGATAACATTACGGCACCCGACGCATTACAGAAATCCTTTGGCACCCTGCTGCAAAATAACGGTTTGGTCTTTTTTCCTGAAATTTGGAGGGAAGACAGCCAACACCCACATATGTGCCTTTCAGTAGTTTGGTGAAAAAATATTACACGGCGGCAAAGTTATGGCACTCTGAACTTTTCTTTTTTTCCCATAGGATAACATTACGGCATTCGCCGCACTTTTCAGGGCCCGTATCTTGGAAACGGTGCGAGATACGGACTTTTCGTCAGAAAATTTCTTAGCCCTCTAATCGGGCTAAGATCAAAATTAGTCAGGACAGTTGTAAATAATATGACTTTTAAATATTTTTTCTACGTCGTACGGTTCCTGAGATATAATGTATTTAGTATTCCAAGATCTCATTTTCTGCGCCGATACTCATTATTTTGCATACATTATTTGTACTCACTGTCTTTCTCAATGCAGGTTTTGGGGAAAACCAGCCTGTGCACTTACATTACTGTTACTGTTGCCCTTTCCGCCTGCGGTTCCGTACCCATTTCACTTACCGTTGACGCCTCGCACCACATGTGCGCGTATCCTTTGCGCTTTCATTTGCGCTTATGCTTCTGTTATTTTTGCCATTTTCTGTCTACAGTACTGTTTATCTTTCTGTTTCACTTTACATCATCATGCCCATTGACATTTCTGTTTGCAGGCACCATGTTACTATGTGACAACACATCACGTGGCAGACCATTCCGTCTCACGCCACCATGCGCGTTACCCTTTCTGTTCTCATTCATGCTTGTGTTACCATGTGCGCCACTGTTAGCATTTCTGTTTGCATTGCTGTCCCTGTTAGTATGCCACAAGACATCATGTGGCAGGAGTGCGGGGCCCACCTCATTATGCGGTGGGAGCTCGGGGCCCAGAGGGCACTGTGCTCCCGCTGCTGCATTACATTCACTATTTCTTGTTATCATTCTCAAAAAGAAGGGAAATTAGAGGCAAAAAACTCAGTTTAATGCATTAGTTAGAGTTGTTCCACAGCGACAAAAGTGAGGAAATTCGCTGTTAGGGTTGAAAAACCCCCTTGCACCCCCACCCACCATCCCAACCAGCATTGGGGTCTGCATTGGGATCATGAGTCCTAACTCTCACCCCATTCTCCTATACTTCTGCTGCTTTACACAGGTCATGGGGTGAGAGTTAGGGCTGATGATCCCAATGCACACCCCAATGCCACCACGTGTGTCATCCTTTGCGTTTTCATTTGCGCTTGCGTTTCTGTTACTTTTTTGCCATTTGTGTTTCTCTTTCTGTTTCACTTTGCGTCACCATGCCCATTGACATTTCCATTTACAGGCACCATGTTACTATGTGACCAGACATCACGTGGCACACCGTTCCTGTCTATGCCACTGTGTGCGTTACCCTTTCTGTTATCATTCGCGCTTGTGTTACCATGTGTGCCACTGTTAGCATTTCTGTTTGCATTGCTGCTCCTGTTACTATGCCATTAAGACATCATGTGGGGGAGGCGCAGAGGCCCAAAGGCCCCGTGCATACCTGCCACCACATTACATCCACTATTTCTCACTATCATTCTCAAAAAAAGGGAAATTAGAGGCAAAACTCCATTTAATGCATTAGTTAGGGTTGTTCCACAGCGACAAAAGTGAGGAAGTTCGCTGTTAGGGTTGAAAACCCTAACTCCAAATTCACCCCCAGCACCACACACACACACAGACACACACACACATTCAAGTATGGGGGAGGACCAAGTCAACACAAACAATGACAGACATCCAGCAGCAGGTGACAGAAATAACAAACAATTGTCTAAATGTACTACGAGACATCCCCACCCACCTGACCAGGTACTGCATGCTCAGTGGAGATCAACAGCAAAACTGAGGCCATGTACACCAAACGTATACATCCCTGATTGCAGCTGCACAATGTACCACACTTAGTAGTTGCATGGCCTTACCTACCAATGCCCCACACACACCACAACTGGTACTGTGCCGTTATTCAATATAAATGCTGAAGGTGCATGATGACAGTTGTAGAAAGGTTTTAACACTACTGAGTATACATTAATTAAGAGAAGCACATAAATTAACTACAAGACACTAGCATGCTCAAGATAAAAGTAGTGATACATTTAGTAGGTGATTTACATAGTAGTACATTTACTGCAATGGTTTACTCAACATAGAGAGCTGATGTAAATGTATGGAAAAGACATTGCCTGTTCAACGCTGTGAAATTGGTACTGCCAGTATCACATGCATTCTTACTGATGAAGGTGTACTGCTGATGTACATACATAGACCTTCAGTGTGTTTCAATATTAAAGATGCAGTAAGTATTCTTTGTAAGAAAGATTGTAATTGCATGGATCAGGCCAAGCAACTTCTAAATATCATAGCACTACTGAGCCAACAATGATGTACCTGTATCGGACGTGTATATAGGATAGATTTTCCTGTAGGCACTTACTGAGTATGTTGTACCTGATAAAGACAAGCTCATTGCATCTGTGATGACTAACTTCTTCAAATATTAATACATTTGCTATTGTTGCAATGAGTGATCTATGCCACTTATGGACACAGTGCGATTTTTTTAACAGTTGTTTCATACTCAGGCTGTATGCCTACTGTTTGGGTTGCCACACTTCTGTCACTGATGCTATCAAAGTGATAACTATGTTAATTCTGCTACAACAGGAATCAAGTAGGTATGGTGTAGATATAAACAGAATGTCTTTTAGTATTGATTTAACTCATAATGGGGTAAATGTACTAGGACAGCAGGGTTATCCTTTATCACTGAGTCTGTCAGTTATAATCACACTAGGGTTTCGATGACTGTAATGATCAATTACACTGTTCATCTTCATGAGTTCATATTCACAGCCATTCTCCAGCAACTAGACAGTGTATGGTGTAACTGGGTGGGACACTGTGTTGCAAAGCTGCTGCAGTGTCTAGCAGAGGGAGAGTATCTACTCAAAAAGACAATTAAGCTATGAGGCATGACCAACAGTTATGTTAAATGGTCTGTTAATCACCCTGTAGGGGTTTAATGTTGAATGAGGCATATCCGAGTGCCACATGTCGCTAGACAGTGATAAACTGACCATTAACATAATACCTGGGAGTAGCTTATTGCTATCATAATAAAACTGTTTTTAAACAACATTAAACCATGTTCATCATATGGTTAGGCTCTACATGTATGTTAATAAAAACTAAACATAAGGCTGTTACAATGTTTACAGTCAATTAGAAAGCTGCATTTCTCAAACCCTTGTTAAATCATAGATATTATACCTGTACAACTCCTTGGTTTTGCTTAACTCTATTGCTCAGGTGGCCCACCACATGTGGTGTGGTGTGGTGTGGGGCATCGGTAGGTAAGGCCATGCAACTACTAAGTGTGGTACGTTGTGTGCAGCTGCAATCAGGGATGTGTACGTTTGGTGTACATGGCCTCAGTTTTGCTGTTGATCTCCACTGAGCATGCAGTACCTGGTCGTAGTACATTTAGACAATTGTTTGTTATTTCTGTCACCTGCTGCTGGATGTCTGTCATTGGTTGTGTTGACTTGGTCCTCCCCCATACTTGAATGTGTGTGTGTGTGTGTTGGTGGGGGGGGTGAATTCGGAGTTAGGGTTTTCAACCCTAACAGCGAATTTCCTCACTTTTGTCGCTGTGGAACAACCCTAACTAATGCATTAAATGGAGTTTTTTGCTCTAATATATATATATATATATATATATATATATATATATATATATCAAATCCATATATCCCCCTTCCCCCCCAAAAAAAGAAAATCACCAAGAGAAAGAAAAGGAAAAACCTTTAAGAAAACAATAAATTAATATCACTCATGCTAATGGAACCTTCAAAAGCATACCTAAAAACAAAAAATCGTCGCACCTTAACACACATTTATGTATAAATCACAAAACACAGCTAGTACAACCTTAATGCAGGAGAAAGAAAGAAAAAAAAACTATCCATTAATTGCATAAAAAAAGAAAATAACAACAAAGAAAATAATTCCAGCTGGTATCTACCAGCTATAATTGTCCTTCAGGTAATAGGGGCATCTGTGTCCATGATCCAAGGTAGGCCTTGCCATTTGGCTAACCAGATAGTTTACTGCGATGATTGTCTTTCAGTCATACAAATCCTTTTTAGATTGTTAGTTATTTTCTCCAAAACTTCCAGGTGTGTAATCTACTTTTGCTGTAAAGTAAACAAACATCGGGCAGTCCATATTTGCCACTTACATACAGTAAATATTATTTCAAATGTCTCACCATCCCATGCTTGCCAGGTTCCAGATACCTCACCATACATTAGGTTATCCAGGGATATGACAGCAAAAGACGGAGCCTGCCATGTGTTAGCCAAAAGATCCCAAAATCTTATAATGAAAGAACATTGGAAAAAAAAGGTTTTCTACAGTTTCAACCTGAGTAACACAGTCCAATTGACTGCAATATCTGTCACAAGGCTGTTTGTGCTTCTAGTTCCCTTTGACATTGAGTTTGCCATGGCAGCTGAGCCAGTGCAGATCCCACATTTGAGGGGGATCCTAGGATTTCATAAAAACGGAAGAGTCCTCATTCTCTTATCCTCTGGGCAGCAGCCAAACTCTATTGGTACCTGGCAGACTGTACCCAGTAGCTCCACATACACATGTTTCCTCTGCCCAGAGATAATCCCCAGGGTTGTCACCTTCCATTGTCTAATTCTGGTAAATGTCTCTGTCCAATATATAGGGGCTGTTTGCAACTATTTTAACACCCTCAAATTTCCCCCTTCCCACAGCAAAAACCACATCTGAATTGTCTCATAAACCCAAGGTTGCCATCCCTTACCCATATGAATTAGAATGGGGTGTAAATTAGCCATAAAAAATACTATTGAAAAACAATAAAGGATGAATCATGTTTAATCCCCCCTGATTAATGGGCAAATACAACTTATTTTGTTGAATGGAGTTGAGCCTACTTCCCCATACAGCCTGGAAAAAAATACTTAGTAATCTTGTTTCTAAAATTTTTGGTGGTGGAAAATTATAATTTATAAACAAAAACATTGGAACCAAGTAAGTTTTAACTAAATAAACTCTCTTCTTTTTCCCCATTTTCCATTTATTCCAGCCATTTATGTTTCGTTATGCTATCTCTAGTTTCTCCTCCTAATTAAAAAGGTCTGGACCTTCCATTCCAAAATGGATTCACAAAATTTTAATTGGACCTGTTCAAAATTTAATGCCCCCAATATTTACCGGGGTGGGGCTATCCTGTTCTAGCTTCTGTCCTACACATTTGTGTAGGTTACGGCATGCTCCTGCCACTGATTGAAATGTGGAGCATAACTGCAAGGCCTCCAGTATGGAAGCTTTATCTTGTACCAATAAACAAATGTCATCTGCATAAGCCAGAATTGAGCTTACTTGTAAAGTAGAGAATGAAACAATAGGGGAAAGTGCTTGCGAGTACTGTAACATACACAACAAAGGATCCAGAAAAAAGACATATAAAATGGGGCTTAGGGGGTACCCTTATCTTACTCCTCTCTTAATCCCAGCCAGTGGGCCATGCCATCCATTAACCAGTGGAAAAACTGTTGTTGTTCTATAGAGCAGTTTAAGCCACTGTATAAAACCTCCTGGAATTTGAAATTTAGCCAAAACAAGCCATAAAAAATCATGTTGAACAGTGTCAAAGGCCTGTTTTTGATCTAAGGATATGACATACCTTTTTAAAAGATTGGAATGACCTCTCACAAAAATTTCTTATCAACACCAGATTATCTTGAATACATTGTCCAGGAATGGAGGAAGTCTGACTGGCTGAAATTACCTCGGTGGCTACCGACAGCAGACATTTTGCCAATATTTTAGACAGCATCTTAAATTAGTATTTAATAAACATATTGGCCTCCAATTTGTTATGACTCTTTTGATTGCCTTTCTTAAAGAGATATATCAGAGAGCCCATATTTAAATGTAACAGCAAAGATGGACATTTTAACAGACATTTATAAACTTGGGTCAGTTCTCACCCCCCTATATGGAACTAAAAACTTATATAACACAGATGGCAAACCATCTGGGCCAGGGGCCATATTCACTTTCAGAGTCTGAATACCCTCCACCACTTCAGCTAGATGTATATCTAACCATATTTGCAATGTCTTGTAAAGAAATGGCAGGAAAATCAATGTAGGATAACACCTCAGCAGGTCATGCAGTATCAAAAGTGATTGGACTAAACTTTCCCCCAGTATAGGCAGTAACTACCACCATAATCCCATTCTTTGTTTGTACTATTTGACCCTGATCATCATATAAGGACAACATTTCTTAATGACTAATACTGGAATGACATGCTTCAAAAGGGCATACTGAGTCAGTTAAACCTGTGGTACTAAACTGTTGTTGGTATCAAATAAATTGGGATTTTTTCATATGGAACAGTTGCATTTTCTCCTTAAAAATTTTAACATGTGGGGTGTAATTGTGTTTAGTGGTAATAGACAATGTAAATAATCTCTGTAGGTGAGTCCAAATTGCTAAGTATTCTTTATATTTGATCATGCATACAGTTTTACTATATTGTTTCAAGAAAAAAACCCAGGTCCCTTTTGGTATCTAGCCACCACTGTACTGCATCCTCATATAAAATAAACACTGATTTTCTAGCCACTACAGATTCAGTCAAAAGAAGTTTAAAACTTATATCCACTAATATGGATGTATTCGTTTTCCAGGTACTTGGTCCTGTCTGAACATTACTAATATCTCCAATTTCAACAGACACCTTCCTACGATCAGAGAAATCTGCTATCTGCATTTCAACCCTCTGAATGCATAATTGATTAGATATAAACAAAAAATCTATTCTAGTGGCTATGTTTCCTTTGTAAAACGTTGGTGCGTGTTGCTCTGTATATGATGAATAGGAGTCAATGAGTTTAGCTGTCTTTATCATGGTGGTCAAAAAAGGGAATCAGGACATATTTTAACTGTTTTAGAAGTATGTGTTTTGTCTTTAAGAGATAAGCTGCAATTAAAATCACCACCAAAAATAACAAACTGCAAAATGTGTAAAAAAGGCTGGATAATTTTTAATGTCTCAACCCAAAGCGCTTCAGTTTGTGGAGCATAATAATTAATTAATCTTTAAGAAACCTGCTGAAATTTAATATCTAAAATAAGAACCCGTCCAGGAACTACATCATATAATTTCACTAATACCATTTTCGTACAGTGGAACAAAATTCCCACTCTGAAGCTACTTCCTAACCTATTGACCAAAAAGAAGGACCCAGGTACCATGCCCTAGTGACTTGCATTACTTCAGGCAATGTGTGAAATCTAACATCTTGTAAGAAAAATAATACCAGCAGCAGACAATAACAAATAAGAAAAAACTAAATCTCTTTTAGTTGGGTCCTTGACACTATTTACATTAATAGTATGAAAAACATGTCCTGGGATCAGCATTCAGGAAGAGAATAGAAAAAGAAAACAATGCCATTATTACTTTAATCTACCCTTATGAGTAGCGGACTCCTTATGTTTAGTTTTGCTTTTCTTTTCTGAGCTCCAGTTTTTTCAACAGGCGCCTCTGTATCAGTAGTTTGGTCCGGTATAGAATACTGCACAGAAGAGGAATCTGAATCATCTGAAGACTCCCTCGTGGACTGTAACAGCTCATATTTGCTCAAGAGGGGGACTGCCACTGGACATGGCTGTGAGTCTAGCAATTTTCTACTTCAGGTCACCTGAAGAGTAGTAATTTGTGATCCTGTTTGTTGAGGTGGAGGGGGTGGCCCCATTATTTACATTCCAGGCTTCTTTGTTAACCTTAAGTCATGAGAAGACAACACTGTGGTTTGAGGCTCCTTTGTCCTGTCAGGGGCTCCTATTTGTGGAGTTTCTTCAGTTAAACTCCTAATTCCGTTGTCCATCGTTTTACTGGTTGAGACACGGGAAGGGGGGAGGAAATTCCTGGAATTATCAAACTGTGAAGTCTGGTTTGAAGTCATAGGAATATTTAGTGCCAGTGTGTTGGCAATAGCCCTCTCCTCCCTTCTCTGTTCGGTCAATTCCCTCTCTTCACCCCCCCCCTTGATTCTTCTGGGCAAAGACTCTCTGTTTTTGGACTAGGGTTATATATAGCCTTTGTTCCGTGCCATCAGCCAACTCAGGCACATAGTGTACAGCCCATTGGCAAGACTGAAAGTTATGGCCAAGTGCATCACATAGGTTACATATTTCCTGTTCAACACAGTGAAAACCCAAATGTCCCAGTTCTCCACCGACCAAACATTTTATCTGGTCACATGCATTACTTAAATGTGCTACTGACCCACAGTGGTAGCATGCTTTGGGCTGCCCAGAATAAAAAAGGACCCCTCTGTCCCTATCCAAAAAGAAACTATTGGGGAGATGAGCCAACCCTGTGTCTGTTATTTTGAGCATGACTCTCACCCTCCATCCCCCAGTCCACAACTGTTCAGAAACAAAAATTGCTTCTGGATCCGAAAGTACAGTACATCATGCTTTAAGCCAGTGTGTCAGGTCATTCATACTGACTCCCTCACTTCTAAATAAAACAGTTATTGTCTTCTAGGTGGGCCTAGATAGGGACAGAACAGAAAAGGGTGTCCATAATGGGGTCTTTAGTCATTTATGGTATTTCAGCCAAAATCGTTCTAGCCCTTGCTCTGTCTTGAAACTGACATCAAATGTCGTTTCCCCAGACACAAGAATCAGTGCATGCACTTCATTTGCAAAAAAAATCAGTAAATCTTTCAGTAGTTTTCTAGCAACATACAACCTGTCTGGGGCTTTTGTTAGACCTCCAAAATAGCAAAGTCCAACAGCATTATGCCGTGTAGCTGATTGCACAGGGCCTCGTGGAGGCAACCCATTAGGTTTACTGATGGTCCTTGAAGTAACCACAGAATATGACATTTTACTTACTCTAGCTTGGGGCACATTGACAGGTGAGGGTTTCGGTGTTGGGTTATGCAGCAACAAAGTTGTTTATGATCCTGGTATGTTTAAGTTAGGATTTTGGGTTAGCAGCAACTACTGTGGGAGTTCCAGAGGTGAAGGGATCTCTCCGTGATGAGTAGTTGCAGGAACCTCAGCCTGCCTAGTCTACTCGTCCTCAAATGTTCGTATCAGGGAAGTCCCCAAGACCCATTGCCCATTTGTACGGTTTCTTTCCCAGACCGTTGCGACTAAAGCCTTTTCCGCTAACCAGGTTTCATCTTGTCCAATTTCTAATGGTACTGCTTCATCCCAACTAAGACGAAGCTGTAAATCTATTTTTTGTTTCTCTGCACCTTGCATATTTTCACCTTCAGCGAGTGCATCAAGATCAGGTAAGATAGCCGATGTTACTGTGGGCTGTCTTAGGCTGGGTTGCGCACCTATGGTTGCCATTCCTGACATATTCCCCCCAGACATTTTCACTGAGTTAGTCATACAGTCATTGTCACTAACCTGCTGCTCAAATCCCAATTTGGGGGGAGCAATATTTTACAGGTTCTGAGATGTATTCAGCTTTATTGTTTTAATCTTCGTATCTCTTAATCCCTGTGATATCGATGCATCCTTTGTCGAAATGTCAGCAGTTTGTGCCAGCAGTATCTGATGGGCCTGTAGATGCTTATCCTCTTCACACTGCAACAAATCCAATACAGTAGGACTCAAAACTTTGCAACTGTCTCCAGTTGTCCAGGTAATTACTCCATTTCTGTAGACTGAAGCTGCACATACTCTAGACCTGCAGTAAGGCTAAGATGCTCCTCAGATTTCTGTACTGACTCAGAAATATCCATAAAAGTTTCCATACTTTGTGATGCAGGGAATTAATCCATATCCTCTGTCTCCATAGTCTCTTCAAAGTTCTGTTTCAAACTACATTTAGCCTTATCTCCTGCCACATCAGCACTTCCTCCTCCTCGGTCTGGCTTCAAACTGTGCTCCTCCATTCCTGCACACAGGAGGAAGAGCCCACTGGTGGAGTAGGGGAATTTTCCCAGTGTCCTGGCCAAATTTCCCTCATTCACTAAAAATGCCAGCAACAGCTTAATCTGGTTCAAGGACAGTTGGCATTCATCTGTATCCCCTTCCCCCGGGTCATGCCAGAAAATAGGCAGAATTTGTCTAGTGCACTTACCCTATCAACAAAAATAAAAAATAAATAAAATGGCTCATGTGTAGGGTGCATATTAAAAAACAAAGAGACAATGGTGCTGGAATGGTGTGCTGGTGGCAAAAAAGACGGCAAAAGGAAATGAGGTGGCATGGATTGCAGGGTCAAGGACACCCTGCTCTGATGGTTTACAGCTGCCCGAGACCATGGTGTCCCTCTCTCTGGTCAGATCCTATGTGAAAAAGCAAGAAGTCTTGCATCGGCAATGGGGGTGGATTTCAAACCCACTGCAGGATGGCTCTCCCGCTGGAAGGAGAGGAACAGTATTGGGTACAAAAGGGTGCATGGTGCAAAGGCAGAAAGTGATTTTAACAGCTCTGAGTGGTGGCTTCATGAGGTTTTACCTTCCATCACATTAGCCTTCTCACCACAGGACATTTACAATGCAGACGAGACCGCACTCTTCTTCTGAGCAACCCAAGATGGCACCTTGTCTTTTAAAAAGGAAATGGTCTCCGGCCACAAAAAGGCCAAAGAGACGGTGTCGATGTTGGTCTGTGCTAACAGTACAGGCAGTGAAAAACTACCACTACTGCTTGTGGGAAAATCAAAAAAGCCTCATTGTTTTAAAGGGGTGAATGTGGAAGCATTGCCAGTTTTGTATTGGGCTAACTCAAATGCATGGATGACATGTGTCACCTTTCATGACTGGTTAAAAGAGATCAATAAGCAAATGAGGAGACAGTGTCAGAAAATAGCAATGATAGTCAACAACTGCCCCATTCACAAGCCTATAAGTTTATGAAACATGCTATTGGTGTTTCTCTCCCCAAACTGCACTGCCCTGATTCAACCAATGGATCAGGGTATTATCAACAATTTGAAACATTACCAAAAGAAAATTGTTACCAAAATCTTACTCGAACTTGATGCACAGGACACATTGGAATTTAACAAAATTGCTAAGTCCAGTATGAAATTGGATGCAATACACCTGCTTCATTCAGCTTGGGAGAAGGTAACCAAAGAGACAATACACAATTGTTTTAGGAAGGCAGGGATAGGTCAAATTCAGCCATGTGATCTGAGATAGGAGCAGGAGATCAATCTACCAACTATCCCCATGGTTACCCCACTCGAAGGAATGCTGGCGGCACAGTTCAACACATTTGTGGACATAGACAGCGATGAGCCAGCCAGCAGGGAGTTAACAGATGCGGACATTTGTGCCACAGCTTTAGATGCAATGGTAACACCAGATGAAAAGGATGAGGATGAACTTGAGGTGACCGTTCCTTCAACTGTGGAGGTATGGAATATGATGCATAAAATGCACCACTATGTAGAATGCAGGGAACAAAGAGACTTCACGTGGTTTTATAATTTCAAAAAAAAGGTTGAGTTTTTTTTAGCACTCGCACTTCCAAACAGACCACTATACAGTAACTGACTTTTACAATAATGACATGCCTGTTTTGTAAACTTTTTTATTTAGTTGTTTAACCAGGTATAGTACACTAAGCTGAAAGCTTTTTTACAGGAGTGACCTGGGAGCACAAGGAGGTTAAGTGACTTGCTCAGGATCACACAGTATTCAAGTGGAAGCTGTAGGATTCAAACCCAGGTCTGGTCTGCTGGATGTCACCAAATTTGCAGCTCAGAGCCTTAGACTACTGCACTATACTGCCTCCTTCTTGGTACAATGTTGCTAATGCATTAAATGCTCTTCTACACTCATTAAAGTCTTTGAACTAATTGCTATATTGTGGGGGTGATTGTTTACTAGCACTTCAGCATTGCATTTCCCAGTCTCCGTTTTCAGTTATTTTCGGTTGTGTGCAATTTCTGTTGTGTGCACACTTTCTGGTGGTCCCAGCTATGTGCACACAAGCAGATTTGACTGTATATAACTAGCCTCAAAGTTATGACTTGGAATGTCCAAGGTATAAATAACCCTATAAGATGAAATAAAAAATGTTGCATCTGGGTTCTTGTAAGTGTGACATTGCCAGCTTGCAGGAGATCCAAATCCTTAAATTGGAGCTGAGAAAGTTTGCTCGAGGGTGGGTTGGTAAGACATTTTCCAGCATATTTTCATCCAAAAAACATGGGGTCTTGATACTGTTGAGGAGAGATTGTCTGCTTCAGGTGGATCAGGTATTCCCAGATAAGGAGGGGTGCTGGATTATGTTTTCAGGGGCACTACATGGAGCTGGGGTTTTATTAGTTACTCTTTATGCTCCAGACACAGATACGCCAGATTCTTTTTCTCAGGTGGCACAAAAGATATCTGATGTATTCTAGCCTTCTATGACAATCATTATTGGTGGGGACCATAATTTGGTTTTGGATCCCATGTTAGATAGGATTGCTCAAGAATAGGTGAAGCCTTCACATCCACATGGTCGGGAGGTTCTTATGCATTTATGTGTGGAATTTAACCTTTTGGTCTGCTGGAGGGTCTGTCATCCTGATGCACAAGACTATACTTTTAGGTTTCATAGGTTTCAGACCTGTAGCAGATAAAAAAATTTTCTTTGTAGTGCTACAATTATTACTGGTATCTTGAATGTCACCATTGGCCCCATTACTATTTTTCATCATGCCACGGTTAATATAGTATGGGTACCAAGAAGTAACATATGTTTAGTCACCATGTTGGTGTTTTAACCTCTCCCTACTACATATGGTTGATTTTAAATGCTGGCTGACTTCTGAGATTGAATATTATTTGGAGACTAACTCTTCTCTGGATATCTCTAATTTTACATAGTGGGAGGCCTTTAAAGCCTTCATTACAGGTCATGTTATTTCATATGTCTCTATGATAATTAAGTTGCATTAACAGGAGATCTCTGCCCTTACTAGGAAAATGAGGCATCCAGAGAAATCTATTTACCACTCTTCACTGCTGTAAGACTCTCAGATGCAGGAAGTTACAGCACTTAAATACCATCTGAACACCGTTTTTTATCAGAAGACAGTGAGAGCTTTATTTAGTTCTGCATCAGTCCTAGTGGGAATCCGGTGATAAAGCCAGCTAGCTGCTGGCCTACAGATTAAAACATAAATCTATGGAAACTCAAATTTTATATCTGAAGTCTGAGGAGGGTCATTTAATCTATGATTGGGGCAAAATTAGTGATTTATTTTGAATCTATTATGCTTCCCTCTTTACCAATCCTCCCCTGCCCCCACTCAAATGTCATTGGCATATGATCTTTTCTTTGCTAAGCTTTCATTTGCTTAGTTAACCCCTGAGGTGGCCCAAACTTGGAGGGTGACATTACTTTGTTGGAAATTGCAGCAGTGATTCAGGCTTTAGCTGTTGACAAAGCTCCCTGACTGCATGCTGTAAGTACAGATTATTACTAAGCGTTTACTTCAGTAATCTCTCCCCAGTTATTAGATCTATTTCGGTCCATATGGGAAGCTGCCACTATGCCACCTGCTTTACAATAAACCACCATCACTGTCTTTTCAAAACCCAGTTCAGACCCTACTAAGTGTTATAATTACAGGCCCATATCCCTTCTTAAAGAGCAACTGACACTATCTGACCAAAAATGCTACACTGCAGAATTAGAATAAGCATACCCCCAGTAAATCTCATACCAACAACTAAATTTCTGTGTTACTTCATTTTAAAGTTTATGAGCTATTTTATAACCCTGCTTTCACTATCTGTTCAAAAAACCTGTTTCAGTGAAGAACTGCTGGTGATGTCATCTAGGGGACTCACAGTCTAGTACTCCCTGTCAGCATGCTTATAGGGCCTGTTTCTCCAAAGATGTGAAGATCAATGCAATGATTTTCACAAGAAAAACAGGCATCGCTAGTCAGTAAACATTGCTTTACAAACCATGTGTGTTTTAGGTTTTGTAACAAAACTGACAATATTTTGCTTGGGTGCCTCTTTGTCGTGGTCTTTTTTTCCAGGGTTGCTGGATGCTGGGTCATAGCACGCTGTTGTGAGGTTTGCAGACTGAATAATTTTCTGACGTGGTAAAAGACTGAGATCATTCACACATATCATTCAATTCAGGCGATTTCTAAGAATGGCACTTTAAAGCAATTATTCAATCTCCTTGTAAATGGGAGTGGGAGAGGTAATGCTGTTTTGAAACTTTACAAGGAGTTTCCAATTTAGCCAATAGTTTGTACTCCCTGTCAAGCTGTTTTGACCTGCATTCAGGCTCATCTATGTTCTTATCAAAATTACAATGATCATTTTACCAGAGCTAACACTTCCACCTCTATTAGGAATTAACACATATAAGGCCACCATTAAAGCATATTTTAAAGCAGACACTGACAAACAGCAGTTAAGTTACTAATATTGCAACACTAGCAGCAATACAAACTCCTAACAGGCACAGTACAGTAGCACTCCAAATGACTTCAACAGCCAGGAGGCATGCTGACTCAGCATCCAGCAACCCTAGGGAAATGTACCACTCCAAAAAAAGCATTAAACAATACAACTTTGTCAACTTTGTTACCTGAAACATATACAGTATAGTTTTTATAGTGATGTTCTGTGCATGGTGCTGCCTGTTTTACTTCTGATGACTATTTCACATGATCTTTAAAACTTTGGAGAAAGGTCCTCTAAGCTTGCTGACAGGAAATAGTAGATTGTGAGTCGCTAGATGATATCAGTAGCAGCTCTTCACTGAAACATGTTGTTTTGAACAGGTAGTGAAATCAGGGTTACAAAATGGCTAACTTTTTTTTTTTTTCCCAATTATTTTACCAGATGAAACACACTAAGCTGAAAGCTTGTTTGCAGGTGCAACCTGGGAGCACGAGAAAGTTAAATGACTTGCTCAGGGTCACACAGTATGCAAGTAGGGGCTGTGGGATTCAAACCTTGGTTTCTAGATTTGCAGCTCAGAGCCTTAAACCACTGTGCCATACCATACTGCATCCAACTTTAAAAGGAAGTAACATAGAAATCTAGTTTTTGGTTTGAGATTTACTGAGGGTTTGCTTATTTGGATTCTGCAATGTAGCACGTTTGATGTCAGTGGCTCTTTAATTATGACTGTAAGATACTGGCTAAAGTTTTAGCACCTCGCTTGGATAAAGTGTTACCTATTTAATCCATAAGTCACAAGCAGGTTTTATGAAGGGTAGGGAAACAGGAGCAACCACATTAGCCACTCTATTGATTTACTTCATCAGACAAGTCAGGGTCTGGATACAGCTGCCTTGGCGGCTATCAATGCCAAGAAGAGATTTGATTCCATTAAATAGGCATATTTATTTTATGAACTTTCAGCAGTTGATGTTGGACCAGTTTCCCAGTCTTGATTATTATGTTTGTATTCTGCTGCTAAAGCCAGGGTATTAGCCAACTGCATATTGTCTCTTTTCCCTTATTTCAGGGAATGAGACAGGGTTGTCCTTTGAGCCCTTTCTTGTTTCTAGGGGCTAGTGAGCCCTTGAGTGAGGCTCTCAGGCAGAGCCCTGACATTCATGGTATTAGAGTTGGAGATAAGTAATTTGCTACTCTTCCCTATGCAGATGATATATTATTTACCATATCACAGGTCAAATCCTCTTTACCCAAGGCCTGTGAACTGCTTGACTCCTTCAGTTCGATTTTGGGCCTTTGAGTAAATTGGCCCTAGACAGAAATATTAACCCTCTATCACGGTGCCCCTAATTGGGCATACCTTGCACATAAGAAAATTAAGTGCATTCCTGGAGGTATTCAATATTTAGGTATGCATATTCTGAATAGGCTTTCAGAAATGTGTAAAGTAAATGTACAAGCTTTATTGGATTCCCCCTATATTGACACTTCAAGATGGGCAAAACATACCCTTCCTGGCAAAATTGCTACTGTTAAGTTAATGGTATTGCTGAAATTATTTTTTTGTCTTAGTAATTTACCTATGCCAATAGCTTCCAACAGGTGGAATAAGATTGGCAGGTTCCTTTTCCATTTCATTTGGGAAGGCAGAATCCCTCTTGAGTAGGAAGGCTATTCGAGCACCTACTATGCAGGGTGGGTGGAAGTTGCCCTGGCCATGGGGTTATCACACTTGTCATGGTATTATGCAGACTCTACATTGGTTGAACTCTCCCTAGCTGAATGTCCCTATTAGGTTGATATAGAGCAACTGGTATTGGGAATCTCTCCTTTTGTGGCAGCTGTATGGAACTGCTCCACTGTTACCGATTGCTTTACTTACCCATGAGATTTACAAGACAAAACTGGAAACAGTTATGAAAATGCATAATTAGCCCTCCAGTCACTTGTGTCCCTATGAACATGTCTGAAGTAACCCTAAAATTCAGATGGGAGAACTTCGATATGCTGGATTTGCTGAGCATCTGAGGGAATCTTCATTTTGGACAATTTGCTGGTCCCTCAGTCAGGAAAACCTAAATCATTTTGTCAGCTTCAATCTGAATTAGGGTTACCCTCCTGAGATTTGTGGAAGAATTTTCAATTGACACATGTGTTGTCATTGGGTATTCTGAAACATCATTCCCTGCCAAATATGGAGTTAATTAAGCATTTACGTAAATGGTTCACGCTATCTAAGGGGCATATGGGGGGGGGTGATTTATGAAACTCTTCAGATTATTTTTTTTCTCCTGATTGGGAGCCATATTGACTGAAATAGATCTGTAAGTTACAAAAACCATTTGACTCAGATTGTTGAGCTACCTGTTGGGCAGAAGCACACAAAGCTTCTCCGGATCTGAAGTTATGGCTCATTCAAAAAAAGATACTGAGATTATGGTATAGTACTCCATCTAGATTGATTTAGATGGGTTGGTCTTCCTCTGACAAATGCTTGAGGTGTAATCCTGATACAGGGACATTATTTCATATACTGTGTGGGTGCCCCATACTCAGACCATGGTGGTTGTCTATTATAAGTTCAATCAAACAGGTTTTAATTATTTATTTTCCCTGATTCCCCCCAGTTGGTGGTATTGGGAGACTCTGGGATGGTGGATAGAAAATGCTTACACTTTAGGTCGATGATATTTACAATGGCTTTGGAAGCTAAGAGGATAATTTTGTTGAACTGGGGGTCTTCTAATTTACCTTCAATAATACAAAGGAGACAAGCCTTTTCTAGAGAAGCTTCTTTTTACTTGTCCAGTTTAGGTGCAGAGATGCCCTGTAGACATTTCATAAGTCATGGTCACCCTGGCTTACTGAAATAGGGGTGGTGAGCAATAATGAAGATTAGAAACAGGTATAACTTAGTATAGTAGAAGTTTAATCTCACAGGCTTCTCCCAATTTTTTTCTTATTGCAATGCTGCATAGAGTTAAAATTGTTATGTGTGAAGAGGTCGGGATTGTTATCACTAGTGTAGAGAATATATAGTGTTACATTAATATTGCTGATGGTTCCTTGTACTCTGGCTCATGGTTTCATGTGCTATTCTCAGTTGTTATTGTATTGACAATATGTGTAAACTCAATAAGACGTTCTTATACAAAAGAAGTATCACTCAGCCTGGCAAAAATCATCGCAAAGTTGGCACTTTGAACTTTGTGAAGTTTGTCAACTTCACAAAGGTCTGTCGAATTTGAAATGTTCTCACCTTTGCATATGTCTAACAATAGAACAGTGCTGGTAGCAACAGAACAGTGCTGTTACAAATAGAATAGTGATAGCAGCAATATCAGTGCTATGGCATTACTGGTAGCAATAGAACAGTGCTGTTACAAATAGAATAGTGATAGCAGCAATACTATGACATTACTGGTAGCAATATCATAGCACTGGAAGCAATAGAACAGCACTAGTAGCAATACATAAGCATTGATAGTCATAGAATAGCACTGGTAGCAACAGAATCATGCTGGCAGCAACAGAATTGTGCTGGTATCAAATGAATAGAGCTGGTAGGAATAAAACAGCACTGGAAAGAATGGAATAGCATGGGTAGCAATAGAATAGTGGTGGCAGTAGCAATAAAATAGCATGGGCAGCAATGTTGTTCAAGTGGTGCAGTTGGTGAATAGTGAGGGGACAATACAGGTGGAAGCATATTGTAATAAATGAATTAGTCAAATAATAGCATTGTAAACCATTTAAAAAATTTTCCGTAGTACAGCACTCAGAATCCCACAATACCATCATTCATATCTCGTAACAGTATTACTCAGAGCTTGCAATACTATAGTTCTGAGCTCTGAACAATAGTACTATATTACGAGACAGATCCAGGACAGCATGTTGATCAGTTCTTCATGCTCAGTACAAACTGTCTTCTACTGCAAATGCAATATTAAAGAAAACCCAACTCACTGCAACAGGGAAAAATAAGTTTTATTTCATGTCCCACCCTCCACCCGTCTGCTCACTTAAACTGCTACTTCTACCACTTGAATTCAGGAACTGCTGCCATAGGAGACACACACACACACACACACACACACACACACACACACACACAACACACACACACACATATGCACCATAATTACTCGAGGAGCTGGATGTGGAGTAAAGAAACAAAGTTATGTTTATCCAAGGAGCTGGAAGGGGAGTAAAGAAACAGGACAGGATCTACAACTTTCATTTCATTTTTCAAACTACCCCCGCTGCCTACCTGACTTACTCACTTCTCTGTCATGCTAATGGTGCTGGAGGGAGACGGAGGAAACTGAACAGGATTTCACACTTTTTTATGTAATCTACTCACAATTCCAAAATGTAAATACTGTACTATTAAAAAATGGATTTATAGTTCAATTTGCACAGACATTTCATCTCACTGAATGACAGATTTGCACAACATTCTGGTGAATACTTCGAACGCCTTCGATCCATATATTACAAAATAATGCAGAGGGACTGTGTATCACTTGACTATAATACCATCTTGAGGTTTTGGTGACATGTTGGAACCTCTCAAGCTTCACTCTCGAGGTTCATATATCACCAGAACCACTCAATGGCATTATAGCTTTGTAATACAATGTCCCGTATCTATTATACTACTGTTATGTGATTGATCCAGTGTCTTAGTACACCATTACACTCTGCTGAGACTGCTGTCCCTATAGTACATCCTGTCCCTCTGTTTTGCTGTCCACTGTTGCACACGGTGTGATATATGTGTTACCCAGATTCCTTACTGTTAGGTGGAGTACCTTGCACTTTGCTACATTAAATCTAATTCCCAGTTTCTCAGCATATGCTCATAAAGGCCCTATTCACTAAGGTGTGGAGTGGCTGTGCACCGTCTAACTCCATAGCATAACCACCCTGCACCTGCCCATGCTCACTGCATCCCTCCATATGATTTGGGAACAAAATATATGTCCCCCCCATGCACACAATCCCCAGGCAAATTGCACAGCTCCACATTGCAGTGGACTTTGGAGCAGTGTGTGTGTGTGGGGGGTGATAGCATTCTGCACAGTTACCAAGGTGCAGAGTGTTGTGCATATGGTACAGATGGCTATGCTAAATCAGGGCATCCATACACTCAGTACATGCCACCTAGGTAGTGGTCGTCAGCCACAGCAGTAATGTCAGGGATCAGAGGACCCCCTCAAATGGACACTCCTGCCTTCCGGACACTCCTGGTTTGTCAGAGAGCAGTGGAATCAGGAACATGCCCTCTAGTGCAGTCAGTGCACTGCACACCAGTCACCAACATGACACCCTATAGGTGCAAGTGTTCCACTGGTGGGACATGGGACGTGCAGCTGATTGTCTGCATGCCCAGGTCCTGCACTCTGTACCCAACCGCCACCAGGGATCCTACATGCCTGAGGGGCAGGGCCACATAAGGGAGCCATGGAGAGGCTGGCATTGGTGACTACAGCCTGTGCACAGAACCTCCATGGGTGCACAGCTGCATGCCTGCACTACATGCCTCTTGAAAATTCTTTTGTGAATAGCTCCCAATATGTGCAGGACTCTGAGGTGCAACTTCTTCATTTGCTGCATTCACTCTTCATGCCAATTTAGTGTTATTAGCAAACCTTAACAACTACCAGCTAACCACCTCCAGGTCCTTAATAAAGATATTATAGAACAATGGACCCAACACTGACCCCCAAAGTACTCCACTCAACATGCACTTGCACTCTGGATGGTGACCATCCACCACAACTCTCTGTTTCCTGTCAGCTGCTGTGTTATCCACCTCCTCTGCACTTTAAATAATACATACAGTATTGTGCTACTTTCTATGATGTTATGGAGGGGCATGTTGTTGTGCCTTATTACCATATATTGTTAGGCACAGTTAATCCCTGCATGGCATCTCAAGGTTCCATCAAATAGTGGCAATATAGTATCAGCATGAGACCTACTTAATCATGAAATGTATATCACTGGATTGCTGCCATCTACTGACAGTCCCAATACCAGATTTGACAGGGCTTTTAGAAACAGAAACAAGGAAACTCATGGCAGATAATGGCTGTTGGACCCACTCAGTCTGCCCATTTTTATTATCTTCATTTTTGCTGCACACCCTACTTGAACTATGGTGCTGTCTCGTCCCCCACTTCCTTACCCCAGTGATTGCCATGTACCTATCCCAAGCATTTTTGAACTCCACCACTGTTTTTGCCCCCACTACCTCAACTGGAAGGGTGTTCCAGGCATCTACCACCCTTTCTGTGGAGAAGTACTTTCTCACATTTTTCCTAGATCTACAGTACCTCCCTCCAGCTTCATAGCATGTTTTTTTTGTTCTAGGGTACTTGTCTCTAAAAGATGATCCGCACCTGTACAGAATTAACCCCCATGAGGTATTTAAAGGTCTCTATCATATCCCCCGTCTTCCTCCTCCTCCTCTCCTCCAGGGTATACAGATAGAGCTCCTTTAGCCTGTTCTCAAAGGGCGTTTGATGCAGACCCTACACTATTTTGGTAGCCTTCTCCTGTACTACCTTCACTATGTCTATATCTTTCCTGAAATGTGGTCTCCAGAACTAGGCACAGTACTCAGAGTGGGGTCTTACCAGCAATTTATAATAGAGGCTAAGAGAGGGATAGTGAGGCTTAATAAAGGGAAGGGGGTGGGCAGAGGGTGATGGTGAAAAGGCAGAGATACCAAACAAATATTTTTGCTCAGTATTTACAAATGAAGAGGTGGGGGTACCTAAAAACAAACAATAGAATGGATACAGAAGTTGATACCGTCCCATTTACAGAAGAAAGGATTCTGAATGAACTCTTAAAACTGAAGGTGGACAAAGCAATGGGGCCTGATGGGATTCATCCCAGAATTCTAAAAGAACTAAGGGTAGAACTAGTGACACCACTGACTACCATCTTTAACAAATCATAAGAGGATGGGGTGGTACCTGAGGATTGGAGGAGGGCAGATGTGATACCCCTTCACAAAAGTGGAAGCAGGGCAGAAGCAGGAAACTACGGACCTGTTAGTTTAACCTCAGTGATAGGGAAAAAGATGGAATCACTTCTGAAGGAAAGAATTGTCGAGTACCTAGAGGCCAGAGGGGCACAGGACCCAAGGCAGCATGGATTCACAGCGGAAAGGTCATGCCAGATGAATCTAACAGATTTCTTTGACTGGGTGATCAAAGTAGCAGATCAGGGAGGGGCTGTGGACATGGCCTACCTAGACTTTAGCAAGGCGTTTGACACAGTCCCACACAAAAGATTAATATACAAGTTAGCCAGCCTGGGAGTGGGTCCCAAGATGACAGCCTGGGTAAAGAATTGGCTGGAGAATAGGACACAAAGAGTAATAGTAAAAAGTCCACTCAGAAGAAAGGAGGGTTACTAGTGGGGTACCGCAGGGTTCAGTATTAGGACCAGTCCTCTTCAATGTCTTTATAAGCGACATTGCAGAGGGACTGGAAGGAAAAGTATGTCTCTTTGCAGATGACACTAAGATCTGCAACAGAGTTTATGCACAAGGTGGGGTGGAAAGGATGAGAAGGGACTTGGCAAGGTTAGAGGGATGGTCAAATGTATGGCAGCTTAGATTCAATGCTAAGAAGTGCAAGGTAATGCACCTGGGAAACAAAAACCCAGGGAAGAGTACACAATGGGAGGTGAGATACTAACAAAAAGAAAAATGGAAAGGGACCTGGTGGTAGTCATATCAGATGACTTAAAGGTGGGCAAGCAATGTGAGAGGGCAGTAAGGAGGGCTGGGGGATACTGGGATGCATAGGGAGAGGCATCACCAGTAGAAAAAAGGAAGTTGTTATCCATCTGTACAGACAGCTGGTGAGGACCTCATCTGGAGTACTGTGTGCAGTTCTGGAGACCCAATCTCCGCAAGGACATGGACAAGATGGAAGCTGTCCAAAGGAGGGCAACTAAAATGGTGCAGGGTCTGCACCTGAAGATATATGAAGAGAGACTAAAGGAACTTAATATGTATAGCCTTTAGGAATGGAGGGAGAAGGGGGACATAATAGAAATCTTCAAGTACCTCAAGGGAAACAACAAAGTCCAAGAAGGTAGCATCTTTCAAAAAAACAGGTGTGCAAGAACAAGGCGGTACAATTTGAAGATAGAGGGGGGATGGCTCAGAGGTAATGTAAGGAAGTATTTTTTCACAGAGAGGGTTGTGGATGCATGAAACAGCCTTCCGGAGGAGGTTGAGGAGTCAAAAACAGTGGTTGAATTCAAGCATGCATGGGACAGTCATAAGGCAATTCTTGGGGGTGGGGGTAGCAAGAAATAGGCAGCTGGTTAACTAGGATCTGCAGCTTTTTCATTAGGTAGGGAAATGGGCAGACTGGGTGGGCCAAGCGGTCCTTATCTGCCATCAAATTCTGTGTTTCTATGAGGCAGCACCACCTTCCTCTTCTTGCTGGTGATACCCCTACCTAAGCATCCTAGCATCACATTAACCCTCCCGATGGCCTTGTCACACTGCCTGGCCACTTTTCAATCATCCAATATGATTACCCCCAGATCTTAGAAACATAGAAACATAGAAGCTGATGGCATATAAGGAGTGCAAGACCAACCCAGTCTGCCCATTTTTTTTTACCTTATGAATGTGCCATCGTCCTTTGCTCTGTCAATGGATTATCTATTCCTACTCATCTGTATTGCTTCCTTATGCCTATCCCATGCCTTTTTGAAGCCCTGCACTGTATTCTTATCTACCAGTTCCTGAAGTGGGCCGTTCCATACATCCACCACCCTTTCTGTGAAAAAGAACTTCCTCACATTACCCTTAATCGGCTTCCCTCAAATCTCCAGTTGTGTCTTCTTGTCCTGCTATTTTTCTTATATTGAAACATGTTAGACTCTTTCACCTTGTTAATGCCCTTAAGGTGTTTGAATGCTATGATCATATAACCTCTCTCCCTCCTTTGCTCTAGGGTATATATATTGAGCTCCATTAATCTGTCCTCATATGTTTTCTGATAAAGCCCCTGCACCATTTTGGTTGCCTTTCTCTGGACAGCTTCAGTTTGGTTAATGTTCTTGTGAAGGTGTGGCCTCCAGTACTGCACACAGTACTCCAGATGGGGCCTAACCAGTGTCTTGTAAAGAGGAATTATTACCACCCTCTTCAGACTTGTGATACCTCTACTAATGCACCCCAACATCCCCCTAGCCTTACCTATTGCTTTAGTGGTCTGCTTGGATTATTACAGGTCATCTGTGATGATGATGCCCAAGTCTCTTTTTTTTCCTTGTGACTGCCAGCAACTCCCCTCCCAACCTATAGGTGGCTTCAGGGTTTCTCTTCCCTATGTGTGTGATTTTGCACTTCTTTGCATTAAACCCTAGTTGTCACTCTTTCGACCATTTTGCTAGTTAAGCCAGATCTCTTCTCATTCTGCCCACCCTATCTGGATCATCTACTCTGTTTCAGATCTTGGTGTCATCTGCAAACAGACAAACCTTACCCTCCAGTTGGTCTGCAATGTCACTGATGAAGATATTGAAGAGGACTAGCCCCAGGACTGATCCCTAAGGTACCCCACTTATGACTTGCATCTCTTCTGACTGTGTACCATTTACCACCACTCTGTTTTCTGCCCATCAACAAGTTTGTCACCCAGTTGACCAACTTCTGACCCACCCTGAGCCTACCCAGCTTATTAATCAATCTTCTATGTGGAACAGTATCAAATGCTTTGCTGAAGTCAAGGTAGGTGACATCAACTGCTCCCCCTTGGTCCACCACTCTGGTTACCCAGTCAAAGAAATCTATGAGATTAGTTTGACAGGACCTTCCTTTTGTAAACCCATGCCGTCTTGGATCCTGTACTCCTATGGATTCCAGGTATTGCACTATCCTTTCCGTAAGGAGTGCCTCCATAATCTTGCCTACTACTGAGGTAAGACTGACTGGTCTGTAGTTCTCTGCCTCCTCCCTGCTACCATTCTTGTGGAGTGGGATCACATAAGCCCTCCTCCAGTCTTCTGGGACCTCTCCAGTGCTCAGAGACTCACTAAGTAGTTCTGGTAATGGCTCTTCTAGTTCTAGTCTAAGCTCCTTTAGTACCCTGGGATGTATGCCATCAGGTCCCATTACCTTGTCCACCCTGAGCTTATGGAGCTCTTGTAGGACCCTTTCTTTAGTGAAGGGACTAGTTCACATATCCCTCCCCCCTGTGTCCATGGTGCTGAGCTGTGAGCCCTGCCCTACCTTCTCTTCTGTAAGTAATGAGCAGAAGTATCTATTTTGGATAGATGCACTTACATTGTCCTCTTCCTCACATGCCCCCTTATCTTCTTTGATCTTTGCAATACCCCCTTTGGACTTTCTTCTTTCACTAATGTATCTATAGAAAGTCTTGTCACCTTCTTTTGCTGTTTGTGCTAGTGTGTCCTTGGTTTGGCCTTTGCCTGCCTTACTGCCTTCCCTGCTTTCCTTAGGGAAGTTTGGTATGCCTCGCTATCTTCATCCCTCTGCATTCCCTTATATCTCCTGAAGGCCAGCCTTTTGGCTCTGACCTTTTCTGCTACTGTTTTTGAGAACCAAAGTGGTTTCATTCTTCTTTTGCCCTTCCTTTTCTCTCTAACACAATGGGATGTGATGTTGCTTCAAGTATTGAATCCTTAATGCCTGCTCACTTTGCCTGTACCCCTTCACCTGTATTGCTTTTTACCAGGGCTAACTTAACTCTTCTGGCCATCTTATCAAAGTCAGCTCCTCTGAAGTCCCATATTTTTGTCTTTGATTGGGATGATTTAGTTCTAGTGTCCAAAGTGTATCCATACCATGTGATGGTCACTGGTCCCAGATGATCATCTACCTGGAGATCTGTGATCATTTCCTCTTTTCATCCAACATGATTACCTTCAAGTTTCTTTCCTGCTTGATCATTGTCAGTATCATGCCCTCCAGTTTTTACTCCAGTCCCAGGTTTCAATGGCACAAGTGCATTATTTTACACTATTTGCATTAAACCCCAGCTGCCACACCCTTGACCACTCCTCCAGTTTTTTCAGATCCCAGTCTATCCTCCCTCCACTACCCCCCCACATACACAAAGAGTTTACTCTGTTGCAGACTTTAGTGTCATCCACAAAGAGGCAGACCATTTTTTTCCAGCTCTTCTGCTGGAGCATTCAAACTGGCTGCACAACAGGACACAGAACGGTAATAGTGAATGGAACACATTCTGAAAAAAGGGGGGTTACTAGTGGAATACTTCAGGGCTCAGTACTGGGTCCAGTCCTCTTTAACGTCTTGATAGGGGACATTGCAGAGGGTCTGGAAGGAAAGGTATGCCTCTTTGCAGATGACACAAAGATCTGTAACAGAGTTGATACACGGGAAGGGGGTAGAAAGGATGAGAAGGGACTTGGCAAGGTTGGAGGAATAGTCAGACATATGGCAACTTAGATTCAATGCAAAGAAGTGTAAAGTAACGCACCTGGGAAATAAAAATCCAGGAGAAGAATACACAATAGCAGGGGAGGTACTAATGACAACAATAATGGAAAGGGATCTGGGTGTAGTCATATCAGATGACCTAAAGGTTGGTAAGCAATGTGAGAAGTCAGTAAGGAGAGCCAGGGGGATACTGGGATGCATAGGAAGAGGCATCACAAGTAGAAGAAGGGAAGTGGTTATCCCTCTATACAGACAGTTGGTGAGACCCCATCTGGAGTACTGCATGCAGTTTTGGAGACCTCATCTATGCAAGGACATAGACAGAATGGAAGCCATCCAGAGGATGGCAACTAAAATGGTGCAGAGCTTACATCAGAAACCATATGAAAAGAGAGACTGAGAGAGCTTAATATGTACACCCTTGATGAAAGGAGGGACTGGGGGACATGATAGAAACTTTTAAGTACCTCAAGGAATCAACAAAGTCCAGGAGGGTAGCATCTTTCAGAAAAAGAGATGTGTAAGAACAAGGGGGGACAATTTAAAGTTAGAGGGGGGAACGGCTCAGGGGTAATGTGAGGAAATTCTTTTTCACGGAGAGGGTGGTGGATGCATGGAACTGCTTTCCTGGAGAGGTTGTGGGGTCTAAAACAGTGGGGGAATTCAAATTCAATTATAGTGGGGGGTTGCAGGAAGTAGGCTGTTGGTTAACTAGACTCTGTGGCTTATCCAATAGGTAGGGAAATGGGTAGACTGGGTGGGCCAAGTGGTCCTTATCTGCCATCAAAGTCAATGTTTCTATGTCACTTATAGTGACATTAAAGAGAAACAGTCCCAGCACTGACCCCGAGGTACCGCATTGGATGCCTTCCCTTCCTTGGAACAAACTCCATTTACCACTACCCTTTGTCTATAATCCTCTGACCAGTTTCTTACCCAGGTTACCACCTTAGTGCTCATCCCCAAGCAATCCAACTTGCTTATCAGTCTCCTATGTAGAATGGTGTTAAAAGTCTTTCCAAAATCCAGCTAGGCCACATCTACTGCTCCTCTCTGATCTAGCTCCTCTGTCACCCAGTTGAAAAAGTCCATCTGGTTTGATTGTCATGGCCTTCCACCTATGAATCCCTGTAGCCTTAGATCCCATAACTCATTGTATTCCAGAAACACCAACACCAACACTCAAAACACCAGGAGCTCTAAGCCCCAAATCCTTCAAATTCCCCACTGCTGCACATCCCAAGACCAAAGGTCATTTGCATACAGGGCTCTGAGTAGGCTGAATGAGCTCTCTAGTGACACCTCATCCACAGCAACACTTGGAGCATTCAAAAAAAAAAAAAAACACTCCACCACTCCATAACTGGCACCTCCACCTGTGCTTGCAACCCATAACATCTTCATTCCCTACACTGCTTCTGATCTTATAGGCATCAGTTTCTGCCCTCTTCTCTTGCACTTACCTGTCCAATGCAACTTCTAATGCACTTGCCCTGTGTCTGTCAGGACAAGGCCCCTCAGCTGCCTCACTCTGACCCTCTATACCTATGTCTTCCCCTACCCTCAGCCCTCTCCCATTCTTGCCCTCTTCTTCCTATTGTTTCTTGAGTTACTCATTGCTCAGTCTGATTTTGTCAAGCAAAGTTACTGTCTAAAACCATGTACCTGTAACTGTTTTATGTTTTAATGTCTGTTACCCCAGTAACCAGCATGATGTGGAACCTTGGTAAAGAGCATTGGCTTAAAGGTACTTTGTAATCCTAGATACAAATAAATAAATATATAAACAATATTCTACTGTCCTTTCATTCAATAGTGTTTCCATTAACATACCCACTATGAAGGTCAAGCTGATAGGCCTTGAATTGACCACTTCTTCCTTGCTACCACTTTTGAGAAGTGGGATTATTCCTGTCATTCTCTAGTCCTCCGGGATCATGCTGGAGAACTGTCAAAGGTGCAGAGTACCTACCTGAGCTCACTCAGCACCCTTGTGTACACCCTGTCTGGCCTCATAGCTTTATCCACCTTCAGATTTCTGAGTGCTTTCCTTACTATCTCCACAGAAAAAGGACTAGTGCCCATTTCCCTCCCCTCAAAGCTCCTGGTGCCTTTCTAAGTCCTTCCCCTTCCCCTTCTACTGTGAATACTGAGCAGATGTATTTATTCACGATGTCTCCCTTCTCTTGATCCCTCTCTGTGTAGGCCTACCATCCATCTTTAACCATACAGTCACACCTTTCTTCCTTTTTTCACTGACATACCTAAAAATATATTTTCACCCTTTGATACTCCCTCCCTCCCTCCACTCCCCCATTTCACTATACCTTGACCCTCTGCCTTCAGTACAATTCTATCCTCTCCCCTCCCCTTACCCCCTACCTCACATTTCCATGACTCTCTGCTGCCTCCTCCACCTCTTCCCTCCCATCTCCCCTCTTCTCGCCTGCACTTTTAGCCTAACCATTAGCACTTAAGTGACTAGATCAATTTACTGCCTGCTGGTTATTTCAATGAACTTGTTTAACCATTGTAACTTTGTTATCGTGACACACAGCACCTCATCCCCTCCTTTTCTTTCTACACTGTCTTTTCTGAACATCAGGTAGCCTAGTATGACCATGTCCCAGTCATGATAGTTGTCAGTGCACCATGATTCAGTAATGATATCAATACCCATATCAGTCACCACCATGATGGTCTCTAGGTCTGGGATCTTATTTCCCATGCTTGTAGCAATAGCATACATGGCCTTGCAGATTTTGTTAGCTCGCTGCTCATCATTTCCCTCCTTTTCCTTTTATTCCCCTTCTGCTCTTCTGTCTGCTTCTTGTCCCTCCTTCCTCCTTTACTGATTCCCTGTTTCCTTGAATAACTTCCCACAGGATCTCCCTACTCTATTTTAATTGACTTTCAAACTAAGATGACCACTGTTCAGGATTTTTAAATGATGGACATTGGGTGTGGGAGTGTGGGGCTCATTTCCAGGTGTGAAATTAAGACTGATTTCATTTCAGAATCCAACTGGAGAAGGCTGTTTACTGTATAAAATGTAGTCACTAAAGGCATAACACATAGAACATAGAGGCATATATAATGACAGCAGAAAAAGATCACTGATTCAACCAGTCTGTCTGGGTTTCCTATTTATCCCTGGGATCAACTGTCCCCCTAGGGTCCTAGCCCTCCCATCACCCCCCCATTCTCCACCCTGATACTGACATCCCATGCATCCACTATACCTGTCATTCTATCCCAACCATGCTTGAAATCACTAATAGTTTTTGCACCTCCCACCTCTACTGGTAGACTGTGCCATAGCTCCACCATCCTTTTTGTAAATTAACACATCTTTCTATCTTTCCTGATCCTCCATACTGTTAGTTTCTACTTGTATCTATATGATCATGAGCTTGTATTCAAGTTAAATAGTTCTCTGCAGTTCATCATGTTAATTATGTTTAGAAACTTAAAGGTCTCTATCATATCGCTCATCTGTCATCTGATATCCAGTGAGACCACGTTTAAGACTTTGAGGCACTTCTCATAAGACCTGCAATGTTGACCCAGAATCATTTTTGTTACCTTTCCCCGCACCATCTCCAGCCTATCCTTATCCTTCATGAGTTGAGAATTGGGCACAATGCTGAAGGCTTGACATCACCAAGGATCTATGTAAGGGAAGTCTTACCTCTCCTTTCCTGCTATCAATAACTCTCCTCCCACCAACATTGCAGCATCTTGCTTGGTTTTCTATATGCCTTGTTGTACTGACTCATTTACTTTAGGGTGTCACTGATGATAACTCCAAGGTCTCATTCTTTAGCCTTAGCATTAAGTTTCACTACTGCCATTCAGTACTCTGTCTTGAGGTTTTTGTTCCCTAAGTGCATTACATTTCATTTTTTTATGTTGAATTTCAACTTTCAAACTCTAGACCACCCCTCACTTCTGTAAACCTCTTTGCATTTCCTCTAGTCCCTCATTAATATCCATCCTCAGACAGAATTTAGTATTGTCTGCAAAGAGACACAATCAGTCCTAGATTCCCTCTCCAGTGTCACTGATGAACATGTTGAAGATGACTGGGCCTAGGACAGATTCATGTGGAACCTCACTTGTTTCCACCCAATGTTCTCATTTAACCCCACTGACCACAACCATCTGCTGTCGCCCGTTTAGCCAGATACCTACCCAGTTTACTATGATTTTTGCCACTCCCAGATCCTTCATCTTCTTTAGCAAGTATCTGTGAGGCACTGAGTCAAAAGAATTGATGAAGTCAAAATAGAGTTCATGTGACAGGATGACCTTTGTCTAAGGATTGCCCCCCCCCCCCCATTTGGCACTGAAATATATTTTTTTAGCTAATGTTACATGGCAGTAGAAAAATATGCACCTTTTTTAGGTCAGGCATGCTTGCTAGCAAAAGGTGCTTAAGATATTTTGTGGTACAGTCTGCCTCAGAAGGGAAATGTGCAGTAAAATCTATCTTTTACATGAAGTGCAGTGAAATGCTTAAGTGCTCTGAAATAAAGTGCCTGAGTACAAATAAATCAATAAACTGCCAAGTGCTTATAGTATGCAGTGTATGTGCAAAAGTGCTTCTAAATGCATAGACTACAGAATCACAGAAATTACTCCTGGAAATTAGAAAATGGTAAGGGTTGTTTTATTTAAGTGAGTGACCTAAGCAAGGCAGAATAAATTTGGTAAACCCTAATGTTGCCTCTGATGGTGTAAATAAAACAGAAGCATTTGATTTCAGTAAATACCCACTTTCTTTTGGTAATGTGCTTGTGCCCAAATAGGATTGCTGAAGTAAAGAAAATGGGGAATTAATTGTTCTGCAAGGAGTGGCTTGTACTTTCCCTTGTTAGTGCCACCGGCCACTCTGTGATTCTGTTTAGTATAGTTTTATTAAATAGAGAGACTCCTGGCTGGCTTACTGTTTGAGTATCCTTATTGAAACTTTGAGCTAGCTAAGAAGTGAAATGGAACACCTACTTCTCTGCTACGTTGTTTAAATGCTGCTCCATATAAACACCAATTCCAGTCTGAATAGTAAATTAGTTGTTCTCAGAGCAGCTTTTCCGTTTCACTTTCTTTGCCGCCCACTGCTCCGTGACTTGTACAGACCCTGACTGCTTCTCATGATAAATAATAGAGACTCTTCTGGGTCAAAAGAACCAAGTACATAAGGAGAGAGAGAGGGTTACTGTAGGAAAGTACAGAAATGAGGAGCATGTTCTCTTCTTATGTACTCTCTCTCCTTCTTCCTCACAATGTTGTGGTGCAGTTCTAATGATGTGCCAGTAACTTTCACTTTTAGCAGTAGATACCCTATTATAAAAAATGCATACAAGCACCCTTAATTAGAAGGAAGGGACAGGGGAGTCTCTATAACAAATAGAATAATAGATAGATAAGTGTGTATTACAAGGCAGTGATACCATCATAAATGGGTTTTGGGGACATGGACCTTGAGAGCAAATTTAAAGAGATCCTAAAGTCTCCAAAACCTCGAGATGGTATTACTGCCTTGTGAAACACTTGTCTTTCTATTATTTTTTATAATATATGGATCCATTGATAATACTACAGTTGGAGATGACCTTTGAACTGTAGTATTATCAGCAAAAATGATTGTATTACCAATTTTCAGGATAGTATTATTGAGAGTAGTGATGCATTACTGGGACATTTTTGTATAATTTAGTATAGTATTACTGAGGCTTATCAATATGTTACATAAAAGTTGTACCCTCAGAGTAAAGTATTAAAAATAAATGAACTAGAGGACTTAACAGAATAAAATAAAATACATCTAACGAACTAAAAAGAACAGAGAAGAGAAGTTCTCTGTCTCCCTTTATATCAGCAGCCCCTATTTTGAGTTGACAAACATTCTCTTAAAGGTACCATTGGTGTAAAACAAACAGTACATATGTTAAAGGTTAAAATGAATAAACTGCCTGACCTGCTTGTAGGAGGGTTCCTTTACTAATGAATCCTATAGAATGACAGTAGCCCCCAGTGGCCTATATTTATACTACAATATTTGAGCATAGTAATATGAACATACAAAACTGGCAGCAGGCAATGCCCACGGGTCTATCAAGTCTGTCCGATTGTGGAGCTCTAAGTTTCATATTACTATAGCTGCACCAGCCCCACCCAAATCCCTCCCTTCCTCCCCTTTCCTGGTCTTCCCCCTTTGTGTCCCTGTCTGTACTAATCCTGCCCTTGACTCAATCTCAACCCTGCTTAAAGCTATCCACTGTCCTCAGTTCAATTAAATCCTCCAGCAGTGCACTCCATCTCGCCACCACTCTCTCTGTAAAGTAGTGCCTCCTCATCTCTCTCCTGAACCTTCCCCCTTTCAACTTCAGACTGTGCACCCTAGTGACCCTTCCCTCCTTTAAGTGGAGCAATCCTCCCCCTCTGACTTTGTTTATGCCTTTCAGATACTTAAAGGTCTCTGTCATGCCCCCTCTTTCCCTTCTGTCTTCCAACAAATACATGTTCAGCTCCCTCAATCTTTCCTCATATGTCAACTCCTCCAGTCCCATGATCATTTTTCTGGCACTGCGCGGCACCCCCTCTAGTAATCTCACATCCTTTTTGAGGTATGGGCACCAGTACTGCACACAGCACTACAAGTGTGGCCTCACCAGTGATCTATACAAGGGTAGGATGAGCTCCTCCATTCTAGAGGTGATCCCTCTGTCAATGAACTCCAGCATCCTATTTGCCCTTGCCCCTTCCCTCCTACACTGTGCTGATACCTTCATGTCCCCTGTGACTATTACCCTAAGGTCCCTTTCCTCCTCTGAAGCTATTACCTGCACTTCCCCCACCCAGTAGCTGGTCCTGGGATTTCTTGCTCTGAGGTGCATGACCTTGCACTTCTTTGCATTAAACCCCAATTGCCATGCCCTAGACCAGTGTTTGAGTTTAGCTAGATCCTCCCTGAGTGCCTGCCTCCCTTCTTCATTGTCCACTTTTGCACAAATCTTTGTGTCATTTGAGAACAGGCTGATCTTACTTATGACCCCCTCTGCAATGTCTCCAATGAATACATTGAAAAAAACAGGGTCCAGCACTGAACCCTGTGATACCCCACTTGTTAATGGCCTTGGCTTGTATGTCTCCCCTCTTATATCTAACCTCTTTTGTCCACCCTGCAACTAGCTCTCAACCTACCCCAACAGTTTCTCCCCCACCACCAAGTCCATCAATTTGCTCATTAACTTCCCATGGGACACCAAGTCAAAAGCCTTGCTGAAGTCCAGGTATAGGACATCCACAGTGTGGCCTTCTTTAACTGTCCTAGTGATCCAGTTGAAGAAGTCGATTAGGTTAGTTTGGCACGATCTTCCCGAGACAAACCGACGCTGTCTCTCATCCTGTAGACCATTACTATCAAGAAAGGTTCTCGACCTCTCCTTTTGAATGGTCTCCATCAACTTCCCCACTATGGAAGTCAAGCTTACCAGTCTTTAGTTGCCCAGTTGGTCTTTGGGTCCACTCCTGTGAAGGGGCACCATGTGAGCCATCCTCCAGTCCCTGGGTACCTTCCCCATATCTAAGGAGATGTTGAAGAGGCCCATCAGAGGACCTGGCAACATCTTCACTAATTCCTTCAGGACCCTTGGGTGTACACTGTGTGATTCTGGTGCCTTGTCCACCCACAAGGCCTTAAGGCCCTTCAGAACTCTATCCTCTTGGATGACCCCATTTGTTATCTCTGCCCCCTTCACCCTTGCCCCCTTTCCCCTGCAGTATTGTCCCATCCCTTTCTTTTGTGAATGCCAAGCAGAAGTACTCAATGAGTGCCTCTGCCTGTTCTTCCCCTTGTTCTGCCCATGTTCCATCCCTCTTGATTCTAACAATGTCATCTCTACAACTCCTCTTCTCCCTTATGTATTTAAAGAACCCCTTTTCCCCTGTTTTGATCCCCTGAGCTGACTTCAGATCCTTTGCTGCCTTGGCTGCCCTGACTGACATAATCACCTCCTTAGATGCCTTTTTGACCACCGCTGAATACTCCTGCCTTGATTTTCTGAACTTAATGAAGGCCAATCTTTTTTCCCTCACCTTCCATTCTGCTTCCTTGCTGATTCAGCTAGGATTTTTGGACTGCTTACTCTGAGATTTGGCACATGTGTTCATAGCCTCATTCAACGCCTTCATAATGATTGCCTACTTCTGTTCAGCATCTATCACTAGGTTAATTTGAGCTAAATACCCCTCTAGGATGCTGCCCATTCTGGCAAAATCTGCCTTCATGAAGTCCAACACTCTTGTCCTGGTCTTAGCTGACTCTCCCTGTGTTGAGGAGTAACCACACTCAGTGGTGGTCGCTTCCTGCTAGAGGGTCCTATACTACTACATCCTGGACTTGATCATAGAAACATAGAAACATAGAAGTTGACGGCAGATAAGGACCGCAAGGCCCATCCAGTCTGCCCATTTCTTTTTCTACCTTATAAATGTGCCATCGGCCTTTGCTCTGTCAGTGACCTATCTATTCATAGTCATTTGTATTGCTCCCTTATGCCTATCCATGCTGTTTGAAGCCCTGCACTGTATTCATAGCCACCACTTCTTGTGGTAAGCCATTCCATGCATCTACCACCCTTTCTGTGAAAAGAATTTCCTCAATTCCCCTTAATCGGCCTCCCCTAACTTCATTGCTGTGTCCTCTTGTCCTGCTATTTTTCTTATATTTAAACATGTTAGACTCTCTATCACCTTGTTTATGCCCTTAAGGTGTTTAAATGTCTCGATCATATCACCCTCTCCCTCCTTTGCTCAAGGGTATACATATTGAGCTCCGTTAATCTGTCCTCATATGTCTTCTGATGCAGTCCCTGCACCATTTTGGTTGCCCTTCTCTGGACTGCCTCAATTTGGATAATGTCCTTGTGAAAGGTGTGGCCTCCCATCCTGCCGCAGTACTCCAGATGGGAGCTAACCAATGTCTTGTACAGAGGATTGTACACTCCTCTTACGACTTGTGATACCCCCTACTAATACACCCTAACACCCCCAGCCTTACCTACTGCTTAGAGGTCTGCTTGATGGATTTTAGGTCATCAGTGATGATGATGCCCAAGTCTCTTTCTTCCTTTGTGACTGCTAGCAACTCCTCCCAGCCTATAAGTGGCTTCAGGGTTTCTCTTCCTATGTGCATGATTTTGCACTTTGCATTAAATCCCAGTTGCCATTCTTCTGACCATTCTGCTAGTTTATCCAGATCTCTTCTCATTCTGCCCACCTCATCTGGATCATCTACTCTGTTGCAGATCTTGGTGTCATCTGCAAACAGACAAGCCTTACCCTCTAGTCCATCTGCGTAGGTCACTAATGAAGATGTTGAATAGGACTGGCCCCAGGACTGATCCCTGAGGTACCCCACTTGTGACTTGCATCTCTTCTGACTGTATACCATTTACCACCACTCTCTGTTTTCTGCCAGTCAACCAGTTTGCCACCCAGTTGACCAACTTCTGACCCACCCCGAGCCTACCTAGCTTATTTATCAATCTTCTATGTGGAACAGTGTCAAAAGCTTTGCTGAAGTCAAGTGAAGCGACATCAACTGCTCCCCCTTGGTCCACCACTCTGGTTACCCAGTCAAAGAAATCTATGAGATTAGTTTGACAGACCTTCCTTTGTAAACCCATGCTGTCTTGGATCCTGTGCCCCATGGATTCCAGGTGTTGCACTATCCTTTCCTTAAGGAGGACTCCATAATCTTGCCCACTACTAGGAGGTAAGACTGACCGGGTCTGTAGTTCCCCGCCTCCTCCCTGCTACCACTCTTGTGGAGTGGGATCACATGAGCCCTTCTCCAGTCTTCTGGGACCTCTCCTGTGCTCAGAGACTCACTAAACAATTCTGCTAACGGCTCTGCTAGTTCCTCCTTTAGCTCCTAAGTACCCTGGGATGTATGCCATCAGGTCCCATTGCCTTATCCACCCTGAGCTTAGTGTAAGCTTGTAGGACCCTTTCTTTTGTGAAGGGAGTAGTGCTCACCTCCTCCCCCTGTGTCCATGATGCTGAGCTGTGGCCCTGCCCTACCTTCTCTTCAGTAAATACTGAGCAAAAGTATCTATTTAGGATAGATGCCTTTACAGGTCCTCCTCCTCACATGCTCCTTTTCTCCATTGCTTTAGCATATTCTCTGGACTTTCTCCTTTCACTAATGTATCTATAGAAAGTCTTGTCACCTTCTTTTACTGTCTTTGTAGTGTTTCCTCAGTTTGGGACTTTGTCTGCCTTACTGCCTTACCTGCTTCCCTTAGGGCAGTTTGGTATGCCTCCCATCTTCATCCCGCTGTTTCCTTATATTTTCTGAAGGCCAGCCTTTTGGCTCTGACCTTTTCTGCTACTGTATTTGAGAACCAAAGTGGTTTCCTTCTTTCTTTGCACTTCCTTTTCTGTCTAACACAATGGGATGTTGCTTCAAGTATTGTATCCTTAATGCTTGCCCACTTTGCCTGTACCTCCTCACCTGTGTTTCTTTTTGCCAGGGCTAGCTTAACTCTGTTGGCCATCTTATCAAAGTCAGCTCCTCTGAAGTCCCATATTTTTGCTTTGGAATGGGATGATTTAGATGTAGTAGCCAAATTGAACCATACCATGTGATGGTCACTGGCCCCCAGGTGACCTTCTACCTGGAGATCTGTGATCCCTTCTTTGTTAGTCAGTACTAGATCTAGGATAGCCCTGTCTCTTGTGGGTTGCTGTACCAGTTGTTTGAGGCCCTCCCCCTGCAGGGAATCCACTATGAGTCTAGTTCTGGCAGATGTTCCTGCTGGTATTGACCAATCTGTATCTGGCATGTTGAAGTCTCCCATTATCACTCAGGAAGAAGCAATCAAAATGTACTCTCAAATGGGGACAGTGTGAGGATATTAGATGTAGAAGTAGGTAGCCATCTGGGAACAAGTGACCACCAAACAGTGTGGTTCATGATGAACTCAGCTGCAGAGTCAAGCCAGACAAAAGTAAGGGGAACTGGACTTCAGGAGGGCTGACTTTGTCAAAATGGAAAAGTGCCTTAGAAAAGCACTAGCAAACAGGCAAGAAGGAGGGTAAAGCAACAATGGGGAAACATCAAAACTGCCATCACAGAGGCAAAAAGCCTTTGTGTGAAGCAAGTAAACAAATCAAAATGAAATAAAAATTCACTATGGTTCTCACAATAAGTGGCGGAGAAGGCTAGGGAGAAAAATATAGCATTTAGAAAGTATAAGGAAATAAGAGTAGGACAGAGACCTGTACTGGTTAAGGCAGAACGAAGCAGGGAAGGCAATCAGAATAGCAAAGGCCTAAAATGAGGAAAAGATAACCAACTCAGTTAAGAAGAGGGATAAAACCTTTTGTAGGTACATTAGAGAGCATAGAAAGACAAAGGCAGGGATAATGAGGCTGAATAGAATGGATGGTGGGTAGGCAGAGTGAGACAATAAAAAAGCAGGGATACTAAAAGAATACTTCTGCTCAGTATTGACAAAAGAGGAGGAGGGGGAGATACCTAATCCAATTAACAGAAGCACTCTGGATAGGGAGGTCAATCTCAGTCCTTTTTCAGAAGAAAGGGTTTTGAAAGAACTCTTAAAACTGAAGGTGGACAATGCAATGGGGCCTGATGGGATTCACCCCAGAATTCTAAAGAATTAAGGGGAGAACTAGTGACACCACTGTCTACCTTTTTTTTTTTTCTGTTTTTCTCCCCTGCTTCTTACCCTCGATACCCACTCCTTCTGGCCTTTCATTCAACCCATCTCACCCAAATTCAGGATCTGCCCCTAGAGTGCCTCTTACCTTCTTCCTCCCTTCCACGCAGCAGGGTCTGTCCCAGAGATGGTGGACCGGGTGTCTTAGAATGGCCATCATCTAGGACTGCCGAGGGTTTTTTCTGTTTTTCTGTGTCCCTATTCCCAGCCCCCTGAGACAAGGACATACATCCAGATACTGTGCTGACACACATCTCTCTCAAATGCCTGACAGAGTCTCCCCTCCTTGACTCTGTTGAATGGAGCTGCCAGGCCCCTTAGAGAGCCTGTGTTTCCACTGGCCCTCTCAGGATGTTGGGTGCTTATCACACCCCTCTTAACCCACCCCAGAGGGAGGAGAGTATCTATTGGGATGCTCGATCCTTCCTCTCCCAGCCAACCCCCACTGCCCCGAGTCTATTCCCAAACCCAGGTCACCAGCATAGTGCGAGGTGTGGCACACAGTGCCTCAGCACCACCTGACCCTGTCTACTCTTTTTAATAAATTGTGAAAGGATGGTGTGGCACCTGAGGTCTGGAGGAGGGCAGATGTGATTCCAATTCACAAAAGTGGGAGCAAGACAGAGGCAGGAAACTACAGACCTGTCAGGGAAAATGTGGTAGGGAAAATGATGGAATCACTTCTGAAGGAAATAATTGTTGAGTACGTAAAGGCCAGTGGGGCACAGGATCGAAGGCAGCATGGATTCACAGAGGAAAGGTCATGTCAGATGAATCTAATCAATTTCTTTGACTGGCTGACCAAAGTAGTAGACCAGGGAGGGGCTGTGGACATGGCCTACCTAGACTTTGGCAAGGCATTTGACAAAGTCTCACACACAAGATTAATAAAGAAATTAGGCAGCCTGTGAGTGGGCTCCAGGGTGGTAGCCTGGGTAAAACATTGGCTAGACAGCAGGACACAGAAGGTAATAGTAAACTGAGTCCACACTCAAGAAAGGGGGGTAACTAGTGGGGTACCACAGGGTTTAGTACTGGGTCCAGTCCTTTTAATGTCTTTATAAGTAACATAACAGAGGGACTGGAAGGAAAAGTATGCCTCTTTGCAGATGACACAAAGATCTGCAACAGGATAGATACACAAGGGGGCATGGAAAAGATGAGAAGAGACTTGGGAAGGTTGGAGGAATGGTCAGAAGTATGGCAGTTTGGATTCAATGCAAAGAAGTGCAAAATTATGCACCTGGAAAACAAAACTCTGGGGGAAGAGTACACAATGGGGAGGGTAGTAACAACAACAAAAATAGAAAGGGACCTGGGGGTAATCATATCAAATGATCTTAAGTTTGGCAAGCAATGTGAGAAGGCAGTAAGGAGGGCTAGGGAGATCCTGTGATATGTAGGGTGAGACATCACCAGCAGAAAACTGGAAGCTGCTACCTTCTGTATAGACAGTTGGTGAGACCCCATCTAGAGTACTGCGTCTAGTTCTGGATACCCCATCTCTGCAAGGACATAGACACAATGAAGGCAGTCAAGAGGAGGACAACTAAAATGGTGCAGGGTCTGCAAGAGAAGCCACAAGAGGTAAGACTAAAGGAGCTTAATATGTATACTCTTGAGGAAAAGAGGGAGAGGAGGGACAAGATAGAAGTGTTTAAATACCTCAATGGAATCAACAAAGTCCAAGATGGTAGCATCTTTCAGAAAAAGAGATGTGCAAGAACAAGGGAACACAATTAGAAGATAGAGGGGGGATGGTTCAGGGGCTTTGTGAGGAAGTATTTTTTCACAGATGGTGGTGGACAGATGGAACTGCTTTCCTGAGGAGGTTGTGGGATCTAAAACTGTGTTAGAATTCAAGAATGCATGGGACAAACATAAGGCAATTCTTGTAGGGGTAGGAAGAAACAGAATGTGTGTTAACCAGGATCTGCAGCTTATTCAGTAGGTAGGGAAATGGACAGACTAGATGGGCCAAGCAGTCCTTATCTGCCACCAAAGTCTATGTTTCTATGTTTCCCAGTCCCTGCAGAACACCTTGTATGAGATCATAAGATCTCAGTCATGATATTGGGTGGCCCAGGTTTCTGAGATGGTGGCAATATCTACCTCCCCATCTATCATCATTGCCTGTAACTCTGATACCTTGTTGGCTAAGTTCCTTGCATTCAAGGATACCACAGTCCAGCGTGTGCCCCACCCCTCCTCTACCTGTCTCTTCTCCCTTCCACTTTTGTCTTGGTAACTTCCCCTCATCCTGCTCTTCCCTCTCTGGGGGGAGAGGCTTTCTGGTCTCCCCTGAAGGGTGCCTCTTCTATGTTATCAACTCAGCCCTCCTCCTCAGTTTAAATCTATGTTGTTTTCAATGTACTTCTCCAGCCCATGTCCCAATGCCCTTGTACCCTCAATGCTGAGATGGAGCCTATCTTTGGCATAAAACCCCTTATTGTTCCCTTTCTTGTCCCACTCCCCTACTACCCCATACCCCATTTCTGCACACCACCCCTTCAGCCACCCATTAAACTCCTGTATTCTTAGCTTCCTCACCATGCTTGCCCTTGGTACTGGAAGTAGCTCAGAGAATGTCACTGAGCTTCTTACCCGACTGTAGATACCCCTCACTTCTCTTAACCTCTCCTGTACTTGTTCCACTGTACTACCCTCTAGGTCATTTGTTCCAAGGTGCACAATGAGGAGGCTTAACTCCCACCTTCTTCACACATTTCTGAATGCACTGCCCTACTCTTCCCGCTGTCATACCTGGCATACACTCCACCCAGGTTCTGCTCTTCCTTTCTGCCTTTCTTCTCCACCTCACCCCCCCCGAGCATAGAATCCCCTAATACAAGTACTCACTCTCCCATCTTTTGCTTGTCCCCCATGGTTTGCCCTCCTATGAGCCCCTTTCCTCAGTGTCCTCTTCTTCCATCCACTGCCCTTTTCCCTCTCCCTTCTCCTTCAATTGCACCTCCACCTGCTCTCCTCCTCCTCCTCCTCCTCCTCCTCCTCCATCTCTTCTGTGCTTGCTCCCTTCCACAACTCCTCCCCCTCCACTATGTGTACCTCCTTCCACTGCCTCCTGCATTTTGGCTCCCCTTCACCCTCCCAACATGTTTTGGCCTTCCTCCCCCTTTATTCAGTGTGTTTGTGACAACTCGACCTGCTTTCCTGCCACTCCCCACTTCTACCCCATAGTCTTCCCTCTCACTTTGTACCCTGTATGTCCCCTTTCCCTCCTGATCCTCTGACTCTTGTTCTATGGTGCCTTCCCCAACCTCCTGCTCTGTTTCATCAGCCATTACTGCACACCTGTTTGTTGTCTCCAATCTCTTGCTCCAGCCCTACTCATAGAAACATAGAAACATAGAAGTTGATGGCAGATAAGGACTACAAGGCTCATCCAGTCTGCCCAGTAATGCCTTCCTGCCTCTGCTTACCCTGAACCTCTTTACTACTTCCTTTCTGTCTTCCCATGTTCCCTACCACCTGGCCACACCCCTTTTTGGCACTCTCTGAACTCTGTGGGCTTGATCCCCCTGGCCAAGCACCCCCTTCTGGCCCTTGGCAGCCTGATCTATCATGCAATGGAGCCCTCCCTGCCCTTCTGCCTCATCTCCTCTTCACTTTCTCTTTCCTGTCCCTTCCCCCAGTTCCCATCTCAAGCTGTCTATCCCCAGGGTAAGCTGTTCTGAACAGCCTGCACACTGGATACCCCCTCATCTTCCACCAGGTTTCCAGAATCAGTGCTGCCCCACACCCAATGCAGCTTACAACCCTCCTGGCTACCCAGTACCCCCAACTCCACTCATCCCTACCCATCCACTCTTCCCTCCCATTCATCCAGCTAACTCCTTGTCCTGGCCTGCATATCATCCCTGTATTTCCTAGGATCTTAATATTTCACAGATCTTTACAGTTACGTCCATATTACTTAAGATCTGTAAATCTGCATTTCTGTAAATAAAATAGAGGCATTTGATTTCAGTAAATACCCATTTTCTTTCTGTAATGTGTTTGTGCCCTAAAAGGACTACTAAAGCAAAGAAAATAGAGAATTAATTGTTCTGTTGGGAGCGGCTTGCACTTTCCCTTGTTACTGCCACCTGCTGCTCTGTGGTTCTGTTTAGTACAGTTTCATTAAACAGAGAGACTCCTGGCTGGCTTGTTGTTTGAGTATCCTTACTAAAATTTTGAGCTAGCCAAGAAGTGAATTGAAATGGCTACTTCTCTGCTATGTTGTTTAAATGCTGCTCCATAGAAACACCAATTCCCATCTCAATAGTAAATTAATTGTTCACAGAGCAGCTTTTCCCTTTCACTTTCTTTGCTGCTCACTGCTTCATGACTTGTACAGGCCCTAATTGTTTCTCAGAATAAATAATAGAGATTCTTTGGGGTCAAAAGAACCAAGTACATGGGGGGGGGAGAGGGTTACTGTAGAAAAGTACAAAAATGAAGACCGCATTTGCTTCTTGCATACTCTCTCTCTCTCTCCTTCTTCCTCACAATGCTGAGGTGCAGTTCTAATGGGGTGGCAGTAGCTTTCATTTTTATGTTTGCTTGCATGCATGTGCAAGAAACACAGTGCCATCATCTGAGTTTTTCAGAGGTGTGTCAGCATCTTCCAATTCAGTCAGTGTGTTTGCAGGCATGGTCACAGTTCTCCAATCACTGCTGGAGCTGTCTATGACAGCAGTTGAAAATGCAGAGGCATACAGTTGAAAGGGAGAGCTAAGCTTCAGTGAGCAGCTCCTCCCCCCCCACCACACACACACACATACAGATCAACTGTGTTGGTTACCTGACAGGATGGTGTAATCTTGTCTAGCTTACAGAGACAAGCTACACATCATTACTTTAATAAACTGTTCCCTGCCACAGCAGGATCACCAGAATGTGTGGGTGCCTAACAGTCCTTACACATGCCAACTCTCCAAAGCACATCTACATGGACTCGATGGGTTCTAATCCTCCAGAAAAAAATACCTCAGCATTTGATGTGAAAACTCAGACTTAGTTGTATGTGTAATTCCAAGTGTTCTCTCTTACTAGTCTCTGTCAATGTGAACTCCCCACTGCTAAAACCTATGCAAACGAACTTGAGCGTACTGTACTACCTGCAGCTGAAGCAAAGAACAGCCAGAATGCACAAAGGAGAACATACTGCTATGTATTTCAGCAGCAGCCAGTGGGGGCGGTTTTCATGACTGAAGCACTTTAATGCATCTTTTAGTGCTGTCATATACACACACCTGTGTGGTAATTCACTAAACTGCACACTTAGTCTGGTAATGCAGCTTCAAAATATTTTTTTTTTCTCTGAATTGCCATGAGCTGGCATTTAGATAGAATCATACAGCTCTTTCTCAAATCAGATGCTCGATGAAGTCACATCACCTTGTAACCCTAAACATCTTAGGGTTGGACATATGCCCTAACAAAATAGTGAAAACTAGGTATAGAAAAAGAAAACATAAATTCAACCGTAGCTCACAATCGAATCCACCCTTTTCTCCTGGGAGTCTGAAGCCGCCTTACCAGCCCACCCTATGCTCATGACTCCCCTCCACCCACCCCAACATATGGTTGACGGGGTGCTGTTGCATTTATTTCATAATTTTCTGATCCCATTGCTGCTACCATACTGATACAGTAATTATTTTTATGGCTCAAACTGCTTGACATTAGCTGAATTATAAATGGCATCCCTGTTTGATGCTGTGGTGCGGAATATGGTGGTGCTCAAATTTTAAGCCAAGTATTACTGCAGATATGTTGTTATTGACTCATGTCACTTACCATTTTATACATCTATTGATTTTTTCAATTCACTTTTGCTGACAAATGTTGATTGCAGGGATTCTGGTGTCAAAATTCAGCTCAGCGACGTGTATCATCTTACTGCAGATGCTAAGTAACTGTTTTAAAATGCTGAAAAAGTTAACAGCCATGAAAATGCATGAACTTCTTTCTTCAGTGTCTGGAGCTGTAGTGGTGTTATTGGCAAGTGCATGTCCCTTTGCTCCAGATCTATCAGCGAGATGTCTAGTCTGTGCAATGGACAGTGGCTGTGACAGTTTTCATTTCATTACCAACAGATAAATATTCTGGGCTTTGCAAATGCAACTTTGCTGGTAGCACAGTTTCATGCCCCCAAGTGTCTGTCATCAGTTAGTGGTTATAACTTAACCGATGATCACAAAAAGTATGAAAAAGATTTGCCGCTGAGTAATGTAAATGCCAATCCACCTAAGCACCTTTAGGCTGCAAACAGAATTTGAACATATAGGGATTCTGGACCGGTGTATCACTCCGTGGCACAGCAACGGTTTATAAGTCTAAGCACATTCTCAGGACATTGTTTCACTTGCCCCCTCTCCCCACTACGATCCTGGTCACCTGAATAAAACCTGACATTTCAGTATCTGTTTTACATCTTGGCTCAGATAGGCTATCAACACTGTAAGAACATAAATGGACTTATAAATGGGGACTATAAGAACATGATCATCTGAAATAAACCTGACATTTTAGTATCTGTTTTACATCTTGACTCAGTTAGGCAATCAGCGCTGTAAGAATATAAATGGACATATAAATGGGGACTATAAGAACATACTGTGGGTGCTTGTACCTTAGTCCAGCTGTGCAACATCAGCCTGACGCTCTGGTAGAGCTTACTGTCTACCACTTTGTTCACCCCCCCATGTACCTGTACCATTTCACATCCTCCCTTGCCTTAGTCCAGCTGTGCTACATCAGCCTGAAGCTCTGGTGAGGCTTACTGTCTACCACTTTGTTCACCCCCCCATGTATCGCTGTGCTACATCAGTCTGAAGCTCTGGTAGGGCTTACTGTCTACCACTTTGTTCACCCCCCCCATGTACCTGCACCATTTCACATCCTCCCTTGATCAACAGTGAGTGGACCCCTCATTCATACGTCACATATGCATGCAGAAAAAAAAAACCTAGTCTTCAAAAATTAAGATACTTTTACTATGTTTGTTATGTTTGCTTGCACGCATGTGCAAGAAACAAAATGCCATCATCCTAGATTTCGGAGGTGTGTCACCCCCTCTTCCAATTCAGTCAATGTGTTGGCAGGCATGGCCCCTGTAAGACAATGCATGCTGGAGCTGTCTATGACAAGCTCCAAAATGCAGTGGCATACAGTTCAAAGGGGGAGCTATGCTTCAGTGAGCAGCATAAGATATTGCTTGCTCACGAGCAGCTACCCCTAACATAGGCACACGCAGGCATGCGCACCCCCCAGCATGCATGCACACACTGTATAGCCCACAGGGGTGCCCAATCCCCCATCGGCTTCACTGCACTCCCCCTGACCCCCTAAAGTCTTCCAAATGCCATGCTGGGTGCCCACCCCAGCATGGCAACTCATGATATAGCTGATGGGGGGGTACCCAATTCCCCCATCAGCTCCACTGTCCTCACACTCCCCCCCCGAGTACTGGGTGCCACACTGGGAGCCCACCCCAGTGTGGCAATCAATGCTTTGGGCGATGGGGGTGCCCAGTCCCCCATTGGCTGAACCCCCAACCATCCTTGTGCCATGCTGGGAGCCCACACCAGCATGGCAAATGTCCCGCATCATCATTGGAAACAAAAAGAACACCTGTAAAGAAAAAACGGTCCCATGTAGTCTCTCTGCCCCCTTCCCACCCCATACTTACCTCCAGACCTCGGCACGACAATCTTCGGTGGACGGAACCGTCTGCACTCATCAAAGCCGACCACGAACTGAGGAAATGCTGGTAAGCTGTATAATGGGCTAGACAGAGGGGTTTCAACTTTGTTGCATATCTCAGGCATTTTTTAGAATTTTTTGGAATTTGTGCACCAAATTTTCAACATGGGGTTTTTGGGACCCCTTCTCATGAATGATGTCACTGTCATGGTGATATTCGGGCCCGATGGGTGATTTCATAGTTGATGTATGAAATCACCTTTCAGGACCAATTAATGAAATGACACTGCCAGTGTTCATAAGGTGGGCTCTCAAGAAACCTATTTTGAAAATTTGGTGGAAAAATTTCAAAAAAATTACTGTTTTACGAGTGTGCATTGTGCAGCTCCTACGCACGCTTGTAAGTTCACAAATTATCAATATTTTCTCTCCAGATTTTCAACATTGCCATTTTACCACACCTTCTTATAAGAAGTACAGCTGTCATTTTTCACATCTCACCCAAAACATGTTTCTGCCCATGTAGCGCACAATGGCGCAGTCGATGTGCGAAATCAATGTATGGGACACATTAGGGAAATCACAGTGACACTGTTCATGAGCAGAGGTCTTAAAATGGCTATGTTGAAAATTTGATGAAAACACTCCTAAAAATGACTGTTTTATGAGCGTGCGTTGCGCAGTTCCTATGCATGCTCATAAGTTTGCAAATTTAATATTTTCACTCCAGATTTTCAACATTGCCATTTTATTACACTTCCTTATGAACGGTACAGCTGCCATGTTTCATACGCTGCCCAAAATGTGTTTTTGCACATGTAGCGCACAATGGTGCTGTTGGTGTGCGAAAGCAATGTTTGGAACAAACTAAGGAAATCACAGTTACACTGTTCAAGAGCAGAGGTCTTAAAATGGCTATGTTGAAAATTTGGTGACAAAAGTCCATAAAATAACTGTGTTATGAGTGAGCATTGCGCAGTTTCCATGCACCCTTGCTAGTTCATGACTTTGTAATATTTTAAGTCCAGATTTTCACTAGTGGCATTTTCCACACTACCTTATTTACAGTACAGCTGTCATTTTCCACAACATGGCCGAAGTGTTTTTTCACACATTCAGCACAGAGATGCGTGGTCGCTGTGGGAAATTTTTGTTCAGGACAGATAAAGAAAATCACAGTGACACTGTTCATGATCGAAGGCACCAAAATGCCTGAGTTGACAATCTGCTGTAAAAATTCCAACCTAATTATATTACCGGTGTGCTTGCACAGTTTCTATGTATCACGTGACTTCACCATTTTTAAATATTTTACTGCAGATTTACAACATTGCCATTTTTACACCTCCCCATTATCAGTACAGCTGTCATTTTACATCCTGTTCGAATGTTTTTGCACCTGTGGTGCTAAATACAGAGTTGCTGTGCATAAGCAGCTTTTGGCTAAGAAACTGATATTCCCCCTGTTCATGAGGTGGAGTCACAAAAAAAACATGTTGAATATCTGGAGTGAAAATACCAACGAATGCCTGAGGTATTAGGGTTTCCAACCATAATGCCCAACCCTGTAGAGAATGACAGGCATCAGGGATGTGACTTGGGATTCTTGCCTGTAATGCTCATACCATTCCACACCCTGCAGCCAGTGAGAAGCATCAAGGTATGCCTCGGCCCCAAAGTTCACCCCATTCTCCTATATCACACCCATCTCACTGTATTTCCTAATGGAATGGGTTGCGCATAAGGACCAATGATCCCAAGGAACACTGTGAAACTTGCCAGTGTCTGCAGGGTGGGGTGTACTGAAATGATGTGGCCATTATGTCTGACAACCTAAACTCACATCCCAATGCCTGTCACTCTCTGCAGGGTGGTGGTGGGGTTGGCTTCAGTTCAGTGCTTCACTGCCATTCCTATTACGCAGCTCTGTAACTTCTACACTACCACTGCCAATGCCAGCAAGCAAACATTCGGCACTGACAAATGCTTGTTAGCAGTGCCACCCTGCTGTACAAAATGCATACAAGCACCCGTACTTGGAAGAACAAGACAGGGAAATCCCTATAACATAAAAGTTGTACCCTCAGAGTAAAGTATTAAAAATAAATGAAATAGAGGACTAAATAGAATAAAGTAAAATACATGTGAAGGACTAAAAAGAATGGAGAAGAGAAGTTCTATGTCTCCCTTTATATTCTCAGCCCCTATTCTGAGTTGACCAACATCCTCTTAAAGATGCCTTTGGTGTAAAAATAACAGTATATATGTGTTAAGAAATAAAACAAGGTTAAAGTGAATAAACTGCCTAACATGCTTGTAGGAGGGCTCCTTTACTAATGAATCAATCCTAATGGATGGCAGTGGCCCCAAGTATGCTATATTTATACTAAAATATTTAAGGATAGTAAGTTGGCCAATGGGCAGAGCTTAGCCTTCCTGATTAATTAAGTTCCTGTTGATAATAATTCTGGACAGAATTATAAAATATGTGTTATTTTTATGGCTGTAGGTGGAGCCTATAGCCATTTTGCTATCTGTAGCTTGAAAATGGAGTTTCCTGGAACTCATTTCTTGGACATTTCAATGATTCTTCCACATCTACAAATCTCTATGACAACTAAAATAAAATAATCCCTTCTTTCACTTTAGAATGTTAGAGACATAACTCCAGGCTGCTTATTTGATGGTCATTAGGAAACTGAAACAGCTTGTTAAATAATGGGTGCCTATTAAACTGGAGATTTGTTTACCCCCTTTGAAATGCAACAGCATGTACATTTAAATGATTATCATTTAAAAATGTTTTCTACTAATTCAGTTGGGGACAAATGTCTTTCAAGAAAGATTTGTACCTCATAAATGTTACCCTTTCCCAGCAAGTGTTGTAAAGATTTACACTGTTTTTAACTTCTCAAGACCCATCTGATCAAATGGCAGCTCTTCAGTGAGCAACCCATAATAAATACATTAATTTATTTTTGACAGAAAAGGGCTCCGCTTGCTTCCCAAACGTAACAGATATGAGCTACTGAGATCTCTCATAGTAGGAGTGTGTGTGTGTGTGTTTGGGGAAGGGGTGGGGAAACAATCAAATTCTAGGCAAGGGAGACCTCATCTAATGAATTAACTGCTGACAAATAATAAGTGATACAGAAGTAGATGATTTCATACCTTTTATTGGACCAACATAGATGTGACATAAATAACTTATACCATTTATCAAATTTCTAATCAAAAAACTGCAAGCAGAAGACATTTTTGTCATTTTATGAAATACTGAGTGTGTATTTACAGAGTTGCTGGATCAGGGCTTTGATAAAATAACATTTATTTAACTCATTCAAGATTCCATTAGTAAGACAGAGAAAAGTCTATGAGAATTTGTTTGAAAACTAACAAATACAAGAGGCAAAAATAGCATTTGTATGTAGATATATATGTGTATGGAAATGTCTCTATTTGTAGTAAATTGGCTTACATGCATTACTAGTATCTTTTGAAAGATTGTCTGACTTGTGATTACTAATTTTGAGTATAGTTCATGAAATAATGAGCTTGATATTTGCTGTTTCATATAGTACCCGTTATGCCTTATGCATAGCATAATCATCCAAATCATTCCAAGGCCATCGTGACATATAATATTAATACTGAACAGCAGATCATAGCTCTTTTCATAATAAAAGGCTGCTGATATAATAAATAAAGAACAACGTCATAAATAAAGAACCAGTAGCTTATAGAAGAATTTACAGAGATTTGATTCTGCCTTTGTGGGGACAACACAGAGAAAATGAAGGTTTCTTACAAAGTAATGCTTATTTGGCTCTGGGAGCACTGAATATGTCTTGCTCTTTATTTTATATCCTGGATAGGGCAGGAGAAATGCTGCATCTCATTGTCTCAGGGATGCTCATTTACACATTTTTGCACTGTATTTACTCAGGCTGTTCCAGATTAGATGCAGTATCTTGTTTTCAGTGGGGTAATGATTTTACTTTTTTAGAATGTATTCAGTCTAACTAGTCCAGGGCCCCCATATTCAAAGCAGATATGCAGGCATGCTGGCGGGAAAGGGAGATGTGCTGCACAACTCCAACAATGTGCAACAGCATGATATTCAAACATGTGGGATGCACTGGCAGCAAGGGAATGGGCCAGGGCACACACAAATGGTATGCAGTTCAAGTCGAGGGGGCAAACCCATGCATATGCCATGCTGCAGCATAATCAGTGGGAATATGGCCCTCACAGTCCAGAGCACTGCAGCCCATTGTTAGGACATGAAAAGCTTGCCTAACCTGGTCAGCTACCCACAGGCAGGCTGAAGATGTGCACCAGGTGCACAGTAGCCTAGCAGCCCTGGTAGACTAGAGGTACCCCCTTTCCATCCCCAATCTAGACAACTCCATCCTTGAAGAGCTCCATAGTGTAGGGTCCCCCTCAGACCTGACTGCTACAGAAGAAATCATGGTCCATATCCAAAGTCTAGAGGACTCCCATCCACCACCCCTGTAAACAGACACCCTCACTCTCCGATATCCAACCTATTACAAAGAATGGTGCTGCCCTCCACAACCTGCTATGGCCAGCCATTGACTGCACTGAACCTGGACTAGGGACTTGCACTCAGGAATGATCCAACTGTCTGTACCATGCATTTTGGCACCATGCCAGCTGCAGATCCATGTATGTAGCTGTGTGTATGTCTCTGGAAAACTGAAGATGGGAATTTACATACCTCCAATGCACGCCTTGTCAATGCTGTATCTTCTTGCTGTCATACACCACTGCAAGTTCACACTCTTCCCTGTTCCCCTGTGTAACATGACACCGTCTGGACTTCTGTAGTATCCCAAGTGCTATGGAGTGCAATATTCTGTAATGCCATTTGCAGTAGATGCTTCAGGCTATAGATAGTTCATCTGAAGTTTTCCAATTGCACAAATGAATGGGAGATCAGCTGTAACATGCCTGTTTTGGGACTTGGATGAGTGGATACAGCATCGGCTGTCACCCACACTGAGCAGTGCAATGGCACCAGGATGATGGATCTGCATGCGAGTGCCTGAGGAGTATGGCCACTGGGTGTTATCACCCACACACTGCTTGTGCTTATGTATAACACATTCCAGCATTCTACTGTGAGTGCTCTGCTACCTGCCAGTAGTGGTATGATCCCATTACAGAGCCAGTCGTCGCAATGGGATGGACTGAGTGGCAGGGAGAGAGCTGTCTGTGCACCACTGAAGGGGAGTGGTGGCCACTATACTATGGATCTGGACTGTGGGTGTATTCATGTGCAATTAGGGATGGCATTACAGTCCCTACAACATGGCACCGATAGAACCTGGACTCCGGTATGATCGAGGCTAGTGGAACAGGTGGGGTGCTATTATACTACCACAGACATCAGGGCCTGTCTCACATAGGAGCACTCAGGGTCAGGGCTTGGGTGAGAGCTGCTTCAGTACATTTATCCCCATGCCAACATGCAAATGGACTGGTAATAAGCATGCATAAAGCCACTTTGCACCCTGCATGCCCAGTTAGCTCATTTGCATTCCTGGGCTGAATATTGCCCATGGGGGCTATGGTGCATGCCAGTATCTGCCATGCATTCCCCTGGAAGATATTCAGTCGGGGTCACCCTGGATGCACCTGACTTGGCGGCCACCTGCACTGTGACTCCTGTCCAGGATCACACGTTCAACAGGAATGATGAAGCCCGCCAGGATGAAGCACAGTTCACAGGTTTACTGCATAACAAAAGGGATTAACTCCCCTTGAAATTGCTTTGTTTGCTTCAGTAACTCTACTGCAGAATTCTGCAGTGCTGCACATCATCCTGGTGGGCTTCACTGTATCCAGACCCAGCACTGGTGGCACATTCTCTTTGACTGTTGTATCAGTGCTGACCAGCACACCCTTTTTGTGTAGTGCATCTTTCTGCTGGTGCATCGATTTAGCACTTAATATATTCCCCCAGATGCAAAATATTGTTTTTAGTGCTTTCTGATTTTACACAATGCAGCATAATATTGAGTAAATGTAGAGCCCCACCGAAAATAAGATACCATTTCTTCTGTGAACTATCCAGGCTACATACATAGCAATCAGCAGGCATATTTTAGAAAAACACATTGTAAAAATGTGGAAAAGGAAGGAAACATTGAAACTGCTTCTCCACAGATCTGCACTGTGCTAATTAATTAGAAATAATGGATAAAATAATGAGAAAAATAGTCTCAGGATTAATCGGGTCATTTGGTCAGATCATTGCACGGTGATGTTCTTGTTTGGGGCCCCCCTTGATAGCGGTCCCCTTGCAGAGATGGTCAGCTATCAACCTTTGAGGGGGTTAATCCCTGAGGTTTTTTTGGTGGTGGCTAACCTATGTAGTGTGGACAGAGCATGCACTGGGTGTGTGTGTGTGGCAGTGGATGCCTATAATAAGGCACTGTCTGGTGTGCTCGACTCCCTTGCACCAGTCTGTGTACTACCCAGGTCTTCTCACTTGAGGTCCCCTTGGTATGATGGGGAACTCAAGGTGATGCAGGCATCAGGTTGGAGATTAGAGTGCTGCTGGTGGAAGTCTGGCCTGGAGGTAGACAAACTGGCCCTACGTGTGCACTATGGTACATACCAGGGGGTAGTCAACCTTAAGAAGGCAGAATTCCTGTCCAAGGAGATTGCTGCCAGGAGGAACTGACCAACTGTGCTCTTTCAGACTGTGGACATCATCTCCATCCTCCTTGTCTACAGTCGAAGGTAGCCTTTTTGAACACATTGTGCTAGGAATTTACTCAGTTCTTCTCGGAGAGGATGTCTGCCATCAGGCAGGGGGTTCCACCAGTGTGCCAGAGTTTGGCCAACAGTGGTTGCCATGGGCAACTGGAGAGGACTTCAAAGAGTTTAGACTGGTGGAGGTGGCTGAGGTCATTTAGATTGCATTCAAGCTTTGACATACCTTTTGTGAACTGGACCAAGTGCCAACACTTTTCTTAATGAGATGTGCTGACTCCATTGGCCTGGTGTTTGCCTTGATTGTCCTGTACTCCTTGTCAGAGGGGGTCTTCCCTAATGTCTTGAAGGAGGCATTAGTGAGACCCCTTCTGAAAAAAATATCATTGGACCCTGACATCAAGACAAATTACCATCCTATCTTCAATCTTCCATTTTTGGGTAAGATTGTGGAGAAGGTGGTGGTGCTTCAGCTTGAGGAGCATCTCATGGCCCATGATCTGTATGAGCCACTCCAGTCTGTTTTTTTTGTGAGGCATAGCACAGAAACTGTGCTAGTTTGGGTGAATAATGACCTCCTTAGGGCTAGAGATTGAGGGGAGGGGACAATTCTTGTTCTCCTCGTTCTGTCGTCAGCATTTGACACAGTGGACCATCGATTGTTACTTGATCACCTAAGGGAATTCTGTAGACTCACCAGCACTGTCATCTGCTGGTTTGAGTCTTTTTTATCTAACAGGAGGCAGAGAGTAGAGATGGGAAATTTCTCCTCCTCCTCTGGCCACCTGTCATGTGGAGTTCCCCAGGGTTCGGTCTTGTCGCTGATGTTGCTTGCTCTGTATATGCTTCCCCTGGGAGAGTTCATTAGGAAGTACAGTCTGGGTTTTCATTGCTACGCTGATGATACCCAGCTGTATTTTTCCTTTGCCATTGGAACATCTTGCGCAGCGGAAGTGCTCAACAGCTGCCTCACTGAGATTAATGACTGGATGGCCTCCAGCTGGTTGTGACCAAACCTCGATAAGATGGAGGTACTGGTGGTGGAGTCATTTGGAGGATGTGATTGGTTGGCCTCTGGTGAAGAGACAAGGCTTTGACTTGTCTTGGCTCTGTACCATTAAAGGCATCCTCTAGGATGCGCAATCTGGATATTGTTCTTGACAGCGGATTGACACTAGAGTTCCAGGTGGCCTCCATTGTCAGTACCAGTTTTTATCATCTGAGGAATTTTGCAAAGATAAAGCCATAGGTCCACTGCTGGACCTTCACAATTTGGTGCATGCCTTCGTGACATCCAGGCTTGACTACTATAATGCACGCTATCTCGGAGTCTCTGGGGTACCCTGCACTGACTGCAGCTGGTGCAGAATGTGGCAGTGAGACTGCTGGCAGGACAGCCTAAGTATTGTCACATCACTCTGGTGCTGTGACAACCGCACTGGCTGGTGGTTAGCTGGATAGTTCTCTTTAAGGTGGGTTTGTGCATCTTTAAGGCCCTAGACAGCCTGAGCCCTGGTTACCGGAAAGACCTTCTTACTCCTGCTGTCTCAGCCCACTCCCTCCACCCCTCCTCTAGAGGCCTCCTCACGATTCCCAGAATGAGGTTAAAAACTGCTGGTGACAGAGTATTTAGTGTCGCCGCCCCCTTCCTGTGGACTTTGCTTTCTTCAGCAGTCAGGGAGGCCCCTTCTGTGGAGGTATTTAAAGCCCACCTCAAGGCCTTCTTGTATAATCAGGCCTTCCCAGACTGTGTTTTATAATCCCTACCTGTTTTTTAGAATTTCATGCTTAAGTTAGCCTTTGGCTATTCTGAGTTTAGTTGCTGCTTTTGAAGGTAGTATTTATACTAAATCTTGTTTTAATTGCTGGAATATTGTATATTAATGAATAATAGTATGTTGTTTTGTGTTTATTAAGATTTGTTGTATGAAGGTTTAATATTTTCGGCACCCAAAGCCTCTGGGATGGGCATCTCTTAAATAAAATGTGCCTTGCCTTGCCAAAAGCATCCCAAATTCATTCCATAGCCATATCGGCTCTGACTAGAGTTTGTTTACTGTTGTTAACCCTCTTTAACAAAGGGTTAGAAATAACTGTTTTGTTTTTGTATAGATCAGGTTATGAACCTCAGTGGGATAACTTTTGGTTACGGGAGAGTCACGTGATGCAGGTGACTTGATAGCAGCTGAGGCTCAGAGCTTCCACCCTATACTTGTCATTACTGCCTTTCAAACAAGGATTTAGCTTCTTCAGCTTTAAATATTTATATCAAAAAGAAGAACCTGCCTACAGCACTAGATATTACAGAAGATTGCATTGCTGTTGGAGTCTTTTCCTTCTTGATGGACGCTGATATAAGGCAAGCCCAGCTGAAACACATGCCTTCTAGCTCGCCAGGGAAAATGCCCAAGAAGCCAAAGGCCCAAAGCAGCACATCGGGCAACAGTGGCACAGCAATAATCCAGCCAATTCCTCTAACAGAAGATTGTTTCTACAGGAGTTACTCCTGTTTACTGAAACCCTCCAGGAGATCTCAACTGAAATTAAATCCATCAGGGGAGACATGGTGGACCTCAATATGAGTATGGGCAATGAAGAAGCCTGATCAGCCTCATTAGAGAAATGGAAGGATAATGTTGACCCAGAGTTAGTTCATCTCCGGCGGCAAGTGCAAAAGCTTCAACTAAAAATGGAGGATTTAAAAGGGAGAAACTGTTGCAACAATATCTTAATTCTGGGCCTACCAGAATCAGAGGAAGGCCCTAACACAGTGGCATTTATTCAAAAGCTCCTAGTGAAGAATGTGGGCCCATTCCCATTTAACACTAACTACCACATCGAAGTTTACCACTGTGCCACATAGAAGATTATTACACAAACTGGGGAATATGGGTGTGAGCAGGACAGTAGTGTGGTGGGTAGGTAACTGGCTGGGTGGCAGGACACAGAGGGTGGTGGTAAATGGCTGTCACTCCACAGAGGGAAGAGTGACCAGTGGGGTACCACAGGGATCAGTGCTGGGACTGGTCCTATTCAACATCTTCATCAGTGACATGGCGCAGGACCTGGAAGGCAGAATTTCACTGTTTGCCGATGACACAAAGCTCTGTAACAGAGTAGACACACCAGAGGGTGTAGACAGAATGAGAAGCGACCTGCAGAAACTTGAAGAATGGTCAAGGGTTTGGCAGCTGAAATTCAATGCAAAGAAGTGCAAGATAATGCATATGGGGCACAATAACCCTGGCACAATATATCATTTGGGGGGTGAGGATATAGCATGCACCAAGCAGGAAAGGGATCTTGGGGTTGTCATCTCTGATTACCTCAAGGTAGGGAAACAGTGTGAAAAGGCAGCAGGTAAAGCAAATAGGATGCTGGGATGTATAGGCAGGGCATTACCAGCAGGAAAAGGAGGTCATAATTCGCTATACAAGACACTAGTGAGGCCCCACCTGAGTACTGTGTACAGTTCTGGAGACCAGACCTACGTAAGGACATAGACAGGGTAGAGAAGGTTCAGAGGAGGGCAACAAAGATGGTGCATGGATTGCATCACAAGTCCTATGAAGACAGGTTGAAGGAACTGAACATGTACTCCCTGGAGGAGAGGAGGAGAGGGATATGATAGAGACATACAAGTATCTTACAGGGAGGAACAGGGTGCAGGAAAACACTATTTTTAAGCTAAAAGATGTTCCAGGACTAGAGGGCATGGGATGAAGTTGGAGGGAGGACGATTCAGAGGAAACATGAGAAAGAATTTCTTCACAGAACGGGTGGTGGACAAGTGGAACACCCTGCCAGAGGAAGTGGTGGGGGCTGAAACAATCACGGGATTTAAGAATGCATGGGATAGACATAAAGGAATTCTGGAGGTCAGGGGTAAGGTACAACAGACTTCTAGGAAAACAAACTGAACTTACAAGCTCAAATGGGCAGACTGGGTGGGCCATAGGCCCTTATCTGCTGACACTGTCTATGTATCTATGTATCTACGAAAGAGCCCACCGGTCACTCAGACCTAGACCACAGTCTGGTGCTCCACCTTGTCCAATAATTCTAAAGTTTCTGAGTTACATCGTGAAACAGCATGTGAGTCAAGAGTTAGAGAAACTCAATCTATCACCTGGGAAGGAACCAAGCTAAGAATAACACAAGAGCTGCCTTTTAAAGTAAGGCAAAAACGTACAGCTTTTCATCCTACAGTTAGTAAATTAGTTGCAGCTGGCATACCCTTCAGGATGAATTACCCGGCTAAGTTGCAGGTCTCCATATCAGGCAATTGGGTTTCCTTCGACTTGCCCTTACAAGTGGCAAGTGACCTGGCAAGCAGGCTACCGGATCTGTTCAAAAATGGCTGAACACTCCTACTTGATCACAATGTCCATTTTACTGGAGGTTTTCCTCCCATTATACAAATTAGGATGTTAGTTTTAAAGTATGTGTAGTTTTTATAGATGGTACCTGCTCGGGGTTCCTTTGGCATGGTATGGGTAGGCCAAGGCTTTTCTCTTTTTTTTCAGGCTTGCAGTGTACCGACATGACCACTGGGGACTACTGCGTAAATACAGGCATAATGCAAGAAGGAGGAACTTTTTTTCTGGAGAAAGATTCCATGGGACCGATTTGAAAACAGACCATATATCTGTCCAGGACACTATCTCTTCCCCTGTTTAATTCCAGGGTCTACCATACAGCCACAAACTTATATGGACTTGGGACTTGAGCTAGGGTTGTCAGAACCCTCTGAAGTTCTGGGTTCTAGTTCTAGTCTAGAACTTTTGAAAAAAGTTCTAGGGTTCTAATCTTTTTCAGGACTTTTTAGAACTCGAACCCTATTTTTGTATTGTGCTGCCAGAAATGAAGATAGTAATAAAATACATGTAAAGGAAAAACTGTTCAATATAAGGGGGGAGAGAAATTATCATGTGTGACATTGATAGGAATACAACTAGGTTTATCTATGGTTTCTTCTGTTTGCTAAAGCCAGCAACTTAATACGTAACAGGCCCACCCACCCACCCACATGTTAAAAGTGTTCCTGCTGCAGCTACAGCATAGTTCCTTAGTGAAAGAAAGAGGAACATTAGCCATTTATGTAGTCAGTTATATATACTCATCGTCATGAATTATGAGAAAAAATAACGGATATTACCTAATCTCAGCTATTTGCTGCTTTCTGTTTCAAATGAGTAACTCAAAAGTTGCTATGTTTAAAAGAAAGCTTTTATAACAAAGTCAAGCCAAGGTACTACAGCAGTAGCATGTGGAACTGTTGCAAAACATATTATGCCGTAACGTAGTCAGTCAAGACATTTGAATAAAAAAAATATGCCAGTCATTGTTGCTGGCAAAAAATGTATGCCATTTTCTAAGATAATGCATACATATACCAACATTTTTGTTGGCAAATTGAAGTAATACATACAACTTTCTAAGCTGATGCATTTATGCAGCTGATACTTCAATAAAATCTGTATTTCAGTCACATAAATAAAAAAAGTTGTTTCCTCACCATATACAAACTTAAGGAACATGTAATGTAGCTGCAGCAGTTGGCATGTGATGTTTAAGGGACAGTGTCTCTCAACCCCATTATGTATCAAATTATAACTACTTGTAAAGCAAAAACACTTTATGATAGGTCACATTCTGTGAAAACTGCTAATGCAGATTTTCTTTTATTTCTGATTCCTTTGTTCTTTTTTTAAAGGGGACAGGACAATTGTGCTAGGTGGCAGCAGTTTGCAATGTATTTAATAAGAAAAAAATATATATATACATATACATATACATATACTATATGTACACAGTAGGTTCAGTCTGTCATCATTTTTTTTCTCACCATCCCCAGCCGATCACGAATCTGTAAATGAAAGGACTAAAACAACACCCACCTTTCACCTCATTACCCATTCCACTTTTCTTCCACCACCCTCATCTGTGCAGTAGCACCCATACCACCCTTACACCCATGTTAAAACCAACCCACAACCCTCACCCATGTACTAGCATCCATTTTTGGTTTATGGCTAACATTTCTGTAATTGAAAAAATAATAAACAGCTACCAATTAGAACTCATTGTTTAGTCCTCTTTAAAATTGAAAAATAGACCGTCCCCAGTCCCAGCCATACTGATGCACCACAAAGTCACAGAAGATATATCCAAAAATATATGTTTGCACTTTAACTATAAATAATATGATACAGAAAGGATTGATGTGACAGTGTCCCTTTTATGCCAAATTTGGGCCTGTTCCCACTGATGTTAAAATTGCCCTGTATATAAAACTTGTTGACTTTAGTTTAGACCCTAGCTACAAAGCAGTTTGCCATGAAATGGTGAAAGTTTTTGGGGAGGGGGTATATAGTCCAAGGTAGTAGATCGAGAAAGGAGAGACAACCAAAGTGATCACAGTCTGTAAAAGTTTCTTTTTTGGAGCAGAGAGACTCTGTCCCACACAGTATTTACCAGCCACCACCATCTGAGTTGTCATCACCATCAACATCCACAACATCAATCACTTCAGGATCAGTTTGTATACTCTTGTAGGGATACGAAAATCTTGACTTATTAACTTTAATAAAAGTTAAAGTGTGTACATTTTCTGGCAGCAACCTATTTCTGGTGTCTGTCACAATATTGCCAGCAGTACTAAACATGCGTTCTGAAGAGACACTTGCTGCAGGACAGCCAAGATATTTACAGGCTTTATCATACAGCTCTGTCCGAATTGACTTTTTTGATCTCCAGTATTCAAAAGGGCATGCATCAATAGGAATAGGCAGTTCTTGCAGGTAACTGTCTACCTTGATGGACAGAGACCGCTCAGAAGAGGAATCAGCAGAAGCTGTTATGGCAGCAATTTGGGAAAGGTCTTGCCACAGATTTAGCTTGCTACTAAGGGTTGAAGAAGTGGCAGTTGTGGAACAACTACTGTTAATGTTTGGTGACTTTTCCAGTTCTGTATCCCTTTGAGAAGATGAACCTGCATGTTGTGGTGATGACAACCTGGGGGTACTGTGTGTGTCTGTGTTTGACTCCTGTGAGTGCTGCAGCTCATCTAGCAACAGACGTTTGTACTGCTCTATATCATGTTTTTGGAAGATGTATAGCCTAGAATCTGGGATCTAAGAGAGTTGCAAGGATGTAGTGTTTGATTTCGTCATTGCAACTAATTTGTCATTGGTTTTGAAGCACTCACTCATTCTCTTTACAAGATTCACATGATACAGGCAACATGTTGTCTGCACTTCAGATCTGTCTTTTTCTATTTGTAGATTTAGAACACTAAGATGATGTGAAACAAGCATTATGAGTGGGATAACCTGACTCACAGATGCGCCTTCAGAAGACATGTCCCTTGTAGCTGTCTCAAAAGGAGCTAGGATGCAGCACACTGTCTCCATTAATTGTCACTGCAGTACAGACAGCATAATGCCATCTCCAATAATGTAACTGGAGCAATACTCATGTACAGCTTGCTTTTGCTCCAAGAGGCACTGCAGCATATAAAGCGTTGAGTTCCAATGAGTGGAAACATTTTGAATCAGCTTTTGCTGGGGCAGCTTGTGTTTTTTTTGCAGTTCGGACAATGTCCGTATAGCCTTGGTTGAATGTGAAAAGTGAGTCAAAATTTTTTTGCAAACAGCAATCATACCATCCACTTGTGTTTCATTGCTGAGAAATCTCGTGACAATTAAGTGTAAGCAATGTGAAAAGCAAGAAGCATGCAGAAATCCTCCATCCTGTACTGCTTTCAAGATGTTGGCTCCATTGTCACTTACTATGAAGCCACATTTTAGACCGTGAGAATAAACCCATTCGTCAAGGAGGTCATTTAGTTCCTGAAAGATGTTTGCAGCAGTATGACTTTGCTCAAACTTCTTTATATGCAGCAGCGCCATCTTTTGGGGTGTCTTTGTTTTTGAAGAAGCACAAGAAAATGTGACCCAATGAGTGGTAAGGTACATGTAATCTATGTTTTGAGTGCTGGTCCACATATCTGTTGTGACATGAATAACCCCACCCTCCGCAGTTTTAAGTGCAAGCATCACTGTCGCTTTTAAAGCCTGATAAATGTTTGGTATTTCAACATAGGAACAGTACCTTCGATGAGAAACATTGTAACGAGGATCTGCTAATGTCATGAGCTCTCTAAAATCCTCATGATCTACCAAAGAGTATGGGAGAAGGGCTTCGGCTAACAGTTCACCAATTCGGTGATTAAGATAAAGGGTCTTTGGATGATTTCTAGTAAAGGTATTCTTCCTTTCAAATGCCTGAGACAGTGTTAGCTGTTTACAACATGTCCCTGTGGGTTTATTATACACCGTGCTTCGATGGGCAGATGGATGCAGAGATGGTGGACTAGGACTTATACATTCAGTGCCATCACTGGATGTGCAACTGGTACTAATGGTGCTGGCATTGGTGATAACAGTGATCCAAGGGCTGGCAGTGGTTCTGTCCACATCAAGTTCAGACAATTCAGTATCCATTTCAGATTCCTGACCCTTCTCACATGCGGTCTGGAAGGTGGAGGACATGGGTTTTGGATGATAAAGCAAAACTGAATGCTTTTTCAGATGGCGTTTAAGAGCTGCAGTGCCAAGGCATGACACAACTTTACCACGGCTTACACTCTGTTTACACAGGGAACAAATTGCTCTGCATGGATCAGTTTTACTGACAGAGAAATAATTCCACACCTCAGATGTGACTGATTTTGTTTGAGTGCTAGGAAGACAGCTAAAGACTGTTTGTGTCTTTTCACCTGTCCTAACAGAACCCGGGACATGTTCTTTGGTGCTGGAAGAGTGGGCAGAAGACTCTGATGGATTTTCATTGCTGGCCAACAAAGAAGTGGTGGATTCAATGGATATGTCCTTTTCATTGCCAACAGTGCTGGATGTATTTGCAAGTGCACAACCTGATTCATTGTCAGCAGACTTGCTCATTTCACTTTGTTGAGGAAGTAGTGATTCGTCGCGAGACACAACAGTGTCGGACTGAGACAAAGAGCTACTGTCTGAGTCCGAGAGGGACTCACTGTCACTTGCATTATTGCTGCTAGTCACAGGGATCTTAACAGCATGAATGGCATACCTTATGGTGCCTGTCCATATGACCCCAGCAGCTGTACAGGTTTTCTTAAAAGGTCCCCCTTTACCACACTTCACTATTGCTCTTTTGCTGTTTCTTGAATTTTTATCACATGAAGCATTTTGGTTATTTCTGCTAGCACCAGGATTACCACTACCACCAATACCTACTCCAACACCATCACCAGATGCTTCTTCTATGTTGGCATCAGCCATAACAGACAGTACCAGTACTACCAGAATACTGCGGTGAACACACCCACACCCAAACAATTCCTGTGTAAGAAAGCAATGTGATCTGTGATCGCTGGCTACAACTCCAAAATGTTATTTTGGTTGTGCGACACTGTGATGCAGTAGACTGAAAATAATTAAAGAATATGATGGTTTGCAACTAAAGGATCCCAGGTTCAAGGGTTACAGAATGATTGGGCTGCAGGGCATAGGCATACACATAGCAGTCAAGGGGCGGACAGCAGCAGGGTGATGGTCTGACCACAGGAGAGGGAGTCACATACACAACACAGGGAATGAGAATTATGTTTCTACATCTCTGTCATGTAAGGTTAATGCCACTACACAACTGGCCACTGGACTTCTCTCTGTAACACACACTGGGTAGGGTACAGTGCAGTCAAGGGGCACACCGCAGCAGGGTGATGGGCTGGCCACAGGAGACAGAGTCACATACACAACCCAGGGAATGAGAATTATATTTCTACATTTCTGTCATGTAAGGTTAATGCCACCGCACAACTGGCCACTGGGCTTCTCTCTGTAACACACACTGGGTAGGGTACAGTGCAGTCAAGGGGCACACAGCAGCAGGGTGATGGGCTGACCACAGGAGATGGAGTCACATACATAACCAACACACAACTCAGGGAATGAGAATTATATTTCTATGCTTCTGTCATGTAAGGTTAATGCCACCACACAACTGGCCACTGGGCTTCTCTCTGTGACACACACTACACTGGGTAGGGTACAGATTTATTTGCCTTTTTTTGCCCCCCTTGTTATATGCTTGTTGCTGGCAGCTACTGAGTGTGCACCACTGTGCAGTGCTGCAGTTTCAAATAATCGCAATCACATTTCACAGAGGTTCTTCTTTTTATTTTTTTATTCTCTCTCCTGAGTCCTGATATTGATTGAACTCGGTCTCAATCCCTCCTTATTCCCTAATCCCTTCCCAATTCTTGATTAGTCCCTCCACCTGAACCTCCCCCTAGTCCCACTCCCACCTGACCGTTAATTTACTGAGCCTTTTTTTCAGCCTTTCTCTCATTCTAGGTCTCACAGGAAAATGCATGATGGAATTTTTTAAATAGCACTACAGCAACCAGCAAGTGCTCGCTGCAGTCCAATTGCGGCCACACCAACCTGGGGCCTGGCCTATAGGTATAGTATCGGGCAAGAATGCCTGGCTGTGGTAGTAGAGTAGTGGTACGCTAACGCTACAGTTAAGTAGGCTGCTGCTGCCTCCTGAAATCCTCAGCAAATGGCGCTCTGTCTCAGCTTGCATCTGCCTAAATACCCACACAGATCCCGTGCTCGCGCAGCTTACTCGACCCCCACCTGACCACATAGTATTGGTCAGGTGGTGAGGAGGATGACTTCACTGGAGCGTATATTCATAAGTACATTACGCAAGCACAAACAGACAATTCGCGGTGGATGGTAATGGCGAGTTCAACCACCCCAACAACACTGCTGCTGCTGCTGCACCCCCCACCACCACATCGGGACTGCTACTTGCCTACTGCTGCTGGGACATGCCTCCTCCAGTCCCCACAAATACCCCTACCCCCCCTTTGGGGCTGCCTGCTGGGACTGTGCCTCCTCCGCCCTCCTCTCCACACACACGCTGGGACTCAGATTCGAACCCTTTTGCAAAACTTTTAGTGTTCGAGTTCTAAGTTAGAACTCAAACACCAGGGTTTGAGGAGGGTTTGAATCTTTGACGAACTAGTTCTGACAACCCTAACTTGAACACACAATAAACAATCATAATTTGCTTCTCTTTTGATTGCTATTTAATGGCTTGTTACACTGATCATAGACACTGCTCTGTTAAGGAGGGGTTGAATTCTTGTTGTATATCGCTTCTGGCTTCTCAGGTGGAAGGGAGGGGGTTATCTTATATCTAAACCTGGCCAGATTGGAAAACTCTTAGGTTTACATAACTATGTAGAGCAAAGGATTAGTGTTTTTAGCTATTGACTTTTTAAGAAGCCCCGTGACTAGCTTGTAGGTTGAAGGGGCAACCAACCAGCTCCTGGTTGCCTTGCCCAACAGGGCTAGGCTGATCTTAAAGGGGCACTGTCAGCTTTGCTGGGCAGTTTTTTTTTATGTATGAATGCAGCATGCCTCCCGGCACACACGCACAACTTATTGCTCCCAGTATGCCCTTAAGAGTTTGGCACATCATAAACTTTTTACTTTTGCTTATTTTTGAATTAAAAGCTGGTCACTCCAACCATCATAAACTCACCTGTGCACCGGAAGCATTATGTAAACAAGACCACGCGGCTGCTATAAGCATGGTCCCAAAGTGTGATATTTGGAAATACGAGGCGGAAAACACAATTTGTCTACTAGATCAGCCATTATTTAACTCTTGTTGCTCCATACTGCCACAAAGCGAGCATGGAAAAAGGAGTAAATTGCTTTTTAAAACCGTGACCGAAATCCCGCACATGCGCAAGAGTGGCGTGTGTAAAGATCCCCCGCATGCTTAGGAGTATACTGCCGTAGCGCATGTGCGGGATTTTAGTCACGGTTTTAAAAAGCAATTTAATCCTTTCTCCATGCTTGTTTTGTGGCAGTATGCAGCAACAGAGTTAAATAATGGCAGATCTAGTAGACTAATTGTGTATTCCACCTCGTATCACCAAATATCACACTTCTTGACTACGTTTGTAGCTGCTGCGTGGTCTCATTGAGATAATGATTCCAGCACACAGTGAGTTTATATCAGTCTGAGTGACCAGCTTTTAATTCAAAAATAAGCAAAAGTTAAAAAGTTTATGATGATTCATACTCATAAGGGGATACTGCGAGCACTAAGTTGTATGTGTGCGCCAGGAGGCACACAGCATTCATACATAAAAAAAACTGCCCAGCAAAGCTGACAGTGTCCCATTAAATTTCATTATTATTCTGGTCATTTCTTTAACAGAACAAGACTGATTACTCAGGTGGGGGGGGGGCTCGAGTCCAGGCAAGCCTGTAATATATGCATAACGTTCTAAGTATGGGGGGGACAGCTCCCTAATACTCCATAAGAATCCTCTTTTATGGGTTTTATTACATTGAGCATGCCTCAAGGAGTAGGCTTCAGTTAAATACTAATTGCCGTTTCTCAGTTTTGGATTCTGTTTTACTAGAGGAGCAGTCGGGAGTTGTAGGGGGAAGGATCCACATACATCTCTTGGTATTTGGTGTGGTAATATGGTCCTTTGTACATAGTTGCTGGGGGGGGAGGGGAAGAAAATCTGGGCTCTTGTACTAATAGAACTATTTTGCCCTATGTACGATTCTTAAGATTGGAGAAGGTAATGTGGGTAAAGGGGGAGAGGACCAATGTTAGACGAGAGGATAGAAATACAAATAGTGTTTCCTGGGAAGGGATGGGTATTTCAAAAGGCGGGATGTTGGAAGAAGTGTGCCAAAAAGCTTTCCTAAGTTGGAAAGTTATAGTAGATAGGTTAAATGTTCTATGTATTACAGATGGTGAATGTAGCTATTAAAGTTATAACGTGGGCCGGCCCGGTGCCGCTGAGGGTTGAGGTGCTGGACACTACACCTCGCTCCATGCTGGTAACCCAGGTTTGGGAACGGACTCTGGTCATTGGTGGGTCGGCCGGGGGGGAGAAGGATCGAGCACCCAATGGCTTGCTCTCCTTCTCTGGGGGGGGGGGGATCTGCACTTTTCTCCACCGCAATACCGCCACCTCCTGGTGAACTGGGGGGAAGTCAGTGCAAAGGAGAAAATGCAGCAATGTAGTGGGCTGACGTCTCCGCGTGTGCCTGACCCCTTGTTCCCATTGCATGCCAGCATCAGGGGCAGAGGAAAAATCCTTCACCTCTCCTATGTGATGATCTCCCCAGCAAGCAGGCGTGCCACCACTGACAACATCAGGGCAGACTCCACTGTGCCAAGGCCCTCTCCCTGTGAACATTCAGGGGACAAGGTAAGGGGGAACCTTTACTCACCCCGCCTGGGGGGTAATCCGGGACATCAAGGTTGTAGAGAAGTCGAGCTGAGGTACTCTAGGGGCAGACCTTGTAAGTCGGATAGGTCGCAATGTTTGTGGCATTGGGAGCTCTGATTGAGTGGAGAATTGAGGGTAGAAAGAGGTGCTGGGGGATAAATAGAGAGTAAAAAAAAGTTATAACATGGAACATTAGGGGAATCAGAGATCCTGTGAAAAGAATACAGGTACTGAAACACTGTAACTTGTTAAATGCTGGTATTATTCGTTTACAAGAAACACACTTGTTGGTGACTGAAGCCATGAGGCTAAGACGGCAAGGAATTGCACAATTCTTTCCAGCAGGGGACTCACCTGCAAGCAGGGGAGTAGCAATTCTAATTAAACATAATATATCATTTCAGCCAGAATCATCTATCGTGGACACAAACGGTAGATTTATTCTGGTTAAAGGTACACTGATGGGTAAGGAAGTCATCCTGTGTTCTGTATATGGTCCAGTAGGAGGTGATCCTGTATTTCCTATGGATCTAGTAAATAAGCTTACATCCTTTTTACCTATTTCCCTGATTTTGGGAGGGGATTGGAATATGCCCCCTACTCAAGATTTGGACAGATCTTATCTGGCTTTAAACTCCCCCCTCACAATCCCAAAGGGCTTTGAATGATTTTATAGATTTACTCAGACTTTGTGATCCGTGACATACTCTCAACCCTAATTGAAAGCTTTTCTTTCTTCTTGATGGTTCATCAAACATGATCTAGGCTAGGTTATATTTTACTTAGCCTCCCTCTCCTACAAGGCCTATGTCAAGCTGGCTTGGAGCCTATGGTTTTGTCAGATCACTCCATCACATGGGCACTAATAACTTTAGACCCCCTTAGCCAGAGGGATACAATTTGGAAATTAAATACCCAACTTTTAAAAGACAAAACTACTGTATATCCTCCAAGATATACTCCCTTATCCAATCCTTTATAGCAGATAACAGAGGCTTGGTCCAAAAAGAAGATATGTTATGGGGGGCCCTTAAGTGTTACCCCAGAGGAGAGCTCATTAAGATTGCCTCATATAAGAAAAAATGGAAAGAAGTGGAGGCTATCTCTCTTCTTGGCCAAATTAGGATGGCAGAACTCTCCCTCTCAGCGTCTACAACATCTGACTCACCTGCTGCATTAGTGTCCCTCAGAAATAAAATATGCTGAATTACTTTGGGAAAAGGCTGAATATGCAATTCTAAAGACTAAGTCTACATATGCAGACCAGGGAGAGAAGGCAGGTAGGCTCCTGGCTTTAAGATTGCTCAAGCTCTAGGCTGATTCCTTCAGTTTTAGCTAACAATGGCACTATTAAATCTGCTCCTCGAGAAATAACTGAAGATTTTGAGAATTTCAATCATTCTTTATACGGTAATCACCCTACTAATCCATTCTCCCAGGATATTGAGGCCTATTTAGACTCTCTGGAACTCCCTTCCCTGTCAGAACAACAGCAATCCTCCCTAGTATCTTCCTTATCTCTCTCAGAAGTAGAGGCCTCAATTAAAGATTTAGCCTTAGATAAGGCCCCTGGCATGGATGGTTTCCTCCCAACTTTTATAAAATATTCTCTAAGGACTTAGCACCCCTATTACTTAGATTATATAAATACATACTGTCAGCGGACTCCATAGACCCATCACTTCTAGAAGCCACAATAGTTCCACTTCTTAAGCTGGATAAGCCACATTTACAACCCTCTAGCTACCGCCCGATATCTCTTACGAATTATGACATCAAAATATTAATAAAATTACTCTCCTGGCATATCAGATCAGTCTGGACTGGTTGACTGAGCCCCGAACAGGTTGGTTTTGTACCTGGACGCTCTTCTGCGGACCACCTCAGGAAACTGAGTCACATCTTTCAGGTCACCCAGTCATCCCAGTCCCCCACGGCTCTAGTCTCGTTAGATGATGAAAAAGCATTCAACAGAGTGGATTTTGCATTTCTCTAGATGACTGTGAAGAAAATGGGATCCCCCCAATTTGTCCACTGGCTCCAATCCTTATATTCTTCACCATCAGCTAAGATTTACTGTAACAGGATTTTCTTCTCCCGTTTTCCTCTTTTTCAAGGTACTTGATAGGGTTGCCCACTTTCTCCTTTTCTTTTTAACCTTTACCTGGAACCTCTTCTCCGCAGTATCAAATCAACACTCCAGATCAAGGGCATCCCCATTCTTAATCACATTCTAACCTTATCAGTTTATGTGGATGATAATCTCCTGCATTTAGACTCTCCAATATCTTCTTTCGAGAGCACACTACAAGTAATCCAACAATTTAGTAAGTTCTCCAACTAGTAACTTAATCAGTCTAAAATTGAAATATTTCCCTTAAACCACCTAACTCACAGCTCTAACTTTGGACAGTTTGGTATGAAATGGTCTTCACATTCTATTAAATAACTAGGTATATTTCTAGCATCAGATAGTTCGAGGGTCAGGAAATTAAATCTGGAGGACTTGGTGAGCACCATTCAACAAGATCTCTGTAGATGGGAATCACTCCCATTATCCCTATGGGAGCAAATAAATATTATTAAAATGAATATCCCCCCCAGAATATTTTACCCCTTAAATATGTTAAATATCTGGCTTCCCCAGTCCTTTTTTCATCGCATACATTCCATTATTTCAGGCTTTATCTGTCTAATCAAACATCCCAGACACTCTTTCCAAAAGTTAAGTGTCCCTAAGGAAAGTGGCAGACTGCAACTACCCAATTTTCTCCTCTATTACTTGGCCATTCACATGTCAAGGTTGGGCAAGTGGTAAGCTCCACTAGAGGACAATTGTACTAACATACTAAAATGCCAGCAGTATGGACCTAGTGATCTTTTGCCTGCTCGTTTGGTCAACCCAACTCTGGGAGTTGACCTTGCTGCCCCCTCACCCTCTCTGGCTTCTCCCTTCCCAGTTCTGGATATTCTCACTGCACTGGATTTTGCTTCCAGAAACCTTCCTCTGTACCTGTCCCACCCCCTCTTGAACCCCTCCACTGTCTCTACCTCCACCAGCTCCCTGGGCAGCACATTCCATGGCTCCACTACCCTCTCAGTGAAGAAGCACCTCTTCCTTTCTCCCCTGAATCTCTGCCTCCAGCTTCCACCCATGTGCCCTCTAGTTGCCCCCTCCTTCCTTCGAAGCACCCCGACTGCTCCTCCCCTATTTACCTCTTTCAAGTACCTGAAGACCTCTATCAAGTACCGCAAGTTCTCCCACTGGGAACTGCACCTGGCCATCCTGAAACTCCTTCTCCTACTCCTGCTATTATCTGGAAACATTCACCCCAACCCTGGCCCTCGGGCTGCCATGAACTCCACCCAAACCAAGTGCCTTGGTGCTCTCTCCATTATCTACCTTAACATCTGCAGCTTATTATCTAAATTTGATCAACTACAAGCCTTCTCAAATGCCCACCAGCCCGATATGCTGGCTGTAGTAGAAACCTGGCTCACCCCCATGGTTCCTGATCATACAATCTCCATCCCTGGCTACACTATCTTTAGGCTTGACCCGAAAATCAAAATGAGGAAGGGGCTGTGCCCTTTACCTAAAAGACAACCTGATGGGGCACATTGCCCACACGGACCTACCAACACCAAATGCCCAGCTATTGCATATCAAAATCCTGCTTGGAGCTCAGCACAAAGCCCTTTTGGTCATCATCGTTTATATCCCCCCAAAAGAACAGGGACAGGGCCTCCATGCAGTACTGTAGTACATCAAATCACTCCTACCCAACTCTGAAGTCATCACACTTGATGACTTCAACACAAACTGGTTGGGACCTGATGCTTGCGACACCAGGGACATGGTCACATCAGCAAACCTCACACAGATATTGGACTCCACAACTAGAATGAACTACAAAACCGGCACCAGCACTTTACTGGACTGGATCCTGACTACTCAACCCTCCTGGATCACTAGCTTCACTATGCTGCCTGACTCTCTCAGTGACCATTCCCCCGTCAGCTGTACCTGGTCAAACAAATTCTGGAAATCTCCACCAAAGGTAATCTTTAGCAGAGTCCTACCCCATGGGAAGCTAACCCACCTAAAATCACACCTACTAAATCAAGACTGGTCCCCCATCAACCTGGCCCCCGATGCAAATACAGCCCTTGATCAATTCATATGCATTTTCAATGAAGCTTGTAACATCTTCGCCCCACCAAAAAAGTGAAAAATTAAACCCCTCTGCAATCCTTGGCTCATGGGTTCCATCTTGAAAAAGCAGAAACACAGGGACCACCTCTGGGAACTAGTCAGAGAAACAGGAAAACAGGCGGACATCCAAAATTTCAAAAGAGCTAGAAATGATTGCACCAAATCCATACACCAACCGAAATCTGAATACTGCAAGACTGCACTCTCTGACACATGGGTAAATGCAAGAGCATTCTGGAATAACATTAAAGATGTTACTGGGAAGGAGTCCAAATCACCCCTACTCTTATCACAATAAACGGGAATACTATCCTGGACCTAAAAGTCATAGCCAACACCTTTAACGATGCCTTCACTGACCTCAGCAGCATCCTCCCCCTGACTTTTTCAATGACAGCAACCCCCCCCCTTCCCACCTATCAATCATCAACTTGTTCCCCTTTCTACTTCAGAGCAGAAAACATAAATACCATCAGGAATTTCCAAAGCCATCAAAAACACTAGAGCAAGTGCTGACACACTGGACCTCAAACTTCTGTCCCTCACCCTAGATGAGATTCTGGGGCCTCTCACCAGGATTTTTAATCTCTCCCTCTCTCTCAGCCAATTCCCTGACAAATGGAAGGCAGCAACTGTCACACCTATCCATAAAGGTGGTGACTGGACCTCCCATCTGAACTACTGACCTGTCTCTATCCTGCCACCCCTCTCTAAGGCCCTGGAATGAATAGTAGCAGACCAGCTCACTGATCATCTGGACAAGTACAACATCCTTTGCCAGCAGCAACACAGATTTAGAAAAGGACACAGCACTGCCATGGCACTTCTTGAGTTTATGGGAGCCATATACAGCTCCCTTGATCAGGGTCACCTAACCGGAGCTACATGCATCGACCTGTTAAAGGCTTTTGACACTGTCCACCACCACCTCCTGCTTCATCAGCTACTGAACACTGGCCTCTCTGTGGAATCATTTAAATGGTTCAATAGCTATCTTGACAGCCGGAACCAATGTGTAAAAATATCATGCGTGATCTCCGACACTAAACAGGTTCGCTCTGGTGTCTTCCAAGGCTCCATCCTGGGCCCATTGCTGTTCAGCCTGTTCCTCAACTCCCTCCCTGACTCTACTTCTCAGCAAGTCATACTCTATATAGATGACACGATGATTCTTGCCTCTCATCATCATCCAAGCCACCTGCAACAAACCCTTCAACATGGCTTCACCTCTGTTGAAAGCTGGTTCAAAGAATATAAGCAGGGCCCCTACTTTTCTGTGGCACAGTGGGACCAAGTTCTGTGGCAAGACTACCATTTGCCGCAGAACTTCTGCGGCAGTGGTTTGTAATTTCTGCAGAAGTTCTGCGGCACTAACAAACTACCACATCACAGTGTCAGCTTGTCATCCTGACTTCACTTTCATGGCAGTGGTTATAGCAATCAGGATGGTGGAAAGCACAGTAACACTAGTTCAAAAAATAACAGACTTATTAAAATAATTTTATGCCTAAAAAAGCAAAACAAATGTGTTTTCATTAAGGTCCTATCCTGTTGCGTAAATGATATATGCAGAGGGGATCTCATGTGACAAATAAGGTATTTCTATATGCATGATATCTATCCCCACTAATGAGGTTTCCACTGTGTATCACTTATATATTTGTATGTGTTTTCTACACTATTCCTGAGGTTCCCACTGTGTATCACTTATATATTTATATGCAATCTGTAACATACATACAAATATGCGTGCGTGTGTGGTGAGCGAGACAGAGATACTGTGTGTGTGTGCGTGCGTGCGTGCATGTGTGTGTGTGTATGTATGTATGTATGTATGTATATATATATATATATATATATATATTTATATATTAATTTCCATTAACTTGCACCCTCATTCATACAGGTCCCATTGGAAATGGAATAGAGGAGTTATTGCAAAACTCATTTTTCATGTCAATCTGCTTTCCCTGACACACTGTGTAACACCATCAGGCCATGACACATATGGGAACCAGCTGTGAGATACAGCTCTATGGCCCATCAGAATGTGTCCACCATGTGACAGAACACTGCACCTTACCTTCCCAGACTCTGAGCAGTGATGTGTTCCACCATTCCTTGTGCTGCCCAGCCAGCTCCCAGAGATGATCTCTGAACCTGAGTTGCCAGCATGGAAACACAGCATTCTACCCTCTGGCTCAACAGCTGTCCCTGCACACAACATTTCTCGATAACTTTTAGGTGATTCTATCAACCAATGACAATATGTAATCAATAACCCTGGCAAAAATGCGTACAGTGCAATTATTTATTTTACAGGTCTATTCTTTCAACAGGTCTACACATTATTATATTTCACTTTTCTGGGCATAATTACTTTATTTTTCTTAAAAGTTTAGACAGTTAAATTCATTTTACCAATTATTCATTTCAGATAGCGTCTCTATACCTTAAAAGCACACATAGGTTTGTACAAAGTGAGGTATGGGCTTAACAAGTCTGTGCTATTGACAATGTTTTGTTTAAGTTGGCCCTAGTGCAACAGCGTAAGACTGAAAATTGTATTAGGCTGTAGTGCAGGTTGAGCAAATATCACCACGCATGATGTGCTGTGCCACCATCTCTGGTAGTGGGATCTGTGGTAGATAAGTGACTGTTCATTTCTGTTGCAGAATGCAGCCATTTCATTAACTAATGTATGATGTTATAGCAATGATATTATCACATTCTGAACCTATAGGGGGGTTTTGGATATTAAAAGAGGGGAAGGAAACCAGATTCTATGTATAAACAGAAATATTAATAAAAAATCACCAAAAAGAGTGAATTCTGTGGCACCGTTGAAGTTCTGCTGTAGATTGCAAGTTCTACGCAAAATTCTACGGCCACAGAATTCTAGGGGCCTTAAATATAAGTTAATCCTTAACCAGAAAAAAACGAAGACCATGATTTTCACCAGCCACCAAAACAAGCACAAACACCACCAACTCTCCTTAAACATCTGCCTTGGGGACTCCCTAGAGCAGTTTGACTCCTTCAGATACCTAGAAATCACCTTAGACCCACACCTGTTGTTTGGAACCCACATAACAAATGTCTCTAAAACTGTGAATACTAGACTGGGCTTACTCTACCGGCTTCGTCGGCACCTGACTAAAGAGGCCCTCTTTGCCGCAGTTCAAAGCTCCATCATCTCCCAGATTGACTATGGTCTTGTCATCTATGGCACTGCGACTGCACTCAGAAGGATTACTACCACCGTAAACTAGGCCAGTTGACTCATCACTGGGGCTGAACGGCTCACACACACCTGTGACCTCTACTCACAAAATAACTGGCTTCAACTTGATAAAAGAATTCAGTACCAAACCTGCATGGTTGCTAAGAAAATATAGTTGGGAACTGCCCCTCCTGGGGTCTGTTCACTCCTTCAAACAAAAACCAGCTCCAGAATTACTAGGGGATTAAAGCCATAACCTTTCTGTATCCCTCGCTGCCACACAGCCATTGGCCAGCTTTCATTCGCCTACCAGGCACCCACTTGGTTTAACAGTCTTTCCAATGATACTATCAATACCACTGGGCTAGGGGCCTTCAAATCCAGGCTCCAAAACTCCCTGGTCACTTCCAGCATCTGCCACTGTCATGGATAATGTCTATGCAACACCGGTTTGCTACTGCCCTAGTATATCTAGCTCCTTACATAACGCACTTGCCCTAGTTTGGCCTCTGCTCCACTCGCTCTCCAGCACTTGACAATGCCACCTTCTTGGCTGCTTCACCTCACCCCATCTCCATATCCTTACCTATCCCCCCACCTCTCCTGTCTTCTCATTTTCTTACCTCCCGCCTTGGCCCCTCCCATTTCTTTCTACCACCCCACCTCCCCCCTTGTCCTCTTCCTTTCCTCTTTACCCTCTCCCTGTCTGTTCAGAATTAATTTCTTATCCTTTACCCCTATTTGTTTAACAATTTTGTCTATTGTTATGTGATACCAATTGTCTTGACGTAGAACCTTTGTAAAAGAGCCCTGGGCTCAAAGGTAATTGTAATCCTAGAATTGAAATAAATAAAATAAATGTCCCCCTGGTCTCTTCTCTCTTCCAATGTGTACATATTTAACTCTTTGAGCATCTCACCATAGGTCCTGAACCCCAAGCCCCAAATCATTTTGGTTGCCCTCCTCTGGAACCTCTACAGGAGTTCAATTCCCCTCTTTAAATGTGGCCTCCAAAACTGCACACAGTACTCAAGATGTGGCCTCACCAAGCAGTTATACAGAGGGAGTATCACTTCCCTCCTTCTGGAGGTGATCCCCTAGTGATGCATCCCAGCATCAACTTGGCCTTGGTAATTGCCCCCCTACAATTCTTCGAGTTGTTCATCTTGACATCCACCACCACCCCCAGGTCCCTCTCAGCCATCGAGACTTATAGCATCCCACCCCCCAGAGTGTACACTTGGCCCAGGTTTCTGGCCCCCAGGTGCAGTACCTTGCATTTTTCTGCATTGAATCTCAGCTTCCACTTTCTAGACCATCTTTGCAGAGCCTCCAGGTCCCACTGTAGGGCCACCCTCCCCTCCTCCCCATCCACCACCTCCCCAGTTTTGAATCATCCACAAAGAGACTTATCTCACTCCTGATTCCTGTCCTTATGTCAGAGACGTAGGCGTTGAACAGGAGGGGCCCAAGGATGGATCCCAGTGGGACCCCACTAATGACCCTCCTTGGGGATGAGACTATCCAACCAACTACGACCCTCTGGGTCCAGTCCCGGAGCCAATTGCCTATCCATCTGATCATCTTGTTCCCCACCCCCATTTCTTCCAGTTTATCCAATAGGCCCCATGAGGAATAGAGTCAAATGCCTTACTGAAGTCCAGAAAGAGGACGTAAACTCGTCTACCCATGTCCAAGGCACTCGTCACCCAGTCATAGAACTCTTCAAGGTTTGTCTGACATGATTTCCTCGGGAAGAATCCATGCTGTCTATCGTCCAGGCACTCTGACTTTTCCAGGTCTCCCCCTAGCCTCTCCTTGACAATGCCTTCCATCACCTTGCCTACCACCAATGTCAGGCTGACGGGCCTGTAGTTCCCTGCCACCTCCCTTGATCCCCCCCTTGTGGATAGGCACTATATGAGGAGGCAGTATAGTGCAGTGGTCTAAGGCTCTGAGCTGCAAATCTGGTGACATCCAGCAGACCAGACCTGGGTTTGAATCCCACAGCTTCCACTTGCATACTGTGTGACCCTGAGCAAGTCACTTAACCTCCTTGTGCTCCCAGGTCACGCCTGTAAAAAAGCTTTCAGCTTAGTGTGCTATACCTGGTTAAACAACTAACTAAAAAAAAATGCACCACCTTGCAGTCCTGGGGCACACACCCTGTTCTCAGAGAGATGGTGAAAAGCTCTGCCAGGGGTTTTGCCAGGACATCCACCAGTTCCTTCAGCATTCTGGGATGTAATTTATCTGGTGCCGGTGTTTTCTCTATCTTAAGGGACCAGAGGGCTTTCCTCACTCTCTGTGCTGTGATTCCCACCTCTGCTACCTCGTCCCCCTGCTTAGCCTTCCCCCCTCCTGACAGTGATGCCTCCCCCTCTCCCCAGACCCTCCAATTGGTAAGGGTCCCCCCCTTCAGTATCACTGTCTCCTCCCATGTATGATGCTGCACACCCAGTTTCCTTGGTGAAAACTGAGGTGAAGTACTCATTTAGTACCTTAGCCTGCTCCCTCGGGTCTTGTGCCCATCTCTCCCCTGTTTTAATTCTGCCAATCAACCCCTTCACCCTTCGTTTTTCCCCAATGTATCTAACGAACCCCTTTTTCCCTCTCCTAATTTCCCTGGCCAGGTTCTGATCCTTTCTTGCCTTAGCCGCCTTCACCACCCTAGTGGCCCTTCTAGCCATCAGTTCATAATTCCCTTGATCCCTTTCACTTCTTGAGCACTTGAATTGCCTATTGGCTGCCTTCTTTCCCCTCGCCACCTCCTGGACCTCCTTGGTCCACCAGCAGGGTTTTCAGGCCCTACTGCATTTTTGTCTTACTCTTGCACAGGTGCAGGTAGCATCCTGCATCATTCTCCTGATGATTTCCCACCTACTGTCAGCGTCCATGTCTGGCCTAATCACATCCAAATGCTCTTTAAGGATCCTTCCCATTTCCTTAAAATCCATGCCCCTGAAGTCAGTTACCTCTGTCTTTGTGCAGCCTTCTACCCCTCCTAGGTCCAGTCAGAACCAGACTGTGGCATGGTCACTCCCGGCCAATAGGTCCCTTACCTCCAGGCCCCCAATCTGGTCACTGTCTGCCAGGGCCACATCCTGTACCCGCACCTCCCTGGTTGGTTCCCATATGGCTTCAGATAGAAAATCAAATATTATGCTTCTATAATTTGGAAGTCTCATCCATTTTCTTCACTGCATGGAAAGCCCTTCCACCGGAGCTCTATCATTCAGTGATTGGAACCTCACTAAAGGCCTTTCACCAGTGTTGTTCTTCCCTCAAAATATCTCCTACACAGGATGTGGCCCATCCACTTATTCTTAACCCTAATATTAAAATAGGTGGCAGAAGCCTTACTTGGGGCTGGCTACCACAGATACAGGACACCAGGGTAGCTGGTTTGTATTCGCAGGACTCCCTTCTTTCTTCCATGGATATTATCAAGAAATATAAAATACCTAGTTCCTGCACTTTCAAAGTCCTCCAGTTGACACACCTAATAGGACACCACTTTGGTATTACACTTCAAACACCTAGGTTAGATGCTATATTAACACAGATGTGGAACATGTCCAATAAACCCCATTGTATATCCCAGTTGTATGTGAGTATCTTAGATGTTAAGTACCCAGATCCTCTCCCAGGCTCCAAAGCATGGACTTCTCTACTACCAGAAACACATTTCAATTGGCCACAAATCTGGAAAGACCTTTATCTCTACATTACCCAGGATAAACTTTGACTTACCCAATATCATTTACTTAATAACATGTACTACACTCCAGTTAAATTATACCAGATCAGGCATTTCCCTAATCCTAATTGTTCTAGATGTGGCAAAGTGGAGGGGAATCTGTTAAATATATTTTGGCAATGTGAAAAGGTAGCACCATTATGGCACACACTACAAAGCAAGTCGGATCCTTTGCTAGGTCTTGCAGAGCTGTTTACAGTGGAAATTTGTATTCTGGGTATGTATAAGGACATACAGTAGGAGTCAAAGAGCGTAGGTTTCATATGACTTTAGTCTCCATGGCTGTCAAAAAGATGGTGCTTAAACATTGGCAAGATCAGTTGTCCATCTCATACACTGAATGGTTAAATGAACTCACAGCATATCTTAGGACTGAAAGTCTAATTGCAGTCTCAGGTAGCAAGCTTCATTTGTTTGATAAAAGATGGGGCAGGCTTAATGCTTTGTATTTGCATTAAAATTAAGTGTTAATACTGATTCCCTAGCTGACTTATTTTATAACTCCTGTTTATAGAACCTGTTAATATAAGTGGCCTACTCCTTGGGGGCGAGGGGGCTGAAATGGAGGAGAAGGGTGAAGTGGGGTAGTTAGTGGTATTTTGGTTTATCTGGAATGTGTTACTTGTATATTGCACAGTGGTTTATTGTGTTACTGTATTAAGATAAAACAATAACAATTTTAAATTTCAAAAAAAACTTAGTTAAGGGGCATAAAGTGGGCAGATCACATGGCAGGTGATGTCACTCCTGAAATGTATATAAACCTGATACTAGGGTTTAGTTTTTTTAGATACGGTGAGTCAGTGTAATGCTGACCCTGGAAGGAAGAAGGTGTGCAGATTCACAGCCTAAACTGGACAGGACATTGGAAGGTGTCTGTGAATTTAACATTGGAAATCCTGTTTGGTGTGCTGCATTTAACATCTTGGGCAGGATATTCAGAAGGGTTTCACATGGCGCAACAGAGTTGCGCCTTGCACAACCCACTGATGCACCCCGGCATGATATACAAAGGAGATTGATCCTGGCAGAAATCCCAATGCACCAGAGCACATCAATAATATAAGTGGCACAAGTAGGGGGGGTGTGCCCATGCATACTCTGCACATCCCGATATTCAGCCCAGGATGTGCTGATCCCATGCATGTGCAACCCCTACTCATGCTGCACACAGGTGAGCCAAAACAAAAAGGAGCAGTAGCTGGCCACCCACAGGTGAGTTGCCGTATTGCAGGGGGCGCAACACGGCAGCTGACACCCATGTGTGGCCACCCGAGCTCCGGTGGCACCTTCGTGGTGGTGCCCCCCCATGCCCAATCACGTGCATATGTTATATATCATTGTCCTATATCCCTGGTGGTCCAGTGGACCGCTTGCAGCCCGATCATGTGCATATGTAGAAATATAATAGTCCTGTATCCCTGGAGGTCCAGTGGACCGCCGTGAGCTCAATCACGGGTGTCAGCAATAAATTACATCACATCAATCCAACCCTGGTGGTCCAGCGGTACCCCTCCCCACCCACCCACTGGGCCCCACTGCCCAGTCCCTCCTCTGTCAGCGGTGGGCAGCTCCCCATCCGCTTGTCACCCCACCACAGCATGAGCCAATGGGCATGCAGCCCATACCGTTCTACACAGTCCAGAAATGTGAATAAACCATTCATATATCTGGACTGTGCAATGCTGAGCTGGGCTCGCTTGGCTTACACTGTGGACCAGTATGCGTACAGCCCTTCTGCTATGAGTCAGTCAGTGGGCGTGGTGCGCAAGTGGATGGGGAGCTGCTGCCCACCACTGACCGGTGGGGCAGGGTGGTGGAACTCTGTGGGTGGGTGGGAGGGGGTAGCGCTGGATCACCAGGGTTGGATTGGCGTGTCATAATTTATTGCTGACACCCGCGATCGGGCTGTGCGCAGTCCACTGGACCACCTTGGATATGGGAGGGTGTATGTTAATGCACTTCTGCCTGCAATCAGGCTGTGAGTGGTCCACTGGACCACCAGGGATGTAGGACTATTATATTTCAACAAATGCCTGCAATCGGGCTGCAAGCGATCCACTGGACCACCAGGGATATGGGAGGGTGTATATTAATGTACTTCTGCCCGCGATCGGGCTGCAAGCAGTCCACTGGACAACCAGGGATATGGGATGTTTACATTTTACTCATATGCCCACGATCAGGCTTTGGAGCATGTTGCCATTTATGCAGGGGGTGTCGGTCCTCGATGGCTGCAACCTGGCTGGGTGCCAGGCGCAAGTCACCAGGGATCGGTGCAGCTGCTTGCAAATGGGGTCATAATGACATGCAAATGGCCCCTTTGCACCTTGCATAGATTATGGCCCCATTTACATGTGCACTTTTGAATATCGTGATGGTTGCACCTATCACAACGGCACTTGTGCTAGCACATCCCCTGCTCCACTCTGGCCACTTGCGCTGCTGCAGTGCCACTGTTCCATGCACACTGTGGGTGGCCAAGAAGCAATATTCAATGATGCTGTGCCATGGCACAGCTCCGTTGAATGTCACCCTGTCCACACCCCTGCACATCCAAGCTGCACTGCGCCCAGGCTTGCACCACAGCCTGCCGCAGTCTGAATACCCCGCCCCTTGTATTTTCCTTTGGTTTTTCATATATATTTACTTTATTATTTCAATTTTTATGACAAAATAAAATGACAAAGTTCATTAGGTGTTTTTTTTATGCACTCAAATGGTTATCTGCCTGATTAACGTAATCCAGTACATCCACACCCTGTGACAGTTCATTTGTCACCCAGTCAAAGAAAACTATGAGGGCTCTTTGCCCATGGAGCTGCTGTGGACCACCTGAGATGTTCACCAGCCCTAAAATGCAGGGGATCTTTGCCCACAAAGCTGCCATGGAACCCTCCTGCTGAGATATTCACCAGCCCTAAAATGCAAGAGTTCTTTGTCCATGCAGCTGCTGTGGGCCCCCCCCCATCAAAATATTCACCAGCCCTAAAATGCAGAGGCTCTTTGCCCACAGAGTTGCTGTGTACCCCGCTGCTGAAATATTCACCAGCCCTAAAATGCAGAGGCTCTTTTCCCATGGAGCTGCTGTGGACCCCCACCAAGAACCAAGATATTCACTAGCCCTAAAACGCAGGGGCTCTTTGCCCATGGAGATGCTGTGGACCCTCCCGCCAAGATATTCACCAGTCCTAAAACACAGTGGCTCTTTGCCCACAGAGCTGTTGTGGCCTCCCCCACTGAGTTATTCACCAGGCACTGGAAGGGACAGTTGAGCCTCATTTTTTGAAATTTGGTGCCTTTCCTGCTCGCGCTTTGTCTTAAAACTTCTGCCTCTACAAGCTACATATTTTGACTACTAATATGTTTGGCTAGACTAGTCTGTAGCTGCTCAGTGTGCTCTCCGAGATTGCCTAAACTTAAACTCACTCATGGAGCACTGTATTTAATGTGAAGTAGCTGCGCTTAGTCTCCCAGCTAATTTTAGAGACCCTACCTGAACAGCGCTCAGTGCTCTGGCAGCTGCCTTGCTCTGACCGTACCATGACACGGCTATCTTGTCAGCTCTCCAGACTTAATTTCATAGTCACTTGTGCCAGATTAATGCTAGGAGATAACTCTGAAGTTAGACAACTATACCTTGTTCCTAACTCTGGGATTAAAACAGCTAGATTAATGCCAGGAGATGAACTCTGTTTGTTAAAGCATTTATACCTAATCTGAATTTCTGAGATTAAACAGTCCTTAAGGCAGCTCTAATTAGCTTTTATATGCACAAATTTTAGTTGCCGTCACCTATAGTTTGCAGATTCACAGTGTTGCTTAAAGAATGGAGTTTGGATGATAGGAATTATTTCACTTAAACTGTCTTGTGCTTCCTAAACAGTTCAGCTGTTTTACCTGTGTACTTGGATAACTGCTGACTCTAGTTTATTGCATAATTTTCTGTTTTCTTCTCTTTTCTGTTGTCCCTAAACTTTCCTCCCTTTCGCTTAGCCTTTTTACATGTTTGCTTGCCCTTCCCCCTCTCACTGTGTGTCACTCCTTTCCTTTGTCTGCTGTATAACCTTATCTCTACTCCTGCTGCCCTTCCCTTGTAACCTCCCACTTACCTCCCTTTTTATTTCTCTCTCCACAGCCCTAAAATGCAGGGGCTGTTTGCCTACCTAGCTCCTGTGGACCCCCCACCGAGATATTATCAGGTACTGGAACAGATGGTTGAGCACTAATTTTTTGAAATGTGGTGCCTTTCCTGCTCGAGCTTCATTCTAAAACTTCTGCTGCTGCAAGCTAGATACTTTGACTACATTATATTTTCTTGGCAAAACTAGTCTGTAGCTGCTTGGTGCGCTCTCCGAGACTACCTAATTTTAAACTCACTCATGGAGCACTGTATTTAATGTGAAGCAGCTGTGCTTAGTCTCTGAGCTAATTTTAGAGACTCTACCTGAACAGCACTCGGTGCTCTGGTGGCTGCCTCTCTCTGACTGTGCCATGACACAGCTATCTCATCGGCTCTCTGGACTTCCCCACAGCCACTTCTGTGGCTGCTCCCCACCCCACCATCACCCCACTATTAGCCAGCATTAGCTATAGTAGCAGGCTCAGGCTAAACCATGCCCAGGATAGTTTTAATTATCTCCTCACTTTCTCACTAGCAGGTTATATTTGTGCACCACCAGAAGGCATCTGAATATTTCTGTCTTGGATTCCTTCTCATCCTCAAACAACTACCTCAACGAAACCTGAATAGCTTGTTTTCTGCTAAGTCCTCTAACCATTTCTAATATTGCTGTTCTTAGCCTAGTCTACCCTTCTATTTACATATGGCTACCTCATCAAATAACTACATGCCTATAAAGCCATGTGTACTCTTTATGCCTCTTTCTCTCCTTACTACCCTCATCTGTTTACTTCTACTATTCTGCCCACCTTCCATGTACTTTCACAACACCTCTGCAGAGAACTCAAGGCTCTCCAGCTAGCTCACTCTATCACACATGCCCATAGCCTCCTCACCACTTTTATCTCACTATAAGTTCATCTACCACTAGCTTTTACCCTGCAAAAATCTCCACTCCACCACATCTCCCTGTCTACCCCTTTCATCCACTGCAAATGGTGGTACCTGCTACTCCTAGCCTTAATGTTATTTGGGGACATTGAACTAAACCCAGGGCCCATAAGTAACTTACCTCATCCTGAGTCCACCTTGAGAGACACCAAGGGCATCCACATATTTCACTTGAATTTAAGGAGCCTTCCTCGAAATCTCACTGAACTTGAGGCATGGGTTGTTCAATATAACCCTGATATCCTTTGCCTATCTGAAACATGGCTAAAACCCTGCATCCCCAATCACCTCTGCTGTATATGGAATTTCAACCTAATTAGGCAAGACAGGCCTTCATCAAAGCATGGAAATGGTGTACCTATCTTCTACAAAGCTCATCTGCTACAATCTCATAATATCTTACCCACCCTCTCGCACTGTGAAGCAATTCACGCAACCTTGCAACTTGGCTCTAAGAAATTCCACATTGTTTGCACCTACAACCCTCCTGGCAGTGGTATCACTGGTCTCAAAGAACTCCTCTCCTAAGTGGATAACACTTTTGACTGAAACAAAGTCCTCATACTGGGGGACTTTAACCTAAACTGGATCAGCAAATCCAACCAGTCCTCTCACACAGTGGTACAAGGCCACAACTTCCACCAGCTAGTTACTGACCCAACTAGGATCTTGCCTCCACCCTGGTCCTGCACACTCATTGACTGGGCCCTTGCGAACTGCATGGATAGTATAGTCTGTGCAGGTACCCTTGCTGATGCAATAAGTGATCACTCACAAATCTACTGTATATGGCGCTCCACTAGTAGACCATCTCCTCCTCCAAAATGTATCACCTTCCATAACCTGGCTAACTTTAACCTTACTCAGTTCATGCATGATCTCTCCATGATTGACTGGTCACCCATCTATACCTCTACTAATGCCCAGGCAGCCCTTGACCTCTTCCTGGCCAGGTTTGGTCCTCTCCAAGACACCCATACTCCCCACATCACATGCTGCATTCATGGAACCCAAACAAGATAGTTAACTAAAGAACTTATCACCCAAATTAGAGCAAGGGACAAATCATGGCAGCATTTCAAAGCCTCAGGGTGTCAGTCTGACTACAATGGCTACAGACAATTGAGAAATATGTGCAAAAGAAAAATTAGATTAGCAAAAAGCTCTTTCTGCAAAGACTTACTAACAAAAGCTGCCAGTGACTCTAAGAAATTCTGGTCAACCATAAACCCCTCCTTGGAGCTAATCATATGGCCACTGCTAGTGATATGTTGCTAAATGGCATACACTGCAATAATTCTGTCACCATTGCAAACTCCTTCAATAACCATTTCTCTGACCTCTCTACCTACCTGGACTCTTTCCCATCAGTACACATTGTTTCCCCCCCTGAGGATACCGAACCTCTGCTCATACATCCTCCACTGAGATTTCAGACCACCACAAAGGCTGAAGTTCTAAAGCTGCTACTCTCCATCCCTGACAGTACCAGCTTGGGATCCAATGGTTTGGAGCCTAGGCTCCTGAAAGCTGCTGTACCTCTCATAGCCTCCCCTTAACAAAACTAAAATTATTCCCATTCCCAAAAAAGACGATCCTAAAGAAATCAATAATTACCGTCCCATAGCTATCCTCTTTGTGCTTAGCAAAATCCTGAAAAAATTTGTGGCAACTCAATCCATAGATGATCTTCAGAAGCACAACCTTCTCTCTTCCTCCCAGCATGGTTTATACAAAGGCCATAGTACTTCCACTGCAATCCTAAAAATCACAAATGACATCTATGCTTCTATGGATTCTAGCCTCTTCACAGGCACAATTTTCATCGATTTAACTAAGGCATTCGATCTGGTTAATCAACCCCTTCTCCTCACAAAACTACATTCCCTAGGCTTCTCTTCCAATGTAGTGGCCTGGTTTAAAAGCTATCTGTCAGATAGGAAACAGGCTGCAGTCTTCAACTCAGCCATATCTGACCTCTTACCTATACATGTTGGAGTTCCACAGGGCTCCATACTTGGCCCCTTGCTTTTCTCAATCTTCATAAACGACCTCCTGCAGCTCGCACCAACCTGCTCATCTCTACTCTACATGGATGACCTTGTCATCTACCACAGTGCAAGATATATCTCGGATATAAATTACTCTCTTGCTTTGGATTTCTTAAGTATTCAGTCTTGACTAACAGAGAACAACCTCGTTCTCAACATAAGCAAATCGCAGTCCATGCTCTTTGGCTCACCTGCCTGACTTAAAGCAAACAAAGGCTCCCTCAAATTATCTTATGCTGATGGTTCCCCACTGGTTAGCACTAGCCCGTTTAAATATCTGGGCATTCTTCTTGATGAATCTCTAGACTTTGATCTGCACATCACCACCACTTGTAAATCCATCAATGCCAAGATAAGGGGTGCCTACTGTACTCGCTATGCCCTCACCCCATCAGCAAGACTAGCTGTGGCACAAGGCTTTCTGCTCCCTGCCCTAGCCTTTGGCTCAGCCACCTACCTCACTGCCACAAAGACCTCCCTCCACAAATTAGACACTACCAATAATTCAATCTGCCATTGTGCCTCTGCATCTCCATGATACCGGCACCATTGCTGGCTCTATGCTGATCTAAATTGGCCCAGCCCCTCTGTCCATCGGCTTCAGTCTTATGGCTCTTTAATTGATGGTATTGCTAGATCAGGCCTCCCCAATCTCTCACTTCTTTGATTCACTCACAACTCCTCTCCTATGGGCTTTGATCTACTGACCAAACCCATCTCCATATCCCCAGATGCAAAACCAATATGGGTGCACGCACTTTCTTACACATGGCTCCAAAGTACTGGAACTCTATTCCTCAAACTATTCATCAAACATCTACCCATGCTGGTTTAAAGAAACTGCACAATGATCATCTGCGGGCTACTAGTCCCTGCACTTGCTTTCATTCTCCGTAGACTATCCTTCTCCTACCCTCTGCGACCCGAGGCAACAAATTCTCTGACACCTCTCTCCGCCTCTCTCATAACTATTCTAATCCATCAATCATCCCTTACCCCTCTTCCTCTGTTTCCCACCACTCTCCCTTCCCTCTCTTCCCAGCTTCTACTCTCCCTAAACCTAATGGTCACATAATGGCACTTATTGCATATTGCACATGTTTGGAATATCAGTTTTCTCTCACATGCTTTTGCATTTCTTGCTGTCTTTTGATTGTCAAAACTGTGCTGACTGTATCATGCTGAAAATGTTTCCAAATTTGTACTTATGTGGCCCTCATCCTTACTATAGTTAGTAGTTAGTTATTTAACCAGGTATAGCACACTAAGCTGAAAGCTTTTTATACAGGAGCGACCAGGGAGTACAAGGAGGTTAAGTGACTTGCTCAGGGTTACACAGTATGCAGGTGGAAGCTGTGGGATTCAAACCCAGGTCTGGTCTGCTGGATGTCACCAGATTTGAAGCTCAGAGCCTTAGACCACTGCGCTATACTGCCTCCCAATGATACGTACTATGTTGCATTATCTCATGTGCTACGTCACATGTATACTTATATATGTCCTCTTGTATCCTCCCGGGTCGTGCCTGAAAATAGGCATTTCCCATGCCTAGTGCACCTACCTGGTAACAAAAAGCAAATAAATAAATTCTGGCAAGACCTCACTCCCGTGCACTTGTGCTGTTTACTGTCCTGGAGACCATTCTCTCCAAGTAGTCCACAAGGTTGTCTTTGATTAGTGATGCTATCAGCTTCTCTACAATAGAGATACGACTGACAGGTGTGTAGTTACCAGCTTGTTCCTTGACCCCCCCCATGGCGTGGAACTACATCCACCACCCTCCAGTCCTACAGAACTATTTCAGTCCTTAGTTAGCTATAGAATAGGACTACCAGGGTTTCAACCAGTTTCACTGCCAATTCCATGAGTATCCTCAGATGCAATCCATCTGATCCTGGGGCTTTATTCATCTTTAAGGCTGCCAGCCCTTTCAGGACCCTTTTGTTGGTAAATACTGGCTGCTTAATCTCTGGGACCTCTTATGGCCACTTTCATTCCACTCTCTGGCAGGGTCCCACATCATCCCTCATGAAAACTGAGCAAAAGTACTTGCTAAGGACAGCAGTCTTTTGCTCATCCTACTTTATCACCCTTTCCACCTCAGCTAGCCTTACAATTCCTCCTTTCTTCCTTTTCCCCAGTATATCTGAAGAACTGTGTTTCTCCGCTGTTATTGCTTTGCAATCATAACTCTGTGTTTTACTTTTGCCTCTGACACAGCTCTTTTGCCTCCTAGTTTTTATTAAATATTCTCCCTATTCCTCCTCTTCCCCCTAATCTTTTTTATATTTGTTAAATGCCTTTTTCTAAGCCCTCTCCCTTTCCCTTGCCCTTTGGAAGAGACATAATGACCTCTTGATGCTGTTCCTTTTGGTTACCATTCTCATGCATACCTTAATTGGTCAAAAATTGCCCCCTTAGTTGCTTTGCATCTCGTTTCCACCCCATCTGTATTTTCTGCCCCTACTGATTTAACTCTAACCAGCTCTCTCAGCCTATTGAAGTTCACCCTTTCAAAATCAAGGACTTCAGCTGCAGCAGTTGATGTCGCCTACCTTGACTTCAGCAAAGCTTTTGACACTGTTCCATATAGAAGATTGATAAATAAGCTGGGTAGGCTCGGGGTGGGTCAGAAGTTGGTCAACTGGCTGGCAAACTGGTTGATGGGCAGAAAACAGAGAGTGGTGGTAAACGGTATACAGTCAGAAGAGATGCAAGTCACAAAGTGGGTACCTCAGGGATCAGTCCTGGGGCCAGTCCTCTTCAACATCTCTCATTAGTGACCTTGCAGATGGACTAGAGGGTGAGGCTTGTCTGTTTGCAGATGACACCAAGATCTGCAACAGAGTAGATGATCCAGATGGGGTGGGCAGAATGAAAGAGATCTGGATAAACTAGAAGAATGGTCAGAAGAGTGGCAACTGGGATTTAATGCAAGGGATGCAAAATCATGCACATAGGAAGAAACCTGAAGTCACCTATAGGCTGGAGGAAAGTTGCTAGCAGTCACAAAGGAAGAAAGAGACTTGGGCATCATCATCACTGATGACCTAAAATCATCCAAGCAGACCTCTAAAGCAGTAGGTAAGGCTAGGGGTGTTAGGATGTATTAGTAGGGGTATCACAAGTCGTAAGAGGAGGCAATAATCCTCTGTACAAGACACTGTTGGGCCCCATCTGGAGTACTGCATGCAGTATTGGAGGCCACACCTTCTCATGGGCGACATTAATCAAATTGAGGCAGTCCAGAGAAGGCAACTAAAATGGTGCAGGGACTGTACTGAAGACATATGAGGACAGGATTAACGGAGCTCAATATGTATACCCTGAGCAAAGGAGGAGAGAGGTGATATGATCGAGCATTCAAACACTTTAAGGGCATAAACAAGGTGAAAGAGTCTAACATGTTTAAATATAAGAAAAATAGCAGGACAGAGGACACAGCATGAGATTAGAGGAGGCCGATTAAGGGGAATGTGAGGAAATTCTTTTCACAGAAAGGGTGGTGGATGCATGGAATGGCTTACCACAAGAAGTGGTGGCTATGAATACAGTGCAGGGCTTCAAACAGGCATGGGATAGGCATAAGGGAGCAATACAAATGACTATGAATAGACAGGCCACTGACAGAGCAAAGGCCGATGGCACATTTATAAGGTAGAAAAAGAAATGGGCAGACTGGATGGGCCTTGCGGTCCTTATCTGCCATCAACTTCTATGTTTCTATGTTTCAGCTACTGATTGTGATTTACGGGATGCAAGGGCTAGTCTGAACCAAAATGATTTGTGGTTGCTCCTCTCCAGTGTCTCTTCTACTCCCACAGCTCCTACCGCCTCTGAGTTTGTGAGCACCACATTGAGAATTGGGGTCTGCCTGGTGGGTTCCTTAAATAGCTGTACTGTTAGACAGTCTTGAAATGCATCCAGCAAGGCCAGACTTCTGGTACTCCTGATCACTGGAACACCCCAGTTGATTTTTGCAGGTTCAGTTCACCACCTACCACTACATTTCTCTTTCTTATTCTTCTTTCAGGTTCTACCCTGAGCTCCCTGTCCCTCTTCTCCTCTTGCCCCAGAGGTCTATATACAGTATCACCCCCAAGTGCAGTTTTTTGTCAGAGGCTGCCATGAGTTGCACCCACAGAGACTGTCTAGACATTATTACCCCAATGAACCCATTTTCTACCACTTTGATGCTGTCCTTGACATAAAGCGCTACTCCTCCACTCTATCTGCAGATCGAACCTGTAAGTAATCTGAAGATGCACCACAATTTTGAACTTGGGCAATTCTCCCACTGAACCTCCATCTGGCCTTTTGCCCAGACTGCAGCCATTGATTGGCTTAATTCAAATACTTAACTTTTGCAGTCTGTCCGCACCTGCTGCACTGCTATTATTTTAAGGGGTACACAGGCAGTAATCATTGCTACTAAGCTATTTGTCTTAATTAGTTATTTACTATTTTAAGAATTCATTCAGCCTTAGTCCATAGAGTTAGAGCTTATTTCTACTGCGCTGTAACTGTATTTTGGGGTACAGAGTCAGCATCATTGTTAGTGAGCCATTGTTTTAATTACTTAGATACTGTTTTTATTGAAAATTCAGTTTAGTCCAACTAGTTAGAGCTTATTTTGTGTTCACACTGTAAAGTGATTTGGGGAATTTGCTGCTGATTTTTTTCCCCCAAAACCTTATTCTGTTTCTCTAGCTCCCCTTGTAATTTATTTTCTTACTCTCTGATCTATTTGGCTGCAGTCACTTAATCCATTCTTGCATTGCTGAGCCATCAGGTGCCCTCCCAGCCCCCTCTCTCTTTGCAGTCTCTTCCTTCAGATTTTTCCCCCTCCGTGCTCTGTGTAAGCTTCCAGCCCCCCCACAGATCTCTGTCTCCTGCCCCCTGTTGATCTGCCACTGCTTTCCTGTCCCTCCTCCTTGTCCACCACTTTAGCCCCATTGTCCTAGCCTCTTATTTTAATTGCTTCTGTCTCTCTCTTCCCTCATAGGCCAGTGGCCCCTGACAGGCCAACCCACACTTTGGTGTGGCTTCAGTACAAGAGCTGCCACATGACACTCTCTCTGCAGACTGAAGCTGTACTCCCACCAGCACTTTGCACTGACTCCCTACCCTAACCCTCCTGCCCACCCTATGAGAGCAATTTCTTATAGACTCTGTCAACCACATCACTGAAACTTACTAACAGTCAACTTCTCAATTAGCATGTTATACGATGCTCCTATTAGAGGGCTCCAGAGGAATCATATTTCTCTCTTCTCTCCTTACAACAAACAACTTTGCTAAAAGCTTCACAAAGCTCCCCCCAAAAAATGCTTAAAAATGCTACCTATCGCAGTTTGATACTTGCACATAGAAACATAGAAAGACAGAACTTGATGGCAGATAAAGACCACAAGACCCATCCAGTCGGTCCATTTTTTCTACCTCAGGAATGTGCCACAGGCCTTTACTCTGCCAATGGTCTATCTATTCTTACTCATCTACATTGCTCCTTATGCCTATCCATGCCTGTTTGAGCCCAGCACTGTATTCATATCCACCACTTCCAGGGTAGAGCCATTCATGCATCCACCACCCTTTCTATGAAAAGAACTTCCTCACATTACCCTTAATCGGCCTCCTCTATTCACATGCTGTGTCCTCTTGTCCTGCTATTTTCTCATATTGAAACATGTTAGACTCTTTTATCTTGTTAATGACCTTAAGATGTTTGAATATTTCAATCATATCACCTCTCTGCCTCCTTTGCTCTAGGGTATACATACTGAGCTCTGTTAATCTGTCCTCATATGTTTTCTGATGCAGTCCCTGCCTATTTTGTTGCCCTTCTCTGGATTGCCTCCATTTTGTTAATATCCCTGTGCAGGTGCGGCTTCCAGTACTGCACACAGTACTCAGATGGGGCCTAACCAGTGTCTTGGAAAAGGGATTATTACCTCTCTCTTACGACTTGTGATACCCTACTAATACACCCCAACATCCTTCTAGTCTTACCTACTGATTTAGTGATCTGCTTGGATGATTTCAGGTCATCTGTGATGATGATTCTCAAGTCTCCTTCTTCCCTTGTGATTGCCAGCAGCTCCCCTCCCAACTTATAGGTGGCTTCAGGGTTTCTCTTCCTTATGTTCATGATCTTGCACTTCTTTGCGTTAAGCACCATTTGCCACCCTTCTGACCATTTTGCCAGTTTATCCAGATCTCTTCTCATTCTGCCCACCCCATCTGGATCATCTACTCTGTTGCAGATCTTGGTGTCATCTGCAAAAAGACAAACCTTACCCTCCAGTCCATCTGCAATGTCACTAATGAAAATATTGAAGAGTACTGGCCCCAGAACTGATCCCTGAGGTGCCCTACTTGTGATTTGTATTTCTTCTGACTGTATACCATTTACCACCACTCTGTTTTCTGCCTGCCAACTAGTTTGCCACCCAGTTGACCAACTTCTGACCCACCTTGAGCCTACCCAGCTTATTAATCAATCTTCTATGTGGAACAGTATAGAAAGCTTTGATGAATTCAAGGTAGGTGACATCAACTGCTCCCCCTTGGTACACCGCTCTGGTTACCCAGTCGAAGAAATCTATGAGATTAGTTTGACAGGACCTTCCTGGTGTAAACCCACGCTGTCTTGGATCCTGTACTCCTTTGGATTCCAGGTGTTGCATTATCCTTTCTTTGAGGAGTGCCTCCATAATCTTGCCCACTACTGAGGTAAGACTGACTGGTCTCTAGTTCCATGCCTCCTCCCTGCAGCCACTCTTGTGGAATGGGATCACATGAGCTCTTCTCCAGTTTTCTGAGACCTCTCCTGTGCTCAGTGACTCACTAAACAGTTCTGATAATGGTTCTGCTAATTCCACCCTTAACTCATTTAGTACCATGGAGATGTATGCCATCAGGTCCCATTGCCTTGTCCACCCTGAACTTGGCAAGCTCTTGTAGGACCCTTTCTTTTGTAAAGAGACTTGTGCACACCTCCTTCCCCCCTGTGTCCATGGTGCTGAGCTGTGGGCCAAGCGCAACCTTCTCCTTTGTAAATGCTGAGTAGAAGTACTATTTAGGATAGATGCTTTTCCTTGGTCCTCCTCCACACACTCCCCCTTATCCCCTTAGATCTTAAAAATACCCCCTCTGGATGTTTTCCTTTTACTAATGTATCTATAGAAAGTCTTGACCCCTTCTTTTACAGTTTGTGCTAGTGTTTCCTTGGTTTGGGCCTTTGCCTGTCTTACTACTTTTACAGCACCCCTTAGGGACATTTGGTATGCCTCCCCATCTTTGTCACATTGCGTTCCTTTATATTTCCTTAAGGCCAGTCTTTTGGCTCTGACCTTTTCTGCTTCTGTTTTTGAGAACCAAAGTGGTATCTTGCTTCTTTTACTCTTGCTTTTCTCTCTTACAAAATGGGATGTTTCTTCAAGTATTGCATCCTTAATGCTTGCCCACATAGTCTGTACCCCCTCACCTGTATTTCTTCTTGCCAGGGCTAGCCAAACTCTATTGGCCATCTCATCAAAGTCAGCTCCTCTGAAGTCCCATATTTTTGCCTTGGAATGGGATGATTTTGTTCCAGTGGTCAAATTGAACCATACCATGTGATGGTCACTGGCCCCCATGTTACCTTCTACCTGGAGATCTGTGATCCTTTCCCCATTAGTCAGTACTAGATCTAGGATAATCCTGTCTCTTGTGGGTAGTTCTGCCAGTTGTTTAAGGCCATCCCCCGTAGGGAATCCACTATGGGCTGGATATTCAAACTGCGCCATTCATAGGTGCAAGCCCTTGCTCTGCGCAAAATAGTTGCACAGGAGTGTGTCTGGGGTGATGTTCAAAGGTTGCGCTGTTGAGCGCTCCTTTGAATATAACTCCCAACCACAGCCACTGTGCTGGGCGCAGTGGAACTTGTACCACCGCAAGTTGACAGAGTGGAGCATTCAAATTGCGGTGGCGCAAGTACCATTGTGCCATGCGCAAAATCCCAATATTCAAGAGGTGACATGCAAATGGGGTTATAATTCATGCAAGGCACGGGGGGCATTTGCATCTGATTATGGCCCCATTTGCATCTCGGCTCTTTATCCTGAGGTGCTCCGATCCCGAGGACTTGCGCCTGGGCGTAGCCCTGCCAGGCGGCATCCGTCGAGACCGGCGCCCAGCCCGATCACCGGCAAAACAGTGTAGATCCCCACCACCACCCCTCACTGGCCGATCGGCGGGCATAATTTAATTCCCCCAACAGCTCGATCGCGGGCAGCAATGTGCCCCGAAAATATCCTGGTGGTCCAGTGGATCGAAAGCCTGATCACAGGCAGTGGTTGTGTAAACCCCCAAATTCATCCTGGTGGTCAGTGGACGAAAAGCCCGATCGCAGGCGGTAGTGTAGAATCCCCTCCCGAATTCAGCCCTGGTGGTCTGAGTGGCATCCCGATCGCGGGATGTAAATGCCAAATCCCCAACATTGCCCTGGTGGCTAGTATCCCCCTCCCCACCAACCATGAAGCGGGATGGACAGATCAGCAGAGCAGTGTGGACACGGTATGGGACCTCCAGTGGAGGGACCTGGACAGGCTTGCCAGCCTGCGGGCACATGCCAGGAGAAGCGCTGTTCCATGGCCAGGTAGGTGCCCCATCCATACACTGGTTGCGTCCATATGGGTATCGCGGTGGGCATGTGTCCACTACACAGGGGGGTGGGCCATCCAGTGTGGGCAGTGGTGGTGGTGGTGGTGTGGGGGGGCGGAATGGTTGGGCTGTATGGGATCGCACACACCCAAGGGTAGGGGACCTTTGCTACTGGATTGTACTGATGTTCCTCTCTCCATGTTTGCACCCTAGGCCCTGATGAGCATCGCCATGCTCATGAGGACAGGCAGAAACTTGAGCTGAGGGAAGGGGAGCTACGTCCTCATGCCAGAGGTCCCATCATGGGACAACGCCAGGACCAGCCCGATGATGGTGAGTGCCTTTCATCCAGGATATTCTGTGCATGCTGTGTAGCAGGGCAGGTGGTGGGGCAAGGCCACCATCCATTGACACCACTGCAGTGCACGCCACATGGTACAGTCAGCACTGTCCAGTGGCACGGCATGTCTGGGTGTGCAGCGCTGGTGGTCCATGCGTTCACTGGGTACATGGCTGTGCCACTGCCTTCGTACAGCATAGCCATGTCACTCTACAGCCACAGTAGTGCTGTGCGGGACTTGGGTGGTGGGTGTGTGCAGTGGTCTTCATGACTGTGTGTGCCTGGGTGGGCAGGTCATGTGGACATGATCACTGTGGGTGGTCGCACACCATCACAGGGGCGTATCCCACGGCTGTATGCCATACACAATGGGTGGGCTGCAGGGGGCTGTGCATTCACACCTATTGACTCTGCTCCCTTGTCCTAGGTGGACAGCGGATGATGAGAATTGAGAGGGCACTGCAGGAGCTTCTGCAGGTGGCCTGGGCCTCTTTAGAGATCCTTCAGCAGGTGGAACAACTTGGAATCCGCAGGAGGCATGGCAGGAGGTGACAGCGGAGCAGGGAGTGGGGCTCCCGCTGAATTGCATGTGCCCCAGGATGAAACCTATCCCCCTGGACTCACCCTCACACCCCTCCTTCCCTCTCCCATATGTTCACCCCTGCCCCTTACCCACCCCCACCTGGTTTGTGGACCTCACCCCATAATTATTGTATATAGCTGTATATAGTTTTGTTATTATTTTTCAAATACATTTGTTTTGTTATGCCTACTGTGGTGGTCTCTGATTTGCAGCGGGCTAAAGGTGCTCATCTGCAGTGGTGTGCATAGCGTCATGGGTGGTGCTATCATGGGCGCGTGTGTGTGTGTATCCATAGGGGAGGCGACTTTGGTGTGGGCGTAGTTCTCAGTCACTGTCTGTGGTTTGTGTGTTGTTCCCTGTGCACTGGATGACTGTGTGCAGTGGTACACTGTGCATGCACTGTGTCCATGGCGCCCCGTCAGACTGTCCATGGCCTGTGTAGCTGACACCCTTGCATATCTGTGACCTGCACAGTCCACTGGCATGTCAGTGGTGGCTGCCCATGCTGGACAGCCCCTGTACCCAGCACGATGCCGGGTTGCCTCCTGTCACTGGTGTGGTTCATGTCTGCCTTGGGTGGCACTGTTGCCTCCACTGTTGTTGTCCTACCTCAATGCTGTCATTGTGTCTGTTGCAGTGGATGTGCTCCACTGTCTGTCACTTGTGCTCCGGCCCCATGCTGGTGGCATATGGCATTTGGTGCCTGCAGAGGGTTGCTGGCACACCTGTGCCGTGGAGCAGTTCTGGCCGTGTGTACACAGCTGCTGTGGCCACATGCCAGGGCTTGATTGACCCGCTACTGTGTCACTGTGTTGGTGTGCACTTTGGTATGGGTGGGTGTTTGTCCATGCACTGTGTTGCATCCTGTGTGGCGCATGCATCCATGCACCACTGTGGGTGTCTGTGCTGGCTGTTGTGGCCAGTGCTGAGACAGGGTGTGTCCTTGGAAGGGTGTGCAGGGTGCTGTACCACTGGTGGTGGGGTCCGGGGCATGTCCTGTCATGTGTGGGGTACCTCTTGTGCCGACGTATGGTCAGTCTCTCAGCTCTACCTTGGGGGGGGCATGCGGTTCTGCACTGTGTATGCAGTCATTGCTTCACTGTCTGCTGCCACCCGCTGCAGAGTGCTCGTGGTGGGGCTGCCTTGCATGGTTCTGTGGTGCACAGGGTTGCATTGTCACAGTGGGGGTGATGGCATGCATGGGGTGTCCTGCATTGTTGAGTGCTACTGCTGGGCAGGGTGTATGGGGATCATGGTGCAGGGTGTGCTCTGCATAGGTGGGATGGTGTGGCACAGGGTGGCTGGGCATCCATGTGTGATGGTCACAGCTTGCCAGGGGGTGTGCTGGGGCACCATGCCCCGGTGGTGGGTTTGTTGCTGGTGTCCCTGGGCTGGTGGTTCTTCCAGCTCTCCTCTGGTTGTGCAGTGCATGGGGTGTGGGGGGCAATGTCTGTTCTGTTGTGTGCTCCTCTGCCCATCCCTACCATGGGTGGCAGGCCCCTGCATCCTGTCCCTGGGCATGCCTGGTTGTGCTGTTGCACTGCTGCCCTGCTCCACTGAGCATCCCTGGTTGTGCTATTGCGCATCTGACCTGCGCCACTGCACATCCCTGGTTGTGCAATGGCACAGTTGGCGTGATATTCAGTCATGTGCCACAGGCTGTCTTGACCTGCGCGGTATTTAAATATCGAGCGTGTTGTGCATGGGCACAGTGGTTTTGCGCCTGCTCCTGCTATTGCACTACTTTTGTGCAGTTTGAATATCTGGCCCTTTATTTTATTTTGTATCTACATATGCATGTTTATTTGCCTTAGTTTATTGATAGTGATTTATAGTAATACAAGATTTGCCTCCATCCTTTGATTTTTGGCTCTGCTATGAATTCATAGCATTGGCTTACAATAGATTTCCCAGCTCAGAACCCAGAGCTGCATTTTAAAAGAAAACCATGTACCAGAAATAAGAATAATATTTTTATTCATTGATATAAATGGCTGGAAATGTTTTCAAAAAATTCATGTGCTCAAGATTTTCTCTCCATTTGTGTTCTGGTGATGTCAATAAGGTTACATAGCTAAGTCTGGGTACAAGAGGGCTCCTCAGTGCTAAGCCCATTTTCCACAAAAGCAGTCGGAAGTGAATCATGCAGTAGCACTTGAGAACAGTTTTTGTAACCGAAAAAAATGTTAAGGTGAGGTTATTCCTCATGTCTCTGCACTAAAAGAATATCAAAACCAGAGGCCTGTTTAAACTTGTAGTTTAACAAAGACAGAAATGCTATATCTTTCTGAGTGTAATCCTGGTGTATGCTGGCTTGAGTATATCTCAAAATCTAAAAACTTTTGTGGCTGTGTACACTGTGTAAGCAATTGACTCTTCATCTAGAACACTCACTGGAGCAACTTGACTGATGACCTGTCTACCTCAAGCACCTGGAGACTGGTCCAGCGTTAAACTTTATTAAACAAGAACTGGTAAAATAAATGTTGAAAAATTATAATATATAACCAACAGCCCTGCCTTAAAGCAATAGGAAAGGGCCTATTTATTTGATTACTACTTCATGAAAGAAAACCAGCTAACGTAATATGTTTTAGTCTTGCTTATTAAATTCTTCTGATAATTAAATACCTTTAAATTTTTAACATATTTTAGATAACTGAGGCCTGCTTCAATATTTAAAGCTTTTTTAAATGCATTTAAAATAGCTGAACCTGAAGCTGATCTGCTTAAACTTTATAAATAATAAAATCAGTATTTTAAAAAAGGAATTTGTATTCCAGTAGCACTTTCTTCACAAATATCCCAGAAGCCTATTGTAAAATAGTGTTTGAGTGGCTAACACCATAAGGAGGATGGATTACAAAGAAAGAAGAGCCTACATCCAGACTGGGAAAAGCAGGATGAGGACATTCTTGCACCAGAAATGTAAAACAAGGATTTTAGAAAAAAGATACATGGTGGTGATAAAAATGACTCTTTTGTATGTTTTATTTGTTGTATATGTGATAATTTCACTTTAAGCACTGACTGATTTAGGCATATTACATAGAATACAAACAAATACTAAGATGAAATTATGTTATCTCCAGCTGAACTGGCTAAATTAGCAGCAAAAGGATGGACAAGAAAATTGCAATCAATTGAAGTAACATAGGTAGTTCCGGTCAGTAACATCATGGAACAAAATAAAGTGGACAAAAATAAAATGGCAAAAACAGAGTCAACATCAATATTGGCAGCACAAAATGCAGCATTCCAGAACAATGCAGGCCGCATGACACACAGGTAGCAAACAATGTCCACCCTTGCGGAAGCACTGCACTAGAACACACAGCAGCAGGCACCCATGCACAGGAACAGCACAGGGGTGCAGGGAGATGGAACAGGGTAGGATGAAACCACCACTGGGGGAAGCAGGCCACTGGACACCTACCATGGTAATCTAATAGCACAGACACCCACATGGTGGGGTACCCCCACACAGAATGCTGAGTGATGGAGAACGTGCACCAGAGTAACCAATGGAGGACAGGTGGACCATGGCCACCATGTGGAATGCCGTGTATAATGCAAGGGGACAGGAGCACAAGCCAGCATGTTCCCAGCAACACACACACAACAAACAGGACAGGTGAGATGGCATGCTGGCATGTGGTCCTGGCTCCTGTGGTTCCAGTCCAGTGCCTCCATGCGGTGGATGTTGTTTGCTACCTGTGTGTCATGTGGCCTGCATTGTTCTGGCAAGCTACATTTTGTGCTGCCAATATTGATGTTGACACTGTTTTTGCCGCTTTATTTTTTTCCACTTTATTTTGTTCCACAATGTTACTGACCGGAACCACATAGGCTACTAAAAGTATAGACATGATAGAAAAGGGACCCCAAAAAGGGTGTAAGGTAAACAAAAAAATGTAAACATAAGAGGAGAAAATGTAACAGGAAAAGTGACCCAGTCCAACTTCAGACTGAAAATGTTATTGATAGGATAACCACTATCCCAAACCTCATTTAATAAATTCAAACCACTAATGTTATCCAGACAAGTACTGAGAAAGCAAGGATTAGTGGTATTAAGCATATACATTTTCCCAAACCTGACAACAGCAAGGACTGTATCTCACTAACCATGCATTGATAATTTCAGTTTAAAACTTGTTGAAAGTGATTCAATCGGTGATATCTCTGAATGCTCATGCAAAGGTAACTTAGTAAGTTGACTAAACAAAGTGAAGTTTTGACTGAAGAGCTGCCAAATCAAACTAGCCTACATTTATATGTTTGATACACAAGAACAATTTTCAGCTTACAAAATAATTGTTTTTTCGTGAGAATAAAAAATCTTCTTTCACATGGTTGCCATTTCATTTTTATTTTCAAAACAAAAATTGAAAATTCATAAAAATGATGCATTGGAGAAAAACAAACATGTGACTCAAGCTAAACAAATCCTATTTAGCTAGATTCTGGTGTTTATGTTTCGACAAAAGGCCCCCCAGATTTGATTTTGGAACGTCCCTAAAATTCTGTGAGGAAGGCTTAGCAAGGGGTCTTGATTCTTCTTTCATGAGCTGGACTTCTTTTAGGAGTCTTACAGAAGAATCTTAGATCACAAAAGAAGAGGATGGGACTTAGGATTTTTTCATCATTCCTCCTTCATCCAAACTGCTTCTCCCATACTGTAAGGCATGAAAGAGGAATCTCTTCTCACAAAAGAACAGGGTGAGATTTAACTTTTTTTCCCAGTTCTTCCATGAGGTCAAACAAAGAACCATTGTTCCTTTGTGAGATCTCAAGAAAGAACTATCTGTGAGCAGAACTTTCTGAACTGAGAAGCCACAGCTGTAGTCATACTGCTAGCTTTATTGGAACAGTGAGCTGACAATCCACTGATCTCTCTCTCTCTCTCTCTTTCTCTCTCTCTCCTTCTCTCATTCTTTCTATCTATCTATCTGTCTGTCTGTCTGTCTGTCTGTCTGTCATTTTTTCTGTATGTCTGTCTGTCACTCTTTCTGTTTGTCTATCTACTGACCTACCTGTCTGTGAATCTTTATATCTATCTACCTATTTATTTTTTTAATATCTCTTAAGCAGACTTGGATGCCCACCCAAATACCACTCCCCTCCATGTCACCTGCTCCCCACTTTTTTTTGTTTGCTGTGCTAAGTGGACCAGAGTGTCCACCCCCAGTGTCTCCAAAATCATCCCAACAGTGGGGAGCCCAATCCCCAGTGTCATCTTGTGCCACATTCCCTTGTGCTCCCCTCCCTTCCCCACCCTATTTTCTCTATCCTCCACCCTGCCTCCCCTCACTGCTCCTCCCTGTGCCTTCCTAGAGTTGTGATTCTCCCCTACTTGAGTTCCCCTCCTCACCCTTGTTCCATCCACCCCCAGTATCCACCCCAGTATACCTTCTGTTACCCCCTTCCCAACATCACCCTGATCACTTTTTCCCACTGACGTTACTGCCTCCCCAAATTCCTGTTACCCCTTGCCTCTATGGCTACTTGTGTCACCTCTAGCACCTGCTGACTCTCTGCCACCTTCTCTTTCTCCTGTAGCGCCCCCTCCTTTACCAACCAAGGAGTTACATATCCCTCCATTACTGCTCCTTTAGGCTAGCTAAAATTGAGAAACTGTTTGTACTGGTAATCCCTTTACCCAGATTGTTCCCGTATCCTCCCCCTGATGCCTATATCCCTCATTTGACACTGATGCTGCCTTATTGCTCTGCCAGTGCCCCCTGCAGTCTTCTGTTCTTGCCCTTGATGGCACACCATTGTGTAGCCCACCTCCTGATCTACCCAGCATTCCTTTTTGTTGGCCTGCTGCAGTCCGTATTGGATGATTTATCAGATTCCCCTCACGTCCGCATTCCACCCTATCCTGAGCCCTCCATGCCTCCAGCTCTCTCTTCAGCCACCAAATTTCTTCCCAAAGACAACCTATCTGCCAGCACACCATGCAGCCTCCTGCTCTGCTTGCCACTCCCAGGAATATGGCTGCACTGCATCCTTGGCAGCAAACAACCCTCCCTATCCCCCGACCTGGTTGGCTATCTAGTTCCCTCCTCCCTACCCATGGATTAGTCCTGACCCTCTCCCTGAGCCCTTTCCCCACTTTGGACTACTCCTATCCATGCCAAATGTGCTTGCCTCTTTGTGCCGGCTCCTGACCCACACCTAGTGTGGCCCATGTGCACCTCTATCACAACTGCAGCCTCCCCACTAGCTGGCTCAGTCACGTGTCCTCAGGTGTCCCGTCTGCCCACCCCAAGCTTCCCTCACTCGTGGACCACCCTCCTCCCCATCCAGCACTTTAGTCCCAAATGCTCAGACCAAACAGTTGGTACATTATCTTTACCTGTGATGTTCCCTTTCCTTTAGCGTACCCCTCAGAAAATCCCTTAATACACACCAACAGCACTTCCCTATGTCCGAACGCCACTGATTCTCTGTGTCTGTGCCTGCCTATATGGCTACCGTAGTAGGTCTAAACTGAGATATCCTTTTTAAAATCTATGCATTATACTCACCCTGCAGATGTACCTGCTGGATAGAAACTAAACATGGCCTGCACCTAGCAGTCCTGTCCACCAATCGTAGGTTGCTTACCCCTTATAAATGTGCAGCATGGAGGGTGGGGTTGGGTGGGATTAGGGCCCTATCCCATCTCTCGTGACTGGGTGGGATGGGCAGACACTGGGTTAATCTAGCAATGTTAGTATTAACTATGTTGTTGCATTTACTATTTTTCCTAGTTGAATGTTTACTGTTGTTTACCACCTATTACAGTTCTTCACTTATGGTGGTACTGGTGTAGAGATTCATGGCTCTTTAGGTCTTTTTCTGTTTCTTTTTTAGTAGAAACATAGAAACCTAGAATTTGTCAGCAGATAAGGACCATACAGACCACCTGGTATGCACATTTCCCTACTCACTTCTGCAGCCCCAGATCCGATTTGATCTGCAGCTCTCCTGCTCTCCACATCTCCAGGGTACCCTTGTGTCTATCTCATGCAGTCATGAACCCCCATATTGTTTTTAACCCCACTTCTGCTGGAAGGCTATTCCATAGCACCACCACACTTTCAGTGAAAAGTACTTCCTAACATTACCTTTAAGCCTTCCACCCTCCAGCTTCATATCATGCCCCTTGTTCTTGTGCAGAGTTTCTCTGAAAATGCTTTCCACCTGTACCATTTATTCCCTAAGGTACTTGAAAGTCTCTATCAAATCTCCCCTCTCTTCTTTCCTCCAGTAAATAGATGTTAAGGTCCTTAAGTGTTTTGCTCATAGGGCTTCTGGTGCAGTCAATGACCACCTTTGTTTCCTTCTCTGGATTGCCTCTGTTTTGTCAATGTCCTTCCGGAGATGTGGTCTCTAGAACTGGACATACTTTCCAGCTGAGGCCTTACCAGTGATCTGTACAGTGGCATCACCACCTCTTTCCTCGTGCTTGTTATGCCCCTCCCTATGCACCCCAACATCCTGTTTGTTTTCCTCACCACATTTTCACACTGTTTGGTAACCTTCAGGTTGTCAAATATGACAACCCCCAGGTCTCTCTCCTGACTTGTGGTGGCCAAAATTTCCACACCCATCCTGTACTCCTCCCTTGGATTCCTGTGACTCAGGTGCATGATTTTGCACTTTTTAGCATTGAAACTCAACTACCAGACAACCGACCACTCCTCTAATAGGCTTAGGTCCTTTCTCATTTTTACACCCCCTCCGGTGTGTCTACTCTGTTACAGATCTTGGTGTCATCTGCAAAGAGACACACCCTACCCTCTAGATGCTCTGCAACGTTGCTAATGAAGATATTAAATAGGACTAGCCCCAGCACTGACTCCTGTGGCACCCTGCTGGTCACCTCCTTCTCCTCAGATTTCATGCCATCTGCCACCACCCTCTGAGTCCCGCCCCTTCGCCAGTTCCCAACCCATTTTACCACCATAGGACCCACTCCCAGGCACCCCAATTTAGTTAGCAATCTGCGATGTGTGACTGTGTTGACCACCTTGCTGAAATCCAGGTAGGCCACATCTACACCCCCTCCCTGATTTACCACCCCGGTTACCCAGTAAAAGAATTCTATAAGATTCGTCTTACTGGACCTTCCTGCTGAGAATCCATGCTGTCTTGTATCCTGTGCCCCACAATCCTCCAGGAACTTCACAATCCTATCCTTAAGTAAGGACTCCATTAATTTTCACACTCTTGAGGTCAGGCTTACAGGCCTGCATTTCCTGCCTCCTCTCTATTTCTTTCTTTTTTTTTTTTTTGCAATTAAGTTTATTTTTACTTTCCAGTGCAATATCAACTTATACATACAAGGCCTCAGATACAAGAAATTACAATACAATACAAATCACTGTTCATGGCCAAAGAAAACAAAAGAAAACAACATATCACAGACAGCTCTCCACCCCATCCGCCCACACCCCATCCCCTCCTCCCAGAGCAAGCAGAGCCAATATATTATAATATCTTCCTTAGGCAGGGAAGGGAATATACCTAGGCACATACAGGGGCTTAATAATCTAATACAAATTAATAAAGAAGAGTATTATACGTATTTCATTAAGCCAGGAAGAGGAAGGGGGAAACAGAAAAGTAAGGGAGAAGGAAGGGATAAAAAGGTAAACTTTAATAGCCAAGTTTATCTTTTAGAGTTAAGAAAAGGGGGCTCCAACAACTTTGAAATTTGCTCCATGACTGAGAGATTTTAGAAATACTTCTCTCAGCATTTAAGGCAATGAGGAGTTCTGCCCACCATTTCTGATATGAAGGGGTCCAATCATCTTTCCAATGCCTTAAGATTAACAATTTAGTAACTAGAGAAACCATAGCAACTTGCTTTTTCTGAAAAACAGTCGGAATAGAGTTACATAACCCCAAGATGCAGGTCTCCACTGAAAAGAAAGCCGATATAGTGAGGCAATCTGCAATCTTACCTTTAACTGTTTTCCAAAAGTTTTGTATTTTATGACAAGTCCGGAGTTTATGGTATAATGTATCGTCTTCATGTTTACAATCTGGACAATTCGAGGAAGCTAACCTACCTATTCTATACTGTTTGCTAGGAGAATAGTATAGATTATGGAGGATATTAAATTGTAAGTTACGCAAACAATCTTGTTTGTTTAGCTCAAAGTTATCAGTCCAAATCCTCATCCATGCAGTATCAGAGAGAGAAATGTCTAAGGTATATTTCCAATAGTATGCTACTGGGGAGATACCAATCCAGGGATGATTAAGGGGTGCATCATAGAGTTTAGAGATTGGTTTAGATTTTTTAGCTATAACATGGAGAGAGTCTAGAAGGATGCCAATTTTCTCTGACCAGGGAGGTCTACCCAAAAAGTTACTTACACAGTGACGAACTTGAGACCAAAAAAAGAAAGGTTTTTGAAGCAAGTTAAACTTAAGTTGAAGAATGGAAATAGAAAGTAAAGAGTCTCCTTGGATTAAATCTTTTAACTTCAAAGGTTCTTGCATCTGCCCATCATTTAAACAAATAACTTTGTTCGCTATCTTTAAATTAGGATTATTTAACAAAGGTTGGGTAACATATTTCTTTGAACTGGATCTGGTTAATGTACACGGTTGTTGAAATGCTTTGATGTCCCATCTGATAGGTGAGTCCCTGACTGCTGATGGGACTACCTTCCATGAGTCGAAAAAAATCACAGTTAAAGAAAGTTTGAATTTGGACGCATATTTATAATCTAACTGTAACCAGTTGCCAATATCTAGCACTTCTGTTCCTAGCATAATCCAGTGCCAGAATCTCTTCATGGATGGCTAAATAACAGAGGAAAAAATCTGGAAGTTTAAGCCCCTGTAGCCTTTGAGCAGGTCAGTTTCAAATAGGGTCAACGTGGGGTTTTCCCATTCCAGATGAAATCAGAGCAAATTCTGTGTAGTGATGAAAAAAAGGACTTAGGGAGGTACATATTGAGGTTAGATAACAAGTAAAATATTCTAGGAAGTGTAACCATCTTAATTATTTTGGCCCTGCCTCAGAAGATAAGTGGTCATTTCTTCCATCTTTGCAGATCTTCTTGTATCGATTTTAATAGAAGATCTAAATTAAAGTCTTTAAGCTTAGATAGGTCTTTTGAGACTCTAATGCCCAAAAATATGATCACTGTTTCTTCCCAAAGTAGGCCCATGTCAGTGATATGTGCTTTAGTTATCAAACCAGAAAGAGAGTACACCATGGTTTCCCCCTTGTTTAACTTCTATCCTGAAAACACACTGAATTGTTTTATAGTCTCTAATGCTAATTGGAGAGATTGCCTACCATCTGTAAGATGTAAAAGTAAATCATCTGCAAAAAGGGATAATTTGAGATTTAAATCACCAAGTGGTATTCCTTTGATACTCTGTGTTTGGTTAAGAGATCTTGCTAAAGGTTCGATATACAAGTTACACAAATAAGGAGACAGAGGACAACCTTGTCTAGTACCACTACATAAAATAAAAGGGTCAGATAAATGGTTATTACACAATAGCCTTGCTGATGGGAAAGTCTAACAAACCTGAATTTGCTTGATAAAACGTTCAGAAATGACAAAATATGATAGAGCAGCAAAAAGGTAAGGCCAAGCCACTCTATTAAACACTTTTTCTGCATCCAAAGAGACCAACACCACTTCAAGGCCAGGCTCCATGGGTGCAGAAATAAGATGGAAAAGTTTCCAGAAATGATCTGTTGTGGAGTGACCTACAACAAATCCAACTTGCTCGGGTCCTAGTAAAGAAGTCCAGACCCTCGCTAGTCTATCTGCCAAGACCTTTGCATATACTTTAATATCTACATTCAGGAAAGAGATCGGTCTATAATTACTTATAATAGTAGGATCTTTTCCTGATTTGGGGATGAGAATAATTCTCACCTCAAACAATGAGGATTCAGTGACATCCAAGGATTCCCAGTAGTTGAAAAGGTGAAGTAGTAGGGAGGTAAGCTGGGATTTGAAGATCTTATAGAAAAGACCAGTAAAACCATCTGGGCCAAGAGTCTTGTCAGGTTTTAAAGCATTGATGGCCAAGTTGATTTCTTCCAAAGAAAAAAAATGGCCTCTCTTAAAGGCCTTGAGATGGCAAAGCTAATTGTGGGAGATTAGCATTGTGGAGAAAACTATGCATGGCCTGAAGTTGAGAAGGTGAAAGTGAATTAGAAGAATATAGAGATTGGTAAAAATCTTTAAATGTTACTAGCATCTCACTCGGGTCCACCTGGGGCATAGATCCATCCTGGGGGTGCTTAATTGCGGATATCCATTTCAAAGATGAACACTGCTTTAATCACCAGGCTAGCAGCTCACCAGCTTTGCTTCCCTGGCCTAAATAGGTAGCTTTAACTAAAGAAGCTTTCTTTTCTACCTTTTCCAATAGTAGGCTAGAATAATAAGCTTGTAAGTGTGAAAGTTCTTGTTTGTCTATCTCTGTTAACTTATCCAGTCCAATAGTTTCAAGTGTACAAATTCTGTCCAGGCATTGAATCATTTGTGAGAATTTGTTCTTCTTTTGAGTTGAGGTGATATGTATAAGCTCACCTTTCCATTTAGCTTTCAGAGCTGCCCAAATTTTATCTACTGCCAGGATTGAATTTAGATTCTCCTGGATAGAATTCTGGATGAAATGTGTTAGACGAGGGACCACTAGATGGTCTTTTAGGACTGAGTTATTCAATGACCATGTATGTGGTCTAAGGAGGATTTTAGAAAAAGCCACATCCACCAATATTAGGGAATGATATGAAAGGACTCTAGCATGGATTTGCGCTTCAAGTATAGAAGAACTCAAATGTTGGCTAAGAAGGAAAAAGTCTATTCTAGATAAGCTATTGTGAACAGTGGAGTAAAAGCTGAAGTCTTTTGTGTCAGGGTATAATATCCTCCAGGGATCCACTAGCCCTGCAGAAGAAATCAACTCATGCAGTGCTCTTTGTGCAGGTGAGGTTCCCATACCTCTATTATGAGACCGATCCATATCATTAGTCTGGACTATATTCCAGTCACCCCCTAAAATGAGTGGAATATGAAATAATACAGCTAATACTGTAAGTAGATTAGGAAAAAAGGGAGGGGAATCTATACTGGGTCAATAGACCGAGCCCAGAACAATCTCTGTTATTAAGTAACCTGTGTACAAAAACATAACGACCCTTTGGGTCTAAAATTACTTCTAAGGCAGTAAAAGAAATTCCTTTAGCAACCAATATAGCCATTCTCCATTTTCTTGAGCTGAATACTGCACCAAATACTTGTACAACCCAACATTTTTGGAGGGTACCTAGTTGGTGAATTAGTAAATGGGTTTCTTGAAGGAAGGCTATTGTTGGGTTGTGTTTTGCTAAAGGTTTTAAAATCATGTATTTTTTAATGTTGTCTCTTCCTCCTTTTATATTCCAAGAAAAGAGCCTTACCACGTGTGCCATATTAAAATCCATAAAATCCTCGATGTAGCTAGATAAGTATAGCTGTGCTGCTCCCTCTCCCTTCCCATCCCTCCCCCCATTACCCTCCCAACTATCCAAAACACAAACAGAATAACAAGGTTAACAAAGATCACAGTAACTACGTACAATAAACTCCTTCAGGCCCTGAGCCTGCTCCTCCTGCTAATGACCATGATGCTCATCAGGAGGATGAGCATCCATTCACCCACACAGAAAAATCCAGCAGCAATAAAATGTCTGGCGCCCCTATGTACGGTCCCATCTGAGGTGCTCAATTAACCAGTAGGGCACCCAGTTACTACTTTAATTAGTGTATAACATAAAATAAAAATAAAAATGCCTCTAGTGATGTTGAAATGTTGGATAATTTCTTAAAAATATACTCTGCTTCTTAGGGGAATACATTTACAGTACTTATTTGCAACATGAAAACATTGCCTTGGTAATCAGGAATAAAACAGAAACACAGTACAGAACAAAGGGCAATAGTGGTCGTTAGTGGTCAAAAATATTTGTTATAGGGTGTAGAAGCAATATAAAATCTTAAGAGTTAGCCACATAAGATATATTTGTAGAGGCATTCAAACATATAACATCCAGTTAACAGTCTGGTACCAAACAGAACTTCAGAAAGTAAAACAGACCGAAGAAAGCATTAACTGGTTAATTTAAGTAGAGCCAAAAGAATAGGGTCTTAACCCTTTCAAAAGTGACAGTTCTCATTCACCATAACAGTTGTCTGGGAAACATCCATATTCTTGTTAAATTAAACAATTGGATAGCTGGGTACTGCTTTAAATAATATATGTCATAGGGTGCAAATAGATTATATCATAATGCTAATATTCTTCAGGTGAAGCTACCTCTGGCAGTAAGCTGCGCCTGCAATACTGAACACAGGATTTGCAAGAAAGCGAGTAGGGTTGCCCCCTGTCAGATTTTTACCTGGTGATCAGGTTTTCAGGGTCCCTATCAGGTAATCCAGTCTTGCTCTATGCTGGTCAGGTTTTTGAGCCATTCTGAGTGCTCACATACTTTTGAAGCAAATTTTGTCATATCACTCATTGTTTCAGCTACATGTCCAGGTTACAAAGAAGTTCTGTTGTTAGTGTAGCCTTTTGTTTGTGAATGCAGTCACCATGGGAGGTGTAAAGTATAGCCATTAACACCATTAGCACTTACTTAACCTTATCTTTTCACTGCATCTTAAAGTGACAGAGCAGCACAGCTGCCCCCACCTTTTGTAACAGTAACAGAGCCAGTTGTCCTCCATTTTCATTTGCTGGAAAACATTTTCATCTCAGCAGAATTTAGGCATTTTTAAATGTTTTAAATTATTTTCCCCACAAGAAAAAAGTATGGTCACTTCTTTGGCTTTGAAATAATACTGTGGACAAGAACAGGAAATGGAGGAAGAAAAATATATAAAGTATCTATACTGTTGTATGCTATTTACAGTATTTCCCTTTTCTCACCTAGATCATAGATGTCAATGAGATTTATTGTATCTCTGTATGTTTATCTGGTAAACCAATGTCAATAAATAAATACATAAATAAATAATTAGGAAGAATCTAGGAAAGTAACAGGCACAGTACAGTATCTTAACATTTTTATTTCATTGCTGATTTAAGTGTTGTCTTTTATTGGAGGAACAGTGCATGATGAGTCATGAAAATGGATGGGGCTAGGGGCAGAGCTTAGGATCCTGTATTTGCCTCATTCAAAGGTGGCAAGCCTACAACAGAGGGAGGTGAACCTTACAAATGTCTTTGGTTTGAAGCAGATATTCTGCAGGTGGAGGCTACTTCTAACTGAAAGGTGAAATAAGGAACTTAGAATTATCAGGAAAAGACAGTCTTTCAAGCAACAGAGGGAGGTGGATCTAGCTTTACTTTTGTTTCAGTTCTTAAGATTTTCAATGCAGGAAGAGTTTAAACCCTGGGCTAAGAATTTGTCATAAGTCCTGAAGTAAGTGCAGGTACAGGCTGTGTATTTGACTCAGACAGTGTCCTAGGGGGTGGAAACTGTTTTTTGTGTTTATCTGTGTGTGTCTTAAAAGGCCAGACCAGACCAGACTGTGTCATGAAGTGCTTACATCATAGCTACTTATCAGCCAATAGCTTTGGAAGAGTCTTACAGACCTCAGAACAATAGTATTATAAGCAAGTGTTTTATAGCAAACTCATCAGAACAGCTAATATTCTTCAAGTGAAGCTACCTCTGCTGGAAGCTGCAATACTGAACATACGATTTGCAAGAAAGTGAGTTGTGCTCACAACAGAGGGAGGTGAACCTTACAATTGTCTTTGGTTTGTAGCAGATATTCTGCAGGTGGAGGCTACTTCTAAATGAAAGGTGAAATAAGGAACTTAGAATTATCAGGAAAAGACAGTCTTTCAAGCAACAGAGGGAGGTGGATCAAGCTTTACTTTTGTTACAATTCTTAAGATTTTCAGTGCAGGAAGCGTTTAAAGCACTGCTGACTTACTGTATTTTGGGGCTGACTGCTTTCAGAGCACAAACCACCAGGCTGTGTTGGGGCTGGGGTGGTTTACCTGTGTCTGACTTAGATGTCTGGATTTTTCTCTGTTTGATTAGCAGGGTATTTTCTCTGTGAAATTGTTGTGTAGGACATCTTGCTGACAGGAAGGCACTCATCGCAGTGGTGGGTCAGAGTTTTTAGCTGATTGTTTTGTGAGGGCACAGTTTTGGCCCAACCCCTGCCCACCACTCACCCACCCACCCCTGGAAATAGTTCTTTTATACCTGGGGTTCTGACATCATTTCCTCAAGAGTGCAAGGCATATCACTGTCATATCCTCTCTAGCACACTGCACTGACAATATAAGCATACACATTGTATAATATATATATTTCTACATAACAAACCAACCACACACACACACAAAAAAAAAGTAGATAAACATGTGGGGAGTAGTGCAATGTAATGGCTGTGGGGCAGCAGTCTTCCAGGAGTCTTTCTGGAGGCTGAGATGCTTCCCTATTTGCAGACAACTATCTGCCTGGAGGGAGGAAGTTTCCCATTGTCAGGCCACACTGGACAGTAGGAAGGGAACCTTCCCCATCCAGGGAGCACCAGAGCCACCACCACTACCTCAGAGGTTGCGAAGAAAGCACAGCAGTTGGACCACAGTGGGCTCAGGGAGGGTGAGGATGGTGGAATAGAGGCACACCCAGTCAGTTGTTTCACTCCACAGTCCATACACCATTCTGGGGGAGCATAGCTCCCCTATGGATGCTCCCGCAGAGGAGACTAAGGAGGCTGAGGACAATTGTCACAAGAGAGGCCAACAGGAAGGAGGCAGAGGACACCACAAGGAAAGGAAGCAGCTCCTGGTGGGGGACTCAATTATTAGGGGGATAGAACTGGGGGGAGCAGGTAAAACTGATGTAAGGTGCCTGCCTGGAGCCATGGCTTAGAGGGACAGGAAGTACATCCTCAGGATCACGAGAAAAGCTGCACAGGAGACTGAGCTGGATGTCATTGGCCACCTAGGGAGAAATGACTTGGCTCATCATGAGATTAGAGCAGTGCAGGAGGACTTTGTAGAGTTGGAGAAGGGCCTAAGACAAGTAGCACACACAGTATCCTTCTCCAGGCAGTGTCAATGGGTGAGATGGCTGAGGTACTTTGCACCATGCAGTTTAATGAATGGTTGAAAAAATGGTGTGGCGCACAGGGGTTTGGCTTCATTGGGGACTGGGGTTCCACCTGGAGGACACCAGCCTGTACTGGCAGGATGGTCTGCATCTGTCCAGGAAGGAACAAGTCTTTTAAGCAATCAGTTTAAATGCTTCATTGGCAAGCTTTTAAACTAGTCAAGGGGAGGCACTGATAAGTAACAGGAAAATCCTAGCCTCTCCCTACAAAACAGGGTACTAAATGAGAAAAAGACCGAGGTAGAAAGGTCAGTGGGGGATGCTGCAACAGAAGGTAAAGCCATCAATAAATGGAGAGCAATGAGTCCCAATGCCCATAGTCTGAGTAACAAGCTTACTGAATTAGTGGCTGTGATGGAGGAGGAACATCTGGATATCATGGCAGTCACAGAAACATGGCACACACAAAACCATGACTGGGATGTAAACATACCAGGATACACTATCTATAGGAGGGACAGGAAGGGTAAAGGGAGGAGGAGTAGCTCTTTACATAAGGGAAGGAATCAAAGCAACAGAACAAAAGGGTAAACATGGAGGAGTAGAAGCACTGTGGGTAAATTTGGAGACAGGCAATGGCACCACAATCTGCACAGGGGTTGTATACAGACCCCCTTCTCAGGGGGAGGAAATGGACAAGGAAATGATAGAAAGTATACTTAGAATGGCAGAAAAAGGGGAGATATTGCTGATGGGTGATCTGAATATGCCAGATGTTAACTGGAGTGCAGTTGCATCAGCCACTTTGAAGAGTGGGGTTATTCTAGATGCCCTACAGGGTGCATGCCTTAGACAACTAGTAGTGGAGCCCACTTGAGAAGGAGCAATCTTAGACCTGGTTCTCTCAAATGGAGATGGAGAGAGGATCACAGATGTAGAAGTGGGTAGCCATCTGGGAACTAGTGACCATCGAACAGTATGGTTCACAATAAACACAGCAATAGAGTCAAGCCATACAAAAGCAAAAGTACTGGACTTTAAGAGGGCTGACTTTGCCAAAATGGGTGAGTGCCTAAGGAATGCACTAGCAAATGGGCAGGAAGGAGGGTTGGAAGAACAATGGGGAATAATAAAAACTGCCATCACAGAGGTAACAAGCCTTTGTGTGAAGTAAATAAACCAGATTAAATGATGTAAGAAACCACTATGGTTCTCAAAGGAAGTGGCAGTGAAGGTTCAAGAGAAAAAGAAAGCATTCAGGAAGTACAAGGAATCACCGAAGGAGCAGGACAGAGAACTGTATCAGTTAAAGCAAAAGGAAGCTGGGAAGGCAGTCAGAACAGCAAAGGCCCAAACCGTGGAAAAGATAGCCAACTCAGTTAAGAAAGGGGATAAAACCTTTTATAGGTACATCAGGGAGTGAAGGAAGACCAAGGGAGGGATAGTGAAGCTTAATAAGGGGAAGGAATTGTGGGAAGAGGGTGACTGTGAAAGGCAGAGATACTAAACAAATATTTTTGCTCAGTATTTACAAATGAAGAGGGGGAAGTACCTAAAACAAACAGTAGAAACACTCTGGATACAGAAGTTGATACAAGCCCATTTACAGAAGAAAGGGTTCTGAAAGAACTCTTAAAACTGAAGGTAGACAAAGCAATGGGGCCTGATGAGATTCATCCCAGAATTCTAAAAGAACTAAGGATAGAACTAGTGACACCACTGACTACCCTCTTTAACAAATCATGGGTGGATGGAGTGGTACCCGAGGACAGGAGGAGGGCAGATGTGATTCCCCTTCACAAAAGTGGGAGCAAGGCAAAAGCAGGAAACTACTGACCTGTTAGTTTATCCTCAGTGGTAGGGAAAATGATGGAATCACTTCTGAAGGAAAGAATTGTCGAGTATCTAGAGGCCAGAGGGGCACAGGACCCAAGACAGCATGGATTCACAGTGGGAAGGTCATGCCAGATGAATCTGATAGATTTCTTTGACTGGGTGACCAAAGTAGTAGATCAGGGAGGGATTGTGGACATGGCCTACCTAGACTTTAGCAAGGGATTTGACACAGTCCCACACAAAAGATTAATATACAAGTTAGCCAGCCTGGGAGTGGGTCCCAAGATGACAGCCTGGGTAAAGAATTGGCTGAAGAATATGACACAGAGAGTAATAGTAAATGGAGTCCACTCTGAAGAAAGGTGGGTTACTAGTGAGGTATCACAGGGTTCAGAATTAGGACCGGTCCTCTTCAATGTCTTTATAAGTGACATTGCAGAGGGAATGGAAGGAAAAGTATATCTCTTTGTAGATGACACAAAGATCTGCAACAGAGTTGATGCACAAGGTGGGGTGGAAGATGAGAAGGGACTTGGCAAGGTTAGAGGAATGGTCACATGTATGGCAGCTTAGATTCCATGCTAAGAAGTGCAAGGTAATGCACCTGGGAAACAAAAACCCAGGGGAAGAGTAGACAATGGGGGGTGAGATACTAACAACAACAAAAATGGAAAGGGACCTGGGGGTAGTCATATCAACTGACCTAAAGGTGGGCAAGCAATGTGAGAGGGCAGCAAGGAGGGCTGGGGGATACTGAGATGCATAGGGAGTGGCATCACCAGTAGAAAACTGGAAGTTAATATCCCTCTGTACAGACAGCTGGTGAGACCCCATCTGGAGTACTGCGTGTAGTTCTGGAGATCCAATCTCCTCAAAGACATAGACAGGATGGAAGCTGTCCAGAGGAGGGCAACTAAAATGGTGCAGGGTCTGCACTGGAAGACATATGAAGAGAGATTTAAGGAGCTTAATATGAACAGCCTTGAGGAAAGGAGGGAGAGGGGGGACATGATAGAAACTTTCAAGTACCTCAAGGGAATCAACAAAGTCCAAGAGACTAGCATGTTTCAAAAAAAGAGGTGTGCAAGAACAAGTGGGCACAATTTGAAGATAGAGGGCAGGCGGCTCAGAGGTAATTTAAGGAAGTATTTTTTCAGAGAGAGGGTTGTGGGTGCATGGAATGACCTTCCGGAGGAGGTTGTGGAGTTAAAAACAGTGGTGGAATTCAAGCACTCGTGGGACAGTCATAAGGCAATTCTAGGGGGTGGGGGTAGGAAGAAGTAGGCTGCTGGTTAACTAGGATCTGCAGCTTATCCATTAGGTAGGGAAATGGGCAGGCTGGGTGGGCCAAGCAGTCCTTATCTGCCATCAAATTCTATGTTTCTATGTTTCAATAAATCTTTAGGCAGCCTTCTAAAAAAATGAATAATTGCATCCTCACTCCATAGGAGGACACTGTTTGCATATTTATAGTATGCCAAAGCTGTCCTAATAGTCAAAAATAGAATGTGGTGATAACGACCTCTAGTGGCTATACATTCTTGTTATTTTTCACTAGAGTAAGGTAAAGTAAATGGAAAAATAAAAGAAAAAGAGAAAGTCAAGTAACCAGATCTGTTGGTCCCCAAAGCAAATCTATCCAGCATATTTATAAAAGTCCATGAAAATGTAATAGCCAGTTAACAGCAAAGCAGTATAGCAGGAATTGAGGGAGCAACTTAAGCTTAAATGAATTTAAAAAAATGCAAACTCAAAATGTCCTCCAATTAGTAGAGCCACTGAGATAGGGTATCCCTTCTAAGGTAACAGTCTTTACTACCACGTAATTGCTGGCTGAAAGGAAACTCAGTTAGTTAAAGGTTATCAAAGTCTATTACAAGTTCTTAGTAAAAGAACAGCAAAAAAAGGTTCTCTCATATTCTCATGCTTCTGATATTCAAATCAAAATATGCTAAGAGACAAGAGTCATAGACCTGACTTTAACAGCAACATGACCCCATCAAATCTCTCATATTGCAAACAATTCTGGGAAAGATTTCCAAAGGGCTGTCAGGGTAACTTCAGCTGAATCAAAACGTTTAGCTCCATCAGAAAAGGTGACTTCCAGTCTGGCTGGATAAAGAATTCTGAGCTTAATTCCCGCAGCCTACTGTTTAGCAGTAATTGGTCAGAGGGTAGCATGCAGTTGACGGGTCTTGTAGGTGAGATCAGGCACTATACAAAGCTTTTTACCCTCCCGTAAAATTGCAGAGAGTTTCCTCGCTTCTTTTAAAATATGTTCTCTGTTGAAGTAGTTTAACAATTTGAAAATTATCGGCTGAGGGGGATCAGAAAGGTTAGGTTTAGCTCTTAATGAGTGATGAGCTTGTTAAATTACATATTCTGGGCCATGTAATGAGTCTCCAACAGATTTCTTAAGAAATTTTTGTAAAAGCTGAATGGTGTTGGGACCTTCCTCACCTTCAGGTAAACCTAATAGTACTAATTTGTTTCGTCGGTTCCTCCCCTCCAAATCATCAGTACGCTCCTCGAGCTTTACTGTTGTTCACTTGAGAGCAACAAACTCTGGTTGGATTTTTTCTTGAGCATGTGCTATTGATCCCACTCTGACTTCAGTGTCTGCCACCCAATGGGATAGCTGTATAAGCATCGGTTTTATTTCTGCCACTTCTCTGACTAAATTGAGGATAGCTTCCTTGAGTGCAGAAAGTTCTGAGTACACTTGCAAGGGGGATATTTCAGCTGCATCTTGCTGGGGAGACGAGTTGCCATGTGGGCATTTGGCCTCTAACTCATGAGTTGGATCCTGGGTGGCCTGCATGTCTGGTGTGAAAGGAGGCTCGGAGGTTTCCATTTCTTCACCAAAGGTTAGTACAACTTGCCACCTACTTCCTTCTTCAGGCAAAGCTGAAAATTTGAAGGTTGATTGGAGCTGTGAAAGTAGGAGTTGGTATAAAGTCTCAAAATTGCAGTGGGATAATGGAGCTCACCAGAAACATGTCTTCCCTCTAGCTGAGCATCACATGACCCCTCTCTATTTCTACTCTTTTGAAGAGGGACCACATCTGCCCTCCTCCAGTCCTCAGGTACCTCCCCTGTCAATATAGTGAAACGTTGAAAAGGGCAGCCAGTAGTAAGTATCAATATTGCAGAGTGGTTCATAAATTAGAAATATGGGATATGTTTTTTTATGGGGAGCTTTGGTCTGTGGTGTTATTTCTGTGGTCTTACAGTTATTTATATTTTTCTTTGAAAGATGTCGTTCTTTATTATGTACAGTCAATTCCACTTGTATGCCATTCGGTTGTGTTCACATTCCATTTGTGTGCACACATGTCCCAGGTCCGGATTCATTTCCTATCTATAACCATGTTATAGCAACCTGATGTATGCACACCTATTTTCGCTTGTATGCACACATTTTTATGATCTGATAGCGGTCATTGAGCTCCAGCTGTTAGTGTTAATCACTGCTTATCACTCACTAATTGCCTCCACGGTTGTACAAAGAGATCAAGTTACTGTAGATGGTTGCTAATAACAAGGTGATCAGATAACAAGGGAATTAGGTGCAGGTCTTAACTAGTGCCCAACTGCCTATTGAAAAAGCAACTGAAGCTCAGCAGGATTCAGATTGTTAGCGAAACATGGAGCTACCAAAGCTGAAGCATAATGTCCTGACCCTGGAACACAAGGTAGCGCTTCTTGATAAAGCTCTCCTACCTATGTTATCTTGTAAAGACCTCGCTAATGAGTGCAGTGTCAGTAGCTCAGTGGGTAGCACACTCGTCTCTGAGGCTGAGAGATCAGAGGGCTTTGGGTTCAGTTCCCACATCTGGCACTTGGGTTAATATTCCTGTACTGGCACTGTAGTACAGCATGAGAGGGGTGCTGCACTTCTGAGGTGCCATCTTTTGGATGAGACGTTAAACCGAGGTCCCAACTGCCTGGATTGGTGGTAGTTCAGGTGGATGCTAAAGATCCCATGGCACTTACCAAAAAGAGTAGTGGAAATTTTTATAGGAAACAGAAACTAAATACAGAGTAAACATAAACATACCCACACACACACACACATATATATACATAAATATATATATATATATATAATTATATATCAAATCCATATATCCCCCCCAAAAAAGAAAATCATAGAAAAAGAAAAGGAAAAACCTTAAACAAAACAATAAATGAATATCACTTATGCTAATGGAACCTTCAAAAGCATACCTAAAAACAAAAATTTGTCGCACACACCTTAACACAGATTTATGTATAAATCACAAAACACAGCTAGTATAACCTTAATGCCGGAGAAAAATAGGAAAAAAAAGCTATCCATCAATTGCATAAAAAAAGAAAATAACAACAAAGAAAAAAATGTCAGCTGGTATCTACCAGCTATAATTGTCCTTCCAGTAATAGGGGCATCTGAGTCCATGATCCAAGGTAGGCCTCGTCATTTGGCTAACCAGATAGTATCCTGCATTGATTGTCTTTCAGTCATACAAATCCTTTTTAGATCTTTAGTTATTTTCCCCAAAATTTCCAGGTGTGTAATCTGCTTTTGCTGTAAAGTAAACAAACATCGGGCTGTCCATATTTACCACTTACATACAGTAAATATTATTTCTAATGTCTCACCATCCCATGCTTGCCAGGTTCCAGATACCTCACCATACATTATGTTATCCAGAGATATGACAGCAAAAGCAGAGCCAGCCACGTGTTAGCCAAAAGATCCCAAAATTCTAGAATGAAAGAACATTGGAAAAAAAAGGTGTTCTATAGTTTCAACCTGAGTAATACAGTCCAAGCGACTGCAATATCTGTCACAAAGCTGTTTGTGCTTCTGGTTCCCCTTGACATTGAGTTTGTCATGGCAGCTGAGCCAGTGCAGATCCCACATATGAGGGGGGATCCTAGGATTTCGTAAAAACTGAAGAGTCCTCATTCTCTTATCCTCTGGGCAGCAGTCAAACACTACTGGTACCTGGCAGACTGTACCCAGTAGCTCCACATACACATGTTTCCTCTGCCCAGAGATAATCCCCAGGTTTGTCACCTTCCATTGTCTAAGTCTGGTAACTATCTCTCTCCAATATATAGGGGCTGTTTGCAACTGTTTTAACACCATCAAATTTCCCCCTTCCCACAGCCAAAACCACATCTGAATTGTCTCGTAAACCCAAGGTTGCCATCCCTTACCCATATGGATTAGAATGGGGTGTAAATTAGCTATAAAAAAATACTATTGAAAAAAAATAAAGGATGAATCATATTTAATCCCCCCCATTAATGGGTAAATACAACTTATTTCATTGAATGGGGTTGAGCCGACTTCCCCATACAGCCTGGAAAAAAATACTCAGTAATCTTGTTTCTAACATTTTTGGTGGTGGAAAACATAACTTATAAACAAAAACACTGGAACCAAGTAAGTTTTAATTAAATAAACTCTTTTCTTTTTCCCCATTTTCCATTTATTCCAGCCATTTACATTTCGTTGCACTATCTCTAGTTTCTCCTCCCAATTAAAAAGGTCTGGACGTTCCATTCCAAAATGGATTCCCAAGATTTTAGTTGGACCTGCTCGAAATTTAATGCCCCAATATTTACCGGGGTGGGGCTATCCTGTCCTAATTTCTGTCCTACACATTTGTGTAGGTTAAGACATGCTCCTGCCACTGATCCAAACGTGGAGCATAACTGCAAGGCCTCCAGTATGAAGGCGTTATCTTGTACCAATAAACACATGTCCTCTGCATAAGCCAAAACTGGGCTTACTTGTAATGTAGAGAATGAAGCAATAGGGGAAAGGGCTTGGGAGTACTGCAACATACGCAACAAAGGATCCAGAAAAAAGACATATAAAATGGGGCTTGGGGGCACCCTTGTCTTACTCCTGTCTTAATCCCAGCCAGTGAGCCACACCATCCATTAACCAGTGGAAAAACTGTTGCAGTTCTATAGAGCAGTTTAAGCCACTGTATAAAACCTCCTGGAATTTGAAATTTAGCCAAAACAAGCCATAAAAAATGATGTTAAACAGTGTCAAAGGCCTGTTTTTGATCTAAGGATAGGACATACCCATTTAAAAGATTGGAATGACCTCTCACAAAAATTTCTGTTATTGACACCGGATTATCTTGAATACATCATCCAGGAATGGAGGAAGTCTGACTGGCCAAAATTACTTCTGTGGCTACCGACAGCAGACGTTTTGCCAATATTTTAGACAGCATTTTAAAGTCAGTATTTAATAAACATATTGGTCTCCGATTTGTTATGACTCTTTTGATCCCCTTTCTTAAAGAGATATATCAGAGAGCCCCTATTTAAATGTAACGGCAAAGATGGACTTTTTAACAGACAGTTATAAACTTGGGTCAGTTCTCCCCCCAGTATGGAACTAAAAACTTATATAACTCAGATGGCAAACCGTCTGGGCCAGGGGCCATATTCACTTTCAGCATCCGAATACCCTCCACCACTTCTGCTAGATGTATATCTGTAACCAGAATTGCACTGTCCTGTAAAGAAGTTGCAGGAAAATCAATGTAGGATAACACCTCAGCAGTTCGTGCAGTATCAAAAGCGATTGGACTAAACTTTTCCCAGTATAGGCAGTAACTACCACCATAATCCCATCCTTTGTTTGTACTATTTGACCCAGATCATCATATAAGGACAACATTTCTTTATGACTAATACGGGAATGACATGTTTCAAAAGGGCATTCTGAGTCAGTCGAACCTGTGGTACAAAACTGTTGTTGGTATCAAATAAATTGGGATTTTTCCAAATGGAACTGTTGCATTTTCTCCTTAAAAATTTGAATCTGTGGGGTGTAATTTTGTTTAGTGGTAATAGACAATGTAAATAATCTCTGTAGGTGAGTCCGAATCGCTAAGTATTCTTTATATTTGGTCATGCATACAGTTTTGCTATATTGTTTCAAGAAAAAACCCAGGTCCTTTTTGGTATATAGCCACCAATGTACTGCATCCTCATATAAAATAAACACTGATTTTCTAGCTACTACAAATTCAGTCAAAGGAAGTTTAAAACTCATATCCACTAATATGGATGTATTCATTTTTCAGGTACTCGGTCCTTTCTGAACATTACTAATGTCTCCAATTTCAACAGACACCTTCCTACGATTGGATAAATCTGCTATCTGCACTTCAACCCTCTTAATGCATAATTGATAAAATATAAAAAAAAATCTATTCTGGTGGCTATGTTTCCTTTGTAAAATGTCAGTGTGTACTCTGTATATGATGAATAGAAGTCAATGAGTTTAGCTGCCTTTTTCATGGAGAACAAAAAAGGGAATCAGAATATATTTTAACTGTTTTAGAAGTATGTGTTTTGTCTTTAAGAGATAAGCTGCAATTAAAATCACCACCAAAAATAACAAACTGTGAAGTGTGTAAAAAAGGCTGGATAATTTTTAATATCTCAACCCAAAGCACTTTAGTTTGTGAAGCATAATAATTAATTAATCTATAAGAAACCTGCTGAAATGTAATATCTAGAATAAGAAGACGTCCAGGAATTACATCATATAATTTCACTAATACCATTTTCGTACAGTGTAACAAAATTCCCAACCCTGAAGCTACTTCCTGGCCTATTGACCAAAAAGATGGACCTAGGTACCATGCCTAGTGGCTTGCATTACTTCAGGCAACGTGTGAAATCTAACATCTTGTAAAAAATAATACCGGCAGCAGACAATAACAAATAAGAAAAAACTAACTCTCTTTTAATTGGGTTCTTGATACTATTTACATTAATAGTATGAAAAACATGTCCTGGGATCAGCATTCAGGAAGAGAATAGAAAAAGAAAACAATGCCATTATTACTTTAATCTACCCTTACGAGTAGCGGACTCCTTATGTTTAATTTTGCTTTTCTTTTCTGAGCTCCAGTTTTTTACAGGTGCCTCCGTATCAGTAGTTTTGCCCGGTATAGAAGACTGCACAGATGAGAAATCTGAATCATCTGAAGACTCCCTCCTGGACTGTAATAGCTTATATTTGTTCAACAGGGGGACTGCCACTGGACATGGCTGTGAGTCTAGCAATTTTCTGCTTCAGGTCACATGAAGAGTAGTAAATTGTGATCCTGTTTGTTGAGGTGGAGGGGGTGGCCCCATTATTTCCATTCTGGGCTTCTTTGCTAACCTTAAGTCATGAGAAGACAACACTGTGGTTTGAGGCTCCTTCGCACTCTCAGGGGGCTCCTATCTGTGGAGTTTCTTCAATTAAACTCCTAACTCTGTTGTCCATCATTTTACTGGTTGAGACACGGGAACGGGGGAGGAAATCCCTGGAATTATCAAACTGTGAAGTCTGGTTTGAAGTCGTAGGAATATTTAGTGCCAGTGTGTCAGGAATAGCCCTCTCCTCCTTTCGCTGTTCAGCCAAATCCATCTCTTCACCCCCTCCCCTTGATCCTTATGGGCAAAGATTCTCTGTTTTTGGGCTAGGGTTATATATAGCCTTTGTTCCGTGCCATCAGCCAACTCAGGCACATTGTGCGCAGCCCATTGGCAAGATTGAAAGTTATGGCCAAGTGCGTCACATAGGTTACATCTTTCCTGTTCAACACAGTGAAAACCCGAATGCCCCAGTTCCCCACAGACCATACATTTTATCTGGTCACATGCACTACTTAAATGTGTTACTGACCCACAGTGGTAGCATGCTTTGGGCTGCCCAGAATAAAAAAGGACCCCTCTATCCCTACCCAGAAAGAAACTATTGGGGAGGTGAGCCAACCCTGTGTCTGTTATTTTGAGCATGACTTGCACCCTCCGTCCCCCAGTCCATAACTGTTCAGAATCAAAAATTGCTTCTGGATCTGAAAGTACAGTACATCATGCTTTAAGCCAGTGTGTTGGGTCATTCATACTGATTCAATCACCTCTAAATAAAACAGTTATTGTCTTCTTGGTGGGCCTAGATAGGGACAGAACAGAAAAGAGTGTCTATAATGGGGTCTTCTGTCATTTATGGTATTTCAGCCAAAATCATTCTAGCCCTTGCTGTGTCTTGAAACTGACATCAAATGTCATTTCCCAGAACACAAGAATCAGTGCATGCACTTCATTTGCAAAAAAATTCAGTGAATTTTTCAGTAGTTTTCTAGCAACATACAACCTATCTGGGGCTTCTGTTACACCTCCAATACAGCAAAGTATAACCGCATTATGCCATTTAGTTGGCTGCATAGGGCCTCGTGGAGGCAACCCCTTAGGTTTACTGATGTTCCTTGAAATAATTACAGAATATGACATTTTACTTACTCTAGCTTGGAGCCCAGTGACATGCGAGGGTTTTGGTGTTGGGTTATGCGGCAACAAAGTTGTCAATGATCCTGGTATGTTTAAGATAGGATTTTGGGTTAGCAACAACTACTCTGGGAGTTCCAGAGGTGAAGGGGTCTCTCTGTGATGAGTAGTTGCAGGAACCTCAGCTGCCTAGTCTCTTCATCCTCAAATGTTCGTATCAGGGAAGTCCCCAAGACCCATTGCCAATTTGTAAGGTTTCTTTCCCAGCCCGCTGCGAGAAAAGCCTTTTCAGCCAACCAGGTTTCATCTTGTCCAATTTCTAAAGTTACTGCTTCATCCCAACTAAGACCAAGCTGTAAATCTATTTTTTGTTTCTCTGCATCTTGCATATTTTCACCTCCAGTGAGTGCATCATGATCAGGTAAGCTAGTCAATGCTACTGTAGGCTGTCTTAGGCTGGGTTGCGCACCTACGGTTGCCATTCTTGACATATTCCCCACAGAAATTTTCACCCAGTTAGTCATACAGTCATTGTCACTAACCTGCTGCTCAAATCCCAAGTCTGGGGGAGCAATATCTTGCAGATTCTGAGATGTATTCAGCTTTGTCGTTTTCATCTCCGTATCTGTTAATGCCTGCTATATCGATGCATCCTTTGTAGAAGTGTCAGCCATTTGTGCCAGCAGTATCCGACGGGCCTGTAGATGCCACTCCTCTTCACACTGCAACATATCCAATACAGTAGGATTCAAAACTTCTGCAACTGTCTTCTGTTGTCCAGGTAATTTCTCCATTTCTGTAGATTGAAGCTGCACATACTCAAGACCCTCAGTAGGGCTAACATGCTCCTCAGATTTCTGTACTGACCCAGAAATATCCATAAAAATCTCCATACTTTGTGATGCAGGGAATGAATCCATATCCTCTGTCTCCATAGTCTCTTCAAAGTTCTGTTCCAAACTGTGGTCAGCCATCTTTCCTGCCACATCAGCACTTCCTCCTCGGTCTGGCTTCAAACAGTGCTCCTCCATTCCTGCACACAGGAAGAAGAACCCCCTGGTGGAGTAGAGGAATTTTTTATTGAAAAATACATAACATCAAGTACATGAAATATGAAACAAAACAAGTAAACAATAGAAAAGCATATACTGAAACATTGAAAGATCGTGAAATACGTTATAATATAGGTGAGGGAAAAGAAAATAAACAATCTTTATAACCAAAAGCTATCGTTCCTAATCAAGTCAGAAAGGTAATACCAGCCAATAGGATGCAAATTGTGTGGAAGAAGACATTTCAATTCCACTTCTTGTAGGTTCAAAACTGTGGACTCAATACATTTAATAATAGCCAGTGAACAAGTCGGTACTTGTTGTAGAACATATTTACATCTACTTGCCATATAATATTTGCATGCTGCAAACAATACCTAAAGGTACTGGGTGGAATGCATTCAAAAACCAGAAAAAACTCCCAGTATAAGGACTGAATATGTGATCCTACTCAGAAAAGGCCATTTCCACTTGTTTGCTAGGGTCTTTCAAAACAAGAGGGCATCTGTACAGGAAAAGAAAAAATGTTCCATAGATTCTTCAATGTTAATACAAAGTGGTTTGGGACAATACCTCTGTTGTGCTGATTTATGCTTTAAGTTACCACGAACTTGTAGTTTACCATGGCAGCATAACCAAGAAACATCCCACATGTGAGCTGGGATTCTTTTATCCTTGAGAACATTTAGTGCAGATGTCATGTGGGATGGAGAGCATAGTAGAAGTCGTAATATTGGTTTATCAATGTTTAGAAAATAAATGTATAACTGTTTCCTAGTGAGGCCTAATATAGAGGATTTACTAATTTTCCAGGATCAAAGTGCGGATACTATCAATAATATAAGACGGAGTGGTAGGCATGCGAGAAGCATGGGTGGAAGGTCAATCCAGGCTAACATTAGAGAATCCACAGCCTTTTTCTACAGGAATCACAAACAGTTAGCACATTTATGGCTCTGAAAAATGGATTTAAAAAAAGGAAAGAAAAAAAAACAGAGGGTTTATCATTCCTAAACCACCTTGATTTGGGGGCAAATATGTAATATGTCTCTTAACAGGGTTTAGGCGACTGCCCCATAACATTTGAAAAAAAAGGCTAAACAACCTTGTTTCTAAGTGTTTAGGCGGACAATGAATGTGACTCAAAAATAAAAAGATTGGGGATAAAAAAATTTTTATCACCATAACCCGTTTCTTCTTACTCAGCCTCCATGTCTTCCAGAGATGTACCTTGTTGTCACCTAGGGCTAAGCGTTTCTCCCAGTTATAGGCAGAATCATTCGGTGTATTAAACCATATCCCTAGGATTTTCTGGGGTGTAGTACATATGCTGATACCATGTATTACCGTTGTATTTGTAGAAATACAATGTAATGGGATACATACACTTTTCTCGAGATTTAGCTTACCTCCAGATGCTAATGTGAAAGATTGAAAAGTTTGAATAGCTTTATCACCCAAAGAATGATTTAGACAAAATAGACTACATCATCTGCATAAGCGAGAATTTTAACAGGTAGCAAACTGGGGTGAGGTGTAATGCCCATAATATCTGGATTCCATTGTATCTGTCTAATGATGGGATCTGAGCAAAAACATATAGTAATGGGCTAAAAGGGCAGTCCTGATGGACTTCTACCCTTTGTAAGAGGGTTGGGCCTTGAAATCCATTTATCATAGGAAAAAAATAGGCTAAGGAGAGCATGTGTGAAATCCAAGATATAAACCGGTCAGGAATACCATATGGTGTCAATACGTGTAATAAGAAGTCATGATGTACAGAATCGAATGCTTTCGATTGATCTAGGACAAAAAGATAACCAGATATCTTATCATGCATTTTTGTTTCAAAAATTTCATGTAATAAGAAAAGATTTGTTTTAAATGGTTCTACCAGGTATAGCACAGGTTTGAGCCGTATCTATCAAATCGGTGCAACTATTCCTAAAGAGAACAAAGATTTTAGAAAAATCTTATAATCTGTATTTAGGAGATGTAGTGGCCTCCAATTTGCAAGAGACTATATCTCCTTTTTATATAAAATTTCAGAATGGATAAACCAAACCCAGACGCTGTATCCATATTATCCAGAACATAATTAAAGACCTGAGTCAAAATTTCTAACAAATGTACTTGGAATGTTTTATAAAATTCATGTGTTAGACCATCTGGCCCAGGAGAAACCTTCAACTGTAAACGGGAAATAGCATTGGCAACTTCTTCCTAAGAAATCCTTCTGATTAGGTCAGGAATGAAATGAGCAGGAAGCTGAGGGAACGGGGCCGACATAAGGTGGGATATATCTTGAAGGGAGCTAGGAACAGTACAAAAATGGGTCTGTAAATAATCAGATGTGACTGATAACATATCAGGGATAGAAGTCAGTACAGTACCGTGAGTATTTTTTAAATCATGCATAACAGTCGAATGAAGTCTGTCTTTGAAAGCATAAAAGGGATCAGCAGACGGGGAAAGAGAAGTACCCGTTTGCATGATGTAATCTAGTGTTCGAGCACTATTATATTGGTGAGAGAACATGCAGGCCTTTACTCTGGATATTTGTGATGAATAATCAAGCCAGGATGTGGTTTGAAGAGACATTAATTTATATAACTGGTTGCGATATGTTAAATATTTAAGGTAATCTTCCCTGACAGTCTTTTTCCCTAAAGCCTGAAAAAAAATGCCCAGCTCTTTCTTCGTGTCTTTCCACCATTCCCACATAGAATCATAACAAATTATAACCGATACTAGTGCTTGGAAGAGAGAGTGTAAGTGAGTTTGGACAGATTTCGAGGCAAATAAAGAATTATTTAGTTTCCACTGGGAGTGATACGATATAGACACAATAGGGGAACCAATAAAAAAATGACCAGTAAGAAGACAATGATCTGAAATCTCATTAGGAAGTACTGAAATATGGCGTGGGGTACAGTGGCGAGAAATAAAAAAATTATCTATTCTGGTGTGATATACTGATCTATGATATGTATATCCTGCATCGAGTGGAAGAAGTAGTGCATCTATCAAACGGCATCTTTACCAAAGTGGACAGCTAGGGAATCACAATAAACTTTTTCCCTGAGGAAATCCTGTCTTTAGTATCAATGGAACAGTTAAAATCTCCACCCCAAAAAATGTGTTTACGTGTACATAAAAATGGCTTGATTAAATCCAACAAAGCTATACAGGTTGCTTTAGTTTGTGGACTATAAATAACTATAACCTGAAAGGATAATGTGTGCTTGGTGAAATCAATAATAAGCGCTCTACCTGGGTGTATATCAATAATGTGGGTGATGGAAAACTGGGATGAAAAAAAAGAACAGCTACACCATCTGCCGCATCATCCCCAAACGTCCAAAAAGAGGGGCCTTTATACCATCCCCGTTTCAATTGTTGTATGTCATATAAATTGGAAATATGAGTTTCTTGTAACAATAGAATATCCAATTGGAGGGAGTTAGCATGATGCAAAAAGCCCATTCTCTTATTAAAGCCCTTTAGTCTGCAGACATTTAGAGAGGCTATATGGATATCCATTAGCAGATTTGTCAGGGCTAGCCACTCCCATCAGTCACTGTCATGTTTTTCTGTTTCTTACCATGCTTTTTTGGTTTTGTTAGTTTTTTCCTGGTAACATCAGGAGGCTTAATTGCAGGGGTATCAATATCAGATGGTATAGCAGATATATCAGAATCCCCATCCGAATCCTCTCGGTCCCCTTTTAGACAATCAAAAGTATTGGATAGGGGGATATCAGGAAGTTTAAGAGATTTCTGGGCAGCGGCTGTAGTAACCCGTCTGCCTGTTTGAAATCCCTCTTTATCAACATTGACAGTGAAGGATGGCTGAGAAAGCATAGTCTCTGTAGGAGGGTCATTGGAGGCTTTCAATTGGGCAACCTGATCCTGTCGTGGTATAGAGATTTGTAGCCCTAAGGGTGCAGGAGGAACAGAAATAGGCTGCTCTGGGGAAGGGGGTATGGGAGGGTCGGAAGCAGTGGTCGGGGAAGTAATATGCTCTTGTGCTTTAGTTTGTGCTTTCTGTACTAAGGCTTCAGAGTTCCAACCCTCAGACCTATTTTTACTAGCCCATGGACATTGGTGGTATGCATGCCCTGTTTCATTACATAAATTACATCTAAACACATTCCTGCAAGAAACGCTCGGGTGTCCATATCCCCCACAAAGACCACATTTAAGTAAGTCACATGTACTACTTAAATGTGTGGTAGCACCACATTTATAACAAGCCCTAGGCTGGCCTCCATAGAAACAAACCCCTCTGTCTTTACCGAGAAAGAAACTATTGGGTAGGTGTACAACTTCCGAATCAACTTGAAACAATTTCACCCGAAACCTCCAGCCACCAGTCCATAGACCATCATCATCCAGGATAGCTTCAGGAGGAGAAAGGACATTACAGTGATTCTGTAACCAATGATAAATATCACTGATACTAACTCCTTCATTCCTAAACATAATCGTAACAGTACGTATCGTAGGTTTGGACAAAGGTAAAACAGAAAAAGGGGTCCAAATGGGATTATTCTTCTGTGAGGTATATAAATGCCAGAAACGGTCTAACCCAGTAGAGGTTTTAAAACTAACATCGAAAGTCTCTTCCCCCAAGATATGTATCAGGGCATATATGTCAGAGGCTTGAAAGTGCATCATGCCTTTAAGAAGGGTCCGAGCTACATAATACCTATCAGGAAACTCAGAAAGTCCACCTCTATAATGGAGGCGGACTGCATTTCTGTGGGGGGCTTGTTCGAGTTTATTTTTAAATAGGTCAGAAAGAATGGGTGTTCGACCAGAGATCTGTTCTATGGGGCTTTTGTCCAAGATAGGGATCAATGTTTTAGACGTGCCTAGCCCAGGATCCCCTAAGGAGGGAGTGGGGTTTGGTTGTGAGTCTAAAATGGCAAGGGAGGGGGAAACAGTGGTCCCTGAGATGAAAAAGTTGTAGTGGAAGGAGGACCATGGGGGGGGCAGCAGGTGTTACATGCAATGAGATAAGAGGTGCCTCACTAACATCTGCATTCTCTCGGGGTATCTGTATAATACCCTGCTCAGCAGCATCCATAATGTCCCCCCAAGAATCCACAGATTCACTCGAGTCAGGTTTCAGTACAACATTGTCCATATTAGTAACAGTAATAATAGTTGGTACCTCGTTGGAGCTCATGAACGTGGCAGGCCTGGCAGGGGAGTATAAAACACTATGTTTAGCTGCGTCCCAGGTAGGATCTGGAATCCATGTCCCTTGTAAAGATTGAGTCCACCTTGCCTTGGATAAGGCATCCGATGTAGTCCAGGATTTCTCTAAAACATCCGACTGAGCTTGTAATCCAAAGCAGGAACATAACAGGTCCATAGTGGTAGGGTTCGTAGAGATGGTGACTGGAGGAGGTTTAGGTTCAGGGAGCCCTGAAGGAGCAAAAGGATCTAAAGTCAAAGAGGAAACTTGTCCAGTCCGTGAATCCCCAGTCACAACGTCTGTCTTTGGGTAAGATCCAGAAGGTGCTGGGGGAAGTAGCGGTGTTGCACTCTCTGCGCTCACGGAACTTCGTTCCGTCAAAACCACTGGTGTTGTAAGCTTGGTATCCAGTTCATCCAGTGTACAACATGAAGGTCCAGGAATGGAGTCAAAAAAGTTCGGTAAGGCCTGTAGTGACGGCTGCATCTCTTGCTGACAAGTTTCCGATTTCATACCCTGTGAGTATACAACATCTGGCATCGTTGGTGGAAAGGTTATGAGGAGATCTGCATTGCAGTCAGTCCGAGTCCCAACTGAATCCTCCATTCTGTCAGCAACGGAAACCCCGCCCTACAGAGTAGGGGAATTTCCCCGGTGTCCTGGCCAAATTTCCCTCATTCACTAAAAATGCCACCCACAGCTTAATCTGGTTCAAGGTCAGTTGGCATTCATCTGTATCCCCCCTTCCCCAGGTCATGCCAGAAAATAGGCAGAATTTGTCTAGTGCACTTACCCAATCAACAAAAACGAAATAAAAATAAATAAATAAAATGTCTCATGTGTAGGGCGCATATTAAAAAACAAAGAGACAATGCTGCAGGAATAGTGTGCTGGTGGCAAAAAAGACCACAAAAGGAAATGAGATGACATGGATTTCAGGGTTGAGGACGCCCTGCTCAGATGGTTTACAGCTGCCCAAGACCATGGTGTCCCTCTCTCTGGTCAGATTCTATGTGAAAAAGCAAGAAGCCTTGCATAGGTAATGGGGGTGGATTTCGAACCCACTGCAGGATGGCTCTCCCACTGGAAGGAGAGGAACAGTATTGGGTACAAAAGGGTGCATGGTGCGAAGGCGGAAAGTGATTTCGACAGCTCTGAGTGGTGGCTCCATGAGGTTTTACCTTCCATCACATTAGCCTTCTCACCACAGGACATTTACAATGCAGACGAGACCGCACTCTTCTTCCAAGCAACCCCAGATGGCACCTTGTCTTTTAAAAAAGAAATGGCCTCCGGCCACAAAAAGACCAAAGAGAGGGTGTCGGTGATGGTCTGTGCTAACAGTACAGGCAGTGAAAAACTACCACTACTGCTTGTAGGAAAATCAAAAAAGCCTCATTGTTTTAAAGGGGTGAATGTGGAAGCATTGCTAGTTTTGTATTGGGCTAACTCAAATGCATGGATGACATGTGTCATCTTTCATGACTGGTTAAAAGAGATTGACGAGCAAATGAGGAGACAGCATCAGAAAATAGCAATGATAGTCAACAACTGCCCCACTCACAAGCCTATAAGTTTACAAAACATACTATTGGTGTTTCTCCCCCCAAACTGCACTGCCCTGATTCAACCAATGGATCAGGGTATTATCAACAATTTGAAACAACATTACTAAAAGAAAATTTTACCAAAATCTTACTCAAACTTGATGCACAGGACACATTGGAATTTAACAAAATTGCTAAGTCCAGTACGACATTGGATGCAATACACCTGCTTCATTCATCTTGGCAGGAGGTAACCCCAGAGACAATACACAATTGTTTTAGGAAGGCAGGGATAGGTCAAATTCAGCCATGTGATCTACGACAGGAGCAGGAGATCAATCTACCGACTATCCCCATGGTTACCCCACCCGAAGGAATGCTGGCGGCACAGTTCAACACATTTGTGGACATAGACAGTGATGAGCCAGCCAGCAGGGAGTTAACAGATGTGGACATTTGTGCCACAGCTTTAGATGCAATGGCAACACCAGATGAAAAGGATGAGGACGAACCTGAGGTGACCGTTCCTTCAACTGCAGAGGTATGGAATATGATGCACAAAATACACCACTATGTAGAACGCAGGGAACAAAGAGACTTCACGTGGTTTTATAATTTCAAAAAATAGGTTGAACTTTTAAGCATCGCACTTCCAAACAGACCACTATAACTGACTTTTACAATAATGACATGCATGTTTTGTAAACTTTTTTAAACTTCTTGGTACAATGTTGCCAATGCATTAAATGCTCTTTTACACTCATTAAAATCATTGAACTAATTGCTATATTGTGGATGTGATTGTTTACTAGCACTTCAGCATTGCATTTCCCGGTCTTCCATTTTCAGTTATTTTCGGTTATGTGCAATTTCGGTTGTGTGCACACTTTCTGGGGTCCCATCTATGTGCACACAAGCAGATTTGATTGTATATGACTAGCCTCAAAGTTATGACCAGGAATGTCCAAGGTATAAATAATCCCATAAAATGAAAAAAAATGTTGCATCTGGGTTCTTGTAAGTGTGACTTTGCCAGCTTGCAGGAGACCCAAATTCTTAAATTGGAGGTGGGAAAGCTTGCTCGAGGGTGGGTTGGTAAGACATTTTTTAGCATATTTTCATCCAAAAAATGTGGGGTCTTAATACTGTTGAGGAGAGATTGTCTGCTTCAGGTGGATCAGGTATTCCCAGATAAGGAGGGGTGCTGGATTATGCTTTCAGGGACACTACATGGAGCTGGGATTTTATTAGGTACTCTTTATGCTTCTGACACAGATATGCCAGATTCTTTTTTTCAGGTGGCACAAAAGATATCTGATATATTCCAGCCTGCTATGACAATCATTATTGGTTGGGACCATAATTTGGTTATGGATCCCATGTTAGATAGGATTCCTCAAGAATAGGGGAAGCCTTCACACCCACATGCTCGGGAGGTTCTTATGCATTTACGTGTGGAATTTAACCTATTGGTCTGCTGGAGGGTCTGTCATCCTGATGCTCAAGACTATACTTTTAGGTTTCATAGGTTTCAGACCTGTAGCAGATAAGAATTTTTTTCTTTGTAGTGCTACAATTGTTTCTGATATCTTGAATGTCACCATCGGCCCCATTACTATTTTTGATCATGCCCCGGTTAATATAGTTTGGGTACCAAGAAGTAACATAATTTAGTCACCATGTTGGTGTTTTAACCTCTCCCTACTACATATGGTTGATTTTAAATGCTGGCTGACTTCTGAGATTGAATATTATTTGAAGACTAACTCTTCTCTGGATATCTCTAATTTTACATTGTGGGAAACCTTTAAGGCCTTCATTACAGGTCATGTTATTTCATATGTCTCTTGGATGATTAAGTTGTATTAACAGGAGATCTCTGACCTTACTATGAAAATAATGCATCCAGAGAAATCTATTTACCACTCTTCTCTGCTATAAGACTCTCAGATGCAGGAGGTTACAGCACTTAAATACGATCTGAACACCGTTTTTCATCAGAAGACAGTGAGAGCTTTATTTAGTTCTGCATCAGTTCTATTGGGAATCCGGTGACAAAGCCAGCTAGCTGCTGGCTTACAGATTAAAACATAAATCTATGGAAACTCAAATTCCTTATCTGAAGTCTGAGAAGGGTAATTTAATCTATGATTGGGCAAAATTAGTGATTTATTTTGAATCTATTATGCTTCCCTTTACCAATCCTCCCCTGCCCCCACTCAAATGTCAATGGCATATGATCTTTTCTTTGCTAAGCTTTCATTTGCTTAGTTAACCCTGAGGTGGCCCAAACTTGGAGGGTGACATTACTTTGTTGGAAACTGCAGCAGTGATTCAGGCTTTAGCTGTTGGCAAAGCTCCCTGACTGAATGGTGTAAGTACAGATTATTACCAAGCATTTGCTTCAGTAATCTCTCCCCAGTTATTAGATCTATTTCGGTCTATATGGGAAGCTGGCACTATGCCACCTGCTTTACAATAAACCACCATCACTGTCTTTCTGAAACCCAGTTTGGACCCTACTAAGTTTTTAATTACAGGCCTATATCCCTTCTTAAAGAGCAACTGACACTATCTGACCAAAAATGCTACACTGCAGAATTAGAATAAGCATACCTCCAGTAAATCTCATACCAACAACTAAATTTCTAAGTTACTTCATTTTAATGTTATGAGCTATTTTATAACCCTGATTTCACTATCTGTTCAAAAAAACCTGTTTCAGTGAAGAACTGTTGGTGATGTCATCTAGGGGACTCTCAGTCTAGTAGCCCCTGTCAGCATGCTTATAGGGCCTGTTTCTCCAAATTTGTAAAGATCATATATAATGGTTTTCACAAGAAAAAACAGGCATCACTAGTCAGTAAACATTGCTTTACAAACTATGTGTGTTTTAGGTTTTGTAACACAGTTGACAATATTTTGTTTGGGTGCCTTTTTGTCGTGGTCTTTTTCTCCAGGGTTGCTGGATGCTGGGTCATAGCACGCTGTTGTGAGGTTTGCAGACTGAATACGTTTCTGACGTGGTGAAAGACTGAGATCATTCACACATATCATTAAATTCAGGTGATTTCTAAGAATGGCACTTTAAAACAATTATTCAATCTACTTGTAAATGGGAGTAGGAGAGGTAATGCTGTTTTGAAACTTTACATGGAGTTTCCAATTTAGCCAGCAATGTGTACTCCCTGTCAAGCTGTTTTGACCTGCATTCAGGCTCATCTATGTTCTTATCTAAATTACAATGATCATTTTACCAGAGCTAACACTTCCACCCCTAGTAGGAATTAACACATGTAAGGCCACCATTAAAACATACTTTAAAGCAGACACTAACAAACAGCAGTTAAGTTACCAATATTACAATACTAGCAGCAACACAAATTCTTAACAGGCACAGTACAGTAGCACTCCAAATGAATTCAACAGCCTGGAGGCATGCTGACTCAGCATCCAGCAACCCTGGGGAAATGGACCACTCAAAAAAAAAAGCATTAAACAATACAACTTTGTCAACTTTGTTACCTGAAACATGTACAGTATAGTTTTTATAGTGATGTTTTGTGTATGGTGCTGCCTGTTTTACTTTTGATGACTATTTCACATGATCTTTAAAACTTTGGAGAAAGGTCCTCTAAGCTTGCTGACAGGAAATACGAAACTGTGAGTCCCTAGATGATATCAGCAGCAGCTCTTCACTGAAACAGGTTGTTTTGAACAGGTAGTGAAATCAGGGTTACAAAATGGCTAAGTTTAAAAAGAAGTAACATAGAAATCTAATTTTTGGTATGAGATTTACTGAGGGTTTGCTTATTTGGATTCTGCAATGTAGCATGTTTGATGTCAGCGGCTCTTTAATTATGACTGTAAGATACTGGCTAAAGTTTTAGCACCCTGCTTGGATAAAGTGTTATCCTATTTAATCCATAAGTCACAAGCAGGTTTTATGAAGGGTAGGGGAAAGGGAGCAACAACATTAGTGTCACTATTGATTTACTTCATCAGGCAAGTCAGGGTCTGGATACAGCTGCCTTGGTGGCTATCAATGCCAAGAAGGAATTTGATTCCATTAAATAGGCATATTTATTTTATGAACTTTCAGCAGTTGATATTGGACCAGTTTCCCAGTCTTGAATATTATGTTTGTATTCTGCTACTAAAGCCAGGGTATTAGCCAACTGCATATTATCTGACTCTTTTCCCTTATTCCAAGGGAAAAGTAAGGGTTGTCCTTTGAGCCCTTTCTTGTTTCTAGGGGCTATTGAGCCCTTAAGTGAGGCTCTCAGGCACAGCCCTGACATTCATGGTATTAGAGTTGGAGATAAGTAATTTGATACTCTTCCCTATGCAGATGATATATTATTTACCATATCACAGGTCAAATCTTCTTCACCCAAGGCCTGTGAACTGCTTGGCTCCTTCAGTTTGATTTTGGGCCTTTGAGTAAATTGGCCCAAGATGGAAATATTAACCCTCTATCGCGGTGGCCCTAATTGGGCATACTTTGCGCATAAGAAAATTAAGTGCTTTCCTGGAGGTATTCAATATTTAGGTATGCATATTCTGAATAGGCTTTCAGAAATGTGTAAAGTAAATGTAGAAGCTTTATTGGATTACCCCTATATTGACACCTCAAGATGGGCAAAACATACCCTTCCTGGCAAAATTGCTACTGTTAAGTTAATGGTATTGCTGAAATTATTTTTTTGTCGTAGTAATTTACCTATGCCAATAGCTTCCAACTGGTGGAGTAAGATTGGCAGGCTCCTTTTCCATTTCATTTGGGAAGGCAGAATCCCCCTTTAGTAGGAAGGCTATTTGAGCACCTACTATGCAGGGTGGGTGGAAGTTGCCCTGGCCATGGGGTTATCACACCTGTCAAGGTATTAGGCAGACTCTACATTGGTTTAAATCTCCCTAGCTGAATGTCCCTATTTAGTTTGATATAGAGCAACTGGTATTGGGAATCTCTCCTCTTGTGGCGGCTGTATGGGACTGCTTCACCGTTACCGATTGCTTTACTTTACCCATGAGATTTCCAAGACAAAACTGGAAACAGTTATGAAAATGCATAATTAGCACTCCAATCACTTGTGTCCCTATGAACATGTCTGGAATAACCCTAAAATTCAGATGGGGGAACTTCGATACGCTGGATTTGCTGGGCATCTAAGGGAATCTTCATTTTGGACAATTTGCTGGACCCTCAGTCAGGAAAACCTAAATCGTTTTGTCAACTTTAATCTGAATTAGGGTTATACTCCTGAGATTTGTGGAAGTATTTTCAATTGACACATGTGTTGTCACTGACTATTCTGAAAGATCATTCCCTGACAAATATGGAGTTAATTAAGCATTTACGTAAATGGTTCATGCTATCTAAGGGGCATACGGGGATGATTTATGAAACTCTTCAGATGATTTTTTTCTCCTGATTGGGATCCATATTGACTGAAATAGACCTGTAAGTTACAAGAACCATTTGACTCAGATTGTTGAGCTACCTGTTGGGCAGAAGCACACAAAGCATCTCCGGATCTGAAGTTAAGGATCATTCAAAAAAAGATACTGAGCTTATGGTATAGGACTCCATCCAGATTGATTTAGATGGTTTGGTCTTCCTCCAACAAATGCTTGAGGTATAATACTGATATGGGGACATTATTTCATATACTGTGTGGGTGCCTCATAGTCAGACCATGGTGGTTGTCTATTATAAGTTCAATCAAACAGGTTTTAATTATTTCTTTACCCCAATTCCCCCAGTTTGGGGTATTGGGAGACTCTGGGATGATGGATGGGAAATGCTTACACTATAGATCGAAGATATTTATAATGGCTTTGGAAGCTAATAGGATATTTTTATTGAACTGGGGGTCTTCTAATTTACCTTCAATAATACAAGGGAGACAAGCCTTTTCTAGAGAAGCTTCCTTTTTACTTGTCTAGTTTAGGTGCAGAGATACCCTGTTGACTTTTCATAAGTCATGGTCACCCTGGCTTACTCAAATAGAGGTGGCGAGCAATAATGAAGATTAGAAATAGGTATAAATTAGTATAGTAGAAGTTTAATCTCATAGGCTCCTCCCCATTTTTTTCTTATTACAATGCTGCATAGAGTTAAAATTGTTATGTGTGAAGTGGTCGGGACTGTTACCACTAGGGTAGAGAATATATAGTGTTACATTAGTATTGCTGATGGTTCCTTGTACTCCGGTTCATGGTTTCATATGCTTTTCTCAGTTGTTATTGTATTGACAATATGTGTAAACTCGATAAGATGTTCTTATACAAAAGAAGTATCACTTTGCCTGGCAAAAATTGTCATAAAGTTGGCACTTTGAACTTCGTGAAGTTTGTCAACTTCACAAAGTTCTGTCGAATTTGAAATTTTCTCAACTTTGCATATCTCTAACAATAGAACAGTGCTGGTAGCAATAGAACAGTGCTGTTACAAATAGAATAGTGCTAGCAGCAATACTATGGCATTACTGGTAGCAATATCATAGAACTGGAAGCAATAGGACAGCACTAGTAGCAATATATAAGCATTGATAGTCATAGAATAGCATTGGTAGCAACAGAATCATGCTGGCAGCAACAGAATTGTGCTGGTATCAAATGAATAGAGCTGGTAGGAATACAATAGCACTGGAAGGAATGGAATAGCATGGGTAGCAATAGAATAGTGGTGGCAGTAGCAATAAAATAGCATGGCCAGCAATGTTGTTGAAGTGGTGTGGCTGGTGAATAGTGAGGGGAGAACACCAGTGGAAGCATATTGTAATATATGAATAAGTCAAATAATAGCACTGTAAACCATTTAAACAATTATCTGTAGTACAGCACTCAGAATCCCACAATACCATCATTCATATCTCGTAACAGTATTACTCAGAGCTTGTAATACTATAGTTCTGAGCTCTGAACAACAGTACTGTATTACGAGAAGGATCCAGGACAGCATGTTGATCAGTTCTTCATGCTCAGTGCAAACTGTCTTCTACTGCAAATGCCATGTTAAAGAAAACCCAACTCACAGCAACAGGCAAAAATAAGTTTTATTTCATGTCCCACCTTCTACCTGTCTGCTCACTTAAACTGCTACTTCTACCACTTGAATTCAGGAACTGCTGCTATAGGAGACACACACACACCATAATTACTCGAGGAGCTGGATGTGGAGTAAAGAAACAAAGTTATGATTATCCAAGGAGCTGGAAGGGGAGTAAAGAAACAGGACAGGATCTAAAAGTCTTATTTCATTTTTCAAACTACCCCCGCTGCCTGCCTGACTTACTCATTTCTCTGTCATGCTAATGGTGCTGGAGGGGGAGGGAGGAAACAGAACAGGATTTCACACTTTTTTTTTTTAATTCTAGATCTTTATTAGATTATATCCAACACCCAAGATGTAACAGGAATAAGGATAAAAAGGATTACATTGAAATCCAGAATTCAATATTTGATAGCATGGGATCAGACTTGCCCAGAGTCACATACTAAGAAATAATAACCTACTAACATATCCAACCCCCACTATCCCACCCCTTCCCCCACCCCTGGAGTGTGCCTCATAAAAAAAATAACGTGACAAGAAGATTTCAGAAATGAGACTACATCACCAATGAATGAGCAACAGCATACAGTGATACATGCCAAAACAGACAGAGGTATGCATTACCTAAGTCTTAATTCAAATATAAAGCATATAGTTTGCCCCATTTCTGGTTGAAGGAGGCTATACAATTTCAGGAACTAGCAATTAGCCTTTCAGTATTACAGTAAAGAGACATTTATTTCACCCATTCAGCATATGGTATTACCAATTGGCCCATCCAATGTTTGAGAACCAGCCTCTTGACTGCCACAGAAATTAGAGCCATGTGATACCAGCACTCCTGGACCCCAATAGTAGACAACCTCCCTAGGATGCATATTTCAATTGCAAACAACTCTCCCAGCCCCAGGAGGGGGTCCAGTTTGGTCTGAATTGTGTTCCATAATGGAGCAACCTTGTCACAATGCCATAGGATGTGTATCAGGTTCTCATCAGCTACGCCACACCGTGTACAGTTAGTCGAGGGTAATCTGCCTAATTTGGCTAATTTAACCGGAGTGTAATACAGATAATTTAAAATATGATACTGTATAAGCCTGTGCCTAACTTGAGTGAGATATATATGCAGGTCTTCCCAAACTTGACCTCAAATCAAGGGGGAATCTTGGAGAAATGGAGCCCAGATTTTAGAACCAATAAGAGCATTGGGAAATTTAATGCCCAGTAGGAAGGAATAAATCCTAGAGATGCCATGAGGTCTGTATGCGAAATCCTGTATCTGGTCTAAGAAGGGCTTAACTCAGGATGGCGTAAATGTGATACCAAAAATAGAGACCATGAGATGTCTCAGCTGAAAGACCTTAAATATACATTTCTGAGGAATATTCAATGTAGTTATATCAGTTGAGGAATGGAGAGAATCCTGAGGAAACAGATCTTCCACCAGAGTATCCCAAAGTTGAGGAAGCCAGTCTGGAGAAAGCGGGAAGCCTCCTAATTTAATGTTAGGATTAGAAATGAGAGGTTGTGCCATATCCTTTTTGGTTGAAATACCAAAGAATTTCAAGCACCGAGTCAGAACCTTTGTGGAAACCCCAACCACCGAATTTAGTAAAAGAAAGGTAATGCACAGGTAGAATAGTAAAAAATTCTAGGAAAGTAAAGCTTGTGTGTATCCAGCAGCTTCCTCTCCAGTTGAAGCCAAATGGGAAGATAAGTATCCAGACTAGTCTCAAACCATCTCCCCATTTTAGATAAATGACTCACCCAATAATATAACATGAAATTGGAGAGACGTAGTCCACCTTTCTCTTTAGATAAATTGAGTTTTAAGAAGGCTTTTCTAGGATGCTTACCTAGCCAGACGAATTTCTAGAGAGAAGAATGAAGCTGCTGAAAGTAGGATTCTGGGAGCCAGATGTTCAGTAGGTTAAGGGGGAAAAAATACAGGGCAGAACATTCATCTTGATGATGCTGATACGGCCCCATAAAGACAATGGGAGGTTGACCCATCTTTGAAGGTCTTGTATCCTCAACAGTAAAACATCCAGATTCAGTTTCCTGAATTCATCAGGGTCTCTGGTGAGATGTATGCCTAAATATTTGAGAGAGGAAGGAGACCATTTCATACCAAAATGAGTGAAATTGGCATGAAGCGTGAGAGCGTTTAATGGGAATATGACGGATTTGGACAGATTAAGCTTATAATTGGATACTTGACCAAACTGATCAATAATTTGTAACACACGTGTTAGATAGAGTTCTGGATTAGTCAGGTGTAAAAGAATGTCATCAGCGTAAACTGAGAGAGTCAGTGACTGCTGATGAACTAAGCAACCTGTGACCTGAGGTGAGTTCTTGATGCTGATTAGCAGGGGTTCCAAGTATAGATTAAACAGGAAAGACGATAGGGGCAACCTTGCTGAGTTCCGGTGAATAGGGAAAATCGAGAAGAGAAAACCCCATTAGAATAAATTCTGGAAGTAGGAGACTTGTATACCGTCTGAATCCATTGAATAAAGATATCCGGGAAACTCATTCTCCTCAAGGTAGCCCAAAGAAAATCCCAGTTTACTCTGTCAAAAGCTTTTTCCGCGTCTAATGAGATTAAAGCCATGGGAATATGGGAGTCCTGAGCGACCTGGAAAATATGTGAGAGGGCTTGTAAGTGATCAGCAGAGGATCTACCTTGAACAAACCCCACCTGTTCGGGACTCAGCAGGTCAGACCAAACCTGTTTGATTCTGAGAGATAAGATTTTCACACTTTTTTATGTAGTCTACTCACAATTACAAAATGTAAATACTGTACTATTAAAAAAAATGATTTATGGCTCAATTTGCGGAGACATTTCATCACACTAAATGACAGATTTGCACCACATTCTGGTAAATACTTTGAACTTCAATCCATATATTACAAAAAAAAGGGGAGGGACTGTGTATTACTTGACTATAATACCATCTTGAGGTTTTGATGACATTTTGGAAGCTCTAAAGCTTCACTCTTGAGGTTCATATATCACCAGAACCACTCAGTGGCATTATAGCTTTGTAATACAATGTCCCATATCTATTATTCTATTATAATGTATGTTAGAACACTGTTAACCTTAGGAAATCATCATTTCCTAAGGTTGTTAACCTATCGATGTGACGTAGATATGTTGTTAACCTATCGATGCTACGTCACATCGATAGGTTAACAACAGCGATTGGTCTGCGCATGTGCACGCTTTTTTTCAACGGGGAACCGATGCATGAATAGCAGTGGTTAGGGAAGGACTGAATGGCCACGGCGGTGACTACTAAAGAAAAAGTAAGCAGCCTTTTGAGGTGGGACCATACACTATAAAAATAATGTATGGTCCCTCTATCATCAACCGGTCAATTTTAACCGTCTCGAGGTTGCCATGGTGACATAAACCTCTCGAGCTTTGCTCTCGAGGTTTACACAGTCACCCTGGCAACCTCTCGACTGTTAACTGACTGGTTAACGATAGAGGACCATACATTATCCTCTATATGTTATGTGATTGATCCGGTGTCTTAGTACACCACTGTACTCTGCTGAGACTGCTGTCCCTATTGTACATCCTGTCCCTCTGTTTTGCTGTCCACTGTTGCACACAGTGTGATATATGTGTTACCCAGATTTCTTACCCTTAGGTGGAGTGCCTTGCACTTTGCTACATTAAATGTAATTCCCAGTTTCTCAGCATATGCTCATAATGGGCCCTATTCACTAAGGTGTGGAGTGGCTGTGCACCGTGTAACTGCATAGCATAACCACCCTGCTCCTGCCCATGCTCACTGCATCCCTCCACATGATTTGGGAACAAAATATATGTCCCCCCCATGCACACAATCCCCAGGCAAATTGCACAGCTCCACATTGCAGTGGACTGGGGAGCAGTGTGTGTGTGTGGGGGGGGGTGATAGCACTCCACACAGTTACCAAGGTGCAGAGTGCTGTGCATATGGTACGGATGGCTATACTAAATCAGGGCATCCATGCACTCAGTACATGCCACCTAGGTAGTGGTCGTCAGCCATGGCAGTAATGGCAGGGATCAGAGGACCCCCTCAAATGGACACTCCTGCCTTCCGGACACTCCTGGGTTGTAAGAGGGCAGTGGAATCAGGAACATACCCTCCAGTGCAGTCAGTGCACTACACACCGGTCACCAACATGACACCCTATGGGTGCAAGTGTTCCACTGGTGGGACACGGGACTGGCAGCTGATTGGCTGCATGCCCAGGTTCTGCACTCTGCACCCAACTGCCACCAGGGATCCTGCATGCCTGGGGGCAGGGCCACATAAGGGAGTCATGAAGAGGCTGGCTTTGGTGACTATAGCCTGTGCACACACCCTCCATGGGTGCAGAGCTGCATGCCTGAACTACATGTGTCTTGCAAATTTTTTTGTGAATAGCTCCCAATATGTGCAAGTCTCCCTGAGGTGCAACTTCTTCATTTGCTGCATTTACTCTTCATGCCAATTTAGTGTTATTAGCAAACCTTAACAACTACTAGCTAACCACCTCCAGGTTCTTAATAAAGATATTATAGAACAATGGACCCAGCACTGACCCCCAAAGTATTCCACTCAGCATACACCTGCACTCTGAATGGTGACCATCCACCACAGCTCACTGTTTCCTGTCAGCTGATGTGTTATCCACCTCCTCTGCACTTTGAGTAATACATACAGTATTGTGTTACTTTCTGTGATGTTATGGAGGGGCATGTTGTTGTGCCTTATTACGATATATTGTTAGGCACAGTTAATCCCAGAATGGCAAGGTTCCATCAAATGGTGGCAATATAGTATAAGCATGAGACCTACTTAATCATGAAATGTATATCACTGGATTGCTGCCATCTACTGACAGTCCCAATACCAGATTTCAAAGGGCTTTTAGAAATAGAAACAAGGAAACTCATGGCAGATAATGGCCGTTGGGCCCACTCAGTCTGCCCATTTTTATTATCTTCATTTTTGCTGCACACCATACTTGAGCTATGGTGCTGTCTTGTCCCCCACTTCCTTACCCCAGTGATTCCCATGTACCTATCCCAAGGATTTTTGAACTGCACCACTGTTTTTGCCCCCACTACCTCTGCTGGAAGGATGTTCCAGGCATCTACCACCCTTTCTGTGGAGAAGTACTTCCTCACATTTTTCCTAGATCTATAGTACCTCCCTCCATCTTCATAGCAGGTTTTTTTGTTCTAGGATACTTGTCTCTAAAAGATATTCCGCACCTGTACCGAATTAACCCCCATGAGGTATTTAAAGGTCTCTATCATATCCCCCATCTTCCTCCTCCTCCTCTTCTCCAGGGTGTACAGATAGAGCTCTTTTAGCCTCTTCTCATAGGGCTTTTGATGCAGACCCTGCACTATTTTGGTAGCCTTCTTCTGTACTACCTCCACTATGTCTATGTCTTTCCTGAAATGTGGTCTCCAGAACTAGGCACAGTACTCAGTGTGGGGTCTTACCAGCAATCTATATAGAGGCTAAGGGAAGGATAGTGAGGCTTAATAAAGGGAGGAGTGGGCAGAGGGTGACTGTGAAAAGGCAGAGATACTAAACAAATATTTTTGCTCAGTATTTACAAATGAAGAGGGGGAGGTACCTAAAACAAACAATAGAAACACTCTGGATAAAGAAGTTGATACAAGCCTATTTACAGAAGAAAGGGTTCTGAAAGAACTCTTAAAACTGAAGGTGGACAAAGCAATGGGGCCTGATGGGACTCATCCCAGAATTCTAAAAGAACTAAGGGTAGAACTAGTGACACCACTGACTACCTTCTTTAACAAATCATGGGAGGATGGGGTGGTACCTGAAGACTGGAGGAGGGCAGATGTGATTCCTCTTCACAAAAGTGGGAGCAGGGCAGAAGCAGGAAACTACAGATCTGTTAGTTTAACCTCAGTGGTAGGGAAAAAGATGGAATCACTTCTGAAGGAAAGAATTGTCGAGTACCTAGAGGCCAGAGGGCACAGGACCCAAGGCAGCATGGATTCACAGCAGGAAGGTCATGCCAGACGAATCTAATAGATTTCTTTGACTGGGTGACCAAAGTAGTAGATCAGGGAGGGCTGTGGACATGGCCTACCTAGACTTTAGCAAGGCATTTGACTCAGTCCCACACAAAAGATTAATATACAAGTTAGCCAGCCTGGGAGTGGGTCCCAAGATGAGCCTGAGTAAAGAATTGGCTGGAGAATAGGACACAGAGGTTAATAGTAAATGGAGTCCACTCTGAAGAAAGGGGGGTTACTAGTGGGGTACCGCAGGGTTCAGTATTAGGACCGGTCCTCTTCAATGTCTTTATAAGCGACATTGCAGAGGGACTGGAAGGAAAAGTATGTCTCTTTGCAGATGACACAAAGATCTGCAACAGAGTTGATACACAAGGTGGGATGGAAAGGATGAGAAGGGACTTGGCAAGGTTAGAGGAATGGTCAAATGTATGGCAGCTTAGATTCAATGCTAAGAAGTGCAAGGTAATGCACCTGGGAAACAAAAACCCAGGGGAAGAGTACACAATGGGGGTGAAATACTAACAAAAACAAAATGGAAAGGGACCTGGGGGTAGTCATATCAGATGACTTAAAGGTGGGCAAGTAATGTGAGAGGGCAGTAAGGAAGGCTGGGGATAATGGGATGCTTAGGAGGCATCACCAGAAGAAAACAGGAAGTTGTTATCCCTCTGTACAGACACAGCTGGTGAGACCCCATCTGGAGTACTGTGTGCAGTTCTGGAGACCCAGTCTCCGCAAGGACATAGACAAGATGGAAGCTGTCCAGAGGAAGGCAACTAAAATGGTGCAGGATCTGCACCGGAAGACATATGAAGAGAGACTTAAGGAGCTTAATATGTAATCTCTTGAGGAAAGGAGGGAGAAGGAGGACATGATAGAAACTTTCAAGTACCTCAAAAGAATCAAAAAAGTCCAAGAGGGTAGCATCATTCAAAAAAAGAGGTGCGCAAGAACAAGGGGGCACAATTTGAAGATAGAGGGGGGGCAGCCCAGAGGTAATGTAAGGAAGTATTTTTTCACAGAGAGGGTTGTGGATGCATGGAACAGCCATCCGGAGGTTGTGGAGTCAAAAACAGTGGTTAAATTCAAGCATGCATGGGACAGTCAGGCAATTCTAGAGGGTGGGGTAGAAAGAAGTAGGCTGCTGGTTAACTAGGATCTGCAGCTTATCCATTAGGTAGGGAAATGGGCAGACTGGATGGGCCAAGCGGTCCTTATCTGCCATCAAATTCTATGTTTCTATGAGGCAGCACCACCTCCCTCTTCTTGCTGGTGATATCCTACCTATGCATCCAAGCATCACATTAACCCCCTGATGGCCTTGTCACACTGCCTGGCCACATTTCAGTCATCCAATATGATTACCCCAGATGTTAGAAACATAGAAACATAGAAACTGATGGCAGATAAGGATTGCAAGGCCCATTCAGTCTGCCCATTTCTTTTCTTACCTTATGAATGTGCCATTGGCCTTTGCTCTGTCAATGGCCTATCTATTCATATTGCTTTCTTATGCCTATCACATGCCTGTTTGAAGCCCTGCACTGTATTCTTATCCACCAGTTCCTGGAGTAGGCCGTTCCATGCATCCACCACCCTTTCTGTGAAAAAGAACTTCCTCACATTACCCTTAATCGGCCTCCCTCTAATCTTCTGTTGTGTCTTCTTGTCCTGCTATTTTTCTTATATTGAAACATGTTAGACTCTTTCATCTTGTTAATGCCCTTAAGGTGTTTGAATGTTTTGATCATATCACCTCTCTCCCTCCTTTGCTCTAGGGTATACATATTGAGCTCCATTAATCTGGTCTCATATGTTTTCTGATGCAGTCCTGCACCATTTTGGTTGCCTTTCTCTGGACTGCCTCAGTTTGGTTAATGTCCTTGTGAAGGTGTGGCCTTCAGTACTGCACGCAGTACTCTAGATGGGGCCTAACCAGTGTCTTGTTAAGAGGAATTATTACCACCTTCTTCAGACTTGTGATACCCCTACTAAAGCACTCCAACATCCTCCTAGACTTACCTATTGCTTTAGTGGTCTGCTTGGATTATTTCAGGTCATCTGTGATGATGATGCCCAAGTCTCTTTCTTTCCTTGTGACTACCAGCAACTCCCCTCCTAGCCTACAGGTGGCTTCAGGGTTTCTCTTCCCTATGTGCATGATTTTGCACTTCTTTGCATTAAACCCCAGTTGTCATTCTCTTGACCATTTTGCTAGTTAATCCAGATCTCTTCTCATTCTGCCCACCCCATCTGGATCATCTACTCTGTTGCAGATCTTGGTGTCCTCTGCAAACAGACAGACCTTACCCTCCAGTCCATCTGCAATGTCACTGATGAAGATATTGAAGAGGACTGGCCCTAGGACTGATCCCTAAGGTACCCCACTTGTGACTTGCATCTCTTCTGACTGTATACCATTTACCACCACTCTGTTTTCTTCCCATCAACCAGTTTGTCACCCAGTTGACCAACTTCTGACCCACCCTGAGCCTACCCAGCTTATTAATCAGTCTTCAATGTGGAACAATATCAAATGCTTTGCTGAAGTCAAGGTAGGTGACATTAACTGCTCTCCCTTGGTCCACCACTCTGGCTACCCAGTCAAAGAAATCTATGAGATCAAGACCTTCCTTTTGTAAACCCATGCTGTCCTGGATCCTGTGCTCCTATGGATTCCAGGTGTTGCACTATCCTTTCCGTAAGGAGTGCCTCCATAATCTTGCCTGCTACTGAGGTAAGACTGACCGGTCTGTAGTTCCCTGCCTCCTCCCTGCTACCATTCATGTGGAGTGGGATCACATAAGATCTTCTCCAGTCTTCTGGGACCTCTCCTGTGCTCAGAGACTCACTAAGCAGTTCTGGTAATGGTTCTTCTAGTTCCGCCCTAAGCTCCTTTAATACTCTGGGATGTATGCCATCAGGTCCCATTGCCTTGTCCACCCTGAGCTAATGGAGCTCTTGTAGGACCCTTTCTTTTGTGAAGGGACTAGTTCACACCTCCCTCCCCCCTGAGTCCATGGTGCTGAACTGTGGGCCCTGCCCTACCTTTTCTTCAGTAAGTACTGAGCAGAAGTATCTATTTTGGAAAGATGCTTTTACCTGGTCCTCCTCCTCACATGCCCCCTTATCCTCTTTGATCTTAGCAATACCCCTGTAATGCCCCAAAGTTGGCCATTACAGAGAAAACACTGTAAATAGTAAAAGTGCCTGTGCACTTGCAACTTGTAAAAAATAGAATTTACAAGCAAGTTAGGTCAGAATAGCCTGGATGGAATGCTGTGCTAGGTGGCTCATGCACAGCATTCCAATCCAGGAGATGTAGAACCCTGGGGAGGTTCAAGTTTAAACAAGCATTCTACATTTGTTCAGTTGGAGACAGTGATTGCTGGGCAGAGGTTGAGGAGCCAGGACCCAGAAGTCAGGGGACAGTCAGGGCTTACCTTGATTTGGAGCCACCCTCTGGACTTGCTGTGGTCCTGTGCTGCCTCCCCTGCCCGAAGACTTCCTTTGCTGCTGTAGTCTGTAGTCAGTGGTGCCATCAGGGCACCTGAAGAAAAGCCACTCCCGGACGTGCTGTATGGGCTTAAAAGCCCCGTTATTTGTTTTGCCCTCCAATTGTTTATTTAAGCCCGAGGCATTTTAAAAGTTTTAATTTGGTCCCACGTCGGCAGCAAGCAAGCTGCATCTTCCTTGGCCATCGGAGGCCCTCCGAGTCATCTCTCTGCTGCTGAGATTCCTCCCACTGCAGCTCACTTCCCACCTCCCAGAGCAGCCAAGAACTCCTGCAGACTGCAGAGCGGTGAGTCGGGCGGCAGCACACGTGCTGCTGACCGCCTCTGTATCCTAAGGGGACTGTGTTTTGTTTAAAAAGTGCATTAGACACTTAAGAAAGACGGCCGAGTGCTGCAGGGAGCATCGGGTCAATAGGACCTGTGATTTTAATATTCATCAGGGAGGCGGGGCTAGCGACGCCCACAGGGAGGGGACAGTGTATTAAGGCCATTTTAAAGGCCTATGCATATTCATTAGGGGGCGGAACGGAGGCGGGTTTTCGTGATATAAATGACAGCAGCTCTCAGTTCAGTGAGCTGAAAGATTTAAAAGGGCAACGTCATTTAAAAGGGCAATGCCGGCCCAATTATAAAGTAGGGCATTAGGCCCATTGGGAAGTGGGGAATTCGGCCCAAAGTGTTGAGGGGCATCAGGCCCATTGTAAATTGGGGCACCAGGCCCAGTACAAAGTGGGGCACCAGGCCCATGGTAAATAGGGGCTCCAGGCCCATTATAAAGAGGGCTCCAGGCCCAGTATTACGTGGGGCACCAGGCCCAATCTAAGTGGGGCACCAGACCCAATCTAAGGGGGCAGCTGGCCCAAGCTAATGTAGGCTTCAGGCCCGAGTAAAGTGAGGTAATGGGCCGAGGTAAAGCCTGGTATAAGGGAGCCCCGGCCTGGCGGAACAGGGCAAGCCAGCCTAGTGGTACTACAGGGAGGCCTCGGTCTAGCGGAATAGGGCAAGCCAGCCTAGTGGTACTACAGGGAGGCCCCAGCCTAGCGGAATAGGGCAAGCCAGCCTAGTGGTACTAAAGGGAGGCCCAGGCCTAGCGGAATAGGGCAAGCCAGCCTAGTGGTACTACGGGAGGCCCCAGCCACAACGGACAGTAAAGGATCCTAGCCCAGAAGTACCCTACCTATAGAAACAGGGGTTCATTTGAGAGTGTTCTAATTGCCTAAACTGTGAATTTACTGTGATTACTGTACTGCTTATGCTGAACTATTGCCCTAAGTACCTGAACTATTGCCCTAAGTACCTGAACTATTGGCCTAAGTACCTGAACTATTGGTCTAAGTACCTGAACTATTGCCCTAGGTACCTGAACTATTGCCCGTAGTACCTGAACTATTGTCCGAAGTACCTGAACTGTTGTCCGAAGTACCTGAACTATTGGTCCAAGTACCTGAATTATTGCTCTAAGCACCTGGACATTGGCCCTTATCAGTAACGATTACCCCTGAAGTTAATATTTGCCCTCCCAGGCAAATTATTGTACTATTCCACAGTTCTTTGGGCATTCTTCAGTTATATGTTTGCTACTGTACAAAGACAGTCTCAGTCTTCTACCACACTGCAGTCTCCTAGTGTGGTTTGTTTACACACATGCTCGGAATCAGTCTCTACTCAGAAGAAGACATCCTTCCAGCATTCTTCACTCAGGAAGATCATCTATCAACTCATCCCGTCCGTTCATGTCGTCCGCCGAAGTCGAAGTCCGTCGTCAGTTGTACCAGTCGTACCCGCCGTTTTCTTGTTTTCACAGCTTGAAAGTACGTCCGCCGAAACGCATCACGACAGCCGTGCCAGTGCCGTCCTGTATGGTTCCTGTTCCAGATGTCCCGAAGTTGGTTGCCCTCTACAGAAGAGAGAGAGCTCATCTTGGAGAACCTGTTCTGCGCCCCCACCTGGTCGTTCGCCGAAAGTCGAGTCCATTGAAGCCCAGTCCGGGACGCGTCTGCCGTTTCTTTGTTTTGTGTTAGTTCCTGACCCGAGGATTGCAGATTCAACCATCATCTCTTCAGATTCCAATGGTTCCTGGTCCTGTCAGAGTTCCTTCTGATTCCAGCTGGCCTTTGGAGTGCTGCAGCATCAGTCGGATCCTGGTAGTCCTCCACTGGATTCATCGCCACGCAGATCTTGGTCTTTCTTCATCCTTGGCAACCCTAGAAGTGGGTTTTGGCCGAGGAACCTCTTGCTTCAGTGTGTGTTATTTCAGGAACCAGTGCTTTGGTTCTACATTCCGACAGCCTCGGAGAGAGTGGGCTTCGCCGAAGATATATGGTCTGTTTACCAAACCTCTCACCACCCCAGTGGCCTTATCTAGGTCCTTGCTGGGAAGTGAAATTAGGGGTTCTACAGTTCTGTTTTATTTCCTTGTAGCTACCACCAAGAATGATGGTATACGAAGACGCCGGATCTCTGGACCTTTGTAAAATTCTGTACTCTTTGTAGATGCATGATGCTGATCACCCTAATGTAGTGCTAAGTAGCCTAAGACTGGGTTCTTGTTAGAGTATAGAGTACAGTATAAACTAGTACTAGAATAAGAGTGGCATTAAGCCTGCAGTTTATATTTGTAGAGGTAACCATAAAAGTGGTAGATCAACAGTGTTTCAGTATCCTTGTTATAATCTGCTCTATTGTTAATCAGGCATCCCCTACTCCTTCTTGTGACTGTGTCTGTCTACCCCCTCTTTTGGTTGCAAATAAAACATCCGCCCTTTGGGCATTTTTAAAAAAAACTACTAAGTCGACTCCTGCCTCTCCTTGTCCGGATAGCAGTTATCCTATCCGAAAAATAATTCGGACCTCTGGTGCCCCGCTCATCTCTTTTCACCACCTTAGAGTAGAGGGCACTCACATCATCCAACATCACCTTCAACAGAGCACCATCACACCCCTTTGGACTTTCTTCTTTCACTAATGTATCTGTAGAAAGTCTTGTCATCTTCTTTAACTGTTTGTGCTAGTGTGTCCTTGGTTTGGGACTTTGCCTGCCTTACTGCCTTCCCTGCTTCCCTTAGGGAGGTTTGGTATGCCTCCCTATCTTCATCACACTGCGTTCCCTTATATTTCCTGAAGACCAGCCTTTTGGCTCTGACCTTTTCTGCTACTGTTTTTGAGAACCAAAGTGGTTTCATTCTTCTTTGCCCTTCCTTTTCTCTCTAACACAATGGGTTATGATGTTTCCTCAAGTATTGCATCCTTAATGCTTGCCCACTTTGCCTATACTCCTCACCTGTATTGCTTTTTACCAGGGCTAGCTTAACTCTTCTGGCCATCTTATCAAAGTCAGCTCCTCTGAAGTCCCATATTTTTGCCTTTGATTGGGATTATTTAGTTCTAGTGGCCAAAGTGAACCATACCATGTGATGGTCACTGGCCCCCAGATGATCTTCTACCTGGAGATCTGTGATCCATTCCTGTTTTCATCCAATGTGATTTCCTTCAAGTTTCCTTCCTGCTTGATTATTGTCAGTATCATGCCCTCCAGTTTTTACTCCAGTCCCAGGTTTCAATGGCACAGGTGCATTATTTTACACTATTTGCATTAAACCCCAGCTACCATACCCTTGACCACTCCTCCAGTTTTTTCAGATCCCTGCCTATCCTCCCTCCTACCCCCACATGCACAAAGAGTTTACTCTGTTGCAGACTTTGGTGTCATCCGCAAAGAGGCAGACCATTTTTTTCCAGCTCTGCTGCTATGTCATTTATAGTGACATTAAGAGAAACAGTCCCAGCACTGACCGCTGAGGTATGCATTGGATGCCTTCCTTCCTTTGAACAAACTCCATTACCACTACCCTTTGTCTGTAATCCCCTGACCAGTTTCTTGCCAGGTTACCACCTTAGTGCCCATCCCCAAGCAATCCAACTTGCTTATCAGTCTCCTATGTGGAATGGTGTTGAAAGTCTTTCTGAAATCCAGCTAGGCCACATCTACTGCTCCTCTGTGATTTAGCTTCTTCGTCACCCAGTTGAAAAAGTCCATCTGGTTTGATTGTCATGGCCTTCCACCTATGAATCCTGTAGCCTCAGATTCCATAACTCATTGTTTTCCAGATACACCAACACCAACACTCGAAACACCAGGAGCCCCAAATCCTTCAAATCCCCGTTGTTGCATCCCAAGGCCAAGGTCATTTGCATACAGGGCTCTGAGTTGGCTGAATAGGCTCTCTAGTGACACCTCATCCACAGCAACACTTGGAGCATTCAAAAAAAAAAAAAAAAACTCCACCACTCCATAACTGGCACCTCCACCTGTGCTTGCAACCCATAACATCTTCATTCCCTACACTGCTTCTGATCTTATAGGCATCAGTTTCTGCCCTCTTCTCTTGCACTTACCTGTCCAATGCAACTTCTAATGCACTTGCCCTGTGTCTGTCAGGACAAGGCCCCTCAGCTGCCTCACTCTGACCCTCTATACCTATGTCTTCCCCTACCCTCAGCCCTCTCCCATTCTTGCCCTCTTCTTCCTATTGTTTCTTGAGTTACTCATTGCTCAGTCTGATTTTGTCAAGCAAAGTTACTGTCTAAAACCATGTACCTGTAACTGTTTTATGTTTTAGTGTCTGTTACCTGTATAACCAGCATGACATGGAACCTTTGTAAAAGAGCCATGGTTCAAAGGTACTTTGTAATCTAGACACAAATAAATCAATAAATAAAAGATATTCTACTGTCCTTTCCTTCAGTGGTGTTTCCATTAACATACCCACCACCAAGGTCAGAGCTGACAGGCCTTGAATTGACCACTTCTTCCTTGCTACCACTTTCGAGAAGTGGGACTACTCCTGCAATTCTCTAGTCCTCCGGGATCATGCTGAAGAACTATCAAAGGTACAGGAGTATCTACCTGAGCTCTCTCAGCACCCTTGTATACACCCTGTCTGGCCTCATAGCCTTATCCACCTTCAGATTTCTGAGTGCTTTCCTTACTATCTCCATAGAAAAAGGACTAGTGCCCATTTCCCTTCCCTCAATGCTCCTGGTGCCTTTCTAAGTCCTTCCCCTTCCCCTTCTACTGTGAATACTCAGCAGATGTATTTATTCATGATGTCTCCCTTTTCTTGATCCCTCTCTGTGTAGGCCTACCATCCACCTTTAACCATACAGTCACACCTTTCTTCCTTTTTTCACTGACATACCTAAAAATATATTTTCACCCTTTGATACTGCCTCCCTCCACTCCCCTGTTTCACTATACCTTGACCATCTGCCTTCAGTACAATTCTATCCCCTCCCCTCACCCCCTACCTCACATTTCCATGACTCTCCGCCGCCTCCTCCACCTCCTCCCTCCCCTCTCCCCTCTTCTCGCCTGCACTTTTAGCCCAACCATTAGCCCTTAAGTGACTAGGTCAGTTTGCTGCCTGCTGGGTATTTCAATTAACTTGTTTAACCATTGTAACTTTGTGAGCTTGACAACTGCTACTACTTGGCTCTCAGGCAGCTAGGTCAGTTTGCTGACTGCTCAGTGATTTATGTCACATATGACTACTTGATGTTTTCTGTAATCTTTTCTACCCTGATCTTTGTTGTTTCTGTGAATGCAGCTCCATGTCTGTAACCTATATTTTGTTGTAACACTTTTAATAATGTTGAACCTTTGTAAATGAACACCTGTTTCAAAGGTCAGTGTAATCATAGATCGTAATAAATACTTCCTGAGCTATTTTTCATCCATTTGAACCTTTGTGCTCCTTACTGCATTCCCTGATGCCCTCTGTTTTTACTCATGTACTTCCCTATCCTTCCTCTCCTGAGTCTCTTATACCTTCTGAATGCCACTCTTTTAGCTGTTACCATATCTGCCATCTCTTTTGAGAGCCATAGTGGTCTCCTCTTTCTTTTGCTTACCTGCCTGACAGAGGTTTGTTGCCTTCACCATGTCTTCTTTTAGTCTAGTCCACTGTTCCCCACCTCCAGATCATCTCCACTACCAAGTCATTCTGAGGCATTCACCCATCTTTATAAAATCAGCCCTTCTGAAGTTCAGGACCCTCCTCATTATGTGGTTGGATTACACAACTGTTCTTATGTTGAGTCACACTGTATGATGATTGTTAGTCCCTAGAGGGCTTCCCATCTTGATGTCTGCAATACTGTCCCTCTAAGAACCGTGTCTAATATTACCCCATCTTGCATGGGTTTACTGACTAATTGACCGAGGAATGCCCCCTGCAGGGAATCCTGGCAGTCCCTGCTTCTTGCTGAGGCTACAGCTGGGAGGCTACAATCTACATCAAGCAGATTAACATCTCCCAGCAGCAACACTTCCTCTTTTTAGCCTTACTGCCAACTGCTTCTAACATTTCCATCTGAGTCCTCCCACTGTGCAGGGGACCTATAGATCACATCTGTCTGAAATGTCTTAGTTTCCCAACTGAGGGTGACCCACAACCCTTCTATCCTCACCGATTCCCTTTATTTCAGTTGCTTTTATGCCTTCCTTACGTACAGCACCTCATCCCCTCCTTTTCTTTCTACACTGTCTTTTCTGAACATCAAGCAGCCTGGTATGACCATGTCCCAGTCATGATGGTTGTCAGTGCACCATGATTCAGTAATGGCATCAATACCCATATCAGTCACCACCATGATGGCCTCTAGGGCTGGGATCTTATTTCCCAGGCTTGTAGCAATTGCACACATGGCCTTGCTGATTTTGTTAGCTTGCTGCTCATCATTTCCCTCTTTTTCCTTTTATTCCCCCTTCCCCCTCTGCTCTTCTGGTTGCTTCTTGACCCTCCTTCCTCCTTTACTAATCCCCTGTTTCCTTGATTAACTTCCCACAGGATCTCCCTACTCTATTTTAATGGACTTTCAAACTAAGATGCCCACTGTTCAGGATTTTTAAATGATGGACATTGGGTGGGAGGAGTGGGGCTCATTTCCAGGTGTGAAATTAAGACTGATTTCATTTCAGAATCCAACTGGGGAAGGCTGTTTACTGTGTAAAATGTAGTCACTAAAGGCATAACACATAGAACACAGAGGTATATATAATGACAGCAGAAAAAGACCACTGATCCAACCAGTCTGTCTGGGTTTCCTATTTAGCCCGGAGATCAACTGTCCCCCTAGGATCCTAGCCCTCCCATCACCCCCCCCATTCTCCACCCTGATACTGACACCCCATGCATCCACTATACAGTTCATTCTATCCCAACCATGCTTGAAATCACTAATAGTTTTGCACCTCCACCTCTACTGGTAGACTGTTCCATAGCTCCACCATCCTTTTTGCAAATTAACTCATCTTTCCTGATGCTCCATACTGTTAGTTTCAACTTGTATTCAAGTTAAATAGTTCTCTGCAGTTCATCATGTTAATTATGTTTAGAAACTTAAAGGTCTCTATCATACCTCTCCTGTGCTGTCTGATATCCAGTGAGACCATGTTTAGGGCTTTGAGGCACTTCTCATAAGACCTGCCATGCTGACCCAGAATCATTTTTGTTACCTTTCCCTGCACCATCTCCAGCCTATCCTTATCCTTCATGAGTTGAGAACTGGGCACAATACTGAAGGTTTGACATCACCAAGGATCTATGAGGAAGTCTTACTCTCCTTTCCTGCTATCAATAACTCTGCCCCCACCCACATTACAGCATCCTGCTTGCTTTTCTATATGCCTTGTTGTACTGACTCAATTACTTTAGGTTGTCACTGATGATAACTCAAGGTCTCATTCTTAGCCTTAGCATTAAGTTTCACTACTGCCATTCAGTACTCCGTCTTGGGGCTTTTGTTCTCTAAGTACATTACATTTCATTTTTTGATGTTGAATTTCAGCTATCAAACCCTATACTACCCCTCTCACTTCTGTAAACCTCTTTGCATTTCCTCTTGTCTCTCATTAAAATCCATCCTCCCACAGAATTTAGTATCGTCTGCAAGGAGACACAATCAGTCCTGGATTCCCTCTCCAATGTCACTGATGAACATGTTGAAGATGACTGGGCCTAGGACAGATTCATGTGGAACCTCACTTGTTTCCACCCAATGTTCTCATTTAACCCACTGACCACAACCATCTGCTGTCGCCCCTTTAGCCAGTTGCCTATCCAGTTTACTATGTTTTGCCACTCCCAGATCCTTCATCTTCTTTAGCAGTATCTGTGAGGCACTGAGTCAAAAATTGATGAAGTCAAAATAGAGTTCATGTGACAGGGTGACCCTTGTCTAAGTATTGCCCCCCCATTTGGAGCTGAAATATATTTTTTTAGCTAATGTTACTTGGCAGTAGAAAAATATGCACCTTTTTAGGTCAGGCATGCTTGCTGGCAAAAGGTGCTTAAGATGATTTTGTGGCACAGTGTGCCCCAGAAGGGAAATGTGCAGTAAAATCTATATTTTACATGAAGTGCAGTGAAATGCTTAAAGTGTTCTGAAATAAAGTGCCTGAATATAAATAAATCAATAAAGTGCCAAATGCTTATAGTATGCAATGTATGTGCAAAAGTGCTTCTAAATGCATAGACTAGAGAATCACAGAAATTACTCCTGGTAATTAGAAAATGGTAAGGGTTGTTTTATTTAAGTGAGTGACCTAAGCAAGGCAGAATAAATTTGGAAAACCCTAATGTTGCCTCTGATGGTGTAAATAAAATAGAAGCATTTATTATTTATTTATTTGTTCTACGGTTACAAATACCTTTGAGCCAAGGCTCTTTTACAAAGGTTCCACATCATTGGTACAGTCGAGACAATCATAAGCAAAGATAACAGTTTATTAAATAAAAAAAAACAACACATAGTTTTGTAGATGAAAAAAGAACAATAATGTGAAACTTTGGGGAAGGGAAAGGGAAAGGAGGAGGGTGAAATCAGGGAGACTAAGTGGATGGGAGAGAAGGGTAGGTAGGTTGAGGGTGACAGAGAGAGGAGAGGTGGAAGGTGGATAAGAATAGAGGTAGTGCAGCCGGGTGACATTTGTCATGGGCCAGCAGGGGAGGTGAAGATTGGAAGGTGGTGCTGGCAAAGTGCAGGAGTAGATGTGGATCCAAAAGGGCATCTTCAGCTATGGAACCAAAAGTTATGTTAAGCAACAACAGTCACAGAAGTTGGAGGTAGTCAGTGTTAGGCAGAGACGAGTCTTAAAAGTGCTGAGCGATAGTGAAGGTGAGATGTCGCTGGGAAGACCGTTGTACCAACTAGTGGCCCGGTAAGCAAAGGATCTTTGGCCTTGTGTTGTGCGGCAATGCGGGACTTGCAAAAGCTGAGGTTTCGATCCCCTGGTATGTCGGATATGGATTCTCAGTTGTATGAGGGCACAGACTCCAGCGGGGCAAGGCCCAGCAAGATTTCTTAGTAGTAATACAAGTTTGGTGTTTTATTCGATTGGCAAGATTCAACCATGCAGTTTGAGAATAGAGGTCTACAGGTGTGAGTTAGGCGTTGGGAGCCAGTGACAAGTCGACAGGCCTTGTTGAGGGCAGTGGATACTCGTTTGAGTGTGGTGATTGTAGCAGAGCCGTAAATGATAATGCCATAATCAATGATGGGTATGATGGAGCTCTGGACAGCGACAGTGAGGGCTTCAGGTGTCAGGTGTTTCCTATGACGGAATAGCAGGCCTAGCCGGGAGTTAGCGGCTTTGGTGACATGGTCGATGTGGGCAGTGTAGGAGAGATGAGGGTCAAGGGTGATCCCGAGGTATTTAAAGTTTTTGACCTGTTCCAGTGCGGCACCTTGTCTGGTGATAACGGAGAGTTGGAAGTGCTTATGTTTATTATGGGAGCTGCTGAAGATCATGGCCTTTGTTTTTTTTTTTTGATTAAGGATAATTTTGTGCTTTGTGAGCCAATTATCAACTGAGGAGAAGCCGAGTTGGAGATTTTCTTGCAATTTCTTTGGGTCCTGGTGTGTGGCAAGAATTACTGCATCATCGGCATACAGGATGATATGTTCAGTACAGGAGTCCGGTAGGGTGTTAAGGAACAGGCTGAAGAGTAAGGCCCAGTATTGAACCCTGGGGACTCCAGAGAGACAGGTCTGGAATCAGAGTGCACATCTCTCCATGATTGACTGGTCACCCATCTATACCTTTACTAATGCCCAGGCAGCCCTTGACCTCTTCATGGCCAGGTTTGGTCCTCTCCAAGACACCTATACTCCCGCATCACGCTGCATTAGTGGAACCCAAACAAGATGGTTAACTAAAGACCTTATCACCCAAATTTGAGCAAGGGTCAAATCATAGCAGCGTTTCAAAGCCTCAGGGTGTCAGTCTGACTACGATGGCTACAGACAATTGAGAAATACATGGAAAAGAAACATTCGACTAGCAAAAAGCTCTTTCTGCAAAGACTTATTAACAAATGCTGCTGGTGACTCCAAGAAATTCTGGTCAACCATAAAAACCCTCCTTGGAGCTAATCACATGGCCACTGCTAGTGATATGTTGCTAATTGGTATACACTGCTATAACCCTGTCACCATTGCAAACTCCTTCAATAACCATTTCTCTGACATCTCTACCTACCTGGACTCTTTCCCATCAGTACACATTGTTCCCCCCCCCCCCGGGATACAGAACCTCTGCTCACACATCCTCCATTGAGATTTCAGACCACCACAAAGGCTAAAGTTCTAAAGCTGCTACTCTCCATCCCTGACAGTACCAGCTTGGGATCCGATGGTTTGGAGCCTAGGCTCCTGAAAGCTGCTGCACCTGTCATAGCCTCCCCATTAACAAAAGTTTTCAACCTATCACTATGCCATGGCACAGTTCCTAATATCTGGAAAATAGCTAAAATTATTCCCATTCCAAAAAAAGGCTATCCTAAAGAAATCAATAATTACCATCCCATAGCTATCCTCTCTGTGCTTAGCAAAATTCTGAAAAAAATTTGTGGCAACTCTATCCATAGATAATCTTCAGAAGCACAATCTTCTCTCTTCCTCCCAGCATGGTTTCCACAAAGGCCACAGCACTTCCACTGGAATCCTAAAAATCACAAATGACATCTATGCTTCTATGGATTCTGGCCTCCTCACAGGCGCAATTTTCATCGATTTAACTAAGGCATTCGATCTGGTTAATCAACCCCTTCTCCTCACAAAACTACATTCCCAAGGCTTCTCTTCCAATGTAGTGGCCTGGTTTAATAGCTATCTGTCAGATAGGAAACAGGATGTAGTCTTCAACTCAGCCATATCTGACCTCTTGCCTATACATTTTGGTGTTCCACAGGGCTCCATACTTGGCCCCTTGCTTTTCTCAATCTTCATAAATGACCTCCCGCTGGTCGCACCAACCTGCTCATCTCTACTCTACACGGACGACCTTGTCATCTACGACAGTGCAAGATATATCTCGGATATAAACTACTCTCTTGCTTTGGATTTCTTAAGTATTCAGTCCTGGCTAACAGAGAACAACCTCGTTCTCAACATAAGCAAATCACAGTTCATGCTCTTTGGCTCACCTCCCAGACTTAAAGCAAACAAAAGCTCCCTCAAATTATCTTATGCTGATGGTTACCAACTGGTTAGCACTAGCTCCTTTAAATATCTGGGCATTCTTCTTGATGAATCTCTAGACTTTGATCTGCACATCACCACCACTTGTAAATCTGTCAATGCCAAGATAAGGGGTGCCTGCTGTACTCTCTTTGCCCTCACCCCATCGGCAAGACTAGCTGTGGCACAAGGCTTTCTTCTCCCTGCCCTGGCCTTAGGCTCAGCCACCTACCTCACTGCCACAAAGGCCTCCCTCCACAAATGGGACACTACCTATAATTCAATCTGCCATTATGCCTCTGCATCTCCACGATATAGGCGCCATTGCCTGCTCTTTGCTGACCTAAATTAGCCCAGCCCCTTTGTCCATTGGCTTCAGTCTTATGGCTCTTTAATTGATGGTATTGCTAGATCAGGCCTCCCCCAATCTCTCACCTCTCTGATTCACTCACAACCCCTCTCCTATGGGCTTCGATCTATTGACCAAACCCATCTCCATATCCCCAGATGCAAGACTTCACATGGTGCACTTTCTTACACATGGCTCCAAAGTACTGGAACTCTATTCCTCAAACTATTAATCAAACTTCTACCCATGCTAATTTAAAGAAACTGCAGCGTGATCATCTGCGGGCTACTAGTCCCTGCACTTGCTTTCATTCTCCGTAGACTATCCCTCTCCTGCCCTCTGTGACCCGAAGCAACACATTCTCCGACACCTCTCTCTCTGCCTCTCTCATAACTATTCTAATCCCTCAATCATCCCTTACCCTCTTCCTCTGTTTCCCACCACTCTCCCTTTCCTCTATTCCTAGCTTCTACTCTCCCTAAACCTAATGGTCACATAATGGCACCTATTGCATATTGCACATGTTTAGAATATCAGTTTTCTCTCATATGCTTTTGCATTTCTTGCTGTCCTTTGATTGTCAAAACTGTGCTGACTGTATCATGCTGAAAATGTTTCCAAATTTGTATTTGATTGTATGTGGCCTCATCCTTACTATGTTGCATTATCTCATGTGCTGCGTCACATGTATACATACTTATGTACAGTATGTCCTCTTGTATCCTCCCGGTCGTGCCTGAAAATAGGCATTTCCCATGCTTAGTGCACCTACCTGGTTACAAAAGCAAGTAAATAAATCCTGGCAAGACCTCACTGCCATAACCTGTGCTGTTTACTATCCGGAGACCATTCTCTCCAAGTAGTCCACAAGGTTGTTTTGATCAGGGATGCTATCAGCTTCTCTACAATAGAGATAAGACTGACAGGTGTGTAGTTCCTGCTTGTTCCTTGATCGCCCCTATGGCATGGAACTACATCCACCACCCTCCAGTCCTACAGAACTATTCCAGTCCTTAGTTAGCTATAGAATAGGCCTACCAGGGGTTCAACCAGTTTCACTGCCAATTCCCTGAGTATCCTCAGATGCAATCCATCTGGTCCTGGGGCTTTATTCATCTTTAAGGCTGCCAGCCCTTTCAGGACCCTTTTGTTAGTAAATACTGACTGCCTAATCTCTGGGACCCCTTATTGGCCACTTTCATTCCACTCTCTGGCAGGGTCCCACATCATCCCTCATGAAAACTGAGCAAAAGTACTTGCTAAGGACAGCGGTCTTTTGCTCATCCTTCTTTATCACCCTTTCCACCTCAGCTAGCCTTACAATTCCCTCCTTTCTTCCTTCCCCCAGTATATCTGAAGAACTGTGTTTCTCCGCTGTTGACCCCCTTTGCAATATGCAGCTCTGTGTTTGTTTTTGCCTCCCTGACACAGCTCTTTGCTTCGCTAGTTTTTCAGTAAATATTCTCCCTATTTCTCCTCCTCGCCCTAATCTTTTTTATATTTGTAGAATGCCTTTTTCTAAGCCCTATTCCCTTCCCTTACCCTTTTGAAGAGACATAATGATCTCTTGATCCTGTTCCTTTTGGTTACCATTCTCATGCATACCTTAATTGCTCAAAAATTGCCCCCTTAGTTGCTTTGCATCTCTTTTCCACCCCATCTGTGTTTTCTGCACCTACTGATTTAACTCTAACCAGCTCTCTCAGCCTATTGAAGTTCGCCCATTCAAAATCAAGGACTTCAGCTACTGATTGTGATTTACCGGACACAAGGGCCAGTTTGAACCAAAATGATTTGTGGTTGCTCCACTCCAGTGCATCTTCTACTCCCACAGCTCCTACCACCTCTGAGTTTGTGAGCATCACGTCGAGAAGTGGGGTCTGCCTGGTGGGTTCCTTAACTAGCTGTACTGTTAGACAGTCCTGAAATACATCCAGCAAGGCCAGACTTCTGGTACTCCTGATCACTGGAACACCCCAATTGATTTTTTGCAGGTTCAGTTCACCACCTACCACTATGTTCCTCTTTCTTATTCTTCTTTCAAGTTCTACCCTGAGCTCCCTGTCCCTCTTCTCCTCTTGCCCCAGAGGTCTATATACAGTATCACCTCCAAGTGCAGTTTTTTGTCAGAGGCTACCATGAGTTGCACCCACAGAGACTGTCTAACCATTATTACCCCCAATGAACCCATTTTCCACCACTTTGATGCTCTCCTTGACATAAAGGGCTACTCCTCCACTCTACCTGCAGATGGAAGCTATAAGTAATCTGAAGGTGCACCACAATTCTGAACTTGGGCAATTCTCCCACTGAACCTCCATCTGGCCTTTTACCCAGACTGCAGCCATTAATTGGCTTAACTCAAATACTTAACTTTGCAGTCTGTCCACCTACTGCACTGCTATTATTTTAAAGGGTATGCAGGCAGTAATCATTGCTACTAAGCTATTTGTTTTAATTAGTTATTTACTGTTTTAAGAATTCATTCAGCCTTAGTCCATAGAGTTAGAGCTTATTTCTACTGGCTGTGACTGTATTTTGGGGTACACAGTCAGTATCACTGCTAGTGAGCCATTGTTTTAATTACTTAGATACTGTTTTTTGAAAATTCAGTTTAGTCTGATTAGTTAGAGTTTATTTCGTGTTCACTCTGTAAACTGATTTGGGGAATTTGCTACTGATTTTTTCCCCAAAAACCTTATTCTGTCTCTCTAGCTCCCCTTGTAATTTATTTTCTTACTCTCTGAACTTCTTGGCTGCAATCACTTAATCCATTCTTGCATTGCTGAGCCATCAGGTGCCCCTCCAGCCCCCTATCTCTTTGCAGTCTCTTCCTTCAGGTTTTTTTCCCTCCTTGCTCTGTAAGCTTCCAGCCCCCCCCCACAGATATCTGTCTCCTGCCCCTGTTGATCTGCCTGCTTTCCTTTCCTCCTCAATGTCCACCACTTTAGCCCCATTGTCCTAGCCCCTTATTCTAACCACTCCTGTCTCTCTCTTCCTCATAGGCCAGTGGCTCCTGACAGAGCAACCCACACTTTGGTGTGGCTTCAGTCCAGGAGCTGCCACATGACTCTCTCTCTCTGCAGACTGAAGCTGTACTCCCACCAGCACTTTGCACTGACTCCCTCCCCTCCCCCTCCCGACCACCCTATGTGAGCAATTTCTTATAGGCTCTGTCAATCACATCACTGAAACTTACTAACAGTCAACTTTCAATTAGCATGTTACATGATGCCCCAATGGGGACCTCAGATGAATCATATTTCCTCTCTTCTCCTTACAACAAACAACTTTGCTAAAAACTTCACAAAGCCCCCAAAAAAATGCTTAGAAATGCTACCTATCAATTTTGATATATGCATAGAAACACAGAGAAAGACAGAACTTGATGGCAGATAAAGACCACAAGGCCCATCCAGTCAGCCCATTTTTTCTACTCTTAGGAATGTGCCATAGGCCTGTACTCTGCCAATGGTCTATCTATTCTTACTCATCTACATTGCTCCTTATGCCTATCCATGCCTGTTTGAAGCCCAGCACTGTATTCATATCCACCACTTCCTGAGGTAGGCCATTCCATGCATCCACCACCCTTTCTATGAAAACTTCCTCACATTACGCTTAATGGCCTCCTCTATTCACATGCTGTGTCCTCTTGTCCTGCTATTTTTCTCATATTGAAACATGTTAGACTCTTTCATCTTGTTAATGACCTTAAGATGTTTGAATATTTCAATCATATCACCTCTCTCTCCCTCCTTTGCTCTAGGGTATACATATTGAGCTCTGTTAATCTGTCCTCATATGTTTTCTGATGCAGTCCCTGCACTATTTTGGTTGCCCTTCTCTGGATTGCCTCCATTTTGTTAATATCCCTGTGCAGGTGCGGCTTCCAGTACTGCACACAGTACCAGATGGGGCCTAACCAGTGTCTTGGAAAAAGGATTATTACCTCTCTTCGACTTGTGATACCCTTACTAATACACCCCAACATCCTTCTAGTCTTACCTACTGATTTAGTGATCTGCTTGGATGATTGCAGGTCATCTGTGATGATGATGCTCAAGTCTCTTTTTGCCTTGTGATTGCCAGCAGCTCCCCTCCCAACCTATAGGTGGCTTCAGGGTTTCTCTTCCCTATGTTCATGATCTTGCACTTCTTTGTGTTGAACCCCATTTGCCACCCTTCTGACCATTTTGACAGTTTATCCAGATCTCTTCTCATTCTGCCCACCCCATCTGGATCATCTACTCTGTTGCAGATCTTGGTGTCATCTGCAAAGACAAACCTTACCCTCCAGTCCATCTGCAATGTCACTAATGAAAATATTGAAGAGTACTGGCCCCAGAACTGATACCGGAGTTGCCCTACTTGTGATTTGTATTTCTTCTGACTGTATACCATTTACCACCACTCTGTTTTCTGCCTGCCAACTAGTTTGCCACCCAGTTGACCAACTTCTGACCCACCTTGAGCCTACCCAGCTTATTAATCAATCTTCTATGTGGAACAGTATAGAAAGCTTTGATGAATTCAAGGTAGGTGACATCAACTGCTCCCCCTTGGTCCACTGCTCTGGTTATCCAGTCGAAGAAATCTATGAGATTAGTTTGACAGGACCTTCCTGTTGTAAACCCACGCTGTCTTGGATTCTGTACTCCTTTGGATTCCAGGTGTTGCATTATCCTTTCCTTGAGGAGTGCCTCCATAATCTTGCCCACTACTGAGGTAAGACTGACTGGTCTCTAGTTCCCCACCTCCTCCCTGCTGCCAGTCTTGTGGGTGGGATCACATGAGCCCTTCTCCAGTTTTCTGAGACCTCTCCTGAAACAGAAACATAGACTTTGATGGCAGATAGAGGACGCTAGGCCCATCTAGTCTGCCCATTTCCCTATCTACAGGATAGGCCGCAGATCTAGTTAACCAACAGCCTATTTTTTCCTACCCCCACAAGAATTGCCTTATGTCTGTCCCATGCATTCTTGAATTCTCCACAGATTTAGACCCCACAACTTCCGCAGGAAGGCTGTTCCATGCATCCACCCTCTCTGTGAAATAATACTTCCTCACATTGCCCCTGAACCGCCCTCCTTCTATCTTTAAATTGTGTCCCTTGTTCTTGCAAGTCTCTTTTTCTGAAAGATGCTACCCTCTTGGACTTTGTTGATTCCTTGAGGTACTTGAAAGTTTCTATCATTCCCCCTCTCCTTCTTTCCTCAATGGTATACATATTAAGCTCTTTTAGTCTCTCCTCATATGGCTTCTCTTGCAGACCCTGCACCATTTTAGTTGCCCTCCTCTGGACTGCCTCTATCCTGTCTATGTCCTTGCGGAGATGGGGTCTCCAGAACTGGACACAATATTCAGATGGGGTCTCACCAACTGTCTGTACAGAGGATAACAACTTCCTGTTTTTCTGCTGATGATGCCTCTCCTATACATCCAGTATACCCCAGCCCTCCCTACTGCCTTCTCACATTGCTTGCTAACCTTAAGGTCATCTGATGTGTTTACCCCAGGTCCCTTTCCTTTTTGTTGTTGTTACTACCTCCCCACCCATTGTGTATTCTTCCCCTGGGTTCTTGTTTCCCAGGTGCATTATTTTGCACTTTTTTCCATTGAATCCTAGCTGCCATACTTCTGACCATTCCTCCAACCTTGCCAAGTCCCTTTTCATCCTTTCCATGCCTCCTTGTGTATCAACCCTGTTGCAGATCTTTGTGTCATCTGCAAAGGCATACTTCTCCTTCAGTCCCTCTGCAATGTCACTGATGAAGACATTAAAAGGACTGGGCCCAGTACTGAACCCTGCAGTACCCCACTAGTAACCGCCCTTTCTTCAGAGTGGACTCCATTTACAATTACCTTCTGTGTCCTGTTGTCCAGCCAATGTTTTACAGGCTACCACCTGGGACCCACTCCCATGCTGGTTAATTTGACTATTAATCTTTTGTGTGGGACTGTGTCAAATGCCTTGCTAAAGTCTAGGTAGGCCATGTCCACAGCCCCCCTGGTCTACTACTTTGGTCACCCAGTCAAGAAATCTATTAGATTCAGTCTGACATGACCTTCCGCTGTGAACCCATGCTGCCTTGGGTCCTGTGCTCCACTGACCTCTGGGTACTCAACTATTCTTTCCTTCAGAAGTGACTGCATCACTTTCCCTACCACAGAGGTCAGACTGACAGGTCTGTAGTTTCCTGCTCCTGTCTTGGTCCCACTTTTGTGAAGGGGAATCACATCTGCCTTCCTCCAGTCCTCGGGTACCACACCATCCTCCCATGATTTATTAAAAAGAGTAGCCAGTGGTTTCACTAATTCCTTCCTTAATTCTTTTAGAATTCTGGGGTGAATTCCATCAGCACCCATTGCTTTGTCCACCTTCAGTTTTAGGAGTTCTTTTAGAACCCTTTCTTCTGTGAAAGGACTGGGATTGACCCCCCTATCAAGAGTGCTTCTGTTAATTGGATTAGGCACTTCCTCCTCCTCTTTTGTGAATACTGAGCAGAAATATTCGTTCAGTATTCCTGCTTTTTCACTGTCCCCCACTGCCCACCCACCATTCTTTCTATTCAGCCTCACTATCCCTTCCTTTGACTTTTCGCTGCTGATGTACCTATAAAGGTTTTATCCCCTTCTTAACTGAGTTGACTATCTTTTCCTCAGTTTGGGCCTTTGCTATTCTGACTTCCCTCCCTGCTTCTTTCTGCCTTAACTGGTACAGCACTCTGTCCTGCTCCTTCTGTGTTTCCTTATACTTGAGAATGCTATCTTTTCTTCCTGACTTTCACAGCCACCTCTTTTGAGAACCATAGTGGCTTTTTCTTTCATTTGATTTGTTTATTTGCTTCACACAAGGCTTGTTGCCTCTGTGATGGCAGTTTTGATAATTCCTCATTGTTGCTCCACCTCCTTCTAGCCTGTTTACTAGTGCTTTTCTGAGCACTCTCCCATCTTGCCAAAGTGAGCCCTCCTAAAGTCCAGTACCCTCACTTTTGTATGGCTTGACTCTGTAGCTGGGTTTAGCGTGAACCACATTGTTTGATGGACACTTGTCCCCAGATGGCAACCCACTTCTAGATCTGAGATCCTCTCACTGCCCCGTTTGAGAGTATGAGGTCTAAGATAGCTCCTCACAGTGGGTTCCAAAACTATGCCTCATGCCTGCCACCTGTAGGGCATCAAGAATGGCCATGCTCTTGGATGTGGCTGCAACAAATGTGCTCCAGTTAATATCTGCATATTCAGGTCTCCCATCAACAGTATCTCCCTTTCTCTGCCATTCTAAGAATACCTTCTATCATATCCTTGTCCATTCCTTCCCCTGACATGGGGTCTGTACACAACCCTGTGCGGATTGTGGTGCCTTTCCAGTCTCCAAGGTGACCCACAGTGCCTCCTCTCCTCCCTGTTTTACTCTTTTGTTCAGTTGCTTTTATCCTTCTTTACATGAGAGCTACTCCTCCCTCTTCTCCCTGCCTGTCTCTCCTGTAGGTTATGTACCCTGTATGTTAACATCCCAGTCATGGTTCTCTGTGTACCATGTTTCTGTGACTGCTACGATATCCAGGCACCCTCTTCCATTAAGGCCACTAGCTCAGGAGCTTGTTGCCCAGACTACGGCATTGGTACTCATTACCCTCCATTTCCTGATGGCCTTACCCTTTTGCCACATTCCTGTCCTTCTTGCCTTTATCACTTTCTCCATTTACCCCTGCCCTTCTCCTATCGACACCTCTATGTTGGTGTTTGCTGCACTTACTACCGTGATTGTTTGGGGGCTAGGATTTTCTTTCTCCTTTCCAGTGCCTCCCCTTGGCTAGTTTAAAGCTTGCCAATGAAGCATTTAAACCTATCATCTAGGATCCTAGTTCCTCCTGGACAGATGCAGCCCATCATGCCAGTATAGGCTTGCATCCTCCAGGTGACCCCCAGTCCCCAATGAAGCCAAATCCTGGGCTCACACCAGTTTTCTTAACCATAGTTGAATCCTGGTACCCAGAACACCCTAGCCTCTCCTATGCCATAGATGGGTAGCACCTCCGAGAAGGTTACTGTGCGTGCTACTTGACTAAGGCCCCTCCCCAATTCCACAAACTCTTCCTGCACTTCTCTAATCCCTTTCTTAGCCAGGTCATTTGTCCCTAAGTGAACAATGACATCCAGCTCCCTCCCCTGTGCAGCTGCTCTGGCAATCCTGAGGATTCGCTCCCTGTCCCTCCAAGCCATGGCGCCAGGCAGGCACCTTACCTCCCTCTCCCCTTCCTTCCCCAGTTCTACCTTCCTAACAATGGAGTCCCCCACCAGGGTTGTTTCCTTCCCTGCGGGTCCCCTGCCACCCTCCTGTGGGTCTCCTTGTGGAGGTTCCCAACATCCTCCTTGGTCTCCACTGTGGGTGCCTCCATGAGGAACCACACTTTGCCAGAATAGCATAGGAATTGTGGAGAGGTACAACTGGAGGGATCTGCCTTGTTCCACCACCTCACCCTCCCTGAGCCCACTGTAGTCCAACCGCTCCTCTTTCATGGCAACCTCTGAGGCAACGGCAGTGGCACTGGTGGTCCCTGGATGGAAGAGGAGGTCCCAAATCCTGGCCAACTCAGCCTGGAGATGAGCAACCTCCTCCTCAGCCCAGAGAGGTGCCTGCAGATGGGACACCTGCATCCTCCAGAACATCTCCCGGAAGACTGCTGCTCTACAGCCACTGCACTGCACCGCTCAATCATGTCTTATTTCTGGCCCCTTAACTGTTTGCAATCCTTACTCTTTCCTCTGTTTTTTTTCTCTCTCTCCTTACTTTCTGTCTGTGTGCCCTTTAAGCTCCTGATTGTCCCATTCTGAGACAAGAATGTCCTATATTTCTCAGTAGACCACTTACTTGTTCAGAGGCAGACCTCCAGCAGCTAGAGTGGGCCGGAGAGCTATTCTTGCCCTTCTAGGATGGTGGGTCCTTGGTGGTTCTGTGATCACTCACTTCCTGCCCCTAAACAGGAAGTTTCTGTTGTCAGTCAAATCCTGTGCCTATAAAAATAGAACTAGCTTTGGGTGGGGGGTGGATGGGAGGAAGGAGGCAATATAGTCCCAGCAGAGAGTCCAGTCACACAGTAGTCCTTTCTCCTGGTGTCTTCTGCCAAGTTAGCAAGAATCTTTCCTAAGGCAGTCTTTAAATGTAGCTTCCTTCTAGCTAAGCCCTCCCCCTACTTACAGATCTTTCCAAAGTAATTTAAACCTCATAGCAGTTAAGTCCCTTCAGTCACCTGAGATTTACACCTAGATAACTCTTCAGTTCCCATTCAGTTCAGTTAACCCAAACACACACTTTTTTTGTTTTTGTTTTGTATGTTGTTTTTACCTTAAATTAAAGGTCCAAATACAAGTTCTTCTACTTTAGTCCCAGCAGAGAAGTTCAGTCACACAGCAGTCCTTTCTCCTGGTGTCTTCTGCCAAGCTATCCTGTGCTCAGAGACTCACTAAACAGTTCTGATAGGCTCTGCTAGTTCCACCCTTAACTCCTTTAGTACCCTGGGATATGCCATCAGGTCCCATTGCCTTGTCCACCCTGAACATGAGCTCTTGTAGGAGACCCTTTCTTTTGTGAAGGGACTTGTGCACCTCCTTCCCCTGTGTCCATGGTGCTAAGCTGTGGGTAAGCAACCTTCTCCTTAGTAATACTGAGCAGAAGTACCTATTTGGATAGATGCTTTTTCTTGGTCCTCCTCCACACTCCCCTTATCCCTTAGATCTTAACAATACCCCCTCTGGACTTTTTCCTTTTACTAATGTAATTATAGAAAGTCTTGACCCCTTCTTTTACAGTTCATGCTAGTGTTTCCTTGGTTTGGGCCTTTGCCTGTCTTACTGCTTATTCAGCACCCCTTAAGGACATTTGGTATGCCTCCCCATCGTTGTCACATTGTGTTCCTTTATATTTCCTTAAGGCCAGTCTTTTGGCTCTTACATTTTCTGCTACTGTTTTTGAGAACTAAGTGGTATCTTGCTTCTTTTGCTTTTGCTTTGGAAAATAGGATGTTGCTTCAAGTATTGCATCCTTAATGCTTGCCCACATAGTCTGTACCCCCTCACCTGTATTTCTTCTTGCCAGGGCTAGCCAAACTCTATTGGCCATCTTATCAAAGTCAGCTCCTCTGAAGTCCCATATTTTTGCCTTGGAATGGGATGATTTAGTTCTAGTGGCCAAATTGAACCTTACCATGTGATGGTCACTGGCCCCCAGGTAATCTTCTACCTGGAGATCTGTGATCCTTTCCTTAGTCAGTACTAGATCTAGGATAATCCTGTCTCTTGTGGGTAGTTCTGCCAGTTGTTTGAGGCCCGCCCCTGTAGGGGAATCCACTATGTGTCTAGTTCTAGCGGATGTTCCTGCTGGTATTGACCAATCTGTATCTGGCATGTTGAAGTCTCCATTATCAGAACCTCTTCTTTAGCTATCAGTGTTTTGTATATCTTCTAACCATAATGTGTCTATGTCCTCCCCTGGTCTAGAGGCCTGTAGACAACCCCAGTTCTTATTATTGTCTCTTTTCCTGTTTCTGGGTGACCACAGTTCTTCTGGCTCCTTATGTGCATTCTGAATTTCTGCAGCTTTGATGTTTTCATTGACACAAAACCCTCCACCCCTCTTTTCACTCGGTCACTTCTGAACAGTACATAGCTGGGTACTGAAGTCTCCCAAGTGCAGTTGCTGGTGAACCATGTATTGTTCTCCTTCCCTGTCTTTACCTCCCTCCCAGACCAAATCCCCTTCTCCTCCTCCTCTTTCTCCCTACTTATCTGCCCTCCTCGCACCATTCTTTATTCTTACAATCACACCAACCCCACCCAGTCTCCACTGGTCCCACTCCCCATTCTTACCTTGTCCTTCACTCACAACACTGCCTATCTCTATTGTTTATCTGTGGATGTTAAAAATAAGAAAACATGCTTTTGGTTCTCATAGAGCTTGAAAGAAGAGCTGCTCCACAGAGACTCACTTTGGAAGAAGGCCAGGAAGACCAAACAGCCTAACGATTGGCCAGCTTTCGGAGCTGCCAGAAACCGCTGCATGAGAATGGTTAGGAATGCAAAATCTAGTTGCTACCAGTCCAAACTTAACTCTTCCTCTAGCAGTACAACTAAATTCTAGAAACCCTTAAAGGAAATTCAAGGCAACAGTTCTGCTAGTCCATTCCCACCAAAAATCTCTTCGGGCAACTCGGTTGTTACTGACAAGCAAGAAATCCTTGAGCTTTTTAATAATCACTTTGCCACTGCGGGTCTAGCATTTGATGACTCACCCGCTTCTAGACTATGTGCACAACTATTTACTCCTAGATCAACTTGCCCAGGCCTTGCCCCAACCTCACCCCCTCCTTGCACGGCATTCTCCCCCGTCACAGTAAAGGAAGTCAAGGATCTTCTGCTCCATCTGGAATGTAGGAAAAGTGCTGGAGCAGACCTGATAGAGCCCTTCTTCCTCAAACTTTGCTACCACATTCTGTCCCCCGCCATCACACATCTCTTCAACATGTCACTTACCCAGGGTTCACTCCCGGCCATCTGGAAAACTGCCCTCATTATTCCACTATTTAAATCTGGCAGCACTACTGATCTTAATAACTACCGTCCCATCTTACTCCCTTCTCTCTCTAAGCTTTTAGAAAAAATTGTTAATACCCAGTTTAGACAGCACATCAATGACTTGGACCTTCTAAACTCTGCTTAGTCTGGCTTCTGACCCCATTATAGTACCACTTCAGTGCTTGCTAAGGTCACAAATGACTGGTTGAGAGCATTGGATGCCAGAAGTCATGTATGTGCTCTGTTTCTCGACCTTAGCAAAGCCTTCAACATGGTAGACCACTCTTTGCTCCTGGTTGCTCTATGGAATATTGGCATCAGTGACATGGCCCTAGAGTGATTTTATAACTACCTCTTTGATCGACACCATCAGATCAATGCTGGGGAGGGGTCTCTCTCTCCTAAAACATTCTCTAGAAGAGTTCCGCAAGGGTTTATCTTGGGTCCTTTCTTGTTTGCCATTTACATAAATGAACTAGATGCTGGAGTCGAGTCAGCTGTCGTACACCTCTTTGCGGATGACACTATGTTTGTATGTAGCCAGACCTACTCTGGAACTCACGTGTAGTGACCTCCAAATAGGATTTAACCACTTACAGAACAATCTCTGTACTCTAAACTTCTGTTAAATGCTAAGAAAGAAAAGGCCATGAACTTCTCCCTGTAGTAAACTCCCCTACTCTATCATGGTGGGGACAGCCCTCAAATCCATACCTTGCTCAGTGAATTGCTGGACTATGTAGATTCCTTCAAATATCTGGGTGTGTGGATTGACTTCAATCTTTCCTTCAAAGTCCATATCGAGGAACTCTCCAAAAGCTTAAATAGAGGGTTGGGATTTTCTTCAGAATCAGGCATCTATTAATGCAGGAGGAGAGCCAAGTTAGTACAACAATGTTCTTGCCCTCATTGACTCATGGACCTTCTATGGGCACTGTCTGTGTGGCCCTTGCCAAACTAGACACTTTGTACCACCAGGCGCTCAGATTCATTTCTAGTGCCCCCTACTCAACACACCACTTTACTCCCTACAACATTATAGGCTGAGACTCACTTAGTCTTAGACAACAAAAGAACACCATGCTCTGAATCTATAGGGCCATCTCTAATAAGCTACCTCAATATATTAATGATTGCCTACCTTCTTGCATTCCTGGCAGCTATCTGCTGAGAAGCCAGACTCATATCACTCTTTACATACCCAGAGTTAGGACGCCCTTTAGTCGGGCGGCGATTAGTCATGCCTTACCAGTCCTCTGGAATACTGCTCAAAATTTACTGCAGCTCATTTTACCTGTACCATTAGCTGCCTTCAGAAATGTTATCCAATGATCATTTATGGAGTCCTGCAACTGCTTCTGGTGCTGAATCTCTGACTCTCCCTTCTACCTGTCTGTCTCTTCCCCCTACTAATAGCACCTTTTCACCCCATACCCTCCCCCTTACTCTTAGACCTACCATGCCAACTAATACAGCTATGTCAATCATGAAGGTATTACAGTTGCCCCTCCACCCATCCTTACCTCTCCTCCCTCCACTTTCCTTGGCACATCCTGTGCCCTCAATATCCCTGCTTTGTAGTCTTCTCTAGGCCATGTAATGGTTTGCTTGTCTAAACCTCATCAATAATATTGTACTCTGCTGTCTAGCAGACACCTGCCTTGCATAGAACTTGCACATAGTGGTATGCTGACTGCCTTTGGTACCATGCCTGTAAAATATGCTGCCTTGTTCTGTTCTCAGTGTCAAGCCTTACTTTGCTATTTGTAAATTATTGTACACCGCCATGACAAGCCACACCTATCTCACTTGTAATGACTGCACATAGGCTGCTAATGTTGCTATGCCTACTCCAGATTGTTGCATTGTGACTTTTTGTTGTTGTTTAAATTACCAGGTCCATCTTGTAAATGAACCCTGCTCAATGGTGTTCCGCCTGGCTGAATAAATATATTGATAGATTGATTGATTGATTGATTGATTGATTGATTAATTGATTGACTGAAATTACAGCAATTGGCTGCCTCAAACCACCATGCACTTCAAATTGCCAAAACTTTCCTGCCCTGCTACAAGAACTCTAATCTGTAAGTCATAATCATTGCACCATTACTTCTAACTGCAGGTGATATAAATCCCAGTCCTGGTCCACTACCCTCTATGGCCACTGCCCCAACATTTTCCCGCAGTGGCTCCACTTCCTTTGCTACAGTAGGTTCTATGTCATAATAGTGATCACCAAACGGCAATTGCTATTATGGTGAGTGCATATTGCCGAAAACCAAATCTGCCATATGCACTTGTAGGTGACCTGACATCTGGTATTGCAAGTATTTTAGCAGGGGTGCTGCACCCCTTCTAGCACGGGGCTTTGTCCCTGCACCCCCATGCTTTTAGATTCTCAACTCCAGGATGGTGCATGTTGGGGCGACAGTCCAGACCCCCAAAAATAAAGTTCTGCAGCTGCAGGCACCAGAAAACAACAACCCTCCAGACACCAGCCTTGAACCCAGGACCCACTACACTGGGGCCAGCCTCCCTCACCGCCACACCACACAGCAGGCTCAGTGGCAGCAGGTCCAGTACATCTCCTTAACCCATTTCCCTATCCCTCCCCTTCCCCTGGCTAACCTTCCTTTCTGGTCATCGTCTTCTTCCTTCCCCATTGCAGTAGGTTGCTACTCTTATAGTCACTCTGCGATAAAAGCGCCGAATATGAGTCATTTTTGTGGTCACCTATATTCTGGTGCTATTATTACAGGATACTGCCATAGTAAGCCTAACCTGTGGGCTAAAAATTATCCACCAGAATATTCGCAGCCTGCTACCAAAACTCAACCAACTACAACTCTCGTAACTTCCCTAACCCCAGATGTTCTTGTCCTCTCTGAAACATGGCTAAACACTAAGATACCAGACTCTGCTATTGCTCTCCCTAGTTACTCCATCTCTGGGCAAGATTGGACTGCCAGGGGTGGAGGCATGGTGATCTACATCTCTTCCACCCTGCAATCCACCACTATTTTGTCCACTGCAGTCCCTGCTGCCTATGAGGTCCTGGTCTTAATGCTATCCATGTGTTTCTCCATCCCAATCTTCATTGCAGGAGTCTACTGCCATCCCAATCTACCCTCTTTCACTGTCTCCAAGATTTCTGCCACCATTGTGTCTTTAGCTATTGCAGGTGATCTATTTATCCTGGGTAGTCTTAATCAGAACTGATTGTCCCCCCTCACTAAGAAAACGCATAATGAGTTAGCTGCCCAAAACCTATTGCAGCTAATACTGGAGTCAACTCTTCTGAGTACCAAAACCCCAAACCATTTCCTGATTGACTGGGCCCTTACTGCATATCCTCACAGGGTCATCCAAGCCAGGTTGCTTTGCGATGCCCTGAGCAACCACCACATGACTTATTTGGTTCAGAAAACACACAGACAAAAGGCCCCACACAAAATTCTCCAAATACATTCCTACACATCTCTAAACCTTACCCCTCTGCTACAAGACCTATCCCTTTTTGATGGCTTAACCTTACCATCTGCTACATCTCCAGATGCAGCCCTGGAATATTTTAAACATAATTTTATCAATATCTGGAACAAGCATGCCCCTTTAAAATGAGTCAGAGTTCGAGGCAACCACCTCCCATGGGTTACCCCCTGAACTGCTGGCTTGCTAATGAGCCCATGACTAAGCTTGGAAAGGTTGCAAACCTTCTAAACTGCCAAGTGATCTCACAAAATACCAGATGCTCAGAAATTCCTGCATGAAAGCCATTCAGTTGGCCAAGGCCGAATACTTCCAAACCACCTTCCAAACCAACATAAATAACCCTTCTAAATTCTGGATGGTTGTTCACTCCCTATTTTCCCCTCCATCCAGTACCCCTACACCTCTCAGTATGCAAACTTGCTTATTAATAACAGACCACCATAGCGTTGCTGAGTAATTTAACTTATACTTCACATCCTTTGCCTCTGCTCTTCTATCCTCCCTCCCCACCTCAACCACATATCCTCACTTCCCTAGCATTTCCACCAAGCCACTGTCCCTCACTGAGAAATTCTCATTCTGCCTAGTCTCCCCTGCTGATCTCAGAGGCCCTCCTTGCCCTCAACCCCTCAAAAGGTAACTCCCCTGATGGCCTCAATCCTAAACTCCTCTACCTGTCGGATCCAGCATCTCCTCTCTTCTGACTGATCTCTTAAGCCTTTCCTCTCTTCCTCAGTCCCCAATGCCTGGAAGCATGCCACCATCATTCCCCTTCCCAAGAATGGAGACTCTTCCTCGCCAAGCAACTATCACCTCATATCGCTTCTCCCTATACTTGCTAAGCTACAGCAGCATGTAGCTCTTGTTCAGCTCACTCCTTTCCTTTCTGTCACCTTCTTTTTCACTCCTTTCCAATCTGGTTTTTGGAAGAATCACTCTACCTATACCTCCCTGCTTAGGCTAACTGACTCTATCCTTACTGAGATGACAATGGATGCAATCTTTGTCGACCTTGCAAAGACCTTCAACACTGTCTCCCCACTCTCTCCTCCTTGACTCCCTCACAACTGCTGGCCTGACCAATTCTGCAAGAGATTGGTTCAGAGCATACCTTGTTGGCTGGATGCAATCAATCAAAAAAACTAATACTATATCACCTCCACTCCAAATTACCACGGGTGTGCCTCAGGGCTCAGTGCTTGGCCACCTACTTTTCTCCATGTTTGTAAATGGCCTCCCATCAGTATGCTCCTCATCTCTTATTCATATGTATGCTGACGATATGGTCCTTTTCACCTCCGGTCAACCCCCCTCCGATGTCACTGCCAGTCCCCAGCATGACTTTGATAAAGTTCAGCTCTGGCTAAGCTCACATCAACTTTTTCTAAATGTCAAAAAGACAGGCTCCATGACCTTTGGCACTAGGCAGAGACTCATTAGGATGCCTGTCCTTCCCTCCTTCCATATCCTAGATGGGACAACACTAGAGGGCACCGCCTCTTTTAAGTGCCTGGATGTCTGACTTGATCAACACCTTAACTTTTCTGTACATATTGACGCCATCCTGAAATAACTGCACCCCATGCTATGGCGTCCTTTATAGGAACCATAGTTCCTTACCACTATAGTGTAGGACTGATCATGTTCAGAAAATGATACTCCGATTATTGACTATTGTGACATATTGCACAGTGCTGCTCCTAAGTCTTCCATTACCAGATTAGATACTCCTTCAGTGCTTTCTGTGGCTTTGCTCTTGACTCTCCCTCCCACACACATCACTGCATCTTGTACCATTCTCTAGTTTTCCGTTCCCTTGAGTGCAGGTGCCTCTCACACTGCACCAAGTACACTTCTAAATTCTGGTTTGGGACTCTCCCCTCTTACCTCGCCTCCTCACTCTGCACTACCTCCCTACTCCCACCCCCTCAGATCCACACACCCTAGCCATTCCTTATTGCTCTATCAACATAGGTCAGGAAGCTTTTTCCCACCACTTCCCAAAGTGTTTCAACACTACACCGCCTGCTTGCTATTGTTACCTGTTAAGACTGTCGCTTGCTGAGCCACTATTTAATGCCCTTCCCTCCCTTCTCTGCAGGTCTGATAACACAGCAGGGGCTGTAGTTTCCATTGAGCCACTGGAGCGGCCACACCGGGAGACTGCCTAAGTCTGCCACCTCTGTGCCTCTTGCCTCCAACTGCCCCATGCTAAAAGCCATACCAGCCAAAGGTCCCACCTGCTCCACAGCGGAAAAGCCAAAGGACTGTTGCTGTGACCGCTGGCAGCAAAGCCATTTTTCCTGGGCCACTGCTGTGACTGCTGGCAGGCCCATAAATCAAGGAGCGTCAGCCCCTTTAGAATCCCACCCACCCAAGGCTGGCACTTACTATTATAGTTACTGACAGTCATATGACTAACAGCCAACTTTTTTATTTGCTCCTTCTGTCAATTGACTGCTTGGGGCATTTCTGCTGTCTTTCCTGCCTAAGCTCAATTCTATATCTTGACCTTCCCTATTCATCTATCAAAACCTAGTGTCAGTTCTTGCTGCCCTACTGTTGGCTGCAGTCTACTTCTCCTTATTTCTCCTCCAATAAGATTAAGCTGCAAATGGCACACCCAGGCCCATTCCTGATCACCTTCCATCTGGTGCTTCTGATCCTGTCCTGGCTATCCCTGACCACATAATCACACAGTGCTGGGCAGTAGTTGCACAACAATGATGATTTTACCTTTTCAAATCAGCTAGCCATGACCTTAGAACATTTTGAATGTAACCCCCTGCTGCTACCCAGATTCACTATCTTTGTTTCTGCTCATATTATCTCTGTGATGAAAATAAGGCATTTTTAGCCAATCATCCACCTTGGTTCACCGGAGGTTATGGTACATCCTGCTTGTTGCTCTAATATTATCAGGGAATGTTGAAACCAACCATGGCCAACTATCCCAACATCCTCTACCTAGCACAGGCTGGACCCTCTACAAAGGAGCTCCATGTAGCTCATCAACATTAGAAGCCTTCATCATAATTTTACTGAACTTGAGACATAGGTAGCTCTTTTCCATCCTGATGTTCTCTGTACTTCAGAGACCTGGCTAAAACCCTCTATACTTGACTCTGCTTGTACCCTAAGTGGCTATAACTTACTTAGGTGTGACAGACCCGCTCAAGAAAATGCTGGAGGAGTAGCAATTTATTTCAAGACACACCTAAATCTCTCCAGTGTTCAAGCTCCCACTGCCACTACCTGCGAACTCCTGCACATCCTCCTCCTAAAGGGCACCAAGAAAATGCACATTGTCTGTGCCTATAATCCACCATGAGGTGGCGTCGCTGGTCTAACTGAGCTTCTTGACTACACAGTTAATGAGGTAGGGCTAAATAAATTGCTTATACTAGGTGATATGAGCCTAAACTGGATAGGTAAAAATCACAACAACCTACTCTATCTAATGTAGAGCTATAACCTGCACCAAGTCATAGCTGAACCTACTAGGGCAACATCCCCTTAAAACCCTGGTACTCTAATTGACTAGACCTTAACTAATCACACAGATAGACTAGCAACTGTGGGTACTCTGCCAGACATAATAAGTGATCATTATAAAATGGGAACAAAAAATTCTAAATCCTGATTGGCTAATCAGCAGTCTTACCTGTGTCCTTATACAGCCATATCATGCCACCTGCACTACAAACCAACTGATAGCCCTGCCACACCTAGAAATCACTGAGCCTACACTGCCCAAACCACTTTGCTGAACATTCGATTATCATAAGCGCGGCGGTTGGCCGATGGCTTCAGCGCTACCAATACCTCAGAAAATGCCACAATGAAATCAGCAGATGCGCGAGCTGCACGTATGCGTCCTCAACCTGAATCCACAGACTTGTTCTTCCACAGACTGTTTCACCTGCCAGTTAGTGACATTTAAAAACATATGGACAAACTTTTCATTACTACAGCAGACGAGCACAGCGAGCGGGCGGCCGATTTTTCAAACAAGTATAAGCAGCATCTACGGTGGCTGGCAAAGGACATGCTCACTCTTAATGAGCAGCAGCTGGTTCTCAAAATGGCTTCTATGTCCACTCCGAGGCACCCTTCAGGAAATGGGCATGTGGTTGCAATAATTCTAAATGTACTGGCCATCAAAATCAAACACTGACTGTCAAAAACGGGCACATTGTTAAGCACCAGAGACACCCTATTATGACAGACAAAATCAAATGATGAAGTTCAAGTTCAAGTTCAAGTTCAAGTTTATTGCAGGAAAGCTCTGTTGAGCAAGCTCATTCACAAGGAGGTCCTGAGACATACATACATTCACAATGAAGTCCTGTGACTGACTTACAGACAAATAGTTAAGTGCTTACATCATAAGAAACAGAATTCATAATGATAAGAGCTTACAACATAATACACAGTGGGCAAAATGATAAAGAGCTCCCGGGATGCTCTCAGTTCATGAAGAGAAATTTGTACTGTTATGTACAAATGTGGTGTGATGTGGAAGACAACTCAGCAGTCTCCGTGTGTGTGTGTGTGTGTGTGTGTGTGTTTCTGTATGTGTAAGGGGGGGAAGCACCACCCTAAATGCCCTATAATGCCTATCAAATCATTCAGAGATGACCTCCATACAGGGACTATTTTACTCCTTCAGACGTTAAAACCTCAAGTTTTAAAAAGTTTTTTGCTTTTTTATTACTTTTTTTCTTAAATAGTACCTTAATAAGGCCCATTTATAAGCAGAATAAGACACTCCGAGGTGTGGTTTGTGGCCTGATAAAACGCCCCAGGTGCTAAGGCACTGGCACAGCGCCTCATGCCTCATTACGCACCAGGGGCATGCTCTTATCAGGCCATAAACCACACCTCATCGTCTTATTCCTTACTTCTTCCATCTTCTGTACATGGTGCCCTTCTAGTACTCCATCCCCACCATCTCAGTACATTACCTTCCTCAATTTTGCTAATCTTGACCAAGCTAATTTTCTGCATGATGTCTCCTCTATTGATTGGTCCTATGTATACCAGGCACAGGATACTCAGGATGTGCTACTTTTTCCTTAATCATTTCTGGGCTCTTCAGGACAGGCATACACCCTCTGTTACACATCATGTTCAGGATAAGCAAACCCGATGGCTCCATAAAGAACTCCTGGCCCCTCTCCATGCCAGGGCCAAAAGCTAGAGATGCTTTAAAAAATCTGGCCTAGAATCCGATTACAATACCCACAGGGCTCTGAGAAACTCCTGTAAGTGGCAAATAAGACTAGCCAAAAGCTCATATTGTAAAGAACTTTTATTGGGATGCTGCAGGTGACTCCAGTTAGTTCTGGAATCATGTAAAATCCTTCTTAGGTTCCAAACAAGAACTTAATATGAATGACATAGTGCTTAATGGTGTTCATTGTAATGATCCTCTAACCATTGGTAACCCCTTTAATAAACATCTTTCAAATCTTACTTCTTTTACCTCCTCCTTCTCTACTGCACCACCTAAGCTGCATCTATCCACTGCTGGCCCTACACTACCCTACTAGCCCTTTCGCTTCAGGGCGATTACCAAAACTGAAGTCATCAAACTACTCAACAAAATCTCAGACACAACTAGTGTGGGCTTGGATTTCCTTGAGCCTAAGCTCCTGAAATTGGCAGCTTCATTTATTGCTGCACCCCTGTCTAAAATGTTCACCTTATCTCTCTGCCATAATTATGTCCCGGATATCTGGGAAACTGCCAGAGTCACTCCAGTTTTTAAGAAGGAGATAACAAATCTATCACAAATTACCAATCCATAGCTATACCTTCAGTCTTGAACAAGTTACTTGAAAAGCTAGTGGCAGCTCAAACACTTGGTTATCTTGATAAGCATAATCTCCTCTCTCCCAAGCAACATGGTTTTCACAAGGGTCGTAACACCTCCACTGCCCTTCTCCAGCTCATGAACAATGTCCTGACTGCTATGGATTCTGGCTCTGTAACGGGTGCAATATTAATTGACCTTACTAAAGCCTTCAATCTTGTGGATCACCCACTTTTCCTCTCCTGCCTTAAGTCCCATGCATTCTTGCAGCCGACCGTTGACTGGTTTCGTAGCTACCTAACAAACAGGGGTCAGGTTGTTAAGTTGAACTCGACCCTGTCGGAGCATGCTATAATAAATATTGGAGTCCAATCCTAGGTCCTTTTTTTTTTTCCATTTTTATAAATCAGATTGCACTGGTTACCCCAGATGTTCATCCATCCTCTATGCTGATGATCTAGTGCTCTACTGCATCTCCAGTAATATATCAGTTATCAACCATTCTCTCTCCTCTGCCTTTCTCAATGTTCAGCATTGGCTCACCAGGCAAAAGCCATACTCAATGTGGGTAAAACACAGTCTGTGCTATTTGGATCTGTGGCCAAACTAAAAACATGCCGAGACCTGTTTATCATCTCATGCCTCAACAGCATCTCACTTGAGAAAGTCAACTCCTTCAAATATCTTGGAGTAGTCCTTGATGAGTCACTGAACTTTGAACACCATATCCAGCTCACAACTAAATCTGTCAATACCAAAATTGATATTGCCTACAGAATGAGCCATGCTCTCATACCCTCGGTTGACTGGTTATTGCCTGGGGAATCCTTCTTCCTGCAATTACTTATGGTGCTGTCACATAAGTAAATGCTACAAACACTTCTCTCAAGAAATGGGACACTGAATACAATAATATCTGTTGCTGTGCCTCATCATCCCCATGACTAAAGCATCACTGTCAGCTTTAATACAATCTCAACTGGCCCTCCCCCTCTGCTCACCATCTCCTCACCCTAGGATCATTAACAGATACTGTCATAAGGTCTAATATCCCTGTCAAGCTCATCTCTACTGTATGTTGTTCCCTCAAACATCTTCCCATGGATGACAGTTCACTGAAAAATCCATGTTACAAGTGCCACGAGCAAAAACAACAAAGAATGCCAGTGCTTTCTCCATTATGGCCCCAAGCTATTGAAACTCTGTACTGCTAGATGTCAATCTTGTGCATAGCCGCACAATTTTCAGAAAGCTGCATTGATCCCGTCTTATGAACTGTGCCCCTTGTATCTGCTTTAAGCCTCCATAAAGCCACCTGCCTTTGCTACTCTCATCCTCTGATCTCAAGGCTATCCAATCTGGGAGCACTGGGGCAAGTGTCACTTATACTTCTACCTGCCTCAGTAGTCTCACTCTACAGGTTCAACCCCCCCATCTGGTCTACTTGCCCTTCCCATGCTGGTACTGTGACTGGTTTGTGGTCTTACTCTAGGATTAAGATTCTGTCACTGTATTTTGTTAACATTTTGTGGTAACAGCCAAGAAGAGTGCCAAATGAATGGCCTGGTGTCAGGAGGTGAGGCAAGATGCACTACAACAGTAAAGGTGACCGCACAGAAAGGTAGACCAACAGCACAAGAGTGAAAAGCTCTGCAGCCCGGTAGCAGTACCCCCACGAACAGCTAACAGCAGCATCGCAAGCACCAGCAGGCTGTCAGCTGGGAGAGGCACATCCGGCAGGGAGACATAGCCGAACAACAAGCACAGGATGGTGTGCGCAGCAGGCCATGACCAGAAGTGGTAGCAGAAGGCAATGGGTGAACGACAGGTAGGCCACACAGGGGACAGCACCACCGCAGATTCACACACATAAAGGTGCCACTGGTGGCGCACAGTGCAAAGGTGGACAGAGGAGAGGGTACCTGGCAGTGCCAGGGCCACACACACAGATAGGGCACAGGACAACATACCCAACCCCAGAGATACCACAGCACACAGACACCTACCTCACCAGCCCACATAGGGAGGGACAGAGCATACAGTACTGCACAGGAACAGGGGCAACACAGCTGAGGGTGGCATTCCATGGTATGCAGGGCCCATAGACATGGTGGTGATGGGGAAGGGGGCACAAAACACCACCACCAGATATGCAGCATAGGCAGGAAGGGGTCATGTCCAGGTGGAAACTGGGTGGGGTAACCCAGCACCCATATCAATGACAGCCACAGCACACCTGTCAGATATGACAGCATCTACACCATGGAGGTGCATTACATGCAGAGCCAGAAGGGCAAGCCCATGGCTGTCCACAAAGGCTTTGTATATCGCAGAGATTAGGAGGGACCTGAGAAAATATATTGGAGGTGTGCAGAGGTGAGGAAGTACCATTGCATGGCCCACCTGCACACAGCTGAGGGCATGGTGGTAGCCACCATCAAGGAGCACAATTACACCCCCCGATGCAGCAGACATGAGCATGTGGCGAGTGATGGGAATGCTGTGGGACAGGGCATGGCATACCATGGATACTGCTTTGCAGGTCATCATGGCAAGCACGTTGGGCATCCCTGCGGCCATGGCCAGTCGCCTACCAGGAGTGCATCTGCTGCACCAGACAGTACAGCGAGTGTGACATGTGGCTCTTATCTGGCCAACCACCGCACAGTCCATCTAGAGGCTACTCATCCCGGAGGAGTACACCCTTGAGGCAGATGGCATGCACTTCCTCCTGTATGACAGTGGGAGGGAGTGAGACTGCATCATCATCAATGCCACGGGCAGTGGCATGCAGCAGCTGGCCGGTAGCATGGACCGCTTCATGGATGGCACATTCAGGGCATGTTCTGCCCTGTTTGATCAGGTCTACACCATACATGCCATCCAGTCAGGCACAGTCCTGCCCACCGTCTATGCCCTGACATGTACCAGGTGGGCACAGACATACATCAGACAGCTAAGCAAGCTAAAGCTGCACAACCCTGCCATGATACCTGCTACAGTCCTGATGGACTTCAAAACATGCCAGCTGGTGTGGGGTCACCACCATATTCTGAGGCATGGGTCAGGGGCTGCTTCTTCCATTTCATCCAGGCCCTGTGGTGCAAGATGCAGTAACTGCCATATGTACTGGCATGGTATACCCATGAGCCTGACTTTGCGCTGCATGTTTGCATGCTGCTGGCACTGGCATTCCTGCCACCCGCTGATGTAACAGCGGTCCTGGTTGAGATCAGGGAATGGAAGTACATCACCAACAATGAGGACATCCTCCAGCTCCTACTGGACTATGTGGAGGACATGTGGGTCAGCTGGCCCACCGGGTGGTCAGGTCGCAGGTGTGCCCCATTCCTGATCAAGCAGTGGAACTGCTATGACTTCACCCTCCAGGGCCTAGCGAGAATGAACAATGCAGTGGAAGGGTGGCACAGGGACTTTAACACCCGGGTCCGTGCCTGCCGCCCCAGCATCTGGCACCTGTTTGAGTTCCTGAGAGAAGAGGAGCATATTACAGCTGTGCGGTCTGAGATGCTGTTGTCTGGGGCAGAGGCACCACAACTACAGAAATGGAATTGGGACCTGGATGCCAGGATCCACGCCATCGTGGCCAACTATGCCACCAGAAACCACTACGGCTACCTGAGTGCGCCAGCACGTAACTTCATCTTCCATGTGTGACTAGCTTTAAGGCTGCCCTTTGCATGCACCAGCCCCTGCTCCTGATGTCCAGCCCTGGGCAGTGTGGCCCTGTGCAGCACCACACAGTGCACAGTGTGTGCCCTCCAACACCATCCTGCATGGGTATGCCCTTCCAGGGCTGCCCATGCATCCACTGCCTCCCTGTGGTTGCCCTTTTGTCCCCTCATGCATGCCAGGACACTCATGCATCTGCTACATACCACATGCTGGGGCTGGCATATGCATAGTGGGACTCTGCACTACCCCTTGACTGTACCCTGTGGCATTCTGGCCATCCCCCATCCCACTGTGCATGTCCATATGCTCGGCTCCCCTTTCCCTGTGTGGCGGTTCACTGCCACCACAATGCCTCACTTTGTGGTCGTGCCCAACACAGCCATCCCTGGCCATCCTGCTTCTGGACTCTCCCTCACCATGGGGCGGCCTTCCAGGCCTGGTCACATCATGGCATGCTTTGTTCCCACTGCCTTGCAGGGTGCGCCATGTGCCCGGTGCCCTTCCAGTTGCTCCTTGCTGCTGTCCCCCTTTCGGGCAGTTGGCACTATTATGCCTTTGTGGCAGCCGCTTTGTCTCCCTCACTGTTCCGGATGGCATGGTTGTGGATGTGCCCATATCACATTAAACCCATTTTGTCCTTAAACCATGTTAGGCACTATTTGCCTTCACACTTACTTTTCATTGTCATGTATCTTTGCCCTTTGTTTTTGCCTGACTGGATTTTGTTCCTTCATTTTCTGAAAATATTTTATCCATTGTAACTGCTGTAACCTTGTATTTTGTATTGTATTCAATCTATTATTCTTTGTTATTTGTTTCCTAACTGCCTGTACTGTGTAACTTAACTGGTTGGGCCTGACAATAGTCACTCATATGTCTAGTGCTGCAACCCAGTCAACAAAAACTAAATAAAATAGATATGCAAATAAATAAATAAAGCTTTGGAACTCGCTGACACCTCTTATTAGACTTTCTTCGAATTTATCTTCAATCTCCTTAGCCCTACACAGTTTCTATTCCTCCAGCTATTCTTGTTTCCAGAACTCCTTCAACCCTTCCCACCCTGGTGCTTTATCCTTTAGCCCGACTTTATTTCTTTGCTCAAAACTGTACTTATTCCTAGCCCCCCATAGTCCCTCCCCACACTTGTCCACTATCCTCTTCTCCTTCATTCCCTGATTTCCCTCCTAGTCTCCTATCCCAACCCTTCCTCTGACTACTACCTCACATGCTACCACATAGTATACCCCCTCTTCCCACCCACTACTATTAACCTACTGTGCCAATTGTCACTCTACTACAGTCCACAACCTACTATGCTATTCCAACATGCTACTGCTGTCCTTCCCTACTATCCCCTTTCCCGTCTGATGCTACATTTTCCATTCCTGGCTTGCCCCCTATTTTATCCAGCCTCCCTATTCCTCATCCCTCTCCCTCCATTTACGCACCTCAGTCCACTCCTCTTCCCAGACCCCTTTTTCTTCCCTCCTTCTCTGCCTAGTCCTGTTCCCCTTGCAGGGTTCTCTGCATCATGTAGGGGTATAGATCCTGACCCCCTCTCTTTCAACCACTCTTCCTTCCCCCCCACTTTGTAATCCTGTCTCTCTTTTATGGTTCTCTGCTTCCTGCAGGAGCATAGATTAGCTTTCTCTTTCCCTCTCTGCCCACTTATCTCCCCTCCCTCTTTGCCTAGTCCTGTCCCCTTGCAGGGTTCCCAGCATCCTGAAGGGGTATAGATTTTGGCTGTCCCACTTCCCCCACTTTCTAATTCTGCTCCAGCCCACTGGCTCAATTCCTTATCCCCTTCCCCCTCCTGTTCTCCCATCCCTCTCTTCTCTACCTCCCCACCCCCTTATCTCCCCTCCCTCTTGGCCTGGTCCTGTCCCTTTGCAGTGTTCTAAGCATCCTGAAGGGATATAGATATTGGCTGTCCCTCTTCTCTCCCAAATCCATCCCCACCGTCTGGCCCTCACCTGTCCTCTTTCCCACGTATCTTAAGAGTTGCCCTCCCTTGGGTATACATTTGCACTTCAACTCTTGTGCCCAGCCTACTACCTCTAGCACTTTCTCTAACCTACACCCTACCAGGTCACCTACACTTGGATTGTTGCAATGCCTGCTATATCCAAATATGAATTGTTTACTCTGGCCAGTTGGTCTGAGTTATTCTGCTCTGTAATTCTGTTACTCTGTTGACCTTGTTAGTTGTACTTGTATTGCTCTTACATTGCTATGCAATACTTGTCTTCCCAAGTCTTACACCCCCAACTCCCCTAGACACTTCTGGAAACAAGCTGTTCACAGCTCATGTTGTTTTTCCTGATGAAACATTTTCCAAATAAATAAAACCTGTTCTTCTATCCCTAGTGGATATTGCGTACCTAGGGGCCAACAGTTCTCTGTCATTATTTTTCAAAGCCCACATTTCTGTGATGACCACAAGGTCCACTTCAGTGTCTGCCATCAGCTCTTGGAGCTCACTGATTTTGTTACCTAGGCTACTAGATTAAGACATAACCCCTTTCTTCTGATCTCTGATTCAGCTTTGCTACTACTTGTGTACTTTCCTTGTTCTCTTGTCTCTTGTTTTTCTTGGTGTTTGCACCTTTTGTGTTCCCCCTCTCTAATGTCTATTTAGCTAATCCAGTAAGGGCCATAGCTGTCTTTGCACCCACCATGCTGCTATGATCCCCAAGATAGGATTTAATTGTAGTCATAGCTATAGCACAAACTACTAAGTGTCTACCCAGATAAGATATAGCTGTACGCACAGCTATAACACAAAAATCAGGAGTGAAAACTACCTCACAATACCCTCCCAAATATGGTGAAGCTAAACAATTTAACTATAGCTGAAAACTAACTAAATAAAGTGCAAGAATGCAAAACACACTATAGTGATCCCTGCCACTTACAGTATGTTTGTTCCTACATCTGAAGTTGTGTGTCCCCACAGTGACTTTTTTGCAGCACTGTAAATGTTCCTCTTTAATTAACTGAGGACTGGAAGGTCAGAAACAGTGTAGCAAATAGAAGATTCATGCAGACTGTTTTCAAAGTTTCAAGACCAGGCTTGATAGCTACCTGTACAGAAAAGGTATTTGGGATTACTACTTGTAGGACAGCAGGAAAGTGGACTAGTTGGGCTGTACATTGTGCTAATTCCTTGACAAACCTATGAACCTCTGTTCGTGTGTATTTAATATGCCCAGGAGGAACAGGAGGATAACTTGTCTTTGAATTCCCAATGTTTCTACCACTGGTGCTTTACTGTTCTTAGTATCAAGAAGAAAAGCAGAAGGTGGAGTTGTAAGAGTCAAAGGGGATGAAAGAGAGTGTGAGGATGGAACCTAGACAAGGTGGAAATACTGAATAAATACTTCTGTTCAGTATTCACAGAAGAGGGGGAGAGTCAGGGACCACAGCATGGCAACAGATGCAGTGAAGGGGGAGAAGTGAACAAAAGTCCATTCACAGTGGAGAGAGTCCTGGAGGAGCACACAAAACTGAAGGTGGACAACACAATGGGACCAGGTGGCATACACCCAAATATATTAAGGGAGCTGCAAAGGGAGCTAGCAGCACCTCTGGCAGCCATGTTCACAGAGTCACTCAACACAGGAGTGGTTCCAGAGGATTGGAGGAGGGCAGATGTGGTCCCTCTACACAAGAGTGGGAGAAGGCAGGAGGCAGGAAACTATTGGCTGGTCTGCCTCACCTCAGTAGTGGGTAAAATCATGGAGAAACTGCTTGAAGAAATAATAGTGGAACACCTGGATTCCAACAATGCACAGGCTCTAAAGCAGCATGGATTCACAGCAGGAAGGTCATGTCAGATGAATCTCATAGACTTTTTTGACTGGGTGAGAAAAGTAGTAAATCGGGGTTGGGGTGAACATTGCATATCTCGATTTAACATAGAAACATAGACTTTTACAGCAGATAAGAACTGCTTGGCCTACCTAATCTGCCCATTTCCCTACCTACTGGATAAGCTGCAGATCCTAGTTAATGAGCAGCCTATTTCTTCCTACCCCCCCAAGAATTGCCTCATGTCTGTCCCATGCATACTTGAATTCTCCCACTGTTACTGACCCCATGACCTTCTTAGGAAGGTTGTTCCATGTGTGCACCACACTCTTTGTGAAAAAATACTTCCTCACATTGCCCCCTGAGCCATCTACCCTCTATCTTCAAATTGTGCCCCCTTGTTCTTTCACATCTCTTTTTCTGAAAGATGCTACCCTCTTAGACTTTGTTGATTCTCTTGAGGTGATTAGATGCTTCTATCATGTCCCCTCTCTCCTTCTTTTCCTCAAGGGCCTACATATTAAGCCCCTTTAGTATCTCTTCATATGGCTTCTGTTGCAGACCCTGCTCCATTTTAGTTGCCCTCCTCTGGACTGCCTCCATCCTCTATATGTCCTTGCAGAGATGGAGTCTCCAGACCTGGATGCAGTATAACACATGGGTTCTCACCAACTGTCTGTACAGAGGAATGACAACTTCCTGTTTTCTATTTGTGATGGCTCTCCCTATACAACCCAGCATCCCCTCAGCCATGCCAACTGCCTTCTCACATTGCTTGCTAACCTTTAGGTCATTTGATATGACTACCTTCAGGTCCTTTTCCATTTTTGTTGTTGTTACTACCCCTCCAATCATGTATTCTTTCCCTGAGTTTTTGTTTCCCAGGTGCATTACTTTGCACTTCTTTGCATTGAGTCTAAGCTGCCATACTTCTGACCATTCCTTCAATCTTGACAAGTCCCTTCTCATCCTTTCCACTCCTTCTTGTCTTATCAACCCTGATGCAGATCTTTGTGTTATCTGCAAAGAGGCATACTGTACTTTTTCTTCCAGTCCCTCTGCAATGCCACTTATAAAGAGATTAAAAAGGACTGGACCCAGTACTGAACCCAGCGGTACCCCACTGGTAACCCCCTTTCTTTGGAGTGGACTCTGTTTACTGTAGCCTTCTGTGTCCTGTTGTACAGCCAATGTTTTACCTAGGCTACCACCCTGGGACCAGCTCCCAGGCTAGCTAATTTGTTTATTAATCTTTTGTGTTGGACTGTGCCAAACACCTTGCTAAAGTCTAGGTAGACCATGTCCACAGCACATCCCTGGTCTACTGCTTTGGTCACCCAGTCAAAGAAATCAATTAGATTCATCTGACATGACCTTCCCGCTGTGAATCCATGCTGTCTGGGTCCTGTGCCCCACCAGCCTCTAGGTACTCAACAGTTCTTTCTTTCAGAAGTAATTCCATCATTTTCCCTACCACTGAGGTCAAACTGACAGGTCTGTAATTTTCTGCCTCTATCTCACTCCCACTTTTGTGAAGGGGAATCACATCCATCCTGCTCTAGTCCTTAGATGCCACACTATCATCCCATGATTTATTAACTCATTGTCTCCAAGCAGACTCCTGTAGTCATCAGTAAAATACACTGGTGTGTCCTGAGGATATCTGCAGAAATCGGCTACTGACTCCCAGTGTGCCCTTGCAATGTCTGGAGAAGTCACTTATATATTTTAATATATAGTGTAACAGAATATAATATATATTTGACTGCATAGCAACGTTGGAAAGGTAATTTTATGCTGAACAACTTTGTCACTGATATTTTGTGCATATTATGTATACTTTAGGAGTTATTTGCATTTGTTTATGGTATGGTGTGTATGGCTTATGTTGCCTGTTTTAGTGAAAAAAAATATTTTTTTTGCTGTTTCAACCAGCTTAAAAAAAAAAAAAATTTACATATTATTATTTGCAAACCACCTTTGGGAAGGTAATGTTGTGCTGAACAACTCTGCCACTGATATTTTGTGTATATCATGTATACTTTAGGAGTTGTTCGCATTTGTTTATGGCATGGTATGTATGGCTGACATGTTTTCCATCAAGATTCACCTAAGCGGCTTGAATAAAATTCACTTTTTTGGCACTTCATCAGGTATAAAATAAAAACTGTATTGATTACAACTGGTTGCATAGCACCATTGGAAAGGTATTTTTGTGCTCATCAACTTTCATGCTGATACTTTGTGTGTATCAAATATACTTTTGGAGTTATACGCATTTGTTTATGACATGGTGTGTGTGGTTGAGATTCATCCCTCGTATCTCACCAAAGCATCTTGACTAAAATGGGGAAAAAAATTACATTTTGTAATAAAAAGATATCTTTTTTAACAAACATAATATTAAAACACCATCTAATGTCTGTATGCTTAATTTGTTGTTGATATTTTACATAATTTCCAACAAAAAATGGCTTTTGTTGTCTTTTTTTAGTGAAAACAATATTTAGTTTGCTCTTTCGACCAGCATAGAAAAAAAATTACTTATTACTACATACATGCCACCATTGGGAAGGCAATTTTGTGCTGAATAACTCTGTCACTCATACTTTGTGTCTAGCATGTACAGTTATTGAGCTATTAGCATTTGTTTGCGACATGCTGACTATGGCTTGATTTTGCTTAGAAAGGCCCAGGATTCACTGTTAAAAGTATACAGGAGATTTAGGAGGCTTGTGGTGTAATCTCAGAGTGAGCCTGTGGAAGCAATGAGTAAAAAAGGATAGTCAGTGGTGTCACTAATTCTCCCCTTAGTTCTTTTAGAATTCTGGGGTGAATCCCATCAGGCCTCATTACTTTGTCCACCTTCAGTTTTAGGAATTCTTTCAGAACCCTTTCCTCTGTGAAAGGACTGGGATCGACCCCCTATCCAGAGTGCTACTATTGATTGGATTAGGTACCTCCCCTCCTCTTCTTTTGTGAATACTGAGCAGAAGTATTTGCTCAGTATCCCTGCTTTCTCACTGTCTCTGACCACTCACCCTCCCCTTTATTCAGCCTCACTATCCTCTTTTTGTCTTTTTTCACTCTCTAATGTATTTATAAAAGGTTTTATCCCCCGTCTTAACCTAGTTGACTATCTTTTCTTCGGTTTGAGCCTTTGCAATTCTGACTGCCTTTCCCACTTCCTTCTGTTTCAACTGGTGCAGTTCTCTGTCCTGCTTCTTCTGTGTTTCCTTATACTTCCTGAATGCTGTCTTTTTTCTCCATAACCTTTCCTACCACCTCTTTTGAGAACCATAGTGGTTTTTCCTTCATTTTGATTTGTTTATCTGCTTTAGAAAAATGCTTGTTGCCTCTGTGACGGCAGTTTTGATGTTTCCCCATTGTTTTTCCACCCTTCCTTCTTGCATGTTTGCTAGTGCTTTTCTGAGGCACTCTCCCATTTGGACAAAGTCAGCCCTCCTGAAGTCCAGTACCCTTATTTTTGCATGGCTTGTCTCTGCAGCTGAGTTTATAGTGAACCACACTGTTTGGTGGTCACTTGTTCCCAAATGGCTACCCCGATATCTTCTCTCCATCTCCATTTGAGAGTACCAGGTCTAAGACTGCTCCCTCCCAAGTGGGCTCCAAAACTAGCTGTCTGAGGAATGCTCCTGCAGGGCACTGAAAATGGCTCTGCTCTTGGATGTGGCTGCAGCAAAGGTGCTCTAGTTAACATCTGGCATATGCAGGTCACGCATCAACAATATCTCCCCTTCCTCTGCAATCCTAAGGATGCTTTCTATCATTTCCTTGTCTATTTCCTTCCCCTGAGATGGAGATCAGTATACAACCCCTCTGTGGATTATGGTGCCATTCCCATTCTCCAGGGTGACCCACAATGTCTCTACTCCTCCCTGTTTACCCTTTTGTTCCATGGCTTTGATCCCTTTCCTTACATAGAGAGCTACTCCTCCTCCTCTTCTACCCTCTGTCTTTCCTGTAGATTGTGTACCCTGGTATTTTGACATCCCAGTCATGGTTTTCTGTGTTCTGTGTTTCTGTCACTGCCACAATATCCAGGCATCCCTCTTCCATTAAGGCCACCAGTTCAGGGAACTTGTTACTTAGACTATGGGCATTGGTACTCATTACCCTTCATTTTTTGATGGCCTTATCCCTTTTTGCCCCATCTCTGCCCTTATTGCAATTGCCTTTTTCTCCATTTATCTCTGCCCTTCTCTCTATCAACTTCTCTATCTTGATGAGTACCTCTACCTACCCTGATTTTGGGGGGGGTAGGATTTCCCTGCTCCTTTTCAGTGCCTCCCCCTTGGCTAAATTGGGCTGGCAGTATAACCTAGAGGTTAGAGGAACAAGGTGCAAATGAGCTTGATACATCCAGCAGACCAGACCTGAGTTTGATTCTCACAACCTCCACTTGCATACTGTGTGACTCTGAGCAAGTCACTTAACCACCCAGTGCTCCCAGGTTGCCCCTAAAAACAGGCACTTGTGCCTAGTGGGCTTTACCTGGTTACCAAAGACTAAAATAAAAAATAAATGCTTGTCAATGAAGCATTTAAATGTATCACCTATGAGCCTGCTTACCCTCCTGGACAGATGCAGACCATCATGTCAATATAGGCCTGCATCCCTCCAGGTGGCCCCACAGTCCTCAGTGAAGCCAAAACCCTGAACTCTGCACCAGTTTTTCAATCATTGGTTGAATCCCATGGTGCAGAGAACCCTAGCTGCACTCATGCCATAGACAGGCAGCACCTCTGAGATGGTTACCATGCATGCTACTTGTCTAAGGCCCTTCCCCAACTCCACAAACTCTTGCACTGCTCTGATCCCTTTCCCAGCCAGGTCATTTGTCCCTAGGTGGTAAATGACATACATCTCTCTCCCCTGTGCAGCTGCTTCTGTGATCCTGAGGATTCACTCCCTGTCCTTCCAAGCCATTGCTCCAGGCAGGCACTTTCCCTCCCTTTCTCTTCCCTCCCCCAATTCTACCCTCCTAACAATGGAGTCCTCCAACAGGAGTGGTTTCCTTCCCCTGTGGGGTCCCATGCCACACTCCATAGAGAAATTATTAAGTGAAATAAACAAGATTATTTCAATACTAGGGGTTAAGACATCGTTTGCTTACAAAATTAATTGGTGAGATTTACCATTTGTTTGTTTAGCTTTAGTATTTACTGGGCTAAAATATGTATTGTTTGTTGTTTTTAATCTTGCTGCTACCTTGCCTTGCAGGTAAAATCACTGAGGTAGAGACAAAAAGTAAGTTGGGAGCTTTTTGACCAGTACTTAGTTTTGAAACCCAACACATAAATTCATTGAAAGAAGAAACAAGTTTACTAATATATGGAGACAGTGGAACCAGCAGGGCAAGACATTAGATTTAAATTCTTATGGTTGTACTAATTTACAGATAAAACAGGGTACAGTTGCCATTTTGATATTAGTGACTCTTGGTGGGGATGTGGAGCTAAACCTTGGGCCTGATGTTTTTAGGATGTTTTTAGGATGTTACATGACAATGCTAGAAGTTTAAAAAACAAGATGGACACTTTAAAAGTTATGATTGAGGAACAAACTCCAGATGTAGTAGGACGAACAGAAACCTGGCTACTAAAAGGCATAGATAATGAAGAACTTGGTATTTCACCACAATATACATTGTTTCACCAGGACAGACCAAAGAAGGGGGAGGAAGGGTACTTTTATATGTTAAGAAGTTTGGGCCATACTGAATTGCTATACAGGGGAAGTCAAAATAATATAGAAAATCTAGTAGTAAAGGTTAGAAGATTAAAAATAATTTCTCAGTGATCTAGTCTCCACCTAAAACAGATATGGAAATTATAGAGGAAACCTTAATTTTAGTCCAAGGGGTTGCAGGAGATCAACACATTGTCCTTATGGGGGACTTTAAATGTAATTGGGGAGAAAAAATGGGAAAGTCCTTAAAATAACTCATATCTGTTTTGGGGGTGACCCAACAGATATTAGAACCTGCAAGATACACTAGTACCCCCCAAAAGGGCACAATACTGGATTTACTATTTCTATCTCATGCCATAAAATTTGAAGCATCAGGAGTCCTTTCTCCCTGTCTCGGAGATCATAACCCAATTTGGGGTGATAACTTGTTAGAGACAAAACAGGAAGCACAGGATGCGAATATCATTTAGGTTAGAAATATGAGAGCTTTCTTAGAAAATGCATTCTTGATGAGTGTTGAGAAGGAGAGGTGGGATTGATATAAAAACATCCCTGATTTAGAATCAACTTTAAGTTTCTTTACAGAAGCTTTTAACAAATTATGTGACAAACATGCCCCCAAATAAAAAAAAAGCAAATTAGAAAATTAATGAAATTACCTTGGATAAATGAAAATATTTTAAAAAATTATAAGGGTGAAAGATAGGTGTTGGAAAAAAGCAAAAAAAAAAAAAAAGGCAAGAGAAAGACTGGGACCTGTTTAAGTAGAAAAGAAACAGATACATGCAACAGATAAAAAAGGCTAAACCCTTTTTTTTTTATAAAAAATGTTTGAATAATGAATTGGATCATAGAAAGTTTTGGAAACCCATAAATTCATTACCTAGACCTGGGCAAGGAACAAAAACTAATTATAATATTAAAGTTGGTGAAAGTTTGAAAAAAGATATTCAAGAAATAGCAAATCTACCGATTTTTTTTTGTGGATTTACCAGGTCTTCATGTGACAGTATTGAATTTGGACTTACAAAAATTGCAAGATAGAGTTAATTTTTATAGGGCCACATCCACCCTTCCAGTTCAGAAGTTTAGGTGTGTCTAAGGTTTACAAAGGGTTAACAAGAATAAATGTTAGCAAGTCAATAGGGCCAGATTTGTTAGAGGGGAGATTTTTGAGGATAGCTGCTGAACAGATTGCACCTATAGTGACCAATATATTCAACAGAGGTTTAAAAGAGTTATTTTCCAAACCAATGTAGGGTGAGTAAAATTACCCCCTTATTTAAGGGGAGAACATCTACTGAGCTAAACAATTATAGGCCAATTGTGTTCTTATCTGTTTTGGCTAAATGTTTGGAGAGACACATCCATACACAATTAATTGAGCACTTAGAGAAATATAGTCTAATTACACCTTGTCAATCAGGTTTTCGAAAAGGTCACTCTACTTCAGCCCTGTTGGAGTTTAATGACCTTGTGAATACAACCTTGCATGAGGGTCTGGAAGCTGCATTGGTGTTTGTGGATTTATCGAAGGCCTTTGACCTGGTGAACTACCCGCTTTTGTTGCAAACAGCTGAAAAAATGGGAATTACAGAAGGTTCAAAGGACCGGTTGAAATCCTACCTGGAAGGTCTTATACAGTATGTTTCAATAAATGGGGAAGACACAAAAAATGGGTAGCAACTAGGGGAGTGCCACAGGGGTCCATTTTAGGACTCCTGTTATTTTTGAACTTTAATAACAGCCTCCCACAAGTCATACAGCATTCAAATATACGGTTGTACACAGCTGATACTGCTTTAATAGTAACAGGTCATAGTAGTAGTGAACTAGAAATTAAAATACAGCTGGATTTCAACAACATTGGGGGGGTGGGTCACCAGGTCAGGCCTAGAGAAGAATACAAAAAAACCCAAACAAAATTACTTTACTTTGGGTCACATTTAAAAAGAAACAAACAATTAAAAATAAAAGCAAATAATAATACTGGTTTAAAGCAGGTGACTGAATATACATATGTGGAAATTACTTTTGACCAGAATATGACTTTTGCAAAACATATAGAGGGGTTAATGAAAAGGATAAATAAAAGGGTGGGCTCCCTTAGAAGAACAACTAAGTGTTTAACAGAAAATAGTGGGAAAAAAAGGGTTGCAGAACAATTAATCATTCTGGCATTGACTTATGGGGATCCTTTCTACCATACTGCAAATAAGACATTATTAAACAATTTAGAAAGAGTATATTACAGGATCACAAGGTATGTCCTGCAGTGTAGTCCAAGAACACATCACTGTGGTTTGTTGATTTATTTCAAATGGTTATCACTTGTATCAAGATGTACTATGAAGTGGCAAACAATAATTTATAAATACCATATGGATAGCCCTGAGCATTATAAACATAAATTTATTTGGAGGGTGTCATCAAATTGAATCGAGACAAAATAGATCAAATTATAAAAACAAACCCCCATTACTGTTTCCAAAAATAAATATGGGGAGAATACAGTATGCCATCAGGCAGCAAAACATTGGAATATTTTATCAAATTATTGTGTACATTTCCTTCGTATAGTCAGTTTAAACAGTAATTAATTACTTCAGGCTCTGTTACATGTCATTGTTTTGGATGAAAAGTATAGCCTGAATAAATTATAGGATGCTTGGAGAATGTTTGTACTTTGAGGAATGATCCTCATATATTTATTGTAAAAATGTATATTTTGTACCCTGTATTTGTTTTAATGTTTATATAACTTATAAGGAACATGACATTTCTTGTAAACTATGCTAACCAGCTTAAAAATTTGCTCTCCTGTATAAAAATAATGTTTTTACTACTACTACTCCTGTGGGTCTTCTTTGTGGAGGTTCCTAGCATCCTTCTTGGTCTCCACTGTGGGTGCCTCCATAGAGGAACCACACTCTGCCAGAATGGCATATGAATTGTGGAGTGGTACAACTGGAGGGATGTGCCTCTGTTCCACCTCCCTCACCCTCCTTGAGCCCACTGTGGTCCAACCACTCCTCTTTCTTGGCAACCTCTGAGGCAGCATTGGTGGCCCTGGTGGTCCCTGGGTGAGAGAGGAGGTACCCTGAATCCTGGCCTACTCAGCCTGGAGATGATCAGCCTTGTCTCTCAGCCCAGAGGGATGCCTGTAGATGGGACAACACTCCATCCTCCAGAATGTATCCTGGAAGATTGCTGCTCTACAGCCACTGCAGTGCACCACTTCCACCATGTCTTATTTGTAGCTCCTTAACTGTTGTTTTGTATACTTACTCTTTCCTCTGTCTAGTTTGTTTTATTTTTTTAATATATCTACATATTTTTTTTCCTCCCTACTTTTCTACTGCCTCTGTGCCCTTAAAGCTCCTGATCTTCCTGTTCAGGGACAGGAAGTTCTTATGTTCCACAGCAGTCTCCTTCTTACTTGCTCAGTCAGACTTCCAGCAGCTGGGGGAGGAGGAGAGCTGCTCTTTTCCTTCTAGGATGGTGAGTCTTTTGTACCTCTGTAATCACTCCCTTCCTGCTCCCAAACAGGAAATTCCTGATGTCAGTCAAACCCTGTGCCTATAAAAGTAACACTAGCTAAGGGTGGGGGGAGGGATGGAAGGCAATATAGGCCCAGTACAGTAGTAAAGTTCTAATAGCACCTCCTTCCTTTTGCTGTTCTCTGACAAAAGTTAGGAAGGGCAGTTTTTAAACCCAAACACCAGGTTTCCTTCTGCCTATGCCACTCCCCCTAATTCACAGTTTCCTTCTTCAGCTGGTAGTAGTAGCCACAGTAGTAGCCACAGACATTGTCAGCTATTTTCAGATATTTTATGAAATTTCTAAAGGGTTTCTCTCTACTGCTCCTACTGTGGTAATGCAAAAAGCAAGAGATTTCTCTAGAAATATCACAGAAATTTCATGAAATAGCTGGCAATTAATGTCTGTGGCTACTACTGTAACTGCATAGATAACAATTTCCTTCACTGAACTCAGACAAACTCTTTTTTTTACCCTAAATTGAAGGTCATCAATAGTAGAGCTCTAGTTCTTTATTCCCAGTGGAGTAGTAAAGTTCTAATGGCACCTCCTTCCTCTTGCTGTTCTCTGCCAAAAATTCAAAAAGATTTCAGTAAGGCCTTTGACACTGTCTCACATAAAACACTGGTTTATTTATTTTATTTATTTAGTTTTTGTTGACCGGGTAAGTGCATTAGACAAATCCTGCCTATTTTTTGGCATGACCTGGGGAGGTAGATACACATGAATGCCAACTGACCCAGAACCAGATTAAGCTGTTGGTGACATTTTTAGTGAATGAGGAAAATTTGGCCAGGACACTGGGGAAATTCCCATACTCTGTTTCCTGTGAGCAGGGGGTCCCATTTTCATGTGGGACCAAGATGGCTGCCTCTGGACATGCTGTGGAGGACATGGAGGCAGGGGAGTTGGTCTCCTCCCCTGTCTCTGGATTGCCAGAGACCTCATCTGTTCTTCCTAAAACTTCTCCTAATGGATCTAAGTTGCATGCATCTCCCAGTTCATTTCCTTCCTCAGAAACCTCAATGGATCAAAGTAAGTAAACAATTGTTTCTTCCCAGTTTGTTTCTATACTGCAAAAGCTTGCATCTGCTAAAGAGTCTCTACAGAATACTGAATGTTTACGACCTACAGATGTGGACGCTTTGCTATTACTTGAGGAAACACACTATCTTACAAAGAAACAGGAGCTTCTGGCACTTAAGAACTCAGTTCTGCAGGTGCCTACTGATTCTGACTCACTGTTGCAGACTACTGAGTCAGATGCCCTAAAGACAGCCTTGACATTTTCACATTCCAATGTGTTCTGTTCGATGATTTCTTCTGCTCCTGCTGCTGAAACTTCTCCTGAAAACCTTGCTGTTTCCCCCGATATTCTTCCATGAACCTCTACATTTGACTTACCCCCTGCAGAGGTTGTTCCTCAGGGATACTGGTCAGTGGACTCTGCTCTTGTTGTGGCAGGATGGGAGAGGGATCCAGTTGTCAGTACCTGATGCTCCAGTCCTTCCCCCGTTTGGATCACCACTGCAGAAGCCCCAGCTATTTCTCCTGTGCAAGACCAGTTGTACTTTACTCTTACAGCTGCTTTGCACTTAACACAGAATCCAATTCTCAATTTACCAGTTTCCACTTCTCCTGCAGCTCCATTTTCAGACTCCCACCCTCTTCACTGAAGTTTACCACCCCAGGGCCCTGGTCTACCACCTCACTGGACTGAACAACTGACTTCTGTTGCTTCTACCTCTACTAAAATATATGCATCTTATTTTTCTGTTCCCACCCAACAAGCTAAGAGACACAATGCTGTCAGATTACAGTATTTGGGGGGTTTAGCTGAAATGCCTGATGGGGTTTTGTTGGGTACACTTTGCTTAAAGACTCAATGAAATTTGCTGCTTATGATATCCACGCATTGATACATGTTTCTAATGAGTCCCATTTTGATATAAGTTTTAGAACCTTAAAAGGTTGAGAGAAATTTTGGCCCCAATTTCATCTGTTGAAAAATATCCCTTTATGGTCACCTTTCAGTGCAATTCCTTTAACAAAACCTGCACAAAAGACTGTCACTATTCTGTTTAGAAATGAAGGTGTTAATCTGAATGATATTACAGTTTGGCTGATGCAAATATGTACTGTGCTCTCTGACCCTGAAGCTATTTTTGATTTGGAAAATTTGTGGATGGGAGGGTGGAAGGTTAGGGTTATGCTCCGGACGACTGATACTAGTATTCAACACCTACCGAATACTTTTCTCTCAGGCAGGGATAGGGGAGTTTTGTGCTATTCCAGACAACCTAAAGTGCGGTTCCACTTCTCATCTTAGCAGCATTTGTGACACTATTAAATGTACTGTTTGTGGTGGTCTTGGTCATGCACGCTCACAGTGTACTGAAGAACCTCTCTGTGTTTTATGTGAAGACCTGGGACATACTTTTCAGCAATGTTCCTGGGCTGCCCATAATTCTCCTACTTTAGCTGATGGAGAGGAGCAATGGCTTATTATTACAGTGGCCCAATGTTCTAACATTAAGGGCCCTTCTTCTTTTACTTCTACAGTTGCCGCTTCCCCCTCCTACTACTTTAGCTGAATCACATAGTGTTGTTTCCACTGCCACTGTAGTAACTGCTGGGGAGGATTTGACTGAGCCTGTCCCACAACCTCTTATGTTTTCTCTACCTCCCCACCCTCCTCCTTCCCCAGTTCTTCCTAACTGTTCTACTTCAGGTGGCTCTTCTATGGGACCCCCCCGGCACCATTAGAAACAATGGAACCATCCCCTTCTGACCCTTTTACTACACCTTCTAGAATTACAAGGGGTTCAAGAAAGTTTGGTTGACCTTCCACTAAGGCCAAGAGGGTAGAGACTCTCTCTTTGATGAATAAATATGAATTGCTGCGACATACTTCTGAAAACACAGACTCTGACTCTTCTTCTGTCCAGTCCTCTCACCCTGAACTTACTACAGATACTGAAGTCCTTATCAACAATGTGGGGTCCCAAAAAAGGGAAGCCAAGGCCAAGACAAAACATAAAGAATGTACCACGAGAAAGGGTGGACAGAGGTGATTGCTATGCATATGTCTACTTCTCTTGCAATACATACTGCTAATGTTAACAGTATAAAAAAACATAAGAGGGATTCAGTTTTTTCGTTTTTGTCTTGCCTTACTGCCGGTCTCATACTTCTACAAGATGTTAGATTCCATTCTTTGCCTGTAATTTCTAGGGCCCAAAAATCCTGGCATTTATGCCCCTCCTATATAGGTCATTTGGACAGGAGACATGTTCTGGGGTGGGTATTTTGTTTCATCTTCCTAATGTCTCTATTATTAAGGTTCTAGATTTATGCCCTGGCAGAGTATTATTGATAGACTTTAGGTTCCTTTCTATCCCTTTTCAGATTATCAATATTTATGCCCCACAAACCAAGTCACTTAGGATTGAACTCTTGAAAGTAGCTCGACCCTATCTTTACACCTCTATGCAAGTCATTTCTGGTGGTGATTTCAATTGTGGGTTGTCCACTAAGGACAGGTCCTCATTCTCAAAAACCACAAAATTATTTTGTGATACCACTTTTCTCAAAAATCTTTTATTTTCTGCAAAACTGAATGATGCTTATATTTCTCTCACCCAGACACATACCCCTACCTTTCATAAAGTCTGTTTAGCTACCCGGATATAATTTTTTTGTGTCTTCCTTTTTACAAACTTTCACTGCTGAAGTACAGGTGGCTGAATTTTCAGATCATGATTTACTTACCATTTTTCTTGGTCCTAAAAATGTTGCAACTTTTGGTCCTGGCACTTGGAAATTTAACGTTTCCTTATTAGAGAATTATCTGTTGTTAACACTTCTTAAATCCCTTTTTCAAAACAGAAAATCTGTGCTTCTTCTTAACGATGGTCCTTGGGGGTGGTGGTTAGATACGAAGAAGGATTTGACAAACTTACTGAAATCCTTTAGCAAAACCCATCATGAAGATTGTTATTTCACATACCATAGGACATGACATCAGCTGCAAAAACTCCTTACCTTTTCATATACCACTAGCCAAGACTTTTCTTCACAAATTAGTACCCTGAAAAAAATCTTTAATGGAATATCACTCCAAAAAATATGCTTCAATGCAACAATGTCAACATTTTAGTGTAAAAGGTGCCTATGATGTGATCTGCCCATTTGCACATTTTTCTAAACAGATTATGGGGAGAACCATTAATACTATTGTGACTGAAGCCGGTTATACAATTACTGATTCTAGGCTTATCCAAAATTATGTGTTCGAGTATACTCAAAACTTATTCAGTCCATTCCCTGTATGTCTACATGATATATTGACCTTCCTTAGTTCCATTTCTGTTCCTGATGTGCAACAATCAGTATCTGATATGCTTGCTTGTGATATTCAGGCACGAGAAGTAGTTGAGGTCATCACAACTCTGTGATCTGGAGTAACTCCAGGCTTGGATGGCCTTCTGAATGAGCTTTATAAATTACTTAATATTGAGTTGAGCGTGGAATTGGCCGCAGTTTATAACTTCCTTTTAAAAGTTAATACTTTACCATTAGAATTTAATATGGGTAGTACCTTCTATATCCATAAAAAAGGAGACAGAAAATTATTGATTAATTGGAGGCCACTTAGCCTATTGAATATGGACTTTAACATTTTAACTAAAATTATTGCTGTCCGTCTAGCAAAGCTGGCCTCTCTTGTTATTTTGGAAGCTCAATCTAGTAATGTTCCAGGCAGAAGTATACATAATCATGTCCTTTTATTACGGGAATTGGTGGAACATGGCAATTCAAATAGGTTAGCAGGCCTCCTGTGTTCATTGGATCAAAGACAGGCATTTGATTTGGTGAGTCATGACTTTTTATGGCAGGTTTTGAGACATTATAGGGTTCCTGTGACTACTCTCTTCTGGTTACGCTTATTATATTCTACAGTCACTTCTATCCCTCTTGTTAATGGCTGGAAGGGTCCTTTGATACCTTTAAAGAGAGGTGTTAGACAAGGGGTGTCCACTCAGTCCCCTTTTGTATATCTTTTTTTTGGATCCCTTACCTCGCACCATTAATACAGCACTCAATGTTAGGCCTATTTGTTCCTTACCACTTTCTGATTTAGCCTATACTGATGACATGAGTTTAATAGTAGCTGATGTTCCTTTGGCAGATGCATCTCTCCATCTCTGCAAGTCCTTTGGTCTTGTTTCAGGAGCATCCCTGAATTTGTAGAAATGTGTCGGTTGACGGCTTGGATCTCAGCAGTCAAATGATGTAATAGTTTCCATTATTGCACTTTGTGACACCCTTATTAAGATTTTGAGCATTCTCTTTGGCTCAGGTCCTCTAGACATTCTCAACTGGACTCCCAAACTGGACCGAGCACAGGCCAAAGTTTCTCTTTGGAACACCTGGAAACTCAGTAAAAAAAAGAGGGTTTACTTGATAAAGTCTCACTTGCTCCCAATTTTTTTGTTTTTGGCTTATGTTTTTCCCCCTCCCCGTGTTTTGGAAACCAAACTTCCGAGTATATTTTTTCAGGTCTTATGGGGAAGCCACCTGAATCCCATTAAGCGTTCCATTACCTGCTTACCTTTCAAGGAAGGTGGTCTTAATATGATACACCCATTATTTTTTTATAATAGTTTATTTTTTGTGACTAATCTTAAACCACTTTTAGTTAATTATGATGTGGGATGGGAATTTAATTTTTTTCAATCCTGTCAACCCTGGTTTCATCTTTGGGACCTTAACACTTTGAAACAGGTTAAACATGTATCGTCTACCCCTTCTTATCTTCACCATACCTTTTGCCATTTGAAAACAATGGAAGATTACTAGCCATATGATTATGACTCAAAATAGTAAAGCCATTTATAATTTTTTGATAGATACCACTTGTGCAGACCTTGTAATTTTTCCCAATTGTCCCCCTACTTTCTTACCTGCTTTATTCACACTGTTAAGGAATCCTCACATCCCCCAGAAGATGTGGGATCTACATTGGCTTAGTTGTCATGAACGGATCAATATTAAGGCAAATCATAAACATAAACAGCTGAATGAAAGATTGTGTTCCAGATCTTTATGTGTAAATCAGGATGAAACAATACAACACTTGCTTTTTCTTTGTTCCGGGTATTACTGTTTTTTGGTTATTTTTACCGAACAGATGGAAGGAACCTTTATTTACTTCTGTTACTTATGAGATGTTATTGTATGGTAGGTTTCCAGCGATCTGGAAAAAGTGGAATATTGACACTCTAAACTTATTGTTTACCATCATTTATGGACTGCTCGGTGTCTTTTCACCTTGCAGCAAAAAGATATGTCCCACCTACTGGCGGTCCAAAGTATTGAACAGGATTTAAAAGATGTTTATTTTTCTGAACTAAGAAGTTTGTCATCTGGATCATTGTTTGCTTTATGGAAATGCTTACCATGGGTGACTGATTCTGATTTTCCTGTTACATGAGTCTTTTGTATTTACTTTTGTCAATGTGATTTTGGTTTGTAGTTTCTATGTCAATAAACATTTCCCCCTTCTGTTTTCGATAAGTGCCATGGCATGTTTAACATACGCCTGAACTACCACCAATCCAGGCAGATGGGACCTCGGTTTAACATCTCATCCAAAAGATGGCACCTCAGAAGTGCAGCACCCCTCTCATGCTGCACTATAGTGTCAGTACTGGGAAATTAACCGAAGTGTCAGATGTGGGAATTGAACTCACTGCCCTCTAATCTCCCGGCCTCAGAGGCGAGTGTGCTACCTACTGAGCCACTGACACTGCTAGTTAACAGGATGGGTAGTCTGGACATAAGGAAAAAGGTGATAAACTTGGATAGGAACTGGCTAACGGACAAGAGGTAGAGGGTGGTGATAAATCTGATCCAGTCTAGGAAAAAAAGGGTGACCAGCATGATACTTTAGGGATTGGTCCTTGGGCCAGTCCTGTTCAATGTCTTCATTAGTGACATTGCAGAAAGACTTAAGAGAAAGATCTGCCTGTTTGCAGATGACACCAGAATCTGCAACAGAGTGGATACTGCACAATTGGTGGAGAGAATGAGGAGGGACCTGGAGAAGCTAGAAGAATGGTCTGAGGTTTGGCAGCTGAGATTTAACTCAAAGAAGTGCAAATTATGCTCCTGGGTAATGAGAACCCTGGAGAAAGCTACAGGATGAGATGGGGGGCTGCTGATGATCACCCAGAAAAAAGGAGACCTGGGGATTATTATTTCAGACAAACTAAAAGTGTCAAAGCAGAGTACTAAGGCTGGAAGGAGGGCCAGTGGCATGCTAAGGTGCATAGATGGATTTAGAGGGGGGGGGCTAAGGGTGCTATAGCTCCCTCATCATGGAGCTCCTCTATTAGTAACACACTGTGCTGCATTCTCAATCGGTATGCACTAATGCCTCCATGAAAGCCACCTGAGCCACACGGGTCTCATCTGTCCTCCAGTGTCCTGGTAGTGCAGTAAACAACTGCCCCACTGCATGACATAGTTGATTCCCCCAGGAAAAGCCAGTCTCCAGCATAAATTTCTTACTAACTGTCATCCTGCACCACGTGGGCAGATCCCAGCACTGTGGCAGCAGCTGGTCTTGCCTTGGTGAGCCTGAGCATTCATTCTCTACTTTTGCAGGCTTGGTGCAGCTCCTTTTTTCATGCATGTGAGGGTACAGCTGCAGCAAAGTGTTGTGGACCTTAACAATACAGATCTCAACCAGGTCACTTGGTGCTCACTGCTCCTGATTTGCTGTTGTGGCCAGTAGTGGATGTGGCTAGTAATGGGCACCTTCTTTAAATGTCTGGGCTGCCGAAACAAGATGAGCTGTAATTCATTCACTCAGAAGATTAACGTTGGAGCAAGAGAGGAGCGAGTGTACTACTGAGGAGTAGACAGAGAGAGCAGAGCCCACAAGTGAAGAGCAGAGCCTGGGGTTTCAGGCGGCAGCAGTCCAGTAACACAGGGGCAGTGTGGCCTTGGTAAATCAGCACAAGGAGTTGGAGTGAGGTTCAGGTCATCTTGCGGTAGCTGAAACAAGCTGTACCTGAGAGCTCTGTTATTTAGGAGTTATGGGGTCAGTGTGTACTGTCTACAGAGAAAGAGTTTGATGGCCAGGTGACCAGAGACAGTACTCAACTAGGGGCACATAGATTTCAGCCTGCTGAAAATGGATCAAGTCTTCATTTAATCAGGTTCATCTTGCTTTAAAAAGAAAGACTTTCACAGTCTCAAACTATGGTGGGTGGGAGGTAGCTGGGAGGTAGCTGCTGGGATGGGATAGGACATTAGTGCTCATTAAACTGGGTGAGTAATAAATGTAGTACTAATGTTATTAATTTTTAGTATAGGGAGCTTAAATTCATGAGATTAAAATATTTTAAGGTCACTGCTGATTTTGTCCTATATGGCAAATTGATTTTGGTGTGGATTCACAGGAGAGGGAGTCTGATGGTAGTGCCCTCTGGTAGAGTGCTAGAAGTGGTACAAATCTAATGCTGGGGCAGGTCTTGTCTCAGCAACAGCATAAACCAGGAGAGGCAGAGACTGATACATGAGACATTTGAACTGAGGTAAAAACTTCAGCATGTACAGTATGTCTAATCTGTGTGGTCTTTTCAGTCATGGTTGTACAGCATAAATGAGCACAGAGGAAAGCAATAGACATAGGGGGTTTGAAGGTGTTGTGCTGTATATTATGGCATACATAGATACATAGACAGTGTCGGCAGATAAGGGCCTATGGCCCACCTAGTCTGCTCATTTGAGCTTGTAAGTTCAGTTTGTTTTCCTAGAAGTCTGTTTCCCCTTACCCCTGCCCTCTAGAATTCCTTTATGTCTATCCCATGCATTCTTAAATCCCGTGATTGTTTCAGCCCCACCACTTCCTCTGGCAGGGTGTTCAACTTGTCCACCACCTGCTCTGTGAAGAAATTCTTCCTCATGTTTCCTCTGAATCGTCCTCCCTCCAACTTCATCCCATGCCCTCTAGTCCTGAAACATCTTTTCGCTTAAAAATAGTGTTTTCCTGCACCCTGTTCCTCCCTGTAAGATACTTGTATGTCTCTATCATATCCCCTCTCTCCCTCCTCTCCTCCAGGGAGTACATGTTCAGTTCCTTCAACCTGTCTTCATAGGACTTGTGATGCAACCCATGCACCATCTTTGTTGCCCTCCTCTGAACCTTCTCTACCCTGTCTATGTCCTTACGTAGGTATGGTCTCCAGAACTGTACACTGTACTCCAGGTGGGGCCTCACTAGTGTCTTGTATAGCGGAATTATGACCTCCTTTTCCTGCTGGTGATGCCCTGCCTATACATCCCAGCATCCTATTTGCTTTACCTGATGCCTTGTCACACTGTTTCTCACCTTGAGGTCACTGAGATGACAACCCCAAGATCCCTTTCCTGCTTGGTGCATGCTATATCCTCACCCCCAACTGATATATTGTGCCAGGGTTTTTGTGCCCCATATGCATTATTTTGCACTTTTGCATTGAATTTCAACTGCCAAACCCTTGACCATTCTTCAAGTTTCTGCAGGTCCTTCTCATTCTGTCTACACCTCTGGTGTGTCTACTCTGTTACAGAGCTTTGTATCATCAGCGAACAGTGAAATTCTGCCTTCTAGATCCTGTGCAATGTCACTGATGAAGATGTTGAATAGGACCGGTCCCAGCACTGATCCCTGTGGTACCCCACTGGTTACTCTTCCTCTGTGGAGTGACAGCCATTTACCACCACCTCTGTGTCCTGCCACCCAGCCAGTTACCTACCCACCACACTACTGTCCTGCCCACACCCATATTCCCAGTTTGTGTAATAGTCTTCTATGTGGCACAGTGTCAAAGGCCTTGTTGAAGTCCAGATAGGCCATGTCCAATGCCCTCCCTGATCCACCTCCCTAGTCACCCAGTCAAAAATTCAATGAGGTTGGTCTGACATGACCTCCCCTGTGAAACCATGCTGCCTTGGGTCCTGTAGTCCATTGACAACCAGATGTTCCACTAATCTCTCCTTCAGTAGTGCTTCCATGATCTTTCCCACTACCGAGGTGAGGCTGACTGGTCTGTAGTTCCCTGCTTCCTCTTTGTTCCCACTTTTGTATAAGGGGACTACATCTGCTGTCCTCCAGTCTTGGGTACCTCCTGTTTCAGTGATTGGCTGAACAGGATAGCCAGAGGTTCAGCCACCACCTCTCTTAGTTCTTTAAGGACCCTGGGTGCACCCCATCTGGGCCCATTGCTTTATCAGCTCTTATTACTTCCAGTTCCTTCAGGACCCTTTCTCGTGTAAAGGGACTTGTGTCCATTTCTGCACCATTCTCACCCCTTGTACTCCCTTCAGACCCATTACCCCCCTCTTCCTTAGTAAAGACTGAGCAGAAATACCTGTTCAATATGTCAGCTTTATTGTTGTCATTTATTTATTTTATTTATTTATTTAGCTTTTGTTGACCGGGTAAGTGCACTAGACAAATCCTGCCTATTTTCAGGCACTACCTGGGGGAAGGGGAATACAGATGAATGCCAACTGACCTTGAACCAGGTTAAGCTGTTGATGGTATTTTTTAGTGAATGAGGGAAATTTGGCCAGGACACCGGGGAAATTCCCCTACTCTTTTCGATAAGTGCCATGGGATCTTTAACGTCCACCTGAACTACCACCAATCCAGGCAGATGGGACCTCGGTTTAACGTCTCATCCAAAAGATGGCACCTCAGAAGTGCAGCACCCCTCTCATGCTGCACTACAGTGTCAGTACTGGGATATTAACCCAAGTGCCAGATGTGGGAACTGAACCCACAGCCCTCTGATCTCCAGGCCTCAGAGGTGAGTGTGCTACCTACTGAGCCACCGACACTCCCTATCCCCTCCATGCGGCTCCCATCCTCCCCCTTCAGTCTCACTATCCCTCCCTTTGTCTTTCTTTTTTCACTTATGTACCTGTAAAGGTTTTGTCCTTTTACCCACTGATTTGCAATGTGTTCTTCTGTCTGAGCTTTGGCTTCCTTACTGACTTCCCTGCCTCCTTTGTTTCTCCTGGTACTTCTCCCTATCCCTTCTGCCTGTGTCTTTTGTATTGCCTGAATGCAATATTTTGGCTTTCACTTTCTTTGCTACCTCTTTGGAAGACCATAATGGTTTCCTCTTCCTTTTCCTCTTGCTAACCTGCTTAATGCATAATTCTGTTGTTCTTATAATCCCATTTTAAATACTGCCCACTGTTCCTCAACCCCTGATTCCTGTCCCATCTCCTTAATGCCTCTTTCAAAGTATCTCCCATTTTCCCAAAGTCTTCCCCTAAAATCCAGGATACGTGTTTTTGTGGTTTGGTTCTTGCTCTTCTGTGATTTCAAACCACAATGACTGGTGGTCACTGTTACCCAGGTGCTCCCACTGTTACCCCATCACACTGTTCCTGTTTGTGAGCACAAGGTCCAGTATTGCCTTCTGCTGAGTTGGTTCCATGACCAGTTGCTTGAGGAAGGCACCTGAAGGAGTCCAGAATAAATCTGCTCCTAGTTGATGCTGCTGCTGGATGCTCCAGTCCACGCCTGGTATACTGAAGTCTCCAACCAGTACTACTACCTCTTGTCTGCCATCCTTTGATGGCTAGCATCAGCTCCTATCTGTTTCTTCCTCCTGGGCTGGTGGTCTATAGACCACACCTGTGCGGATGGCTGGCCCCATTTTCCTTTCCAGCTTAACCCACAGTATCTCTCCCATTTTGTTCCTCCTGGATCTGTGTGGCCCTTATGTCATTTTCACATACAGTGCCACCCTCCTCCCTTCCTGCCTGCTCTGTCTCTTCTGAATATGTTGTAGCCAGGTATGGCCATCTCCCAGTCATGGTTATCATTACACCAGGTTTCAGTGATGGCCACAATGTCCAGGTCTGACTGTACCATGACAGCCTCCAGATCTTCCATCTTGTTGCCAAGGCTCCTGGCATTTGCACACATGGCTTTCCATGATTTGACCTACCTAGACTGTTTCACTGTTCTACTCCAGCCCCTTTCTTCATTGTCATTTATCCCTGGTTCTCCTTGCTGTTTGCCCTTCTGCTGAATTTTGCCCCTTTTCTGCTTATCCACTTTTTGGACACTAATCTCCATCTTTTGCACACTGCTTTGCATAGATAGCCACTCCTCTGGTTCACTGGTTCCACTACTAGTTGTGGGGTGAGCAAGTAGGTACCATCCTTGCTGGCTGCACACCTTTGCTAGTTTAAATGCAATGTAGCATTTAAACTTATTATTGAGTGCTTGATTCCCTCCAGGATGGATGCAGGCCATCAGGCTTGAACAAACCTCCATCCCTCCAGGTGGGTCCCCAGTCACCAATGAATCCAAACCTTCCTCACAGCACCAGTTCTTCAACCATGAGTTAAAGTTCCTGGCATGCACTCCTATGTTTCCCTTGCTCTCACAGGTAGTACTTCTGAGAAAGTGACAGAAGTAGCTACCTGCTTGAGACCCCTCCTCAGTTTCCTAAACTCTTCCTGAACTTCCTTTGGCTCCCCATTTGCTAAGTCATTAGTACCTAGATGGATAATGACATCCAGCTCACCCTCCCTGCCTTGCCTTCCCAGTGATCCCAGTATCTTCCTTCCATCCCTCCATGCCGTGGCACCTGGTAGGCACCTCACCTCCCTGTCCTCCCTCCTGTGTTCCTAGCTGGATCTCCTCTTATGATGGAGTCCCCACCAGGATTCACTTCCTCCTCCTCTGGGGTCCACTGCTTTCCCCACTGAGGTCACCTCCTGCCTAACCTCCACATCCTTTCCTTCCACTTCCCTGGGTACTCTATTTGGTTGTCCTCATTTGCCAGTGTGGCATATGAGTTCTTGAGAGGAATAGGATCTGGGATGTGCCTCTGCTGACTGCTCTAACCTCCCTGAGCCCACTGTCATCCAAGTGCTCCTCATTCTCGGCATCCTTGAGGCAGCTGCATTGGACTGGGTGGTCCCTGGATAGGGGTGATGGTACTCCTGACCCAGTTTACTTCCGCTCTGAGTCTGGCTACCTCATCCCGCAGTCCAGAGAGATGCATGCAGATAGGGCAGCACCTCAGTGTCCAGAAGGTCTGCCTGAATATGGCTGCCCCACAGCCACTGAATTGCACCACTCCCCACATTATACTGCAATTCCACTACTTCTCTGCTACTGAAGCTCTCTTAGTTCTCTTTTATTTATTTACAGTACTAAAAATCCTGTAACTGATCGTCAGATATATATTTTTTTAGGAAAAAAATCAATAAATAAATAAATGGTCAAAACACTTGTCGTGTTGAGGGTGGTCTTCTTCCCCTTATGCCCTTCCTACTTCACACCTCTTACTATACCCTGTGTTTAGCTCCTGTCAATCAGATTTATCAGGGCATATAATTAAGAGTTGGGGGAAGGGGTGGGAGGGGGAACGAAAATTTGCAGCAATTAAAGACAGCACAGAATTACACCACCACTATGTTTTAAATTTTCAACAGCCCAAAAACAATTATAAGTAAAGTCAACACAGAGAGAAAGTATAGTGTCACTACAAGCCTACAATCTAAGTTTAAAAGAAAAATACCAATTACCAGTTACCCTAAAGCACTGAATTGAATATGTTTCCTTCCTTCACCTTCTGGCTTCTTCTGAGAAGACGAACCTCTGTTTGTTGCTTTAACTGTGACTAAGCCCCACCTCCAGTTATCACGTAGTTGAGGTCAGAGGCCAGACAATTAACACCCTTCACCCAGCTACAGGACAGTCAGACAAGCCAAGATAAAATTTGCAGCAATTAAAGACAGCACAGAATTACACCACCACTATGTTTTAAATTTTCAACAGCCCAAAAACAATTATAAGTAAAGACAACACAGAAAGAAAGTATAGTGTCACTACAAGCCTACAATCTAAGTTTAAAAGAAAAATACCAATTACCAGTTACTCTAAAGCACTGTATTGAATATGTTTCCTTCCTTCACCTTCTGGCTTCTTCTGAGAAGATGAACCTCTGTTTGCTGCTTTAACTGTGACTAAGCCCCACCTCCAGTTATCACGTAGTTGAGGTCAGAGGCCAGACAATTAACACCCTTCACCCAGCTACAGGACAGTCAGACAAGCCAAGATAAAATTTGCAGCAATTAAAGACAGCACAGAATTACACCACCACTATATTTTAAATTTTCAACAGCCCAAAAACAATTATAAGTAAAGACAACACAGAAAGAAAGTATAGTGTCACTACAAGCCTACAATCTAAGTTTAAAAGAAAAATACCAATTACCAGTTACTCTAAAGCACTGAATTGAATATGTTTCGTCCTTCACCTTCTGGCTTCTTCTGAGAAGATGAACCTCTGTTTGCTGCTTTAACTGTGACTAAGCCCCACCTGAAGTTATCACGTAGTTGAGGTCAGAGGCCAGACAATTAACACCCTTCACCCAGCTACAGGACAGTCAGACAAGCCAAGATAAAATTTGCAGCAATTAAAGACAGCACAGAATTACACCACCACTATATTTTAAATTTTCAACAGCCCAAAAACAATTATAAGTAAAGACAACACAGAAAGAAAGTATAGTGTCACTACAAGCCTACAATCTAAGTTTAAAAGAAAAATACCAATTACCAGTTACTCTAAAGCACTGAATTGAATATGTTTCCTTCCTTCACCTTCTGGCTTCTTCTGAGAAGATGAACCTCTGTTTGCTGCTTTAACTGTGACTAAGCCCCACCTCCGTTATCACGTAGCTGAGGTCAGAGGCCAGACAATTAACACCCTTCACCCAGCTACAGGACAGTCAGACAAGCCAAGATAAAATTTGCAGCAATTAAAGACAGCACAGAATTACACCACCACTATGTTTTAAATTTTCAACAGCCCAAAAACAATTATAAGTAAACACAACACAGAAAGAAAGTATAGTGTCACTACAAGCCTACAATCTAAGTTTAAAAGAAAAATACCAATTACCAGTTACTCTAAAGCACTGAATTGAATATGTTTCCTTCCTTCACCTTCTGGCTTCTCCAAGCATGCAAAAGCTTCTGCATGCTTGGAGTGCAAAATTAGCAACAGAAGTCATAAGACCTTGTTTGGCACATTGACACAGGAAGTTACAAAACTAAAGAATAAAGTGATGGAATCAAATATTTAGTTTGTGTAGTTATATGTGTTGAATGGGGAGGGGTGCAAGCTGCGATGTTCCCAAGCAAGTGTTGTTGCTAATAAAAAAAAAAAAACATTTTCATATTTGTTTAAAAACTGTGTTCTGCTTACTCACTTCTTGGGCTTGTCATAAAAATGATATGCCTCATACCATGGGGTTATCCCAGTAAAGAAAATGTTAAAATAATAAACACTATTTTATTTATTTAAAATGTATTTTCATTGGAATAAATTACTGTATAGAATAAAATCTGTTTTGCAAAAATAGCAAGCAAACTTGAAATTATATTTTCAGAAACTAGATAGCGAAGTGACTTTGTTCCCATATTTCTATAGTGATTGTATTTATTTTTTTACTCAGGCAAGGTTGGGGGATAGGTTAATCTGTACTGCAGGACAAACTGGAATGGGTTGGCTTTATGGTAATGTCATAACATGCTTGAGTGGGTGACATTTATGAACTTGTTTACCTGGATTGTCATTTAATTTGCCTACAATTTGTCTTTATCACCAAGTCTCTTTCAACTTGCCACATTTTTATGTGTTTTGGATGTGCTGCTGCCCATTTTCAGTCTTTTGGTATTTTGTTTTATTTTTGGGGTGGGAGGGTATTTTGGGCAACATACTGTCATGTGGACTGTAGGGACTCTGGGGATGGTGCTAAGGTACAACTCAGAAAGCACAAGGAGGGAGGAAATGGGTAGAAATTACACTAGACATACCCTCCAAAATACAGTATAATGCACCAAAATGTTAAGAAATCTCTGGGGGCCTAGGAGGCCCACCAGACCCCCGGCCTATCATTTTTATTTTTTAGCTGACTTGAGCTCCCCCATCTATAGGACTCCTGGATCTGCCTCTACTAGGATAGATAGGCAGAGGTACTACTAGCAGAAAGTGGGAGGTGGTGATGCCACTGTATAAAATAGTAGTGAGGCTTCACCTAGAGTACTGTTTACAGTTCTGGAGGCCACACCTTTGCAAGAACATTGACAGGGTGGAGACAATCCAGAGAAGAACAACTAAAATGGTACAGGGCTTGTACCACAAAACATATGAGGAGAAATTAAAGAACCTTAATATGTACTCACTAGAAGAGCAGAGAAATTGGGGGGGGCATGATAGAAACATTCAAGTACCTAAAGGGCATAAAGAAAGTGCAGCAGGGAGATATCTTTCAGTTTAGAAAGTGTACAAGAACAAGGGCATGATATGTAATTGGAAGGTGGCAAGTTAAGAAGAAATGTGAGAAAGGTTTTCACTGAGAGGGTGGTGGACTCATGGAATAGTCTGCCACAGAAGGTGGTAGGAGTGAGCACAGTAGATGGATTTAAACATGCATGGGACAAACATAAGGTGACCTTGGGTGGGAAGGAGTGAGAGATGGCACTAACTGGATAGGGTCTGGGTCTGCAAACAAGCATAGGGCTTATGGATAGACTAGATGGGACTAGTGCTCCTTATCTGCCAACAATTTCTATGTTTCTGGTAGCATTGTTGTTTAGCTACTGCTGTTTCAAACAATAGGGAATGTTGCAGACTTCAGGGAGGCAAGAGAAGAACAGCACAGGCCCTTGTTCTTTCAAATTCTAGGATTACCTGGCAGGATTTTCCAAAGGAATACCTACTCACTGTTAGACAGTCTATTAGTTTGTCTAAATACATCCACATTTCAGATGTAAAAAATAATTTGCATCAGAAATTATTCATATACATGCATCATCTTATTTTAGGCAATTTGATGCAAATCATTATGTATCTTCTGAATATAGACACAAGCTGGGTTGAATTTATAGTGGCAAACAGAGGCAGATCACACATTAACATCTAAATCTAACCCTTTTTCAACTAGATGTGGGGTGGGTTGGATGTAAATAAGTAGAGGCAGATGCAGGTAGATGCAAGTAGAAGATGCGTTTGAGCTAAATCCGTCCTTTTAGAAAATAGCCAAGAGTTATGTTGGATGTAAATGAGCAGACACAGATTTATGTAAATTGCAACCCTTTTGAAAATAGATATGAAGGTGGTCATATGTAAATAGACAGGTGCAGATTTAAGAAGATCATACATTTGCACCCACATCATGTACGTTTGTCTATGTCTGGCACTTTTAAAAATAGATATAACATGTGTCAAATGTCATCAGGCAGGAGCAGATGTAGGCAGCTCATGCATTTGCATCCACCTCCATTCGTTTTGAAAATAGATAGGAGGGATGGGTATTATATAAATGGACAGATGTAGACAGATCATGCATTTACATGCACAATTAACCCTTTTGAAAAGAGATGCAAGGTAGGTTGGATATAAATGTGCAAGAGATTTTCAAAAGGGTGACATTTAAACACAACTGCATGATCACCTGTGTCTGGGCCTTCCATTTAATCCAACTCTCCTCACATCCATTTTCAAAAAGGGTCAGACATATGTGCAGCATTTGATCTGACTGCATCTTCACCTGCCCAGCATGGGGTCATTCTATCGTACTGCAAAATGCCATGTGACATAATCGCGTTGCGTGATTTCTCAATATTTTCGTTCTGTGGTGGGCTCTGCCTCCACCCCCACTAGGGGCTGTGCTCCGAAGCCCCCATTAGGATTCTCAACTCTGGGGGATCCAACTCGAAGAGAGCACAGGTCTGGGTGCGACATAATGTCGTACACTATCATGCTTACGACATTATGACCCAGTACGCACAAGCCCGTTTCCATGAGTCTTACCTCATGTCTATTTTCAAAAAGGTTGGATGTTGACACAAATGCATTATCTTCCTTTGCTGCATATTAAAATGTGATCCACCTTCACATCTATTTTCAAAAAGGTTGGAAATAGACACAAATGCCTTTAAAGCCCATTTACATCTGACCCAGTGCATGTTCATTTTTAAAAAGTTTGGCTCTATATGCCAATGCATTATCTGCCTCCATATGCACCTGCACATTGATGTTTCCATACTTGCAACATAACGACATGAAAATTAATTATGTAGCTATAATACTTGCCAGTTTGGTTAGCAATTTCACCCTCAGGGCATGGCACACAATCAAAGCAGCAGACTGGTTCTCCTCAGCGTGTTGCTTTTCTGTATCCCAGAAGGCAGGTTTCACTGCACACAGAACCAGGGATCTAGATGGAAAAGTATCAGTCTCTATCAATATGTGAGAAAATTCACAGAAGTTACAGCATATGTGAAACTCTGAAAAAAAGATGAAGGACATTTGTACCTCATACAGCATGGCTCCCAGTCCCTAATGTTTTTAACCATTGTAGTAGTCTTTTACATATTTTTTTTATGTCTACCCTTGCACACCAGCAAACATATTGGTATGATAGTGATTTTTTCAGAGGTGTGTTATTGTCAGTCCAATGCAATGCAGTTTGTAAGGTGCTCAACAGTGTCAGGCCAGTCACAAGCCAGACTGATCATGACAGATGTTTGGTCTTGCTGGGAGGAAACTTTGTGTTGTTCAATAAAAGTGCAATCCAAATCATAGGGCAGCTCTTTCCTTTGATCTGCATAATGCTGCCCACCAAGCAGGGCTGATCAGCATCATGATCAGCCTGCTGTGGTTCCCTCCAGCTTAAAATCAATCCTTCCCACTCCTTCCTTCTTAATTGTTTGACACCATGATGTCTTATCCCAAGCATCAGCTAGAACACCCCACCCTGCCTATTTTCACTGTGCAACACCAGAGAGCCCATCCCTAGTGCCACCAAACAGATCACCAATGCTGGAGTACCAAAGCCTCAGTGTCATTTCCTGAAATATATATTTTTGTCATTATTTTATTAAACTCTAGGATTGCAATATAGAAAACTGTCCCTCACAGTCTTTTATTTTTATGCAACCTGTAAAAAAGAAAACTGTCAATTGATGTCTTCTGCTGCTGCCAGTCAATCACTGCCATTGCCCTCCCCACCTGACCCTCACACTCAGCTATCACCACTCCACACTTCTGGAGGCCACACCTTTGCAAGAACATTGATTGGGTGGAGGCAGTCCAGAGAAGGGCAACTAAAATGGTACAGGATTTAATGGGAGTCCAATGCCATTATCCTCTCTGTACTGCAAACACATCTTCACTCTTCAACACCAGACAGGGAGCTGAGGAAATCAGATACAGTATGTGGTTCAATGTACTGTATTTCAATGGGTTTTGAAGTGTTCTCATAACTTGATTATTTTTGCATGTTTTTCTCCAAATTTTCAACATGAGCTTTTTGGACCCCACCCCATGAATAAGGATGATGAGATTATGCAAATCCATCGTGTAAGGTTATTTCACAGTCACTGCACAAAATCACCTTTCAGGCAGGATTTGAAAAGTTTTCTCTGACCTTGTTCATGAGGTTGCATCATAAGAAGGTTATGTTGAAAATCTTGATTAAAAAACAACAACATTATGAGCATACATTCCTGTTTTTCAATGCACACATAACTTTGGAAATTTTAAATATTTTGACTCCAAATTTTCCACATAGCCATTTCTTCACACCACCTCATGAATGCAATACATGTAATTTCACAAATCCTGCCCCAAATGTGTTTTTGCACGTTTGGTGAAATCACATTTTGGGCCAAACTTGAACATTTTCTCTGTCCTTGTTCATAAAGTGGGGGTCCTGAGAAGGCTATGCTAAAAATTTTGGGTAAAAGTATTTACAAAAAATGTTCTGAGCATACACTGAAAATTTTCAACACATGCTCATAACTTTGATAATTTTCAATAGTTTCACCCCAAATGTTCAACATAGCTCTTTTTCACACTGCCTCATGATTTTAATACTTGTCTTTATTCAAATCCTGGCCAAAAATGTGTTTTTGCACTTGTGGCACAAAATGACCTTTTGGGCAGGATTTGAACATTGTCTCTACTTTTGTTCATAAGGTTGGGTCATACAAAGGCTTTGTTGAAAATTTGGGGTAAATATATGTAGAATAAAAAAAAATTATGAGCATATGTTTACATTTTTCAATGTATGCTCTTAAGTTTGGTAGTTTTCAATATTTTGACCCCAACATTTTAACATAACCATTTTCTCACACCACCGCATGAAAGTGACAGCTGTCATTTTTCAAATCCTTGCCAAAATGTGTTTTCATACTCATAATGAAAAATGATTTTCCAACACTACTTAATAAACAATACCTGTCATCAGGCCTTCAGATAATCTTATTTGGATGGAAGTCAAATACTTCCATGGGTTGAACTTTGGAAGTCATTTTAATTTTACTAGAGTCAAAATACTTCCAGTTGTGAATTTTTGGCAGTCAAAATATCTCCGATTGACCAATGTTGAAAATCAAAATACTCCAAGTCCTATAGTTTTTGAAGTCAACTCATGGACCTTCTGAATATGGTTCCTTCATTGTAATCCATGCCACATCCACAAAAGAAGGTACCTGCAAAAATCAAATTTTTGTACCCTGACTGAGGCTGTTCCAAAATACAGCAGTTTTGATTAACTGAAGAACCCCATCAAATCAGTTTGGCACCTTCTCTGTTGTGTGTGAACAATGGACTTAATTAAAGAAGGTCCATTGTCCACACACAGAGAAGGTGCCAACCAAGGGGTGCTGGCAGTTCATTTCTTCTGAAGTGCTGCTGGCAGCTACAGGGTCAGGATCTTGTTTGCCGGAGTTGCAGTTACTAGGAAAAGTAATTTACTTTTCTTGGTGATTGTAATTCTGGTGGGTGGGGGTTTGCCCTGGCAGCTGTCAGCAGCAGTACCCTAAAAGGGGTGAACTGCCTGCACACACACCCAACACCACTCATCAGTACACCCCAGACTTTAATTTCCTCATGGTGGGGCTAGGAGAAGAAGGCCACCTTCCCCCATGATTCATATCAGTTCAGCAGCAGGGTCCTGGGTAGTGTCAGCATGGTTTGAGTAGGTAAGCAGCTGGACATTCAGTCTGCACAGCTCATGAGTTTCCCTGTTTTTTTCTTCCCCATCACAAGCTGAGCATATGTACACTGGCAAGACTGAGCGGTGTGAAGATGCCTTTTCATGCCCTTATGCATGTGCCCAAGCATCTGAGATGCCCCTGCATGGTGCACCATCCTACTTCTACTGGGTGACAGTCAAGCAGTTTATGTGCTATCCCTCCTCCCTAATGGGGAAACGATGTCTATTGACTCATTGGATGGAAGGCAGAGGTACTGGATGCCTTATCTAGTCTACCACACCAGTGACATGGGTTCAGGAACAGACCAGTGTCTCGCAGGGGCTGTTTGGAAGGCTGAGGTGCTGGATGCCCTACTTTGGGCATATATTCCTAGACCTGGGAGGGTGGGAACTGGGTAGTGGGCTTACAGGTTGCACAGTTTTTTTTGCCTATCTTAGCTTAAACAATGTATGACTGGTCTGCAGGGCACAGTGATAAACTTTCCCCCTTGATCCACCATTGAAGAGGCAGGTTTCAGTCCCCCTAGCAGCTCCAGGCCCTAATACCTCATTTACTGATCCCAAAGCTACAGGCTCAGAATCTGGGAAAAGGGCAATTATCTCATTCCCATCTAAGGAATGGGCAGTGCCAACACAAGCTAGAAAACTCTCAGTTCCAACAAGAAAAGCAGACTTCAGCAGAGATTCATTACATTATAATTTTCTTATGTGTGCTTATTTCATATTAGAAAAAGCACACAGAATTAATGCTCAAAAATGAAGTCCGATCATTTTCCAAAATGCAAGACTGGTGTACATCACAGCATCAAAAGGGAGTGACAATGACCATCAATGAAAACCCAGTGCAGGGTAAACAAGGTAAAACAATGATGCCCAAAACCCACACTGGACCATGCCAAGGAGTAACGTGGGATGGTGCACTGTGGTTCACTGGAGGAGAGTCCCTCAAAGATCTACTGTTACTGGTAAGTAACATCCTATCTTCTTCAGAGATATCTTTCTCCACAGAGCCACATCTAAGGAACAATTTCCTAAAAGTGACAAAGACAATGGAGGGAAGGCCAGCAGGAAGCATATGAGCCAACAAGCAGGCAGGCCAATGTCCCATAAGAAATAGAGAGGGTGATGCCAACAAAGCTTATGAGGCATGTGTAGCAAGTCACCTGGAAGCCACAACCAGTGATGCAAAAAAAGCATTGATGACAGATGCACCATGCCCAATGTATAGACACAAAGACCAGTCATAAGCAAGGGAAGTCAATGCAGCCAAACTTCATGAACAAACCACAACATCAGCAAAAACCCAACTAGAAAGAAGTTCACCATGATAAAGAAGGGTGGTGAGTAAATTCAATCAGTCAGTGAGGCAAAGCCATGCAATAATGCCCAAGAGTCACAGGCCCCTCCAATCATGGTGGAGCCAGCCAAAGGCCAGAGACCAAGGGCAATGTCCCCATGGATGTGCAGAATGGCCAAGCCATAGACAATGGGCTGGGGAAAGAGCCATGTAAGAAGCATTGGGGAAATCAACTAGACAAAATCAGGTGAGGAAAAGCAAGAAGAGGGATGTGGACAAATGGTAACCCCCTTCTAAATCAAAATGTTGTTGAGGCAAAGCCAGGAGACACAGCTGTGGGGAGCCACAAGCCCTGCAGGGACATGCAAGAAAACCAGAAACTCACTATGGTATCCCAAAGGAATAACTGGGCAGGCATCAGAAAGCCAAGGTGAAGGCAAAAGTGATTAGGCTAATATGCAAGCAGTCCTGCCAAAAACAAATGTCTGGAGGCCATCACAGTGGCACTGAGGGTTGAGGCACTGGTTACCACACATCACACCATGCCAGCAATCTGGGTTCAGGAGTGAGCTCAGGTCACCAGGGGTTGGTCGGAGTCAAGGGACAGGAGTCAGGATTGAGCAGCAGCCAGGCAGTACTCCTCTCTGGGAAGGGATATGAGGTTTCCTCTAGGATTGGCTGTCACCCAATGGAAGCTATGTGGAAGTGCTAGGCTGGGGATAACCTAGGCACTAGGCTGGGAGGGTGGATGGGGCCATTACTGGAGACACAGGGTGAGTGTACACCTCCACACTGGCCAGCTTGCTGGTTTAATGTCTTTATGAGCAACATTGCAAAGGGACTAGAAGGAAAAGTACATTTCTTTGTAGATGACACAAAGATCTGCAACAGAGTTGATACACAAGATGGAGTGGAAAGGATGAGAAGGGACTTGGCAAGGCTGGAGGAATGGTTAAATGTATGGCAGATTGGATTCAATGCTAAGAAGTGCAAAGTAATGCACATGGCAAACAAAAACCAAGGGGAAGAGTACTCAATGGGGGGTGAGTTACTAACAACAGCAAAAATGGAAAGGCACCTGGGGGTAGTCATATCAGATGACATAAAGGTGGGAAAGCAAAGTGAGAGGGCATTAAGAAGGCCTGGGGGATACTGAGAAGAATAGGGAGAGTCATCACCAGTAGAAAACAGGAAGTTTTTATCCCTGTGTACAGACAGCTGGTGAGACCCCATCTGGAGTACTGTGTGCAGTTCTGGAGACCCAATCTCTGTAAAGATATAGACAGGATGGAGGCAGTCCAGAGGAGGGCAACTAAAATGGTGTAGGGTCTGCACCAGAAGACATATGAAGAGAGACTTAAACAGCTTAATATATATAGCCTGGAGGAAAGGAGAGAGAGGGGATACATGATAGAAACGTTCAAGTACCTCAAGGGAATCAACAAAGTCCAAGAGGGTAGCATCTTTCAGAAAAAGAGGTGTGCTAGAACAAGGGGGCATGATTTAAAGATAGAGGGGGGATGGCTCAGAGGTAATGTGAGGAAGTAGTTTTTCATGGAGAGGGTTGTGGATGCATGGAAGGGCCTCCCTGAGGAGGTTGTTGAGTCAAAAACAGTGGTGGAATTCAAGAATGCATGGGAGAGTCATAAGGCAATTCTAGAGGGTGGGGATAGGAAGACGTAGGCTGTTGGTTAACTAGGATCTGCATCTTATCCATTAGGTAGGGAAAAGGGCAAACTGGGAGGGCCAAGCGTTCCTTATCTGCCATCAAATTCTATGTTTATATGTTTCTACGCACATGCGCGACCATGTTCTGGGGCCTTGGGAGTAAAGGAAAAAAAATACAAATACCATGTCTCCCCCATTGCTGTAAGGTGCGAGGAGTAATGGGGGAGCACCAGGCTAAGTAAAAAAAATAAAAATAAAAAGCAAGTGATGGGGCATGCAGTAGGAACACAGATGAGGCAAAGCTCTGTGATGGCTAGTCAACACTGACCAAGGCAGCAATCACATCAATGGAGGAAGTCCATGAGGCAAAACTGGAGGGAACCAATGGTCTCCTGGAAATAGGGGCCAGGGAGCAAGACTAGGAACTGACTGAGTCACAGTGGAAGATGGCTGTATTGGCCATAGAGTCAGGTCGAAGGCAAAGCCAGTGACAGAACACCATGGAAAACAGCCATGCACCCTTGCAGGGTTCTTAGTAGCCTGATGGGGTCCCTCAGGGTCTAGGCTTCTCCATTCCTCCTCCACTCACCCTTTTTTCTGTGGTTCTGTGTTTTGATACTTACTTCTTTTCCCCAGACTAACATTTTGTTTTGCCCACACACACACTTAGATCCAATTGTCCCTCTTGCACTCATTGTACCCTTTTACCCTTCCATGTTTGATCTCCAACTTGCTGTCTCTCTCTGCTCTGTCTGTCTTTCTTTCCTTTTTCATAGTAGTTAAACCCCCCCCTTTGCTACTTTTCCTAGACTGTCCATGCCTGTACTGAACCTTCCTCCTTCCTTCACTTGCACTGATTGTTCTGTCATATTGACCTTATTGTACATTGCACTGTATGTATCACCTGTCTTATTCAAATGCAAGATCTACCAAGATCCTTATTGTTACAGTACACTATATACTACAACTGACTTATGCAAATGAATGTAATGTTGACTTTGTAACTTTAATGTATGCGTCGGGAACCGACCAGGGAGGCACGGGTACTGGGTGTGGTCCTGGCAGACAGTGACCAGATTGGGGGCCTGGAGGTAAGGGACCCATTGGCGGGGAGTGACCATGCCACGGTCTGATTCTGCCTGGACCTAGGAGGGGTAGAAGGCTGCACAAAGACAGAAGTAACCGACTTCAGGGGGGTGGATTTTAAGGAAATGGGAAGGATCCTTAAGGAGCATTTGGATGGGATTGGGTCAGACATGGATGCTGCATAGTAGGGGGAAATCATCAGGAGAGGGGTGCAGGATGCTACCAGCACCTGTGCAAGAGTAAGACGAAATGCGGTAGGGGCCCAAAACCCTGTTGGTGACCAGGGAGGTCCAGGAGGTGGTGCGGGAAAGAAAGCAGCCTATAAGCAATTCAAGTGCTCAAGGAGTGAAAGGGATCGAGGGGAGTATGCGAGCTGATGGCTAGAAGGGCCACTAGATTGGTGACGGGCGGCAAGGCAAGGAAGGAGCAGAACCTGGCCAGGGAAATTAGGAGAGGGAAAAAGGGGTTCTTTAGATACATTGGGGAAAAATGAAGGGTGAAGGGGCAGATTAGCAGGATTAAATCAGGGGAGAGATGGGCACAAGACCCGGGGAAGCAGGCTGAGGTACTAAATGAGTACTTCACCTCAGTTTTCACCAGGGAAAATGGGGGTGCTGCATCATACATGGGAGGAGACAGAGATACTGAGGAGGGGGGACCCTACCGATCGGCAGGCCTGGGGAGAGAGGGAGGATCACTGGCAGGTGGGGAGGGCTACAAGGAGAAGAGGTACGGAAGTGGAAATCGCAGCAGAGAGAGTGACGAAGCCCCCTGGCTCCTTTAAAGACGGAGAAAGCACTGGGCCAGATAAATTACATCCCAGAGTGCTGAAGGAACTTGCAGATGTCCTGGCGAAACCCCTGGCAGAGCTTTTCACCTATCTCTGAGGACAGGGTGGGTGCCCCAAGACTGGAAGGTGGGCAAATAGTGCCTCATCCACAAGGGGGGACTCAAGGGAGGTGGCAGGGAACCGCAGGCCTGTCAGCCTGACATCAGGTGGGCAAGGTGATGGAGGGCATTGTCAGGGAGAGGCTAGGGGGACCTGATAGTCAGGGTGCCTGGACAATAGACAGCATGGATTCATCCTGGGAAATCGTGGTCAGACAAACCTGGTGGAGTTCTATGACTGGGTGACAAGTGCCTTGGACCTGGGAGACCAGTGGATGTCCTCTTCTAGACTTCAGCAAGGCATTTGACTCTGTTCCTCACGGGCCTGTTGGATAAGCTGGAGAAATGGGGTGGGGAACCAGATGATCAGATGGATAGGCAATTGGCTCCAGGACCTGACCCAGAGGGTCGAGTTGGTGGGATAGTCTCATCCCCAAGGAGGGTCATTAGTGGGGTCCCACAGGATCAGTCCTGGGCCCCTTCTGTTCAACGCCACGATCTGACATAAGGACAGGAATCAGGAGGAGATGAGTCTCTTTGCAGATGACTCAAACTGGGGCAGTGGTGGATGGGAGGAGGGAGGGTGGCCTCACAGGGGACCTGAGGCTCTGGAAAGATGGCCTAGAAAGTGGAAGCTGAGGTTCAATGCAGGAAATGCAAGGTACTCCACCTGGGGCCAGAAACCCAGGCCAAGTGTACACTCTGGGAGGGAATGCCACAAGTCTCGATGGCTGAGAGGGACCTGGGGTGGTGGTGGATGTCAAGATGAACAACTCTGAGACTTGTAGGAGGGCAGCAGCTAAGGCCAACAGGATGCTGGAATGCATCGCTAGAGGATCACTCCAGAAGGAGGGAAGTGATACTCCTCTGTATAACTGCTTGGTGAGGCCGCACCTTGAGTACTGGTGCAGTTTTGGAGGCCACACTTAAAGAGGGACATTAACCTCCTGGAGAGGGTCCAGAGGAAGGAAACCAAAATGATTTGGGGCTTGGGGGACAGGACCTATGAGGAGAGGCTCAAAGAGCTAAATATGTACACATTGGAAGAGAGAAGGGACCGGGGGGACATGATAGAGGTCTTCAGGTACATGAAGAGGGTAAATAGGGGAGGAACAGTCAGGGTGCTTTGAAGGAAGGAGGAAGGGGCCACTAGAGGGCATGGGTGCAAGCTGGAGGGGGGAAGATTCAGGGGAGAAAGGAGGAGGTGCTACTTCACTGAGAGAGTGGTGGAGCCATGGAATGCACTGCCTAGGGGGCTGGTGGAGGAAGAGACAGTGGAGGGGGTCAAGAGAGGGTGGGACAGGTACAGGGGAAGGGTTCTGGAAGCAAAATCCAATGCAGCAAGAATATCCAGAACTGGGAAGGGAGAAGCCAGAGAAGGCGAAGGGGACAGCAAGGTCAGCACCCAGGGTGGGGGCTGACCAAAGGAGCAGACACGAAAGACCGTTAGGCCTATTCTGCTGGCATTTTAGTATGTTAGTAGTACTGCTCCATCCTCATTGTACCCCCTCCTCCAAGGTCGCACTGGGAGATGAGCAACTTGTTGCTCAGAGTGCCTTCCTGGTGAAACATTTCAATAAATAAATAAATAAAATGCACAAGGCAAGGGGCTGCATGTGTAGCGGGTACAAAGACGAGGTAATGCCAGGTGATGACCAGCAGAAATGGAGAACTTCCAAACAATGGTGATGTGCAACCCAAAAGGGGGATTATTGATGGACAAGGACAAATGTCATCAGGCCAAAGTGCACCACTGGCCCCACAGAATTAGGGACCTAGGTAGCAAGCCAGGAGGTGACTGAGGTGCCCCAGAAGATGACTGGATGGAGCATTAAGCCAAGTCAAAGGAAGAGCCTGATACACAAATGTGAACACAGCCATGCACAGCGCACAGGACTGGACTTGGAGCTAGAACATCAATGAGACAGAGCTAGGTAAATACCAGAGCAAAGGGGAGCACTGAAAAAATGGTGAGCCCAGCCCAAACAACAAAACCAGTGCTGAGGAAAAGCCAGGCACTGGAGCCAAAGGGAGCCACTAGCCCTTCAGTATAGCGGGGCAGGGCTAAAAGCCAGAAACTCACCTTGACATCTGAAAGGTCACATATATTACCACTTACCAGCATTTACCATCTCAGTGGAATGGTGTAGCCACCAGCAGAATCCCATACAAGAGTATGTGGGACAACAAACCTGTACTGGGAATGCAGACAGCGGTGGGAGACTGGTGGGGGATTAATGAAAGAGGAGACCATCAACAGCCAACATCCACCAATGATTATGTAGCAGGCAGCATTGGCAGAACAGGAAACAAGGCCCATGCAAGAAGTCGAAAAATACATCCACATCATTAAAAACAAGAGATGAAGACCAGTAAAGCATACAGCAATGAAGTCCAGGGAGGGAGCTCTACTGTCTGACATGAGGTCGATGGTGGAAAAGCAAAGAATTGAGTAGATTTGGGGATGTCCAAGTTATATAGGCACCAGTAATGTGTGTAATTGTAGGTTGGCTTCTAGGCAAAAGTTTCTGATTAGGTTCATGCTAGTGTTGCTCAGATAGTGCTTTTGTTGATCCTACCACTATCTGCCAGATAGTGCTGGTATCCTACCTAGGATCCTACTAGAAATCCTAGCAAGGACAGATGTAGGATCCTGGGTCAGATAGCGATGGGTCCTAGTTAGGATACAGGGATCCTAGGTCAAATCCAGGGATTATAGGTTAGATAGTTATGCTCTGGGCTGGATCTGTTGCTAGGCTCCACAGGACCCACAACATTGTAGATCCATGCACTGAATCCTACAGGGTAGGATCCATGGTCAGATAGCATTACAACCTACCACAGCAACTATCTGGCTAAATGGGAGGTTTCTGTTGGCATCTTAATTTTTAGGATACTATCTGAGCAACACTAGTCAATGCCAATGGCATCTATGTCCAAAGTTGTGGCTCCCTTCAGTGAGCTACACCTATGTTTCATAGGTGTTGCTCACTGGAGGAAGATATCTCCAGAGATGATCAACATAAACATCATAAAACAAAACTATTGAAACAGTATAAATAAGTATAACAAGACTGCTGAGGTAGAGAAATTAATCACAGTAAGGTATCACCAAAATCAGATGTCAACAAATTGCATTTAACAAGTTAGTAGCACCAAAAAGAGCAGGCAGAACATTTTTAGCAATTGAAAAGAAAATCCCTTACTACTTTTTAACTATTATGTCTTCTTTTCCCATGTGCTCATTATATGATTTTCTTCCTAACAGGACTGGGTGTGCTGTGAAAAGCAATGCTTCACCTGAAAGCAGACATATGTAGCTTAATTGTGGTGGTTCTTGACCTCTTGTCCCCCGCATTGGCAAGCAGTAGTCCAGAGACCTTGGTGACAGCCTATTATAAGGCTGTTACATTGGCTTTGGATGCTATTTCTCCTGTTCGCGTATGCCCTCTTTCCCTTCATCCCAAGGCGTCCTGGTTTGATGGGACGTTGAGGGAGATGAGGAGACAGGGGCAAAGATTAGAACGCTGCTGGCGCAGATCCACCCTTGATGCCGACCGCCTTAGATTGATGGACCATTATTTTGTCTATCAATCTGCAATCTCCCATAAGAAGGCAGAATTCCTGTCCAGGGAGATTGCAGTAGCCAGAAAATGACTGGCTCAGCTTTTTCGAACTGTGGACAGGCTATGCAACCCAGCCTGTCTACAAGTTCGGAAGGCTTTTTCACAATTATAGTGCGAGGAGCTTACTTGATTCTTCGTTAATAAGGTGGCCAACATCACGTCGAATCTGCATCCAGCGGCTTCTAAGGTGGATGCTGTTGGACAGCATGAGTTCACAGTACCTCAGTCTTCTTGGTGTTCCTTCAGCATACCAGATTTTGTCGATGTCATGAGGATTATCCATGGTGTGCACCCTACAAGCTGTAGTTTGGATCCTGGACTGACTTCCCCAATATTGGGTTGTTGCGACATCATCGGTCCAATCCTTGTGCAAATAGTCTGGTGCTCCTTGGAATTGGGTGAGTTTCCAAGCTCCCTGAAAGAAGCGGTGGAGACACCCCCTCTTGAAGAAAGCTACCTTGGTCCCTGACTGTTTCAAAAACTACAGACCCTTCTCAAACCTACCCTTTGTTGGGAAAGTGATTGAGAAGGCAGTGGCGTCCCAATTGGAGAATTACTTAACCATCCATGGCATCTACAAACCCTTTCAATCAGGTTTTCATAAAAGACATAGCACTGAGACTGCACTGGTTCGGGTGCTTAATGATCTCCTGAGGGTGAGAGACCAGAAGAGACATTCTATTCTAGTTCTTCTTGATATCTCGTCAGCCTTTGACACCGTGGATCATGTGGTGTTGTTAGCATGCCTGAGGCAGATCTGTGGAATATCAGGAACCGTCCTTCGATGGTTCACTTCATTCCTCACTGAGAGATCACAAAGAGTTGTGTCGGGCTCTTCTCCTCTGGCCCAACATCTTTGTTATGCGGGGTGCCACAGGGTTCTGCGCTGTATCCCATGTTATTCGTGGTGTATATCCTGCCCCTCAGAGACATTATAAGATGGTATAAGCTGAGTTTTCATTGTTACGCAGATGATACCCAGCTATACCTGTCTTTTGCTCCTGACCAAGATAGAGCTCTCTCAGTGTTTAACAACTGTCTTAACAAAATCCAGGGTTGGATGGATTCTAGTTGGCTGAAGTTGAACGCAGATAGGACAGAGATTTTGCTGGTGGACCCAAGCTGTCAGATAGAGGGGTCACCTGTTGTTGCACCCTCAGGAATTTTTCTTGTGGGTGTGTCACTTATGACCTCTGAACGGGTGCATAACCTAGGGGTTATCTTGGATGACAAGCTGACACTGCATTCGCCGTGTCAGCAGTCATCAAGACTTCCTTTTACCATCTTAGGAATATCGCTAGAGTGAAAACCTCATTCCGTCTGACATGCTACCTATGTTGGTCCACGCTTTTGTGTCCTCTCATCTGGACTACTGCAACTCCCTGTATTTTGGGCTTTCTGGGGTTGAAATCCACCACCTTCAGCTAGTGCAGAATGCGGTGGCCTGGGTTTTGATGGGAACTAATAGGTCCTGTCATATTACCCCAGTGCTGCGCGAATTGCACTGGCTCCCTGTTCGGTGGTGGATCACCTCAAAAGTCTGTTTATTGACTTTTAAAGCCCTACACGCCAGGGTCCAGCTTATCTGAAAGATCTTCTAGTGTCTTACTGCCCTGGCCAATCGTTCTGCTCAGCCATCGAGAGGTTGCTAGAGATTCCGAGAGTGAGTCTAAATTCTTCTGGTTGTAGAGCTTTTTCCTACACTGCTCCCACTCTCTGGAATTCTCTACCCCGTCGGTTACAGCAGTGTACCTCTCTGGGGGAATTTAAGAGTGGCCTAAAAACCCATTTGTATCAAATTGCTTTTTATAGTATCATATAAATTGTTGTTAAAATTGTGGTTTTATGAATGTTTTATAGTGTATTATAATGTTTGGTCTTCTTTTTATTATATGTTTTGTACAGCGCTTTGAAAATTTGAAAGGCACTTTAAAAATAAAATTATTATTATTATTATTATTACTACATCATCAGCATGTGTTCTCATTCATTGTTACACCACAAGTTCTGTTGCCTGATTGGTGATATGTCATAGGTTATCACTCAAGCAACAGGGGATTGTTTCTTTTTGGTTACTAGTAATGTATGAGTCAGTAAACTCCCACAATGCTGGTGGTATATAGGGAAAACTAGAACAGGCTACATCAATCTCCAGGTACAGTAGATGAAACACATCACGACTAGTACTGTCTGGCTGAAAATCTTCCAATTAGCAAAGCAGAAAAGAAAACAATACTCAGACATAAGAAGTGATAACTGACTGCTTCGGAAAGTTACTAGTAATTCTAGGTGGTATTTTAGCATTTTAAGCCACTTTTTAATCCCCTCCACCGAAGTGTAACTCCATAGATAGAAAGCAAGGAATCCAGAATAAACAGGCCACTAGCAAGAATGTCCTATCTCCTGAAAGCTTCATGCACAGCCTTGGGATGGGCAGCAAGCATTCTTCAGTGTAGCAGAGTGAACATCTCTGAGTATACCAAACCAAGTGTTAGGGGTATAAAACAAAATGGTAATATTAAAATGCATACTAAAAATAGAAACTGGAGTTAGAATCAATATTTCAATCATAAACCTCCTTTAGGAATTATCTAACAGCACAAATCAAAGTTAGTGAAAAGGTAAAGGAAAATAAGGGATATATATGTGAGGAATGAAAATGGGGGCACACTTTAGTAGAAAAGAGTGATAAAAGGCAAGGTATGAACAGAATATGGAAAACAAAGAGGTGATGAAGGGAATAAAAAGGCATAGTAGACTTTCCAGTGGGAGAGGCGGAGGGTGGAAAGGGGATACAATCTACCCTCCCAGGGTCATAAAATCATAAATAGAATTCCAGAGGGGGAGAAAACAACCAACCTCCCAAAAGATTATGATATCATGGAGCTGGAAGGATCAAGCACGACTAGCAAGGACAGCAGGCAAAGTTGGGAGGAACAAAAGGGAATGGTGATGGGGGGAGGGGAGATGACCCAGAGAGCAGTATGCAAAAATGCTCTAAGTCTGAGCTACAAAATCAGTGACCTGGAGGCTACCATGGCGGAAGCAGACCTGGACTTAGCAGCCATCATGGAGACTTGGTGTAATGATAACCAAGACTAGGAAGTTACCATACCAGGTTACAATTTGTTCAGGAGGGTCAGGGTGGGCAGGAATGGGGGAGGGGGGGAGAGTGGCTCTTTATGAGAGGGGCAACATTAGGGCCACAGAAACCCAGGGCAAACAGGGAAGGGAGGAGATACTGTGGGTCACATTAGAAAGGAAGAAAGGGACAGCTATCTGAATAGGGGTGGTCTACAGACCTCCAACACAGGAGGAAGAGGTAGGTAAGGATATGATACTATCAATCCAAAGAATGGCACAGAGGGGGAGCTGTTGCTGGTAGGGGACATCAACCTTCTAAGTGTAGACTGGAGTCTCCATGTGGTTGCAATGACCAGGAGCAAGAATATCTTAGATGCTTTGCAAGAAGCATTCCAAAAACAACTTGTCACAGAGCTGACTTGGGAGGAGGCATCACTATACAAGAGTACTTTGAAAGACTGAAACTTGATATATCGAGTTTCAGTAGTCTGAAACTGATTACCCAAAATTCAATATCCCAAAAGTCAGTAATTGCCCATGGTGGAGTTTGTTATATAAAGTAAGGGGGAGGCAAAGGCCCCCGAAACTTGAATAAAACCTCTGCTGCAGGTGGTTAACGACTGTTGAGATACTGAGTTTCTGGCAATCAGTTTCAGGCTACTGAAACTCAGGATATCAAGTTTCAGTCTTTCATGATATATCCCACTAGACCTGGTGCTTACAAATAGGGATAGTGTGGCAAGGGTTTCAGTAGGGAAGCACCTAGGGAATAATAATCACCATACAGTGTGGTTTGATATAATAGCTTGGCATGAAACAAACCACATGAGAACAAGAATCCTGGACTTCAGAAGGGCAGATGGGACAGTGGAAGAGCAGTGGAAAACTGTCAAAGAAAGTATTCAGGAAGCAACACATCTCTATGTTAAACAATCAGTAAGGGAAGAAAATAAGACTACTGTGGTTCTCTAAGAAAGTGACAGAAAAGGTTAGATCGAAGAAGAGGGCATTAAGGAAAATGTTAGATCAAAGAAAAGGGTATTTAGGAAATACAGACAGACACAGGACAAGACAGATAGAGATGTTTACTAAGAAACACAAAGGGAGGCAGGAAAGGCAGTTTGTATTGCTGGTGAAGTAAATGTATCTTGCTTGTGATGGACTTTACCCATAACAAATTAAATTGCCTTCTCTAGCAATCTCTGCCCCAGTAACAAAAATATTTATTGTTTGATTTCTCACTTGGATAGTGCCCTACTGTTGGAAAATGGCAAAACACAGAAAACAGAAACATACTGCATAATCTGGCTACCGAAGGAGAGCAATGGCCTATCATGTCTGCCCTCAATAGCGGGGGCTAAAACAATCACAGGATTTAAGAATGTGTGGGACAAACATAAGGGAATTCTAGAGGTCAGGGGTAAGGGGCAACAGACTTCTAGAAAAATGTAAAGGGAACTTACAAGCTCAAATGGGCAGACTGGGTGAGCCGTAGGCCCTTATCTTTTGACAGTGTCTATGTGTATATGTATCACATACAAAGAATACACAGAAAAATATTTAGGGGCATGGGGGCTTCCAGCCTGAGCTTTAAGGAGCAAATGAAGCCAGTGCAGAAGAGCACCCTGTACACACAGAATACACACAACCCACCGCACCAAAGCTTTAAACACAAAGTCACCAATGCCTTAAACACAAAGCCACCAGACCTACTGATATGTATCACACATTATCACACATTTACTGATGTGGAACCTTTGTAAATGAGCTGCCTGGCATAGAAACACAGAAACATAGAATTTGAGAGCAAATAAGGACCGCTTGGCCCACCTAGTTGCCCATTTTCCTACCTAACAGATAAGCTGCAGATCCTGGTTAACCAACAGCTTACTTCATCCTACCTCCCACTAGGACTGCTTTATGTCTGTCCCATGCATTCTTGAATTCCCCCCACTGTTCTTGACTCCATGACCTCCTCAGGGAGGCTGTTCCATGTATGCACAACCCTCTCTGTGAAATAATACTTTCTCACATTACCTCTGAACCGTCCCCCCCCGTCTTCAAATTGTGCCCCCTTGTTCTTGCACATCTCTTTTTCTGAAAGATGCTACCCCTTTGGACTTTGTTGATTCACTTGAGGTACTTGAAAGTTTCTATCATGTCCCTCTCTCCTTTCTTTCCTCAAGGGTATCCATATTGAGCTTCTTTAGTCTTTCTTCATATGTCTTCTCGTGCAGACCCTGCACCATTTTGGTTGCCCTCCTCTGGACAGCCTCTACTCTGTCTATGTCTTTGCAGAGATGGGGTCTCTAGAACTGCACACAGTACTCCTGATGGGGTCTCACCAACTGTCTGTACAGAGGGATAACAACTTCCTGTTTTCTACTATTGGTGCCTCTCCCTATGCATCCCAGTATCCCCCCAGCCTTCCTTACTGCCTTCTCACATTGCTTGCCCACCTTTAGGTCATCTGATATAATTACCCCCAGGTCCCTTTCCATTTTTACTGTTATTAGTATCTCACCCCCCATATTGTGTACTCTTCCCCTGGGTTTTTGTTTCCCAGGTGCATCACCTTGCACTTCTTCACACACTGAATCTGAGCTACCATATATTTGACCATTCCTCCCACCTTGCTAAGTCCCTTCTCATCCTTTCCACTCCATCTTGTGTATCAACCCTGCTGCCGATCTTTGTGTCATCTACAAAGAGACATACTTTTCCTTCCAGTTCCTCTGCAATGTCACTTATAAAGACATTAAAAAGGACCAGTCCCGGTACTGAACCCTACGGCACCCAGCTAGTAACCATCCTTTCTTCACTGTGGATTCCATTTACTGCTACTATTTTCGTCCTGTTGTCTAGTCAATTTTTTATCCAAGCTACCACCTTGGGACCCACTCTAAGGCTGGCTATCTTGTGTATTAATCTTTTGTGTGGGACCATATCAAATGCCTTGCTAAAGTCTAGGTAGGCCATGTCCACAGTCCCTCCCTGCGCTTCTATGTTGTTCATCCAGTCAAAGAATTCTATTAGATTCGCCTGATGCAACCTTCCCATCGTGAATCCATGCTGCATTGGGTTCTGTACCCCACTGACCAAAGGCACTCAAAGGTATTGTAATTCCTACAGTTGGTAAAATGAATAAATAAATTATGCTCAGAACCAGCCCAAGAGGACCACTGACAGTGTACAATCCTTTTGAAAAGGACAACATGGGACAGATTGGGCCCAGATCACAACCACTTTCCCGAATGAAACCAAGGAGGTGCAGCAATGAGGCTTTTAGTTTAACCTCATATTGTGCACGCTCCTTTTGCTTTCTTAGTGAATTTTCAAGAACTCCTAGAGCTTATGGTAGCACTATCACTGAACACACTCAGGGGAACCAGGGTGACAGAAAAGAAGTACAGAAGGAGCACATAGGTAGAAGGGTACTACTGGGCAGAGGCACTTCGTGCTAAAAAGCGAGGGCCAACAAAATTCCCAGGAGGTTTTAGATAGTTAATAGGTCTACACAATTGTAATTGAATACTGTTGTTACAAATCTCAGTGGCATTTCTCCTCACATTTAGTATTCTCTTATTATTCCCTTATTGTTTCACACCAGAGGTTTCTCCTGAAACAGGTGAAAAGGAAGGGCAGCTCGAATGGGATGACATTTAAGGCACCGAACATTATATGACCCCCATTCCAAGGAGATGTACAGCCAAAACAGTGTCTGAGACAGCCCTAGCAGGCAAATCCAGTTGGTAAGTGGGAAGGGGTGTTGAGTTCTGGATTTTAGTCCAGCACCATGAAGGAAGGGGTGAGGTGCATCTCCTGGAACATGAAAGGGCTTAATCACCCAGTCAAAAGGAAAGATCTTAAACTATTTGAAGACCCTATGAGCAGACATAGCACTCCTCCAAGAGATGCACCTCACAGCCAGATCAGCACAGTGGTTACAAAAGGGATGAGTAGGACAGGTAGTGCATAGCTCCTCTACAACCAAATCAAATGAGGTGGCAATACTGATCCATAAGGCTATGGAGTGGATGACAGAGTGGACAGAAACAAATAAGCAGGGAAGCTGGGTGATTACCCATGTTGTATACCCAGGAGGTAAAGTAATAATAATTAACACATATGCCCCATATCAGTATGATCAGGAATTCTTCATTCACATTAGTCAGGCCATCACAGAAGCAAAGGGAGAAGATGAGAACTGCCCAGTCCTTATGGGGGACTTCAGTCTTGTACTAGACATATTTCTGAATAAATCCAGACCCACTGCAAATACCCACCCAAGAGCACAACAGATCCTTGACACCTTGATAGAAGAGTTGGTGCTGATGGACCCATGGTGACAGGACAACCCAATGGGGAGGGACTACACATTCCACTCTAAAGTGCATGGCACAAAAAACCTTATAGACTTTTGACTGATGGACAGGAACATGGGCCAGGGCATCAGTGACATCAGAATAGAGCCCATGATCTTGTCATATCATATGCCTATTAGTCGATCTCTCCTGCCAACAGGTGCTCAGCCCACATCGCCCAGATAGCAGTGTACTGTAACCCACTACTTTTCCAGGGTTCATAATTTAAGGAATGGACGAAAGGAGAGTCTGCAGCATTTTTTGCAATAAATTGCACTGGGGAGATGAAGGCTACCACAGTATGGGAGGCCTATAAGGCATTCCTTAGAGGTTTAATTATAGTCCATATTGCCAGACAAAACCAGGAGATTCAAGCAGAGCATCACACCCAACATGGAAACGTATGCAGCCGTTGTGGGGATGAAATATCAGATTAACATTGTGCTGCAAATAAAAGCAGAATGATGCTTGATGAGGGCCAGACATAGGTTCTGGGAGTCTGGGAACAAAGGGGGCAAGATGCTGGCCTACTACCATCTCCGTATTTGGAGACCCAACTCAACTGCAAAATTTTCACCTTCTTCTACAGACTCTCACGTGGTCTCCTTCCTAACTGTGTCACTCCACTCTACCAAACCACAGCTCACCCCAGGGCCACAAGATGGTCCTCCTTCCTGTCCTTCTCTGTCCCCCTCTGCCATATGTCTCATGGCCAAAAAACTCTATCCTTCCTGGGCCCAAAACTCTTCAACTCTCCCCCTTGAACTCACACTCTGTCCCTCCACCACCTCCTTCAAACACAACATCTGGATTCACCTCTCCCTTTCCCTCTCCTCCTCCTGCAGCTATTCCCTGGTGTGATTGTTCTTTCTTCCTTTCCTCTTCTAACTTCTCACATGCTGTTTGTTCTTGTGTGGCAAATAAAATTAAAAAAAAGCACTTGTCTTCTGGCCATGCACTTTTTCCTGAGCACTTATCCACACTAATTTATAATCGGTGATGTCTCGTTTATGTTAGTATTTGTCCACCTTTACTATTTGTGCTTACTGTTTATTTTCTTCTTATACTATGTTTTCCAATTTTTTTTAATTTCCGTTTTTTTTCTTCTTTTGAACTGTACGCTTGTAAAAATGGGCAGTTATACTTACATGTCTTTCCCAGTATAACTAATAAAATGGAATGAAAAATGGAACAGTGAGACTAAGGCAGTTAAAAATATATGAGCAAAAATATACGATAAGGTGAGGGTTATGGCCTGATAAGAGCATGCCCCAGATACATTATGAGGCAGTGACAGGGTCCATAACCCTGCCTGGTGACTGTCAAGGGCACACCAAGTTAAGTAGTTTCAGTTCATTCTTTTTCCTGCAGAAGGGAGGGGCCATCATCCCAGAACAAATTATAAGTAGTGCAGTGCCTTCACCCAGAGAGAATAGGTAGGCCAGATGCTGTGTGCAGTACCACCCTCTGGGATGAAGAACTTGCCCCTTCCCTACAAAGGACTGGTCAATGCCTTAAGGACCACAACCAGTTATTGCCTTCACTAATAAACACTTCAATTCAAGCACACAAACTGTGAGCACACACAGAAGTGGAATTCAAACAATTTAAAGTACTTCTATTTGGTAATACAGGCCCAGCAGAAGGAAAAAAGTTAAAAGTTAAAGGGGAACTGTTATCAACAGGGTTTCTTAATGCTTGAAAGACCTTAAAAAGCTACTATCAAATTAATGACGTTTAAGGTGTTCAGTCTCTGTGCACTCATATAAATCACATGATTCAAATTGCTTAAACAACTGCTTTTTTGACTTGAATTTATTCCAGAGATCAACACTGCTTTTTTTAACACTTTTTCCTAAGCGTTTGTCCGAAACCATTCAAATGTCCCCAGCTTCCATGGTATTTTCTCTGTTTTTTTCTTTATCTTCTAATTTATTTTTTAAATTCTTTTCTTTTTAGGCTACAAGGACTCATTTAAACAATATTTTGGGCATAATAATAAAGTACTTATCGAGGCAGATGCCCATCATGTCCTTTCTGTCCCTTTTTGTAGCTAAATTGCCAAACTCCGTATGCTTCTTCCCCTTTCCAACAGGTAACATTGATGCCATTCATTTCAAGATGAATACCACATGCTATACTTTCAAGGTGGTCATTACATGTGCACTTCAAACTCCTTCCTTACTGTGTGCTTGCACTAACCTGAATATACCCCAAACAAGTGTGCTGCATGCTGACAAGGTACTGACGTTTTGGAGTTACTCTAACTCCATCTTCAGAGGTGGAGAGGAATTGCACCTTAGTGCCTTTTATCTCGCAATCTGAGCATATTAGTGATCCAACCTGCTGTTGCAGGAGTTGACCTTTTTGACCTCCTTACATTGATGATAAGAATACATTTATCGTCCATCTTCTATCAAGTTTCTCTATGTATTACTTTCTTTTATCTTTTACTGTATATAGTCATCTGGTGTTAAGCAAACAATTGGGGGCCGACCATTAACCTCCCTAATATTCAACTCATCTATTCCTCAGCATTTTTTTAAATTTGTCAATATTCCTTTCCATAATAAATGCATTACCATTCGTGACATGTACTTAGATACTTTATTATCTCAGCAGAACTGCTATATTCTTTAGACCATGCACTGAGTTCTCCACAGGGCTGTTTCTTACAAATAACTACTATATCCATGGTCTTCATTCAGACCTTTTGGCAACACAGTGTCCCTCTTAAAGATCCAGTAGGCTTCCCACTGTAATTATAGTTTCTTCACATTTCCTCCATGTTCTGGAACTTTTACCACTACTAATCCTATGTGTGCCAAGGATGCTGTGGATCTGTGTCCCACTTCATGGTAATGCTTTGCCACAGCATACTTGAAGTTATTACACCTTACTAAGGTTCATACTAAGGTAAGGGAAAAGAGCTCATAGACCGAGGCCCATAATGCTCCTACGCTAAGCCAAAGGATAATATGATAAATTATATCCAGAAATAATTAACTTATCATGACGGTGTTTAAAAGCATTCTTAGTGTCACTCATAACCACAGCAGATGGGAGTTTATTCCAGGGTCTAATGGTTCTCAGGGTAAAGAAAAACTTCTGGCTGTTATGCTTAAATGATTTACTGGCCAGCTGAAGTGGATGACCTCTAGTGTTATGTATAGAAGACCTGAATTCAAGTCTTAACTCAGTCATAATAACATACAGATCCTGGACAACATCATATAGGAATAAAAGATCACCCCTCAGGCATCTAGTAATAAGAGATATGAATTTTATGTATGGAAAGTTCAAGTTGTTAGAACCCAAATGCATCACTTTACACTTGGTAGAGTTTAGTTTCATACCCCATGTAGTAATCTATTTGGTATAATATCAAGATCATGCTGAATAACAGCTATCTGATCAGAGTTAAAACATGATCTCCCAATGTTCACATCATCTGAGTATTTTGTTGTAATAAAAAAAAGTATGAGTTAAATCAGCAATGAAAGCTTAGAAAGACATAGGCCAAGAACAGAGCCTTGCAGGACTCCACTTAAGACCTTACCAGTGTTAGAGAGGATACCATTGATAATCACCCTTTGTGTTCTATTACAGAGACAGTTTTTAATCCAGGTAGTTATATAGTTATTAATATTGAGTCTCCTAAGTTTGTGAATTAGAGCCAGATGTGGCATGGTATCAGATGCCTTACTGAAATCTATAACAATTATATCACAAGGTATGCTACTGTCCAGAAGAGGGCTAAAGTGTTCATAGAAACAAAGCAGGTTGGTTGAACAATTTCTACCCTTTTCAAAACCGTGTTGCTCAGGATCATTTGCATCAGTAACTGGGGCAGTGATATCCTTAAGGAGGCTTTCCATAACTTTACAGATAAAAGAAGTTAAGCTTATGGGCCTGCAGTTTTCTCAATGACATTTAGAACCTTTTTTATGGATAGGAACAACTGTTGCCTCCTTCCATTTATTAGGAATGTAATTATTCTGTAACACACGTTCAGACAGGTGTTTTAGTGGCAGGGCAATTTGGTCAGCCAGTAGATATAATAAATGGCCCGCTATATTATCTGGACCTGGACAAAATTTACCTTTCATTGTTCACAGTTTATTACTAATAAGTCCCTCAGTGAAGGTGACTGAAGTATCAGAATGATTGGTAATGGGCTGAAGTATATGAGTATCTGATGCAGAAAAGATCTTACAAAATTCAGTATTAAATACTTCAGCCATGGTTTTAGGATCATGAATGAGATTACTGTCTGTTGAGAGAGGCCCCACCTTACGCAATGTTTTCCTTAGAGAATTTATGTAAGAATAAAATTGTTTTGTGTTGGATTTATTAGCTGTTTGGGCCAATTTCAGTTCCCATCTAGATTTGGTTCTATTAATACCTGCTTTGCATTTCTTATTAGATTTGATATAGGACTCCCAAATAGATGTCGTCATTTTTAAGAAAGTTACAATATTTATTATTTTTATATCTGATCAATCTTTTGATATTATGGTTCATCCAGTTGGGTACCTGTTTTCCATTTGAGTTCTTAGTTTTTGAGGGAATATGGGCATCCCTGAAGGCAGTAATAAGTGATTTAAATCTAACCAAGCTTTGTTGAGATGACTGATGAACAAAGGCAGATGTCCAGTCAATGTCCTCCAAAGTCTGCTTAAAAGCAGAGAGGTCTGCTTTATCATACCGATGCATGATTGAGGAATTATGATTATAGATAATATGATTCTATAGGCTAAATAAAATTGAGTTGTGGTCACTGCCTCCAACTGGGGAGGATATCCTCACATCCCCAATAACTAGACAGCAGTTCCCAGGACAAAGTCCAATATATTATTGCCTTGAGTGGCTGATGTTACCCATTGTTTCATATTGAGTTCTAGACATGTAGTCAAGAACTTGTTACCTTTGCTACTAGAGGCTGTGTAAGACTGCCAGTTACCATCAGAGATATTAAAGTCACCAGTAATTATGACATTTCCCATTTGATTGGCAATTTCAAATTCTGACAAAATGGCATCCAGAATTTGAGTGGGTGAATTATGGGGAAGGTAACATGTCCCTAGGATAATGAAATAGTGATTTGAAAGGAAAAGTTTAAGCCAAAGACTTTCAGTCAAAATGTCATGAGTTTTTATGGAAGGAGACATGTTCACAACATTAATTGTATTGTTAATAAAAAGGGCAACCCCGCTACCCTTCTTATCCTGTCAGTTTTGTAAATAAGTAGTAAACCCAGGTAGGTGCCTATCCCAAAGTGATTTTATCATCTCCCCAGGTTTCACAAACAAAGATGATATCTATATCATTATTGAGATCACTGATTTGTAATTCATCATATTTCTGATTCAAGCTCCTAGCATTAAAACTAAGGAAATGTAAATATTGACTGAAAGGTTTACGAGAATCAAGAGAAGAGGAATGGACCCTTGATTCCCCCCAATGTGTAGTTTAAACGGTTATTGATTATTGACAGAAACTGTTTGCTCAGCAAGGTATTACCTCATCTGCTAAGATGCAACCCATTAGAGATGAAACATTCTGCTCTATCTGTAAACTCCTCCAAATGGGTGATACAAGTGATGTTTTGATGCAGAGACCAGTGCCAGAGCCAATTATTGATGATTTTGATTTTTTGATTAAGGGAAAATGAGTATGTAGGTATAAGTAAGATCTCCAAGAAGCAGATGTCACACCCAAGTTCGATCAATTTATTAGTCATGGCAACATATGCTGATTTAAAATTCTGAATGGAATCCTTATAAATATTGTTGGCTCCAACATGGATAATAAAAAGTGGGTTGGTGTCCTGACAGCTAAATATATTAACAGCCATGCATGTAAGGTCAGTAATTTTAGCTCCACTGAAACTAGAACAGGTCCTATTATGTTTATCTGGTTCACAAAGCCCTGTCCAGATGTTTATCACTAGAGCCACCCACTACAACTGTTTGCCTAAAATATGTACCATCCATATTGGAAACAGATAAAGGTATCTCAATTTCATGGTTATAGATTACAGCATTATTAGATGAGAAATCAATTAATGAAATAACAGAGGTAGGAATAGGGGCTAGAGTTGGAGAACTAGAATTTAACATACCGTGTCACTATTCAGAATGCCTGTGGGGTTACTAATATCAGTGGAAACCTCAGCAAGGATACATAATGTGTCAGTAGGAAGGGAGGACAGGAGGTCAAAACTATTATGCAGTGAGATATTGAAATACTCAGCCCTTCTCCTTTTTTTAATGACTTTTGACCTTTGAATGTTATACCAGGTAGCATTCTCTGCATTGTGCTCATGGCAAAGCTCATTCTCTGTAGTTCCTTTTTAGATGATTCTAATGGAGGAATACAGGGACTACTATTTGAGACAAGGCAACTATTGCCTACTGTTATCAATACATCTGTAGCAGTAATAGAAATGGGATTAAGTGGAACTGACATCAGGCAAGTGTCAGACACGTCACTAGCCCCATGGAGCCTTTTGACAAAGTATCCTGACTTTACTCAAGTGCCAATAGGTGTTTATAGAACATACTAATCTCACATTACTGCACCACATTTTTGATGTACTTGAGACACTGAAAAGGGTGACTGTCTCTGGTTATGGTCTGTAGACTATATATATATTGCAGGACATGCATTTGTAACCAAGCTACCCAGTGGTAGTAGAGATAGTGCTATTGATATCACATAAAGGACATAAAGGGGACACCATATGATATTGGACTTGTAGCAAAACGCTCATAGTCACACAACAGTACCTACCGTGCTTCAGTTACAGGTGCACTATATACTGTTTCTTTCTTTGTGACTTGTCCAACACCACCTAACACGCTTAACTCATGTTGGAGGCACATGTCTTAGTGCATGTCTTTGTGCACTACACTACGCATGCCCTGCTTTGTGCTCACTCTGCTTGCACAGGGAGTAGTAAAGTAGGCCTTTTTGTGCTCTCCAAATTGCATTTTCAGAGATCTTTTTTATTTGGCCTGTGTAGGCCATCCCACATAGACAGGTCAACATATAGACTACATTTTCAGTATTGCATGCTTTTTTTATATTTCTTTCCCAATCTCAAATGATTTACTGTTTTTGTTTTCCTCATGCTGTTGCATTACGCACAATTTCCACATTTGAAATTTTCTGGCAGTGGTGGTGGCATCCATTCTGATCAGTTATCAACTTTCTTTTCTGTGAACTGTGCCTGAACAAGAATATCTTTTAAACGTTTTGAACTATTTTTTATTTTCAAATCAAATCTGGATAGAAAGAGCATAATAAGGCACACAGCTATAGCTTGTTCCTGGGTGTGCTTTGGGAGAACAGGGAGGTTAAGTGACTTGCTTTGGTCACACAATATACAAGTAGAGCATGATGGAATCAAAAGCCATTCTGCTGAATGAATGAAGCTTGTTCATAGCTCTTTGCTTTAACCTTTAGGCTGTACTGTCAGCTGATAATCAAAAGCTTCACATTTCAAGGCTGGCCCCATGATGCCAGGTCAATAGGTATGTAGCCACAGTTGTATCTTGTAGACCTGAGTTCACACCCAGAATTGTAAAAGAATAGGCTATAAGGGAGGAAATGGAAAAATGCAGAAGTTGGTGCTGTGGCAGCCTCAGAAATCTGTACTGATATGAACACAGACAGGGTTTAGAAATCCTGATATTTTTATGTTATTTTTATTTTTTATTTATTGAGGATTCGGAAAATACCTTTGAGTCAAGGACTACTTTTCAAAGGTTACACATCATTACAGGCATACTGGGAGAGAACAGTACAGAAATGGGACAAAACAAACAGGCATGATACAAGAGCTACAGTTTTAGGCTAACATTTTTATACTAGAGATACATGGTATTAGTCACAGTGCAAGGATACATTTATAAACTCCCATAGGAGCTAGTACAGAGAGTTTTCAGATTAGGGGTTAGCTGGCCAAAGGCCTTAGTCAGGGAAAGAGGGGGCTCAGGGCTGGGTTAAGTGGCAATCACAGGGATTGGAAGACTGTAGGTGGTTCCTAAGTTGGCTTTGAAAGGGACAATTCTATTCAAGTTCATGAGACCATTAGGCAGGTTATTTATCCAGGAAGGGGCTCAGTAGCTGAAGAATCTTTGGAATTGGGAGGTTCAGCATCAGGGAACCTTAATGATTTGCTTGCTAGAACTATGAGTGTGTTGGAGTGATAGGGTCAGTTGTATTAGAGGTGAGAGACTGGTGGGGGCGAGAATGAGAGTAATCTTTTTGGTCATGAGGCAGGTATGAAACCTAATTCTGTTATCCAGGTTAAGCCAGTTTGCAGACTTATAGAGGGAGCATGTCTGGGTTAGACGATCACAGCCCAGGATAAGGTGGAAGGCTTTATTGAGGGAGAGTCAGAGTCTAGATAAGGCCGTGGAACTGGCAGCACCATAGATAAGTATGCCATAGTCGAGGAGGGAGAGGACCAAGGAAGAGACCATGAGGTGGAGGGCATCAGGAGTGAGGCAATGCTTAAACCGATAGAGGATGCCAAGCCGGATATTGAGGGCTGTAGATAGTTGATGAATGTTCAGGTGGAAGTTTAAGGCTGGGTCTAGTGTGACACCCAGGTATTTGAAGGAGTCCACCTGTTCAAGAGGGATCTGTTTGGCAGTCAGGATTTGTAGGCAGTGGTCTTTCCTGGAGTGATGTGGGTGTAAGAAGTATATAACTTTGTTTTTCCTATAGTTTAGAATAAGGCATTGTGCGGTGAACCACTTTTTTTCATCATTGAAGGAGGATAGAAGGGTGAGGCGGAGCTGAGTGGGGTCAGGATTGGAGGAGTACAGGACAGCGTCATCCACATAGAGTAGGATATTTCTGGAACATGACTGGGGGAAGGAGCTGAGGAAGAGACTAAATAATAAAGGTCCGAGGATGGACCCCTGTGGGACACTGGAGTGTACTGGCAGCCTACTGGAAAAGATGGTACCAATTTTGACCTGCTGGAAATGATCTGACAAGTAGTCCATGACCCAGCATAGGGCATCTTGAGAGATGCCAAGCTTAGATAGGGTAGTTAGCAGGAGGGAGTGGTTGACCATGTCAAACGCCTTGGTGAGTTTGATGAAGACCGCACCAGAGAGATGACCACTATCTAGGGCAATATGAAGGTGTGAGGTGAACTCAAGAATGGCAGTCATCGTGCTATGTCTTTGCAGAAACCATGTTGCTGGTTGCAAAGTATATTGTGTTTGTTAAGATGGTCAGTGAGCTGGTCAGAGATGATACATTCTAGTGCCTTAGATGGGGGAGAATAGAGATGGGGCGATAGTTGTGGGGGGAGGTACAGTCCCTGCTTTAAAATATAGGAGTAATAGAAGCAGATTTCCAGAGCATTGGGAATTTCCCAAGACATAAAGACTGGCTGATAATGTGGGAGAAGGGGATTAGCACCTTGTGGAGAGTAAGCTGGAGAAGTCTGAGGTCTAAGGAGTCACTGCTGTATTGGAAGTGCATTATGGCTTTTTGGAGGTAAGGCTCAGCAGCTCTGGAGAAGATGCAATGTAGGTGAAATGGGGGTGCACTGAGAGGGAGGAGGTGTTGGAGTGAGGAGGAGGGTCAAAAAAATGGGAAGGGAGGATGTGGTTGAGGTCGGAGAAAGTGTGGTTAAGTGTGGTGGCTATCTGAAAGGGGTCAGAGGACAGGCCCCCTTCGACTAAGATTTGTATGGGGGCAGAATTAGGGGCAGTGCCACAGATGTCCTTAATATTGCTCCAAAATTTACACCCTTGGCCCCAGATGGAGGTTAGGGTAGATTTATAGTACTTGGCCTTGGCTTTCCACAGGGACCAAGTGCAGTGGTTTTGGGCTTCTTTGTACTTCTATCAGCTGGCAGGCCAGTCTCAATGGAGAGGAACCATAGAGAATCCCTAGCTTGCATTAATGATAGTAGGTGGTCAGAAATCCAGGCCTTTGCCATTGACCATCCTTCTGGCAAGAGGGTCAAACATGTCACAAATAGCATTGAAGGAATGAATAAAGAGGTCAAGGGCTCTGTCAGGGTCAAGGGTGTTTGTTATGAAAGACCAGTACAACTTCGTATGGTGAGCTTTCAGGAGAGTGAGTTTACCAGGGCCAAGTTTACATCATAGGACCATTTTCAGAGGGGACTTGGGGGTCTTACAAGACCAGGAACAGAGGACAGGGGAGTGGTTACTAATCACATCTGGGAGGATAATGGTGCTAGTGATTTTGTGAAGGCAGTTCGTGAAAACTAGGTCCAGCAAGGAGGAGGATCCTGTGGTACCCCAGTACCTGTTGGCACCACAGAGCAAGCCTTGAGATGTGTAGTTTTTAAAATTTAATAAGCTTTATTACATTTTCACATTTACATATTGTACACAAAACAATTTATGCAAAAGAAAAAGAAAAAAAAAGAAATAGAATTAAAAGCCAGAAATACACATGCCAACTCCTGTAAATTCTCATACTTTTATGAAATTCAAGAATGAAGTATTATGATACAACATACATATGTTTCCCTTGAACAGTACTATACCTGTAGTTTAACATAAATATCATATAATATTTAAATATGATCAATTATAACATCCATATTTAATTAAAAAAAAAACTCCAATCACCCCCGTCCCCAATGCACCCCCTCCCACCCACTTCACCACTATGAGTTAGTAATAAACGGAATGCATGAAAAACCATTTCTTACATTCTACTTAACCTTGATAATACTATAGGTATTTATCATAACCTCTACAGAGCTCAAATTAATGCAATATTGCAATCAATACAACTGTCTTTGAGGAACCATTAAATGGACAATAGGGTATGTAAGGGGGCCAAATCTGTTGATATTTCTTACTATGACTGGAAATGCTTGCCAAGAGATACTCTGCTTCTAAAGCAAAAAACATTTTCTGAAGACATTCTATATACGTAGGAATTTGTTGCTCTAAAATGATGTAATATAATTTTTTTTAGTACAAAGGGATATCAAAGTCATATGTTCCCTTTGGTTTCTAAGTAGAACTTCTCTTGAGTCTCCGATAATGCAAATATCTGGTTGAAAGGCATTTTGGAGCCCCAACAGGGGATCAAGTAGAGAACGAATACTTTCCCAGAAGGGGGATACTTTATTACATTCCCAAAGAATGTGGAGCAACGTACCTTGTTGACACCCACATCTGGTACACATATTTGACTGGAGTTTCCCCATATTTTTAAGTTTTACTGTCATATAATAAAAATCTTGTAACACATAAAATTGAAGTAACCTATATCGGTCCCACCTAACATCCTTGTACAATCTGTTCCAGATTTGCATCCAATGATGGGGGATTGTAGTTGATGGGGGAATAATCCTATCCCATACATAATGGGGAGTATCATCTATTTCTCCATACCGAGCATGGAGCTCTTTATAATAAAAGGAAATATAATGAGATGAAGGCCTTGCTGAAATTGTGCTAAGAACCGGTCCAATCATATATTGGTCCCAAGGACCATTACCAAGATGCTGCATTAGAGCTTGGAAAATTTGGATATATTTAAAACAAAAAGAGGTTGGTAGATTATACTTTATTCTTATATCTGAGAAAGAAAGCAATTTATAATTCTCCGTTAAATCTATCACTTTTTTCCCCACTCCATCTGGCTAGAAAGACTGTTTAATAACTTTACCTCCAATTCTAAAGTTGGGATTGCCCAAAATGGGCTGGGAGGAGTCTTCCTCAAGTTAATGACCTAGGGTTTTGTTAAGTTGTATGTGAGTTCAGAGAGATGCCATGATAGGTGTGGATTTCAACTGATTGGGGACCTTGTTAAGGAGAAGATAAAAAAGTAGTCCATGTAGGTCAACACCCGTTGATACACAACGTTACTTTTCTATCTGGAGTCACAGTGGGGAGTAAGAATGAGACCTAGGATCTGCTATAGGCCTCAGCCAATGAGAAACAACCAAACAGTTAATCGAGAGATAATAAAGGTAAATATTGGGAACCTGTAATCCTCCTTGTTCTTTGGGTCTCTGTAATTTGGAGATAGCCTGCAAGGGGGTTTATTTTTCCAGATAAGTTTGGAGATGATACTATGGACCTGTTTTAACCATAATTTGGGAAGAAATTGGTTAAGCATTTGAAGGGGATATAACAGCCAGGGCAGAATATTCATTTTTACTATATTAATACGTCCCCAGAGGGAAATGGGGAGTAAAGCCCAGCAATTCAGTTCTGTTCTCATTTGAGTAATTAGCTGATCAAAATTATATTGTTTCATTTTGAATGAGTTTGAGATAAGTATATGGCCAAATATTTTATTCTATCTCTTACACAAGAGAGCCTGAGATGTTGAATATTCAATTTCAGGGTCTGATTGTTTAAGGGCATTACCTCCGTTTTAGTCAAATTCAGTTTATAATTGGATATTCTGCCAAAATCCTGAATAACGCATAGGGCAGCAGGTATAGACGTAGATGGGTGGGTAATATGGAGCATAATATCATCAGCATATACTGATAATTTGCATTGGGACTGATTAACTGAAATACCAGGCACTAGTGTAGAATTATTAATCTTCCTAATAAGAGGTTCTAAATATAAATTAAACAAATATGGACAGAAGAGACAACCCTGACGCGTACCCTACTACAGCAAAAAAGATGCGGAAAAGACTCCATTACATAAAATATGAGCTGATGGTAGTGAGTAGATAATTTTTATCCACTGAATAAATTGTGTTGGAATACAATATCAGGGAAATAAATTAAACAAGTAGTCCCAGGACACCCGATCAAAGGCTTTTTCTGCATCTAGGGACACCAAAACCGTAGGAGTATGGGAGGCCCTGGATGCAGAAATAAGGTGGGAAAGTTTACACAGATGATCCACTGATAGGCATCCAGCTACAAATCCTACCTGTTCAGGACTTAATAGGGTCTTCCAGGCCTGAGCCATCCTATTAGCAAGTATTTTAGTTAGAATCTTCAAATCTACATTTATTAATGATATAGGGTGGTAATTTGATACCACTGTTGGGACTTTACCCGGTTTAGGGAGCACCACGATAGTAGCAGCAGTGAGACTGTGATCTGAGAGGCCTTGCATATAAATGTAATTATACAATGACAAGAAATAATGCTGGGCTCTGATTGGTCAGTCTGGGGCTAGACCAGTGATGTTATCCCAGCATATCATCACAGATCTAGTCCCTGCACACACAAAACCATATCAAATGTTAAAAGTATCACTACACAAGCCATGTCCGAGTTGCCCACACTCGGCATGGTTGAAGTGAAGTTTGCCAGTACTTCGTTAGTTTTTTCTTTGTGAAACCCCTTCCTCCCACAGCTCACAAATTCAATAAAACACCCAAAAAATGCCTCAAGATAAACCCACCACCAAAATCCTACAACATTATTCCTCTAATCTTTTGAATAAAAAATTAAAAATGAATGTAAACTGAAGATGCCAGTGCGACCAGCTTCACTACTTGCAGTCATCGCTCTGGTCACAATACTATGTGAGCATGCACGCTCTACCCACTAATTACTGGATAAATCATCTCCCGATACAAACTCGCCAACTGTACCAGAAGAAGCAAGCAAAATATGATTATGTTAATGGGTGGGTTTGGACAACAACTGCAAACCCCATTCTGCATCACACACCATTCTCCAAACTTTGTCTGAAAAGAGTCAGCACCTGTGTTTTTCAAAAGCACACTGTGCTTTACTAACTTGTGGAGTGCTTTTCTCTATCTTCATCTGTAACAACTCCAGGAATGCCGTTCTGTGTATTTTCATCTCTTGGTGCAACCAAAACATCTACTGTAGCAGGAGAAAATGCACAGAATGGTCACAGATTGCAGCTCCATATCATAACCGACCAAGCGAGTGAGCGAGAAACAACATCTGTGAACAGCCACCTCGCGGCTGCTCTCCTTGCTAGGTTTTTTAACGTGCATCCATTTTTTTTAAAATATAGCCAGGATTCTTTTGTTAAAAAATACATTTCCTTACCTCCGTAGAAAAGCAGTAGCAGACATATGCTAGCTAGAGGTTACTGGTGCAGTACCTCTAAAGAGTGGCAGCAGACAGAGGATGGCAGGAGTTGAAAGCACAAATTTAATCTCCCAGTACAACATTAAATGACAAGCTGTACCGGGAGAACTGCAACCAAGATACAGTTGAGGGGGTGCCACAGACCAAATAAAAGGCAATCACTTGTGGAACCAGCAGGCATACAAAGCAGAACAAAATTAATCTACTGTACAGACAGCACCACCTGTTGGATAGACATTTAAAGGAACATTTTTCTATAAATAGACTTCCACTCACAAAAAAAAAAGTTTACAGAAAAACTTTTTTTATTTTATTCTTGTAAACATTAGCCATTGTATAACAGAATAATACCTCAAGTGTGTGTCGTGCTGGGATAACATCACTTCTGGGGTGATTAGTCGACCGACCTGCGTCCTCATGCCTAATCACCCCAGGTGTGACGTTATCCCAGCACGACACACACCCTGTTATGCATTATTCCTTTATTATAAGTGTCAAGCAATATTGTCCCTAATCGAATTTTGAAGGATTTATAAAAGTCTGATGTGTAACCATCAGGGCCCAGTGCTTTGTCTAGTGGTAATGCATCAATGGCTTCATAGACCTCAGTTATAGTCAACGGGGCCTTACGAATATCTATTTGGGTTTGGGACAGGTATGGAAGGTCTATTTCTTGAAGAAAATGATCTAGATCATGACTATTGAAGGGTAATGGAGAACATGAATAAAAGGACTGATAATATGCTTTAAAACAAGAAACAATGTCTTTAGAGGAAGTATGGATGATGCCAGCAGCATCTTGAACTGTTGATACAATTCTATCAACTGTTTGTGCTCTTACCTGTAATGCTAATAGCTTTCCAACTTTGTCTCCTTGGCTGAAATAAGTAACTTTTGATCTAAGAAGGAGATGTTCAGATTTTTCATTAAGTTGAATATTATATTGAAAGCGCAAACTTTCTAACTTTTCAAAATCCCTTGTATTAGAGTGTGAGGACAAAGTTTTTTCTAAAGTTCTGATCTGCTGTAACAATACAGAGGTTTCCTGGGATATTTTATTTTTCGTGATAGAGGCCAGATGGATAATTTCTCCTCTTAATGAACATTTTAAAGCACCCCATAACACATCAAGTTTTGGCATAGAGAAGGAATTTTTCTCATATAATTCCTCTATGAAATTTGTCAAAATTTCAACCAGTTGTTGGGATTTCAATAACTGAGGGTTGAATCTACAAATGTTATCATAACCCATTGAAGCAGGTAGGGACCACTGTAAAAAAGTTGGATGGTGATCAGACATCACTTTAGCTAGATAAGTACAAGTTTGAACCCGAGCTAAGTGCTCAGTCTCCAACAAAAAGTAATCAATACGTGAGAATGTGTTGTGTGGCATGGAATTAAATGAGTTATCTCTTACTAAAGGAAAAAGGGCCATCCAGGGGTCTACTAAACCCATGGTGTCCATAAAATCCTTAAGGGCCATTTGTGCTGGGGTAGAGGGAGAGCATCAGGAGTTAGACCTGTCTAGTGTATTGCTAAGAACTAAGTTCTAATCCCCACCAATTAGAATAGGAAGAGAGGACCAAGAAGCTAAGCTATTCATAAGAGTGATGAAGAACTGTGAGTCTTCCCCAACAGGACCATACACCAATCATAATATTACTTCCGTATGCCCCAAAATCACTCTTAAAAAGATATATCTGCCTTGGGGGTCACTAACCGATTGTAGCAGCCTGAAAGGTATCTGGCGTGCTACTAATACAGCAACTCCCTCTTTCCGAGTGTCGAGGCCCACCTCAATACTTCCCTTACCCATGATCTTCATAAACAATGCATTTGTAAAGTGGGCAAATGGGTCTCCTGAAGGAAGGCCTCATCAATATTGAGTTTATGAAGATGTAGTAGTATCTTGGCTCTTTTAGTGGGGGACTGGGCACACTTAACATTCAAAGAGCAAAATTTTAAAGTTGCTGCCATGACCATTCAAAATGTTGAATTTTGTTCTGTAAGACTAGAATAATCTCCTAATGATAAATACCATATTCTAATACAACAGTTTTATATGATTCCAGTGGTGACCCATATGACTCTCTTCCCCCCTTTGTAACTAGTTCCGGTTCCCAAACAACCATATCTTCCTTCAACCCATATCCTCCCCCCAACACCATGTTACAAATAATGGAACTTGGAGTTAAAAAAACACATAAAAAAGAAAAACTAGCCCCAGCATATCCTCCCCCCCCTTATTTTAACCCTATTTCCTTCTTCTACAACAATCTGGTCTATACCTTTAATAAACTGAATTATATTTGAGACTATTCCTCTTAACAGCCCCTGAGACATATACACTGAAACCAATAACATCCAGATTACTACACCTAATATAGTTGTAAAAGCACCCCTCTCCCTGTACCAGTATGCGTTGCTCTGCAAAACCTGCAGGAAAACCAAGAACCATTGCTTCCCTTCCCAACTCCCATCCCTTTAACATCCTAAAGAAAAAAAAGAAAAAAGATTAAAATAACGGGTTCCTCTTACTAATAACCAAAACCTACTAACCAAAGTTCATGGATGCGTAGGTTGAAAACAGTAAAATTTATAACTAAAGGAGCAAACAAGAAAGTGTTAGTCATCAGTACAGGCAACTGTTTACTTAACATGGTTCCCATGCATTTTAATCCTGAACCCTTCTAATGAGATGTAACAGCCTTCCAGCTTCTCCTATTAATTATTACAGACCAGGTATCATTCTTATTCTACACATCAGAAATGTATTATTCAGCACAAAAGTATAATGTGCTAACTAGCACTTCAAGAAAAAAAAACATAGTTTCATTTAGCTACCACAATGAATAGTGCACTTTACCAGTCGACAGCATGCTGTGTGAGAGCCTCATCTTAAATTAAGAGCCAGATATTCAAAACTTTGCCCTGGTGCTAAATTAGCACTGCCCGGCAGGCAAACTTAGTCTGGAGCACAAAACAAGCCATATTCAAAAGGAATAACCCAGGGTAAACAGCTTCTGAATATAGCATGGGAATGAGGCCGGGCAAGCTGGGCTGGGAGTGCAGCGCAAATTTAGCCCTGGAATAAGACAGCTCTGAATATGGCAACCAGGAAGCGAAAACCACAACAACAACACAGTGCACAGCGATGTGAAGGTAGGTAGAGATGAACTATGTGACCAATGTGTGTGCCAGCAAATGCATGGACCCAGTACAGCTGCAGGCAGTGGTGTATGTGAAAGTACAGTGTGCAAAACTGTAAAATATTCCCAAACTGTTAGCACAAATGCTAACATGTTTACTAAGGAATTTATTAGGCTAAACCGTTAGCCCAGTCACAAACCACGTTTGCCCGGCGTTAAACTTTGCCATATTCAAAAATGACATGCAAATGAGCCTACTTAGGAAGTCTATGGGAAAACATCCAGATTAGCATCTCGTTATGTCCTGATTTGCATACAGTTTGCACCGGGCTAACTGTTTAGCCCTGTGCTAAATCCACGCAAATGTGTTAGCGCTGAGCAAACAGCTTGAGGAATATTATACAGTTCTGAACACTACTTCCATATGCGCTGCTGCCTGCAGCTGTACTGGGACAACACAGCATAGGCACAGATGGTGGTGGTGCTGCATGCAACTGTCACATTGTAGGTCAGTGCACAGCAGAAACTACAGTAACAAGGGGTCCAGTAGTGTGCGGACACAGCAATGCCTATGGTGTGTAGGGCAGTGATGATGACTGCACCATACACAGTGAGAGGCCCAACCTGCAGGTGTTTACTGACAGTGGGCGTTACTGTTACGCTGTTGTGTGACCCACAGATGCTGCACCTGTGGCATGGGATGCTCACTGTGACATGTACATTACTGGCTTTGTGTGCTGTGGCAGTTGTACAGCTGTGCAGTATGTGGCCGGGGGGGACATATATTCTCCGAAAGGTACACTGGTGTTGGGGTATTCCCAATACTGGCCCATATGCACTGCATGATGTGTCCCAGCCTTGTGGCCACACCTGGTCTGTGGCACAGCCTCGCCATCCATACATGCTCCCCTCAACATCCTCCATGCCCAAAGTGCTGCATGTGTGTGCTGGCATCTGTTGGTGTCCACAGAAGTGTGGTCCGCAGGTATGTGCTGTATGGCCACACTGCCATGCTGTCCACTGGTGGCAGGGTCACCACTTACGGCCTGGCATGGCTGGGGCTGGTGGCAGATGATGGCATCATTGTGTTGCCATCAGTTAGCAGCATGCTTCCTCTATGTTTGGCTTTATCTATGTGTCATATTTATTTGTTAGGGGTCGCGTAAAACCCGTGCTAAACTCACACAAACATCGTGCAAAGCCATAATGTCATGCAATGCTGATTGCCCAGGGTTAAGACAAGCTTTTTCTGGAAAGTAATGTGCACCACGTTAAGTGTCGCTCTAAGTTGCGCAAAACCACTTAGTGTGGCGCTAGACGCTGAATATAACATTGTGCCTGTATTCAAGTCAGTTTGCCCCTTGCATACATTATAATTTTGCCCAGCACTAATGCAGTTTGCCCACACTATTTGGCTTTTTGAATATAGCAGACCTGCGTTAATCCTGCGCTAAACCTGCGCAAAAGGTTTTTGACCGGCGCAAAAGTTTTGAATATCTGACCCCAAGTCTGCAAATGTCTGTATATCGATTCTAACACTCCTTCTAACCAATAGAAATAAAAGAAAGTGCTGATTCTATTGCAGGACAAGTTCAGCTTTACTCACATACACACTGTACAGTCTTTGTCACCCTCCTGTGGTTGAACAGCGGTATTTGCTAATTTTTCATTTTTCTTTCCAAAGCGATCCAGGACACTGTCCTATTTCCAAAACAGAAAAACAGAACAAAAGGGAAAAAGAGGGTGAAGTAACAAAATACCTCAATCCAAATTCTTCCAGGGGTATCAGCGAGCGGAGAATAGCTCTGGAAACAAAACCTGTAGAGCAGGATTAGCTTGTTGAGCTTTTTCAAATGAATGCCAGGTGCCAGAGTGCTGAACAGATAAGCGAGATGGGTACTGTACCCTATACCTGATCCCTGCTGCTATTAACTTAGATAACAGGGGGTGGCACTCTGATCTTCTTTGTCTTACTGAGGCTAGTAGGTCTTGAGTCAGCCTTAACTGTTGACTCTCCCACAGAACTTGCTGAACTTTTTGAACCTGTTCCAGAATGTGGGATTTGTCAAGGTAGTTAAGGAATTTTATAATAAGTGGTCTCAGGGGTTTTCCAGCTGCAGGTTTTGGGCATAACGAGCCATGAGCCCTCTCTATCACATAGATAGTATTATTGGGAGAGGGTCCTGCAATATGCATTAGCATTTTATGTAGAAATGTAATGGGTGAAGATCCCTCCACTTCTTCTGGAAGGCTGAAGATTATAATGTTATTTCTGCGACTTCGGCCTTCCAAGTTTTCCAATTTATTTATTTTTGTTTTACAGTATAATCGGAATTACAATCCTTTGAGTCATAGACTATTTGCAAAGGCTCCACATCATTTACAGGGGGTGGAGGGAGAACCAAAGTACAAGGAAGACAGACGGAATGAGCAATTATATACAGGTTTCAGTACAGACAGTTTTTTTATACAATGGCTCCACAGTGGTTACAGGGGGTGGAGAGACAGCTTCTATCTTGTGCACTCATTGCATAAGGCTCACCATTTCAGGCTCTAATTTGCCCTTCCAGCTCTCCAAAGATGTTGTGTGGGCTGTGACATCTGTAATAGCCCTATTAGTATCTGAAAACTCTTCTTGAAGAGATTTGATTTCTGCTGTGATATCCTGTAATGCAGCTTTAAATGGTTGCAGCTCTTCCATGAATTTTTGTTCTGATAATGGAATTGGTTTTGCTGTGTTGCATTTGGCACCACAGGTTTCGTAGAGCCCCCAGTTTGGCTTTTTGGGCATTTTGGACCCTTCTACGGAGTCTGCGGGGGCGTATGGTGTGGTAATGCCTGGCACATTTCAGCAAGCTTAGGCCACAAACTGAGCTTCAGAAAATAAGGATTTTTTTGGCTTTTATCAGCCCCTCGACTTGTTATTAACACAGCACGGATCTGTCGGGAACCTGATCCTCTGTAGGTAAGCTGAAATTCAACTATAGCTTATGATATTATATTCGAAATATGAGAGTTGGAGAGGAGTTAGTCCCTAGAGCTGCTAGTCCCAGTGAAGCAACACGTGATCTCCCTCTGGTACCAGGTCCTTCTTAGAGATGTGTAGTTTTTGATGATCAGCTAGCAGTATAGCCTGGAGGTTAAGGTAATCCTAAATATGGATTATTTTTTGCTAACAGTTTGAAGCATAAAGGTGATAACTCACTAGTTTCAATGCACATTCAAAACAAATATTATAAATGTAGAAAGTGTTGTAATAACACCTTAACACACACGTAATAAAACAGACATTTTCCTATTTAACCTACAGTCAATGGAGGGCCAAGATCCTCAGTGTCATCATTTCCTGTCAGGACCCTAAAACATATGGCTTCCCCTAGCCCTTAATTACATGCTAATTTACACATGAATAACTATGGACTGCAAAGACTCACAGATAAATACAATGGTTCACTCAAATTAGCTGTTTATGGTCTTTCAAACATTAAGAAACCCTGTTGATGACAGTTCCCCTTTAAGCAAATACAAGTCATATTAAGCCATCCCCCATATATCAATACACTCTAATGGCCTAAGATATGTGGGTTGCTATCACTTTCTCACACCCTACACAGTTTGAGGATGCACCCTCCCAAGCAAAGGGCACAACCAGAGGAACTATTTTACATAGGGTGCAGCAAACTCTTCAATTGGTAAACTGCAGTCTCAGGTATAACACAATTGACAATTACTCTGGATACTCAGGAATTACATTAAAGTCTCAGGGCAGGTGTGGTGGCTACCTTGCCCAGGTTCATTCAGTGGCGCACTTGAGGGAGGTTAGCAAAGTTGATATTTAACCCCCCCAACAGGTCATAGTGTGGTAGCACAATGTAGAGAACTTCAACTTACAAAATGAGAAGGCTTGAAAACCCCCAAAATTGTTATCCACAGATGGAAAAGCATAATGACCCACCAGCAATGCCAGCTGTCATGTGACCCATGAATGCAGCAGTTCAGGTGAGATGGGAGTAGCACACAGCAACAGGATGAACCACACTCAGAAGCTTCAGACTTTTGAATGTTTGTCAATAGTACTGCCCTTCTCATTTACACTTCTCCATCTACTGCTCTTCTGACTCAAATCTCAGAATGCAGCAGCACTATGCTGTGGCTTCCCAGTTCCCAAGGAGCCCAGACGACAGGTGCAACCTCACCTTCTGACTCCCTAAGGGATTGAGAATACACCTGTACTAAGGCACATGCTTTTTGACTCCCTGTTCTGCAATCCACCCCATTGGGCAAGGGCTAGCAGGCCCTAACCTGACTCCAAAACAGTCTGGGCAGGATACAGGTCTCTATGTTCCCTCAGTATAGTTCAGTATGTTTGGTATGCAGAAGTAGCCCAACGGCTCTCATTCTCGGTAATTTCTTCAACACAAGGGCTAGTTTGAAGCAGTCTCCAGATAGCATGAACCCAAGGAAAAGTTCACAAAGGATTTTTTTCTGACTGAACCCTGGAGAGAGCTGATGGGAAGTTTGGCCTGGCTAGGCCTCTCACTTTCTCTCACCAGTGGCAGGTCTAAAAACCTCTGGGTCCTCTTCAGACTGTCCTCAGCTTCTCAGTAGCTCAACAATCTCTTTCCCTCCATTCAGTGTTTCATAGGACAGGCAGAAGTGTCCATCAGTCCTTCTGCTCTGCCCTGCCCTCTTAATGGGTCCTTAAGCCCACTGGTCCATTGAGGATGATCCTTACTGCATCATCTCCCTCACAGTCCTCTGTGGTACACATCTGCTGAGATCTCTGACCTCTGATTGGCTCACAGTAAGGTCAGGGGTTGACAAGAAGGTGGCTGTAGTTCAATAAATACAGTGCTCTCATATTAAAGTTTATTTTACAGGGCACTACCATGCTTTTTATTTAAACTGTTCCGATGGCATGGTAGGCAAACCTGTGCCCAGCTGCCTGGTTGTGGTGTGGAGTGGGAAAAGGCTGTGCTCCCAGTTGTAAGTTCTGTTGTCTGCCCCTCCACCACAATTTACAGTCAGTCTGCTCCCTTTTTCTTTCTTTCCCTCCTCTTAGTGCCTCCATGACCCCTGATGCCCACTGGTGCCACTGAGGCCAGAGTACATTAGAAGAGGTGTTCAATTGGATACAGTTGTGATTTTGCTGTCTGTGGTGGGTGGGTGATTTCACTGCCAAAGCCATTTGAGCTACATTCATCCCACACGTTCGATCACGCAGCTGCTTGAACATGCGCATATTGTCTATGTGACTGTGTGACAATTTTCTGCGTGGCTCCTCCAATCTCCTTTCACAGGCTGTAGTCCTGGGGCTGGAGCAAGCAAGGAAACAACAGGCAGGGTCCCAGGGTTGGCACAATGAGAGTCCAGGTAAGCCCCCTCCTGAGAATGGGGTTACACTTGTTACACATGGGTAGCTAAGGTAGCATTACCCCCCAACTAGTGGTGTTAAACAGGGCACACTGAGGAAATTTAATGGAGTGAATGAAGGCGTACAGGGGCAAATTAAATGGGCATAGGATAGGAGAGTAGCAGGTGGGGTAGAAACAGGAAACAAGACATCTGAAGAGTAGTCCGTATCACTCTGAAAAGCCTTGGAAAAACAAAACAGGTGATCTCCAGGCAGTGACAGTTGAGGGAAGACTTGACATAAAGGCCATTACAGAAATGTGGGTGACACCAAACCATGACTGGGGCCTTATACAGACATGCAAAGAAGCCAACATTAAAAGATCATTTGGACGATCTAGTCTGTTCATATTGCAGTCCACAGTTTAAGCTACTGACCCTGCTTCCCTCTCAAAAACACACTTCCCCTTCATCCTCCCCACATAATCCTTATTTCCCCCCTAAACTCTATCCCAGCTCCTCTTGAAGCTGCCCACCATCTTTGATGAAACCCTCTTCAGGAAGCACATTCCAACAGGCCATCACACTGTCTGTGAAGAAGTGCCTCCTAGCTTTCCAGGTAAAATCTCCCTCTCCAGTTTGAGACTGTGCCCCACTCATGTTTTGATTTCCACTAAGCTTAAACAGACCCTCATTATCCATCCTATTTATTCCTTTCAAATACTTGAAGGTCTCAGTCATGTTCTCTCTATCCATCATCTCCTCCAGGGAGAAAATGTTCATGGCCTCTAACCTCTCCTCATATGTTCTACCCTGATGGTCCATGATCATCTTTGTTGTACTCCCCAGGACTATCTCCAGGAGGTTTATGTCCTTTTTAAGGTATGGCTACCACCACTGTACACTGTACTCCAGATATGGCTTCATAAATGACCTGTACAAGGATAAGATTAGCTTTCTTGTCTGCTGCTGATCCCTCTGGTAATGCAGCTCAACATTTTGCATTTGCTGCTGCTTTCACTGTGTGGAGTGCATCAGGTTGCTAGTGATCATCACTCCCAGATCTTTCTCTTCCTCCAGTTCATCTACCTGGATCAGTCCCAAGCTATACTTAAGTCCTGGGGTTCCTGGCCCAATGTGCATAACTTTGCATTTCTTTGCAGTGAAGCCAAGCTGCCAAATCCCTGAGCAGCTTTTTAGCTTTTCCCAGATCTTAACTTATGTCCTGTATCCCTTCTTATGCATGCACCCTCCCATCAATTTTGGTGTCATCCATGAATAGACACATTTTGCCTTTAATGCCATCTCCAATATAATTTACAAAGACATTGAACAGCACTGGTCCTACAGTTGCACAGAGCCCTGCAGTACCCCACTGGTGATAACCCTGGTGCTAGATAACTCACCCCTCACCATCAATCTCAAGATCCTGCCCCTGAGCCATTTTTCCACCTATCTGGTCAGCTTCTCTCCAGTCCTGAGATTCAGGAACTTCCTGATCAATCTATTGTGGGTTACAGAGTCAAAGGCCTTGCTGAAGTCCAGGCAAAAGATGTCCATGACATGGCCCCTGTCTACTGCTTTAGTGACCCAGTCAGAGAAGTCAATCAGATTCATTCGACACAACCTCCTGCCCATAAACCTGTGCTGCCTCACGTCCTGTAGACCATGCTCATCTAGATAAGCTACCAACCTTTCCTTTAGCATGGTCTTCATGATAGTTCACTCAGTTGAAGTCAGACATAACAGTCTGTAGTTCCCTGGGTCAACCGTTCTTATGGAGGGGCTCTACATGTACAATCGTCTTGTCCTGCGGAACCGCACCAGACTCCATTGAACTATTAAATAGACCAGCAAATGTATCCATAAGCACTTCTACCAGTTCTCCCAGCTACCCCCCCCAGTCCCTTGTTCCCCTTAGTGGCACCAAACTATCTTTCTCCCTGGTGAAGATGGAACACAACTGCTAGTTCAGTACTTCTGCTTCACCATCATTCTCCTGCACCCACCTGCCACCTTTCCTAATCCTAACTATTCCATCTTCCTTGTTCATTGTCTCACTAATAAAGTGGAAAAAGCTATTCTCTCCCTCCTTAATTTCCTTGGCTAGCAGCAGTTCCTTTTGAGGTTTAACTACAGATGCAGCAAATTTAAAATCTGCTGGGGAAGTGCACGCAAAGTGGGCACTTTGTGTTGCCACTCTGCCACGTGGGGAGGGCAACAGTATCACTCGGTCTTGTCATTGCCACTTCACGCTACTGAATGACAACACAATGTAAGGTGAAGTCATTGATTTCAATGGACTTTTCGTTCCTCATTGTGATTCTAAGTGATCCACTTGTTGTTTCAGAATTGGCAGCCCTCCCCACACATCACATTGCTTACAGTACTATAAGTCACATGTTCTCTAGCCAGGCAGGAAGGAAGTGAGAAACACAGACAGTTTCACTTTCTCCTGTGCAGACTGAGAGAGAGGAGTGTGTGCTAGAGAGAGGAGTGTTTTGATTGCAGAGTAGGACAGTTAAAATGTGATAGTTAACCCAACAGCTTTTTTAAAAGCTACATTTTTTTGTCTCTTCAGTACTGTTTTTTGCTTAATTTGTCCTTTCTGTACATTTTATTTTTCTTACCTCTATGCTTACTTAGTTGTTTGTCTGTGTGTGACTGTGTGTGTGTGTGTGTGTGTGTGTGTTGTGCTTGTGTCGTGTGACAGAGTAGTGATTGCTTGGACTGAGGGAGCACAGTAGCAGAGATGGAACAGGGTGAGGGAATGTCTGGGGTGGGGGCAGCTCTGGGAGAGCGTGGTAGTACGAGTCGTACCATGCGAATGCGTGGGGGGCATGGGCACCCATTTGTGTTGGACAGCTCTAAACTTGTGAGTGTCCAACCCCTGGAAGCAGGACCAGCACCGCCTCCTGACTCTGAGGCAGTTCAAACCACCACCACCAAGTCCAGCACAAGGTCCTTTGGAGCAGGATGTGCCTGTTCCCCCAGGCCCAGGTGTGGATCCCATCAGTGTTGAGCAGTGTGAGCAGCCTACTGCCAGTTCATCTGGCCCTCCCCTGCCTGTGCCTGGTCCTCCCTGCACCTCTGTTTTTTGGAAGTTTTTTGACTGTGTTGGGGGTGACAGCAGTGTGGTGAAGTGTCGCCTATGTATGGTGGAGGTGCACCGTGATCCCCGGGGGAGTCTCCTGGGGACTGGGGACCAGCGCACCCATATGCTTAATCACCACCAGTTGGAGTGGCAGGCTGCCACAGAATGGACCATGTCTGCATCTGCTGGCCATTCCGTGGTGGAGGGTGCTGCTGCACATAGCGGCATCCCTAAGAAGAGGAGGAGGAGAGCCACAGTAGCACCTGCTGCTCCACCAGCACTCCCCACTACCACCAGCAGGTCAGCCTGTCAAATGAGTGGACACCAGAGAAGCGTGTGTAACACTGTCTGACTTGGCAGTTCTCTGGAGTGCTGTTGAGGAGAACATCGAGAAGATGAGTGCTGTGGAGCAGCGGCTGGATGACACAGAGGGACATCAGCTTCAAATTATATCCATGCTGGAATTGCTACTATATCACCATAGGATCCCACATTAGTTTTGTTTCCTCACACCATGTTCCCCCACCCACACCTTCCTTGCTATGTCATAAAATGTATTCTCCACCATCCCTGACCCTTGTATGCAATTATGCCCTTTTTGTTGTCTTCAGTATGTGTGACACTTTGAATTCTGGGGCCCTTCCTTCTGTTAAGTGTCTGTGTGTTTTGTGTGTGTGCACTGTTTTGGTGCCTCATTTTTCTGCATCCGAAAAAAATCTGTCTTGTGTCCAGAAAATTGACAAGTGGTAACAGAGTGAAATGAGAGTGTTTCAGCACATTCAAAGTCCCCCAGAATTAATAGCACACTCAGTCATGTGCTCAAAAGTGGCACAGAGTCCCAGAGTTTTTCTGCAGACCCAGGATGCATCCTCCGCGTGTCCAGAAAATTGACAAGTGGTAACAAAGTGAAATGAGACTGTTTCAGCACTTGCGAAGTCCTCCAGAATTAATAGTGCACTCAGTCATGCATGCAGTGGTGGCACAGAGTCCCCAGATTTTTTCTGCAGGCCCACAATCCATCCTCCTTGTGTGCAGAAAATTGACAAGTGGTAACAGAGTGAAATGAGACTGTTTCAGCACATACAAAGTCCCCCAGAATTAACGGCGCACTCAGTCATGCATGCAGTGGTGGCACAGAGTCCCCAGATTTTTTCTGCAGGCCCATAATGCATCCTCCTTGTGTGCAGAAAATGGACACTTGGTAAAAGAGTGAAATGAGACTGTTTCAGCACATACACTGTCCCCCAGAATTAATGGCGCACTCAGTCACGCGCACAAAAGTGGCACGGAGTCCCCAGATTTTTTTCTGCAGGCCCACAATCACAATGCATCCTCCTTGTGTGCAGAAAAGTGAAAAGTGATCATCTCAACTGGATTGAAAGGTGCTCTTTTGATGTACAGTAATAGTAGCCTTAGTGGGTAGCTATATGGTTGTATATTTTGTAGGTGATGATGAGGGGGGGTTGAACTTGACACGGTCATGTACTCATGCTGTTGTTCTGCATCACACAGGTGACTCCATCTCTGAACTGTTTCTGTGCACCTTCCAGTGCTCAATAAGAATTTTTTGCACTTAAATGGAAATGGAATACTCTCAAGCACATGAAGGTAAGTATTTATATTTTGGGGGTGGTCATATTTTCAGTTTTGTCTGTAATGGATTCTTATTTTTTTATTTCTTCACAGATTTCATCGGCATCCTTCTGGAGTCTGAATGTTAATGATGGTCATGGTAATCGAATGAAATGACTTCTGCGTGTTGCATGTGTGCCCACGCTCGGATCAGGGGAGGGGTGTGCCTGATCATGTTGATGAACTTTTTGGGATAAGGCAACTTTGACAGAACAACAAAGTATCGCAAATTTTCCTAAAAAAATGAATGACTTCTTAAAAGTTACAGCTTCATTGGTATGTGTCCCTCCCTGGTTCTCAAATCTTAATCCCTATTGTCAAGTTACATTTCAGAGACACATCTTGTCAACTAAGACAACTTGTTGTGTGCAATATTTGCAGCAGTCTTTACAAAGCAATGAAACAGATGAAACAAAATCTTCATACTTACCAGAATGGATTTCACATGGACATTACATCGCTTCCTCTCTGTACAGTATAGCTCCAGCATCTTTTCCAACGAGTAATAGCGATGGAGCCTGTTTTTGTTCTCCTGTAAAAGAAACAAAAGAAGTGTACTGTATGTGTTTTGCCACTGCAGCCCTGAAAAGCTACAGAAAACAAAACAGACAACTTAAGGAAGTGAGGCAGCATAACAAACATGACAGCATATACTCACTTTATGGTTTTAATATTAAGAAGCTGGTGGTGGTGGTGCACTGGTGGACTGGTGGTCTATGAGGGGAAGACAGACTCATGGTGGCAGCAGACTTGGATAACATCAGTCCCAGTGGTGGTGGTCCGGGGTGGGCAGACAGACTCATGGTGGCAGCAGAGTTGGATAACATCAGTCCCAGTGGTGGTGGTGGTCAATGGGGGGCAGACAGACTCATGGTGGCAGCAGACTTGGATAACATCAGTCCCAGTGGTGGTGGTCCGGGGTGGGCAGACAGACTCATGGTGGCAGCCGACTTGGATAACATCACTCCAGCTGGTGGTGGTGTTCCATGGGGGGCAGACAGACTCATGGTGGCAGCAGACTTGGATAACATCAGTCGCTGAGGTGGTGGTCCGGGGTGGGCAGACAGACTCATGGTGGAAACAGAGTTGGAAAACATCAGTCCCAGTGGTGGTGGTGATGGTGGACATGGGGGGCAGACAGACTCATGGTGGCAGCAGACTTGGATAACATCAGTCCTGGTAGTGGTGGTGGTCTGGGGTGGGCAGACAGACTCATGGTGGCAGCAGAGTTGGACAACATCAGTCCCGGTGGTGGTCGTCCAGAGTAGGGGGGGCCACACCACCTTTTAAATACTGCAGCAAAAACCTGCCAACATTAACCACATCATTGTCCTCATAAAGAAAACTGCCCTCACAGTCATGGATATCAGAAGTCTGACCACTGGAAAATTCTTTCTCCATTGTGTCATTATCTACGTCGGTGGTGGGCCATTTCAGGCAGCCACTGCCAGTGTCACTAGGATGCTTAATTTCCACATCAGCAAGACCACCATGACTAGGCCAGGGTATGAATACCAAGGTTGCAGTCTGTGCTGGTATGTGCTTCTCATTCATTTTAATGAATGTTAGCAAACTAACATTTGCAGGAGACAGGTTTGTCTGACAATCCCTGACTATTGCACCTGCTGAGCTGAATACCCTCTCAACACTTACACTGGAGGGTGGGCATGGGAGGTACTTCAGTGCCACTGCAGCCAGCTCTGGCCATTCACTGACCTTTCCACTCCACTACAAAAAAGGATCTTCACTTATTGTCAGATGCCTTGTTTCAGACAAATATTACTCAGCCATTCTCTGTGCCACACTAAGTCCGATTGTTGATGCATCAGCCTGTTCCCCGGAATCATTGATTTCACCAATACCCGCTTGGGACAAAGCCTCCCAAAGCAGGTTGACATCAATCACTTTGGATGACAGACCACCAGGAACTACAGTCCCCTTACCCATGCATGATATGCTTGCTGGTCCTCCAGCAACATCTTCAGCTGGATTATGCTGCTGAGATTTGCAAATCTTGGCACGTGACTTCTGTGCCTCATGAACCAAGTGAACCAGTTACATATTAACATACTATTTGCCAGCAGATTAGGCCTTACGGTCTATCGAGTCTGCTCGAACCTAGATCCTTAGTTGGGTGTCGAGACCCTCCCATCCCGTGTGCTCCAGAAACCCCTATCATCCATCCCCACCCCGAGACCAGCCAACATCTGATACATCCACTTTCTGTGTCTGTCCCACCCTCTCTTGAAGCCCTCCACTGTGGATCTCTGAACCAGCTCACCAGGCAGTGCATTCCAAGGGTCCACCACCCTCTCAGTGAAAAACCTCCTCCTCTTGTTGATCACTGATATTTTTTACCTGTTCAGGCCCTCCCTCCAGTACTGATGCAATTCCATGTTTGTATCATGGGTCCAGCCTTGTTTGCCATAGCAAAGTTGTCACTATGCTGAATGCTCACAATGTGATGATTGTGGTTGAATACTGTCAGCATGTGTTGCAGCAACATACTGCTACCACCATCTCCGGCAACATCAAGGCTATGCTGTACATTCACCAATGTCTGCCTCGGCACCCGCAGCAGTGGAGTTGATTGGCTAATGGAGGTAGACTCACCACTCACTGCCTGTGTGGCATGTTCAAAAGGCCGCAAAATTGTTATTACAGAGTCCACGGGGCATCACTGTTCAGTCATCATAGACACGGAGGCCCCAGAACTGTCACGGCTACTGTGCATAACAAGATACTCTGTGATGGCTTTGTGTTGTTTATACAACCTCTCTGCTGTGTTCAACGTGGATTCCATCGGGTGACAACTTCCAGCTTCAAGCAGTGCTGAGGCAGGCTGTTTTGTATCTGCAACTACAGCAGTTGGTCACAGGCCTTTCCAGACCTTGAAAAGTGAGAGCAGATATGTCGTGCAATGGTCAGCATTTCCTTTATGTCAGGGTGTTGCAGAGACTCCTGAACCACGAGATTTAAACAGTAGGCCATGCATGGAACACGAAAAAAAATACCATTTGTGATGCATTTCACCACATTTGACCCATTGTCACTTGCTATGAACCCAGCTCTCAGGGACAGAGGGTTTAACCATCTGTCAGTTTCAGTCAGTACCATGTCCAACATGTTCTCACCAGTGTGTGAACAGGTCACACTACGCATAGCAATTGTTGCATGCTGGCGAATTCCTGAAAAATTGCTACCATGACAATCCACCTTCCTGTACTAATTATTCACACTACCAGCATCACAAACAACCCCCGGCACCTGCGCCCAGTGTGCAGTTATATACAGATATGAAGTCCCTCCTGTTTTGCCACTTGTCCATATATCCGTACTTAAATGGATGAATGGAGAGGAGGAATGTTGAAGGGCATGTCTTACTGAGTCTGAGACAGTGCAGAACAACTTGGGAATAGCACGGGTAGAAAAGTATGTCCTGGATGGGACTTTCTATTTTGGATAGGCATGGGCTGCAAACCGCCGGAACCCAGAATTCTCCACAAAGGAGAAGGGCAAAAGATCGATTGGCAGCATTTCCGACACAGCAGCATTACGTTCACGCGACACTGTGTGATTGGGGGGAGTACTTTAGCTTATGTGCAAAAACACTCTGTAACATGGGCTGACTTAAACGTTTTACACGGGGTGTGTTGTTGGTCACAAATGGTTGTGCTCTGTGATGAATGGCATTGGCAGCGGGTGGAGTGTGGACATTTGATGAAGACGGTTGCACAGGTGATTATGACAAACCCAGAAATGATATTATTTTTCCAGCTTTGCCAACCGAAGTTGATGTACTACTTGCACTACACATACTGCATTCACCACCACCACCACAAGAACTGCTACTCTCACCAACACTGGACAACATTTCAGAGTCATTATGGTCCTCCACCTCATCATGCCTGTAGTAATCCTCTGCTCTTATTACCGCACTACTGCACATGTTTAATTTACTGCTGGACTTAACAGTCATGGAAGGGGATAACATGCTGGCTATGGTTGCCGCTGGTGATACTGGTGAACGCCCCAGTCTGGTATCAGCTGCCAGCTTGTGCTGGGTCCACAGAGCCAAGTGCCTATTCTTAAGATTCATATGCTGTCCCCTGTCCCAAGATGGCTTCCCCTTTTTATCTCAACTCACACGCACATGGCAAACCTGGCAGATTGCAACTGAATCATCAATTGCATCTTGAACAAAAAAATCCCAAACGAGGGACTGTGATGCTCTGCTTTTAACATGTCCTTGATATATGGCTTATTTAAATCTGTTATTTTAAGCACTGAAGTGGGGGGGGCTCATGATGTTTCTGGCACTGCACACCTGGACTGCAACTGACCACCATGAGTACCTATCATATTGAGTACTGGATCATCATCATCATCATCATCCACTAAAACCGGTAAATCACAAGTTTTTACAGGGGGTGATTCCTGCAAACAGATTCAGACACAGCCACTTTTAATATATTTTTCTCCGGTTCCCAACTGGGGTCAATTAAATCATCATCACATTCATCAATGTCACTGTCACACACATCCACATCTTCTGCTTGGATGCTGACATGTGGACTGCATGTTGCAACAACAGCAGCATCATCATCAGCAGCATCATCACATTCATCATCAGCATCTACACCACCATCACATTATATTTTTTCACTACACTGTGAATCACTGTTGCATGGAAAATGAATGACGTTAAGTGCATTGGTGGATGGACTTTCACATTGCATGCTATGGCTGACATGATCATCAGAATCAGGTTCAGTTAATGGGATGTTACTGGGAAGTATGACATCATCTACTCTGTCTCTCACTTGCACTGCTTCACACTCAATATGTTTGGATATGGTACACTGGTCAGAATTAGAACTTGACGCAACAATGCTAGTACTACCTCCACCACCACTAACACCAGTGACACTAACACCACCGGCTGGGAAAACATCATCTCCTCCAACTATCAGTGAAGCTACTGATTGGACTGTAAAAAACATTGCAGGAGAAACACCTTTCCTCACATCAGCAATGCACTTCTCCATCCACGTACTACTACCACATCTACAGACCCTCTTACTGCCAATATTGCCATGGCCAGAAACAGCTTTACTTGCACGTCTCTTTGCAGGCATTTTGGGGGATCAATCACAATTATTATCACCAAATTCAGATTTTGATACGTTCACTTTCTGACTAGAGGGTCACTACTCGGTAGATGGATGTGAAGCAAAATAAATAACTGTGGCTTCAACAACAGATAAGAGACTACTGTGTTGTGACACTGTCATGGAGTTAAAACAACTTCAGTAAGCAGTGGTGCTGATGAGGTCACAAAAACAATCCAGTCTGGTAAAAAATACCTTTTCAACATGGGGGTTGGGGGCACTGAATACAGACAGTGCTGATTTTTACGGCACTACATGCAACAAAACTAAGAACAGAGAACATGATCGCAGTACAAAATCAGGCAGCTGCAGTGGATAGCAGGTTCACACTGCTACACTTAGTTGCACTTACACTGATCTGTGTCATAAATTTTAAAAGGTGTATTATATTTGATGCATGCAACACTGCACACACAACACAGAACACTTTGTGTACAATGCTGAATGAGGAATGCAATGCAAATGCAAAAGTTCAGTGTACTCAGTGCCACGTTATGTAAATTTGTAATTTAAACAACCTGCCCTTATGAAATGCTGCACCACATTCACACAACAAGCAGCAAGAAAATTTGTACTATTACTGACACTTTTACTATGTGTACAGTCACAGTCAGTTATATAACAAAAAATATTACCAAAACACAAAGAAACCACTAGTTCTCCAACTTAAATCTTTCTACACACGGATACGCCCCTCCCCCACACAGCACACTTCACTGTCTTTCACCACACACACTCAATGTTGTAAATTTACATTCAAAATCCACACTCAAACAAAAACACTCAATGATGTGAGCACAAGAGGGTTTCCTACAATCGATGAACTACAGTTGCATCCCAAGAAAAAAAGCAAAAATGCTTTTTCAACAGCTTTTAAAAGATTCCTACAGATCGCTATCAGAACACACTGTCTCCTACTCCTTCCTACTCATACTACCTAGAACTGAGGCTATACAGATCAATATAGAGCCCATGTGAACTGAACTCCCATGAATCACTGCAAAATCCACCTTCGGAGCTCAAAAACAAGGCGAAATGAGGCAAAGTGAACTGCCACCAATGTACTTCGCCTTAAAATTTGAAAGAGAAGTGACCAGTGGAGGTGGAATAACACAAAGTAGCTGTTTCCAATGCACTTCACATTCTTCATTGTAATGCGAAGTACTCCAATTCGCATTGTGGAGCACTCTGCAAAACCGCCTTTGTTCCGTGAATCACTTGGTTGAGCGGATTGAGCCCTCTTCGCCCACCACTTGCATTAACCCACTGGTCTACTTTAGTGACCAGTGGAGGTGGAGTAACACAAAGTAGCTGTTTCCAATGCACTTCACGTTCCTCATTATAATGCGAAGTACTCCAATTCGCATTGTGGAGCACTCTGCAAAACCGCCTTTGTTCCGTGAATCACTTCATTGAGCGGATTGAGCCCTCTTCGCCCACCACTTACATTAACCCACTGGTCTACTTTACCTGCTACCCTAGCCATCTTCAGGTAATTCACCCTGTCTTCCTCTCTCTTGGTCCTCCAGAATTACTTGTAGGCTAACCTCTTATTCCTTACTGCCTGGTGACCTCAGTACTATTCAGTACCAGCTGGGTGCTTTGGTCCTTGAGTTCATCCCAGCGAGCCTAATGCACTCCTCTGTGTGGCAACCATTATTCCCTCCCTGATGATGGACCACCTTTGGTCCACCCCCATATCCCTTTGGTTGCTTGCCAGATGACTCCTTTGCAATTTGCCAATATTTCTGAAGTCTACCTTCCTAAAACTCAGGATTTTAGGCCAAGTGGGAGCCCTTTCCCTGCCAATCTTTAACCAGAACCCCCACTGTATGATGGTCACTTCCACCCAGAGGGTCCTCAACAGTTATGTCCTGGATATGCTCCCCATTTGTTAGAACCAGATCATGACTTGCCCACTCATTGGTGGGGACTGTGATACCCTGAGTCAAGAACCCTCTTTGCAGAGCATTTAGGATCACTGGACTCCTTCTGCAGGTCATGGCTGCTACTCTCCAGTCCACCTTGGACAGGTTGAAGTCTCCCACTATTAGCACCTCTCCCTTGCAGCAGTCAATATCTGTGAGTTCAATTTCATGTATCTTTCCTCCTCCTGGTTAGGTAGTCTGTCAACTACCCCCAACCGATATCCAGTGAACAGAGCACCCACGTCTGAGCACTTAAAAAAAGGGCAACTTAATCACGGCACCTGTGTTCTGGGCTACCTGGTAGGGTAGCAATCAGATACAGGGGGTAGGGAACAACAGTAGTGGGATGTCACTATATGTACACACATATAGGGGAGAGGGACCAGCCATGCAATGGGTGGAAGGGGAGAGAGAGGGTATGTGAGGTGTAGTGCATCAGTCAGCTGGTGAGTTGACCATGTTTCATGGTGGGTAGCTGGTGGGCTGGGGTGTGTGCCAGTTTCGGTTATGGGGTGTGTTCATGTTTTTCGTCAGGTCAGGGTTTTCATTTTTAAGTTTTACATCCTTGCTGACATGCACACCCCTGAAGTTGAGAATCCTTAAGTAGGGAGTGCAGGGAGGCACAGCCCCCCACGTAACATAGAAAAACAATCGCTGGTTTTCTAGTCTCTGCAAGTGTACATCACCAAAATTCATTTTCGGTGATGTACACCTGCCCAAACAGCGATTGCCCTTCCACAATCCCCATTTTATTATAGAATCCCCCCCAACCTCACCTTCCTCCTATTAGACAGTGACTGAATCCACATTACTTTTGCCCTCCCCTCCTCTCCTCTGTCGTACATGTTATACCCTCCCTGATATAAACTGCAAACCCTTCCCCTTTTCCTACCATGCTTTCCCTCCTGTATAAATTACACTCGGTGGAGTGAGAGGTCCAAGTCATGGTTTGGTGTGGCCCAAGTCTCAGCGACTGCCACAATGTCCACTCCTCTCTTGGCCAAAAGTGCCTGCAGGTCATCTATCTTGTTTGCAAGACTTCATGCACTAAGGGACACCACTTTCAGCCTAGATTCTAAACCTCCTTCCCTTCCCTTCCCTCCCATCTGCCATTTTCATTTCCCCCTGCTGTTTGTGCCCTCTGTTCCCCACTGTTAACCCCTTCACTCTCCCTCCACCTCCACCCTCCCGTTCCCCTTTATTGGTATGGGGGAGGTCAGTTGCCCTACTCCACCTCCTGGGGTCTTTGGTCCTGCAGGCCACTTTAGCCCCACCAGTAGTTTAAATTTAGTTACTGGATTATGTACCCCCCCCAGTTGGGCCCTGAGGACCCTCATGCCCCAACTACTGAGGTACAGTCTGGTGCAAACATTTTCTTTGACCAGGTCTACCCCCGGTCCCCAATACAGTTGTAACCTTCCTCCTTGCACCAATCCCTCAGACTCTATCACTGCTTTCTGTCTTCTGTCGGGTAGCCAGTTTCTTACCCAGGTTACCACCTTATTGCCCATCTCCAAGTTACCTACAGTAGCTTGCTTACCAGTCTTCTATGTGGAACAGTGTTGAAAGCCTTACTGAAATCCAGGTAGGCCACTTCCTCCACTGCTTCCTGACCTAATTTCTTGATCACCCAGTCGAAAAAATCTATCAGATTTGTTTGGCATGACCACCCTCACCCCCGTGAATCCATGCTGTTTTTGACCTTGTAACTTGCAGGATTCAAGATATTCCACAATCCTTTCCTTTAGCATTTTTTCCCTATACTTACCAACCACCAATGTTAGGCTAACAGCCCTATAGTTGCTTGCCTCTTCCCTGCTACCTCTTTTGTGAAGTGGGACTACATCTGCCCTTCTCCAGTCCTCCAGGACCATCCCCCCCCAGTGATCTGTTAAATAGAAGTATCAGAGGTGCAGCTAGTACAGTACCTCCTTAAGTTCCCTCAACACCCTAGGATGCACCCTGTATGGGCCCATAGCTTTGTGTACCTTCAGGATAGCAAGTGCTTTCAGGAATGTCGCCTAAGAAAAAGGACTAATGTTCACTTCCCTCTCATCGAGGCTCCTGTTGCTTTTTTGCTGTTCCTCCCCTAACACTACCCCTCCAATTGTGAACACTGAGTAGAAGTATTTGATGTCTGGCTTTTCATAGTTCCCCTCCATATAGTGCCCCCCCTTAACAGTACAATCTCTCCCTTGCTCTTCCTTTTTTTGCTTACATACTTTCAAAATGCCTTGTCCTCTTTTGTTACTGCCTGAGCTATTCTTTCTTCAGTTTGTGCCTTTGTGCTCCTTACTGCCTTCCCTGCTTCCCCTTGTTTCTCTTGAGATACCTCCATATCCTCCTCCCCCTGCGTCTCCTTGTACCTTCTAAATGTGATCCTTTTAGCCTTTACTTTTTCTGCCACCTCTTTCAAGAATCATAGCAGTCTCCTTTTCCTTTTGCTCACTTACTTGACGGACTCAGAATGAATATCTTGTCCAATTTAGAACTGCACACTAGGCTCTCTGTCGTCTAACTATGGAGTTTCCTATGTATAGGAAGTGCTTTCTGATATTTATAGTGCCGCCTGAACTCTTGCCCTCTGGTGCATCCAGGTTGGACTAAGTCAGCTGCCCTAAAGAACACGGGCATTTCCATCAATGTCTTAATCTCTGTCCCCCACTCTGTCACTGTTCAGCCACCTCACTAGGCCCTGTTAATTAATCCCCATTTGACTCCTCAGCTCGTTCTCTGCTACTAGAAATATACAATCATAGAAGTTGATGGCAGATAAGGGCCCCCAGGCCCACCCTGTTTACCCTGTTACATTACCTATTGTGACTCAGCAGGCCCTAATCAGCCTGCTGTCCCCTTCCTTTACTTTTTCAAGATCCCTTTGTGTCTGTCCCAAGCGTTCTTGAAACCTATAACTGTTTCTGCCTCCACCACTTCTGCTGGTAGGCTGTTACATTTGTCCACCACCCTCACTGTGAAAAAAGGACATCATCCAATTACCTCTGAACCTCCTCCCCTCCAGCTTCATATTATGCCCACTCATCCTTGAGCATCTTTTTCTTTGGAAGATGGTACCCTCCTGTACACTGTTTTTCCCTGTGAGATATTGGAATGTTTCAATCATGTCCCCACTTTCCCTCCTGTCCTCCACAAAGTACATATTTAACTCCATCTGTTTTTCCTCACAGGGTTTATGATGCAGGCCTCTCACAATTTTGGTTGCCCTCCTCCGTACCACCTCTACCATGTTAATGTCCTTGTAATAGGGGCTGTGTGTATCCTGGAATGAGCACACTTTCTCTTTAAATCAAATCTGTTGCAACAGTAATTCTTTGTCTTGTACTATTCTAATTCTTCTCCCTGTGTTCCCCAACTATCAGGAAGGCCACCTGTAGTTGTTCTGTGTATCCCTACTTTCTTTCCTTCTTTCATTTCTTCTTGCTCTTCCATGTGTGCACTGTGCCCCTGATTACACCTTTAAATCATTTAGCTAGGACAAACCCAATGAAAACAGCCCTTATTTGCCTTCTTGTGTAGCTTAGGGGTTGAAACTACAGGGTGAAATGAAAGACAAGCTGAGTGTCTTTCTGGCTGCTTCTGTCTCCCTCCTAGCAAAATAAACTGCAGAGATGATTATTTTTTTTTTTAAACAAAATAGAATGTGTGCACAAGATAACCTGTAGTTTGGTTCTTCAGTTAATGTTACCTGCAGTTTAAAGTTCAGTGTTAAAATGAGGCTGCTTGGTGCTTGCTATTTTCTGTGTGATAGACTGAAAATAAGCATGTTTGTCTCCTCAGGCTTTTGCAGCCCATTTTGTTTTGTTTCTTTTTAAAACACATTTCTTTCTGAAAAGAGGCTCTTGTATGTTAACAGACTTATGCTTTGTATGCTATGTTTTAAGTAAAAGAAAACTTGTACTGCTGTGCTAGAAAATATAGTCTTACCTATTTAGTGTTTCTTGCAGCCTGGGCTCTCCTCCATCCCTCTGACTCTGTTATAGGGCCAGGCAGCCATTTTCTCAGTTTGTTTATAGTCAGAAGTGATGGGAGGAGCCTGACTGTTTGGAAGTGCACACATAGAAAAGATTTCCCTTATTATTATTACTACTAGCTTATGTCATTGTGTTTCTAATAAAATATTGTAGGTTTTCTTTAACTTTAATCTAAAAAGTAAATGGTCTGGAAGATTTTAGTCTTTAGTTATAAAAAGGGGCGGAGCCTAGTTAGTCTCCTGGTCCTACTCCTGTATAAAAGGACCAGGTCTGGGAGCATTTTTTTAGTTGGTGATAGGGTGCTGACCCTATCAGACCCCTAGTTCTTTTCTAGGTGGGATTTTGTTTCCATTTGAAGCTATACTGAAATGTTACGCCTTTATTTGATGTCTTCTTGTTTATGATTATTTTCTTTTGATGAAATCAGCCCGCTTTTGTTTATTTCCATTGTATGAATAAATACTTATTTTATTTGGCATCCTGACACTGTGTTGGACCTACTTACTATCTAGTTTACACTTGGTGTCAGAGTGGGATAGCAGTGGATATTGTCCAAAAATATCCAGTAGGTGTCAGATGCAGAGGGTCAAGGTGTAAGATTCCATGGCCAGTGGTGTTCTGACAAGGACAATGGCAGAGCAGCTACAGATTCCACTGAACCCTGGCCTAGGGGATGTAAGAAGACGAGAGGCCAAGACCGAGAAACAAGAGGAAGGAGCTATAGGAGGGGAAGATGTCTCTAGTGGTTCTGCAGAAGAAGAGACTCCCCCCAGCAAGATGGAGGACTTGTTAAGATGTTTTTTTGTGAAGCAAATCGACATGAAGAAACAAAGAGAAAGGAACCGTCTGCAAAGTGAAGCAAGGTGGGTGGATACATTGCGGGCCATTTAGGCCCTAGGGGCCATTCATCAGAATCCACCTAATGATGGCCCAAAAGATATAAAACTTTCTAAATTAGCAGAGAATGATGACATTGAGGCCTACATAACAACACTTGAGAGGGTGGCTACTGCCTGCAGGTGGCCTCAGGACCACTGGGTAGTCCGACTAGCCCCCTATCTCACTGGAAAGGCCCAATTAGCTTACAGCCATGTTGAGACTAGTCATGCCACTGACTATGGTCATGTGCATCAAGCAATCTTAAAGCACTACGATATAAGCATAGAGACTTATAGACAGAGGTTTCGGACTTTCCGGTACCAGTCAGCGGATTCCCCACAGGAGGCATATGTGAGATTGCAAGATCTATGCAAGAAGTGGTTGCAGCCTTCTGTGAAAACCATGGACCAGGTTATTGAATCGGTTGTCTTGGAACAATTCATCAAGAACCTGCCACATGACGTGCAGATGTGGGTGAGAGAGCACCATCCAGAAACAGCAGAGAAAGCAATCAACCTAGCTGAGGACTTCTTGACTGCCCACCCTTCACGTCAGAAAGGACATACCTGGACCAGTGCCTCCTCACCCATGGTTAGCCTATGTATTCTACTTCTTTTAATAAGGTTTCTAGTGACACTAGTACTGTTAGATTGGATAAGCCTATAAGACATTACAATCCTGACATTGTTTGTCATGAGTGTCAAATGAAGGGTCACATAGCTAGATTCTGCCCAAAGAGAAAGAGTGACCCTACACATCTAGCATTGGCCAACTGGGGGCAACACATGACACCAATTACCATGGAAGGGAAGGAAGTGCTTGGACTGGTTGACTCGGGAAGTAGGCAAACTTTAGTCCGGACTGATCTTGTACAAGCAGAAAATACTCTGAACCACAAGACAGGAGTCACTTGCATTCATGGTGATGTGCACTTCTACCCCCTTAAAGAGGTAAATGTGACCATGCAGCACCAAACGCAATGGATACAGGTAAGTCTGGTGCCACGTTTGCCGGTACCTGTAATACTGGGACATGATTTTCCTCATTTTCAAACTCTCCTAACATCGTTACTTCAGTGTGTGCTGTCACAACACGGGCTCAGGCCAAACAGGAACAGTGTATTTCAAAGGAGTTTCCTTTTGAGGAGGAACTGTATGACATGCCTGGGAAAACCAGAAAGTCCAAACAAGAGAAGAGAAGAGATAAATATCAATGGACTTTAAAGAAGGACTTGATAGATGATGAGACATTATTGAAATGTACTGAACATGAGTCTTTTATTAATGATCAGAAACAAGATAGTACATTAACACCCTTATTTTCACAGGTGGATCTTGAGGGGATGGATTCTATAACTCCTAGCTTTAAAATCCAAAATGAAAGACTGTATAGACAATGTACTAATCCTAAGACTGGGGAATGTGTGGATCAGTTGGTAATTCCTACACAGTACCAGGCTAACCTAATGTACTTGGCCCATGATATTCCTTGTGCAGGGCATGCAGGGAGGGACAGGACTCTCAGTAGGCTGCTAAGGCATTTCTTTTGGCCGGGTATCCATGAACTCGTAGCAGACTACTGTAAGAGCTGTAGTGCTTGCCAGAAAATGGCTCTTACAAACAAAAAGGACAAAGTCCCTCTGCAACCGCTGCCACTGGTGTCCGTTCCCTTTGAGCGGATTGCCACGGATATCGTAGGCCCGCTACCTAAAAGTAAAAAAGGTAATAGATTTGTGTAGGTGATTTGTGATTATGGTATGAAATACCCAGAGGCTATTCCCCTGCGTACTGTTACAGCAGAAAAAATATCAGAAGAATTGCTGAAGTTTTTCAGTAAGGTTGGAATACCCAAGGTAATACTAACAGATAGGGGTACAAACCTTTGTTCCATCTTGCTGAAACGACTCTACCAAGCCCTAGGAGTGGAAGCTGTGTACACTTCCCCATACCACCCCCAAACAGATGGATTGGTAGAGCGTTTCAATAAGACACTGAAAAAGATGATTCAGAAGTATGTATCAGATGAGGGAAAGCACTGGGATCTCTACTTGCTACTCCTTCTGTTCGCATATAGAGAAGTGCCCCAGGCGTCTACTGGTTTTTCACCATACGAGCTATTATACGGCAAGAACCCTAGGGGCCTTCTAGATGTCATTAAGGAACAGTGGGAGAATGGTAATCATGTAGAGACACCTACCACCTTGGGATATGTCACTCAGATGCATCAGAGGGTAGCCAACTATGCTCAACTAGCACAAGAACAGAATTGGGAAAAGCAGCAGTACCAGAAAGAGAGATATGACCAGGGAGTAGGGAGTAAACAGTTCTAGCCAGGAGATCGTGTCTTACTGTTACTACCTTCCTCTGACAACAAGCTCACTATGAAATGGCAGGGTCCATATGTTGTCGGAGACAAACTGGGCCTGTTAATTTTGAAATTGAGGTACCAGATAGAAGACAGAAAGTGAAGGTGTACCATGCTAACTTACTTAAAAAATGGTGTGAGCGAGCTGAATCTGATGTACCCTCAAATATGTATGTTTGCCCTGTTCAGTCCAAGGAAACTGAGTTGGATCTTGCCTACAAGAGGCTGGACACCGAAAGTATTCAAGCTCCAATGGAAGTTAACCCCGCACTTATAAAAGACCAGAAAGCAGAGCTAGATACCCTGTTACATCAGTTTGACAGTACTTTCACCTGTATACCAGGGAGAACGGGCAAAATAAAGCACCACATTTATGTAACCCAGGAATCACCTATTAGGGTTAAGCCCTACAGATTACCTGAAAAAGTAAAAGATGATGTTGTAAAAAGAGATACGAAAAATGAAAGAAATGGGGGTGATAGAAGAGACCAACAGTGATTGGGGCTTCCCTATGGTAATTGGACCGAAAAAAGAGGGAGGGGTTAGGATATGTCTGGATTTTCGCAAGTTAAATGCAATATCTAAATCTGATGGTTATCCTATGCCCCGCGACAATGACATCATCGATCGCCTCGGTCAAGCCCAGTAGATCACCACATTAGATCTCACAAAAGGGTACTGGCAGATCCCATTGGATGTGGAGGCCAAGGAAAAGACTGCCTTCAGTACCCCCATTGGATTGTTTCAATTTGTAACAATGCCATTTGGCCTTCACGGTGCCCCTGCTACTTTTCAATGGCTCATGGACAAGATTCTTAGACCACACATGTTATACAGTGCAGCCTACCTGGATGATGTGATAATATTTAGCCCCACATGAGAAGAACATCTGAAACATCTAAATGCAGTATTGAGCACTATTACCCAGGTAGGCCTCACCATTAATCCTACAAAGTGCTCTATAGCAATGACAGAGACAAGATACTTAGGCTTTGTAATTGGCCAAGGACAGGTAAAATCCAAAATAGGGAAAGTGGATGCTGTAGCCAAAAGTCCACGACCAGTAACTAAAAAACATGTTCGGTCCTTCCTAGGCCTGGCTGGTTATTACCGGCGTTTTGTCCCTAATTTCGCTCCCATTGCTAGCCCTCTGATAGAATTGACTAAGAAAAACAGACCTACAAAGGTAGCTTGGTCACCAGCCTGTGAAGAGGCTTTTGCTATCAAAGCTGCCTATGTTCATCCCCATATTAAAGAGCCCAGATTTTGCCAAACCTTTTATTGTGCAGACCGACGCTTCCAATACTGGTATTGGTGCTGTCTTATCCCAGATACAGGATGAAGAAGAACATCCTGTAATCTATATAAGTAGAAAGCTGCATCTGAGAGAAACCAAATATTCTGCTATAGAAAAAGAATGTTTGGTCCTAAAGTGGGCAGTAGAGACTCTGAGTTACTATTTGTGGGGTACAGAATTTGAAGTGTGGACCAATCATAATCCTCTTTGTTGGATCCATATGATGAAGGAGAAGAATCCGAGGATTATGAGGTGGTACCGGGCTTTACAGCCATATAAATTGTTAGTAAAACACAGATCTGGGACCGCAAATAGCAATGCAGATTTTATGTCTCGGTTTGGGGCAGATATAACTGTACAGACAGAATTAGACCTCGGGGTAATGATTGATAAAAAGTTGGAGGGCAACCTCTGAATTATTTTTTTTTTAGTTTAAGGGACCCCAAGGTGGAGCTTTGGAAGTGGGTGGGCTGAAGCTCCATCTCTCCTTGTGAGAGATCTGTTTCTTCTGTCTGTAAGTAAAAGCAGAAAAAAAAAAAAAAAAAAAAAAGAAAGTTCCTTTAGAGAAAGCCCTGTCTGTTGGCTTCTTCTTAAGTGGGGAGGAGTATATAATAGGGGCTGTGTGTATCCTGGAATGAGCACACTTTCTCTTTTAATCAAATCTGTTGCAACAGTAATTCTTTGTCTTGGACTATTCTAATTCTTCTCCCTGTGTTCCCCAACTATCAGGAAGGCCACCTGTAGTTGTTCTGTGTATCCCTATTTTATTTCCTTCTTTCATTTCTTCTTGCTCTTCCATGTGTGCACGGTGCCCCTGATTACACCTTTAAATCATTTAGCTAGGACAAACCCAGTGAAAGTAGTCCTTATTTGCCTTCTTGTGTAGCTTAGGGGTTGAAACTACAGGGTGAAATGAAAGACAAGCTGAGTGTCTTTCTAGCTGCTTCTATCACCCTCGTAGCAAAATAAACTGCAGAGATGATTTTTTTTTAAAACAAAATAGAATCTGTGCACAAGATAACCTGTAGTTTGGTTCTTTAGTTAATGTTACCTGCAGTTTAAAGTTCAGTGTTAAAATGAGGCTGCTTGGTGCTTGCTATTTTCTGTGTGATAGACTGAAAATAAGCATGTTTGTCTCCTCAGGTTTTTGCAGCCCATTTTGTTTTGTTTCTTTTTAAAACACATTTCTTTCTGAAAAGAGACTCTTGTATGTTAACAGACTTATGCTTTGTATGCTATGTTTTAAGTAAAAGAAAACTTGTACTGCTGTGCTAGAAAATATAGTCTTACCTATTCAGTGTTTCTTACAGCCTGGGCTCTCCTCCATCCCTCTGACTCTGTTATAGGGCCAGGCAACCATTTTCTCAGTTTGTTTATAGTCAGAAGTGATGGGAGGAGCCTGACTGTTTGGAAGTGCACACATAGAAAATATTCCATTATTATTATTACTACTAGCTTATGTCATTGTGTTTCTAATAAACTATTGTAGGTTTTCTTTAACTCTAATCTAAAAAGTAAATGTTCTGGAAGATTTTAGTCTTCAGTTATAAAAAGGGGCGGAGCCTAGTTGGTCACCTGATCCTACTCCTGTATAAAAGGACCAGGTCTGGAAGCATTTTTTTAGTTGGTGAAAGGCTGCTGACCCTATCAGACCCCTAGCTCTTTTCTAGGTGGGATTTTGTTTCCATTTGAAGCTATACTGAAATGTTGCACCTTTATTTGATGTCTTCTTGTTTATGATTATTTTCTTTTGATGAAATCAGTCCACTTTTATTTATTTCCATTGTATGAATAAATACTTATTTTATTTGGCATCCTGACACTGTGTTGGACCTCCTTACTATCCACGTTTACAGTCCTTTTGAAGATGTGGTCTTCAAAACTGGACATAGTATTCAAGGTGAGTCCTTGCCAATGAGCTATATGGTGGGATTATTACTGCCTTTCTTCTGCTGGTGATTCTCCTATCTATGCATCCCAGCATCCTGCTAGTCTTCCTTGCCACCTTGTCACACCGCTTTGACATCAGCAGGTTTTCAGAGATGACTAATCCCTGGTCCCTTTCCGGTTTTGAGCCTGTGATTGCCTCCCCTCCCAGGTGGTAAATTGCCCCTGTGTTTCAGGCCCCATATGTATTATTTTGAAATTGTTTGCATTAAAACCTAGATGTCAATCCCTCAACCAGTCCTCTAGTCTTTTAAGGTCTCTTCTCATTCTGTCTACCCCGGAGTGTCCACCCTGTTGCACATTTTTGTATCATCTGTGGATGGGCATACTTTCCATTCCAGTCCCTTTGTTATGTTGCTGATAAATACATTGAAGAAGACTGGATATAGCATTGATCCTTGGGGTACCCCACTGGCCACTCTGCCCATTCAAGAGCATGTGCTGTTTACCACCACCCTCTTGGTTCTTTTTTCCAGCTAACTTTTTACCCATCTCACTATTTTAAAACCTACTACTAGGTTCTCTAATTTGTTTATCAGCCTTATATGTGGAATTGTGTCAAAGGCCTTGCTAAAAACTAGGTGTGCTATATCCACTGCTCCCCAGATCCACTTCCCTAGTTACCCAATTCAAGAACTCTATGGTGTTCTTCTGGCATGACTTCCCCTCTGTGAAAACATGCTGTCTTGTGCCTTGCAGACTACTAGTTGCTAGGTATTCCACTATCCTTTCCTTCAAAAGATTTTCCATTACTTTGCATTCTATGGAAGTCAAGCTGACTGGCCTGTAGTTAGCTGCCCCCTCCTTATTTCCATGTTTGTATACCAGGACCACATTATCAGTCCTCCAGTCCTCTGCTACCTCCCATGTGTTCAATGGCAGGTTAAACATAGCTGTCAGTGGTGCAGTCAACACCTACTTTAGTTCCCTCAGTATCCTGGGGTGCACTCCATCTGGTCCCATTGCCTTATCAACTTTTATTGCTGTCAGTTTCCTAAGCAGCCTTTCCTCAGAGAAAGGACTTGTGTCTGTGTCCTGCCCTTTTTTGCCTTTGTCCTTTATTGATGGTCCCTTACCTGCTCCTTCTTCTGTGAATACTGAACAAAAGTAATTGTTCAATATGTTTGCTTTATGGTGGTCTTCCTCCACACAATCTCCATCCTTAGTTTTTATTCTAACTATTCCCCCTCTTGCCTTCCTTTTTTCACGTATGCACCTAAAATAAGTTTTATCTCCTTGTTTTATTGAGTTTACAATGTTTTCCTCTGTTTGCACATTCACTCAGTGACAAACTGGGGGATACCTAACCTGTAAACTAAATTTAAACTACTGAGGGGGCAAGCAGGTCTACAGGCCCTGCGACACAAGGAGAAGGAGGGCAGCAGACCTCCCTCCATACTAGTAAAGTGGAACTGGAGAGTGCTGGGGAAACAAAGGGTTGGCTAGTGGGGGGGGCACAAACAACAAGAAGAAACAAGAATGTCAGATGGCAGGAAAGGAAAGGAGGCTCAGAATCTAGATGAAAGGTGATGTGCCTGAAAACATGAAGTCTAGGAAACAAAAATGATGACCTGTAGGCATTGCTGAGAGAGGGGGGAGTGAACAACATGGCAGTCACTGAGAATTTAGCTACAGAAAACTCTGACTGGGACCTATCAATCCCCGAGTATAAATTATCAGAAGGAACAGGATGGTAGGAAAAAGGGAGGAGTGGTGGTTTACAGCATGGAGGGTATAACATATATGAGGGTGGAGTCAGAGGAGGGGAGAGCAAAATCAATGTGGATCCAGTTACTTATTAGAGGGAGGAAGGTGAAGTTGAAGGTAGTTTACAGACCACCCAACCTGGAGGAGAAAAGAGACAGGGAATGGAGTTTTCAAATATTGACTTCTGCAGGGAAGTGAGAAGTGGTAATAGTAGTAGACTTCAAACTGTCCAAGGTGGACTGGAGGGTACCAGCCATGACCTGCACCAACAGTCAGAGGATGCTAGATGGGCAGCACAGTGGGATCCTGACCCAGGTAAACACAGATCCCACCAGAGAGGGGGCAATCCTTGGTCTGCTATTGACAAACAGGGAGCACATACAGGATATATCAGTCCAGGAGCCCCAGAGGTGTTCATAGGTTCATAGTAGTTTACAAGTTCAAAAAACTGATGCCCTTTATTGAACTCACCACCTTTCAGTTTAATGGTGGAACTGATATTTTCTATCTCCTATAAAGTTGTCCAATAATTCTTTAAATGTATCCATATTATCACTTGCCACTATATTTCTGGGTAGGGTGTTACCTATGGTTATAACTCATTGATTATACCATTGACTCCTTTTATGGGTCCTGTTAACTTCACCACGCAGTTTATAATTGTGTGATCTAGTATTATTATTAGTTCAATGTTTGGGGAATAGCGATGGGGTATTTAGTGCCTGTGTAACTTGTAGTACTTTTTGTGGTTTTACTCTATTCCCACCCTTGAGTAGTAGGTATGTAGCTAGGAATTTGTTGGGAATAGAAGGCCCAGAAACAAGGGTGAGAAGAGCACTGGAGAAGGAGGAGGAGGAGGGGGGATGGTGGTGGACATAAAACAGTTCCTAAACAAGGGAAGTGAATTACAGGAGGGTTTAAATAGAGGCTGTGGGAGGAGCTATTCCCCACATTGAACCTTGGGCTTAAGTCCTCCCATTCAATGTTTAGGGAACAGTGATGGGGTATTTAAAGCGTGTAACTTGTAGTACTTTTTGTGGCTTTACTCTATTCCCACCCTTGAGTAGTAGGTATGTAGGTAGGAATTTGAAGGTAATAGAAGACCCAAAAAGATACCTCCTTCAACTCACAGAGAGCATGACCTCCTGGCACTCAGGAGAGGAACCCCTTCCCCCAGCTGGAGGAAACCTCTGAGGACACATGGCCAGTGATCTGCCCATTCTCTGGGCATACTAAGAAAAGAAATACCTATATTCTAGTAACCATAGATAATTTGAGCAAGGTGAGCTTCTTGGAGAGATGATGGTCCATCCTTGATCCATGGGCAATGCAGATTGAATGAGGATCCTGAGATTTAAGACTAGGTCTTTTCTGATTAAGGGGAGCTGATTAGGCAATATGGAAAACTCTGTGATGACATAAGAGTTTATGAGGCATGTTATTTAAGGGATGTGTGCTTGAAGTAGTTTCCTCAGGTGAAATGAACTGTGATCCATCGAGTAGTGGATGTGAGTTGTTAGAATGGCCAGTGTAGGAGTATGAGATGGATAAATGGGAGGAGGAGTGAAATGGGTAGGAATACTGGCCAGGGATATGGTAGCATGCCCAAGAGAGCCACAGCAAACAGGTTGAAGCCCTGAGCCTACAAGGCAGAGATGAAAAGGCTGCTATCCAAAGATGGAAAGTCCGGAGTGAATCCTGATGGACTGAAGGAATAATCCAGGAAGGTGCTGGGTTAGGTGAAGCCAGGTGACATACAGTGCAAGAAGGAACATGACTGGGTCAGCTTCTCAGCAAACAGCAGTGGAATGTGGGAAGACTGTAGCAAGGTACTAGAAGATGATCTATGGAAGGCCAAGGAGTGAAGCAAAGTACCAAGAGCAACTGAGTTGAGGTGCATGAGTCCTACCTCTGACAAAGGCTTCTAGCAATTAATGGAAAGGGTGGAAGGTGCTGGAGCAAAGAAGGATGAAGTTCTCACATCTGAAGGAGAAAATAAACTTGTACAGCAGCTGGAAGTGGTAACATGAAGCAAGGAAGTCCCAGAGGCAGTCAGACTGGATTGAGATAGATACAGTTGGCAGAATTCATATCATGAGGGAAATGAGGCCAAGGGGGTCAAGTATGATGGTCCATGGATGAGCAGGATGGTGAGTAGTGAGAAAGGATGCAAGTCATTCAGAGCAGGGGGGGTCCTATGTCTGGAGGGATGTGGTAATTGGGTAGGATATGGAAAATGCCTCAGAAGGGACCTGCAGGTGCAGAAACAGGCTTCTAACCAAGGCAGGTGAGGTGAGATGACCAGGATATGGTGCTCCAGATAATGGCTGAGGGTGAAGGCACATTTAGTACGTGGCTCAGGTCCAGGAGGGAGCTGTAAGCGGTGGTCCAGTAGAGAACAAATAAGATCAAAGCAGTTGATTGTATAAATGAGCATCCAGGTTTGGTAATCTAGGAGAGAGAACTAGTAACCAATACCACTCAGCAGAGGTATGAGGATGGAGGCAAATCAGGTAATGAGGTCCCATTTCAGACAGGAAGCAGCAACTGGGCATGAGACAGAGGATACTGTGACCTAGGAGATCCATAAATGGGCTACCACATCCTGTTTTCAGAGAGATCACCTACAGTCGATGTCATCAGGCAGTGCCAAGAGGTGGAAGGCAATGAAATGTAAATTCAGGCATCCATCCTTGATGGTTGAGGTAAGATGATCTTGACTGGATGCAGCAAGGAGAGGTAGGATGATGAGAGTCTGTTCAGCAACCCGTATCAAGTAGAGGATGCAGAAGGTGGAAACAGTTGAAAGCAGAGTCAGGCTCCCTGCCATGCAAGTCAATGTGATACTACTGTGAATTGAGGCTGCAGACCAGGTAGGACGGAGAAGGTGAGTCGAGCAATGTCATGTTCCTGAAGGGAAGCAGTATCCAGGTATCAGGCTGAGAATGTGTACAGTTGAAGCAGTGGAATGGAGATTCAGACACCCGTCAGTGATGGCTGAGGTGGCATGATCTTGACTTGCGCCAGCTAGGCATGGGTAGAATGATGAGGGCATATGGGGCAAGAAATTCCATTCCCGAAGGGAAGCAGCAACTGGCATGAGGTAGAAAAGGCATGGTATGACTTGGTAAATAGTAGACATGGCTCCTATCCCTGATAGTCAGCAAGAGTTAACCTGCACTCAATGCTGCCAACCAGAGTTAGGGACAGAGGATGCCACATTGGCAAGTAGTAGGAGGTTGTGAATGTAACAAAATCCCATCCCCGGTAGACAGGGGAAGCCTACCTTTGCTCAACACCTCAGAATGTACAAGTTAGGGCTGGAGTCCAGAGGACTGTTGGTATGGGCTGGCTGTAGGCACAGAACACTGCTGAAGAAAGAGAGTAGAGTAGGGAATTGAATTGAGATAGACATAATGAATGCCACACAGGTATGGGAAGACATACAAAGGGTGATGAGAAAGGTAAGCACATAAACATGATGATAGGGAGAAGTTGTAGGCAGCAGGAGAGGTTGAATTAGGAGCAACTATGACAGAGCAGGAGCACGTTGAGCACCTCCAGTATCCGAAGTTAGTGCAGAGCAAGTGGTCCAGCAAAGGAATGGAAATGATAAGCATCTGGCCAAGAGCTAGGAGATAATGAAATAGGAATAATAGGATAAGGGGCAGCAGGAGGCAATGACAAAGACAGTACTGCAATAGAATTAGAATCAAAGTGCTATGTAATTGACATAGACCAGCTTGTAGTCAGACCCCACCGTACCACGAGCAAGCCAAGTGGCAGTAGGAGAAAGCTGAGTGCCAGCCGCCGAGGTCAATATGGTGACACTGGTAACACAGAAATTGCAGGAATAACACACAGTATGCAGTCACGCAAGTGAGACAGAAGTGCATGTCCCCAACTCCCCCCAACCAATATATTGTGTGAATGCATGTAGAGTAGTCAGGGTAGCGCATACGATATAGTGACCAGGACAGGCAGTAGTTGGGTGAGAAACAGAATGTTGGGACCCACCTGGACACAGGTGGAAGAGTGGAAACAGCAGAGCCTCCAGGGGTGAATGAGAAAGGGGAAATCGAATATCCAGGAAAGGCACTGAAAGCCAGAGATTGTTTCCAGGTGTGAGCTGGGTTATGAGTCCTGGAAGATGAGGCACATCAGGTAGAGTATCAGTACAAGGAGAAAGGCAGGCTTGATTATAGCAATGCAAAATGTGAGCAATCGAGATACGGGAGGTACATGTCGGAACACACACGCATGGGTTTCTCAGGCTCATGTGAGTTACTGGCTATACTGGGATTTGAAGCTGCCTCTTATGTCCGATTTCATTACTCAAACAGAGATGTTATTTATTGCTATAATCACTGTACTGCTGAAACCACATGCACCCTTCAATACATAATGAAGAGTTGTCTTATCAGGTACCGCCATGGGAAATGGCTGAGTAGAACTAATGAACGTACTTACAAGGTAGGTGGAGTGGACACCTGCCACAAAGGCATGGGAGAGCCAAGGATGCTGGCATGTGAGTGCAGGCTGACCATTCTGGCTGAAGAGTCAAGGAGAGGAGAGAGGGATGCGTGCTGGGAGGACAGGAACTAGGCGTGCTTAAAGAAGGGGATTGAGGGAAGTACCAGGACAATGGCATGGAAGGAGCACACATAGCACCGAGAGGCGGGGATGAAATGTGGGATGAAGCCCAAAAGAACGTGGAAAGGGGGCAACCCAGGCATCAGTGGTAAGAGACAGAAGCAGAGGAAGAAGCGGGCAGGCGGAACAGAGCAGCAAAGAGTGGGGAGACCAGCAAGGACACAGGGGAAATAGGTAAACAACAAAACAAAACAGGAGAGAAACAGATAGCGGGAGAGAAAGGGAAATGCACAGGGGAAGGAAAACAAATGAGAAGAGCAGCAGCAGGTGCAGGAGACAGTGCAGCCACACGTGTCACACAGGGAGCCCAGGGAACAAAAAAACACTCTCTAAGCAAGGGAGGTGCATTAGTGGAGAGTTTAAGTAGAGGTTGTGGGAGAAGCTATTCCTCACATTGAACCTAGGGCTTAAACCATCCCATTGTTATATGCCTAACCAGCCCTATAGTTTCCAGTGACACATCGTCATGACAGGCGTTGAATGTGAGGCACGAAGTCACCTCTTACTTTCTGATATTCTGTGGAATATAGGTTAAGTTGTTTCAGTCTGTCACCACTGTGCATTTTGTCCATATTTGTGACTTGCTTCATTGCCCTCCTCTGTACTTTTTCTATTTTTTTTACTATCTATTGAGTAATAGGCACAGAAAGGAGAACAGTTCTAGTGCAGTATGATGAGGGAAGAATGTAGTGGTTTAATAACTTCAGGTCCCTACTTTTAATATTCTTTAATATGCATCTTAGAATTCCATAATTTTTTTTAACAGTAGCTGTTGCGTGGGTGTCAAACTTTAGTTCACTATTTACAACCACCCCAAGATCTCTTTCATCGGTTGTTTCATCGAGCTGTATATTATTTAATGTGTATTGGTATCCAGAATTATTACTGCCTAGGTGCATTACTTTGCACTTGGTTTCATTAAATGTTAATCTGTTATCAGATGCCAATTTTGTAAGGTGATCTAGATTTTGTTGGAATAGTACTGCTGAATTATGTACTTAATCTTTTTATTGAAGTATATGTGAAAGCACTCAAGTGTATACTATGAAAGATATTCAAAATATGAAAATACAAAAGGAATCACTTAACAAGGCACATTATGTAGAGTCAGTGTAACAGAAATGTCTAAAATACACATATTAATACTAATAACGCAAGCCTTAATTATATTTGAAAAATGAATATAGCGACTTCAATCATAACATATAAGTACTGCTGAATTATGATCATTGACTATTCCACCGACCTTACAATTATCAGCCTATTTACATAGCCAGGTGTTCTTAGATAATTGCATAGTTGCTACTATTATGTTAAAGAGAACAGGGCCAAGAACTAAGCCCTGGGGAATGCCACTGATCACTTGTCCCCACTCTGACTTGAACCCCCTAATCACAACACACTGTTTCCTTTCACTTAGCCATGAGTTTATCAATTTAATAATGTTTGGGTGGAACTGTAGTCTGATAAGTTCCTCAATTAAAATTTTATGTGAAACCTTGTCAAACCCCTTTGAAAAATCAAGAAAAATCACATCCATTGGCATTCCTTTATCAAGCACTGTGTTCACCAATTCAAAAAACTGTAAGAGATTGGTAAAACAAGCTTTTTGAGAAGAAAAATGACTCTGTGTCAGATCTATATGTTTAATTTTTGTAGGTGTTCTATAATACATCTGTGAAGTAGTCTTTCTTATATTTTTCACACTACCATTGTCAGACTAATTTGTCTGTAGTTCTTGACATTTTGTTTACTACCACTTTTAAATATGGGGGTTACTAAGGCCTTGTTTTATTCTTTTAATGTTTTGCCTTCTTTCAATGAGGCATTTAAAAGCTTTGTGAGAAGACCCACCAGGTGTTGTGCCAGCTCCTTTAAAAATGTCGGGGCCAGTCTGTCTGTGCCTGATGAACTTTGGCTTTAATAGCTTCTATCATGTCCAGTACCTCCTCCTCAGTAAAAAGTGAAAAGTTTGCCATCAATGCAGAATTTCTACAGTAATTAACTCCTTTGTTTCATAGATGCTGAGAACATATTTATTTCATTCAGAGGCTAGCTCTGCTTCTTCATTGACCAACTCATTCTGTTTCAGTATTGGTCCAACTGTATTACTATTACCTTTAAGTGAACCTACATAGTTATACTACTTTTTCATATTGTCTTTAACCGTGATTGACAAGTGTCTTTTCACTTTCTGTTTAGCTTTGTGAGTTTGGGACTTTAATTTCTTGCCCACTGTCTTACAGTATATGAGCTTAAATTAACATCTGTTGTATGTTTTTTAAAACATTTATATCATTTGTTTTTTTTTCCTTATACTTTTACATATACTGTTATTCCACCATAGGGGTAACCTATACTTTGCATTATATTTTATTCTTTCTGGTACCCAGTATTTAATACAAACACTTATTTTATTGCTAAGGATGTTCCATTTGTCATTCAAACCTAGTATGTTTAGTTCAAGGCTCCAATACCATTCTGATAAGAACTTCCTCATTTTTCCATAGTCTGCCCTGTAGTAGTCTGTAAGTTTTGTCCTTCCAGATGCCATATTTTTTTTTATATTTTAATTTCAAGACATACCATATTATGGTCATTTTTCCCAAGTGGCGGGAGTACTTTTGGTTCTTGGAGTCTTACGTCAGGGTTTGTGATAATTAAGTCTAGAACAGTGTTTCCTCTTGTCCCTTCCTGCACCCGTTGTTCTAAGCCATTCTGTAAGATGATTTCTATGAGTTTATTTTATAAGCAGATTGTTCCAGTTAGAGGAGGCCAGTTGATAGCTGGAAAATTAAAATTTCCCATAAGGACATAGTTCCCAGTTATATCCATTGATTCAATTTCAGTCAAGAAGGCATTCATTTCTTCAGTATTTAAGCTAGGAGACCGGTAACCCAGATCAACAGTTAAGTCTGAGGAAGCTGTAGGTCTGTTTACACATACTAATTCATTTAAACTGTTTTGATTAGCATTTTGTTTTAGTTCATGAGCTTTTATGTCATTTTTAATATGTAGTGCAATTCCACCACCTCTTTTAGCTATTCTGTTTCTAGAAAACATGGTATGACTTGGTATTGTGGTGCACCATTCTGTTTCAGTGAAACAGGTTTCCATTACACTGTAGATATTTATTGTGTAAAACACAATTTAGTTCTTCAATTTTGTTTTTAAGGCTTTGAGCATTGGTGAGTAGTGTAACGTGCTAACCGTGTACTAGTTATGTGCATATCATTTTGATATAAATATATGTTTTAGACTTCTGCTTAGGAAACCGGACCAGCAGCAAAGCCTCACGGAACATGGGATTTTAAGAGAGAGGAAAGAAGGATCTGCCCTCTCACTGACCCAGTGGGTAAACTAATTAAAGGATACCTAAACAACAATTTGACAACAGACTATTCAAACATCTGCCTTCATATGGAACTAAAGGAAAAGCTGCTGTATTTATTAATACTAAAACTAAATTTATATAATTTACCTAAATGTGGTTCCAAAGCATTTGAAAAATGTAACATCAGCCTTCCAATTTCAAAAGAACTTCCTTACCTGCTTCCTAAAATGGCTGCCAAATGTGTTAAGTGATGACATCACTGGAGCCAGAGTCAGAGAGCTAGATATATGGCTCTCTATAGTGCTAACTAGTTCTTTTTTCCTTTTGTATAGAATTGTTTCACCAAAATGGTCAAAACCATGTGCATTATGTTGTTCAATATGCATGTTAAGCTATGGTTCTGTTCATTTTGTTTACTTTAACATGCTGAAAATGTGTTTTAATCCAATTGACTTTCTCCTTGGCAAACCACAGTGCAGTACAAATCTTAAATAACCTGGTGATCTAGTGGATATGGTGGATTGAGAGTGCTGGGGTGGTGTGCATACTCGATATGCACTTTTTAACATTTTTATTAAACCTTTATATTTTCTGCTATTCTTTTCTAGTACGTTTTTGACATAACCTACACATGTTATCCATAGTTTTGAATGTAAACATTTGTACAATCCATAGATCATAGTTCTTCAACAAAGTGAAATACTGCATCAGCAAGCAAGTAAGTTGCAATAGGGAGGGGGGAAGGTGCAGCTGCACCCTTCACCACTCCCTATATCCACCACTTGTGTGTAGTAAAGTTCTTGTGTAGTCCAATGCCAGAGTTCATACTTTCTTGGAAATCAAAACTATGCTTGTCTTGTCTTCTTTTTCCATGGGAAATAATATTAAGAATCAGCATTTATATAATGCTTTTCATACACATTGTGTCCTGAAGTGCTTTACAAGCAATGCTAGACTGCTAGTGAAGTGACTGAACATGTAGTGGCAGCCATTTCACACATAAATACCCACACACAGCCTTGGACAATTACATGAACTGGTTTTATGGGAAGGGGAATGTTGGCCAGGACAATGGGGTCAGGTAGTGATCATGGTGCTGGCAGCCCCACTTCTTATATCTCACAGTGATCTGCTTATATTTCTCCCATTCTGTCTTTCCCCTTCCCTGAATATAGCAGTATGTTGCAGGAGTGGCCTTCTCAGTCCCTTTCTGGTATTGATTCTTCACTCCTTCTCCCCACACCAAAAACTGGTGAGCTCATCACCCTTCTGCATCATGAATGCAGGTAGTACAGTCCCTGGGTTTTTTGACATATCAAAAATAAACAAATCTTTCCAGTAAGTCAGGATGATAGCAACATGGAACAAGGGGAAAGATGGGCTTTCCTATCCTTAAAAGATCTAGGCTGACTTTGATTAGGCACTATTAAATGATGGGTGTGCGCATCATTATGCATGTCATTTAATAGTGCCTAATCATAGATGGCTTAGATCTTATATGGGTAGGAAAGCCAATGTTCCCCCTTGTGCCCTGCTGCTATCAGAGTAGCTTATCAGAAGATCATGTTTAGTATTAATATGTAAAAATAACACAGGAGACTGTACTAACCGCATTCATGATGTGGAAGGGTAGTGAGTTCACTAGTTTTTGGTGTGGGGAGCAGGTGAGAAGAATGTATGCCAGAGAGAGACTGAAGAGGCCATTCCAGCAGGGTACAGCTAGATTCAGGTTAGGAGAAGACAGGAAGAGGGACGTCTAGCAGATCATTGTGAGATCTCAGATGTGGGGCTGTCAGCACCATGATCACTACCTGACTGTGGATGAGAGCAGCTGATAACAAATACTCAGACTGGCAGGGCTGCACCTAAACTGTTACTTGAATTCAGTGAAGGGAGATTACACTTAGGTGGGATGGATGTTGACGTGTTTTAGAACAGTATCGAGGGAGATGTGTGTAGCTCATTCAAGATTCTGAAGGGTGGTAGCCAGCCAATTCACATTGTGGAGTAGGGCACAGAAAAGTACTGGAGAAGAATTGCCAGGAACTGTCCTTCAGAGTTCTGCAGATCACAGGTAAAGGAGTAGATCGACACTGGAAGTTGGGTGGATTCAGTCTAGGTATTAGTATGCCTTTTCTGCTAATAATATTATTATCCATAGTAAGTGCAGCCCTTATGAGGGCATGAACAGCAGTTTTTCTGGTGGGTCCTGATGCTATTGCTTGGCTCTCTAGGAAGACCTAGTTGTGGATTAATGAGGCAGGACAAAAACACAACGAGGTACAGTACATACTGCCTTCACTGTGCAGAAGGGTGGTGATCCACTCAATGTTTACTGTGGGAGCAGAAGTCAAACATTGAGAAAATGGACTGGAGAGTGATTTGGGAGGCATTTTTTAACAGTGCCAGCTGATGAAGCATATAGGTATAGGTGTGCACAACTCTCTGAGGTACAAGATTACAATCTGAGGTGTGATCATTCTCTTCATGAGACCACAAGCTCATGAAGAGGCAATACTAAGGACAGAGTATGGATAGTGGGGTGTTCAACAGAAGGCAGGCTAAGTGCAGGGGGTTCACATGGAAAAAGACTATATGAGAAGCTTATTTTTGGATTACCAAGAAAGCATGATCTTTGGAATTAGATCAGAGAAGTAGTTCGCTACAAAATTCAGGGCATTGCATTACCACTAGATCATAAGGTATTTGAAGTGCTGTACTGTACTGTGGTTTGCCACAGAGAAAGTCAGCTGGATTGCAAAACATTTTCAGCAAGTTAAAATAAACAAAATGAACAAAACCATAGCGTAACGTGTGCTGATCAAAATAATCCATGTGTTAACACATGGTGTTGATCATTCTGGTGAAAAAATTCAAACAAAGGAGGAAATAGCTAGTTAGCACTATAGGGAGCCATGTGGATCTCTGCCTCTGGCTCCAAAGATGTCATTATGACTCATCTCTTAACACACTTGGAAGACATTTCAGGGAGCAAGCAAGGCTATTTCTTAGAAAGTGAAAGGCTGATGTTTACATTTTTCAAAATCTATAAAACTGCATTTGTTATTTACATGAATACAGTTTTAGCATAAATATAAACAACAGCTTTTACTTTACCCTGCTATGAAGCCAGATTTTGGAGTTTGCCGTTTTAAAAAACTGCTTGTTTAGGTACCCTTTAAAAGCTTCCTTTTTGACACCTACTTGTCAAAGCCTGTGTTAGCTGCTATAACAGGTTGTAAAACAACCACTGCTTTGAACCTAGGAAACTAGCCATAAAAGACTGAATAGGGCAATCTTCCCCAAAAAAGGGTTAAATTCTTCCTTTAGAACATACTGGTTCTCCCATACCCCATATACAAATTTGCCATTGATAGCGAGCAATCTGCGCCCCTTGCAGTTCCTTTAATTTGTAAAAATATCTCTTTATTAAATAGAAAGACGGGCTAGATATTCAAACTGCACCATTCTGTGGTGCAAGCTCTTGCGCTGCTCAAAAAAGTTGAGCAGGGGTGTGGCCAGGGCATATTCAACGGAGTTGCGCTATTGACCAACTTCTGTGAATATCGCCCCCTGGCCACAGCCACTGTGCATCGCACAGTGGAACTTGCACCACCGCAAGTGGTCAGAGTGGAGCATTCAGATGCGGTGGCACAAGTTCCATTGCGCCATGTGCAAACCCGTGATATTCAAAAGATGACATGCAAATGAAGTCATAATTTATGCAAGGTGTGGTGGTCCATTTGCATCTAATTACAGAGTCATTTGCATGCCATTAGCATGCAGGTGCACTGATCCCCGACGACTTGCACCTGGTGCCCTGCCAGGCAGCAGCTGTCGGGCAGCGACACACCCTGCAGCCCGATCGAGGGCATAACGTTAGCAACCACCTGAGCAGCCCGATCATGGGCATGACGTTAGTAACCCCCCAGAGCAGCCCGATCGAGTGCATAATGTCAGTAACCCCCCCCAAGCAGCCCAATCACGGGTACATCAGTAACCCCCCGAGAAGCCTGATCGCTGGGCATAACATCAGTAACCCCCTGAGCAGCCCGATCATGGACATGACGTTAATAACCCCCGAGCAGCCTAATCGCGGGCATAACGCCCACCCCCAAAGTCAAATATCCCTGGTGGTCCAGTGGACCGCGAAGGCCGATCGCAGGCATAACATCAAACCTACCCCCAATGTCCAATATCCCTGGTGATCTAGTGGTCCCCACCCTACCCACCCATGAAGTCCCACCACCCGCTCACCCCTGTCAGCCGGGCGGGTGGCAGCACTCCACCCACCTACCTCCCCACCACCCGCCGACTGACAACTCAGTAGGGCTGCACGCCCATTGGTTCAGGGCAAGAGCCAATGGGCATGCAGCCCATACTGTACAAGGCAGTCCAGTAATGTTGAATGAATACTATGACTAATTATTTTTAACATATATATTAGTGATATACCGTATCAGTGGAAATTGAAGGGAAAATTTGTCTGTTTGCAGATGATGCAAAGTTACAGAATAGGGTCAACATTGAAGGAGGGGGTTGAGGCCATGAGGAGGATTTAGTATACTACAGAAATGGTCAGAAGCATGGCAGCTGAAGTTCAATACAAAGAACTGTGCGGTGATGCATATAGGGCACAGCAATTGACTGACCAAGTACTCACTGGAGGGAGAGCAGATAAAGCAAACGGAAAAGGAAAGGGGTCTGAGGATTATAATATCAAACAACCTTATAGTAAGGGATTAATGTAGTAAGGTGGTTGGCAAAGCTAATAGAATTATGGTGTGCATAGGAAGGGGCATATCTAGTAGGAAAAGGGAGGTGCTGATTCCATTATGTAAGACCATGGTTAGACCACACAAGGAGTAAAAGGCACAGTTCTGGAGGCCTCATTTAAGAAAGGACATAGATGTAATAAAAAAAGTTCAGAGAAGGGCAACAAAGATGATGCAGGGTATACAAGGGAAGTCATATGAGACAAGATTCAGAGAATTAAATCGGTAGCTGCTGGAGTTTAGAAGAGAGATAGGGGACATGATAGAGACAGCCAAGTACATGAAGGGGATGAAAAAAAGAAAGGGAAGGAAGTCAATTTGAAAGGAAAGTCAGAGTTAAAACAAGAGGTCATACTTTAAGATTGGGAGGAAGAAGATTTAAAGGCAATGTAATGAGCTGTTATTTCACTGAGAGGATGGTTAAACCATGGAACAGATTACCTGAGGAGGTGGTAGATGTCAAAAAGGTGGAAGGAGTCAAGACAGCATGGTATTGACATATGGGGTTGGTTAGAGGATAGAGGATAGGGGATAGGCTTCTTGTGCACTGATGACAGGTGGGGGGGATGAGTTGACTGGATGGGTCAGGATGGTCCTTTTCTTCTGACACATTACTATGATACTATGATGCAATGGTAAGAAAAGATGCTGTCCTCTGATTGGTCCATCTGGGGCTGGACCAGTGATGTTATCCCAGCAGATCTAGTCCCAGCACACAAATGATCATATTATACTCCACAGCCCATGTCCTAGAAACTGTCACTGAGATCGGCTTCAGTAGTCTATCTCCGAACTCCCGCCCAGTCGTACAGTCCTCCCACTGTGAAGTTATCTGCGCAGATCATTACATTTTGTATTGCTCCCCATATTTTTCTAAAATAGCTAATTTAAAACACAAAAGCTGACATTGTGATCAGTAGTCCCCAGCTCAGGGCTCAAACAGCATCTGGAAATCACTCCAAAGTGAAAGCTATTTCTGACTGGCTTAGCAGCACTGTAAATCCCTCCCTCCCACAACACAGAAACCACTGAAAATCACGCCTGCAATCCTCACACATTTCCAAAATTTCCCCAAATTCCTTCTTTTCTTTAAAAAAAAAAATAAGAGAAACACATTATTATGACTGAATTGGGTTCATGGACTGAGCACATCCAACAAGTGAGCGACAAACCAGGCCTTCAAACAGTCACCGTGCAGCTCCCGCTCACACGCTCATCTTCCTCTGTTGTTTTCTTTAAACCCCACAAAGTACAAAAAGTAAAAAGAAATTGTTCCTACCACCTCCCTAGGTTCTTTCCTCTTATTATCCACATAACCTCAGGGCAGCAAGTGGGGGGGCATAATGCGGGGGAGGGGGGACGGCGGTGATCTCTGATGCAGAATCAGCAGCAGTAGGAATAGCAAATCTGTGAAACAGCAACAGAAACTCAGAACTCTCTGACAAAACAAGACATAAACACCAAGGGAAAAGGGCATATGAACAAAGAGTAGCAGCATTTATAAAGTTTGCTATGGTGAGTGCAGAGCCACACAAAACACACAACAGCTCCACCCACTGGCTGAAACAAGAAATCAGCACTATTTATTATGAAGTAACCCTACACATTCAAAAAAATGATAAGAAATCTACTGTTAAATGTAGTTTTTCATCTTTTTTTGTTTGCTGTACAAATGGGCCATTGTATAATTGGAATAATGCACACCAGGATGTGTGCCATGCTGGGATATTGTCACTTCTTGGGTGTTGAATGCACTCGGCCTGTGTCCTCATGCCCAAACACTCGAGGCATGACTTTACCCCAGCACGACACACACACTTTTGTGCATTATTCCTTTATTATAACCATTGATGGCCACAGCTGTGCCTCAGTCACACAACAAAATGCCTCAGATATGCAACACTGCCTTGAGCTTCTCAGGCACCAGCTTCTATTTTGGGTAGTTCTGGGTCATCTTTGTGGGGGAAATAATTTTCTGGGGAGAACCTACAACAAATTGTATAGAGTGGTGCTTCAATCAGTTCATTGGATTCACCTTGATACCCCAGATGTACAGTCCCAAAGAGACAATGAGGTCTGAGGTGTGGCCAGGTTTGTGGGTTGCAGAGGAAACTACCTGTGAGTCCCAGTGAATTCATCAGCCAGCAAAACTGAAAAGCAAAATGTGAATTTTCTTCATCAGCCAATACACTGAAATTCCCCAGCTCAATCAGGTTGGGATGTTCAATGAAAGGCCTAGTACAGGTGAATACAGTTCTACCGGATCTCAGTTTCTTCTTGTATGTTATAAAGGGGACCTGTTTCCTCTCTTTAGAAACATAGACTCTGATGACAGATAAGAGCCACTTGTCTCACCCAGTCTGCCCATTTTGTCATACCTTCAATCTTGCCACAGACTCTACTTAATCTACAGCTCTAGCTGCTCACCCCTTCTGAATATGCCTCCATCACGTGTTACAGAAACATAGAAGGTAACGGCAGATAAGGGCCGCTTGGCCTACCCAGTCTGCCCATATTATTATTTTTTTAACCTTCATTTTCTCTGTAGACCCACTTGATCTACAGTGCTGTCTCTACCCCCAACTTATCCCTATGATTTGCTTGTGCCAACCCATGCTATTGAATCCTGCCATTGTTTACACCCCACCACCTCTTCTGCAAGGCTGCTGCAGGAATCCACCACTCTCTGTGAAGCAGTACTACCGCACATCTCTCTTTTTTTTTTTGGTATTTTTGTGCACCATGTCATGCCTGCGCATGTAGAAGCACACGCATTACATGGTTGGAGACACTCTCCTGACTAGCCACCCCTCCCACCTGCATGGCCACTAGACCTCCACCCAGTGGCAGTGGAACTACGGCAGGGGGCGACGATATCCTGGGTAGAGAAGAGTTGTCATTAGGCTGCTTGATCCTGCTCCCACTCTCCCCCCCGTGCCCATCACCCAAACAACCCGAGATTGTTCCTAAACCTGGGTCACCATTGTAGCATGAGGTAAGGAATAATGTCTCATCCCTCTGCCCCACCAGGCTGGCTGGCCTCACATCTCTCCAAATCTACCCCTTCCAGCTTCGTAGCATGTTTCTTTGTTCTACAGTACATTTTCTGAAAAAACTTCCCTCTTGCACCTTGTTTACCTCTTGAAAAATTTAAAAGTATCTATCATATTCCCCCTCTCCTCCTCCTTTCATCCAGGATGTACATTTTGAGCTCCTCATATGTCTTTAGATGCAGACCCTGCACCATTTTAGTTGCCCTCCTCTGGACTGCCTCCACTCCATGTCTTTCCTGAGATGTGGTCTCCAGAACTGGACACAGTACTCAAGGTGGCATCTTCTCTCCACCACTGCTTGTTTCAACTCCCTGCTGCCTGCACCACCTAAAGTACAGTCTTTACCGAAGCTGCATAACTTTCAGATTTGGCACTTTCTGTGAGCCTGAGCCATTGGCCTGCCTGCTGCTAAATTTCGCCTGTTCCTTAGACTTAACTGGAATTTAGTTGTGATACTGCTCCCCTCTGGCACTTTGCACCAGCTCCCCACCCACCCCCTTCCCGCCAGCCCTTCTGGACTGATTTGCTTTATAGCTTTTTGTAGTCACATGATCTGTCGAGTTGTGAATTACTAAGTGTCCAGTTTCTCCTTTGCACTTTTTACCCATCATCACTTGAGGTGCTCTACAACAGCACTCTCTCTAGCACTGATAATTGTAAAACAAAACTACTCACTCATCTGCCCTCTCTTGCACTCAGCGGTTGTACACTCTTTGTTGCTATCATCCCCTCCCATCCTAACAAACTTCCCATGGTCCTTTCTTCTTACCCAGCTGTGCTGTCTCAGCCCCTAGGTTTACAACCACCTTCCCCCTTGCTTCCCAGTGCTTCACTTTGCTCTCAACATGAATTACCCTTTACTTCCCCTCATGGCTGCCACACTTCTAGGCATACTACTAATTACTGACTGTTGTGCCCAAGTACTATCCCTTGAACAAGGCGATCTCCTATACTTCTCCGAAGCTCTTCATCCATGTTTCTCCCTTCTCCCTCTGCTCAGGTAGGAAAATAACACGCACAGCCCAGTCACTCTGGCCTTTCTCACAAATTCTGATTGCCGCCAGCTTGGCTTCCATCTATTCTCCCTCTCCATTCCCAATTCTTCCAAGGATGACAATAACCAGAACTCCTCCTGCTCTCCCTGCTCCTCCTGGGTGGGAACATCAAACCCAACCCAGGCCCCACTAATGTGCCAATCATTTTCACTAGTGCCACCTGCACAAACCCACCTGGTATGAGAATGCCAAACATCAATGTGTGCAGTCTTCTGCAAAATTCACAGACCTCGTGGCCAAGGTCTCACATCGCAACCTACACATCATGTGCCTCACAGAGACCTGGCTGAAGCCATGGCACTCCGACTGCTTGTTCCAACTGGCTGGTTACACCCTTCTGCACAAAAACAAGCCAGGCAAAAAACAGGGAGGTGGTGCTGCCATGTATGTCAAAGAACCTCTCCATGCTCCCCCACCATCTATGCTCTGACAACAGCTCCCCTTGCAACTGGACCATTGCCAAATTAACATGGGGGTCTGCCAAGAAATTCTACTTGGTAGCTGTTACAAACCCCTGTGGGTGGTGTAGCTGGACCTCAAAGCCTGCTTAATGGATATGGGTCTCTTGCTCCACTAGGGATACCATCATTCTCAGAGACCTCAACCTTAACTGGCAAGACACTCATGGAACAGACTATGCAAATATGCTAAAACTACATAACCTGGTTCAAATTGTCACCCTTCCCCCCCGTGTCAATAATCACACCTCCTCCCACTCCCTCATTGACTGGATAATTACCAACAGAGAGGACAGAATCACCCAGGCAGGCACCCCATCCAATTTCCTGAGTGATCACTCCCTCACCTTTGCCATCTGGTCTTCTAAGACCTCCCACCTCCCCTACCCCCAAATACTTCACTTTTTATAACTTTAACTGCCCTGACCTATCCCTCCTCCATGAGGTTATTAATGCCATCAACTGGTGGGACTTGTATGCCCACACTGACATGAATACAGTGGTTGGCTACATTACTAGTACTAGCCTAGGTTTACAGGACAGACACTTCCCAATCACCACCAGGAGAGGTGGGTGCATGCACTGGTTAACCCCTGAACTCCTCACCCTCATGAAGGAGAGGGACTGTAAGTGGGCAGCCAACAAACTGAACTCCTCCCATACCCTGTGGAATAGATACCACCACCTGGGCAACCATTGTAAACACAATGCCAGATCCCTAAAACAGAACTATCACCTCAAGATACAAATGGACAGCCTCAGCAACCCAAGAAAATTCTGAGACACAATAGGCTCCCTCCTGCTCCCATGCTCAAGTAGCCACAACATTCACCTAAATTCCCCCTCCGGACTACTTACCAACCCCGCCGATGTGGCCAAAGCACTCCCAATTCACAGACTTAACTTCCCTTCTCAGCAAACTACCGCTGAGTAACCCCCTCAACCTGGGCCAAGTACCCCCTCACCTCACCCCATGCCCTCTCCCCCTACAGCCCCTATTGTCCCCCTCCCACCTCTCACCCTGCTAATCTACCCCTGCCCCAGATCCAACGTTGCCCCCAGCCCCTCCTCTCTCTCTTCTCCACCTTTCACCCCCTTTCTACTTTAATACTATCTCCCACAGGGACACCTTTAAGCTTCTCTGGAGTATACCCAGCTGAAACAGCTCTGGTGCTGATGGCCTCTCCCCTGTTTTTCTAAAACTAGTCTCCCCAGTAATTGCCAGGCCACTTACTTTTATATTTAACCTTGCCCTGTCCCCCTCATCCATGCCTCTTGCCTGGAATTCTGCTATGGTGGTTTCTATCTTCAAAGTGGGGGAACCCCACTCACTCAATAACGACTGGCCGATATCTATTCTCCTCCAACTTGGCAAACTACTTGAAAAGGTTATCCACCACCAGCTATCCATATATCTAAAAGAACACAACCTCCTATTTGCCCAGCAGCACAGCTTCTGTAAGCACTGTAGTACCGCAACGGCACTGGCTTTGTTCACCAGTCACATCCTCACCAACATGGATCGCAGCTGTGCTACAGGTGCAGTCTTTGTTGACCAGTCAAAAGCCTTTGATCTGGTAAACCACATCCTCCTCCTTTCTAAACTGCAATCTATTGGCTGCTCTGAGGAAACCACTAAATGGTTTCAGTGCTACCTCTCTAACCACTCCCAATGAGTCTGTATCAGCTCACCCATTTCTCCTGCCATGTCTGTATCCACTGGAGTTCCCTAAGGGTCTGTCCTGGACCCCCTGCTCTTCTCCATCTTCATCAACTCTCCCCTCTGACTACCTCAACTGCAACACTCTCCTTTACATGGACAACCTAGTCATCTTCCACAGTGATAAATCCCTTCCTTGAATATCCTTGGTCCTTACTCAGAATTACAGTGCTGCCCATAGCTGGTTCTCCTCCAACTGACTACTTGTTAACGCCAAAAAAACCAAGGCCATGCTATTTGCATCTAGGCTACTCCTAACCAAATCCATCACTGACAATTCACCCCTTCTTATCCTCTCGACTGGCAGTGCTCCCCTGGAAAATTTCTCCTCTTTTAAATATCTGGGGGTCATTCTAGTCCCTACTCTTTCCTTCACAGACCATATCAACACTGTTATTAACAAGATAAACCAGAAACTTGGGGCAACTTACTGCATAATGCCATACCTGTCTAATGAGGCCTGCTTATCTATGGTCAGAGGAAACCTTCTCCCTATACTGGACTACTGTTCCCTCATTTACTCTCATGTCTCTGTCACCCTCAGGACCAGACTTTCGTTGGCCTACAATAGCACTTGTAGCTTTGCACTGTCTGCCCTTTCTCCACACATCACTGTGACCTTTACAGCTCCCTCAGCTGGCTTTCTCTACAGGTCCACTTTGAATTTACCCTAGTATGCTTTGTGGATGCCATCCCAAGACACAATGATGTTTCCCCTCTCTCCAGCCTCAGTAAGTGCCCTACCTCGCCCAGGTGCCTCCACTCCTCTGCTGTTCCATCTCTTGAGGTGCTGCGCAACACAACAAAAATGGGAGGGAATTCCCTATCGGTTGCTGCCCCCACTTTCTGGAACTGGCATCCTGTGCCCCTTAGATCCTCCCACACCCAAATTGCCTTCAAATAAAACCTCAAATCCTGGCTACTTACCAAACACTTCTGTAACTGTGCATTCAAGCAATCCCCCCTAGCTTCTTGACTACCCTAAAATTACCCTACTCTTCTCCTCCCTTCATCACTACCATCTTTTGGTAGCTAGTGAACTACACTGGGGCTGGAGGGTGGGGTTAGCTGGGTTCAGCCTAATGCTGTAATTCTGTGCCTTACCAATCTGCCTTGTGTTGATTTTCCTTACTTATGTTGTATTATTTCCTTGTAACAACTGGTGTACTCAATCTACTCTACTGCATTGTAGTTCTACTGCAATTCCCGTGTACTTGACCACCCACCTGTACCTTGTTCTGTGTTGTATTATCACTGTGTATATCATGTATTATGTTCCTCTTGCCTCTTGGCCCAGGTCATGCCTGAAAACAGTCCCCTGGACCAGTGCACCTACCTGGCTATCAAAGTCATACATTTTTATTTATTTATTCAATTTTGATGACTGGGTAGGCTCACTGAGCCCCGGAGGTTCCTTTTTCAGGGGTGACCTGGATGTAGTTACATAGTACACACATTTCACATACAGAATTAGGTGTGCTGCCCATTAATGGTTACAATCTGATCAGTACACAGTTGGGTACCAATCCTAGTGCTCATTAGAATTTTGACATACATGCATTAGGAATCAACAGAACTTGTACAGAGGTGGAATTAGTGCACAAATAGACAATAGACAATGTAGTAAGCTAAATAAATAAAATAAATCTTACCACTGATCTATACTAGGGCAACACCATCTCCCTTTTTCTGCTGGTGATACCCCTTCCTATACACCCCAGCATTCCACTAGCCCTCCTGACTGCCTTGTCACACTGCCTGGCCTGAAATAACTACCCCCAGGTCTCTTTCCTGCTTGTTCATTGTCAGTAACATGCCACTTATTTTGTACTCCACCCTGGGTCTCTGTGCATAAGTGCATTATTTTGCACTTTTTTACATTAAAGCTCAACTGCCATACCCTCAACCACTCTTCTAGCTTTCTCAGATCTCTGCTCATCCTTTCCACCTCTCTGGAGTGTCCATCCTGTTGCCGATCTTGGTATCATTTGTAAAGAGGTAGTCCTTCCCTTCTAGATCTCCTGCAGTGTCACTTAGAAAGATATTAAAGAGGACTGGCTCCAGCACTGAATCCTGAGGTGCCCTGCTGGTCAGTCTTATTTCCCTGGAGTGAACTTTGTTTACCACTATCCTCTGTCACCTATCCCTTAACCAATGTTTTACCCAGTTTACCACCTTGTTACCCATCTCTAATCTACTCAGCTAGCTAACTAGTCTTCAATGTGGCATGGTGTTGGAAATCTTACTAAAAACTTGGTTGGCCACATCCACCACTCCTCCCTGATCTATTTCCTTGGTCACCCAGTCAAAAAAATCTATCAGATTTATGGCATGACCTCCCCCCATGAATCCATGCTGCCTCGGATCTTGTAACCTGCTGGGTTCAAGAATTTCACAATCTTCTCCTTTAGCAGCATTTCAATTATTTTCCCACCACCAATGTCAGGCTGACAGGCCTATAATAGCCAGCCTCTTCACTTCTACCACATTTGTGAAGTGGGACTTCCCCTGCCCTCCCCCTGTCATCTGGAACCACTCTGATCTCCAGTGATCTGTTGAATGAGACTGTTAGAGGTGCAGCAGCCAATGCCTCCCTGAAGTTCCTCAACACCCTTGGAATCACCCCGTTGGGCCCCATAGCTTTGTCCAGTTTCAGGTCAGAGAGTGCTTTCTGGACTTTCCTCTCAGAAAAAAGACTAGTGTCCACTTGCTTTTCATCAAGGATCCTGTTGCTTTTTTGCATTCCCTTCCTCTCTTCCTCTTATCCTGCACCGTTATCTTGTGGCTATTGTTTCTCTTCCGCTTAAATGAAAAGCACATTGATTATAAAAGTATACATGTTTTTTTATTTAGTTTGTTTCTGCTCTACAGAGTTTCAGATTTTTTTTTTATAAAATAGCATTGGAAAATCCACACTCATAATTCATTGAAGCTAGTCACATGACCCCAAATTAAAAATGCTTCAATGACATTCAGGGTGTAGATTTTGTTTTATAGTTGGAAAAAAAAAATGTTTATACATTGAGTCTTTTTATAATTGCAATAACGCACTCCAGGGTATGCCACACACACCCCTGTGGCTTGCATTATATACAGACTGTCATATGAACAACCATACACAATGAGGCTATGTTTTCATCGATGGATGAGATGGCATCCTGGACCTCAAGAGCAAAGCTCAAGAGATCTCTATGATGTCATCACACCCCAAGACGAAAACATCAGCCTTGCTGTGAATGGTTTCTCATACACTATTTTGTATATTATATGTTTGCTTTAGTTTATTGACCTTCTTTCTAACTCTGTATTGATCTGTAGTTAAAAAAAAGAAAACAGAGTAAACTGTATAAGATTATAAACACTTACTGTGATTTAAGTAAATGCTACATGAGCTGGCAACATTTCCTGTAGCTCATCTTTTAAAAAAGAGTTAGATGAAGGTGTTTTTGTTTTGCTTATGTCTTCTTTATGAGGACTCTGTAATTTAGGTAAGATGGGGATCTCAGTAGAAACAGGATGCTATGCTGCTGAACTGTTGTAGTGGCATAGCTACTATGGGACAACTCTATTTTTACATCACTGCTGTGTTACAACAATATTTTGACATCACTACTGTTGTACAACAGCATCTGGGAGTGAATAAATGTATATATACAACAGTAAACTATATACTGTACTATAATGGTTAAATGTGCAACTTGTTGCGTGCTTTTGATTCTTATTAGATTCATTTTGTATGATGCCCCATGGTTGTATCATATCTGATTTTTCAATAAAAATAGCCACAATGAGTCTGTAACGTAGAAGTAAAGTTCAGGATGTACAGTGTAAGTCCTTGGGCACTTACCAACTGAACTACACCTTAATAACAACTTCAGTCTGTGCCTTTCTTACTGTACATCCTGCTGTCTGCTCACAAAGCAGCTGCATGGTGAGGCTCACTGTACAGCACCTTGAATTTGCTTCCCAGTGGCCCTGCTGTCAACTCACAAAGCAGCTGCATGGTGAGGCTCACTGCAGCACACCTGGAGTCTGTTTCCCAGTGGCCCTGTGGTCCATTCACAGAGCAGCTGCACAGTGAGACTCATTGCAGCACACCTGGAGTCTGTTTCCCAGTGGCCCTCCGGTCCATTCACAGAGCAGCTGCACAGTGAGGCTCACTGCACCACACATGGAGTTTATTTTCCAGTGGCCTTGTGGTCCAATCACAAAGCAGCTGCATAGTGAGGCTCACTGCACCACACATGGAGTTTATTTTCCAGTGGCCCTGTGGTCGATTCACAGAGCAGCCGCACTGTACCAGAACTGGAATTTGCTTTGTGAAGAACCCTGGTGGCCACTCATGAAGCTGCTCGTGATGTACACTGGTCCAGGCCTGCAGCTTGCTAAGTGAGTTTACACGCAAACACCACACAGAGCTGCTGCATAATGATGCTCACTGCACCACACCTGCAGCTTACCTTGTCCAGGGACCTGCCGGCTGTATGTAGAGGCGCAGTCTTGTCAGGCAGGCCTCATGTGAAGCTCCACACCTGTTAGGCAGGCGTGAAACTTGACAATGAGCTGGGCAGGAGAGGGGTACTGTACATAGTACCCCATCCCTCGAAATTGGTGGAATAATGTTAAGAATTAAATTAAAAATGTGAGAAAGAAAGCCCTGTTAAAGAAACTTAGTTAGAATAAAAAATAAGCCCCTAGGCATGTGCAGCTCACATTTCATTGAACTTAGTTTTGTTTTTTTTTTTTTTTTTCTAAAACCCATAATATATTTTTATGTTTTATTATGATTATTATTATTTTATTTACCAAATTTAAATGATCAAGTCCCCTCCACTCCACCCACACACAGGAACACCCAGTTGGAAGTTTGCCAAATTGTTCCTTTGTCTGGTTTCAGACATCCAATTTTTCCTTTAAGCCTGAGTCTTGGTTTGGGGACATAGTTTTTTTTTTTTTTTTAGTTTTTATTTATTTCCTGAAGGCACAGGAGCAGGCTGAGGGACACTGAGAAATCGTTGATGGAGATATTAAGATTCATCTCAAAGTTTATTAATGAAATAATACATATGTATATATATAATATATATATATATATATATATATATATACACACACACACTATAGCACACTGTAGCTATAGCAACGCTCACTAACACTTACTGCTGAGTCTTCTGAAGCTTTGCTCTCCTCGCTTTACACTTGGTGGCTTCTTTGTCAGAAAAATACAAAAACTAGGGTAGAAGAACAAACTTATCATGTTTCTTACACTAAATAGTGCTGTTCTGGAAAATGTGTACAATTTTGTTTAGAACATAGAACACCACTCGGTCACACTACAGTCAGCAGGGAAAGGTTTAGGCAACTAAAAATTAAAGAAATCCAGGCACCAGCAATTATAAAAAATTAAAAATAGGCAAGTGTGTATTGATGGATTTTTTTTCACATCCTTGATGTGCGATGACCACATAAACCTCTTGAGCTTTGCTGTCGAGGTTTATGGGTTACCACACAACTTCAGGGTGCAAAAAAAATCCATAATACACACTTGTCTATCCATTATTCTCTATATAATTAATGGCTTCCATTTTTTTCTATGGCAAAAACTGTGTGTTAAATACCGTAACACCTGAGTAGGTGTTATGGCATGCACGAGCTACCTTCCAATTCAAATCCACTTGCGACAACAGAGAAAGACAACTCAAGTTCATGTCACAAACCACTGATGATACAAACTCACCTCCTCACTAGTGCTCGCTCCTTACAAAACATTCTCCGGTAGTCTCGCACTACCTAAGTAAAATTAAAAAAACGCTCACCCAATTTCAAACTGCGGAACAGACGGTTCCTCCAAGGCTTCTCACTCACAGCTAGACTCATCTCCACAGCTCACTACCCGGCATGATGAAATGCCTTCCGGTAACATGCAGGCTGTGTTTGGGAGCACCCGTATTTTCCACAGCCCTGTTTATAGTCAACTTCTATAACTCCAACCAAACCGCAAAAGAACAAAACCCGAATCATCGAGAACTCGACATCTTGAATAATGTGCTCTACAAAACAAAACAAGGACACTTTCATTTACTTCAAATATCTTACGTTTAACTGTAAGACCAGATTGGTACAGTCCACACTTTCACCACGGTCCCTAACTACTCTCCCTTTCAACCGTCACCTTTCCTCTACAGGTCAAACAACCATCTACATATTTATTTATTTGTTTTCTTCTTTTTAATACTTAAAAAGTACAGTTTAAGTGTTCGACCTGCAGCTCTCTGTGTCATAAATGAAAGTGTTTCATTACCACATGGTAAGACTCCACTTTCATCTTTTTATTTCAAATCTCTTCAGCAAAAAAAGGAACCCTTCAATTATATAAAACAAAATATGGGGTGCAGTGTATTTCACTCGAATTTAACACACACCCTCGTTGTTGGATGGCTATCATAAACCATCCATGGTTTATGTGCCATCCAACAACTCGGGTGTGTGTTAAATTCTCGTAATACACTGCACCCCATACTTTATCCTATATATATTAGTTTGACATAGGCAAGTAAATATTTAATTCTAATATTTCACTTTAGCAACTCTGCCATCCATGGATAGAATAGCCTAAAAGTTAGATGGCGTGGAGTCGGTGCCAGGACATGTGCATCCTGTAAATTTGGTAGCTGTCAGTTCAGTAATTTAAAAATACTAAATTAGATGAAAATAAAGTAGAAAATCTTTTTGATCACCAAAATCACAAAGATGGATGGGAGATGAAACCTTAAACTTGCAGGTTTATTAGACTTTGGCCCAAGTATGATTCCTTGTTACAGTAGGTGATTTTATTGGAAGATGTGCATTTTTGTAATTAGAAAATGAACTGCCTTTGTGGCACATATTCAGAATGCTTTCAATGTTTTTTTCATAAGTTAATTTTTGTGAAACTAATGTACATCAGTACAATGGCGGGGACAATTCATGGCTCAATACTAACCCTTTCATGTAGTTTCAACTCATGAAAATGGCCCTCTGATTTCTCTACATTGCCAGCTATTGGGATCCTATCTTTGGCAGGTGCCAAACCCCTTCACCAGTGCCCCTTTTCTACCAGCCTGAACTCTTGTTCACATGTACTTTTGATGCCTTGTACCCCATGTCTCACAGGGATCCTCCAGTCCCACCACAGACTGGTCTTGAGGTCTTATAATTTAACCACTGTGGTGGCTTTCCCCTTTGGGTCATGCGGCTCCTGCGGGGGACACCAAATGATCCACGGCATTTTCTTCCAGTATTTTGTTTTTGTTTTCCCCCCAGGGTATCAGTGCACAGTGAGGAGCATGCGGTTATGCATCAATTTTTGCCAATGCTCTGCCCATTCTTACTTCTCCTACCATCATTGCCAGCCAGTCTCCACTGGGTGGCAGACAACTGGTGTGATACAGAATCCCCCACCACCACCAATTCATGCGAGGAGAGCTGTCATGGGATGTTGAATCCTGCTTCACAAGCCAGCCTCTATGTGACCCTTGTCAATTCCAGGACCTGGGTCATAAGCGTGTTTGGTGCAGTGGCGCCTCATCTCCCTTGCTTCTGGGCCAGATACCACCTTACTTTTTAACAATACCAGTCACAAGTGTTCAACTTTATCACTCATACCCCCTCCTACCTGCCAGTGTGTGTGATCACACTGTGGGTGAGTGTCAGCCATCAATGCTGCTTGCCCCCTCACCTTCTCAGCATGCTGTCTCTATGGTGACAACTTTACTGTGGCCAACACTACTGCAACAACAGCACCAGGTCACTGTTGTGTGGGTGCAGGACCCCAGTTCTGCTTTCTGGGGGTATTGTACCCCCTTCCCAAAGCAACATTGACTCGTTGTTGATTCATTTAGTGGGGGGTTTGGGGGCAAAGCCCCCTGAAGTAAACACAGTCTGAAGTGACTCCCTTTATGCCAACTGCAAATGCGGTCGACATTAAGGAGTCACTGTAACATCACTGTCATGGATCTGCCATTTCCATGTCTGGTGATATTGCTGTTGCATTCCCAACTCTATCATCAGTAACCCCCTGTTTGCTCAATGTGTGATGATACTAATGGTGGGTGCGCAACCCCACCCCTGCACCCCAGCCCACCTGACATGAGATGACACTGGCGGCAGATGCCCATACACATCACTGGCACCCCCTCTTACTTGACTGATGTGTGATGACACCATGCTCTTGTGGTGCCCAACTCTTCTGTCAATACATCCATCCCATCTACCTGATGTGTGCAGACACTGGTTACAAATCCCACTCCTACTGATGGTACCACAGTTCCTACTCAAATGATGTCTGATGACTCAGATGATGAGTGTCCAATGCAGCTGCTGGTCCCCACTCCTGCCTGCCTGCCTGATGTGTGATGACATTGGCTGTGGGTGCCAAGGCATGGCACCAGTACCCTCTTCCACATGACTAAAGTGTCACGGCACCAGCAGTGTGAGCCTAACTCTGAGACTGGTACACCACTCCTGACCACCTTATGCATGGTGACACTGGTGGCAGAAGCCCAGCCCCGCTATCCGTGCTGCTTCCCAACAGCTCAGTATGTGATGACACCAGCTGAAGGTGCCTAGCCTTGCTGACAGTACCCACCTCCATCTCACCTGACATGTGATGACACAGGAGGCAGGTAGCCAAACCTGCTAATGGTACTTCCTTCCCCACCTGCCTGATGTGAGCTGACACTGGTGGAGGGTTCCAAACCCCCCATCATTACCCACTTCCACCCACTTCATGTGTGAAAACACCAGTGATATGTACCCAGTCCCTCCGAAGGTACTGTGAATCATGCCCATCTGATGCAAACCATACCACTGGACTCCCTGCCACCCGACCAATGTGTAAAACATGCCCTGGGTCTCAACCCTACCACTGCTCCTACCTCACACTTAGCTAATGTGCAATGACACAGCCGGTTGGTGCCCAACCATACTTCTGGTTCCCTGCCTTGCACTCAGCAAATGTATAATGACACATGCGGTACATGCCAAACCATATTGCTTGTCCTCCTCTTAAGGGTCCTAAGGCCTACGTATGTGTGACTACACTAGCCATGGGTGCCCAACCCTGACATCGGAACCTCCTCCTGCACACTAATTGTTTGATACATGGGTGACCAGCTGTCACTACCAAAACTCCCTCCTGATATGCAAAAGATAACAGCAGCAGGTGCCTAACCCAGTGAATGGTACCTCCCTTACACTAGCTTGGTGTGTGATGGCACTGATGGCAGGTGCCCACCACCACCACTGGTACCACCCTCCCACCATTTGTATGATGATACCAGTAGTAGGTGCCCATTCCTGCTTTCAGTGCCCCCATCCCACCCACCTGTGAGATGATGCCGACTGTAAGTTCCAAATTCTACCACGAGTATCCCTCCTCTAGCTGACTCTATGTTTAACAGCACTGGCAATTGGTATATTACTGCACTGCTGGTACCTCACAGACCCCCAAACGTTGCATAACCTTTACTCCCACTGACTGGCCAAGTTCTCTAGCTTACCCTCTCCCCATCTAGTACGCTATAAATCCTCCAAACTATCGCTCACATTTTAGCACACACAGCACCCTCTCCCCCCTCCCACCAGTGTCCACAATTTGGTGCCCATGTCACAGTTTCTTCAGTGTCCCTTAGTGCTCTTCCCTAATTGCTGGTCAGGCAATCAAGTAAGAAAATTAGTCATTTTTAAGGGACAGCATACATAGGTGCAATATAGCAAAAATCCATTTTATTCTCCTAGAGAGGGGCCAGTAAGAACCTCAAACATCTAAGTTGGTAGATTATTCTATTTTCTTACTCACAGAGTGCTGACCTATAATTGCCAAATACTCAGGAGAGGTGTGGCCATCTCCTGTTTAGCTTGCACCCTGCTGGCCATCTTTGAGCCCTTTAATGACCAGCACTCTGATTTAAAAAAGGAAGACTGGGAGTGATCTCCATACAAGAAGGATAGAAAAAGCAGTGGAATCACAGCTTATGTTGGCAAGTTAAAATGAAACAAGTAGGTACCTGACCTATGAGTGTCTCCTTGCCATTAGTAGTCAGGCTCAATCACAATACAGTCGATTAATGAAAGCAAAAATGCACTTTTAAACTATGGAATGAAGTAAGGGTGAGTAAGAAAATAAACTGCTTCTAATATTGAGTACACACCAGTAGCACCCCAACAAAATTACAGAAATGTAAAACATTGTTAGGCGGTATGACTTGAGTTTTCACTGCAATGCAGATGGTACTCAGCTATACATGTCCTTTGTGCCCGACCAGGATGATTCGGTCTCGGTATTTAACAACTGCCTCATTGAGATTCAGAACTGGATGAGTGCCAACTGGCTGAAGTTGAACTCTGACAAAACTAAGGTTTTGGTGGTGGACCCCGGTACTGGGTAGAGAGGTCCTTGGCTGGGCAGGCCTCCGGGCTTTTGTTAGGTCATCGCCAGTTGATGTCCTCTGAATGGGTGCAGAATCTGGACTTTATTTTTTGATGAGGAGTTAACACTGAAGTTTCAGGTGTCATCTGTCATCAAGATCTCATTTTACCATCTAAGAAATATACCCCAGATAAAGCACCTGCTTCCACCTGGTGATCTTCTGGTCTTGGTCCACACCTTTGTGACCTCCCGCCTTGATTACTGCAACGCCTTGTACCTAGGGCTTCTGGGGGTTGATATCCACTGCCTGCAATTGGTGCAGAATGCTGTGACCTGGTTGTTGACTGGGCTTTCTCAAATCTAGCCACGTCACACCTGTGCTGCACAGACTGCATTAGCTGCTAGTGCAGTGGCGGATCACCTTCAAGATTGGTTTGCTAACCTATAGGCCCTACATGGACAGGGACTGAGTTATCTGCAAGCTCCTTTGTCCCTCCCACCTTTGACCACTTTGCTCAGCCAAGGAGGGATTGCTGGAGATTCCCAAGGTCCGTTTGAAGACTTCTGAAGCCTGTGCATTTGCTTTTGTGGCCCCGATCCTGTGGAATTCTCTGCCTCCTCGGACAAGGGATACCTGACTGTGGAGAGCTTTAGATCAGCTCTTAAAACATTGTTATTTTCCCTTGCTTAACCTGAGTATTAACTTGTGGATTTCTGCTATTTTAACTTGTTTTACTTATTTACTGTTGTGTGTTCTGTAAACGGGCATTGGTAGTATATGAATTGTGCTTCAAGCAAATAATGTTTATTATGATTATGATTATTATTATTATTATTAAATGAGATTAAAACTTTGTTGATGAGCCAGAGCTGAGTTTGCTTTGTCCTCATTTACTAAAATAAAAAATGTTATATAGCAGATTTGAAATAAAATGCTCTAAAAACAGGCCTGGCAAAGTGATTGTCTCTCTGTATCTTCTTCATGCATGGCATTCTGGGTCACTTATGAAACAAGATGCATGCTTGGTTCTATCAGTCTACCTATGTAATGCTACATGCGAGTGGCCAACAGGACCACTGGCAAAGCAAGCCACAGGTCTGTGAGCATCACTATGCAACTGCATTGTGAGTGACTTGCAGGGCTACTTGCTGAGGAAGGTAGTGGCCTGATGCAGTGAGCGACACTGTGCAGCTGCTTTGTGGCTGGCCTGTAGTACTACACATGAAGCAAGCTACAGGTCTGGTGCAATCAGCATTACTGTGCAGCTGCACCATGACTGCCCCACATGGACACTTATGAAGCAAGCTGCAGGTCTGTCACAGTGCATGTCACTATGCAGCTGCTTTGCAAGTTGCCCTCAGTGCCATGAAGCAAGCTTTAGGTGTTGTGCACTGAGCATCACTAAGTAGATGCTTTTCTATACTTTTTTCAAAAAGTGAGGAAATCAATCGCAGAAAAACATTTTTGTTTATACAAGGGTTAAAACTCAAAACATGCAAGATACAGAATAAAAAAAGTAGGGTCGGTTGTCTCTGGAACCTTGACAAATCAGTGAAGTGGTGTTTGTATGATTGGCAGTACCCTAAAAGCATCACTTTCTTGCCGCACAAAGTACATAACACAGCTATAATAACTGGGGAGTGTTTTCTCCCATAGGGAAACCCAGTTGTAATTTGCCATTATAACCTGCGGGTTATAACAGTGAACACTCCCTGGGTTTCCCTCGCTCCATGCATTTGCCACCCACAGCCTTTCCATGATTGTGTAAACCTGAGGAACACAGCAGCACTTCCTCACTTCTTGTACTTGGACTCCACAGCCAGTATGTCTTACAGTGGTCAACTTCAGACTGGAATCTAAATCCTTTCCACTGCATTTTATTTTCACTTGGGGGAATCAGTCACACAAAATGTAATAGTTTAAATGAGCACTTCAGCCAGACCAAAGACTGGGGCACGGACTATGCTTCAATCCAACCACGGCTGAACAGCAATGTGCTTAATAAACTGGCAAGTTGCTTTTGTGGCCTCAACTGCACTGAGCTGTGGGGGACAGAACCAAATGCTTTCTTTCCTGCTCTAGCAGCTATGAAACTTTCTTTCATGGTTCACTCCTTTTTGACCACAATGGGGACTAATCTTTAATCATTTCAGAGACATGGCTGCTGCCCCTGCTTCCTTGGACCACCACACTCCCACCGAAGTTTCTAACTTCCTAGGTTGTTTTCAGTCCACCCTGCCACCAGATTAGCCTCAGATTCTTGCTGTGATTTCTGAGGCCCTTGGTATTGTGGGATTAGTTGGGTACTCAGCTTGGCATGGGGGTGAGAACTTGCGTGTGTTTCCTCTTCTCTACCCCATGACCAGACAATGGCAAAATTTGATTGGAATACTCCAGCGTCAGGCCGGACTGGAGACATTTCCACTTTGTTAGCCTGGTGGGAACTATTTTCCTCACAAGCTTAATCCTCAGTCCTACTCATAGAAGCATAGAAACATTGACATTGAAGGCAGATAAGGACTGCAAGGCCCATCAAGTCTGCCCATTTTTTCTACAATATGAATGTGCTGTAGGCCTGTACTCTGTCAATGGCCAATCTACTCATACTCAACCGTATTGCTCCTTTATGCCTATCCCATGCCTGTTTGAAGCCCTGTACTGTATCCATATCCACCACTTCCTGAGGTAGGCTGTTCCATGCATCCACCACCCTTTCTGTGAAAAGGACTTCCTCACATTACCCCTTATTCGGCCTCCCTCTAATCTCATGCTGTGTCCTCTCATCCTGCTATTTTTCCTTATATTGAAACTTGTTAAACCCCTTCACCTTGTTAATTCCCTTAAGATGTTTGAATGTTTCGATCATATCACCTCTCTCCCTCCTTTGCTCTAGGGTATACATATTGAGCTCCGATAATCTGTCCTCATATGTTTTCTGATGCAGTTCCTGCACCATGTTGGTTGCCCTTCTTGGGACTGCCTCCATTTTGTTAATGTCCTTGTGCAGGTGCAGCCTCCAGTACTGCACTCAGTACTCCAGATGGGGCCTAACCAGTGTCTTGTAAAGAGGGATTATTGTCTCCCTCTTTCGACTTGATACCCCTACTAATATACCCCAACATCCCTCTAGCCTTACCTACTGCTTTAGTGGTCTGCTTGGATGATTTCAGGTCATCAGTGATGATGATGCCCAAGTCTCTTTGTTCCCTTATGATTGCCAGCAACTCCCCTCCCAACCTATAAGTGGTTTCTCTTCCCTATGTGCATGATCTTGCACTTCTTTGCATTAAACCCCATTTGCCACTCGTCCGACCATTTTGCCAGTTTATCCAGATCTCTTCTTATTCTGCCCACCCCATCTGGATCATCTACTCTGTTGCAGATCTTGTTGTCGTATGCAAACAGACAACCTTACCCTCCAGTCCATCTGCAATGTCACTGATGAAGATATTGAAGATGACTGGCCAAGGACTGATCCCTGAGGTACCCCACTTATGACTTGCATCTCTTCTGATGGTATACCATTTACTACCAATCTGTTTTCTGCCCGTCAAACCAGTTTGCCACCAGTTGACCAACTTCTGAACCATCCCGAGCCTACCCAGCTTATTAATCAATCTTCTATGTGGAACAGTATCGAAAGCTTTGCTGAAGTCAAAGTAGGTGACATCAACTGCTCCCCCTTGGTCCACCACTTTAGTTACCCAGTCCAAGAAATCTATGAGATTAGTGTGACAGGACATTCCGGTTGTTAACCCATGCTGTCTTGGATCATGTGTTCCTATGGATTCCACGTGTTGCACTATCCTTTCCTTAAGGAGTACCTCCGTAATCTTGCCCACTACTGAGGTAAGACTGACTGGTCTGTAGTTCCCTGCCTCCTCCCCACTACCACTCTTGTGGAATGGGATCACATGAGCCCTTCTCCAGTCTTCTGGGACCTCTCCTTTGCTCAGAGACTCACTAAACTGTTCTGCTAATGGCTCTGCTAGGTCCACCTTTAGCTCCTTTAGTGACCTGGGATGTATGCCATCAGGTCCAATTGCCTTGTAAACCCTGAGCTTTGCAAGCTCTTGTAGGACCCTTTCTTTTGTGAAGGGACTAGTGCACACCTCCCCCCCCCCCGTGTCCATGGTGCTAAGCTGTGGGCCCTGCCCTACCTTCTCCTCAGTAAATACTGAGCAGAAGTATCAATTTAGGATAGATGTTTTTCCTTGGTCCCCTTCCACATGCTCCCCCTTATCCCCTTTGATCTTAGCAATACCCCCTCTGGACTTTCTCCTTTAACTAATGTATTTATAGAAAGTCATGTCCCCTTCTTTTACTGTTCATGTTAGTGTTTCCTCAGTTTGGGCCTTTGTCTGCTTTACAGTCTTCCCTGCTTCCCTTAGGGAAGTTTGGTATGCCTCCCTATCTTTGCATTGCTGCGTTCCCTTATATTTCCTGAAGAAACACAGAAACATAGATGTTGATGGCAGATAAGGACCACTTGGCCCACCTAGTCTGCCCATTTCCATACCTTCTGGATAAGCTGCAGGTCCTAGTTAACCAACAGCCTATTTCTTCCTACACCCCCACAAGAATTGCCTTTTGTCTGTCCCATGCATTCTTGAATTCTCCCACTGATTTAGACCCCACAACCTCTTCAGGAAGGCTTTTCCATGCATCCAACATCCTGTCTGTGAAAAAATACTTCCTCACATGGCCCCTGAGCTGTCCCCCATCTATCTTCAAATTGTGTCCCCTTGTTCTTGCACATCTTTTTTTCTGAAAAATGCTACCCTCTTGACTTTGTTGATTCCACTGAGGTATTTAAAAGTTTATATCATGTCCCCCCTCTCCTTCCTTTCCTCAAGGGTATACATATTAAGCTCCTTTAGTCTCTCCTCTTATGACTTGTCTTGCAGACCCTGCACCATTTTAGTTGCCCTCATCTGGACTGCCTCCATCCTATCAATGTCTTTGTGGATTTGGGGTCTCCAGAACTGGATGCAGTGCTCCAGATGGGGTCTCACCAACTGTCTGTACAGAGGGATAACAACTTCCTGTTTTCGGCTGGTCATGCCTCTCCCTATACATCCCAGTATCCCCCCAGCCCTCCCTATTGCCTTCTCACATTGCTTTCGAACCTTAAAGTCATCTGTTGTGATTACCCCAAGGTCCCTTTCCATTTTTGTTGTTGTTACTACCTCCCTCCATTGTGTACTCTTCCTCTGGGTTTTTGTTTCCCAGGTGCATTATTTTGCACTTCTTTGCATTGAATCCAAGCCGCCATACTTCTGACCATTTCTCCAACCTTGCCAAGTCCTTTTTCATCCTTTTCATGCCTCCTTGTGTATCAACCCTATTGCAGATCTTTGTGTCATCTGCAAACAGGCATACTTTTCCTTCCAGTTCCTTTTCATTGTCACTTATAAAGACATTAAAAAGGACTGGACCCAGTACGGAATCCTGCGGCACCCTACTAGTGACCTCCATTTCTTCAAAGTGGACTTTCTTTGTGTCCTGTTGTCCAGCCAATGTTTTACCCAGGCTATCACCCTGGGACCCACTCCCAGGCCGGTTAATTTGTTTATTATTCTTTTGAGCGGGACTGTAACAAACGCCTTGCTGAAGTCTTAGTAGACTATGTCCACAGCCCCTCCCTAGTCTACTGCTTTGATCACCCAGTCAAAGAAACCAATTAGATTCATCTGACATGACCTTCCCACTTGTGAACCCATGCTACCTTGGGTCCTGTGCCCCACTGGCCTCTAGGTACTCAACAATTCTTTCCTTCAGAAGTGATTCCATCACTTTCCCTACCACAGAGGTCAAACTGACAGCCTGTAGTTTCCTGCCTCTGTCTTTCTCCCACTTTTGTGAGGTTGAATCACATCCACCTTCCTTCAGTCCTCAGGTACCACACAGTCCTCCCATGATTTGTTAAAAAGGGTATTCAGTAGTGTCATTAGTTCTCCCCTTAATTCTTTTAGAATTCTGGGGTGAATCCCATCAGGCCCCATTGCGTTGTCTACCTTCAGTTTTAGGAGCTCTTTCAGAACCCTTTCTTCTGTGAAAGGACTGGGATTGACCTCCCTATCCAGAGTTCTTCTGTTAATTCAATTAGGTACCTCCCCCTCCTCCTCTTTTGTGAATACTGAGCAGAAGTATTCATTCAGTATCCCTGCTTTTTCACTGTCCCTCTCTCCCCACCCACCATCCATTTTATTCAGCCTTACTTTCTCTCCCTTTGTCTTTCTGCGTTCCCTAATGTACCTATAAAAGGTTTTATGCCCCTTCTTAACCAAGTTGGCTATCTTTCCTTGAGTTTGGGCCTTTGCTATTCTGACAGCCTTCCCTGCTTCCTTCTGCCTTAACTGGTACAATTCTCTGTCCTGCTCCTTCTGTGTTTTCTTATACTTCCTAAATGCTATCTTTCTCCCTAACCTTCCCCGCCAACTCTTTTGAGAACCATAGTGGTTTTTTCTTTCATTATGATTTGTTTATTTGCTTCACACAAAGGCTTGTTGCCTCTGTGTTGGCAGTTTTGATGTTTCCCCATTGTTGCTCCACCCCTCCTTCTTCCTGTTTGCTAGTGCTTTTCTAAGCCACTCTCTCATCTTGCCAAAGTCAGCCTTCCTGAAGTCCAGTACCCTCACTTTTGTATGGCTTGACTCTGTAGCTGAGTTTATCATGAGCCACACTGTTTGGTGGTCACTTGTTCCCAGATGACTACCCACTTCTAGATCTGAGATCCTCTTACTGTCCCCATGTGAGAATATGAGGTCTAAGATTGCTCCCTCATGAGTGGGTTCCAAGACTAGCTGTCTGAGGCATGTCCCCTGTAGGGCATCAAGAATGGCTCTGCTCTTGGATGTGTCTGCAGCAAAGGTGCTCCAGTTAACATCTGGCATATTCAGGTCTCACATCAACAGTATCTCCCCTTTCTCTGCCATCCTAAGGATGCCTCCTATCATATCCTTATCCATTCCCTCCCCCTGAGATGGGGTATGTATACAACCCATATGTGGACTGTGGTACCATTTCTAGTCTCTAAGGTGACCCACAGTGCCTCCTTTCCTCCCTGTTTACTCTTTTGTTCAATTGCTTTAATCTCTTCCCTTACATAAAGAGCTACTCCTCCCCCTCTTCTCCCCTCCCTGTCTCTCCTGGTGCTGACCTGTTCTGCTACTACTTTTGAGAACCAAAGTGGTTTCCACCTTTTCTTGCTCTTGCTTTTCTTTCTAACACAATGGGATGTTCCTTCCAGTATTGTGTCCTTAATGCTTGCCCACTTTGCCTGTACCCCCTCACCTGTATTTCTTCTTGCCAGGGCTAACTTAACTCTGTTGGCCATCTTATCAAAGTCAGCCCTCTGAAGTCCCATATTTTTGCATTGGAATGAGATGATTTAGTTCTTGTGGCCAAATTGAAACACACCATGTGATGGTCACTGGCCCCGAGGTGGCCTTCTACCTGGAGATCTGTGATCCTTTCTCCATTAGTCAGTACTAGATCTAGGATAGCTCTGTCTCTTGTGGGTTGTTGTACCAGTTGTTTGAGGCCCTCCCCTACAGGGAATCTACTATGTGTCTAGTTCTGGTGGATGTTCATACTGGTATTGACCAATCTGTTTCTGGCATGTTGAAGTCGCCCATTAACAGAACCTCCCATTTAGCTGTCATGTTTTGTATATCTTCTAACAGTAATGTGTCTATGTCCTCCCCTTGGTTTGGAGGTCTGCAGACAACCTCATTTTGCATGGCTGTCCCATTTTCTGTTTCCAGGGTGACCCACAGTTCTTCTGGCTCCTTTTGTGTATTCTGAAATTCTGTAGCTTTGATATTTTCATTGACATAAAGAGACTCTGCCCCCCCTCATCATTTTGCTCCTCTGTTCTGAACAGTACATAGCCAGGTACTGAAGCCTCCCAAGTGTGGTTACTGATGAACCATGTCTTGCTAATGTCTACTATGTCCAGTTTAGCCTATGTCATTGTTGCCTGCAGGTCTGGGATCTTGTTTCCCAGACTGCAGACATCTGAGTACATGAGTTTCCATTGGCCAGATTTCGGTGTGTTAGCTGTTAGGCAAGGTCTGGCATTTCCCCTGCATGTTGTATGGGAAGCCAGACATTTTTCCTTACCTAGTGATGCAAATGAACTACACACATGCTGAACTCCTGTTTGATCACTAGCTGAGGGGAGAGTGCTGTTCTTCCCATCCGATGTATTGAGTGCTGCACCCCTCTCCCCATTTGCTAGTTTAAATATTCTGTAAATACATAAAACTTCTGCCCCAATGCACTGACTCCCTCCTTAGTCAGATGTAGTCCATCAAATTTAAAGAACTTTCGCTCCCAAAACTGTTGCCAGTTACCTACAAATTTGTGTCCTTTTTCCTGGCACCAACCACTGAGCCACATATTTAGCTCACATCTCTACCCTTCTCTTCCCTTCTGTCTATCTGCCCCCCTCTCCCAGGCTGGCAGGATCAAGAGAAGGAGATGCCAGATGAAATGGATGGCTGTTTGTCTTCCAACCTGGTCAGGTGTTCCTCGGTCTCTACAACTGACCAGCTGGCAAGATCATTAGTCCCTATGTGTACAAGGACATTGATGTTTTCTCCTGCTTCCTGCATGATTTTAGCAATGTGGTCAGTGTTTCTCCCTGCTGATGTACCTGGGAGACATCTGACCATTACCTCCAGCTTAAGGTAGGTATCAGCTCCCTGAATCATGGAGTCTCTTATGATCAGTAGTGTTTTGGATATCCTTTTTGCTTCTTTTGTTTTGGTCTCTTTTTTGGGTGAGTTTTGTTGCACTTGCTCCAGTGCTACAGTGTCCTGCTCTGCAGTGTCCTCTACCCATTTCTTTGATTTTGTATATAGAGGCAGATACATGTTTGTAGTTTTCATATGGTTTATGAAGGTGATACGTTGGAGAGCACTGTGTGATGGGGCACCCGATTTGCCCCTCCTAACCACCTGCCAACCTCCCGAACCAACTACCCTCTACAGTCGAGGTGCTTCATTTGGATGTTGGGGAAATGTCAGGAGATTCTTATAATACATTTCCTCCTGAATATGTGATTTGAGGCATGCAATCTCTGCCCATGCTGCCTGGAGCTGAGCCCTTAGATCTCCAATACTCCCGCATGTATAACAGTGTCCTAAATCCTGTATAACTGCCCAGTTGAAAAGTGTCTTGCAGTACATGCAGTTAATAATATCCATTCCAGATGAGTTGCTGGTTTTATAACCTGGTCTGAGTAATTAGAGGGAGGAAAATGAAAGCAAAAGTTGTTTTTTTTTTTTTTGTTTGTATGTTTTTGTATAACTTGTTATAACAAGTTAAGTTACTTGTGCCCCTGTAAGTGAGGTCACTGTGTGAATACTCATTTGATCCTTCCCTTCCTGCTTTTCTACAGGAAATGGCACAACTCTGCTACCCTATAAAAGGAGTGTGGCATGGGGTGGTTGGGGATGGGGGTGGGTGGCTTGGCCCTTCCCCTGCTGAAAAAGAAGAACCATGGATGAAAGAAATAAGGAGGTAAGAGCAGAAACAATCAAATAACAACAAATGCTGTAGCTCTGAATGCTTAGCCTAATGATAGATAAAACTGTAAACCTGTAAAACACCAACTGTAATAATTTCACAGAAGATATACTCTGTAAAAAACACTTTGCTACAGAGAAATATAAAGCAGTAACAGAAAATATACCTTGTAAAAAACAATTTGAATCAGAGAAGATTACAGCAGTAATCTGTAAGCACAAATTAGTAAACTACCTGTATGCACACCCTGTAATAATGCAGCAGAAAGTATACCCTGCAACAGCAATTTGAATCAGAGAACAATAAAGCAGTAAAATGTTAGCAACAAATAGTAACAAACCCTATGAGTAGAAAAGAAAATAACACACAGTAAATCTGCCCAGTCAAAAGAAGCCTTAGGGTGGGATATTCAAAAGGGTTGCGCCAGCGCAAGTCTGGAATTGCGCCATTGTGCGATATTCAGCAGGAGGCAGTTGCGCCACAGAAAACATGCTGAGCAACAGTGCAATGCAAATGAAGGTATGCGCGACCGAAGGGGGTGGAACCATGCATAAAGTGTGCAATGCGATATTCAAAGGCTTGTGCTATGCACAACAGTGGATCAGGCAGAAGCTATGCCACAGCGGAAATGAGCCAAAATAAAAAGGCTCAAGGAAAAGGTGCAAGAACGCGACAGGGAATTCACATGAGGCAGGCAGACAGAGCAGGCCACAGTAGGAAACAATGCAGGCCAGGGAGTGCACATGACAGAATAGGGGCAAGTGAAGGTGTGTGGGGCCACAGAGTGCAGAGGCCAGTAGGTGTACCCAGTGCAGTGGAGGTAGCAGTCAGGACAGTGGGGGTAACAGATCAACAACAGCCGGGGGGGATACAAGCCAGGGAGATGGACAGTGCCAGCTTCCACATGGAAGCTGTAATGAGGAGGGAGTGAGAAGGCATGCTGCAGGGGGACATGGCCGTGGAAGGGCCCGTCGGCGGTACATCCCCAACAGGCAGTACCATGCCCGCATCAGCTTTGAGCTGTATTCAGATGTAGAGATTGTGGGCTGGTACTGCCTGAACAGGGCAATACTGAGGCGGCTCTGTGAGCTGTGCAGTGATGTGATGCAGGCACCCTCATGATGGAGTCACGCTCTGTCAGTGGAGACAAAGGTAACAGCCTGCATGTGCTTGCTCACCAGAAGTACCTTCCAGAGGCCAACAGAGGACACCACAGGCATAACACAGTCAGCCACGTCACACATCTTCACCCAATTCCTCAGCGCACTGCTGCCACATGCTGCTGAGTACATCCATTTCCCCAGCACTGTGGCAGATCATACAGCAAACATACAGGAGTTCCACAGGGTAGCACATATGTCTGGTGTGCTAGGGGTGATAGACTGCACCCATGTGGCCATTTGCACACCACCTGGCCCCGATGGGACTGCATATCATAATCGGAAGGGGTTTTCCAGTGTCAACTGCCAGGTGGTGTGTGATGCCAGTGGGCGCATCATCAATGTCTGTGCCATGCACCCTGGTGGAGCACATGATTCACTCATAAGGTACCAATCAGCACTGTGCCATCGATTCATGAGTGGGGACGTCCCCACAGGACATCTAGTGGGTGAGTATGCATGTAGGATTGGCGAAGCAGGGGCAAGGGAGGGTAGGCCACAGGTGCCATGGGAGTGGCACATAGGGTTAGGGGCAATATGAGCCTGAACATGACACTAACCTCCACTATCTCCACACAGGTGACAGTGGATACCCGCTCCGTCTCTGGCTGCTCACACCCTACCGGTGGACCATGACCCCATCGCAGTAACGCTTCAATGAGGCACACGCCACCACACGCAACATCATCAAGTGGGTGTTTGGGATGCAGAAGGCATGCTTCTGATGCCTAGATACCTCTGGTGGTGCCCTACAGTACAGCCCCTCAAAGGCCTGTGGGATATTCCTGGCCTGTTGTATCCTGCACAACATGGCCAAAGATTATGGGATAGCTGTACAGGTCAAGGAGGGGGACAGCGATGGGGACGCTGGTGATGCCAGTGATGATGGGGATGAGCAGCCCCCCCTTGGATGGCATGACCCCTGACTGATCCGGCTGGCCCAGCTGCACCGGGACACCATCACAGAGGAGCACTTTGCCCAACACAGGTAAGTCATGGGGCCATGTGCAACCAACAGTGGCTAGGGCACAACCCACATACACACAGGGAAACACACCAGGGGTGCATGACGGTGAGGGAAGTGGCAGGGCACAGAAGCACACACACAACCAGGGAGGGGTGAACAGTAACACGCCACATGGACAGACACACACACACACACCAGGCACAAAGTGCACAGGGGCCAGGTGCACAAAGAGCAGGAACAGACATTACACACACACACATCCACAGGTCACCACCACCACCTGTACTGTCTGTGTATATGTGTCAGATGCTGGGCACCCTTGCACTTTGGTGTACAGCGCAATGCCTGCATCATTATGCACACGCACCTGTGGACAGCAGTTGGGAGGGTGTGCAGGTGGTCTGTGTGTCGGCGTGTAGGGTAGGGCACCCACTGGTGCACTGCCCACCAAAACACACATTGCACACAGGGCAGCAGCAGACAGGGCCCGCACTGGGAGACAGCTCAGTCATGCAGCACAGTGCCACGGCCACCTTGGATGCATGGGTGGCCCCGCTGAGACCCCAGCAGCACTGGCAGGCTGAGCATGGGCCACATGTGGTGGCACCGATGGACCACTAGGGGTCCCACTGCGCGAACGTGACCTTGTCCGCACAGGGGTCTGCAGAATACCGAACATACATGTACCAGGGGTGCTCGGGATGCCCACAGCTGAACCCAGCATTGACAGGGTGGGTGTCACATGACACCAGGAATGGGAAGTGGATAGCGTACTGTGTGGTGTGAGTGGCACAGGGGCACCTGACTGTGTGCCCAATGTGGCCACGACACCGACCACTGCCTGTGTCAGCCTGTCAATGGTGGTGGTCACATCCACCCGCATATGGTCAATCCGGGACAGGATCCTCTCAGTGTCCCTGCTGTGTCACTCCTTGACCCACTCCAGGGCCACAAACAGTGGATGTTGCAACCCGCATCTGCTGCTGTACTGATGCCTGCAGTAGGTGGGTGTGCTCATCAAAGAGGTTGTCTGCCACATCAGCAACCTGTCCCTCAGGGTCTGGAAGGGCCTGATGTACAACACCCCTTGAGGGTGGGCGCTGCTCACCAGGGCCAGATATGGGCATGTCCACACGTGGTGCACCTACATCACTGCTGAGTCCTGTACCCCCAGTCTGGGTGGGTGACTGCTGCTGCTGCTCCTCCGCCTGTGGTGCCCACAGGATCGGTGGTTCCACGGCTGTGGATGCAACAGTGCCAGTGACCTGCACAGCCACAGGTGCTGCCCCACCGGTGCTGACAGGCACAGTCTGGGACTGTGCTGACATGCTGGCACACATGTCAGAACCAGCTAGTTCCATGGGCGTGATCTGGCCTGCTATGTGTCCATTCTGTGACACACACATTTCAATGCCCATAGTGGTCAGTGCATCATTGGTGGTGCAGGTCTGTGCCACAGCCACAACTGTGGCATGCTGGCATGCTTGCATGCCAGACTGCTGAGACACAGGAAGAGCACTCCCCACACCTGTCTCAGCATCAGTGAAGGTTGCTGGGCATGCACAGTGCCGCAGTGCACGCCAGCAATCTGCGGAGGTGGATGGTTTCTCCTCCAACTCCAGGTGGCTGTCCGCAGTGGACAGACCCTCCACTGCTGACCCCTGCAGGCACACAGGATCTGTAACAGAAAGGAAGGACAAGTTAGTGCATGTGATCTACCTTCCCCCCCAACTATTACATACCATGCAGTGATGGGCTACCACCTGTCTGGAAGCCACCTCCAGGTACACCCTCAATGGCGCTGCACTGCATGCTTGCAGTGAGCATGTCTTCCTCTGGAGTCAGCTGCACCACCTCCAGCTATCCACCACCTGTTGCAGCACATGCCACCCTGATGGCTGCAACCTTGTCTGTCACCCTCCTCCTGTCGGTCCCCATCTTCTTTTTACACTCCTGCACAGAGTACTGGTGGCTGCCATGCAGGTTGATGGCATGTGCCACACCCTCCCATGTAGCAGCATGGGCCTGAGGGGTGCTTCACCGTCTACTGAGAAGTGGCTCCTCAGCCAGATAGGCCTCAAACAGTGCCTCTGTCTCTGCCTTTGTGAAGTTGGGCCTCCTCTTCCACCCACTATCATCCTCCTCACCTAGTCCTTGCTCAGTCATTTCACAGCTTGTATGGCTGAGAGTGGTCACCTGTGACACAGAAATTCTCTGGGGCCATGGTCCAGTACAGCACAATGCATGCAACTCACCTATCAACTGCAGTAACTGAATCTGGCCACTGCAGAACAGTGTCGCAGATTTATAGCACAATGCATGCAAATTAGGACTGGATCAACTTTAACGAGATGCAAATCACGCCGCTGAGCCATTGAATAGCTGATTGGATGATTTGCATACGATGGCTGAATATCACGCTGTTTTGCTTTGCGCAATACGATTGAACCGGCTGAGCCAATGGCACAGTTCTGTGACTGCGTAGTACACCGCACTGCACATGCCCAGGTGGCTTACACAGGCATCTGCCATGCTGGTGATGTGCTGTGCATGATAGGCAATTCAGGAAATGGCCACCATTGTGCCAGTGGCGCTACAGCGATGATCACCACATGGCGCTGTGGCACAACTGTGCAATACTCCACTGTGGCATTGGCACACAGGCGACTAATCACGCTGGATGTGTAGACATCCGATGGCACTGTGCGTGGCCTTGCGCCAGAGACCCATGACCCTGTGCCCGACATTTGTCCCCTTCGCGCTGTACGTATGGCATGCCTGCAGCTCTATGGCACTGTTTGGTGACAGCACGATAGGGACTGACGGCGCTATATGAACAGCGTGATAGGGACTAACGGAGTTGTATTGCGCAACATTTCCATGTGGGGTTGCCGCACTGCGGAGTGCCATATTGCCTACTATATACATGCAGGGATGGCACACAGGAGAGCACCACAGTGGAGTGCATTGGAGCTTGCCAACCTGGTGGCCGTAGTGGAGCCTCACCATGGCCCACTGTTTGGGGATGAACTCCTAAATGTGGCATGAACACATGTGTGGCAGCAGGTGGCCACTGCACTGGAGGAGACCACTGGCCGGTGGTGCTCAGCGGAGCAGTGCAGGCACCGGTATGGTGACCTGTGGAGGAGGGAGCAGGCACTACTGGCATGACTACATTCACGTGCCAGGAGGGGCATGGTGCCTAGGCCAGGTGGGTGAGCCATCTATGCACCTGTATTGTCTGCATGGGTAACACTGTGTATTGTGACCAGCACATGGCGGAGGGTTGGTCTATGGTTGGCTGTGGCGGTGTTTACAGGATGTGTGATGTATGGGTCTGGCTGGGTGGGCAGGCACACTCATTGGGGCAGGGGGCTGTATGCTTTGGGATTTCACTGATGCGTTTCTCACCTTTTGTTTCTCACATGCGTGGCGAAGTGGAGGTGGGCCCAGGCTGAAGCACAGTGAGGGGTGGCAGTGGTGGCTGTACGAGGTGTTGGTGGTAGTGTCGAGCCATGGCAGCAGCAGCAGCAGCCGGAGAAGCAGTATGATGAGGGTGAGTGTCATGACATCATGGATGCTATTGCATGCTGTGGGGGAGGCAGGGCATGGCCACCATCCTTGGACAACACTGCCATGCACGCGACATGTGACAGTCAGCACTGTCCAGTGGCACTGCATGTCTGGGAGTGCATCAATGGTGGTCCATGCATGCACTGGGCACATGGCCGTGGCACTGACTTCCCACCACATAGCCATGTCACTGTACAGTCTTGGTTGTGCTGTGCTGGAAATGGGTGGTGTGTGTGTGCAGTGGCACACATGGCTGTTGCTGCCTGGTTGTTCTTGTCTTGTGCACAGTCACTGTGGGTGGGTACACTCCATCACAGGAACGGGGCACTTGGCTGTATGCCATGCATGTTGGGTGGGCTTCAGGGTTGTGGACAGTCACAGCCATTGATTCTGATCCCTTGTCCTAGGTGTCCAGATCCTGCGGAGAATAGAGCTGGCAGTCCACTGGCTCCTGGACGTATCAATGGAGTCCCTCGAGATTCTGAGGGACAAGCAGCGCAGTGAAGTAAGGCGCAGGAGGAGGCCCCGGGACCAGCAGCAGCCAGCTGATAAGTGGCCTGGCCAGCAGTAGCTGCCCCTCACCTCCCCCTTTTACCCATCCCTCACACCCTGCCTTTCCTCTCCCAGTTGTTCAACCCTGCCCCTTACCCACCCCTACCTTGTACCCGTACCCCCACCCTTGTCTTGTATATAGTTGTACATGGTTCTGTCTGTTCCTGTTGTTCTTATTGATATTTTCATTAGATAAATCTATTTTGTTATGAATACTGTGGTGGTCTCTGATTTGCAGCTGGCTATAGGTGCTCAGTTGCAGTGGTGTGCATGGTGTGCGGGGTGGTATTGTCCTTGGTATGGTGTGTGTGCATGGGGAGGTGTCTCTGGTGTGGTAGTGGCTTTCAGTCGGTCTGGCTGTGTGCTGCCAACCACTGCTGGGTGCTCCTGGTGGGTTTGGCTTGTATGGTTCTGTGGTACATGAGGTTGCAGTGTGGCGGGGGCAGATGCATGGGGATTCCTGCAGTGACAGTCACTGCTCATGGGTGGTGTCTTGGGGTACCAGTGCAGGGTGTGCTGTGCACAGGGGGGTGCTGATGTGCACTTGGGTTGTCCACCCCCTTTGTGTGGCAGTCTCAGCTTGCCAGTGGGTGTGCTGGGGCACCATGGCCCAGCTGTGCTTTGTTGTCTTGTCCCCATGGGCCGGTGGATATTCCTTCCCTCCCCCAGTGATGCTGCGCTTGGGGTGTGGGGGTGTATTGTTAGTTCTGCAGTGCATTCCTGTGCCTATCTGTGGCATGGGTGGTGGGCCCCTGCCTACCTCCCTGGTTGTGCAGTTCCATTGCTCTGCTGCTGGGGAGCTCTCTGCTTGCACTATGGCACCTCTGGACTGCTCAGCTGGGCTGGCCTTGTTGCGCTATGGTGCATCAAATCTGCTCAGCTTCCCCTTCCTGGTTGTACTATGGTGCAGGTTGTGTGATATTCAGACGTTGGCTGGTTGAGCAATTTGACTTGCTCCATGTTTGAATATCGCGTCTATTGTCCATGTGAGCAATGGACTTGTGCCTGCTCCTGCTATTGCGCACATTTTGGGTGCAGTTTGAATACCCAGCACTTTATCTTTTTTCTTGCTTTGATAATGTTCCTTGCTCTGTCCTTACAAGCAAACCTAGAAGAAAAGAGCTCAGGTGAAGCTAGGTGCCTTTGCCAGCAAACCTAGTATTCCACTTCCATGAATATACAGGATGAGACTATTCCAGGACTCCACCTTCCTGGGTGAACTTTGATACACAATATCCTGTAGTCCAATTTGTTAAGGGGCTTTAATTTTTGATAAATTTTGTGCACAACAGGTGGGGACTAGTGTCTGTTTTGGGTTACCAAAGTAAGCAATCTGCAATAGTAGACCAAATTTATGGCTGTTACTTTTGCAATGTTTTTCTTTTATTTCGACTCCACAGTGGCATAAGGTGCTCTGATGGGAAAAGTACACTGTTGGAGGGGGCAATGTATGTGCATACATAGACTACCTTAATTCACTTTCTGTGGAGGGTAAGTTTATCATGAGTGTTTTTGTTTTTTACAGGTGACTTACTATAGTATTTCCCTTGGGTAGAGATGGAGGGGGAAATTGTTATGGATGCATGCCACAGGTTCTGCAGACACTTTTCTTACCAACCCTGAACCCCCTGTTACCAGCAACTGATTTTACTCTTCATTTCTCCAAGTTTTCCTAACCTCTCAGTCAGGCACCCCTTGAGACCCCTTGGGAGCCTAGAGAACTGTACTTTCTGGCTTTCTTCTGATGTACCAATAGGAATGTCACAAGGAGGAATATGATTATCCCCCTCAACCTTGGAAGCTGACAGTTGTTTTTCATAAGACCCTGCAAGCTATAAACTAGCCCTGGCTTTGTGAGGGATGATTGCTGCCTTTCATGTGTACTGGGAAGTGAAGGGCCTCACTGGAAGACCAGTACAGCCAAGGCCTCGCTGCTGTGGTCCCCTTCCCCAGTCAGTTCAGCCTAGTTGGCTGAGTTTTTGTGCCTGAGATCCAGTTGACCTCTGGCCTGATAAGAGGTGGCAGTTGTTTGTTTTTAGTGACCCTGTTGGTCATGTTACTGCCTGGTTTCTCCGACTTCTCCTTAAAATGGCATTTGGGGAGTACTGGTACGTGTTATTTTATTTATTTTTATTTGTCTAGTTACTGGCTTCCCTTTTTTCCCATAGGGAACCTGTTGCATAGTTTGCCATAATAAAGGAGTGTTTATTATGGCAGACATGCGCACAGTTTCCCTCACTCTGCACATGCACTCAGAGCAGCTCTTACAGACAGACCATTGCCGCTCGCCACCTTCTCTTTCACCGGGACACTTAACCACCTTTTGGAATTGGCATTAAGTAACTGAAAAATGCAGAACTATTCTAATTTAAAAAAACTGGGCTGGGGGTGTGGCTTGGCTCCAGTCTCTATTGCCACCTAGAGTGGGAGCTCTCTAATTCCTCTGGGTCTTTCTGCGAATTGCACTGTCCTACCAACTACATTGCACTGGTGAAGCAGAGGATTATATACCAGGACCTAATGGGATCATTATTTTATATCCAGAATCATTTTTAAAATAGCTGTTTCAGCAATACAGTGCTCGGGATGGCTCTACGCAATCAGCCCGAGGTCTCTGCAGGATCGTCTATGCAGCAGACAAACAAAATGTTTACAGCCCTCCTTAAACAAATGGCAGAAGTCACTCTTGCTTCAAACAAAACCACCAACGTCATCCAATAACTAGAAGCCAAGATAGGTATAACAGATAAAAAAGCAGATCATAACGTTGAGGTAATCCATAGGCTTACCATCACATCCATGAGCAAGGGAAAATGATCAATTATATGCAAAGTAAAATAGATGACATGGAGAACCACAGCCATAGAAACAACCAGTGGTTCATCGGCTTTCCTGAGGGGGCCGATCATAGATCTCCACTGGACCTTCTTTACGATACTGTGCCAGAACTGATATATCAGGAGGTTCCCCCAGGGCTAACCATAGTGTGCACTCACAGAATACTGAACCCTATGCCCAAACCTGGGGAAAGGCCTAGACCAATTATGGCATGCATTTTGATTGTCACAGACAAAGAGTGGATTTCTGCAAGAGCACGGGAGCTGGTTCCTTTCTCCTGGAGTGGGCATAGAATCCTAATATTTCAGGATTACTCCCACTAATTAGCTGCCAAAAGGAAGGAATATACTGAGACAAAAAGAATGATGCACACTCGTGGCATAAAATTCTCTCTTCGATACCCTGCAGTTATGCGGCTTGTGAATAATGGCGCATATATGTCCTTTTCTACACCAGAAAGCCTTACTCAATATTTAAAAGCTAATAGCATACCTCAGAGCTGTCCAGAACTAAAAACACAAGATCAGGCAGTAACAGCACCCAGTTTCAGCTTTAAATCTGCAATAAGCGATAATACTGCTATTGTCACAGATACTAGACCAGCTGGCTTTAAATTCCAAGGCTCGCAGGCCACTCTCCCAGCCAGATCACATAAGTGGCAGCAGTTGGGGAGACACCAGAAATGGCATCATCTTCAAGAAAGGATTGGGGATTCACCATCTACAACATTGGAAATTTCGGAGGACTCTGTCTCCTGATTCTGTACACCAAACCAATTTACCCCATTAACACCTGTGGACACGGCCGAATCTACTGATCGACACAGCCGCCAGGAAGAAGAGGTGTTGCATGACACTTCAGGGCCTGAACTTGACACTCAGGGACAAAATATAACACAATCCTCTGGCACAATCCTTTATGTGGACCACCAAACTATACCTTTGGCAGTTAAGCCACTGGACACTACTGTCACTGATTGGATACAACAAGCATATAGTGTATGGTGGAACGCTGTTCCGCATGGAAATCCATGCCTGGAACAGCGTTGTTGTCCTTCACTCGGTGCATCATGATCTTGTTGTGCTGCACCCAGTGCGTCACCGGTGCAGCACAACAAGATCGAACACATTCGCGCATTCGCAATAGAAGCGTAGCGCCGCGGCAACCTGGGCGGCACTTTGGCGGCAGACACGAAGTAACTTCCCACGGTGTTCACGAGTGGTATTTATGGTTGCCCATACACTATAAAAGATTGTGTAGAGCAACCATACACAAACAAAGCGATTTTACGATCTTGAGGTTTCCGTGTGCGGACCTCTCGGAGCTACGCTCTCGAGGTCTCAGGTTACCACGGAAACCTCTCGATCGCAACTGCCTTGTTGTGTATGCTTGCGAATACACAATCCTCTATGTTCAGATGCTGAATTGCTCCAAGCTGCAGATCACTCGGATCCACCTTAGATAAGTGTCCATATCTCTCTACAATATGTTCTCTGTATTATGCACCACTAGTTGAAGTTAATATGTACAGCCATAAAGGATATAATTTTCTGGGTCTATACTGTTCTTCAAGTGCTAGCATTATATTCAACTTGCAAGCAATCTAATATCCTTTTTGATTTCTTTGCCGAGGGGGGTGAGCAGGGGTATTTTACCCCAATCAAGCACAGGTATAGTAATACTTTAAGGTTTAATATGACCATACAATTTGAACCCTTATAGCTACCTTTCCAAAATGGACACGCTGAACCTCTTCATGGTTCCTGTCTCCCTGGTTCTGCCTTTTTCCTTTTTATGTTATTTTCCCTTCCTGTGTAAGGTCTAATATGTCAGCTGGCCTTTCAGTCTAGACCTACCACTTCAGCATATCTAGTATTAGATATCACAGATGGATATTCCTGACCCACTATATTCAATCCACGGGGAGGAGTGTCTCTCACTACTGGATCGGCCATAACATTCTGGATTACGATGCATTCAACCCCCACTGACTGGCCTGTTGGGTAGGCCTGTGAGGTCAATGCAACCTCATCTTAAATGTTCCGCCACAGCCATTGTGCAAGGTAGTACACTCTCTGTATATAGTTTAGATATTTTGATGTTTATTGTGTTATCATTGTCAACCTTACTTATTGTAATAGTATGAACTGATATACTTGAAAGTTTGCAGATATATAGTTTTACTGCTTCAACCAACACCACTCGGATCCCATGACATAGCAATTTACAGGACCTGATGTCAATCCCTTTCCCTGATATAATTCCCCCACGGATTACTGATCACATTAATCTAATTACCTTACTCCTATACAACCCCGACTATGGGTGAAACATCTATTATAACTTGGAATGTCAGGAGCCTTAACTCTCCGACTAAAAGAAAACAAGTTCTAACTCATTAAAAGAAGCAAAAAACCCAGATTGCCTTCTTCCAAGAAACCAAGTAAAATAAACAAGATCACAAATACTTGGTGAAAGATTGGGTAGGGCTGGAAGTGCATGCTAGTTTTCCAACAAAAAAAGAGAGGAGTAGCCATACTAATTTACAGGTCTCTTCCCTGGACAGTCCTGCATAGCAAAGCAGATCCACAAGGTGGGTGGGTGATAGCCACATTGGACACACCATATGGCCAAATTTTGGATCTAAATATATATGCTCCCAATGAGGATAATCTCTCTTTCTTTGTGGACCTTAATGCTAAATTGGGGTCAATGTCAAAACCTGATATGCCAATCCTGGTGGGAGGAGATTTTAATCTGTCCTTTGTTCCTACTCTAGACAGAAGCGACATGGGGAAAGAATAACACACTCACGGTGTACAAGCCGCAAAAGATCTTAGCTCTGAGCACAGGTTAGTGGATACCTGGAGACTGGTTCATCCCTCTCTATGTGACTACACCTTCCACTCAGGGGTACATGTTTCTTTCAGTAGGCTGGATTACTGGCTTATATCCCAAAGCCATACACCCTGTACCTTAGAAGTTAACATTCTCCCCATAATCATATCAGATTATGCTTCTGTGCAGCTAATCCTGCAATGGAGTCCTACCACTCCGAGATCTCCATCTTTGTGACTAGATCCTCTTCTTATGCAGGATCCAAAATTCATAGAGTGGGCAAAAGCTGAAACACAACTTTTTATTCAAGAAAATCTCATCTCTGAGACCTCAGCCCCAAACACCTGGGAGGCTTATAAGGCTACTATGCATGGAAAAATTATTGGGCATGCCACGCACAGGAGACATTGTAGGGAAGCTGAACTTACTAGGTAAGAAAATGAACTACTAGCTGCAGAACAGGAGTTAAAGACCCTGCCACAACCCTCCCCATACTCTGAATGCAGTAGAAGAGTTTTACAAACACGCACAAAAATTAACAAATTAACATCCTGAAAATCTGACCTTGCTCTTCTCAAAATACGGCTCAAATACTGGGAGTGAGGGTACAAAACTGGAAGAGTACAAGCCTACCAAATAAGTAAGCAACAAGCCCACATATATAGCTGGGCTAAAACACCCAAATACTGGAACCATTCAAACCAGCTCTCTAAAAGTGATTCCCAACTGTGTACATCTTCCAGGTCAATTGCTATCACAGAAACCCAGGCTTTTCTCCACTCCATTAGACTACCTAAACTATCCCCCATCCAGAAAGATGTCTTAGAAGCCCCCCCTCAAAAAGTCTCTATAGCTGTGATGGCTCTTTAAACTGGGAAGGCACCAGGAGGAAATGGCTTATCGGTGGACTTCCTTCAGGCACTGTCCCCTCTGTTCTCCCTCCTATTATGTGAAGTATTTACAGAAACACAGGCCCAAGGTGTTCTGCCACAATCTCTATGGGAAGCCACTATCACTGTCCTCCCCAAAAAAGGAAAAAACCCAGAAGAGGCGGCTAGCTATTACCCCATCTCAATGATTAATGCCGACAGTAAGGTATATGCCAGAGTGCTAGTTAACAGGCTAAATTTGATTCTCATGCATCTCATACACCCCCCCTCAGGTGGGATTTGTGGAAGGTAGGTACAGTACAGACCATTTTCGAACCCCTCTCAGTCTCATACACCTAGCAAAAACAGTGTCCACACCCATGGTTACATTGGCGATAAATTTTGAAAAGGCGTTCAATTCAGTCGAATGGGATTATCTGTATGAGGTACTTCACTACTTTGGATTTGGGTCCTGGTTCGTCAATGCTATAACAACCCTATACACAACCCCTCAGGTGAAGGTACTCACTAATTCTACAATATCAGAATCATTCCAACTGTACAGAGGAACCAGACAGAGCTGCCCACTCTCCCAACTACTTCTTCTTCTAGCAGTAGAACCCATGACTGCAGCAATCCGATATCACCTTCTTACATTAGGCATAGGGTCGGGACAGTCTCAACCCACAACCTTAATGTATGTGGATGATCTACTGGTGATACTGGGAGATGCTACAAAATCTATCCCCTTCCCATTCTCACCCTGTAAAAACATTTTTCGGATATCTCCGGGCTCAAAATTAATCAAGCCAAAACAGAGATTCTCCTCTAACTCTAACTGTCTCCCCCATAGCATGTCCCATTTTGGCCTAAAATGGTCACAACACTTCATTACTTATCTGGGCATTAAAGTAGGAGCCAGTCTTGTAAAATGGTGGGATAACAACCTAGGCCCCCTAATATTCAAAAGCAAAATAGAATTTGACCGAATATCTCATCATAATCTCACGCTGGCTGGCAAAATTGTGGCCTTTAAGATGTCTATTGCCCCCAGTTTTTTTCACACACTATCTCATATCCCCCTATTTCTTCCTAAACCATGGCTTCTTAAAATGGATAAAATGATTGGCTCCTTTTTATGAGGCAAGGACAAACTTTGTTTCGGAAAGAACTTACTTCGAGCTCACTGGAAACAAGGGGGCTGGGGTCTCCCCTGGATGGAGGATTATAAAATTGCTTTCCAATGTTCTCAAATTATATAATGGTTTCAACCCTACCCTAAAGACTCCCCCCAGTGCCTACTAATTGAACAAACATTTAGCAGCTCTCCTACAGCAGCTACCACATTATTGTCCAGGTCACCACAGGACCTCCTATCACACCCCTCTATTGGGCCTTCAATTAAATATTACATAGATACATAGACAGTGTCGGCAGATAAGGGCCTATGGCCCACCCAGTCTGCCCAGATGAAGATCGATTCACAAAAAACTTAAGATTACTGATCTCCCCCTTTTATATACTGCTCTATGGAACAACCCGACTATCACCATAGATGCTCTCCTTCTAAATTGGACCAAATGGAATGGCAGAGGCATTCTGCTCTTAAAAGATGTATTAATGAAAAATTCCTTAATGGTGGATACTTTTTGGCTGCTACAGCACAAATGGCAGCTACCCACCTCTGACTTTTGGACATTTTTCCAGCTCAGAGACACTCTAAAGTCAATATTACAAAAAGGAGATCCTTTAGCTGACCTAACATCCCCAATATATACTTGCCTTAATCTTCAAAAGGTCTAGTGGATAAACTATATGCCCCATTAAGGGACTCCCTGCCCTCCCACACTCTCTATTCCAAGTCCAAATGGGAAAAGGTTTTGAAAATATCAATTACAGACCAACAATGGAGGCCGTGTTGGCAGGTAGGTCACACTGCTTATGCAAACATCTGTAGCAGACTCATTCACAATAAAATATTACATTCATGGTACAGAACCCCTACCATGATTAAGAAGATGAAACTACTCCCCATGACAAATGTTGGATGTTCCAATCTGGAGGAAACCTTTACTATATCCTTTGCTATGTCCTCTGATGTCAGAAATCTGGAAATCCACTCTTCAAACAGCAAATAATGTCCTGCACTGTACTATTCCCTTCAGCGCTCCATTTATGCTACTATGCTTGAAATCTGAAGTCCCCAACTTAAACTCCCACGAATTTAGATGGTTAATGTTATTTAGTATGCAAATGAAATTAATCCGCCTTAAAAACTGGTGAAGTCCCACTATACCCAATGTGACCAAAATGCTGCCTGTGCTTACAAGTGTACTTGAAATGGATAGGCTCCTTTTGACAAAAGGACAATTACCAAATTTTCATATTTGCTGGGTTCAATATATGGCATATCTGGCTGAAAGAGCAGGTGTCAGTTGAACTGTCTTTCTTGTTTCTAATTAATCTCTTTCATGCCAATGTTTCTGCTAAGTTAGTATATGCATCTAAATGTAATACTGATATCAGATTATAATTCTGTTCCAAGTATAGTTTGACATATCTGTGTATAATTACTATTATTATAGTTTAATTTAGATGTCATTAGAGATAGGCTCATATCTGTTTCTAGGCTACTTGTCTGCACTATCAATGTATGCTTATCTCTCAATCTGTGCCCAATTTCTGCAATAGCCTGTGAATACCAAACCTGTAACACTCATATTGTAACAAAGAAATAACTGCATATACCTACCAATACTGTAACCGCAACGTTGTAAATACTCTAATTGCAATGTGTAATCTAAATGTTGTACTGTATGTGTCCTCTTTGTGACGAGGTACCTTTGGAAATGAGCATCTGGCTCAAAGGTTGTAAACCAATGTACAAATAAATAAATAAATATCATTCCTTTAGTAACGTATAACAAGGTTACTATGGTCAGTTCTATACTATTACTTTACCTCACAGCTATAGACGAGGGCAATTCTGAGAGAAGAACATTTTAGTACTTTTCCACTTACAACTATTATGTCTTCTTAGTTATTTTGTGGTACCATTTCTACATATTTCTTCAGGCACTTCATTTGAATCAGCCATTGGAAGGTACATCTACAGAATTTTATGAAGCCTTGTCAGATCAGCAGTGGTACCTCCTTATGGCCTGGTATTCTTCATCACAGCTCAGGTAAGTGCCTGTACTAAGAATCATTATAATCACTTTGGTTGTCATATGCATGTACAATCCTGCAATATTAGTAGGCCTATGTATTATATGGCTACCAATGAATACGCTGGTGCACTTTGTCTGTTTGTATTCAATGTCTGTTTCTGATTTCTGTTTTCTTTTTTTCTGCTATATGCTGAAACAATAAAACATTTAATAAAAAAAAAAACTGGGCTGCCAACTATGGTAAAAAAGGCAATAATTTGTGGGCGGTGACCTCACCAGAATGTCTTTACTTTTATTTTATATAATTACTGAGGTGAAAAAGGGAAATCCAGCAATAATATAAAATAAAATATGGGTTCGGCGTGTGTAAACTCAAAGTTTACACACACTCTCAGGGTTAAATGATATTAATAAACCCCTCAAACTTGCTCTCGGGGTTTATGTAGTATCTAATCCATTGGGTGTGTGTGTAAACTTCTCATTACACACACTGACCCATACTTCATTCTATATTTATTACACATGAGATCCTTTAGGTAGGGCCTAGTTTCTAAGGATCTAGGGTCATAGGCAACAGCTTAGCTTCAATAAAGTATATTACATATTTTCAGCTGAGATTGACAGAAGTAACAGCTATTATGGATACATTGAGATGAACCATAATTAACTGTGATTAAAACAGAAGAACATGACACAAGTGGGTAGCAACAGAGCATAAGTGGAGGATGAAGAAAGCATAGGGGTCAGGGAGGTTCAGTGATGTAGTAGACTGGTTATTGATAGCAGCCACATGGGTTTGGAGGGGTGAGAGAGGCTAGAAGCTGGGACTTGAAGTTGGTTAGAGAGCCAATAACTTTGAGTGATAGGGTAAAAGAGTTCCTTAGTTTTGGGAAACTGAAAGAGAAACAGGCCTGACCCAGAGAGGTTCTCCTATTTGGGAGCACCATGCAGTTATGTATTACACCTTTAGTTGGGTACCTGGAGGCCATGGGACTCAGCAGGGACAGGACTACAGGGGACAGTAAACCAAGCAAAGCTTTTTTACCAGTGACAAGTGTCATACAGTGCAGTTGGGAACTGCAGTTAAGCCAACCTAGGTTGTTATACAGGGTGCCCTTATGGAGTCCCATATTAGGTTGAGTGCATAGTGGCAGGCTCTATTCATCAAGCCTCTGACCCTGTTGAGCAGTCTGTCACAAGCAGCACCATAGATCACAAGGCCACAGTCTATGAGACTAAGTATGTAGCATCTGACAAGTTGTTGCTTAATTTCAGGGAGGAAGACATTTCTGTGCTTATAGTTCAGGCCAAGTCTGGAGCTGGCTGCTTTAGTTGGAGTGTGCACATGAGCCGAGTAGGTTAAACCCGAGTTAAGGATTAGCCCCAGGTACTTGAAAGTGACAACTTGTTCAATTTGGGCACCTGAGGCAGAGGTAATGACTAGGGCGGGAGGTTAAGGGTATTATATCTGGTGTAAAAAAGCATGGATTTGGTTTTCTTATTTAGAATGAAGAGGTTGTTTGAGAACCAGTCACAGATAACAGAGAAGTCAGTTTGGAGGCTGTGCTGGATATAATCTGGGTTGCTACTGTATGTGTTGTGGTGTTGTGGTGATAACTGCGCCATCTGCATATAGGAGGAGTTTTGTGGAATTGCATGCTTTCAGAAATTCACTGACAAGAGAGTGAACAGCAGGGGACCAAGGAATGATCCTTGGGGGACCTATACTGTCACAGGTCTGTAGTCTGACAGGGATGCTCAGCATTTCACTGCTTGGTTTCTATCCATGATGTTTTTTAGTCAGTCGGTGACTTTCACTGAGAAGCCTAGATTAGTTGATTTGTGGAAGAGCAGAGCATGATTGTCAAGGTTGAATGCCTTAGTGAGGCCAATGAAGATGAGGCCAGCAAGCTCCTATCCGTCCAGGGCACAGTAAATATGGTATGTATATTCTAATAGGGCAATTAAGGTACTGTGGTTCTTGCAAAAACCATGCTGTTCACATGATTGTAGGTTACGTTGCCTCGGGTATTGGGTGAGCTGGTCGTAACAGTTTTTTCAAGTGTTTTTACAGCAGTGGAAGAGATCAGAGAGGGTGTGGATAGGAAGGGCAAAAGTTCAGTATTGTACCTCCATTTCCCCAAGTATTTATTGCTTTGTAGTGGTGTGGTTCTTCAGATGGGGGCTTGTGGTAACTCCTGGATCCAGGTATACTATTACTTAAAGTGAGACCGTCTGATGTTTGTCACGATAATGTTTTTGTCAAAATTTCTACTTAATGAATGTGTGATATATGAGCTGTAACTTAATAAAGGACAAGGGTGCATCTATTATGATTAGTAAGGTATTCTAAACATATATTTGGTGAATTTTTAAACTGGGTGGGCTGCTCGTAAAAGTGAGCGTTGGCATTCAGACATGCACGCTACATTCTCTAAGCGTGGTGGGGGTGGTATGCTGTCGATGAGGACATGCTGGAAGGTGCCTCTCCTTTGTATCTAGAAAGGTATGAACATGCCTGTCAGTGTCCAGGAGCAGCTCTCTGGTTGTTGACAGTTTGACACTTGACTGACTGGAGCTGCACGTCTAGTGGGTTCACTTTTTAATTATTATTGTAATGGACTTGTCCTCTGAGGTGAGATTTCCATGGTGCTTTGAGCTGTCTGTCTGATAACAAATGCTTTGTCATTAATTTACACTGTTTGGGAATGGACCTCAAAGAATGACACACTTACTGAAGTCATTCTGCAACCATCCTGTCAGGAGATGGGCCATGGGATGTAAATAAAAAAATGTCCTGTGCAATGGTTTATCCATTTTTATGTGTGCCACCTGTAATAGGTGTGTTTCTAACCCCACTCTACCAGTCTTTAGCCTCAGACTATGATGTCATATTGGAGGGGTTGGTCCAGGAAAAAAATAATTAAAACAACGGGGGCCAGATATTCAGACTGCACCAGGCAGTGGTTCAGACCTAGGTACAGCACAACAGGGCTGCACCAGGGTTAGGACCAGGTGATAGTCACCATGGCTCAGCACTGTTGAATAGGGCATGGAGGGTGCACACACTGCACATGGCACAGTGGCACTGCACCAGTGCAAGACACAGAAAGGGAGCATGGGGATGCGCCTTTGCAAGTGTGGTTGCACTAGGTGCATCACCCACGATATTCAGCCTGGGCCATGCAAATGAGGCCATAATGCATGCAAGGTACAAATGGGCCATTTGTATGTCATTATAGCCCCATTTGCATGTAATGCGCTGATCCCCGGTGAATTGCACCTGGCACACTGACAAGCTGCTGCCTTCGGTGATCGAGACTCTGGTGGGCTATTGCAACCCGCCTGTTCACACGCGTATCTCGGCATCTGTATTATTATATTAATCTCTGGTGATCTAGCAGTAACCCCCCATGCCTGATTGGGGCATCTGTATTATTGCATTAATCCATGGTGGTCTAGCAGTAACCGCTTGGTGTCATGGAAATACCGATGTACCTGGTGGTCCAGTAGTACCCTCCCCACCCACCCACAGAGGTCTCCCAGCCATCCAGCACTGCTCCATCATCAGTGGGTGACAGCACCCTCCCTGCATGCTACCTGGCCACCCACTGAATGACAGCATACAGTACAATCTGTGCACCTATTGGTCCACAGCGTGGCCCAAATGGGCTTACAGGCCATACTGTACTACACAGGATGAGATATGTGAATGAATGTTCATTCACATATCTGGTCCTGTGTATTTCAGAAAATGTACAAGATCAGAAGTACAAGAAATGACACAAACTATAGAAAATACAAGAACAAGCATGAAATGGTATAAAAAAAATCTACATTCATACCAGCAACGCATTCCACTGTGGAAATGTTTATTAAAGTGTGTGAGAAGGAGATATGTGATTATATAAAGGAACAGAAATGTAAGGGGAGACAAAACATCACAAAAGAGGAATGTGAAGCACTAGTACAGTTGGAAAGAAATACTACCATCACCACTAAGCCCACTGACAAGGGTGGGGCTGTAGTGGTGATGGACAAAGATAAGTACGATAATGCCATTTGTTTGCTTCTTTCTGATAAAATATTCTATTGCAAATTATGTACAGATCCGACTATGCTTTACAAGCAACAGATTGATATATGCTTACATAATGCTGTGGCCAATGGAGTGATCAGTGCTAAAGTAGGGGAATTTTTATATGTACAAAATCCCTGTAGAGCTGTAATATATGGTTTATGAAAAATACATAAAAGTCTCACTGATCCCCCCATGAGGCCATTCATTTCGAGTAATGGCTCATTAACAGAACCATTGGCACAGTTTGTTGATGATTATATTAAGTGCGTGGCACAAGGACATAGAGCTTATATACGGGATTCCATGCATATTTTAGAAATTTTAAATAATGTGGAAATCGAAATAGGGTGGTTACTTGTTACTATGGATGTATCCCCTTTATAAACTAATATACTTCATGATAAAGGATTGATACATTTGGGAGATGCTATGTATAGAAATACCACATATTCTGGGGAATTAATAGCATTTATTTTAGAACTTACTGAGCATGTTCTGACTAAAAATGTATTTTTATATGACATAGATATTTTCCACCAAATTAAGGGAACAGCAATGGGGTGGCTATGGCCCACAATTACGTAAATATTTATTTAGCAGAATGGGAAAATCAGGTCATATTTAACTCAGATAAAAATCCTTCTTATCAGAGTTTAGGCATATATAAAAGGTACATTGACAATATTTTTATTATCTGGAAGAACAGTAGGGCAGAATTGGATAATTTTGTTGCATATTTAGAAGACAGTAATCTGAACTTAAAATTTACAGTGACAGCAAGTGAGAACAGTATTGTGTTCCTTGATTAATGTATAAAGGGAACCAAGGAGAAATAGTTTCTTCCCTTCATAGGAAAGTTACAGATTGTAATGCCATTTTGCATTATGAGAGCTATCATCCAAGGCATGTGGTCAAAAATATCCCCAAAGGTCAGCTCATGAGAGCTAAGCAGAATTGTAGTTCACATGAAAATATGCAATGAGTTCTAAAATTATCTTAGAGAGATTTGAAAGGAGAGGATATGATTCCGCGTGCCTGGAAACAGCTAGGAATATGGTAGATGAAATGGAAAGAGAAACACTTCTAATTCCTAAAAATAAACCCAGTAACATAAAAAGAAATACATCTTATGATATTTCAGGTAACAATGTAAAACAACATGGTCCTAATTTTGTCACTTCGTTTACCCTACCCCCAGAGTCATGCTGTTGTGAACATTATTAAAGAGCATCTGTATATGCTGAATTCTGAACCTGCCATCAGGAATATAACTGCCGCAGACTTTCGAGCCAGATACAGGAGGAACAGAACCCTTCGAGACAGAATTGTCCATAGCTCATCAGTGCCAAGTAAAGACAGAACATTGGATTTTCCATCGGGTTGTTGGAAATGTGGTGACTGCAGTGCTTGTGACCACATTCAGGATGGAAAAAAGGTTTTTATTAATCAAAAGGAATATGACGTCAGAGATTTCATTACCTGTGGATCAGGGGCAATAATATATGTTGCAATGTGCAATTGTTCATTTTTCTATGTGGGTAAAACTAAGAGAAAACTGAAAGTACGTATTTTGGAACATATTAAACATATATGTATTGGTTCTGTAGAAAATGCTTTAGCACTGCATGTCCACAAACTGGTTAAAAATCATAAGTTTAGATTTTTTGGACTTGAGAAGGTGCCTATTGGACCAATAGGAGGAGACCTGGATAATTTAATTATGTGCAGAGAGGCATTTTGGCAGTACACATTAAGAGCCTGCACCTATCCAGGCTTAAATGGACAATTTCAGTTGGAACCGTTAATTAAAAAGGGGAATAATTCAAAAAAATCTTAGATAACTTTATGAATGTCTTGACTTTGTTACCTAAAAGCAGAACAATTCTAAAAAATCTTAGATAACCCTAAAATGTCTTAAAGCAGGTATTAGCTTTAAATTAAAAATCATATTTTGATTTGTGTATATTTGCGCTTGAGCTATTAGACAAAAGCTTTCTGTTTATGATATTAGCATGTAGAAATCCATTATATTGTGCTTTTTTCATTATTCAGTTAAGAATAATTGTTATATTAGTAGTGTTTTTATATTAGTGGTGGTATTATTGTATGTGTGAATTTAGATATATTATAGGTGCATTTTTGGTGTCACTAAGAGTGTTTATATAGTATAGGAAACATGGTATGTACCTCCTTTTATGTAATATATGACAGTGTATTTATAATGTCTATTCATTTCTTAGGAGGCATATAGTATGTTTCTCTTATTCAGTAATTTATGGAAATGCATTATTTAAGGGGTAGCATCTGGTGGTGCTGTTTGTCTTGATAAAGCATCTTAGGATGTGAAACGTACATTGAAGGGGGGGTGCTCTTTTGTATTTCAATAAATATTGTTTTTAGCATGCCCTAGCATTGGGCTTTCCCTATGAGTTAGAGTTGTAGCCATTTTTTCATTATTTACTGCTCTGTGTTATTTATTTTGTCATCCACCTCCACCCTGATGTCTTTGTCCACCCTAGATACCTGCAGTATCTCTCCCCTCTAGGTATATACATGAGTCAGATTTGTGGCTCCCAGGTGCAGAAACCTACATTTTACAGCACTAAGCTTTAGTTTCCAGGGTTGTGACCATCTCCCTAGAGTCTCCAGGTCTTCCTCCCCCACCATCACCCTCTGTACCTGCCCCGCTAGCCAGTTTCCTATCTACCTATCTGCCCCCCATCCTCATATTCTCATATTCTCCAGCTTCCCCAGTAGCCCATGATGTGGCACAGAGTCAAAAGCCCCATTGAAGTCTTTAGTTCTTTTAGAATTTTGGGATGAATCCCATCAGGCCCCATTGCTTTGTCCACCTTCATTTTTAAGAGTTTGTTCAGGACCTTTTCTTTTGTGAATGGTATGGTGTTGACTCCCTTGCCCATAGTGCTACAATTGTTTGGTTTAGGTACCTTTCTCTCTTCTTCTTCTTTTATGAATAATGAGCAAGGGGAGTCACGTGATGCAGTGGTGCTGAGTGGCTGCCTGCTGTGGAGCTCCTGCCCTCCTCCTTCCATTTAATCTATTTTTACAGATATTAAAACTCATTTTAAGACCCAAGTGAGTGAAATAGCTTCCTTAGCAGTGGAAAGATCACTTGTGGGCCAAATTTGCCGATCCGATTGTGGAATTTTGACGATCGCGATGACAGACGCCGATATGAAGAATGCAGGAGTCAGACACACTCCACCTACCTCTCCAGAAAAGGCTTCTAAAAAAGCAAGAAACACCACCACCAACTCAGTTACGATAGCCAAACAACCTGCTAGTGGGGGACCAACCATCTCGACCGGTACCATATTAACGGAGGAACGTTTTCTTGAAGAGCTATCCCCCTTTAAAGAAACTCTGCAGGATATTTCCAAGGAGATCAGATCCATTAGGCAGGACTTCTCCGATCTCTCGAGGAGAGTAGGTGACTCGGAAGCCAGAATAACTTCTGTCGAGAGATGGGAACAGAAAACTGATCCTGAGATTGTCAGGCTTCGACAGTGTGTCCAGAAACTCCAGTTGAAAACGGAAGACCTGGAGGGATGGAGTCGACGGAACAACGTGTTAATCCTCGGCCTTCCTGAACTAGAGGAGGGGAGTGACACTCTACGTTTCACTCAGCAATTTTTCAATAAAGTAGTGGGTCCCTCTCCCATCCATCAGCAATATCATATTGAGAGGGCCCACAGATCTCTCCGGCCCAGACCACCTCCAAACTCCCCCCCCAGGCCTGTGATCATCAGGTTTCTAAGTTACCTGGAGCGTCAACATGTGCTCTCAAAAGCTAAAGAATTAGAAGCTATTCTTTGGAACAATGTCAAGCTCAGGATTACTCAGGATCTCCCCTTTGAGGTTCGTCAAAGAAGATCTGCCTTTCACCCAGTGGTTAAAAAACTTATTGCTGCAGGGAAGGCCTTCAAGATGAATTACCCTGCCAAACTACTTGTGCAGGTAGATGGCACCTGGCGAGCCTACGAAACTCCGGAGGTGGCTATGTCTGACCTGACGAAATTGTTCCCGGATCTGTTTAAGTGACTGCTATTTTCGTATCTGCCTTCCTGACCTCTGCAAAATCAAGACTGTCTTTTTTTTTTTTTTTAATCCGATTGGGGTTTAAAATTACTGGCCCTGTAGTTTACTTTTCCCCCTTTTTTTTTTTTTACCTCATCTTCCTGCTATATTTCCCTCACCGTTACTGTTGAGGGCAAGCTGTAAGAATGTGTATCTGAATTCCGGTTGTGTAGTCCTCCCTGAGGGTCCTGCGTGGTAGTAGGCCTTTGTGGGTTGAGGTGGCGAGGCCTAGTCATCCGAGTCCTGTCCCCGACACGTCTGTCCTCCCTAGTGACTGCTCTGGGAACTAGTACGAATGGGATCTGTTTCCGGAGGACGCGTGTTTATGGTCGGACCATTTGGTCCATCAGCTAAACCTTCCCCACGCCACTTCCACTTGATCCTCCGGCTAACCCACGAATAGCTGCACCACACGAAGCGGGTCTCCCTTGTCCACAGGACCTTTTCTCAGGTACTCTAGCTACCAATCTCAATGGGCTTGTTGCTGATATTAAGCTGTTGCATATGCTCTTTTGCCCTTCACTCGCTTTGGGGGGGAGAGGGCGGGAGGTTTTGCAGGGTATAGTAGCCTCAAAGCCCTGTCTCGCGGCCTGGAGGGTTATATGTGGGTACCCATCACGCTGTCCTCGAAAGGGCCTATTCTTCTATTCGGGGTTTGGTGGTGGGATATTATGTTTATTGCTGGGTCTTGCCTCAAGAATCAATAAACCTTTGTGGTACCTGAGGGTGGGGAGGAGTTTTTGGTATACCTGTCATATTCACTATTCTGGTTGTTAAATGCTTGTCTTGGAAAGTGTTGTTTTGTTCTGTATAGTTATAGTTGGATCATGTTATGGATGGGAGGGACTGTTTTTCCTCATTCCTGTTGGGTTATGTGGGTTATCTTACCTACTCTAGTTTTGTTTATGAGGCAACGGACTTCTTGGTCTCAAACGAATAGAGTTTACTTTTGTATTTATAGAGGCAGCAGTTTTGGGGGAGGGAGGGTTGGGGACAAGCGAAGATGTCACCACTGTTAGGTCTAAGTTGGGAGCTCTTATTGCAGCCTATCTTAATATTACCGCTTTCCCTGAGAATGGCCCTGGAACAAGTTAAATTGGCCAGCTGGAACATAAGAGGCATTAGGGAGGCTAAGAAGAGGGTCCGAATTTTATTTAACTGTTCTCTATTGGGGATCGACATTTTGTTTTTGCAGAAGACCCACATTACAGCGGCAGAAGCCAACATGCTTAAGGCTAAAGGTTTCTCTCAGGTCTTTGCTGCTGGGGACTCTTCTGAAGCTAGAGGAGTAGCCATTATGGTCAAAAAAAGTATACCGTTCATCCCAAGTAAAGTTATCCAAGACATTGAGGGCAGATATATTTTGGTGCAAGGCTCTCTTTACAACTCTGCTATCGTATTAGGTTCTATTTATGGTCCGTTGGGGAGATGTTAATTTTCTAATGTGCTTAGTAGACAAACTGAGTGCATTCCTACCTGCTCCCTTGTGTTGGGAGGGATTGGAATATAGCCCCATCGCAAGAACTTGACAAAACCTATAGACCTATGAAGTCTCCAACCCCAGCACAACTGGGCCAAGTAGACATGGGCTGTATGTTGGGAATGGTGGACCTGGAGGATTTTGCACCTCTCTCAGCAAGAGTTATACCTTTTTTCTCGCTCCACAATTCTTGGTCCAGGTTGGATTATTTTTAGTAAGCACCTCTCTCATGGCTAATGTAACCTTAGTTGGTATCGAACCCATTATAATTTCTGACCACGCTCTAGTATGGGTTCGTCTTACCCCTTCCTCCCTGGCGCAGAGGGATACAATCTGGAAGCTTAATACTCAGGTTTTAAAAGATGAGTATTCCTGTTCCCAAATTAGATCCCTAATAAGAGAATACCTGGACATTAATCGTGATTCGGTAACTAGACTCGATATACTATGGTGCTCCCTAAAATGTGTTTTGAGGGGGGAGTTCATTAAAATCTCCTCTAGGAGGAAAAAACTCAGGACTCAAAAACTCCTTCTCCTATCGGACCGGATTAAGGCGGCAGAGAACTCCCTAGCCTCTTCTAAGTCCCTTAAATGTCTGGAGCAGCTACATAAATTTAAAAACGAGTATGAGGGGCTGATAGAGGAAAGGACCAAGTTCGAGCTGATGAGAACCAAAGCCAAATATTTAGACCAAGGGGAGAAGCCGAGTAGGCTCCTTGCCCTCAAGCTCAAGGAAGTAGAAAACTCAAGGTTAGTACCGGCTTTAGAGGCACAAGATGGCACTATCAAGACAAGGCCCAGGGATATTGTTGAGATTTTCAGTTTATTTTACCAAAATCTCTACGGCGCTATCTCAGTCCCTCCTTTCAGGTCTGCCATTGAATCTTTCTTTAAGACAATTTCCCCACCCTGTCTTTCTGACGATCAAGCAGTTTTCCTCTCCACTCCTTTATCCCTGAAGGAGATCGAGGAAGCCATTCACAGCCTTCCTTCTGATAAAGCCCCCGGCCCTGACGGCCTACCCTCCAACTTCTATAAGGTTTTTTGTAAGGACTTAGCCCCAATACTTTTGGACTTTTATAATTATCTCTTTTCCTCGGAATTATTAGACCCAACTTTTCTGGAAGCAATTACAATCTTGATCCCTAAAACAGATAAACCCTCTTTGGACCCAGCAAAATATAGACCCATCTCACTGCTCAATTGTGACATAAAGATATTATCTAAGATACTGGCTCTGTGCATTAAGCAAGTTTGGAAGCTGCATCTGAGCTGCGAGCAAGTAGGTTTTGTGCAGGGCAGGTCGGCTGCCGACCATATGAGAACCCTTTCCTATGTCTTTCAAGCAGCCCAATCATCTCAGGTCCCTATGGCGTTGGTGGCTTTAGATGCCGAGAAGGCATTTGATCGGGTCAATTGGGACTTTTTGTGGAGTGCTTTGGCCAAGTTTGGTTTCCCGGAGAAATTTATTCGATGGACAAAAGTGCTCTATAAAAATCCTACTGCAAAAATATATTGTAATGGAGTTCTCTCAACCCGCTTCCGTTTATTCTTAGGTACCCGTCAGGGCTGCCCCCTCTCACCATACCTTTTCAACCTTTACTTGGAGCCTTTGCTTCTTAATCTCAAGACAGCCCCTGGGATCCAGGGTTGTACTATCTCTCAACAATCCTCCACAATATCCGTCTTTGCAGACGACATTCTGTTGCAATTAACTAATCCAGCAGATTCCTTGCGAGTTGCACTGAATACAATAGAACAATTCGGAGCTGTCTCCAACTACAAACTTAATCTAGCTAAGTCAGAGATTTTTCCCCTCAATAGGCATGTTTCCCAATCTTGCATGTCTCACTTTGGTATGAAATGGTCCCCTTCTCATCTAAAATATCTTGGCATCTATCTGACTTGTGACCCAAATCTGACTAAAAAATTGAATCTGGATGACTTAGTGGACAAAATTAGCTCAGATCTCCTAAGATGGGACAAGCTTCCACTATCAGTAGGGGCCCATATCAGTATTACCAAAATGAAGATTTTGCCCCGTCTTTTCTATCCTCTGAGTCTCCTGGATATTTGGTTACCCAGAACCTTCTTTAAGAGAATTCACTTCATTTTGACTGGCTTTATCTGGAGCCATAAATCTCCCAGACGTGCCTTTCATAAACTTTGTTTACCTAAAGATATGGGGGGCCTTCGCCTCCCCAACTTTGAATACTATTACTGGGCTAGTCACCTAATTAAAGCTGGTAAATGGCTGGGCGGAGGAGATATATCAGCCGCTCCCTTATGGTTAAGTCTGGATCTCGATCTTATTTAACAATGTAACATAAATCCCTCAAGTTTGTTTTATTGTCATTTCTCAACTTTACCCCGCCGTATTCAAGACTCGGCAGTGGGCATCTCGGTGAAGGTGCTGAATCAATTTTATGCCACTGCAAAAATCAGGCACGTTAAGGACCCTGGTCAGCCCCTGATCTCTAACCCCAACATTAAAATGGGGACTGATTTACTATCCCCGAAATGGCTTCCCCAAATTCAGGGACTCTTAGTGGAGGACTTGTTTGTGCAGGGAAACCGCGGGTCAATAGACGACCTTCTACTAGTCCTTAACATCTCCCCTCGATCGATCTTCAAAATATATCAACTGAAACATCTTGTCAACAAGGAATTTGGTGACACTGTGCCGGAGTCAGTTATAAAGCCTCTACTTAGGGTGATTAAAGATTGTGCGGCTAAACCTCAAGGGGTATCCAAAATATATTTGCATCTTTTGAAGGTCATCTCCCCTGCTCCTTTAGTTGGCTCCAAATCTTGGCCTTTACTCTCCCCAGATCCTCTGTCCTCATGAAGCCAAATTTGGAGAGACCTGCATATATATAATACTCTCGATAAGAACAGGCTTATCCAATACTTTATTGTCAATAACATGTATATTACTCCTCTTAAAAAATTCAAATTTGACCATTCTGGCTCCCCTAACTGTCTCAGATGTGGCAAAGATCTGGGTAATCTCCCCCACATTTTCTGGCACTGCTCCAAAGTAGCCCCATTATGGAGAGCTATACGGGAGAACTTGGACCCCATTTTAGGGCTGCAAGATCTCTTTACATTAGAGATTTGTATTTTAGGAGATTACTCAAGTATTAACGTCACAGAGAGAAAATATCATATGGCCCTTGTCTCAATGGCGGTTAAGAGATTAGTGCTTTGTCACTGGGCAGATAACTTGGAACTCTCGTATATGGACTGGGCTGAAGAAATGACCTTGTGCTTTAAAGTCGAGAAGTTGATAGCCAGTTTCAGACTCTCTTACTCGGCTTTCCAGAAAAAGTGGGGTAAACTTTATGCTCTATATCTGCACTGAAGATCCCCAAGCTCACTTTGGCTGTCTGTTTATCGACTGGATGTGTTTTTTTTTCCTCTATGATCTCCCTGACGTCTCTCTCTACCTGCTCTATAACCTGATTTTTGTAGAGTAGTGTCTCCCTCCAGGATCTGTGAGTTGGCTGCTATCTTGTTCTCTTTCCCATGTTTGTCACCTTCTTTCTCCCTCAGTTATGTATTTCCCTTTTTTATATGCTCTCTCTCCTTTCAGTGGTGACACCTTCTTTTTTTGGGGGGTGGGGGGTGGATAGGGACTTTATTTTTTCCCGTGCATGTTATTTTGCATCTTCTCTCATGTAATTTTTTCCTACAGTGTTTGTTCTTCTCTTGTATGTATCTGTTTGATGTTACTGTTATTGAAACTGAATAAAAAGAGAATTTCAAAAAAATGAATAATGAGCAAAATAAGTTATTCATTATCTCTGCTTTTTATTGATAATATTGTTTTCCCAGTTTGTCTAACATTACTTTCATCTACTGTCTACTCAGGTGACTGGCTAATCAGGACCATATGCCATTGTTGATCATCCCACCCTGTCTTACCTCTACTCATTTTCCTTTTACTGTTATGCAGTCTTCTCTGCAATGTTTAACACCTGCATACACTCAATGCAGTCCACTTCCCTTCATTAAATAGAGGATAATGCCTAATGTACAGATGATAACTATGGTGTAATCACCTCTCATGGTTCTCTGACTTCAGTAAACCTTGAGAGCTCAGCTCGAGACAGGTTTACCATTGCCCTAGCAACCATAAGAGGTGATTACACCATGGTTATCACCTGTACATCAGGAATTGTCATTTACAGTGTATGGGACTCGACAAGAGAAGTTCAACCCCATCCCCGAACTCAAGTGATTTAGCCTTACCTTATTAATGAATCTGCACTAAGGCCACATGATTGTGTAGGAAAACAGTTTATTAGGATACAAGGACTGAACAACAGTGGGCTGAAATAGCACCAGAGTTAAAATCTCTATCAGACATAGTGATCGTTAGACTCAGTAACAGTAAACTGTGATAATTGGAATGTTATTTGAACACTGTACTGACACTAACAATCACATTCTAGGTATGTAGAATTAAGCAATAAGCCATGAGAGGGTATGGGTTATCAGGGGATTTACTATGGCTGGAGTGGTTTGCCCACCAGGCACAGCTGAGCGGGTAAATCCTCACCAGCCATGGTAAATCCCCCGATAACCCACATCCTCCCAGTGGCTTATTGAGATTATACCAAGGTTCATTTTTATTACTATAATAAAGTACAAATATTAAAGAGGTTGATTTTTTATTTTTTATTTTTATTGTATTTATTCCTGTGCTGCAGATGATTTGTAGGATTGTTTAATCAACAGCCATTGGTTATAAGAGGATTTACACTGGTGGTAAACTGCCAGTCTGATGATTTATTTGACTGTTCACTTATGTCCATGGTATAATACTGAACAACATAGGCATTCCGTTTTGTAAACCCACTGCTAAGACATAACTGAGAGGGGTTTATAAGGTTCTGACATCACAAAAGTGGTTTTACAAGGTTGTAAACAGCTTACTTTCAGTGGGTAATAAGGGCTACCCATATATTATTATATATTTAATGAAGGGAACTGGACTACACTTTAGGTGGTTACACCATGGTTGTCACCTCTACATCAGGCATTATCCTCTATGTAATATGCTAGTGGTTGCTTGTGTAATTTATTATCGAGATACAACACAAGAAGTTTCAAAAGCACTTCAGAAATAGTTAACATAAATCTGTTGATATACTTTTCCCCAACCGATTTTTATATATATATATATATATATATATTTATATATATATATGATCTATAGTCTATACATCAGAAAGCATATATCACTCAGTGGCAATAAGGAGAGGTTCAAAAATAAGACAATTTTAAACTCTGATTTACTATTTATATTTTTTTTAATGTACAGGAGTGCACTGCTGGACAAGATAGTCAACATTAGATGGAATTGTGCTACAACATTATGGAAGGGAGCTGGAACATACCAGGCTCCTCAGATCTCAATACATCACCTTTTGATGTGCATACTTGGTGTGTCTGCAATCATTGTAAAGAAATACCGACTGTGGCTGAATGTAACTGCTGCAGACGTGATCTCAGTGACTGCCTTTCTTTGTTCCCTGTGAGTATATTGATATTAAATCATCGGCAGATAATGACCAACAGAACCATCCAGTCTTTCCAATTTTGCTACTCAATTACGTAACCTATGATCATACTTGGTCACATGCTGTAGCTTTTTCTTACTATTTCTGAGATTATCTTATTCCTGTTCCATGCATGCTTGAATCTAGTTACTGCACTTTCCGAAATCACCTCCTGTGGTAGGCTATTCCATGCATCCACCACTCACTTATTGAAATGGTATGTCATAACATTTATACTGATACGTCCTCCTGCCAGTATAATATGTTGACCTCTTGTCCTACAACCCTCCTTAAACATGGCAATATCTTTCTCACTCACTTTCTATGTACCCTTTATTTATGGTATTCATTTAACTCAACATGCCCCATATATCATCAGTGATTGTGCAAATATGTTCAGTAACTGCAGTAAACTGAATAACCTTGATTGGGGAGGGTGTTCATTGCACAAAGCTACATACAAGACAATTCACCCATATGGAGATGTTCTAAGTGCTCTTATACCATTATTAGCAGGTATAAGTGTACTTAAATTTTTTCTTTCAGGGTGAGTTCTGACACTCAAGATATTAGGTATGTTCCTGCTTGTATCTGCCATACTACTCCTTTGCACAGTGACAAAACCCATTCTATGGTTAAACAGAAATGGTGAAGGTGATAATATTTAACTGTAGGCATACTATAACTAAAGTGGGAATCATTGAAGGGAATATATTCATTCTCTCACACCTGATATGTGTGTTTTATATTTCCAATACAGTATATGGATCAGCTTATTCTTGACCCTGGAGTCCTTCAGATATCAGATGCTTATTACAGGGATGTATTTGCTTTACCTTCAGAAGATGACATCAACTGCAGCAGACAATTCACTGCATATAAGCATTGTGTGCTGTGGCATCATGGTCATCTGGGTCATGGTGTCCATGTACCAATTCCATGTTTTTGTGTATGGTGAATTAGAGACTGCTATCCGGACCCACTGGGTCACTACACAGGATTCTCGTATACTAGAATTGGTTAGATTATGAATGATTTAAGCAGTAATGCCCAACAGAGTGAGTGTCGTGCTGGGATAACGTCATGCCTCAGGTGGTCGGGCATGAGGCCGCAGGCCAAGTGCATCCAATACCTGAAGCGTGATGTTATCCCAAATGACACACACCCTGGAGAACATTATTGCTATTATACAATGGCTCACTGTTATATATAAAATAAAATAAAAATTTAAAGAATGTTTTTATTAGTGTGAACAAATATTTCTGTTTCTTAAGAGGAGATACAAAAAAAGAGATGCAAGCTCCATAATGCCATCTACATTGGTTCACAGTGAGGCTGAGACTAGTCCTGTGATGTTGTGCTGGGATAACATCATGGGTCCAGCCCCAGACTGACC